>OY776127.1:61664585-62914585 GCA_963675135.1 Galeopsis tetrahit
ACAACTCTCTCTCCATTCTACTCCATCTCTCTGTAAAAGGCACATTAACTCTCTCTCTCCATTCTACTCCATACACACTATTTACACCAAGCTTCAATAATCGTTCATCCTTCCCATTATCAGCAATTTGTTCGAGTTCGATCCGCTAGCTCTCAACAATTCCATCAGTTTCGTGTTTTTATCTCGAGGTTTAAGCGATGAAAGAGGTGAGTTCCGTATACACTTTTTGTATAAAAATTGCTTGATGTTCTTCTGTTTTTGTGAATATTGCTTCGATCCAGTATTTGATTTGTAGAATCGCAGATTTAGTTGTTTCTGTATGTATTTCAGTTTTATGCAATTGGTTTGGGTGTATTTCAGTTTTTATAGTGGAAATGAAATCTGGAAATGTTATACTACTAATTTTGCTTGTTTGCTAAATTTCATTTTAAACAATACAGAGTACGTGCATTTTTTTAAAAAAATTTCTGATTTTGGTATTTGTTTATGTGTAATTGTTAGCTCATCAAAGTAATTTCTGTATTTCAGTTTTATGCAATTGGTTTGGGGATATTTCAGTTTTGAATGGAAATGAAATCTGGAAATGTTATTCTAATTTTACTTGTTTGTAAAACTTCATTTTAATGAATACGTACGTGCATTTTTTTTTTCTGATTTTTGTACTTGTTTATGTGTAATTGTGAATGGTTGGGCCGTGGGGGAATATGAAATATTTGCTGAAGCTTATCTTCTTATGTTTATTTGTTGACTAGGTAATGTCTGAACGTGGATTCTGAGGAAATCAACAACGGAGGGACGTGGTGGCAGTACTTATGTGAATAAGAAATTTGATTGTACAAAAACTGAAATGGAAGGTTTCAGAATGATTTGAAAAAGCTTGGGTAGTGAGGCATCGTTCGGGAGGTGAAATTAAAGTAATAAGGTCAATTTCCATCTTTGTGAAGTCATTTCAAAGAAACCTCTAGGTGTAAATATAAATCTATGGAATCTTCTTTAAGAGCATCTCATATGTTATGCACCTCAAATAAATCTCTTAAGTGGAAAGCTGTTAAAGAAGCAAGTTATGTGACTTCAGTGTCCTGTCTTCCGTGGAAAGGATATTATAACTCCTAAAGATGCAAGCTATGCGACTTCAGCCTGAAGTCGGCTGAAGTTGCATGACTTGTATCTTTAGCAGTTATAATATCCTTCCACGATACAAGACATGACATTAAAGTTACAGGACTTGCTTTTTTAACTGCTTTCCAGCACGTGTAGGAGGTTTATTTGAAGTGACATAACATATGGGACTATATGCTCTTAAAGAAGATCCGATAGATTTACCATGTATCACTTAGAGGTTTTTTTGAAGTGCCTTCAAAGATGGAAATTGGCATTATTGCTTTAATTTCACGCTGCTTGAGCGATGTCTCACCCCAAGCTTTTTGAAATCATTTTGAAACCTTCTATTTCAATTTTTGCTCGATCAAGTTCCTTATTCACACGAGTACTGCCACCATCTAATTTTATAGAGATAAATGATTCTTCTGCATTTTATAGAGATGGAGACACTGTTTGTTGCATATATTTTTTTCCATATCTGTAAAACTGGGTTTATGAGCCCTTAATTTCCTTTTTAAGAACTGTATTTTAATTATCCCAAATTAAATTAAAATAGAGTGCAGTTATGCATTGAATGTAATATAAGCACGCCATTTTGTATAAGTTAAATCCTAGGTTCCAAAAAAAAAATCGTTTTTCCTATTTTTTTTTGTTTATTCTCACTCATTTGAACGTTGATATTGAATCATTCACTCTTACATTTAAATTGGAATGTAAAATTTCTAAACCCTAAGTTGAATTTAAATATTATATTAAGGTTCTAAACTAATTCATTAAATTTGAATATTAATTTCATCAAAAAAATTGTTGCTTTTGCTTCTAAATCTTGTTTTCAAAAAGGTTTGGTCTGCTATGGACTCAAATGCATGTTGTGCACCCTAGTCCATGTTGCACTTTTCAGTTTACTGACTTACACTTTTTGGTAAATGGTGTTGCACTTTTCAATTATTAAACTGTATAATAATATATATTTTTAGTAATAATTGAAAAGTGTAACACCATTTAACAAAAAATGTAAGTCAGTAAACTGAAAAGTGCACATGAATTAGGGTGCACAACATGCACTCGAATTACCTTTAAAAAGTTGAAAGAGAGTAAAATACTAAACATAAACTTAACCCTAATTAAAAATTTAAATATTAAAACTGAACTGAATTTTTAAATGAATCATTCATAACTGAAATATCAAGCTAAATTAGGTTAATAAAAAAATATCCCTTACTTTTTTTTTTTTTTTTAACCCTAAATGAAAAATTAAACTAGAATACGGTTATGGATAATGCATCGGTCTTGCAGTGGATCTCGTAGCATGTTCAACCGATCGTTTCCAATTTTGAAATCAAAATCGAGCCGACTACGATTCTAAACTAAAAGTTCAATCGATTTTTTTTCTTTTATTTATTTTCACTCATTTGAATCATTCATTAAATTTGAATATTACACAAAGTACTAAACTTAGATTAAGGGGAGTGTGGATTCTATTGGAATTTTTTGGACTTTCAAAGTATGGGGGTATTCAATTGGAATTTTAAAAACTTTTTTAAAATTCTGAGGTATTCAATACGGATTTTAAAATGTCTTTAAAAATCTTTAGGTATTCAAAAGTTTATGAAATTTAATACTTGGATTCTTCCCAAAAAATATAAATAAATTGCACTATCCAAAATCTCTTCTAAAAATAAGAGATTGCAAGGAATGACAATATTGACCCGACCCGCCAATACCCACCCCACACGCGAGGTTTGAGTCATGTTAGATTCGCCCCGTATTAAGTATGGGTCGAGTTTGGGTCTTATGCCCGACCCACGGGTATCCGACTCACTCGAATTAATATATAAACTTTTTATATAAATATATTTTATTGATAAAATACTTTATTTATATTTATATATATATATATATTATTGGTAAAATATTTTATATAATATATATATAATATTAATTTAAAAAAAAATACACTACACATTAAAAAAAAAAAAAAACTATTTGAATCAATATCGGAGTTTATGAGATTTATGTAAATTAATAAAAAAATATATTCCAAAATCCTATCAAGTCTTTGCAAATCCATATAAATCAATAAAAAAAAAAAAAAGTCAATCAAATTCGGCATGAACTCTATGGATTTTATAAATTCACATACTTTTTAAAGTCCAAAAAAATCTCAATTGAATACACCCTCCTAAAGTTAATCATTCATAAATTTAAACATATAAATTGAATACGTACTAAATCCTAAATTGAAATTATGGATATTATATATAAAATATTAAACTTATAGAGTGAAATTGTAATCGATTTATTAAATTTAAACATATAAATTTAAACCCCAAACCCTAAATTGAACCTGAATATTACCTAATGTACTAAATTTAAATTGAAATTAAATAATTTATTTATTAAATTTAAATATATAAATTAATTTTAATATTTATCTCTTTTTTTTCTCTCTTTATATCATTATGTAATAATTTATTTTAATATTTGTGTAAAAAATTAATAGAAAGTTTAGCGAGGGAATATCAAGTACGGCAGCTTTCCCATAAGTGACATTGTATACTTGAATAAAACGGGTTTTTTTAAAACAAAATTACTGTTTTGATTTTAATTTAAACAAAATTACTGTTTTGATTTTACAATGTCACTTTGCTATTGGGACTACGAAGAGGCAAAGACGTGGGGTACATGCAGTGACGGACCCGGAAATTTTCGGTAGGGGCCCGATTAATATTATTATATAAAAAAATATATGTACTCATTATTTTCATCAAAATTTCACATTATAAAATTGTCAATACGTCACATTTCATTAAATTAAATTGATCGGATAAGTCGACTTTTGCTATGTTTTGGTACAAGTTAATACTCCCTCCGTCCCGTGATAACTTGCACATTTTAACTGATTCACTTTTAAAAAACCATTGAATTTAGTGGTGTAGAGTCAAATAAAAAAGCGTATTTTGAGTGATTTGATAAGGTCTAAGGAGGATTTAGTAGAATGTAAAATAGATTTAGTGAAATTTAAGATAAAATTTAGACCCAAAATGAGTGATGATTTTAAAATAAAATGATGTTAGAATATATATTAATTTTACAGATTATTTTTATATCAGAAGTGTGCAAATAATTATAAAATAGAGTATTAATTTTAATATATGTGAAATTACCAAAATACCCCTAATAAATTTACAAAATTAGTGGGGGGCCCACGCCCCCAGGATCACGTAGATCAGTTAGTGGGTACATGTGGGTGGGGGTGAATGGGCTATAAGTTTTCTAATTATTATAATTTTTTTTTTTTTTGGATTTTAGATTTAATAAATTTAAAATAGGTTTAATTTATCAAATGATGGATTATTAATTAATATTTGATGTATTTAAAATAAGATTACAAGACTAAATTAGAACAAAGAATCATTTCATATTTTAGATTCGATCGAGTCGAGTTTCGAACGCAACACTACTCGACTCGCCTGATTTATACCCCTAGATGACATGTTATCATTGATACGACATTGTATTTTTGGTATCAATTAATTTTAAGGTAAAGTCTAGTATGCACTCGAGTGCATGTTGTGCACCCTAGTCCATGTGCACTTTTCAGTTTACTGACTTACACTTTTTGGTAAATGGTGTTGCACTTTTCAATTATTACTAAAAATATTATGGGATTATATATTTTTTAGTCCATTAAGTTACCACGATTTTGAATTTAGTCCATTAAGTTTTAATTTATTTTGATGAATTTAGTCCATCATATTACCAATTTTTGAATTTAGTCCATTAAGTTTTAATTTATTTTGATTTTGGTCCAGTTACCTGCTATAGCAGGTTTAACAGGTAATTTTTTAAAACACACCACACCCCACAAAATGTTATATACACCCCAAATGTTAAACACACCACACTAAAATTTAAAAATCATTTTTTTATTACTATAAACACCCCAATTCTTTTCCATTTAATAAATTGCTAAAATAATTAAATTAAAAAAAAGTAAGAATTCAAATTAATATAAAAAATATAAATAAAATCTATAAAAAAATCACCAACTCTTCAAAAATTAATTAATTTAATTATTTTTGAATATTTAGTTGATTAAATTAAATACAAATCTTTAAAAGTATTAAAAAATCAACTAAAATTTTAAAACTAATTAAATTAATTAATTTTTTAGTTTTATTAAAATTTTGAAGATTTAGGTATTTTTTATAGGTTTTATTTATATTTTTCATATTAATTTGAATTCTTACTTTTTTTAATTGAATTATTTTTGACAATTTATTAAATATGTTTATGATTTTATTTAACTATATTTGATTTTTTTAAATTTTGTGTTTCATTTGGAGTGTATATAATATTTATGGAGTGTTAGTAGGTTCATGTAATATAAAAGAAATATTTTAAAGGAAAAAAAATTAAAAAAATTAAAACTCCATTGCTTTATTAATGTTTTATTTGTGTTCTAACTTCTATAAAAATAACGTTGAAAATAAGGCTAAATAAAATTTAAAAATAGTATAAAATCAATTATATCTTCAAAACTAATTAAATTAATTAAAAAATTTAGCTTTGTTTAAATTTTGAAGATTTAGGCGATTTTTATAGGTTTTATTTATATTTTTCATATTAATTTGAATTCTTAATTTTTTAATTTAAATATTTTTAACAATTTATTAAATAGGAAAGAATTGGGGGTGTGTATAGTAATAAAAAATGATTTTTAAATTTTAGTGTGGTGTGTTTAACATTTAGGGTGTGTGTAACATTATATGGGGTGTGTTTTAAAAAATGACCTGTTAAACCTGCTATAGCAGGTAATTGGACCAAAATCAAAATAAATCGAAACTTAATGGACTAAATTCAAAAAGTGGTAATCTGATGGACTAAATTCAAAATCATGGTAACTTAATGGACTAAAAAAAATATAATCCCAAATATTATTATACAATTTAATAATTGAAAAGTGCAACACCATTTACCAAAAAGTGTAAGTCAGTAAACTGAAAAGTGTAACATGGACTAGGGTGCACAACATACACTCGAGTCCATAGCAGAACAACCCTAATTTTAATGATACTAAATATATAGTAGGGTAAATTATTAATAAGGTCATTTCATTGCTAGTTTTATCTAATAATACCTACAACATATTTTCTTGTCTAATAGAGTCAAATTGAAAAATCTAAGACAATTATACCCTTTTACTAATTTGAAACAATTCGAATTTCTTAATTCAAATTAACAGGTCAACTAAATACCATAATTATATATTAAGAGAAGATCTCGAAAAACGCAAAATTTAAGCAACTTCCATAAATTTAAAAATTTCCTAAAAAGTAGGTATCCTCATTAATTCGTTTAACTTGCTTGAGCTTCGAGATTTTTGCACTCTGCATTTACTTCCAACGATTGTTTCATCCTTATCTGCATTTTCCAGCGACGAGGAAGACGATTCACACCGCATCAGGTATGCGATCATCTGCATGTTTTATTTTAATGGTTTTCTGGTCAATAATGGTTCTGAGATATTGTAAATCAAACTCATGTTCAAAGTATTTGTTGTAGACGATACTGGAAAAGATGGATTTCATAGTGGGTAAATTAATGTACATAAAAAGACATGTGGACAGGTGTCAAACATAAGATGCAGATTGAATATGCATTTGCAGTCTACAATACAGATAGGTATGCATGTTATATATGCACCGAAATGTGCATAAACACCTTGTGTATACAATTGATAAGTAAAAAAAAAGGTTAAAAAGTAAATAGTCATCCAAGTTTACACAAGAAAACTCAATAAAATATAGCATTACCCTTAGTCTTATATAAAGTTCTCCCTCACCAAAACTTCTCTAGCCCAATTTAAAAAACGCAGGGCGATTTGCATGAATAGATGTATACAGGTAAATATGCACAACTATATATTGTAAATCAAACTCATGTTCAAAGTATTTGTTGTAGACGATACTGGAAATGATGGATTTCATAGTGGGTAAATTAATGTACATAAAAAGACATGTGGACAGGTGTCAAACATAAGATGCAGATTGAATATGCATTTGCAGTCTACAATACAGATAGGTATGCATGTTATATATGCACCGAAATGTGCATAAACACCTTTTGTATACAATTGATAAGTAAAAATAAAGGGTTAAAAAGTAAATAGTCATCCAAGTTTACACAAGAAAACTCAATAAAATATAGCATTACCCTTAGTCTTATATAAAGTTCTCCCTCACCAAAACTTCTCTAGCCCAATTCAAAAAACGCAGGGCGATTTGCATGAATAGATGTATACAGGTAAATATGCACAACTATATATGCACTAACGTATACATAAAAAAAAGAATAAACACATCCAATGAATTTCATAATGTATATGCCAGTGAAGTGAGTGTTGAATAAGTAAATATAGTTAATAATGCATAAGAAGATCCTGTTAAAGCTTCTTTCCCTTGATGAGCCATTCACAGCTCGAGTTTGCAGCCTCGTTGCATACTGCATATACATACCTGGATCCATTTTTTCTATACTTGTACTTAAAGTTGAGTTTTGTGGAGTATTTTATCAACTCAGTCCTAAATTCAGAAGCACCTCCACAAAAAACAGTCCCCACACCACCTTCCATTACATTCACCCAGTGATCAGACAAATAGGTCTTCTTCTTCTCAACTGGACATACGTCATAATACAATATAATCCATGTCAAGTCTTCTCAATTTAGAGATGCCTGTGGAATTAGGGTGAGATTAATATACAAATGATGGATTGGTAAAAAATCAAAAAGTATAATGCAGTCTGGAAATATAAATCGAGAATACACCATACTATGACAATGAAAACTACGACGAAATTGATAATATGAAAAATACAGGATTAATAATCAAGAAATTGAAATGAATATACGTACGATGCAGTTGAATTGGATTGAAGACGTACGATGCAGTTGATTTGGATTGAAGACGTACGATGCAGATGATTTGAATTGAAGATGAATATCGAATTTCCAAATTTTTTATTCTGTTTTGATAGAATCTGCAGAACCTTTTCGAAATCAAATTTTGGAAATTCAAAATTTGGAAAGTCTACGACTTTCCCATTATGTAACCTAATATTAAGGAATTGAATGAAACGCAAAATTGTGGCCAGAATAACTATCTGATTTAATATCAATTTCAAAATTTTAAATCAATTTGTATAATAAGGGTAATTGTGGTTTTTTGTATTCAAAATGAAGCGATTACACAAAATTTGAAGTGGTTGTTCCTATTTGTTGAATGGGTTGTGATAATGACTCTATTGGTAAAAAATCTCTATATAGTATCAATAAATATTTTCTGATACTAAAAAGATTTAACCTTTACTATTAAAAAATACATTTATCATCGGATAATTATATTAATTTTTTGATACAATATTGTATTTATTGTATTTAAAACAGTATCGACTGATTCTAAAATTAATGGTATTATAAAAAAATTATAATATTAATTTCCGAATAACAAAAACTACACTAATTTTATTACACGCATAAAACACTAATATTCAATATGATTCAAATGTAACTTTATTTGTCTTCCATAGTACTAATTCAAATATCAAAATAACATTTATCAACAATGAATCACAAGTATATTAGTTTCATATACAAACACTAGTATATTAGGTTGGTTCTGTGGAGCATTTCCGAACATGCAAATTGTGGGAAGTCTTGTAGTTGTCATAATCTCCTGCAATTGAGCCACTTTCAGATCTATCATATATTTTCCACAAATGGATCAAATCTTAAAGCACAAATTCCTATAATAATTAATTACACATTAACTATGATATATGCATTAAAAAAAGTTAGCTTGTACCTAACAACAATAAAATTATGTGAATTATACTAGTATCATATAACAATATATATATTCCAAAGGCCAAGACTCCAAAAGAAAGCAATCAAGAAACGAGTAAACTTTTAGGGCTAATTTTGTATACCACTTTGAATTCATATCACCATATACAAATACACACCAAATACTAATAGGTTCCTCAAAGATGGCCATAAACCATGAAGAAGAATAAATACAATATATACACTTACTTACAAAATTTCAGCTTTGAACACTAACATTCACTATTGCCATAGTGTCACCTTGCAAGTTAGCATACTTGTTCGGTCCTCTAGCAGCGTACTTCTTTATAACAGCCTCATTCTATGCACCATGAACAGTAATAAATACTTTTACAATTGTTGAAAAAAATATGCTAATTAGTTAAAAAAAAAAAAAGGTTATTAGCTACTCTACCAATAGGTGCAGCACTTCTACTACGAGTTGCATTACTTGTTGTTGCAGTAGTAGTAGATTCGATAGTCGTGTCAGTTGCAATACTTTTAGTCGGTAGCATTTGCTCTCCTTTTTTAAACCTCTTAGAAGGATTTAGCACATCAATGCTCTTAGATTGGACACCATTCATACCTTTGCATTGTATCCTACATGCAAAACAAGTTCAAGTATATAGTTGTGATATCAAAAAAGTGCTTTATAATACTGGTTATCTATATGCAATAATGAAATGAGGCACAAAAGGTACAATATTAATGCATATTTATATGCAGTGGCAGTGCATGGGTCTCTCTCTATACTTGGAAAAAAATGAATCTTAAATGAGTTGTTTTAAAAAATAAAGAAAGAATTTATGAGGCTGGGTGTTGGATAAGAAAAGAAGAGCATTAATGTTAAATGAGTTTGTTGTATGCGCTTTGATCGGGGTGATTCGGATGTGGACTATTTGTTAGCACGATACACACATATATGATTAACGTGGATTTATTACGTGTTTATGCGGATTAATATGACCTTGATGATCTTTAAAGAAGAACACAACAAGAACACAAGATATAGCTTCTTGGAGAAGCTAAAGCTTTAGAAGCTTGGGAGAGTTTATTGCTTAGGATTTAGGTTTTGGTAGGAATTGATCACTTGAATCTTACAAATGAGCCTTTTATTTTTTTGAGAAAAAGGTTGAAAAATTTATTTCTCAAAAAACGATTATCCCCTAAGGGAAAACGCCAACCAAATCCGACTCATACAAGTATATGACTCGTCACTACTATCACTCCTCCTTCTACCAACTTCTATTCTCTTACCACTTTGAGTGTCTAACCTATCTAGTCCCATTAAACTTTCAATGGACAGGCCCATTAAAGTTCCTAACAAAATTATACAAAAAACTCTATCAAAACACTTTAACAAGTGCACATTGTCTTCCACAAATGACCTACTAACTAGATCATTCACCCTTCTCAAACTCCATTTCATGCTTCCTTTGTCCAGAAATAAGTCCAGCCCCAAACTCAGCACGCAAATGACTATCCACTCCACCACTTTATGTCGAATTCTATCCATTCCTCATTCCATGGTGCACTACCTTCCCTCCACTTATGTTGCCCCCTTTTGGGTTATATTTAGACCCCTCTCCATCTTCCCAAGTTCCCCCTTTTGGTGCGACTTTGGACTGCCCCTTTCCTCCCATTGCAGATTTACATTGCCCATTGTCAAGTTTCTGCCCTTCTTTGACTTCGCCATTGCTCTCTTCCATCACGGCCTGGTCTTTATCGTCAAATTGAGCATCATCCTCATCCATGTCTCGTAAGGTGTCAAAGCGTCCACTAGTCACCTCCTCCATCTTGTCTTCTCTTTTAGAGGTACTGTCCTTACCCCCTTCGCCATGACTCGAAGTGTAGGTTCTGCCCTCACCCCCATTTGGCCTTCCTCGACCCATCCATTTGATCTTTATGAACCCCATATCATCGACCTCCCTATTTTTAAGAAGTTTCCCTTCGGCTCCACCACTTTTTCCTTAGGCTTCTTAGGCAATCGGATTATAGGGTTGCACCTTTCCATCGTGTGACCAAGCTTTCTGCACTTGCTGCAAAACATTGGCTCGAATTCATATTCAATCTTTTGCGTCCACTCGTTCACATCCCCTAGTTTAACCCCAACTTCCCTAACAAGGGGCTTGGCGGCATCGACTTCTACAAGGACTCTCACATATGAGACCTTATCTTTGACATTAGACGCTCTATCCGTATATAGAGGTTTGCCCACGAACGAAGAAATTATTTCCACTGCCCTATTATTCCAGCAATGCAATGGGAGGCTCCTCAACTTCACCCATATGGGCATGAAGCTAATTTCACATTCACTAAAGTCAAATCCGATTGGCATCTTATTTAGCATAAGATTTCTGCCCCAAACAGTGTATGGCCCTCCATTTAGGACGTTGTCCAGGTCCGTCCCCTTGTCGAAACAAAATAGTAGCCAGCCGCTCTCATGCCGTTTAATTTCATGTGGAACATTCCACGATTTACACAAATTCTTGAGCGCCTCAAATCCTGGAAAACGCCCAAGAAAATAACCAATCAATACGTTGTCCCACTCTTTGGACACCAAATCGATTGGAATGTACGCCTTATTCGCCGTGGGTTGGACGAAATTGAGTTTATACTTCTCCTTCAATACCCTGTTTCCTCTAACACTTGCTGGAATTTTCCCATCCACCCAAGCCTTTCCACGAGATGCCTCTCCCTTTGAATCTACATTAATTCCAGCAGCTCCAGTCCGTCGAGACTCCTCCTTATTCCTCCCCCCACTCTCCGATAGATCGTCACAGCGGTTACCAGAATTTAGAGGGACACTAACCTGGATTCCAGAAACTGCATGACTGTAATTCACACCTTTAATCGGCTGGAGGATAAGATCTTCCAACTTGTCATCATCTTCCATCTCAGAATCATCGCTGTTGCTGGATTCTTCCTCAACTTCATCGGATTGCTCGTCCGAAAACATGCATGGAAAGTCAAGATCCCCCATTCCATGATTGCGATGCTCGTCATCTGCCATACTTCGTACTTCTTCTTGGGACAGAGTTTTCACGCCTCGCGTAACTGCTCTTTCCACCCCCATTCCTCTTGCGCGTTTGATGGATTTACCCATCAAGAACTCCCTTGTAGCCCTTTTCAACGGTGGATTTTGGCTTACAACCGCCTCTCCAACCTCCTTGCCTTTCTTTGCCACCTTTAACCGCCCCATTTCTGGTTATAACTGCTCCCTAACTGGACAAAGCTCCAAGAAACAGCTGCTGGCCTCCTAATAACCGCACATTAACTACCAAAACTGCCTAGTTTTCTCCAGGATTTGAAGCTCAAATCGAAGAACCCTAGATTCTGGAATTAATATGCAATCTAAACACGAACTGAACGCTAAATCTGGAATAAGATTGGAAATGTGCAGATTTTCAACTCAAGAAAACAGTTATGCTTTCTTGGAGAAACTCTCTCCCAACCTTAGGTTTCATATTTAAGGCATTATATAGTGGTCTTTTGGGGCAGCCCGCCCTTTACACGTGGCGCCCTGGTAGTGGACCTTTCTTTCTGCCCGAAAAGGTGATGGGACGGCGCATTTAATGCTAAACCGCCTCTGGTGGTAGTCCTCGGCGAGATGCCGATGAGTTGATCTACGGTGGTCGCGGGGGAAGGTGGTCGCCCAATTCGTCGAGGAAGGTGGTCGCCACGCTCCATGCTGTCTCCCAAGGCTTCAACACTTGTCTTCTCTTGGCTTACATAAACTAGTGACTAGGATTGACTTGTCGTCGCACGTCTTTGTTGACTAGTCGTCGCCACGTAAGCTGGTGACTAGGATTGACTTGTCAAAGATTGACTTCTTTGACTAGGTATAACATTTGCCCCCTGGTCGCCTTTCTTCGTATTCGTAGAATAGTAAGGCGAGCAGTGTGGTCGTCTTCTTGGATTCGTCTTCGACGAACAGATCAATTTTGAAATCTTGATGACGTGAGTTGGAGGCGGTCGCCTCGTTTCCTACGCTGAGCACGCTTTTCGAAGCGACTTTTGTGATGACTGATGTGACATGTGTCAAGCGCGTGATCGGCGCCCGAAATTTGAATTTCGCGTGTGGGCGCGTGACGACCTCAAGGGTCGCGCGTGAGCCCACTTTCCCACCTCGATTTCGGGAAAGATCCCTGATCTTTGGGAAAATTTCAAATTTGACCCCGTTTTTTGCACATAAATATGACCTTATGCCTCTTCAAATCACTTTCTTCACTTTGCAAATTTCGAATTTCTTGAGCCTCCTTCCAAGCAGCTTCTTAAAGCTTTTTCGGTGACGTCTAGGTGGTTTTCGTTCGGCAAAAAGGTAAAAGCAACTCATTTTCTTCTTAAAAAACCCTTCTTTCCCCCATTTCTTAAGAAAAAATGGACGTTAGTAGTGGTTCCGGTGGTGGTCCGTCGCCGTTGGACGGTGGTGCCGCAAATTCCGGCGAGGTTGATCGACTAGCCTTAGCCTTAGCGGAGAGGACAGCCTCTTCGGACACTAGGATCCACTCCCCTGAACCCATCAATGTTGGAGTCCGCAATATTAGAATGGCGGCGGTCGTCGACCTAGATGAGGTCGATGAAACCGATAGGAAAGATGCCGGCAATAGTGCTGAGGAGGATGGTGACGAGACAGACTCAGATCTGCGCGACCAAGGTTTGGATAGAGGGGTGGGCGAACAGATCGACCCTGCTCGAGTCGAGGAGACTTTAACGAGCAGCCTCCGCGAGGATTATGAGTAAGTTGTTTTGAGTGGACGAGAGGATTTGGATGACGATGAACTCTCGAGGGAGACATTTTACAAGTATTTCTGCGTTTACCTACCTAGAGAGGTTCCTCGCCCGTACCGAGTAGCTTATGAATCGAGGTATGAGGCCAGTAAGTACGCGAGCAGTGTCTCCTCGGCCCAACTGGAAAATTCCCGGAAGAAATATCAACTACCGGCCGACGTCTGCTTCTTTGTTCCTCGCAAAATGAGAGGGCCGACCAGCCGCCAGAAGGGATGGTCGCCGTCAACATCGGCATGATGGAGGCAGGGCTGAGGTTCTCCCTGCACCCCGGAATTTCAAATTTCTTACACTTTCTGGGGGTAGCCCCTTCTCAAATATTGCCGAACGGGTGGTCGAATCTGATCGGGCTCCTCACGTTGTTCGGCCTGGTGGCGGTCGAGAACGGTTGTCGGAACACTTGACTCAGCCCGAAAGAGATCAACTATCTCATTCAAGCGGCTGAGGCCGGAAAAAAGGTGGGCTACGGTTTTTATATGTAAAAAGCCGCGACTACATCAAGCTGGTCGAAGGGGTCCCCAACAAAATCCGAGATTGGAAGACCAATTGGTGGTGGGTAGCCGGGGACTGGAAAAGTGCGGTGAGGCCGGATGGATCCTCTACTCGCATTCCCATCGCGACCGACTATCAGAGAATTCGTGGTAAATCTTTTTATTTCTGCTCGTTCTTGTCTATACTGAATAACTCCTCGCTCTTGTAGGTGAAACTGTTCGCACGAAGACCGCCGAGCACCGTCTCTCGTCCCTCTTCCAATATCACATTTGCTGCGTGCTTAACCGTCGCTATTTGGAGAGGTCCTGCCGCTTTCTGAACAGGGAGTGTATGCGCGAGCGAGCAGGTCTTAGAGTACCTCCTCACCATATCACTCGAGAGTTTCCTCCAGGTCTTAGTAGTGGTTCCTGAAAGAGTTGTCACCTACCTTCCTCCAACCCTCGATTATGACCGAATTATGTCGAGCAGAATGATCCGAGCAGCGAAAGCGCTCCGCGAGCGCCAGATCGTCGATGGTTCGGGCAAAAGGAAAAGGCCAGAGACCTCGGGGGCTCCTCCGAAAAAAGCTGTGAAACCAACCCGAGGGGGTTCTTCTCGCCCAACTGCTGCCGATCAAAGGGTCGAGCAGCAGGATGAGCAGAGGAGATCTCCGCCGAGGGGTAACTCGCCTCCCCCACAGATCGTATCCCCAACGAGGCCATCCCCTCCTCGTAGAAGCAAAAGGAAGCAAGACGTCGCTGCGAGCTCGTCGGCCGGGCAAAGGGCCCTTGGTGATAATACTCTTCTCGGCTCGGACGCCGACAGGGTTGCCAAGTAAGTTCTATGAAAGAAATGCCTTTGAATATTTTCTAAGTACCTTTTCTAATTTTGTCCTCTTTATTAGGCTTTCCGAGCAACCGGTTGTTGAACCTTTCAATGAAGACCTCATCGGCTTTTACCGTTCACGGGACCCGCAAGATGAGGAGGTGCTCCCCCAGGCCATGATCAGGGCCATGAGGAACGTGCCCCGATCGTTAACTACAACTTTTGTCGACGAGGTCGACAACCAAAATTCCTTGGAGAATGCGAGGCTGATTGCCATTGAGGCTAGTCGCGCAGCTTTTGCTGCCGAGAAACTTTGTATCCAGATCTATGAAAACCACAAAACCAGCGAGGAGAGGAGCGTGAAGCTCGTCCACATGGCAAGGGCTAAGGCTGGCATTGAAAAGCAATTGGCCGCTTCTGAGGAGAAAGTGGCCGACCTCGAGACAAAACTGGCCGATTCTGAGGCCCAGCTTGAGATAGTTCGGAAGAAAGATCAGGAGGATATTCAAGTGATCGAAGATCTCAATGCTCGCCTCACAACTGCCGAGAACGAGCTAAAAATGAAATCCGCCGAGGTAAACACTTTTCAAAATAAATTTACAACTGCTGAGGATGACTTGGCCACTCTTCAGCGAGAGCTGGTCGCCGTGTCGGCAGAGCGAGATGAAAGTAATGACATCGCTGAAGGGGTAGCCATTTTATCAGTGGTGCTCACTGCCCACGAGCTTGTTCACAAGCTCAAAGAAGTTCAACCGGATGTGGACGTTACACTGCTCGGCGGCTTCATAGACGATCTTATCATGGGTGAAAATCCTAAGGTGGAATCAAGACTCCCCCTGCTCCCTTTGATGAAAATGGGACTCCAGTTCCCTCGTCTCTTGGGTGTTCCAGTGTATTTTGATGATCCGCCACAAGACTCCCCAACTCGTCAGGGCGAGGAGGAGGAGGTGGTAGCCGTGGGCGAGGAGGAGGAGGTTGCAGGCGAGTAGGATGCTCTTGCCGAGGGGAATGCTACAGAAGCTTAGTTCTTTTTACTTCTTTATTTTGTTTTAGGACTGTTCGGCCACTTGGGCCTTTTTGTAATAATTTCAGCCTTTTAAGGCTTTCTAATGAACGGAACTTTTTTGCTTATGATGTGTTCGTTTTCTTTGAGTGATCGTCCTCGTCACTGCTTTTCAATTTATGTTATGATTATTTTTTGCAAGCATCTTGTAATAAATACTTGTCTTTTTAATTTGTCTTTCATTGGTTTGTGTTCGTCGCTATCTTGCGAGCATCTTGAGTGCTCGTCTTTTGGAGTTAACCATTCGTCGATTGAACTCTTTTGTTTCTTAGGTAGTGATCGTCGTCGCCACTACCTTGCGAGCATCTTTAAGAAAGAGTGCTCGTCTTTTTAGAGTTTTACCAATCGTTGGTTGAACTTGTTTGTTTGTTAGATAGTGACTCTCGTCGTCACTACCTTGCGAGCATCGTTAAGAAGAGTGCTCGTCTTATAGAGTTAACCACTCGTCGGTTGAACTCTATTCTCAGTTGGCTACGCAGAGCCTTATCTAAAATTTCTATGGTTTTCCTAACACTTGATGAAAATTAAAACTTGGACATGTATTGAAATGATGACTAAATACAAACTATACAATTATGTAAAAAATTAAAAACTTATTGATAATACTTCTTCAGCTTCACCGCATTCCACGGGTACTTGCTCGGTTTGCCTTCGAGGTCTTCTAACTCGTACGATCCGTTCGAGAGTGTACGCGTTATTCTGTACGGACCCTCCCAAGTCGGGCCAAGTATGCCAATGGACTGCTCCGTCGCCCGCCGAAGTACGAGCTGGTCGATAGTAAATTGTCGAGCACGTACTTTGGTGTTGTAGTAGCGTTCTGACCTTTGCTTGTAGACCACGTTCTTCTCGTCCGCTGTTAGTCTTCGCTCTTCTAGGAAGTCTAAATCGGATAGTTGTGCATCGTTATTCAACTGCTCGTCATAATTTGCCACTCGAAAAGTGGCGACCTGCCCTTCTGCTGGTATGACAGCTTCGGTTCCGAACGCGAGCGCGAATGGGGTCTCACCTGTGGAATTCCTCGTGGTCGTCCGATATGCCTACAGAACCATGTGCAGCTCGTCCGCCCATTTGCCCTCCAATCCATCTAACTTAGCTTTCAAGGTGTGTTTGATGATTTTATTGATTGCTTCTACTTGACCATTTGATTGTGGATGATAGGGTGTTGAATTTTTTTTCTTGATGTTCCATTTTGAGCAGAATTCCAGCATGTCTTCACTCGTGAATTGACGTCCGTTGTTGGTTACTATTGCTCGTGGTAGGCCGAACCTGCAAATTATGTTCTTCCATGTGAAATTTGTCATTTGAGCCGTTGTGATGGTCTTCAAGGCCTTTGCTTCCGTCCACTTGGTGAAGTAATCGACTACTACGACTACGAATGTTACCCCCCCGACGCCAGGCGGGAAAGGTCCGATGATGTCGATGCCCCACTTCGCGAAAGGCCAAGAGCTATAGACGGAGATGAGCTCGTCTAGAGGTGAGTGAATAGTGGGAGCGAAAGCTTGACATCTCTTGCACGTCTAGGCGTAATGGATTGCATCCTTCTTCAGTGTTGGACAAATGTAGCCCTGCCTCATGATCTTTAAAGCGAGCGCTTGCCCCCCTGTATGATTTTCGCACACTTCGTCGTGGATTTCATGCATGACGATCTTCGCTTCGTCTTCTCCGAGGCATTTCAATAAAGGCATTGAAAAACCCCGTTTGTACAGCTGGTCGCCAATAATAGTGTACCTTGCGGACCTGAGCTGCAACCTGGTCGCCTTCACCTTGTCGTCCGGGAGCTCGCCGGTCTTGATGTACCTAGTGATCGGTGACCTCCAGTCCTCGTCGCTGGTCGCTTCAACCTGCAAAATTTGACCTCTGTTCACCGATGGGGAAGAAATTTTAGTGATGGTCGCTTCTGAAAATATTGCCTCCCCCTCTGAAGTGGCCAGCCGAGCTAACGCATCTGCTTGCGTATTCTCCTTCCTAGGGATTTGCTCGATGTGGATTTGTTCAAATTGCTCGAGTAATCCTTTCACTAGGTCCTGATACTTTATCATTTGATCGCTGCGAGCCTCGTACTCGCCCGTAATTTGGCATACCACTAGTTGAGAGTCAGAATTTTTTTTCAGTTTTCTGGCGCCCACGGCCATAGCCATCTTGATTTCTGCGACTAGGGCTTCGTATTCTGCTTCGTTGTTGGTCACCCGATACTCGAACTCGATCGCTGAAGCAAACGTCTGTCCGGTTGGGCTGGTGAGGACGATTCCCGCCCTTGCTTTGGTGCTCATCGACGAGCCATCGACGAACAATGTCCAAGGAAGCTCGATTCCCTTGTCCAATTTCTCTGGGAAAGTGAGCTCTATAATGAATTCTGCCAACACTTGTCCCTTGATTGTCGTTCTGAGCGCGTAGGTGAGCCCAAATTGCCCGATTTTCACCGACCATTTCAAAAGTCTTCCAGTGGTATCCGGACGATGCAGTGCTCGCCGAAGAGGAAAAGTCGTAAGGACGACCACCTCGTGGTCGAACAGGTATTGCCTTAGTTTTCTGACGCTCATGACCAACGCGTACGCCAATTTTTCCATTGAGTGTATCTCAACTCCACATCTCTCAATGATTGACTTACATAGTAGATTGGCAGATGTGTGCTCCCCTCTGCTCAGACGAGCACTGAACTGATCGCACAGTCAGTGGCCGCCAAGTATAAATACAAAATTTCGCCGGGGACTGGCTTAGATAGGACCTTCGGATCTGATAGATATTCCTTTAGCTTTCCGAAAGCTTTCTCACACTCATCGGTCCATTCGAACCTCCCTTTTTTCAAAGCGTCGAAAAAAGGTTTGCAACGATCGCCCGTTCGTGCAATGAATCTGTTCAGCGATGCAAGGCATCCTGTCAACCTTTGTACCTCTTTCACATTCCTTGGGCTTTGCATGTCGATGACTGCTTGAATTTTACTCGGATTCGCCTCGATGCCCCGCTGGCTAACCAAGTGCCCCAGAAATTTCCCGGAGCTAACTCCAAAACTGCATTTCTTTGGATTTAACTTCATGTTGTATCTACTCTTTTAACTCTATTTCAGATTTTTGTATTGAATAATCCACTTTTTATTTTCTAAATTTATGTTTGAATATATATTTTTTAATGACACATAAATAATATTAAATACATAAGAAATATTTTATCGGTTGGACCGGCGGTCTAACCGGTCCAACCGGTTGAATCGTGAACCGGTGGCCTGTCCGGTTTGGTCACCGGTTCAGTTATGAAAACACTGATATTTACCTTATTGCAATTTCATTTTGGTAATCTTTTTATTTCTTCAATTTCTTGTTATCATTTATGATGTTGATCATTTGTATTAATATTTTTATGAGATTTGCATCTAGTATCATGAGCTAAACTCTAATTGCTTTAATTTGTGTGTGAATGTTTAGTGGGTGATTAGTGGATTAATGGAGTAATTACATGATTAGCATATGTTAAATGTTTCTAGTGTTGTAACTTGTATGCTTTAATTGGTTGATCTTAGTTAGCATTTTCGATTATGTTAATTGCAACGAGAGTTGAGTTTGCATGATTGGGGTGTGCATATGAGCCTTGATTAATTAATTGGAGTTAAATAGTGATTAGCTTAACCGAAAGAGGGTTGATTGCTTAGATCGACAATATTATACATTAATCGATTAGAGGCCGTCTATGAGATTAGTGAGAGGGCGAGTCGTAAACATTAGTAACCATGTTGAAAGTGTTTACGGGTCCCTATCCTAGGAGCTTATGGTACTAATTAGATCCTATAATTGTTAATTAGTGCACGTGTTCACCTAAACCTCACGAGGGATTGGTCTACACATATATGTGATAGCCTTTAGCATAATTAAAGACATTAGGTTTAATTATTGTGATTAGATCGTTAATTCATTAGTGATCCCATATAAGGAAGACACCCAAAGCAATTCTTCCACTTGCACTTTCATCTTTGAGAGTTATTTTTAGTTGTTTACTTAGTGTTTACTTGTTTTATTGGTATTTGTTTTATCCTCCCATTTAGCTTCTATAACACCATTATGAGGTATAGTTTTGGGGTTCCACGCTCTCCTAGGTACTTGGACGATAACTATTAGGTCGTATACTTATCATACTACAGTCGAACTCATACGCCTGTGGGGATCGATTTGCTGTTTGAAAAGTGCAAAATTAAGATCCAAGTCACTACACTTGCAACATTTTTTTTATTTTGTTGTTAATAATAAGAACAACAATGAAAATAATATTTCGTCGCTAATATTTTAGCGACAAAATTGAAATTTACATGACTAATTTTGTGGATTTAACATTTTAGCATAGGGGAGGCGGAGACACCGTCGACGCTGGCATGGGTAGAGGGGAGGCGGAGGCACCGTCGGCGGTGGCGTGGGGAGAGGGAACGTGAAGAAGAAAAGGACGTGGGGAGAGGAGAGGGGAGAGGGAACGTGAAGAAGAAAAGGAAAAGGGTGGGTGGGTATGCTGATAAGAATTGAAAATATGGAATAAATGAAGAATTATGATTTTATGGGGGAAATGGTATTTTTTAGTTTTTACCGTGGGTGTCCTCATCCCACGATGTGTGCCCTTAGTCAATGGGTGTCCTCAATAACCCTGTGTGTGTAACCGTGGCCAAATAAATAAGGAGTGGGTTATTTGCCCCTCCAATAAATTAATTTAGATGCTCCAACTCATTTATTAATTAAAAATGTTTACTAATAGATACACTTTCCTTTTAAAAATTGCATCTTAACCCTAATCATAATTGGTGCAGCCGCCTCTGTCACCTCGGACGCCGCTACCTCCAACGACATCTCCAGCGTCACCGTACCCCATCCAAACAGTAACAAAAATTTCAGTAAAAAAACTAAGAAATCTAAAAAACATTTATCAATTTTTTGACAAATCGAGAAAAAAAATTAACACTATTTTCGACACTAATTTTTTTATAATAAAATATACTTTCGACAATAGTTTATCGAAACAATTTATAAAGAAAGAAAAAAAAATTACTCCCCCATCGCATGGTATTTTTTTCCTTTTCTTTTGTAGTACTCCCTCCGTCCTGGAAGTGTTTGGACCACAACAAAGTGGGCACACTTATTAAGAAAAGGGCGTAATGATGAGTGGAGTGTTGAAGGGTAATTTTGTAAACTTATATATAAAGTAAAGAAAGTGGTTGGAATAAGTGTAAAAATAATTACATTTTGTGTAAATATGTGAATTTTGTGAGGGTGGGGTTTATGAAAAAGTTTCCTTTTTAGAAAATGTAAACGATTGTGGGACGAACGAATTGAATAAGGAAAGTGTGCAAACAATTGTGAAACAGAGGGAGTAGTATGTTTTAATTAAAGAATATGATAAAATAATAAATATATGATAAAATAATAGGTTAGTATGGGTTGGTTTGCTATGGACTTGAGTGCATGTTGTGCACCCTAGTTCATGTTGCACTTTTCAGTTTACTACCTTACACTTTTTGGTAAATGGTGTTGCATTTTTCAATTAATAAACTGTATAATAATATTTTTAGTAATAATTGAAAAGTGCAACATCATTATCAAAAAGTGTAAGTCAGTGCACATGGACTAGGGTGCAGTGCATACTAGACTTTACCGGTTAGTATATATGAGAAATTAATTGTATAAAGGGTTTTACATTTATTTAACCATTAAAAATAAATACAAACTGTGAAAGAGAACATTCATTTATGATTATTGCACGTACGGAGGGAAAAAACCAACCATGATGCAGTTGATGAAAAAAACCCTCCCTGGCCAAAAAAAGAAAAAGAAAAAGGAAATTAAAGCGATGGATGAAGAACAACATATGATCAAGTGGGTGCTGCTGCAGTATTTGGAAAGGTCAAGCGTTCAACGGCATGTTGCTCGAAGTGGAAGCTGTGATAATTGACACCCTTAAAAATACCATCAATATTCGAAGACGTAGTGTACATGCCGTCACTAGAACTCTTGTCACGCTGAGTGTAATTAAAGGGAATGCTGCACGTGCCCTGCGTTCCTACATAATCAACTCTGACACCACTCCTCGGCGGAACCGTCACTTCAAGTGAAGCCTCCGCCAATTTAGTCTCCTCCATCGTTTCTCCCCACTCAAACGACCTAGTCGTCGAGCTGGAGACTCCAATTTCGGCCTCAAGAATTTTGGGAATTTTAGTGGAGATGGTGGTGGTGACGCCTGCGGTCGTGGATCTAGTGTTGAGGAAGGAAAACGAGGTTTTTTCTTCGTATGAAATGATGATTGATAAAGTAGAGGGAGTGTCCGAATTGTTGACCGAAGTGCCCGTGCCTGCAACCACAGTTCTCTCATCGGATATCTGAACCTGGTCCATTCGGAATCGGGTGTGGTACACGTGTCTTTCGATAACAAGCTCTTGCATTAGAAATGTTGCTGGGGAGCTCATAGTGGGAGACGAGGCACTAAGACACTCTGTTCGACTCTCTGCACTCAGAAGTCTTAGGAAGCTGCTGTTACCTGTACGTCAAGAATTAATATCTAATCATTTTCATTTCAATTATTCTAGTCTGGAGTACGTAGATTAATATAATTATATACCTTTGGAGCGAATTGCGTAGTTAGAGGCGGAGACAAGGACGGGCCAAAAGAAAGTGTCGTCGGTTTGATTAGCCTGGACAGCGTCCGCCAAAAGCCAGTTACTGTTATTCACATTATTACGTCTTAAGTACCTGTTCAAATGGGCCGACTTTATTCGAATATGTCCATCGTTGTTCAGCTCAATCTCAAAGGCCGATTCCCTCTCGTTGGGGTCAGTCGACGAGAATTGCACGTGAGGCTGGCTCATGACCGTTGCGGACCTGAGCCACCTCCCGTTGCTTCCTCGGAGGGCCACGCGTTCAGGCAACTTGAACAACGTTTGCAAGTTGACAAAATCGAAAAGGATCCGATCTAAGGATGCTCCCGCTATGCCTCCCGCGAACACAAAGAGACGGTTGTTCAGGTCACCGGTCTGGGTAGTGCTTACGGTCACGTATCCCCGGGTTTGCACGTGGCGCAACATCAAACGCCCTGGGCTAGCCACAGTTGGTTCGAACATTGTACATGCTGGGTCCGTTGTATCTTCCACTGGCTTGTTCGAAACAGCCACGATCCAGTGATCATTTGAACCCGGACCTTGTCGCGACCAATATTTGTTGCTGTGCGGAAACCGTAGGTGAATGTACCTGATCATGACGTACGACATATTACGTACTCTTAATTATATTAAAAAAGTATAGGTAAATAAAAAAAGTAAGTACCTGCGGTCGAATACGGCTCTCTCTATGTGGATCCTGGTGAATTCGTTGAAAATACTGTTTTCGTTGCAGCTTACGAAGCCGCGAACTGCTTCACTCTCGTTCATGTAAAAAGCGTACCCGCCGCTGCTTCTCAATATTGGTTTCATGACTATGGAATCAGGAATCCAATTCGACATCATGATTATACTTACTGCCTGCAGTAATTAAGGAAATGAAGATTTATTTATTAATTTTACAAGATCATTCAAATGGCGTACGTGCACAATTTGTTTGGTTACATTTTTAATTTGCAAATTAATTAATTAAAATTCAAATAAATATATTGGAGGAGTTAAAACAAGAGAGAAGATTATTGATAGCTTAACTTACAGATGTTTTCTCAAAGGCTTTGAGAGAGAGAGGATAAGGAGTTAGGGGAAATGGTTCTGGTGTGTGAACAAGGTTGTTCTGAACCCTTCTATTTATAGAAAAGCTGGCAAAGTCTCATTCATCATTCAAATTATTATTTTATGTACATTTTTAAAGGTAAACACTTTTATATATATACAAATATTGTAGATTCTACTAATTGGAAACATAATTCTTTCATCCTCTCCAATTATTTTTGTAACCAACTTTTTGTATTTTCATTTATGTTAAAATTTACCAAAGTAAATTGTAGAGAAGTCAAATCCACTTCATATTTTCATTCCTAGTTGATCAGTAAACATATCTTTTTTCTTTTAGTTATTTTCTTTCATTCACTTGCAGTGAATAATCCTACGGGCTTGTTTGGTTAAATTTAAGGATTAGGCCGGTTATTTTCCCACTTTTTTCTGCGTTTGATTTGTTAGATTTAAGCCCTAGATTATTTTCGGCTCAATACTATCTTCTTATATATTCCCACAGCTACGTGATTTTTTGTCCCAGGGAGGGGTGAGATTATTTTTCCCAGAAAGTCCAAATTGCCCTCCAATTCTTAAATATTCTTAAGAAAATGTCCTCCCCAATTTATTTAATTACAGAATGCCATTACATTACACAGGAAACAAAAAAAATTCATTCTGATCATGTTCTCTATTTTTCTTGCCGCCGCAGTGAACTGCAATTAGCGGCAATGGATCATTTGAATGACATTGGAAATCGATTCAATGATCAGAATTGATGAATGGAAATTTGTTATTTATGTATGAGATTTTTTTAAAAGTATTATTTCGAAATTTATTTGCTAGTTATGCTTGGCTGATGGGGATTGTATCTGTTTGAAATTCACAAAGATGTGTTACATTTTTGTTATGTTATGGTGTCGTTTTTCATTCCTAGCTCAGTAAACATATCTTTCTTCTTTTAGTTATTCTCTTTCATTCACTTGCAGTGAATAATCCTACTGCAAACACAACAAAGGATTGTCATCTCTACAATCTCGAAACCATATAAACTATCCAAAAGAACAGTAATGAATTCAACATGGTTCTTCACTTCTAATCCCAAGGAGCCTAGTGGTGTAGGCGCGCTTGGGACTCAGGAGTGTGTACCTTTTCTTTAGATCTCAGGTTCAAAATGGGTTCAGTCCATACAGTGCGTTCTTCACTTCTTCCTTCTTCTCTGCAGTCACATTAGATTTTCAATTCCTAATATATTTGATGAATAGCTCTTGAAATTAGGATGTTGTACACGATCAAAGAGTCAACCGTTGAAAAGTCAAATCTTAATCCTAGTCATCATTTTGGAGTGGAATAGTCAATGGACGACCATGAGAACGGCCATACGACGACTAGTAAACTCTAGTTAACAAGTTTTTATATGCCCGCGAACGAGCATGAGCGAAGGCGAACATGAACCAAGAAAAAGGTCCGTGATTTAGAAGATAAGTCCCCTTTAGGAGATATTCAGCCTCGGGCGACCAGGGCCTACGCAAGGCGAGCATGGACTAAGGAGAGTCCATGGCTTAGGCCCCTTTGGAGGGCATTTAGACGTGGGCGACTATCGACCACAACCATAGTTTAGGCTATAGAAATAATACAACATACTTTTCCCAAGGCTCAATTACTGCGGCCGTCCCATCAACTAAAGTTGATTGGATCCTTCGAAAAAGGGCTTGCCAGCTGTAGGACTGAATGTAACCATAACTTAGAATATATACACAGAAACCTGCAACCGAAACTCTTAACCTTCTTAGCTTCCTCGAGAAGCTTTGTGTGTTCTTCATTCTTTATCATCTTTGATCATCATATTACTCACGTAAGCCCCATTAAACATTTGTATGTTTGTTTGTGCTTGAAAAGCCTACGTCCAGAAAACACAACAAAAAGTACATACACTACAAAAAATTGCTCAAATAAAGAGGGGAGTTAAAGAGGGGAATTAAACCCTTGCTGTTTGACGAGGGATCTAAAGAGGGGCACAAATAAAGAGGGAATTGGCGAGGGATGGAATCACACTTGCATATTGGCGAGTGAAAAAAGATACACTCGCATATGGGCAACGGCGTGTATTGCACTCGCTCATTGGCGAGTGCATTGTGGCACTCGCAAATTGGCGACGGGACCCCACTCGCTGATTGGCTAGGGGGTGGGACCCTTGTAAATCCCCTTGCCTAAGGCCCAATTTAAGGCATCTCCCCCTTCCCCAATTTTTCAGTCCGTCGAAGCACACCCCCAAAAAAATATAGTCCGCGGCTCCCACCTTCACCGGCGCCGGAGCTACAGATCGAGGCTGATTTTAGGATATTTGTGTTTTACACTTCAAGGGGATCATTTCTACGCTAAATTTATGCGTTTTTATTAATTAAATTAAAAGTTGTATATATATGTTTATATTATATTATATATGTATATATTGTGTATATATATGCATGTATATAATTTTGTAATGTGTAATGTTAGGATTGTAATTTTGTTAGAAAAATATGTATATTGTTAGGATTAAGATTGTTAATTGATGAAATTTATAAAAAAAATTAATTGTTATAAATGTGTTAATTGTTATTATTTAATTGTTATATGTGTTAATTATTAATTGTTATGTATGCATGGGTTAATTGTTACTCCCTCCATCCCACAAAGATAGCTACGTTTTCCTTTTTTGGTTGTCCCAAATTATAGTTACATTTCCTCTTTTACTTAAGTATTAAATGATTTATTGCCAATTTTGCCCTTAATTAAACTCACCTCATAATTACTTTTAAAACCCAACTGTCTTAGAATTTACACCAAATTTATGGAATATCAAGGGTAAAATAGGCATATTAGTTAAAATTGACTACATTTATTGATTTTTCTTAATCTGTATGTAAAGTCAAATGTAGCTATCTTTGTGAGACGGAGGGAGTATAATTAATGTTATAATTGTTAGAATAAGTGAAATTAAATGATGTTGGAGGTCGGGATGAGTTATTTGTTTGTTGTAGATTGTGCATTCCGAATTGAGTAATTTTACTCGAGTCGGAAATGGATGCACTAGAAACTTAAATATTTGGTAATACGATAGATTTAGACGAAACTCTGCCGAAATTTTTAAATATATATATATATATTAATTAGAAAATTAATCAATGTTTAAATATTAACAATCAATATAAAACAGATCGAGGTGATTGACATGAATTATTAAAGTCGTGGTTGGATGTATGGTCCAATATTGATACATGGGATTATGAACACCAAATTTATTAGTGGAGTAAATGAATTTATTGAAACTGCCACTAGTAATCCGAATTCGATTTGGGAAGGAAAAATTAGGTGTCCTTGCTCGAAAGCTAAATGTCGAAATGAGACTTATAGAGATCCTAATGAAGTGAAATCTCATTTATATCGAAATGGGTTTACACGAAATTATTATAATTGGATTTATCACGGTGAAGAGAGTTGGGGTCCACGTCCATTTCAAAACACTAGTGAATTTGCGTCAACTTCAAACGAACTTGACCCAGTGGGACCTAGTTCTTACCACACTATGGTAGAAGAATTAATGGGTGACCCAACAATTGATTTTGGAATCAACGCGGAAGGGGAGACACATAATGAAGAACCCCCTAACGAGAATGCGTCACAGTTCTACGACATGCTTCGTGCAGCGGACCAAGACTTGTATTCTGGTTGAGAATCTCATTCGCAGTTGTCGTTCAATTCCAGATTGTTGAATATTAAAATCGAAAATAGATTGTCTGAAAGGGGATTCAATCAAGTCGTTGAGTTTATTTGTGAGATTTGTCCTTCAGAAAATAAGGTTCCCAAGAAATTTAACGACACCAAACATTTGATGAGTGGGATGGGTTTTCCGGTAAAAATGATTGATTGTTGTGCACAGAACTGCATGTTATTTTGGGGTGCAGATAGCGAACTAGAGTTTTGTAAGGTTTGTGGTGGACCATGATATAAGTCGAGTAGGGTTGATGCGGATGGTCGATTGAAAAAAAAAAAGGTCCACTTAAAGAGATGTTCTACTTTTCGATAATTCCTCGCATATTAAAACGTTCACTTAAAGAGATAGATGGATACGCATATTAAAAAGGTGTAATAATGAGTTGAGTTTTGAGGGGTAATTTTGTAAAACTTTATGTACAAAGTAAAAAAATGAGTTGACTTTTGTGTATGTGTGGAGAAAAGGTAATTACATTTGTGTAAAATTGAGTATATTGTGAGGGTGAAGCTTATAAAGGGTTTTCCATTTTAAGGGTGTGAAAGTTATTGTGGTACGTCCTAAAAATGAAAGTGTGAAAGTTATTGTGGAACGGAGGGAGTATAAAATAATGAGTTTTTAAAAACTATTTCTAATAGACATATTCATGCGTGTATACATATTGAATTTTGAGTGATTTTGAAATAATCTCAATTGTTCAATTAAATTTTTGACCCACCAAATTAGAACAAGTCGAAATTATGACTCAACTGCACTAATTACACCTTGTAATTTAGTGCACACAAGTGTGATCCAATATACAATGTGTAGTGTATAGTTTGAAATTAAGTTTGGTTCAACTATGGGAGGGCGTAGTTTAAAAAAAAAAAAAAGTAACTTTCATTTGGACATGCTTAACAACGAAAGTTTTTTTTTAGAAGGGTTTACAAGATCATAAAATAAAATTACAATTCACGAGCTTAAGATCTTGATCTTCAAACCAATGTGGATCACCATAGTATCGCCGTCTACACCAATTGTGAGAAGAGGAAAGACGAGTTTCCCTTTGCCTTAAAAGATGTCCAGGTCTCCAATTTTTAAAGGAGACAACTCCACACTAAGGTGTTCTCAAATCAAGAATAGGGAAAAAAAAAAAAAAAGACAAAGTTCCACCAAGTATCAGATCTCAAGAACCAAAGCCCAAGGGCTCTCAAGTCAATCTCAAAGAGCTCAACCATCAAAGAGGAGACCCACAACCACAACAGAGCCCCATAACGGGAAAAAGACGTACAAGGCGCAACATAATCAACTAAAAATGAAACTAGACAAGCACAAAATACTACTTAGAAAACACTAAACATGATCAACGAAGAAATACCTGAGCGGTCACCGTGGCTCCGTTAGAAATAATTTCTACGTTGATCCCTAACAAGAAATGAAGAACAACTACGTAAAAGAAGGGAAAAAATTGGAACGACTGGAGCGACGGCGGCGGAGACAGCTTCCGGACTAAAACAAAGTAGATCTGAGGATCTGCTTCCTAGATTTTACAAAAAAAACAGAAATCAGATGAAGCCGGAGAGAGGTTTGGCAGCGACGGAACGACGGCAGAACGGAGGTGGAACGACGTTAAAGGCGGAACGACAACGGAGGCAAAAACAGCGTTGGCGACGGACCGACGGTGGCGAGTGGTGGAGATGAAGGGGAGGAGCAACTCTCTATAGAGAAAAGTTCTTCCCTTCTCTCTAGCCCCACATTAAACTGCACTTAAAAAAGAAAGTTGGATAGCTTTGAGACAGAGGAATTATACAATGTTATCTCATATGATATCTATCAATATTTTTCAATATTCGCTCGATACTCTATTGATGTTATGCTCAACATTATTATTACAAATCGATACAGTACTTGCGTGTATATTTCTATGCCAATTAAAATTTTAAAATATAATACTACTACTCCGTGTTTTTTATTAGATTACATATTTTCCTTTTTTGTTCGATTTTTACTAAATTGCTCGTTTTTAAAAAATGAAATAATTTTATTACTTTAAATATTACTTTCTCCGTCTGTTTATAAGTTTTTTATTTTGTCATTTTGGTTCGTTCGTTTATAAGCTTCTCATACCTATTTTGTAAATGATTTTAATTTTTATTCTTACACTGCACTTTATACATTATTTTTTCTATTTATTTCAATCACATCACTTATACTTTTTTTTTTTTAATTACATTAAATACCCATCCCTTTCTCCCTCCCCATAACTCGAACTCAGGATCTAAAGCCTAGGTAGTGGTGCTCTAACCATTTGAGCTATCCAACTTCGTCATCACACCACTTATACTATATCTATTATTTAATCACTTTTTTTAATTTTTGTGTCAAAAGTAACAAAAAACTTATAAACAAGAAGAGAGAATATTTAACCATTCTTACATTAAAATCAGTGTCCGTATGAAATAGATAATCAAACAAAACATGGAGACTAATAAATGGTGTAGTGTGTGGTATTAAAAAAAAAACAGTGTGATAATCCAATTAAATTAAATTTCAGAGCATGAAACAATATTTTATCTGTATTATTTTATGAAGCATTATTTTTTTTTGTTTTTTTTTTAAGAGGATCTCTTGCTATACGGCTCAACTTGTCAAAGTTCTGTATCTAATTAGGCTCATTTTGTGTATCCTAATTAATATTTATTTTTATCCATCCATAAATCATAATGGCGTTGTGTCTCTTTGAAATAAATAGTTTGATTAAATGAATGACAGTTGTATTTTAATTAAATAAGATCATTCAAAACGTTGTTCACATATAGTTCAATTTTTTTTGATAATTAGAGTTCGATTAATTCATTAATTAAACAATTCTACGAAATTATTTGATTTTTATATTTTATAAAAATAATTTAATACTCTTTGAAATTTGATTCCATGCAAACAGAAGTAACAGAACACTGCATCAAATTAAATGGCTAAACGCCTCCCTTCATTAAGTTAACAATAAACAAAATAAAAATAATGAAAATATTATTGATCAAATTAAAAAAACAATTGAAGCAAAAATTGCCTATGCACCTGGACACATGGTGCACGAATCTTAGATCAGTGTACTTATCACATTTTTGTTATAACTAGCGTCACGTTTCAGTTAAAATTAGCATTTCATTTCATTTACATATTATTATTTTAATGTTTAATTAAAATTAGTGTCACGCTTCAATTAAAACTGGTCTTACGTTGCACCTCTTTATTCAGTTGCACGGTGCAACTGGTGTATAAGGGCCGACTCTAATTGAAGTGGTTGTAGAAGATAATCATTTTTTTTATTATTTGAAAGTGAACTAATTAAAAAAAATTAGGGACAAACTCTATTTTACACTAAATTTGTGTGTGTAAATCTATTTTACTCACAAATATATACACACGTTTTTTATATTCTCTTTGTTCAAACTTTGTAGGCAAGTAGTCATTCTATAGTCTGTCCAAAATTGAAATAATATTTTTATCCTCACCCTTCAAATCATCACTTATTTAGTTAATTGTCATTATTTTATTTATAAGTGCATTCTGCAATGCCACACAATACTCTCAAACTCATCTACTTTATACATAATTAACAATAAATATTTCTTGAAACCTATGTAAAAGTGTTGGGATATGAATCCTAGAACAAGTTCTAAATGATGATAAAAGATAATAATAAAGTTTTGATAAGCCAAAAGTAGTTTGAATATTTTCTAAGTGTTGACTGATCTAGTCTAGTTAAGAGAAGTCATCTTGTACAGACCAGTAGAGTTCACACAAGAATTGTTAAGTATAAAACAAAAGACAAGTACGAAGTATAAGTACTGTTCATATTAATTGTTTAAATTGTTATTGAGTTATATCAATCGTTGTATAGAAGCTTATTGTTTTCATATGTAATCGTATATTAATGTATAGATTTATAAGTTGACTAAGCTTTATAACAATAGCTTAAAGTAATGTAATAGTCTTGTTAAGATTAGATTAGTTGTTGCTAAGTCTACTACTGAAGAAGGAAGCACAAGAAGAAGGATGAAAACTACTATTAAAGACAGGTGCGACCACAAGACTCAACAACACAAGAAGAATGAAGTTAGTTATTCAAGCGTATGAAGATAAGGTTTGAAGAGTTAGTTAGAAATAACTAATTAACAATAAACGCGTGGATGGATAAGCTGAAGAAGTTAGAAGTTAGTTTTCAAGAAAAGTTGGTTACAACTCACAAGTTCTTGAATTCAGAAGTCTATAAATACCACAAGGTATTGATCGATTAAAGACTACTGATACTACTGCATACTGAAGCATTATTGAAGATTCAAAGAAGAAATCACTCACAGAGTTTTGAAGTTCAGAAAGCAAGTCTGTAAGACAAGTGAAGATCAAAAGGCTACTACTGAACAAAGAGAAGTTTTATTTTTTGTTTACTGTTTCAAGTTGCTAGATACTTGTAAATCTCTAGTAAGATCGAAGAAACACTTGGTAGTGTTATCGAGAAGATCTAAGTCTTATTTCTTGGGACTTAAAGCTACAAGAACACATTACTCCATTGGACGCGTTAATAAGAACATCACAACTGGGTTTGTGAGAGTGGAATTAGACAAGTTGTCGAACCACTATGTTGGTCCCAAAGTTGATTTAATAATATTGAGTAAGCTAGTGAAAATGTCTAGAGGGGAGGGGTGAATAGACTTTTCAAAAATCTTTCAATATATCAGAATACACAATGCGGAATAATCAGATTACTAATGAGCCCAATCAACTTTATACTCAACTTTTCTATAGATCTTTATCTTTGTTAATTCTTAATGTTCTTGATTAAACAACTCAAACAAATATCAAACAGTAAAGTAAAGAACACAGAATTTTATAGTGGTTCGACAAATGTCTACATCCACTCTCACAACTCCAGTTGTGAAGTTTTATTAACTCTTCCTTCTTGAGTTTCTTGTGGCTTAAAGTCCCAAGATTAAGACTGTGATCTTATCGATTATACCTCCAGGTATATCTTCGATCTACTAGTAATTCTACAAGTAACTAGCACACTTGTTTTACAAAATACAAACTTAAACTTGAAAAGTAAAACTTCTCTTTGAATAGCCTTTGATTCTTCTCTTCAATTCAGTGGCTCTTCTCTTCTTTGATTTCCTTAACTCTGTGAGTTCTTGCTTGTAGACTTGCTCTTGAATTCTCTAAGATCAGTAATTTCTCAGTCGTCTTTAGCAGTAGGAGATCATACAGTATTTATAGAACTTAGTATGACAGTTAGCAGTTTGTGAACTAACTCTCAACTAACTCTAAAACTGTTTTTGTAACTTCTTCTTGTAACCGACTTTGTAACTTCCTTCAACTTCTAAGTCAGCATCTCTTCAATATATCTTCAGTTACACATTAAATAAGTTATCCAAACTTATTCTTCAATTTTACCAAATCAGCACAGTAACTTACTGTTCTGATTTTTACTCTTCGGATTTTACTCTGCTGATTTTTACTCTTCGAATTCAATCAGCACAGTAACTTAAAACTGTTCAAAACTTCTCCAGATTTCTTCTAAGCTCTTCTTCAACTCTTCTTGAAGTCTTCTTATTCTGAAGTAGTCCTCTGAGTCTTCTTAGTCTTCTGATCTTCATCTAATCTATTCCTAATCTAGTGTTCTGATTTTACTGTTCTGAACTTTACAATGCTGAATACAACAAAATACAACTTTACATATATAAAACTTATCTATACATCAACTGAACTATATATAGATGAGTATTTCTAAGTCCTACACTATAAGCTGTCTATACAATATAAAACATCAGCTTAGTTCCTAACAGTTCATATATCAGATCAGTAAACCAATAAGATCAGTAACTCATAAGATCAGTAACTCATGTAAGTTCAATAACTTCCATATAAGATCAGTAAATATTTAAGATCAGTAAACACTTAAGATCAGTAACTTACATATAAGATAAGTAAGCATATAAGATCAGTAAGTATATAAGATCAGTAAGTATATAAGATCAGTAACTCAGATTTCAAATATCTCATATAAGATCACTAAAATTATTCTCAGTTTCCACACTAAGATCAGTAATCTTATTTCACATGACTCAGTTAAGATCAGTAATTTTATTCTTAGTATTACTAAATAAGATCAGTAAACTTACTTCAGTTAGCATTAAGATCAGTAATCTCAATTTAAGTTTCTCATCAGATTAGTAAGCTTATATTCAGATGACTTAGTTAAGATGACTTAGAACCACATATATCACTAACTTTAAGTTGCTTTTGGCCATCAAAACATACTTTCATCAACTAGAATATTGTTTACAGGATTCATATCCCAACAATTTCCCCCTTTTTGATGAAGCCAAAACTACTTAAATGTTAATGAATCAGTAGTTAAGTATGTAGTCAATCATAACAGTTCATCAATTCAAAATTCATATCATATTCACAATCAGATCAGGTATTTCACATATTACACATACTAACAGAATATGAAATGATCACAAAATATAAAAATAAAGATTAAGGATAGAAATGTTATCTTCTGAGCTTGTCCTTCATCTTCATTCTGCATCTTCAGATTCTAAATGCCACATACATTCTTGCCTTGATATCCATCATGTGTTGATGATCAGTGATTCCTTCTTCCTTGATGATCTCAGCAATAATGTTGTTGATCTCTTTGTAATCAGGTTCTCCATTTTCCAGTCTTGGAGGTTCCCAATTAGGTTCTTCAGGGCACAAAATCTTTGTTCCAGCACGATTTGCAACTTGTGCTATGTCTTCCCAGAACTCTTGATCAATATTTAGCATGAATTCTTCAAAATCAATAAATTCTGCTTCCTTGCTAGAATGATCACCAAACTTCTTCACAATGAAGTTAGCAATCTGCCACTTCTTCTTTAAATTCTTCCAGTATTCCATATGTTCTGTCAAAACAATGAAATCCACAAAGTTTTCATCTTGAAAATCTTTGTCAAACTGTTTTCCTTCAGCTTTCTTTTGAGCATTCATCGTTTTCTTCAAAGCTGTAACTCGATTATCAAATCTTGTCTTCAAGAACTTGACATCCTTCTCTTTCTTCTTTTTCAAGTTTTCTTCTTCTTCACTTGTCATAACAGCTTTCATTTTGCTTTTTGATCTAGTCATTCTTCCAGCTTCTTCCTCTTGTTGTTCTTCATCAGACAAAACTAGCTTCCTTTTCTTCTGACTTGAACTTCCAGCAATTTCAGGTCTCTTCTCAACAATCTCTTGACCTTGTTGCTTCTGTTGCTTTCTTTGCTTCAGCTTTTCATTTAGAATAGCAATTTCAGCTCTTAATTCATCCTGACTCACAACCAGCTGAGCTTGTTGTGACTGTGTTTGTTCCATCACTTGTCTTGTCCTATCTTCCCCCTTTTTGGCTTCATCATGCCACTCCTTCAAGGAAGATATGTGTTGCTCCAGCTTCTTATGCAACACCTGAGACAGGTTCCTTTCTTGTACTCTATGAAGGTCAAAAATTTTGGACATTGTATGCTCCATTACCTTTTCATAAGAGTGTTCAGAATGCATCTTGTTCATCCTTTCAGTAGCTTCTTGAAACATTTGGATAGCAGCTTCCAACTTTGCTTGAAGCTCTGCATTCTGCTTTTTCAATATCTCAAATTCAGAAATATCAGACTCCTTCTCAACAGAACCTGTTCTGATCTGTTCTTGCACATCCTCAATAGGATCAGTAGAGTGAATTGGAATGCTTTCCAATTCTTCAGCATTTACATCCTGATTTTCAACAACTTCAGTCTCCTCAATCACAACAGTGTTCTCAAACACCTCTGTTGCATTGACAATATCTTCATCAATTTCCATAAAATCTGTCTCAGCAGCTTCAGTTTCATCAAGACCTTTGTCTTCACTAAACAAATCCTCATCAGAATTAGGAGTTGTAATCTTCTCAACAGTGTACTTGATTCCTGTTAATCTCTCAACAAGAAGTACCACAGATTCTGGAGTGACTAACTCAAGAAAAGAGTTAACACCAGCTGCTTGCATCTGCTCTGCTTCCCAATCATCAAAGATTGAAGCACCTCCCATTCCTTCCATGATGGCTAAATTCTCCTTCAAAGTACTCCTCTTAAGATACACCCAAGTGCCTATCCTAAGGAGTTTCTCAAACTCAACAGAGCTTTCATCTAATCCAGGAAATTGTTTCAACAATGCTATCCTCAGATCTATCCTGATTCTATCTTCTTTGTCACAGATAGTGTACTCCATCAAATCAGCAGGTTTAGGAGCAATAAATTCAGGTTCAGGAGATGATGAAATATCAATTGGCTCAGTAGAAGGTTCAAATTCATGTTCAGTAGAGTGAACATGAACCTGTATTGGGGATTGATGTGGTGAAGGTTGATGTGAAGTTTGATGTTGAGGGGTAGAAATTGGGGTAGGCTCAAAGTTAGTGTGCTGAGGTGATGAATGGGGAGTGTTCTGAGTTTCAGAAAAATAGTGTTCTGATTGCCCAGAACATGAAGGTTGGGGGTTTTGGGTTTCAGTGTGGTTTGATTCAGAGTTTGAAGGGGTAGGGGAGACAACAACTAACTTCCTCCTAGCACTCCTTGACTTAGTCCTCTTATGAACAGCAATTGAACTAGGAACACTAACCTCTTGCTCATCTGAGCTTGATTGCACCACAGTTTCCACAAAACGAACTGTTGGTTCTGAGGCAGCTGTAGCAGACCTTCCTCTCCTTAGTGTAGTACTGCTCGGATCATGCCTTGATTTTGATCTAACCTCAGTTTGATCATCCTCCGATTGGTACATTGAAGCTCCAGACTCTTCTGCTTCAATTTCTTGAGAGTGTTCCAAGGGGTTCTCTTGTTCAAATTGAACAGACTCCTTCTTCATCAAGAACTTCCCATGATGGAATTTCTTGGGATTACTCCAATATGGCTTTTTCACCAGCTGAGGCAGCAAGAAACTCAGCTTGCTTCCAAACCCTAATTTTGATTTAAGTGAGAATTCCATTGTATCCTCATCAAATAAAACTTTTTCCTTTTCAGTCATTAGCCTTTCCAGGAAGAATCCTTGCCAATCACCTTGCACTCTGTCGATGATTGCAGCTATAATTCTAATCTTGAAACTCGATAAGGCATCCTGGCTATGATGTTGCCCTAACAAGCACTTTCCTACTATATCCATCAAAAATTGAAGACCTGTAGGAAGAACATCCTTCTTCAGATTAGTCAAGGTCTCTGTTTCAATACCTGACCACCTTCCCACACACTCCTTTTCTTCTCCAGCTTTGTAGGTCAAAATATCCACCGGACCTTGCGGTAAATCCAACATTACTTCGAGGATGTCCCTAGTAATGGTGACCTTGTGTCCAGCAAGCATGGAGTGAACACCATTTTTATCACCTTGAAGTTGTAAATAAATTCCACGGCTTCTGGTTAATAGACATTCATGGGAAACGACTCCAGAAATTTCCGTAGCCCGCACTCTTCACACATAGTTAAAATGGCTTGATTTTCAGCACTGTGTCGGCCATTGAAATACACAGCGTTCTCCACAAAAATTCCCTTCTTGCGCATCCACAAATTCGAATCAAAAGTTCCTGCTACTTGGTTAGCTTCATTGATAATATTGATAGTTGCCATTTGAGAATTTTGTAGAAATCAGATTTTCAGAAGTTATGAAGGTAAGATATTTCCAGAAATGAGCTCGTAAGAACGAAGAAGATGAAGTGTGATTGTTTTTGTTATAATTCAAAACCAATCTAGGGCTAGGATTGAATTAGATTATTACAAAGAATGGTTGGGATTAAGTCTCGAAATTCGAGTTAAACAATAACTGTTCACATTCTAGTAACATTCTTAATTTTTGGAGCCAACTAGTGTTTGATAAATACACCACAATTTTTAGGTTAGAAATAGAAGAGTGTATTAATCTTCTCTATTGGTAATCTAAAAATTTGAACAATTTTTGACTTAGAGTAATCTAAACCAAAAGACTGTTCTGATGCAAATCAGCACAGTAGTTTCCAAAACTATTTCACTTCATTTTCTTACAAGTATATAAAGAAAATTTTACTTATCTGGATCAGCTGAGTACTGTGATCAGCTGAGTAATCTTTTTAGAAATCAGATCAGTAGATGAATCAGCACAGTAGATTTCAGATCAGTAGATGGGTCAGCACAGTAATCCTCAGATCAGTACCCAAATTCCCTGATTTCACCTTTTTGATATCAGCACAGTAATCCTCAGATCAGTACTGTGTCAGATCAGTAGATTTCTTGTAGACAGATTAGTAGTAAACAAGTCTTTCTGTAGACAGATTAGTCAGTAATCAGATTAGTTATGTAGAATAACTGAATTGTAATCAGATCAGTACTGTAGATAAAGAAACTTTGTAATCAGTTCAGTTCTGTAGACAAGTCAATTTATTAATCAGAATATATCTGTAGACTGCTATAGTCTGTAATCAGATCAGATTAGTAGACTTTTCAAATCTGTAATCAGATCAGTTCCCCCTTCAATGGAGAATTCCTCTTCTGTGCCTGTTTCACCTTGGTAAAAGTGTTAGTTCATGGAATATAAGTCCAAAACAGTACAGATTAGTAACAATATGATTAACTTAATGATCACATCAAGGTTTATGCTAAAGTGACTTAGTGATCTGAGTCAACAAAAGGATCTTTAAGAAATCACAGATTCCCCCTTAATGTGTGTTCTCAGTGTCCCTCAGCTTTACCAGCTTCCTCATTGGGATTAAGGTCACTTTAGTAACCTTGTTACCTGTTTTTAGTAGTAGTGATCTGACATAGGGTTGTCTCTTCTGAATGTTGAGTTTTGATGTACTGCTCTTAGTTTTTTGCTTCATGTCCTTCTTGGTATAAGATCAGTACATGAAATGTTAGTACATATCTCTATACACATGTAATTTAGGTACCCACTATTTATTGGGGTCCTTGAGTGTTAGTAGCAGTAAGAGGCACCCAAATAAACATTGAAGTTTTGAATAAGTGAGACCTCTTCAGTTTTCTTCCATATTTATCACAAAACAGTACTTTGTTAACCAATTCAGAATTATCAGCAGACTTAAGATCTATTTTTCTGAGATAGCCTTTCCTTGGTTCTATCCCTTTTTCAGTAAGATCAGTATGCCTGTAATAGTTTGAATATGGTCTAAAAGCATGTGGACCATACGGCTTATAGATGCGTTTTGGTCTTTCCTCACCAATGATATTGTAGGATAAAGGAGGAGGATAAAGAACAGGTTTATTATGATAATGAGGCACAAATCTCCTAGGTTTAGTTGAATACAGCTGAGACTGCCTTATAAAAGGAGGTCTAGGCTGTTCCCAACTTGCCTGTGCTTGTCTTGACCTACTGTTCTGTGTTTGTCTCTTCTGATTCCAGGACTGATCTGATCTGGTCAGAGGAGTATAACTCTTCTGGTATGGTCTTGACTGTACTGGTCTTAATACATTCTTCATTTTACCATTCTTGGTAGTAGGAGGGATGTATTTAGACTGTACTTTGAGTTTTGGATCATCATCATAAGTCATAGGTTCTTTTCCTTTATCTAGTTGCAAAGAACTTGTACTAGCTCCATTAGTGTTCTTAAATTCTGAAGTAGATGGACTAGGCAGATCAGTACCTATTCCTCTTTTATCATTTGGAGCTCTATATCTGTCTGAGATTGTTTGATTAATCTTAGTAGAGTTAATCATCCCAGATAGCTTTCGATCTAGGCTCACTACTTCAGATTCTAAGAATCTATTGCGCTCTTCAAGTTTTTCACATTTAATCTTTAAATCATTGAATTCATTAGTCTCTTTGGCTTGAGTTTTGAGCATATCCTGATATAGTTTGTCAATGGATGCATACTTTTCTTGGAGTTGAGACAACTCTTCTGATAGTCTTGCATTGATGACAGCTATATTAGGATCCACTTTTGACTGAGCTTCTTTTAGCTTAATGATTTCTTGTTTTAAAGATATATTCTCATCACTAATTTCAATGAATGCTTTGTTAGCTTGTAGAAGGTCCTCTTCAGTCACTCCTTGGGAATGATGAAGACTACTTCCTACACTGCTAACAGCAGCATCACTTTCATCAGTGTCAGAATTGTCACAAGATTGAAATGAGTTAGCAGATGATACCTCATCATTTATTTTGGCCATCATTACCAGTCCATCATCTGCTATGAAAGCTTCATCTTCATTGCTAGAGGGGTAGTCAGATGAAGACGATGGTAACTCTTCTGATTCCGAATCAGAGTCATTGTAAGCCATCATTGCCTTCTTACCCTTTGCATATTTTCGATCTCTTCTGGCTTTCCTTTCTTCTCGATCTTCAGAACTCAGATCAGGACATTCATAAGCATAATGACCTGGCTTATCACAATTATAGCAAACAGGATTGTTAGAAGTTCTTTTAGGAGGAGAATGCTTTCTGTTCCTGTCATGCTTGTCAATTGAGTTCCTGTCTTTCTTATCAGAATACTTTCTGTCTCTCTTTTCAGATGAGTTCCTATCTCTCCTGTTCTCATTAGAGATCTCATCCCTTCTTTCAGAAGAGTTTTGATCCCTTCTGTTCACAGAAGAGTCCCTGTTATTAGAACCCTTAGTTTTCTTATAGAATCTCTTGTACCTGCCATACCTTTTGTTCAGTTTATCAAATCTTTTGATCATAAGGCTCATCTGATCTTTCAGACTTAGATCAGAACTATCTAGTTCATCTTTTATGCTTGAAGCTTTAGTCTTAGATGATCTAGACCCCTTAGAAGTAGAGGCTTTGAAAGCTATGTCCTTAGAGGCATCCTTATCCTTATGAATCACAGTAATAGGATCTTCTTCATCTAACTCAAACTCATGTGCCTTAAGTGTTTGGAACATAGTTTCTGCTGGCCATGAATCAATGTCTTGTGTGGTTTTAATGATCATCTTGACCATTTTCCACCTTTCATCCAAGGCTTTCAAGATTCTCAGGTTAACTTCTCTGTCAGTATAAGTCTTTCCTAATACATCAAGATCATTCATAATTTTGGTAAATCGAGTATCCAACTCATCAATTGATTCTCCTGGCTTCATCTTAAATGATTCAAACCTTTGGACAGCAGTGGATAACTTGTTTTCTTTGATCAGTGTAGTACCTTCACAAAGAATAGCCAGTTTGTCCCACATCTGTTTTGCAGTCTTACATTTTAGTACTTTACCAAGATACTCATTTGGTAAGGTATGTAAAATGTAGTTCTTGGCAAGACTATCCAAATTGTTTTGTTTCATTTCTTCCGAAGTCAGTTCTGACCTTGGTTTAGGGACCAGTGCTCCAACTGGTTTTGATGGATCCAGAACAGCAGTGTTTTCCACCATGATGACAATTGGTCCTTCAGTCACCACAGACACCATTAGATCATGGGTTGAGCTAAAGATGGCCTCCATCCTAAGCTTCCAGTAGTCATAATCTGCAATCTTGAACTTAGGCAGCTTGTTCACATTAGTGTCATCCATGTTTGATTAGACAAATAGGATCAGTAGTATAGCAGATAGATTTCAAGTATTCAGATAGTAACAAGTATCAAGAAATAACAGTAAGATCAGTAAAATATCCCTCAAGATCTGTAAGGTTATCAAGAAACAGCAGTCCAATGAACTACTGCTCTGATACCACTTGTTGGTCCCAAAGTTGAGTTAATAATATTGAGTAAGCTAGTGAAAATGTCTAGAGGGGAGGGGTGAATAGACTTTTCAAAAATCTTTCAATATATCAGAATACATAATGCGGAATAATCAGATTATTAATGAGCCCAATCAACTTTATACTCAACTTTTCTATAGATCTTTATCTTTGTTAATTCTTAATGTTCTTGATTAAACAACTCAAACAAATATCAAACAGTAAAGTAAAGAACACAGAATTTTATAGTGGTTCGACAAATGTCTACATCCACTCTCACAACTCCAGTTGTGAAGTTTTATTAACTCTTCCTTCTTGAGTTTCTTGTGGCTTAAAGTCCCAAGATTAAGACTGTGATCTTATCGATTATACCTCCAGGTATATCTTCGATCTACTAGTAATTCTACAAGTAACTAGCACACTTGTTTTACAAAATACAAACTTAAACTTGAAAAGTAAAACTTCTCTTTGAATAGCCTTTGATTCTTCTCTTCAATTCAGTGGCTCTTCTCTTCTTTGATTTCCTTAACTCTGTGAGTTCTTGCTTGTAGACTTGCTCTTGAATTCTCTAAGATCAGTAATTTCTCAGTCGTCTTTAGCAGTAGGAGATCATACAGTATTTATAGAACTTAGTATGACAGTTAGCAGTTTGTGAACTAACTCTCAACTAACTCTAAAACTGTTTTTGTAACTTCTTCTTGTAACCGACTTTGTAACTTCCTTCAACTTCTAAGTCAGCATCTCTTCAATATATCTTCAGTTACACCTTAAATAAGTTATCCAAACTTATTCTTCAATTTTACCAAATCAGCACAGTAACTTACTGTTCTGATTTTTACTCTTCGGATTTTACTCTGCTGATTTTTACTCTTCGGATTCAATCAGCACAGTAACTTAAAACTGTTCAAAACTTCTCCAGATTTCTTCTAAGCTCTTCTTCAACTCTTCTTGAAGTCTTCTTATTCTGAAGTAGTCCTCTGAGTCTTCTTAGTCTTCTGATCTTCATCTAATCTATTCCTAATCTAGTGTTCTGATTTTACTGTTCTGAACTTTACAATGCTGAATACAACAAAATACAACTTTACATATATAAAACTTATCTATACATCAACTGAACTATATACAGATGAGTATTTCTAAGTCCTACACTATAAGCTGTCTATACAATATAAAACATCAGCTTAGTTCCTAACAGTTCATATATCAGATCAGTAAACCAATAAGATCAGTAACTCATAAGATCAGTAAATCATGTAAGTTCAATAACTTCCATATAAGATCAGTAAATATTTAAGATCAGTAAACACTTAAGATCAGTAACTTACATATAAGATCAGTAAGCATATAAGATCAGTAAGTATATAAGATCAGTAAGTATATAAGATCAGTAACTCAAATTTCAAATATCTCATATAAGATCACTAAAATTATTCTCAGTTTCCACACTAAGATCAGTAATCTTATTTCACATGACTCAGTTAAGATCAGTAATTTTATTCTTAGTATTACTAAATAAGATCAGTAAACTTACTTCAGTTAGCATTAAGATCAGTAATCTCAATTTAAGTTTCTCATCAGATTAGTAAGCTTATATTCAGATGACTTAGTTAAGATGACTTAGAACCACATATATCACTAACTTTAAGTTGCTTTTGGCCATCAAAACATACTTTCATCAACTAGAATATTGTTTACAGGATTCATATCCCAACACACTATAAATCTCGTGTTTGATTTACTTTACTGTTTTTGTTTGTTGTTTAATTGATTAACTGTTTGATTGATTGAATTACATATCTGAACAAGATTAGTTGAGTATACATAGAACAGAGTTCTCGAATAAGAAGTTGAGTATAAACTACTTGGGCTCATTGATTAATTTCGTTATTCCGCATATTGTACTTTGATATATCGAAAGATTTTTGAAAAGTCTATTCACCCCCCTCTAGACATTTTCACTAGCTTACTCGATATTAACTCAACTTTGGGGACCTACAAGTGGTATCAGAGCAGTAGTTTACGAACTGCTGTTTCTTGATAACCGACTTAAGACTTGGGTGAAGTCTTGGTCCGTGACTGTACGCGCTCTTACGTGTTCTTTATCGCTGTTCTTGAAAATATCTGTCTCTTAATACTATACTGTGTTATACATATCTTCTTGAAACATGTCGCTCGAAATTAGTGCTAACAAGTTACCTAAGTTCCAGGTTCAGGACTATGACTATTGGAAGCTGAGGGTGGAAGCCATCTTCAGTTCCACTCACGACTTAATGATCTCTGTCGTCATTGAAGGTCCAATTGTGACCATGATCCCCAATACTGCTGCCCTCGACAAGGACAAACCTGTGGGTACTCTCGTCAAGAAACCCAGGTCAGAACTAACCTCAAAAGAAATGAGGCAAAATAATTTGGATAGCCTGGCCAAGAATTACATCTTACACACTCTTCCTAACGAGTATCTAGGAAAAGTGTTAAAATGTAAAACTGCCAAAGAAATGTGGGATTGCTTAGCTATCATTTGTGAAGGGACATCCTTAATCAAAGAAAGCAAGCTTTCCACAGCGGACCAAAGATTTGAATCATTTCATATGAAAGCTGGTGAAACTATCGACTAGCTGGATACTCATTTTACTAAGATCATGAATGACTTGGAAGTCCTTGGTAAATCATATATTCCGCGTGAAATCAATCTTAGGATTCTCAAAAGCCTTGATAGTCGATGGAAAATGGTAAAAATGCTTGTTAAGAATACCCAAGATATAGACGTGTGGACTGCAGAGACCATGTTTCAAACTCTAAAGGCTCATGAGTTTGATTTAGACGAAGATGAACCCATAGCAGGTAGTGACAGAGAACATGCTGTATCAAAGAACGTTTCCTTTAAGTCTAGTTCGTCTAAGTCCTCTAAGGTAGACAGGTCGAAGTCTAAGACTAGGTCTGCTTCTGTAAAAGACGAGTTAGATGCTGATCTCAGTCTGAAGGATCAGGTAAGCCTCATGGTTAGAAAATTTGATAGGCTGAATAAACGTTTCGGAAGATATAAGAAGTTCTATAGGGATCATAGAGCGTCCACTTCTAAGAACTCGTCTGACACTAGACGAGACCGAAACTCGTCCGAAAGGAGAGACGAAGTCTCGAAAGGTAACAGACAAGATAGAGAGTCTGATGGTAGGAAGATTACTCATTTTGATAGACGTGATAAACGAAGGAATAACTCTCCTATTAAAAAGGCTACTAATGATCTCTTGTGCTATAACTGTGAGAAACCAGGTCACTACATATATGAATGTCCAGACCTGAGCACTGATGATCGAGAAGAACGCAAAGCACGAAGGGAAAGAAGATATAACCGTGGCAAGAAGGCAATGATGGCCAATGATGACTCTGATTCTGATTCAGACGAGTTACCATCGTCTTCATCTAGCTACCCGTCCGATCCAGATCACGATGAAGCTTTCATAGTAGATGACGGTCTATGCTGCATGGCTAAAATCGACCAAGAGGTATTATCTGCTACTTCTTTTCAATCTTGTAATGAATCGGATTCTGATGAAAGTGATACTGCCAGTAGCAAAGTAGCGAGTAGCCTTCAGCACTCTACTAGTGCAGTTGAAGACGACCTCCTACTTGCTAACCAGGCATTCATTGAAGTCAGCGACGAGAACATTGCTTTAAAACAGGAAATCATTGAACTTAAGGAAGCTCAGTCTAAAGTAGATCCTAATGTAACAGTCCTAAATGAACGCTTGACTGAAGAGTTAAGTCAACTCAAAGAAAAGTGTGCATTGACAGACAGGTTATATCAAGACCTACTTAAGACACATGCAACTGAGAAAAATAAATTCAATGTTTTAAAAAGTAAGTACAAAAAGCTTGAAGAACGTAATAAGTTCTTAAAAACCGAGGTTGTCACTCTAGACCTTAAACTTACTAACCTGGTTAACTCCTCTAAGGCTAACCTTGAATTTTCAGATAGGTATAAGGCTCCTGCTGACAAGACAGGCATAGGTGCTGAGTCACCTAGCTCGTCTACTCGAGTCCCTAAGAACCCTACTATTTTCATCTCAAGCTCTTTGACTAATGATAAAGGAAAAGGACCAATGATATACGATATTGGAACTCCCTCTGAAGGCACTGTACCTAAACAGACTCAAGTTAACATTCCAATTACCAAGAGAGGTAAAAAGAATGTTAACAACAAGGCTGTTCCGTTTAAGACGAGTCAACAAAGGACTAGAAATCGTGGACGACCCAATCAGGTCAGATACGAGGACTGGTATCCTGAGGAGACGAGTATTAGACAAATACAAACTAGATGGAAAGAGCCTAGACGTCCTTTCATAAGGCAGTCTCAGCTCTACTCGTCTAGGCCTAGGAATGTGGCTCCAAAATATCGTATTCAACCCGTCTTATATCCTCCGCTTGAATCGTATGATATCGAAGGAGAAGAAAGACCTAAACATGTCTATAAACTGTATGGCGCAAATGCATACAAGCCCTTCTCTGACTATCACAGGCCTGTGCCTACTCAAGTAGATGTTAAGTCAAAAGGCTACCTTAGACGAGTAGACCCAAGAACTGCTGATAGGCCAGACAAGGACAACAGGGTCTTATTTTGCAACAAATATGGTCGAAAACTTAGAAGATCAAACTTGTTCAGGACTCCAATGTATATTTGGATTCCATTGAACTCGACTAACCCCCCAGGACCCCAATAGACAAGGAGGGTACCTAAATTATGGAATATCATCTAATGCAAGGTCGACTCGATCTGTACAAGAAGAGTGGCTCAGTAGGAGAAACTTGGTACATAGACAGTGGTTATTCGCACCACATGACTGGTACCAAGTCACTTCTATCAAGCTACCATGAGCAAGAAGGACCAAAGGTTATATTCGGTGATAGCTCTACAACCATCACAAAAGGCTTTGGTTATATCCGAAACGGTGACGTAGAGATACAAGACGTATCTTACGTAGAAGGTTTGAAATATAATCTACTATCTGTTTCACATTTTTGTGATCGAGGCTACAAAGTACAGTTCAAAAGCAAAAAATGTGAAGTCATAGACAAGAGGACCCATACTGTACTACTTGTCGGCATAAGATAAGACAGCGTATATATCGTAAATTGGAATAGTTGTCCACGGGATACTTGTCTTCTTACTAAGACACCTAAAGAGATCAGTTGGCTTTGGCATAGACGCCTTTGCCATATGAACTTTAAGGTGATTAATAAGATTGCAAGAGATTACCTTGTTGAAGGTATACCCAACGAAATCTATTTCAAATCACATGTATGCGATGCTTGTCAAAAAGGTAAACAGGTAAAAGGTTCCTTTAAATCTATTCCAACCCTCTCAACAAGTAGAGTTCTTGAACTTCTACATATGGACTTACATGGCCCAATTACTCCTCCAACATTGAACGGTAGAAGGTACACACTTGTTGTGGTAGACGATTATTCTAAGTTCACTTGGGTAGTCTTCTTACACAAGAAGAGTGATACTCAAACACTCCTACCTGATCTGTTGAAGAAGATACAAGTTGAGAAGAATCAGTCAATTGTCAAGATCCGTAGTGACAAGGGTACTGAATTCATTAACTGCTATATTAAAGAATTTTGTTCTAAGCGTGGCATCCAGCACCTTACTAGTACAGCAAGGACACCACAACAAAATGGAGTAGCAGAACGTAGGAACATAACCCTTAAGGAGGCCTGCAGGACCATGCTGACAAAGTATAACACTCCTCAGAAGTTTTGGGCAGAAGCAATCAATACTGCATGCCACTCCCAAAACAGAAGTGCTATCAATAAAGCACTAGGTAAGACGCCCTATGAGGTATGGAAAGGTCGAAAACCCAGAGTCTCATATTTCCATATATTTGGCTGTAAGTGTTTTATCCATAACAATGGGAAAAGCAAGTTGAATGTATTCGATGCTAAAGCAGGCGAGGGGATATTCTTAGGGTACTCCTCGACTAACAAAGTATTCAGAGTGTTCAACTACTCTACCCTATGTGTGGAAGAAACACCACATGTAGTTTTCGATGAATCCCTACAGGACTCGTCTGCCGACCAGATCAGTAAGAAGATGACTGATCTATCAATCGAATCTGACAAAGAATCAGAAGTTTATGAATCCGTTCAAGCCTACAATCCATTTCTGAAAGCTCTCGAGTCTGATCACGAAGAGAAGGTAAGTGCTCAAGGTAAATCTGCTAGACCAGTTGACATGCCTGAGCTAGTCGACTCGTCTACTCCTATTAAATCTCCTGATGTAAATGATATTGAAATGCATGATGCTATAGTTGATCTAGATGATGATAGTATGCATGCTAAGACTAGAAAAACATGGAAATCTGCGCATAATACTGAAAACATCATTGGTGACTCTACTATTGGTGTGAAGACTAGACGACAACTCTTTGAGTCACAAGAACAACCTAATCCATCCTTGTTTTGCTAGTGTTGCTTTCTCTCATCTATCGAGCCTAAAACCATTAAAGAGGCATTGGCTGATAGTAATTGGATCATCGCTATGCAAGATGAGTTGAACCAGTTTGTTCGAAATGACGTCTGGGAACTTGTCGATAGGCCTAAACATCATAATGTAGTTGGCACTCGATGGATTTTCAAAAACAAGAAAGATGAGAATGATGTAGTCGTTAGGAATAAGGCTAGACTAGTAGCCCAAGGCTATTCACAAGCTGAAGGCATAGACTATGATGAAACATATGCTCCTGTTGCTAGACTAGAAGCCATTCGATTGTTCCTTGCATATGCTGCTTATATGAAATTTACCGTATATCAAATGGATGTTAAAAGTGCATTTCTTAACGGTATTCTTGAGGAAGAAGTGTATGTTGAACAACCCCCAGGTTTCGAAGTCAAAGGTGACCAGGTGTACAGATTAAAGAAAGCCTTATACGGACTAAAGCAAGCTCCCAGAGCATGGTATGATACTCTCTCTCTCTTTCTATTGGAAAATGGTTTTACTAAAGGCAAGGTCGACAGAACCTTGTTCAGAAGACAAGAAGGGAAAGACATTTTACTCGTCCAAATTTACGTAGATGACATCATCTTTGGTTCACCTAACAAAAAGCTGAGTGAAAGTTTCTCAGCACTCATGCAAAGTAAATTTGAGATGTCTATGATGGGTGAAATGAATTACTTTCTTGGTCTTCAAGTAAAACAGACCCCAGAAGGGATTTTCATAAATCAAGCAAAATATACTAGAAATCTACTAGATAAGTATGGTATTAAGACATGCAAGTCTACTGGCGTCCCTATGCTACCTACATACAGGATGGATCCAGACGAACAAGGTAAATGTGCTGATCAAACATATTATCGTGGTCTTATTGGTTCATTACTATACTTGACTGCTAGTAGACCTGACATTGCATTCTCTGTTGGCGTATGTGCTCGTTTTCAAGCTAATCCAAAAGAGAGTCATATGGAAACCACTAAAAGGATATTGAAATGTTTGAAAGGAACCGTCAATCGTGGTATATGGTATCCTTCAAATGATGATTTATCTCTAAGTGGCTACTCAGATTCTGATTTTGGAGGCTGTAGAATAGATATGAAATCTACATCTGGTTCTTGTCAATTCTTAGGCACAAAACTCATTTCATGGTTTTTGAAAAAGCAAACTAGTGTGGCTACCTCTACTACCGAAGCCGAGTACATGGCTGCTGGTAGCTGCTGTAGTCAACTACTTTGGCTCATGCAACAGCTTAGAGATTACAACATATATGAATCGAATGTTCCTATTTTCTGTGATAGTAATAGTGCAATTGCCATTACACAAAATCCTGTTTTGCACACACGTTGTAAGCATGTTGATGTGAAGCATCATTTCATACGTGATCATGTAGAAAAGAAGGATATTCGCATGGAAAAGATTCATACTGATTTTCAAAGAGCTGATATTTTCACAAAACCATTGGCTGAGGCTCGTTTTCGTGAGTTATGCATTAGTCTAGGACTAATTGATCTAGACCCTACTTGCCTATAGCTATGTATTAACCAGACAGGTACATGAAAGAAATAAGGAGACAAGATCACTGGAACAGAGCACTCGTCTACTCGCACAACAAACATGTATACAAGGTCAGAAAAGATGACCAAACAACCCGATGAGGAAGCTGGTAAAGCTGAGGGTAATACTAAGGGAATAAACATTTAAGGGGGAATCTTTAATTTCTTAAATATCCTTATGTTGACTCTTATGTTTGTTAACAGTCATCTTGATCGAAAACCTTGACCATTGCTTTATATTGATATTCATCTTAATTATTCTACTCTATTTGTACCTACACTCATGCATCGCATAAGATAAGACAGGTACATGAAGGTGTTCGATATTCAGAATAGACAAGCACAGTCGAAGGGGGAACTCGTCTTGTGCACTTAAGCCAACTCGCCTTGTGTGCTTAAGTCTACTCGTCTGTTCTGGATAGACTCGAACAGACAAGATATGTGTTCTTATGATTCAAATTCTCTAAGTGTTTAATCAATTTGAATTAAGGGTATTATAGTAATTTGGTAATTTTAAATTTGGAAAACCCTATAATTGGATTTATACACTCCCAATTTAATGAGTGTATACACCCAGTTCGCACCCTACTCTACTACGCTAGGTCAGATGAGTACACTCCCCTGTCCTAACCAATAGAAGTGGCGGATTCCAAATTTTACAATATCAAAACTCATAATATTCTCGATTCCATAACCGAATACCAAAAGTCCCAACCGTTGGATCATTTGTTTCAATCTTGACCATTGATTCAAACATCTTGTGTTAACAAAACTCAACACTTACACACTACTCGCCCCACGTTTTCTTAACTCCCCTATTCTAGCTTTCAATTTCTTGTGAATTTCACTCCTTGATTCTTCCTCAAACTATCACTATGGCGATTATCTCTCTCTTTGATGTAAGGACCAACATGCAGGCCAGATTTGACCTTGGCAAATTCATATCTGAAAACAAGGTGCATGTGGAACCATCTGTGTATTTCAAGGGAAAACACACTGAAGGCAACCAAGAGATTCTAACAAAATGTTGGAGATGTGGTTTAAAGCCTTAGTTGGAGGCGTTTCCTCAAGTCGTCTTGGAGGAAGAGGTGTTAGAATTCTTTGCCAACGCCACCAGAATAGGTGATTCCATAAGATCTTTTGTTGGAGGCAGTCTAGTGGAAATCACTCGTGAAGCTGTGTTTGAAAATTTGAAGCTGCCAGTAGGATCGATTGATGTGGAAAATTATGCCCTTGGTCATGAAGCCAGATATCTAAGTATCTTCTGTGGCAAGAAGATTAGGTTGAATCCGGATGGAAAACTGCCAGCTGTGAAGAAGAAGGAACTTCTTGAGAAATACAGAACTCTACTCGACATAGCTAGCAAAATGCTACTATGTGTTACTGGTTCCTATGACTCAGTCACCTTGCAGAAGGCAAGAGTGATGGCTGCAATATATGATGGAATTACTGAAGGGAACTGGTTCAAGCTGTTCGCAGATCGGCTCATGTATTTCGAGAGAAGTGTTCGCGTTGACACCGACACGGCTAATTGGGTGGTGTCAAATGTTGTTGGCTTTGGAAATAAGCTGTCTATTCTTCTACCCTTACTGATGCCTACAAAGACGAAATGGAGCAAAGGGAAGCAATTTCACCCTTTGAAATTTTATTTGAAGAAAGAGGCGTTAAAGAAGCAAGTGGCTGCTAGGCCGTCTGCACCCAGGCAAGTTCAGGTTAATCAAATGGATGCTATGCCATATGCTGCCTCATCTAGTTCTTCAGAAGACGAGACGGATGCTGAAGAATCCGAAGAGGTTGCACAAAGTGGATCGAGTGGAGTTGACTCGGAAGAGACTCAGTCCGTTGAAGAGTCTGCAAAAGATGAAGAGATAGGTCCTGATGTTCCTCAAGTCTATCGTCTTGTAAGAGTGTCTAGTCCTACACAAGACGAGTCGACTCCTCAGGTTGGTATCTCTTCTCAATCTCTTTCAATTCCTCTCTCTCTCTCCCTCCAGTTCGAACCAAGGCAAGATCACATCGATCTCGTGCCAAATCTACACCTTCAACCTCACAAGTGTTGGCAACACAACCGCTGAGAGCCAACATAACCAAAGACACTACTATAATTGATACAACTGATACTCCTAAAGTTGTCACACCAAACCAAGCTGCATTATAGCCCCCAGAAACCACAGCCCAAACTCTCTCCTTACCCTCAACAGAATATGTTGAACCTCTTAACCCATCTACTTCAGAGAAAACTCCAGTTGCCACTGCAACAACTGAGACAGGGACCCCACCTGCTCAGACCCCTTCTGAAGTTAGATTTGAATCTTTAGTTTATTATCCGATGAGTTTAAGGGAGAAGAGGATTCGTTCATAGATGATTAAAAATTTCAAGAAAAAGTTCTCATCTATTGAAGTAGACTACTCGTCAGAGCAGTTTGAGAAGCTTCTTAGGATATGCACATGGCTTGCATTGAAGAAGTCACCAACAGATGATCTTTTCGAAGTCATTTTAGGCATGGGAGGGATCTCCAATTTCATGGATTGGGAGATGGAGCAGAAAGAAAACAGTGGTGTTCGAGACCATTCTGAGCTATTCCCTCGTTGAGCCTTAACTGATCTCGTAAAAAGAATGTTAAGTATTCCAGATGGTATTTTGTGTGAACAGTTCTCGATTGATGTTGGAACTCAAACTGATCTTCTGGAAGAAGAGTCGAAAGCAGAACTTGTTGATGCTGCTATTCAGACGTCAGAACCTCAATTAGATCTTGAAGAAGAGGCTGAAAGTGTTGAAGAAGAAGTCAATTTTATCGAACTCGGTGAAGAAGGTGATGAATTTGTTGAAGCCATCATGTTTGATGAAGATGAGTTGATTAAGAAAGTTCAAAAAGATGTTGTTGCTGAAGCTCAATCGTCTACTCAAGCATTTCCTGAAGGCTATCTAGAAGAGCTGAAGATTGACTTGAAGGATGTTGTCAAGTCTGCTGTAGATGAGTTCTTAAACTCAAAGCTGAAGGATGTGTTAGTTGAACAGAATCAGTTACTTGTTGACAATTCAAGAGAATTAATTGTTGGAGAGGTCAACAAGATGGACTCATCTTTCCGAGAAGAAATGTATGCTGAAATTGAAAATTTCTTGAAGAAGCAAGTTGATTTCTCAGAAAAGAGATCCATTTCGTTTGCAAGATCTTTAGCTGAAGAGTCAAGCAAGATGGAAAGACTCTACAGAGTGAAGATTGAGATTGCAGATGAACAAAGAAGAGAAGCACAGGACCAGTTGGTGCGTTCTCGAGCTATTTTAACTGAGTTAACAGAGCAAAACAGACTCCTTCGTCAGACAGCTACTCATTTTAAAGATGAATTGGTCATTAATTCAAGGAAGTTGGAATCCACTGCGGATCGTCTTGACAAGATGAGTCATGACAAGACGCATCAGAAGCAGATAGAGCTAGCTGCAGAAGCTATGAAGGAAGCTGTTAAGGAAGAAATGACTCGTCTTACTAGTCTTTTCACTCTCAAGGCATCTGATGAAGCCAAAAAGGGGGAAGAGGCAAGTATAGTTCTGAAAGTTGCTGATCTTGAAAAAGACAAATCCAGGCTGAACCTGAAATGAAGGCTGCTGCTACTGCGATAGAAGAGCTAAGAAGATCTAAGAGAGGCAAGTTGGTTAAGACTGCTGATCTAGAGCAATCTAGAGCGGATGAGCATAAGAGATTGGAGAAAGGCAAAGGTGTTGCATCTCCAGAAGCTGAGGTTCAGATGAAAAGAAAATAAAAAAGGAAGTTAGATATGGAAGAAGCTGATGAAGAACCTACTGCAATTGTGAAGAAGCAGAAGGTGATTGATCCTAATGATGAAAGTCATTATGCAAGCCAGAAGAAGATTGGTAAGCATATTGAAAGGCTGCAAAAGTTGAAGGCAGATGAAGATGAAATGGAAGATCAGTTCATTGATTATTTCATTGACAAAGAGCATCGAGCTGACCGGATGAAAGTGAAGAGACAATGGGAACTTGATCATTGGATTATCAGGAAGTTTGGTGATCCTGATAGTTCTGATGAACTTTATTCAATGTTTGATAAATTCATGGAAGGACATAACAAGTTGCTTTGGAACTTGATCATGAGGATATCGGCTGCTGCAAACTTTAACATTCTAGTGCTGATCTTTCCTAAGTGGAAGACTCCTATGACCAGCTCAGAAAAAAGAGTGGATCTTAATCAAATTAAGAAGTATGAAGAAGAGCTGCTAGACAAGGAGAAGATTGATGATGAAGACCATATCAGAGTAATACACAAGAGATTCCTAGATGCGTTATGTGTTCCAAACCCAGAAGGAGGTACTCTCTCAGATTAAGTTTTTTTCTGATACTTAGTTTTTGATTTTGATTTAGTATGTGTAATCTACTGTTCTTATTTTGAATGAATGAAAGATAAGTACTATTTTGATGATTAAGACAAGATAACTACTTAACTAGTCTTCTTATGAGAAAAGATTCAAGTAGTTTTGGCTTCATCAAAAAGGGGGAAATTGTTGGGATATGAATCCTAGAACAAGTCCTAAATGATGATAAAAGATAATAATAAAGTTTTGATAAGCCAAAAGTAGTTTGAATATTTTCTAAGTGTTGACTGATCTAGTCTAGTTAAGAGAAGTCATCTTGTACAGACCAGTAGAGTTCACACAAGAATTGTTAAGTATAAAATAAAAGACAAGTACGAAGTATAAGTACTGTTCATATTAATTGTTTAAATTGTTATTGAGTTATATCAATCGTTGTATAGAAGCTTATTGTTTTCATATGTAATCGTATATTAATGTATAGATTTATAAGTTGACTAAGCTTTATAACAAGAGCTTAAAGTAATGTAATAGTTTTGTTAAGATTAGATTAGTTGTTGCTAAGTCTACTACTGAAGAAGGAAGCACAAGAAGAAGGATGAAAACTACTATTAAAGACAGGTGCGACCACAAGACTCAACAAGACAAGAAGAATGAAGTTAGTTATTCAAGCGTTTGAAGATAAGGTTTGAAGAGTTAGTTAGAAATAACTAATTAACAATAAACGCGTGGATGGATAAGCTGAAGAAGTTAGAAGTTAGTTTTCAAGAAAAGTTGGTTACAACTCACAAGTTCTTGAATTCAGAAGTCTATAAATACCACAAGGTATTGATCGATTAAAGACTACTGATACTACTGCATACTGAAGCATTATTGAAGATTCAAAGAAGAAATCACTCACAGAGTTTTGAAGTTCAGAAAGCAAGTCTGCAAGACAAGTGAAGATCAAAAGGCTACTACTGAACAAAGATAAGTTTTATTTTTTGTTTACTGTTTCAAGTTGCTAGATACTTGTAAATCTCTAGTAAGATCGAAGAAACACTTGGTAGTGTTATCGAGAAGATCTAAGTCTTATTTCTTGGGACTTAAAGCTACAAGAACACATTTCTCCATTGGACGAGTTAATAAGAACATCACAACTAGGTTTGTGAGAGTGGATGTAGACAAGTTGTCGAACCACTATAAATCTCGTGTTTGATTTACTTTACTGTTTTTGTTTGTTGTTTAATTGATTAACTGTTTGATTGATTGAATTACATATCTGAACAAGATTAGTTGAGTATACATAGAACAGAGTTCTCGAATAAGAAGTTGAGTATAAACTACTTGGGCTCATTGATTAATTTCGTTATTCCGCATATTGTACTTTGATATATCGAAAGATTTTTGAAAAGTCTATTCACCCCCTCTAGACATTTTCACTAGCTTACTCGATATTAACTCAACTTTGGGGACCTACAAAAAGGAATTACGACCGGATACCCGAGACTTCAAAAAAAAAAAAATATGTAAAAGGAATTACGCATACAAAGTTTGGACGAAATTAGTATTACTCCCTCTGTTCATGAAAAGCTTGCGGTGCTTTTTGAGCACTGAATTTAATAAAAATGTGTAATGATTAGAGTTTTTAGGGGCAATTTTGGAAATTTTTATATATAAAGTAAATAAAGTAGTTGGATTGAGTGTGTGGTAGCCGGTAGGTCCCAAAATGACATGAAGGGTAAATATTTGTATATTGTAAGGTATGGATTGTGATGATTGTTTCAATTTATGGGTATGTAAACTTTTGAGAGATAAACTAAAAAGGAAAGTAAGGGAAGAAAAAAGTAGTACTCCGTATTATTTTGGTCAATATGACTAAAGCCCCTTTGACCCAAAACCGTCGTGCCTCTTTGCCAGCGCCACACAAAATTGGGGTTGATATTCAATTGTTCATTGTCAATTGAATGTCAATCAAATACCAATCAAATCGAATTGAATCTCAACCCTTGTTTCACGATTTGCGATATTGGTTTTTTTGGAGTCACGATTTTGACTATGTTCCGGTGAATTGAGGGTGAAATTGCGTACCAAACTCTAGTGAAGCCTACCATTTTTATTTTGGTTTATTTGAGCACCAACAATTACTTACAAAGTACGAAAATTTTGATAGAAATGCAAATTACAAATTAAAATAAAATATAAACTTGATAATCTGGAATGTTCGTACTTGCTCGAAATAACAAATTTTCCTTTAAGTAGTTTTCTACAAATGACAGGTTCTCGTAACAAATAACAATCTCAACTCACGAATAAATGTAAAGTCGAGTTAAGGTTAGACATTTACCTGCAATAACAAATACATCTAGACTAGTGTTCACAAGGTACAACGTGACATTTCCAAAAGGTAAAATAACTTGATGGGCATGTACAAAACATGGGGAGCCTTTATGACAATGGATGCCAGGTGGGATTCAAATGTGCTGATCAAATTGAATGGCCACTTGTAACACATTGAATGACCAGAATAACCCCAAATGGGCCAAACCAATTTTCTGGACACCAAAAAGATAGATGAGCTCCCATACTCAGGCCTAGACTTGGCACGGTCGGACAGTGTGATCTACAAGATTGCTCTGATTAATAAAGAGTAATTAATTCCACTAATCTTTTAATGTGGGAGGGAGTTGTTGTATGATCTATATTGTTGATGTGTTAAATGATTATAAATTTGGCCATTTACATAGGTATAAATAGTACTACTACACATTGATCATCATTCATATCAAATCTTATCTTTAAACGTTGTGGACGTATAACAAGTAAAAATAGGAGATGCTTTTTGAGCGGGCTCTTGTCAGTGTTGAAAGTTAATTAAATAATAATTAATTAATATTAATTATTTATTAATATATATTCACACATGAAAGTGGATAAGTAAGAGAAGTTACCGGGATAACTTCCTATATAAAGAAATCCAACGAGATTTTTTGAAAACGGATGAAAAGAGATTCTGGCTTATCTCTGCTCTTTCCTACTCACAAAATAACAGAGACAGAATACAGAGAATTATGACAAAATACAGAAACAAGGATTTCTATATATATTCCGTACAAAATGCATCACGCACACTTATACTTGTAAGGACATTTAGATTGTGAATACAAGAAGCGGTTCGTGAATCAGTACGTATGTTGAATTCAACCAGATTCGAGAAATCTTCAACTGCATTGAGAATTACAAATTGATAATTATATTTTCTCATTAACTAATTTCAACAATTGTCATTTCAAAATGAAAACTAAGAAAAAGAAAACGGAGATTGAAAATCCAAGTTTGTTGGAGTATCCTATAGGACCTTATCCTCCATCCTTAATTCGATTTTCACAAAATTGGAGATGCCAACTAAATTTACTATTTAATTAAAAAAAATACTACTCCCGGCCACCTCCCTCTTTACAATACATTTCATACTTTCATTTTTCAAATGTTTCACAATACGAAACGCACATAAAATGAAAAATTCTTTATAAATTTCATCTTTACAATATCCACAATTTTACATAAAATAAAATTACTTTTGAACTCGCATATACACACAAGTCAACTCATTTATTTACTTTATACATAAATATTTACAAAATTATCCTTCAAAACTCTACTCATTATTATACTTTTTTTTTTTAAAAGTGTGTCGACTTACCCTACTAGTGACCACAATCATATTCTCTTGTTACGGATGCAATAAATTATGGGCATCGATGACAGATTCCATTTTGAAAACAAGTGGCTGCATGAGAATGATCTTTCCACGGTGGAATAGGCAGTTGACAGCCACTTTTGGCCGGTTTTGGGAATTTAAGAGGGTGTTTGGCTCAGCTTATAAGCTACTTAAAACAGCTTATAAGTTGTTTAAGAGCTTATAAGCTTTGTAAATGTGTTTGGCAAATTTTTTTTTTGAACATCTTATAAGTTGTATAAATAAGCTACTTGAAGCTTATAAGCTCCAAAATAAAAAGTAGGACAACCCCAACTTATTTTTTAGAAACTTATAAGATATATGTAAATTACAAAAATATCCCTAATACTTTTAATTATTTACATGAATATTAATACAAAAAATAACAATTTCATTAATCATAATATTTTTATTTTCTCTCTCCTCTCTCTCTCCCTCACGATCTCTCTCCCCCTTTTACGGGAGAATTTCACCACCGCCACTTCCGCCGCCACCTCGAATACCTCCGCCGTCACTGACAGTTTCCCCTTTCGCCCCTCTGACACGCCCTGCATCCTCACTTTATAATCCTTGCTCAAAACGACCTTAAAATTCAGTTTCTTCGCAAGCGATTCTAGCTTCGACATGATTGTTGAAGCCGAGCATCTCGATGTGAATAGAGATCCGGATTTCTTCCGGTTTTCGAATAGATTTGATAAATCGAAACCGGACGACATTGATGATATGAATTCGAAGGCATTGTAGAACGGCGGCGTTGATTTTGACCTTACAACTTCCCTCTCTTTGCTCTGATCTTCGAATAGGTTTTCCTGATTCGATTTTTCAATCGATAACGTGATCGAACTAGTGAATCCTCTGCAGAACCAGGGGACTCTCATTATTGCTGGAATTGTGATTCTCTTCTCTGGATTCGCAACCAAAAGCCTGGAAATCAATCGCTTAGATTCATGAGAAAACCATGGGGGAAATTCGAATTCAGCTTTGAAAATCTTCGTGTACATCTTCATCACATTCTCATCCTGAAACGGCAGAAATCCTGCCAAGTAGTATTGAATAATCAAATTTATATGAAATAATGATATGGAAAAAATCAAATTTGAATTTATTGAATTTATATTTTAAGATTTTGTTAAGTAGTAACAAAAAAAATTCAAATTTAAAAAATTAAACGATTAGATTTTAAATTGTTTAGTAGTATTTATTAAAAAAAACAAGAATGATAATAAATTCAAAAAAAGTTGCGTTAACAAATTTTCTTTAAAAAAAAAAGACTATTTGCATTTTTCGAGAAAAGAAAAAATGAAAAGACTATCTAAAATTATTGCGTTAACAACAGATTTTGTTTAAAAAAAATTGCATTAACAAAAACATGGAGTAAACATGTCCTTTTTGGTAATTACAATACTAAAAATAGCTTATAATGCCAAACACATCATCATCTTATAAGATTGTATAAGAACTTATAAGTTCCATTAGCCAAACATTTTTATAACTTATAAGCTACTTAAAAATTACATCTTATAAGTTGTTTTAAGAGCTTATAAGATGTTATAGCTTATAAGCAATTTAAAATAAGTTGAGCCAAACACCCTCTAAATCTGGTTCGGCGGTTGACAGCTGCCACTTTGGATACATTAAGGCTCCATTTGGATGGAGAGATTTGATCTATAGATTTTAAATCCACCATTCAAATCCACTCCACTTGTTTGAATTATGAATGGATTTCAAATACTTAGATTTTTGGTCACATACTTTGTAGTTAAAATTGAGAGGATTTTAAATTCTCACTAAAATCATGTCATTTGAAATACATTTTCAAATCAAATCCCCCTATCCAAACACAACCTAAGGCTATATTCGGTGACGGACCCAAAAATTACATATTGAAAGTTCAATTTACATTAATTCAAAGACAAAATTTACATTATATATACAAAATTAAAAAATTTCAAGTCATTATTAATCAAATATAGAACATAAAATATACTCCCCGTCCCTTGATTGACTCACTTTTTAAGAAATGTGAATTTAGCGAAATGTGAGATCAAATAAGTGAGAATCATTTTGGGTGACAATAAAAGGTACTCCAATGTTGTATAAAAGAAAAAGGAAAAAGAGCAAACCAAAAGGTATGTCATTTTGGATGATTTAATAAATTATAAAATAGATTTCGTGAGGTGTTAAAAAAGAATTTAGTGAGATGTATTATTAAGAGAAAATGTTGATCTAAAATAAATGACAATTTTAAAAATAAAATGATATAGATAAATGTATCTATTTTGTGAATTATTTGTATATTTGAAGTGTTGAAATAATCTTAAAACATAAGAAAATGGTATAAATATAATTATTGAAAAAATATATATATATATATTTAAAAAAATGGTGGCAGCCCCATTGCCCCTCTGGGCCCCCACTGGGTCCGTCACTAGCTATGTTTACTTTTAGTTTTAAAAATAAGGTTTTAGATTTTAAGATCCTACACCTGTCGGGATTTAAAAATCGATTTTCAAAAACCACTCAAAACCCCCCATATCAAACATATTAATTGATTTGATATAAAGTTATATTTAGAGATTATTAACCCCATGATACAAAATTTGCCCCCCAAGTGTCTGAAGATACACACAATTTTTTTAAAAAAATTCTTCCACTTGGTAATACAAAATCCCAAGTAAATAGTCTTTTATACCCCTTATTTTTTAATAAGTTATTGCTTTTCTTTTTCATCCGCATTTTTCATTTCGCCTATAATTCTGTCGAGTCAAGGTGTCCCTTCTTGGCCTTCTTCCCAGCTTTCTCCCCCATTTCAAATTCAAATTCAAATATATCATGAATTCTTCTCATATCATTTCATATGTCCGTCGTCTTCGTTTTAGATTTTATTTTTTGTTTGATCGTGATTCTATTTTCGGAGTAATCGAGTGTTTCAGCAATACAAATGTAATTCTTCATCTCCTCTCAAATTCCCGTCGTCTCCTTCTCCTCCTCGCCGCCCCGTCGATCCCCTCTGCCTCGCACCGCCGCCCCTCCCACACCTCTGATTATCCGCAAGAAGTTGAAGAGCAGTCACGATGGAGTCTTGATCTTCGCGGAGTCGAGGTCGATCTGTTCGGCGCCGGAGAGATCGACGAAGACAAGGCTCTCGAGGTCCGGTCATGAACGCAGTAGATCGTTCGTCGGAGTAGATCCAAGTTATGGAAGAAGACGTTGTCGACGAAGGCCCGATGAAGCAGATCTGATCTTTTTACTGGCCGGAATATTGTTGAGGCGAAGGAGTTCGGGCTCGTTCGCTGGAGTAGATCGTCTTCTCCAATCTACGCAGAGCCTGAATGCCCCGTCAATGTTCTCATCTTCTCCGATCTACGCCGCTCGCGTGATGGCAGCGTAGATCTAGGGTTTTCTGAAAATAAGTTTTCCCCTATTTCTTCCATTATTTCTTCCTACGCATTTTCCAACTTGATTATATATGCTAGAAATATTTTTGGAGTGGGAATTGAGAAAAAAAGATAAATTCGTGGGGTGGGAATTACAGGTAAGCCCTTCCTTCTCTCTTCTACGGATCTGTGCTTTCTCGTTTTCGGTACAGCATCTACTTCACGTATCTCATTCGACTCTGAGATGTTTTGAATTTTTTTGTGTCTGAAATAATAGATTTGCTTATTTGATTGTAATTCCAACTCTATCGATCCGAGTTGTAAATTCTAGGTCTGATTTTTTGTTTCTGAAGGTTCTTTTTCTCAAGTCCCAGATCTTTGAGAACAGAGTTTTTTACTCTATTTTCAAAAAAGATTTTAATACATTGTTTATTTTTAATTAAAAAAGAAGTTTTAAATTCGAGAGAGTCGCGTATGATAGTTAAATGTTGTTCCAATAGTGTTTAATTTTTTTTCTCAATTAGTTGAATGTTGTTCTTTCATTTTACACAAATGGACATTGTCGAAGAGTTGGAGAATACTTTGTTGGGAAGTTGAATATGTAATAATTATATAGTATTTTTCTGGTTGTTGTGAATTGATAAACATAATCTCGGTGTTCAATAATATATCTGAAATTCAATAAATATATATATATATATATGATATTTCAATATATGACTAGTGTTCTATATATAATTATATTCAATATATATATGGATGTTCAATATAATACACATTTTATTTCATTTTTTCTGGGTATATCTAGTCTTGTATGTGAACATTTTAATTAAATGTAATTATATATGTTCAATAATCGTGTCACCGTATTCAATATTTAAGTATATTCAATATATATCGATATTCAGTGTTCAATATTTAATTATATTCAATATATATTGATATTCAGTGTTCAATATTCAATATATATGTCGATATTCAATATTTAATTATGTAAAAAATATAATTTAAAATATTTGATATAATTTGACATATTGATTATGTATGAGTTATTCATATTATTTTCTAAATCAAATAAATATTTTTATATAAAAAATTTGAATAAATAAAATTGAACTAAATATTTTTTACTTAAAATTTCGAAAAAAAAAATCAATAAAAATCAGAATTAAAAATAATTTGAATAAATTTTTAAGTAAAAACTGAATAAAACATAAATAAAAAATTGAATAAAAATAATTCGTTTAGTGAGGGAGAAACAAAATTTAAAACCAATTTTGAATAAAAAAATTTAATAAAATATAAATTAAAAACTAAATTAAAAAAACTTGGTAATAGTGGGAATTGATAATGTGGAAAATGAATTGGAGTTGAAAGGGTGGAGTGAGAGGGATGTAGTTACGCATTGATGTGACTGATTTTTGAAGGGCATAAGGGTTTTTTTTCAATGGTATTTTATATCTCCTAACACTATTTTGATTGGATGTTCATTGTAATATTTCTCAACAATAATATATTAATACAATAATATAATACATTCAATCATTACACAATCAATTAATCATTATAATCTCACCCAACAATAATATAATAATATAATTTCATTCAATCTTACCTATTGATTTGACATAAAATTAAAATTTTCTACTATTCTAAAACAAAAAAGAAACACATATATTACTATTTATCGGAGTTTAAAAAACTCAGGATTTCAAAAATCGATTTTTAAAACCACTCAAAGTCCAAAGTAAACATCACCTAAATGAATAGGGCAGACATAAAAATATTGCAATGAGAGAAAACAAAAAGAAGGTGGAGAGAGAGATTGAACGGTTGCAAGGCAGGGACGATGTGAATTCGGTTGCTCACTTTGCTGAGTTACGGAAATATCTTGCTCAACTTCTTCTTGATGAAGATATTTATTGGAGGCAGCGTGCAAAGGTATTCTGGCTGAAGGAGGGTGACCTTAAACACACACTTCTTTCACCAGACGGCCTCTGCCAGAAAAAAGGCAAACAAGATTGTGGGTTTGTATGACCAGTCGGGGCTATGGGTGGACGATCAAGCGAGGTTGTGTGGTATTGTTCAGGCTTATTTTGTTGATATTTTTTTGACTAATAGGGATAATGTCGGCGTTGAGACGGTTTTGCAATCCCTCGATACAATTATCTTAGATGCTCAAAACGCTGCATTGACGAGAGCGTTCACAATGGAAGAATTCTACCTAGCTGTTTCATAGATGCACCTTTACAAATCTCCAGACCCGGACGAATTTAATCCAGTATTCTACCAGAAATTTTGGAACAAAGTAGCTACAAATATTATTAATACTAGTACTTTGTGGCTGGCTCAAAACAATTTTCCAGTTGAATTAAATGACACACATGTAGTTCTCATCCCCAAGTGTGATAACCCATCATCCACGAAGGACCTGCGTCCGATTTTGCTTTGCAATGTCGTGTATAAAATTATATCTAATGTGTTGTGCAACAGATTGAAGGAGAAGTTATTTCTTTTTTTGGTTGACAAGGCGCAATTGGCCTTTGTACGTTAGTGGACGAACAATTCAAGATAATATTTTGATAGCCTTTGAGACTATACACGCGATGTGTAATCATCGAACTGGAGCAATGGAGGACGTCGATCTTAAAATCGATATCAATAAGACATATGATAGAATTGATTGGCTCTACCTAGAAAGAGTTTTGCAAAGGTTGGAATTTTGTGAGAGGTGGGTTCATTGGATGATACTTTGTGTTCAATCGGTAAATATGTGTAAAACGTTTTTACTTAAAAAATGGATATTGAAGCTTAATTTTTTTTTTTTGTGAATTATTTATTATTTTATTATATATAATTAATAAAACTATTTATTTAAACAGTATAACCATAGTATAAATGGAGGGAGTACTATATATATATTAAAATCATAAAATGAGCTCCATGATTTAGGTAATTTACCCAAATTAAATGGTTTATTTTGTAATTTTGATAAATTCAGGAAGGGGTAATTGTAATTTATAAATCGCGGAATTCATTAATAATTGAGGCAAAATTCAAGGGTTGTCGTTGTAATTCACTCTTTTTTCTTTCTGGAAATTTCATAAAGGAAAGAAAAAGACTTGTATTTTGAAAGATGTATAGCACATGTTTTATTGAAAGAAAAAAAAAGCAAAGGATAAGATTAGGACAACTGAAACAGAAAATAATTTTTTGTTTTCCAGTGTGTGTTTGTGGGTTGGCATGAAATGGACCAAAAATGAATATTGGAGCATTGGACCACTAACAAATGGATACAAACATTTGCAACAAATACATCATTGGGCCCCAAATGGAAATGGAAGCTTTCTCATGATGCCCCCACTTCTCATTACACAAAATGTCATTAATTCAACCCATTTATATATTTAACATATAAAAATTTATTAAATTATCCCTCAATGTCTACTTGATTTTTTTTTGAAGTCTGCCCTCCCATGTATCAAGACTATTCCAGAACAGAGGGAGTATATTTCATAAAATTAATTCAACGCTCTTTGAAATTATTGAAGAATTAAAACATAAAATACGGTGCAATGTCTTATTTAATTCTATGCTGCATACAAAATAAACGCTTCTTTCATTTTTATTTCTTTACATATAAAATTATTTCAAGTCCGAAATTAATTAATTAACTCACAATGAAATATATATATATATATATATGGTGAATTTAGTGAACCATTACAACGAATATTTATATATAAAAAAAAGATACCCTTTATTTATAATAAATACATATTTGTATATAAAAAAAGATTGAATTTAATAAAGATGATGAAAAACGGCTAATTGTGATTGATGGTCCCTATTTTCTTTAGTGACTGTTATACCTAGTCAAAGAGGTCAATCTTTGACAAGTCAATCCTAGTCACCAGCTTACGTGGCGAGGACCAGTCAACAAAGTCATGCGACGACTAGTCAACAAGACCAAGAAAATGTAACAGATTTAATGTATTTAATATATTTAAGTGCTCGTCCAAAGATGTTGGCGAGCACCTGTCTTAGTTAGCTGCTCGCCCAAATGTGTGGCGAGCACGTGCCTATTCTTAGTTAGGAAGTTTTAAGTATTGAAGTCTTGGGAGACAGCATGGAGCGTGGCGACCACACTCCTCGAAGGCCCTCCGGCGACCACCATGGCCCAGCTCCTCGGCAGCTCGGCGAGGACGAGCACCTAAGGCGGTTTAGCATTAAATGCGCCATCAAATCACCTTTTCAGGCAGAATGAAGGTCCAGTCTGGAGGCTCCACGTGTAAAGGGCGGGCAGCCCTTGAAAGAGTATATAATGCCCATTTGGGCTCATTTGTAACACAAGTTAGATTTTACACACAATCACCCCAACCCAAAGCAATAAACACTCCCAAGCTCAAAGCTTTAGCTTCTCTAAGAAGCTACTTTTGGTGTTCTTCATTGTTCTTCATCAAGATCATCATAAATCATCGTATTAATCCATATAAACGCGTAATAACCCCCGTATAAATTATATATGTTTGTATTGTACTAAGAACAGTCCACATCCAAGTCAACCCGAATTAAGTGCATACAACATTTGGCGCTAGAAGGAGGGGACCTTTTACGTGTTTAATCATCAAAGTTTCGTCCGATCAACGAGCGATCGGTTAGCAAACTCCCTGTTTCAAGCTTTAATCGGTATATCTACCGTTTAGAACATCATCTACAATCTTTAGTGTTCTTCGTGTTCTTGAACATTTTCAGTTTTCGTAGCATATTTTGGAGTTTGATCTCCTTGTTTTTGTGTTTTCAAGTTTCTTTTGTTGTTACTTTGCTAAGACTAGTAGTTGTAATAGCGCGTTCTTCTACGTAAGAACTTTAATCTTTCGTTTTTAGATCATTTCCTTGTAATCTAAGAAGAGACACTCTTTAAACGATGTCTCAGAATACGAATCTGAACGGAATCCCACCACGCGGAGGGAACGAGCACCTTCCGCCGCCGGTGGTTCCGATGGCAAACCCTTTTGCCAACTTAAATATGGGGGATATTCTCAATGATCCCCAGCACTTGAAAGACCTTTCAGACTACCTCCTGGAGAAGAGGAGGTTGAACGAGGTGGAAGAGCTGGAAAAGGCCAAAGATCGGGCCTTCGAAGAAGCTCGCAAAAACAGGGGGCACGAGGATGAACGCTCCTATCACTCACACTCTGCTCACCCCCGAGGTAGAGGCAAAGACAAAGTCGACGAGCACTCCCACAATAGCCACACGGGAGACTCACGATAAAGAAATTCGGTTTTCAACCGAATGAACGACAATGATGGAAGGGCTCCTCGCCGAGTACCTTTCAATGTGGACGGCCGACTAGATAAGGCCGACCACCACCATCGCGCTGATAGGAGAGATCAGGGCGACAGAGTCTCAGCTCTAGATCGAGTGGGACCAGGGAAGGGTTCGCGAGCTCCGGCCAAGAGTTATCGCGGCCACCATTCTGACAGACACTCTCCCAGGCGATCACGTCATGATGATCGTCCGGCCATATCCCATGGGAGTCGACGTGACGAGAACGTCGTCCCCCGAGCACAAACTGCCGAGGAGGGGCAAATCTCCCAGTTCCTCGAGACACAAAAATTAATGAAACAAGAGATGGACGCTCTGCGAGCAGAGGTGGTCGCCTCGAAGCAAGGGACCACACCGCCGATCAGTCTGCCCGCACCTCCACTAAGTGTTGCAATCCTTACCGCCCCCATTCAAAGAAAGATCCAAATGCCCTCCATGGCGGCATATGATGGGATGTCCGACCCCAGAGTACACTTGTCCAAGTACTCCAACTATATGGCCTCAATCGGGGCAACGGACGCCACACAATGCAGAAACTTCTCCCTAACTTTGGGAGATCGGGCTCATCGTTGGTACACAACTTTGAGTGCCGGATCAATCACATCATTCCACGAGCTGGGATAATACTTTCTGACCTACTACGGGTCCATTGCTGCTCGCCCGGCATCAAAGCAACGTTTGGCTAACGTTCGCCAATCTGTGAATGAGTCGGGAAAAGACTTCATCGAGCGCTTCGATAGGCTGGTGATCGATGGAGAGGCCGTAAACGATGAGACAAAACTGATCTCGGCCGTTTCCGGTCTAAGGATAGGTACCAAGCTGTGGGAATCTATCCATCTTACTTTCCCAGTTTCTTATGCGGACTTCCGCACGAGGGCTGGGAACTTCATCCAAATGGAGGAAATAATGGACGCTGCCAAGGCTAACGAGCAGCCTGACACGTCCAAGAGAGTGTGGCCCAAGAAAAACACTAACACTGGGGAATCTTCCCAGCCCAAGAAGGCGACCACTCAAGCTGGCAGTGCTCGCCCAGCGAACTTCAGGCCGTTCGAGGAGGCACCTGAGATCATCCAGTTCAGGGAAGCCCTCACCGTGGATCCTAGGGGCATCTACGACGCAATCAGGGGAAAGAATCTGCTCCCCCAAGCAAAGCCCATGCATACGAGCGATGCAAATCTAGATGGTAGTAAGTTTTGCAACTACCACAACTCTGTCGGCCACCACACCAATGGGTGCCGAGACTTGGTGAGAAATCTCTTCAAACTTTACAATGAGGGTAAGCTCACCCAATTCATCAAGTCCGGAGGTGGAAACGGCGACAACAGGGGAAAGAAACGTCGCGACGACAGCGACGACCTGCCCCAACAACTGAGTCGTCCCAAGCTAACTCCTCCCATGCCAAAGAATGCTATTGGCGACATCGACAATCTGGGCGAAGACTGCCTTGTGATCGAAGGTCCTTTGGGGGGGACTCAGTCCGGAATCGCTCTGTCTGTTCGCCGGGCTCAGGGCGAACAGCGAGCACTCAACAATATGCACCAGGTGTGCGTCGCTCCAACTGCCGAGAAGCCTCCTTCTCATCAAATCCGTTTCACGGACGACGACCTGAACGGCGTGGTGCAGCCAAACAATGATGCTTTGGTCATCACGGGAAAGATAATGGGAACCATCGTCCATCGAATGATGGTCGACACTGGGTCATACACCAACATCCTTTTCAAGCATACTTTGGATGCTCTTGGTGGATATGCAGATTATATCGAGCCCTGCGATGATATAATCGTAGGGTTCGGGGACACGCGCAACCTTCCCATTGGGAAAATCAGACTGTCTTTGGAGTTGGCATCGTCAAAAGAGCCTGAAATGCACCATGCTAGGCAGCTCGACTTCTTGATCATCGACATGCCATCATCCTACAATGTGTTCCTAGGCCGACCTTTCTTCAACGAGTTCAAGGCGGCCGTTTCAACTTTTTATTACTGTGTAAAATTTCCAACCCCGGCGGGAGCTATAACCGTTAAGGGCGATCAGACGCGGGCGAGGGAGTGTCTCGTCCGTTTTGCAAAACGTCATTCTAAAGAAAGTGCCATGGTTGGAAAGTATATTAAGTGTCAAACTCAAACAGAACAAATGAACTACTTGGAGGGTCTTCCCAGCAAGTACCGAAAAATTGAAGTTGGGGAGTGCAGTCGTAGTTTCGACGACCACCAAGTGGAGGCGAACGAGCACGCCTCCATGGAAGTGGACGACCACACCCCAATGGAAATCGACGAGCAGACAGATCCGGGCGACCAGATCCCCGGCGACCAGTCTCCAGAAAACTTTATAGATCTGGAGCCTAGGTTAGGCTTTGAGCCAAAATTCGGAATTGAGGACCCTCGTTGGAAGGAGCCTAAAGAACGGGCGACTTCAGCAGAGGACCTTGAAACCATCCATTTAAATGAAGCTCGTCCCGAGCTCGAAGTATTCATAGGTTCGAATTTACCAGAACATCTGCGATCGGACATGGTCGCATTTTTGAAAGAAAACGTCGGTGCATTCGCCTGGTCGCACGAAGATATGGTGGGCATTCCGACGAATCATGCCTGCCACAGACTAAATATTGATCCAACAAAGAGACCCATCACCCAAAAACGAAGAAAATTTGGGCCTGATAAAAGTGCGGCTTTGGCAGTCGAAATCAAGAAATTGATCGACAACAAATTAATTGAGAAAACTGGAACTGATCCCGAGTGGTTGGCAAATCCAGTGCTCGTCAAGAAAACGACCGGGTCGTGGAGATTGTGCATAGACTTCACAGATTTAAACGACGCCTGTCCAAAAGATCATTTTCCAATGCCCCACATTGATCACCTAGTAGATAATACAGCGGGGCACGAAATGTTAACTTTCATGGATGCCTTCGCAGGGTACCATCAGATTGCAATGCATCCCGACGACCAGCGACATACGACCTTCATGACTGCGCTTGATATGTATAGCTGGAAGAGAATGCCTTTCGGTTTAAAAAACGCGGGGGCAACGTACCAAAGACTGGTAAACAAGATGTTTGAGAAACACATCGGCGAGATGGTGGAGGTCTATATCGACGACATCGTTGTCAAAAGCTTACGGAAAGAAGATCACCTACACCACCTTGCCATGACTTTCGATATCCTAAGAGAGTACAACATGAAGTTAAATCCAAAGAAATGCAGTTTTGGAGTTAGCTCAGGAAAATTTCTAGGGCACTTGGTTAGCCAGCGGGGCATCGAGGCAAATCCGAGTAAAATTCAAGCAGTAATCAATATGCAAAGCCCAAGGAACGTGAAAGAAGTTCAGAGGTTAACAGGATGCCTTGCATAGCTGAATAGATTCATTGCACGAACGGGCGATCGTTGCAAACCTTTTTTCGACGCTTTGAAAAAAGGAAAGTTCGAGTGGACCGACGAGTGCGAGAAAGCTTTCGAGAAATTGAAGGAGTATCTATCGGATCCGAAGGTCCTATCTAAACCAGTCCCCGGTGAAATTTTATATCTATACTTGGCGGCCACTGACTGTGCGATCAGTTCAGTGCTCGTCCGAGCTGAGGGGAGCACACATCTGCCTATCTACTACGTAAGTCAAACATTGCGAGATGCGGAGTTGAGATACACTCCAATGGAAAAATTGGCGTACGCACTAGTTATGAGTGTTAGAAAATTAAGGCAATATCTGTTCGACCACGAGGTGGTCGTCCTCACCACTTTTCCTCTCCGACGAGCACTGCATCGTCCGGATACCACGGGAAGACTTCTAAAATGGTCGGTGGAGATCGGGCAATTTGGTCTCACCTACGCACCCAGAACGGCAATCAAGGGACAAGTGCTGGCAGAATTCATCGTAGAGCTCACTTTCCCAGAGAAATTGGACGAGGGAATCGAACTTCCTTGGACACTGTTCGTCGATGGCTCGTCGACGAGCACCAAAGCAGGGGCAGGAGTTGTCCTCACCAGCCCAACCGGACAGACGTTTGCTTCGGCGATCGAGTTCGAGTATCGGGCGACCAACAACGAAGCAGAGTACGAGGCTCTGGTTGCAGGAATCAAGATGGCTATGGCCGTGGGCGCTAGAAAACTGAAAATTTTTTCTGACTCTCAGCTGGTTGTATGTCAAATCACGAGCGAATACGAGGCTCGCGGCGATCAAATGATAAAGTATCAAGACCTAGTGAAAGGATTACTCGAGCAATTTGATCAATTCCACATCGAGCAAATCCCTAGGGAGGAAAATACGCAAGCAGATGCGTTAGCTCGGCTGGCCACTTCAGAGGGGGAGGCAATATTTTCAGAAGCAACCATCACCAAAATTTCTTCCCCATCGGTGAACAGAGGTCAAATTTTGCAGGTTGAAGCGACCAGCGACGAGGACTGGAGATCGCCGATCACCAAGTACATCAAGACCGGCGAGCTCCCAAGAGACAAAGTGAAAGCAACCAGATTGCAACTCAGGTCCGCAAGGTACACAATTGTGGGCGACCAGTTGTACAAACGGGGTTTTTCAATGCCTTTGTTGAAATGCCTCGGAGAAGACGAAGCGAAGATCGTCATGCACGAAATCCACGATGGATCTTGTGGAAATCATACAGGGGGGCAAGCGCTCGCTTTAAAAATCATAAGGCAAGGCTATTTTTGGCTAACACTGAAAAAAGATGCAATCCATTACGCGCAGACGTGCAAGAGATGTCAAGCCTTCGCTCCCGCCATTCACTCACCACCAGACGAGCTCATCTCGGTGTATAGTTCATGGCCTTTCGCGAAGTGGGGGATCGACATCATCGGACCTTTCCCACCAGCTGCTGGGGGAGTAACTTTCGTCGTCGTAGCAGTCGATTACTTCACCAAATGGACAGAGGCAAAGGCATTAAAGACCATCACAACGGGCCAAATGACAAGCTTCATTTGGAAGAACATAATTTGCAGGTTCGGCCTACCACGAGCAATAGTGGCCGACAACGGACGTCAATTCACAAGTCAAGACATGCTAAATTTCTGCTCAGAGTGGAACATCAAGAAAAAATTTTCAACACCCTACCATCCACAATCAAACGGTCAAGTAGAGGCGATCAACAAAATCATCAAGCACACCTTGAAAGCTAAGCTGGATGGGTTGAAGGGCAAATGGGCGGACGAGCTGCACATGGTTCTGTGGGCATATCGGACGACCACGAGAAATTCTACTGGTGAAACTCCGTTCGCGCTCGCGTTCGGAACCGAAGCTGTCATACCAGCAGAGGGGCAAGTCCCAACTTTTCGAGTAGCAAATTATGACGAGCAGTTGAATAACGATGCACAGCTCTCCGATTTAGACTTCCTAGAAGAACGAAGGCTAACAGCGGACGAGAAGAATGTGGTCTACAAGCAAAGGTCAGAACGCTACTACAACACCAAAGTACGTGCTCGCCAGTTCACTATCGGCCAGCTCGTACTTCGGAGGGCGACGGAGCAGTCCATCGGCATACTTGGCCCGACTTGGGAGGGTTCGTACCGAATAACGCGCACACTCCTAAACGGATCGTACGAGCTAGAAGATCTAGAGGGTAAGCCGAGCAAGTACCCATGGAACGCGGTCAAGCTGAAGAAGTATTACCAGTAAGTTTTTAAATTTTTTCATATTTGTAGTATGTATCTAATCATCATTTCAATTCAAGCAAAGTTTTAAATTTCCATCAAGTGTTAGATAATTTTGAAAGTTTAAACAAGGCACTGCGTAGCCATCTAGGAAACAAAAGACGAGCACTCTTTCTTAAAGATGCTCGCAAGGTAGTGGCAAAGACGATCACTATCTACCAAACTAAGAGTTCAACCGACGAATGGTTAACTCTAAAAGACGAGCACTCTTTCTTAGAGTCTCGCAAAAGGAAAGACGAGCACTCTTTCTTAGAGTCTCGCAAAAGGAAAGACGAGCACTCTTTCTTAGAGTCTCGCAAAAGGAAAGACGAGCACTCTTTCTTAGAGTCTCGCAAAAGGAAAGACGAGCACTCTTTCTTAGAGTCTCGCAAAAGGAAAGACGAGCACTCTTTCTTAAAAGATGCTCGCAAAGGAAAGACGAGCACTCTTTTTTAAAGATGCTCGCAAAATAACAACGTCGAACACAAACCAATGAAAGAAAAATGAGAAGTATTTATTAAAAGTACTTGCAAAAATTTATCATAACACAAATGAAAAAACGAACACATCATAAGCAAAAGTTCCATTCATTGAAAAGCCTTAAAAGGCTGAAATTACAAAAAAAGACCTTAATGGCCGAGCAGTCCTAAAAAAAAAAAAGAGAGAGAGGAAACTAAGTCCCTGCAGTAGTCCCCTCGCCGGCAGCATCCTGCTCACCGGCAACTCCCCCCTCGGCAGCAGCATCCTGCTCGCCGACAACTACCTCTTCGGCGACACCCTGTTGCTGATGAGTTGGGCTTTCTTGTGGAGGGTCCGTGAAGAATACCGGAACACCCAAAAGTCTAGGGAACTGAAGCCCCAGTTTCATTAAGGGAAGCAGGGGGAGTTCTGATTCCGGCTGAGGATTTTCTTTCATAAGGAGATCGTCCAGAAACCCCCCGAGCGGAGTCACATCCACTTCCGGGTGAACTTCCAACAGACCATGAATAAGCCCGTGGGCAGTGAGCGCCACCGATAGGATAGCCATTCCCCCAGCAAGTTCGGTGATCTCATCTCGCTCATCCGTCATAGCGACCAGCTCTTGTCGAAGAGTGGCCAACTCTTCCTCATCATTTGCAGATTTATTTGTAAGAGTTCTTACCTCGTCCTCGGCAGTCTTGAGGCGAGCACGGAGACGTTCGATCTCTTGGAGATCTTCTTGATCCTTTCTTCGAACCGTCTCATGTTGGGCCTCAGAATCGGCCAACTTTGCCTCAGCATCGGCCAGCTTGGTCTCGAGGTCGACCACTTTCTCCTCGGAGGCGAGCAGCTGCCCCTCAACAACAGTCTTTGCCTTGGCCATTTGGGCAAGTTTCGCAGCCCTGTCCTCGCTGAGCTTGTGACCTTCAGCGATCTGGGTGGCGAGCTTCTCTATGGTGTAAGAGGCTCGGCTCAAGTCAATGGCGACCAGGCGCGCATTTTCTGCTGTATTGTGGTTATTGACCTCGTCGACCAGAGTGGTCGTCAACGATCGAGGAAGGTGCTTCACCGCCCTCAGCGCGATCGGGTTCAGAGGCTCCCTATCGACCGGGTCTCGCGACCGGTAGAAGCCGAGAAGATTCTCACTGAAGGGTTGGGCGACCGGATAGTCGACAACTCTATTAAAAAAGGAAAGAATTAGATAAAAGGTACTTGAAAAATTTTTGTGAATCTTTTCGATAAAAAAGCTTACTTGGCAACCCTTGCGGCTTCCCAGCCGAGAAGGGTGTTGTCTCCCGGAGCCCTCTCCCCGGCCGACGAGCTCATCGCGGTCTCTCGCGACCGAGTGCTTCGGGGAGGAGGGGATACAACAGGTTTGGGGGGGGGGGGGGGCGAGTCACCCCTCGGCGGAGGAGATCTCCTCGGCGAGATCCTCCTTTCGGCAGCAGGTGGGCGAGAAGTACCCCCTCTGGTCGGTCTAGCGACCTTTTTTGGTGGAGCCCCCGAGCTCTCCGCCCCTCTCCTTTTCTTGCCAGCGCCATCAACTATCTTGCGCTCGCGGAGCAGTTGTGCCTGTCGAAGCATCCTGTTCGATTTTAGGCGATCGACTTCAAAAGTGGGAGGGAGATAGGCGACAACCCTTTGAGGAACCACTACTAGAAAGAGAGGCGAGAAGTCAGTATCTTCGAAGAGTAATAAAAAAAAATTTTTGAAGAAATATTTTGATACCTGGAGGGAACTCTCGAGTGAAGTGATGAGGAGGTACTCTGAGACCTGCTCGCTCACGCATACACTCCCTGTTCAGAAATCGGCAGGACCTCTCCAGGTAGCGACGGTTGAGAACGCAGCAAACGTGGTACTGGAAGAGAGGAGTGAGACGGTGGTCGGCAGTCTTCTTGCGAACAGTTTCACCTACAAAAAGCGAGGAGTTATTCAGTATAGACAAGAACGAGCAGAAATTAAAAGACTTACCACGAATTCTTTGATATTCGGTCTCGATGGGAATGCGATCAGAAGATCCATCCGGCCTCACTGAACTCATCTAGTCCCCGGCTACCCACCACCAGTTGGTCTTCCAATCCCTAATCTTGTTGGGAACCCCTTCAACCAACTTGAAATTATCACGGCCTCTTACATAGTAGTACCCGTGGCCTACTTTCTCTCCGGTCTCGGCCGCCTGAAGGAGATAGTTAATCTCCTTCGGGCTAAGCCACGTGTTCCGACATCCATTCTCGGCCGCCACCAGGCCGAACAGAGTAAGAATGCCGATCAGGTTCGACCAACCGTTCGGAAGTATTTGAGAAGGGGCCACATTCAAGAAGTGTAAGAAATTTGAGATACTGGGGTGCAGGGGGAACCTAAGCCCTGCCTCCATCATGCCGATGTTGACGGCGACCATGCCCTCTGGCGGCTGGTCGGCCCTCTCATCCTCGCGAGGAACGAAAACGCAGACGTCGGCCGGTAGTTGATACCTCTTTCGGGAGTTCTCTAGCTGCGCCGAGGAGACTTTGCTCGCATATTTGCTTGCTTCATACATCGTTTGGAAAGCTTCTCGATGCGGGCGAGGAACCTCTCGAGGAAGGTATTCGCTGAAATATTTATAATAGGCCTCCCTCGAGACCTCGTCGCCATCTAAATTCTCCCTACCACTCAAGAAGTCCTTTATGCTCTCCGCATATTGAACAACTTCTTCATAGTCCTCGCGGAGACTCCTCGTCAAGGTCTCCTCGACTTGGGCGACTTCTATCTGGTCGCCCATCTCTCGATCCAAACCCTGATCATGCAAATCAGAGTCCGTCTCACTGCCACTCCCCTCGACATCACCCTCCTCGGCATCATCCCTATCAGAGTCATCGAGCTCGTCGACGTCGACGACCACTGCCTTTCCTAGGTTGCGGACGTTAACATTTATGGGGTCAGGGGAGTGGATCCTAGAGTCCGACGAAGACGCCCTCTCCGACAAAACTAAGGCTAGACGATCAGCCTCGCCGGAACTAGCGGCACCACCATCTAACGGCGGCGAACCACCACCGGAACCACTGATAACACCCATTTTTTCTAAAGAAAAGGGGGAAAAAGGAGTTTTTAAGAAGAAAATGTTTTTGTTTACCTTGTTGCCGATCAGAAACCACCCAAAAGTCGCCGGAAAAACTCGAAGATTAAAGCTTGGACGGAAACTTGAAGTTCGAAAAATTGCAGAAGAGAAAAGTGTTTTTATGAAGAGGGAGGTCCTATTTATAGGCAAAAATCGATCAGGGACTAAAGTGCAAAAAACGGGGTAAAATCCGTAATTTTCCCAAAAATTTGGGGCCATTTCCGAAATCGAGTTCGGAGAGTGGCCCTCACGCGCGACCTTTGAGGTCGGCACGCGCCCCACGCGCGCATTTCAAATTTCGGGCGCCGTCCACGCGCCTGACACAAGTCACATCAATCATCATTAAAGGCGCTTCGAAAGGCGTGCTCGGCGTAGGAAACGAGGCGACCGCCTCCATCTCACGTCATCAAGATCTCAAATTTGATTGTGTTGTCGAGAACCATTTTCACCATCGGAAAAAACGATCGAACTGCTCGCCTCACCATTCTACGAATACGAAGTAAGGCGACCAGTGGGCAAATGTTATACCTAGTCAAAGAGGTCAATCTTTGACAAGTCAATCCTAGTCACCAGCTTACGTGGCGAGGACCAGTCAACAAAGTCATGCGACGACTAGTCAACAAGACCAAGAAAATGTAACAGATTTAATGTATTTAATATATTTAAGTGCTCGTCCAAAGATGTTGGCGAGCACCTGTCTTAGTTAGCTGCTCGCCCAAATGTGTGGCGAGCACGTGCCTATTCTTAGTTAGGAAGTTTTAAGTATTGAAGTCTTGGGAGACAGCATGGAGCGTGGCGACCACACTCCTCGAAGGCCCTCCGGCGACCACCATGGCCCAGCTCCTCGGCAGCTCGGCGAGGACGAGCACCTAAGGCGGTTTAGCATTAAATGCGCCATCAAATCACCTTTTCGGGCAGAATGAAGGTCCAGTCTGGAGGCTCCACGTGTAAAGGGCGGGCAGCCCTTGAAAGAGTATATAATGCCCATTTGGGCTCATTTGTAACACAAGTTAGATTTTACACACAATCACCCCAACCCAAAGCAATAAACACTCCCAAGCTCAAAGCTTTAGCTTCTCTAAGAAGCTACTTTTGGTGTTCTTCATTGTTCTTCATCAAGATCATCATAAATCATCGCATTAATCCATATAAACGCGTAATAACCCCCGTATAAATTATATATGTTTGTATTGTACTAAGAACAGTCCACATCCAAGTCAACCCGAATTAAGTGCATACAACAGTGACAATTGGTCCCAATAAAAAAATAATTGAAATGCTTAGAAAGTACTCAAGATATTTCATCTTGAGCGCAAAAGATTAAAAAAATATACTGTATCAATTTTATTGGAAGCGTGATGTAAAATTTAGTGAACCATTACAACAAATATTTATATATTAAAAAGATACCCTTTATTTATAATAAAAATACATATTTGTATATAAAAAAGAGGTTGAATTTAATAAAGATGATGAAAAACTATTAATGAATGTGATCGATGGTCCCTATTTTCTTTAGTGACAAATGGTCCCTATAAAAAAATAATTGAAATGCTTAGAAAGTACACAAATTTTTTCATCTTGAGTGCAAAAGATTAAAAAAATATATCGATTTTAATGGAAGTGTGATGTAAAAGTTTAATGATATATATATATATGGTGAATTTAGTGAACCATTCGCATTACAACTAATATTTATACATAAAAAAATATACCCTTTATTTATAATAAATACATATTTGTATATATATATATATATATAAAAAGGTTAAATTTAATAAAGATGATGAAAAACGATTAGTGAATGTGATCGATGGTCCCTATTTTTTTTAATGACAAATGGTCCCTATAAAAAAATAATTGGAATGCTTAGATTAGAAAGTACTCAAGATTTTTCATCACGAGCGCAAAAAATTAAAAAAATATATCAATTTTAATGGAAGTGTGATGTAAAATTTTAATGAAATATATATGTATATATATATATATGTGGTTAATTTAGTGAACCATTACAACTAATATTTATATATAAAAAAAGATACCCTTTATTTATAATAAATAAATATTTGTATATATATAAAAAAAAAGTTGAATTTAATAAAGATGATGAAAAACGATTAATGAATGTGATCGATGGTCCCTATTTTCTTTAGTGACAAATGGCCTTTACAAAAAAATAATTGAAATGCTTAGAAAGTGGAGTACGATTTTTCATCTTAAGCGCAAAAGAAAAAAAAAATCGATTTTAATGGAAGTGTGATGTAAAATTTTAATGGCAAATTCTTGTAAGCACCAACGGCAATTGATGCAATTATATAGGAGTATATAAAATTAATATTAATTGATCTGTATTAATTTATTACACCCAACAATATTAATTAGTAATTACTCCACTATATTAAACAATATTAGTACTCAATTTTAATACTACATCAAATAGACGTGGACCATTCTAAAAAAAAAAATCATGTTGGATACTTTTCCAATATTTGGAATTAAGGTTACAATTATTTTTGTCCTATAGAGATACCCTTATCCAATCAATTATATACGCACAAAAATCCAATCAATTATTCAACAGATAAAAGGAAATGTGTCACACGTTTATAGTCACTGTCCAATCATTATTACAAATTGAAAAGTTGAAACTGACAATTATTTCTGGGTAGACTCCAAAACATAATTATTCAAAAATTGTACTTCCTCCGTTCAATTTCATTATTCTCACTTTTCTTTTTTGGTTGTCCAATTTTAGAGTTAGTTATTAATAGAGTCATTTCACTACTAGATTAATCTAATTGAACCTCCAACATATTTTCTTGTCTAATAGAGTCAAATTGAAAAATGTAAGACAATTATACCCTTTCATTAATTTGAAATAATTCGAAATTCTGAATTCAAATTAACAGATCAATTAAATCCCCTAATTAGATATAAACAGAGGATCTCGAAAATTGCATAATTTAAGGAGCTTCCAAAAATTTAAAAATTTCCTAAAGAGTAGGTATCCTCATTAATTCGTTTAACTTGTTTGAGCTTTGAGATTTTTGCAGTCTGCATTTACTTCCAGCGATTGTTTCATCTTTCTCTGCATTTTCCGGCGACGAGTTTGTCGATTCGCCACATCAGGTAATCTAATCATATATGTGTAAAGGCAAAATATGAATTAAGTATTGCATATATATGTCGTAACATGATTATATATGTGTTAGTGCATATATAGATGTGTAGACTAAAAAATATGAAAGCATACGAGCAGAGAAATTTGAACTAATAATTCTTTAATTCAAATAAGGAGCATAAAAAATATATGGAGGAGAATAGTGCATGTATTGTAATCTATGCACATAGAACTGCATGTCTATATGTGAGTAAAGGCAAGTAAGTAGTGCATATCTATGGTGTACCATGTATTTAACATGCATATGCATTGTGCAGTGCACGCTCTCTTATATGCATTGTGAAATTAACTTGTTTTTCCCATTGAAATCAACTTGTTTTTCCCATTGAAATCAACCTTGTAGAAAATAATATAATCCATTTGAAACCTTGACGATATCGACAGCCTGTTCAACGCAAATATATTGGAAAACTGATTAATGGATGCACTAAAATACGTAATATACATAGGCGAAATTAAATCAAAAATTGAATTTACGATATGAATATTGCTGGTTGAACAAGTACTGCATATATCCGATGAAATCAATGATTGGTTTGATGAGATGAACAATAATCAAAAGATAAACAACAAAAGATAAGAATTGGATACGTACTGTGCAGGCGAATCTTAATATAATATCAATATGACCGATCTAATTCTGATCTCAGGCGAATCAGAGAAATAGAATCAGAGATATTGAAATTGAAATGCGAATTTGGGAAAAAAAATTACGGTGCGTAACAAGAAACTGAAGGAATACTTTTTGAAAATCAAAATTGAAAAGTCGTTGAATTATGGGAAACATAACCTAAATTTTAGGATTTTGATTCTGCAACTTTTTTGGAATTTAAAATATGTAGTTAGTTTTTTATTGGCATAATTAGATTAAATAATTAGATTAAGGGTATAATGATATTTTTTGCTTTATTTGACTCTATTAGAAAATTATACATCTTGGTGTTTCTATTAGCTTAATGGGTTCTAATAGTGGACTTATTAGGTAATAATCTCCCAATTTTATTATGCTCATATCCTTTTTAAAACAATATTATTCATACTACTTTATCTCCACCCTCCTACCATCACTTATTTACCCATTTTACCATTCACTTTATTTATATATAAACAATCATTTTATTTACAAATGGACCCCACAATACCTCATCATACCCTCAACTTATCTACTTTATGAATAAATTAATCAATATTCATTAAAACTCGTACCCGAAGAAGTGGGCATAATAAAATTGGACGGAGGGAGTACAATAGTAAAAAAAGTTAGTAAAAAATATATTCTGCATTTTTTTAGAATATCACTATCAAAGTCTAAAGTTCTGAGTTCCAGGGTATATAATGTATTTTTTTTTTTAAAAAGGGAAAAAAGTTCATTAATAATAAATACTTGCACTGGCTAAACATATACTCTCTCCATTTTTGAATAAGTGTCACTTTAACATTTTTCAACAAATTAAGATATTAAATTGTGGTAAATATTACCCTTCATTAATGATAAATAATTTTGATATTAAATTTTTGTTTAATAAAGAATGTGGTCAAGAATGTATGTGGTATTCATATGTACAATATTTATGATTTTTCCATGATTTATGCTACTATATTAATTGAAATTGAAGGCAAATTATTTTATAAGGGTAAAATTGTCAAAATTGAAGAAAAAAACATAGATTAACACTTAGTATAAAAATAATTAAAATGACAAAGTGACACTTATTTAAAAGTGGAGGGAGTATTAGTGAAACTCGATTCACTTGACTAATTAACTGCTACTTCGTTTTGAATTAAATATCTCTTTAAATTATAATAATTATTTATTTTTTTATTTCTGCTCAACTTACCTCAAGAAAAAAATTTATTGATAATAAAAGTATCTAATTTTAAGTTGAAACTTTTTACATGTAGTCAATGCGTCGTATAACTATCGTAGTCAGTTAAATCTGAACCATTAAAATTTAAATTTTAAATCTTAAACTTGATGACGTGTTACCTTTTGTAATATGTATCGTATGTATTAATTATCGTATGGTGTCGTACATTTTTGTATTTTAATATTTAATTTAATTAATTAAAATATATAATTTTAAAAATGTATTGTTATACAATAAAATATTTTATTATATTTATTAATTTAATTAAAATATGTAATGTTAAAATCCCGTTTTACTACAAGCTGTGAGCAGGTTTTTATTGTAATTTTAGCTGTTAATTTCGAGCCAAGTTAATTATCCTCAACGTTTGCAGGAAAGGGGATTACTCTAGGTATCTTGCTGAGTTTCAAACTGGTAGTGATGGGAAAGAAGCTGCTGATATGGCACTCAATGCATACAAGGTAGTAGTATTAAACATATATATAGGCCCTGAACAAATTATAATAATTCATTCTGGTAAGAAGGTAATATTGATATCCTTAATGAGGTAAAGTATATATACAATGATGTTGCACAATTTATGCTATGATTAAGGGAGTGAAACTAGCCTAGTGCATAATCTATGCTATGATTAAGGGAGTGAAACTAGCCTACCAAATACAGATGCAAAATTACAGAAATTACATATCAATTTTATTGTATATTCTATCATACCCCCGCAGTCGAAACGGGAGGTAAACGGACGTTGAGACTGTCCCTAAAATCTTCGAACAACACAAGTGGTAGGCCTTTGGTAAAAATATCAGCCACCTGATATCGTGATGGCACATGGAGGACTCGAACATGTCCCTTAGCAACTTTTTCCCGAACAAAATGAATGTCCATCTCAATATGCATCGTTCGTTGATGTTGGACAGGATTTTCTGAAAGATAGATGGCACTGATATTATCACAATACACCAATGTGGCCTTCGAAACAGGACAGTGGAGTTCCAACAGTAAGTTTCGTATCAACACGCCTCAGATACGACATTAGCGACCCCTCTATATTCCGCCTCGGCGCTAGAACGTGACATCGTTAGCCGGCGTTTAGCAGACCAGGATATCAAATTATCACCAAGAAAAATGCAGTAACCCGACGTGGAGCAATGAGTGTCCGGACACCCACCCCAATCTGCATCAGTATATGAACAAAGAGAGACAGTGGAAGATGGGCGAAGATGGAGGCCATGAGAAATCGTCCCCTGAACATATGGGATTATGCGCTTTAACACATTCATGTGGACCTCCATTGGATTATGCATGAACAGGCACACCTGTTGGACTGCATAAGTAATGTCCGGACGGGTAAACGTGAGATATTGAAGAGCTCCAGCAAGTTTCCTATACTGCGTTGGATCAACACAAGGACCATTCGAAGTGGCACTCAATTTAGGCTTAGTGTCAACCGGAGTCGATGATGGCTTACAAGATGAGATTCCGGCGCGGTCAATGATCTCGGTAGCAAATTTGCGCTGGGATAGAAATAATCCTCCATCATGGCGGGTGACAGTAATTCCTAAGAAATAATGAAGCAACCCCAAATCCTTCATAGCAAATTCAGAGTTGAGTAAGGAGATAATTGACTTACGGAGATCATCAGATTACGCAGTCAGCACAATATCATCGACATATAAAAGCATATATGCCATGTGTGTACCCTGATGAAGTACAAATAAGGAATGATCCGATTTACTACGTGCAAAGCCAATGGATGCAACAAAATCAGTGAATCGCTTATTCCATGCACGCGGTGCCTGTTTAAGGTCATACAATGACTTCTTCAATAAGCAAACATGATGTGGATAATTTGGATCACAGAAACCAAGAGGTTGATGCATGTAGACAATGTCATTGAGTGTGCCGTGCAAAAAAGCATTCTTCACGTCAAACTGATGTATAGGCCAGGCTTTAGACAAAGCCAAGCTAAGCACCGTGTGAATAGTAGTCGGTTTGACCACCGGGCTAAAAGTCTCTCCACAAGTCTCTCCACAATCAATGCCAACCTGTTGTGTTTTTCCATCACCTACAAGACGGACTTTATGCCTCTCAAACGACCCATCAGAATGGAATTTATGATTAGATATCCACATAGATCTAATGACATTAACCCCGGATGGACGGGGCACCAACTCCCACGTCTTATTATCAATAAGAGCATTATATTCATCATCCATAGCCATTTTCCAATTAGTGTCACAGAGGGCAGACACATGGTTACGAGGTAGGGGGACTTTTGGATGGTAGTGTGCAGATTAAATAACTGTTTAGGTTTAAAAATTCCACGTTGGCTACGGGTGATAGGACGTGGTGGGATCGGTGGGTTTTGTGGGACAACAACCACATTAGGAACGTGTGGTGCTAGAGTAGGAAGTGGAGGTGTAGATAGATTTGGTGTGTTTGTAACCGATGAATTAGAGAGATGGTTAATCACATAAGGAGATGTGTCATCATTCAAACACTCATACGATATAGATGACTTGTCTCGAATATTAGCAAAAGGGAATTTATTCTCATCAAAGATCACACGACGACTAAATATGATTTTATGAGAAGATAAATAATAACATTTATAGCCACGGTGATTAGAGGGATACCCGAAGAACACATAGGGGGTGGAACGAGGTTGGAGTTTGTGGATAGAAGTGGAAGAAAAAAGGGGAAAACACAAGCAACCAAATACCCGGAGATGAGAATAGCAACCAAGAATCAACCAATACCTTACTCGGAAGTATGTTAAGCAAGTATGTAGCCATGTGAAGAGCATGATGCCAAAATGACAATGGTAAAGAAGCATGGGTAAGAAGGGTACGAATAATATTATTAATTGTACGAATTTTTCTCTCAGCCCTTCCATTTTGAGAGGAGGTATGAGGACATGAGAGGCGAAATGACATCACATTCGTCTTACAAAACTCCCAAAATGACCCATTATCGAATTCTTTCCCATTATCACATTTAAAAGTTTTTATATCCCGCTCAAATTGTGTACGTATTGAAGCTCTAAAGGATAAAAAGGTAGAATACACTTGAGATTTGTTAGACAACGGAAAAGTCCATAATAAATTCAAGTAATCATCCAATAAAAGCATATAATAACGATGACCCATAGAACTTAAAACAGGAGATGTCCACAAATCACAATGAATAATGTCAAAAGGCATAAAAGTGACTGTTGTAGAGGCTAGAAAAGGTAACTTAACATGTTTTCCAAGGGAACAAGACTGACATATAATAGAATTACGAGTCTGAGTACACGTAATAAATTTATTTTTCTTGAGGGAATCAACAACAGACGGCCCTGGATGACCCAATCTGTTATGCCACAAAGATTGAGAAATCGTAGCAAATGAGGAGGGGGAGGAATGAACTGGACTGACTTCTTTAGCAGGGGTTAGTGGATAAAGATCTCCTTGACTCTCACATCTCAACAGAACCATCCCCGTCTAGAGATCCTTAATAGAGAAACTGTAGGTCCCTAAGTTGAGTTAATATCGAGGGAAGCTAAAGAAAATGTCTAGAGGGGGGTGAATAGACTTTTCTAAAATCTTTCGATATATCAGAATTACACTGTGCGGAATACGAAATTAACAATGAGCCCAATTAAAGATTATACTCAACTTAATTCGAGAACTCTGTTTTATGTATACTCAACTAGTCTAGATCAGTTATGTAATTCAATCAACTAAACAATTAATCAATTAAACAACAAACAAAAACAGTAAAGTAAATCAAACACGAGATTTATAGTGGTTCGACAACTTGTCTACATCCACTCTCACAAACCCAGTTGTGAAATTCTTATTAACTCGTCCAATGGAGTAATATGTTCTTGTGGCTTTAAGTCCCAAGAAATAAGACTTAGATCTTCTCGATTATATCTCCAGATATATCTTCGATCTTACTAGCTATTTTACAAGCAACTAGCAACTTGAAACAACAAAAGAAAATAAAACTTCTCTTCGTTCAGTAGTAGCCTTCTGATCTTCACTTGTCTTGTGTAGCTTTACTTTCTGAACTTCAATCTCTGAGAGAAAACTTTACTTGAATCTTCAACAATGCTTGCAGTATCAATATCTCAGTAATCAGTATCTCAATTATCAGTAATCTGTTTTCAGTCGTCAGTAGTCTTCAAGTGATAAACTCCTTCAAGTATTTATAGACTTCTAACTTCAAGAACTCAGGTAGTTGTAACCAACCTTTCTTGATAACTGATTTCAACTGAATCTTCTTATCCATAAACACGTTTCTTGTTACGAATTAGTTATTCCATAACTAACTTCTCCATCCTTATCTTTCACGCGTATTTGTAACTAACTTCATGTTAACTTGTCTTGTGTAGTCTAGTAGATGCACTTGACTTGTAGTCCACCTGTCTTGAGTAGTAGACTGGTCTTCTCTTCTTGTGCAGTAGACTTCTAATAGAACTAATCTAATCCTATCATCTAACCTAACAAGACTATTACATTACATTAAGCTTTTATAACAAAGCTTAGTCAACTTATAACTATACAATGAATCTATCTATTACATTTTAAAAAACATGAGCTCTATACAATAATTATAGCTCAATAATAATCTAACATATACAATCAAATATGAATACATGAAGTACTTATGAATCGTACTTATCTTTCAATAATACTTGTAATATAAAACTGTACTTGTCTTGTGAATTCTACTGATCTGTACAAGATGACTTCAACTCAACTAGACTAGATCAATCAATACTTAGAAAATATTCAAGTCTTCTTTTGGCTTATCAAAACTTCATATTTTATCTTTTATTCATCATTTAGGACTTGTTCTAGGATTCATATCCCAACAGAAACCAAACGGATCAAACACCACAGAGACAGAATTATCAGTTGTAAATTTCCTAACAAAAACTAAATTTTTTTATAATTTGGGGTGCATGCAGGACATTCTTTAAGGCTAAAGGTGTATGTGGGTGAGAGAATTGTGTATGCCCATAACCACTAACAAGAATAGAATGACCATTTCCGGCAAGTATACCACGGGTATTGCTCAAATTGAAATAAGGCGAAAGAGTACCTTGTGAGGACGTCATATGAGACGTGGCTCCCGTATCCATATACCAGTTCGGATCAGGAGGAGTCAGCCCAAGTGTGTACATTGCTGCCTCTATCTCTATTGTTGATGGAGGAGATGTAGCCGCGTAGGCTTGAGGTCGCGGTCCAAGGAGGCCAGAAGTTGGAGCGGGCTGGCGAGGAAAAAGAGCAGGTTGTCGAGGCTAATGCGTTGTAAGATATGGGCATGGAGGTGCAGGCCACGACCACTGCCACGTCCATTGCTGAGAGGCATTCCTCCATGACTGCTGCCATGGTTGGTGCGATCCCGAACGGTGACCACCATCATGACCACCATTGTATTTCCCACCGCCCCTGCCATTCTTACTACCTTTACTGGGGTGTTTCTTCACACTCTTTTTACCCCCAAAGGATTGTGTGTTGACATGATCGGACGACACAGAATCAACAGCAGCCATCATCGCCGAGCCGGTGGCAGTCTTTTTCGCAAAACCTGCTTCCTCAAGAACCGGCATTGAGCGAGCCTGATAAAATGGAGGAAGGGGATTACTCTGCCAGAGAAGTGTACCAACTCTGCTGTATGAATCAGTGAGTCCTGCAACCAATTGAAGAACGAGGCGGTCATTAGAGACCGGAGCCCCCACATTCTTCAATTGATCAGACAGAACCTTCAATTTCTGACAATATGCCAAAGCATTTGGAAAATCCTCCATGTGAGTGTGAGAAAATTCCTGTTCCAACGTAACAGCCCTAGATCCTTTGTTATCCTGAAAAATATCCTGCAACCGATTCCAAGCGTCCATTGCAGTGGAATCTGGTTCAAGAATAGTATGAAGGAGATCAGTAGAGATCGTGGCGTAGATCCATTGGAGAACTGTAGCATCCAATGTTGACCACATTTCCTTCTCTTCATCAGTGCGAGGGGGTGTTTCGGGCACCTTTGGAGAGATAATATGATTGATGACCCGGTGAGATTGGGCATGGATCTTGAAGAGTTCTGCCCTTAAGTCTCATGATACCATATAAGAAGGTAATTCCTTGATTGATATCCTCAATGAGGTAAAGTATATATACAATGATGGTGCATAATCTATGCTATGATTAAGGGAGTGAAACTAGCCTAGTGCATAATCTATGCTATGATTAAGGGAGTGAAACTAGCCTACCATATACAGATGCAAGATTACAGAAATTACATAACAATTTTATTGTATATTCTATCAATTATGTTTTTGTAATTTGTTGTAGACTGCTACCACCACTGCTGCGGCTGAATTATCGCGTGTAGATTTTCTATGAAGAAGACACGAGCTAGTCAGAATTTGTAATTTTGTTTTCTCAAACACGATGCAATTCGGGATTTGGTATAATACGAGAAGAATCATAATTTTAATTATTATTTCTATTTTCAATTTAACTAATGCATTAAAATTTAATTTACTTTTGCTGGAATTATATGTATTTAATTTTAAAATAATGACTAATAAAAAATTTGTATTAAAAGGGTAGGATAGTAATTTTTTTATTTTTGATAAATTAAAATAATATTTATATTAAATAAAGGTAATATAGTAAATAATAAAATATAATTTGAAAAATGATTTAATTAAAATAAATTTGTATAACAAGTAGCAGGTTCATAAGACCACGTTACTTCCTTTTTCTTTTTTTATTGTATAACACAACAAACTCATGAGACAAACACCACACGTCTATTAAAATCAATAATAATTTTAATTTATTCATTGAGATGTCTAAATTGATGATTTTTCAGGGAAAAATAAATAATTTCATTATTCATGAGTCATGAACGATAGGTTCACATCTTACATATTTGATAACCAATTCGAAATTATTTGTGACAAAAGTTATTTGTTGTAAATTTGTGATAACTGTAGAATTTATATGATGAATTAATTATGTATTTGATCAATGTTGAGAGACTAAATACATTCTGTACATGAATACGTAAAAGTGATATACGATGTGGGATAATATAAAATGCTAGAAAATACAACTAATACACTAACATTCTCCCTCAAGATGGAGCACGAAGAGTGAGTCCAATCTTGGACATTAGGAGAGAGAGTCGAGCACGTGATAGAGGTTTCGTCAGAGCATCGGCTAGTTGATCAAAAGATGATACATGCGAGACTCTAAATGCAGAATGTTGTTTCCTTGAGGACCAGGAGATCAGGTTGGCACCTAGGAAAATAATGTAGGCACCAATGGAAGCTCGATTGTCACAGTCGCCAGCCCAATCAGCATCGGTGAAGCAGTGAAGGGATAGGGGAGAGTCACGTCGAATAGTGAGGCCGAGATGTCGAGTACCATTTAGATATCGGAGGAGACGCTTGACTACACCCCAATGGACTTCTGTTGGAGCATGCATGAACTGGGAGAGCTTGTTAACAGCAAAGGCAATGTCAGGTCTGGTGAACAGCAGATACTGAAGACTGCCAAGAGCTTGCTTGTATGTGGAAGAGTCCGCGGGTGAGGAGCCATCATGTAGAGAGACTGACACCCGGGGCCAGTGGAGTCTGGACAGGTTTGGCATCAAGCATGTTGTATTTGGAAAGGAGATCAGTGATATATTTCCTTTGGAGGAGAATACACGATGATGAATAACGACGGACTTCAACACCTAAAAAGTAGGATAGAGCGCCCAGATCTTTAACAGATAAGGCCTTGGCTAGGTTTGAGGCAACATGCATGAGAAAGCCAGTGTCACTGCCTGTGAGGATCAAGTCATCGACATACACTAGAAAGTAGGCAGTAGTGGAACCCCGGGAGTAGACAAAGAGCGACTCATCAGATTTAGTTGGAACAAAGCCAATGGAGGAGAGAAACTGGCGTAAGGCACGGTACCAGGTTCGAGGGGTCTGCTTGAGGCCACATATGGATTTCTAAAGCTTGTAGACGTGAGACGGATAATTTTTATCAGTAAACCCTGGTGGTTGTGTCATGTATACCTCATTAGTGAGTGTGCCATGGAGGAAGGCATTGTTGACATCAAATTGTCGTAGGGTCCAATCACGAGAGACAGCAAGGCTGAGAACCAATCGAACAGTAGCAGGTTTGATCACGGGACTAAAGGTTTCAGAATAATCAACACTAAGTCTTTGATGAAATCCTTTGGCAACAAGTCGAGCCTTGAATTTGTCAACAGAGCCATTAGGTTTACATTTAATTCGGAAGACACATGGGGATGATCTGTTGGCAAGTTTGTGAGGGGTGTAGGGTCATAGCCAGGGATAACACAAGCACCCAAACACCTTAAGTTTTAAGATATTTGGAGGTCGTGAGAAAAGTTTTTCATAAGATGATACCAAGGAGAGATCAACTTTAGGGAGTCTGTTGATGATGTAGGTTGCAGTGGACATGGCATATGGCCAGTAGGATGTGGGGATTGAGGCTTGGTGAAGAAGAGCTAAGTCGGTGTCAACGATGTGACGATGGCGGCGCTCAAAAGAGCCATTGTGCTCGGGAGTGTGGGGAGGGGTGGTGAGATGGGTGATGCCATGGGATGTGAGGAAGGGTCGAAGTGCAATGAACTCCCCTCCGTTGTCTGTATAGAGAGTGATGATTTTGGTGTGAAGGTAGTTTTCAACAAGGGATTTGAAGGCCATAAAGGTAGATAGAACATCTGGCTTATGTTTTAACGGGTATAGCCATACACATTTAGAGAAATGATCCACAAATATAACATAATATTTAAAACCATCAACAGATAAAACGGGAGAGGTCCATACATTAGAATAAATTAATTCAAGAGGCATAGACGTAATAAGCGAAGAGTCATAAAACGAAAGTTTGTGGCTTTTGATGCACTTACAAGAATCACAATTAAAACTAGATTATTTGAGTACGACAATTTTATTGCTAGAAACAGTAGCATTAAGAATACCATAAGAGGGGTGCCCTAGACGGGTATGCCAAATGGATAGAGGTTGACGAACCGAATAGAGGGTAATGGAAGGAAGTGCATGTATACTACCAGACAGCCAGAGGTACAACCCATTAACGCGTGGCCCGCGTAAATATCCCACGTACGATGATCCATCACCTGAAAATCAAAATCAGAGAAAACCACATTCACATCATTTTCATGGCATAATTTGGAAACTGAGATAAGGTTACGAGACATTGTAGGCACTTGTAGGGTATCTGAAAATTTTAATATAGGGAAATTGTGTAATGTCATGGATCCAGTGATAGAAATATGCAAACCTGGACCATTACCGATGACAACACCGTCATTACCATCATACGGGGAGTGTATTGAGAGGTTAGCAAGATCCGTAGTGATATGGTGCGAGGCCCCCGAGTCTAAAATCCATTCAGAATCAGATGGAGCAGAGTGAGCGACATGAGCCGATGGGGAGGCATAGCTGGACAGTGTTCGTCGGTTGAATTGGCGAGGAGTTGTACGATGGGCACCACTTAGCAGCGTGTCTATTCTCACCACAGAGTTGGCATTTGCCCTGATACTGGCGAGGGGCGTGTGCAGAGGAAGAATTCTGGCCACGAGGGGGCCATTAGGGGGAGACCGGTCGAGGCTGATTACGGGGTGTTTGGTCGCTGCCCCTCGCGATGGCCGGTGTGCGCCATTGAAGGCAGTAGCAGGCGGTGGGACTGGAGTAGGGATGCGAGTAGCCATTTGCGCCTCCATACTTAGTAGGTTTTCATGGAGTTCGTCAAAGGAGACCGAGGTTTCCCGAGCCTAAATCGCGTGGGAAATCTCTTTGAAGGAATCATCAAGGCCGTTGAGTATTTTCAGGGCAAGATCCTCCGGGTCAGAAGTAACACCGAGAAGTCTGAGTTCGTCGACCGTACCTTTCATATCGAGCATATACTCAGTGATGGAGTGATCACCCTTGGAGGGGTTGTGCAGTTTGTTACGGAGGGAGAGGATTCGACCCCGCGACGTACGACCGTACGTGTTTGAGAGTATGTCCCACGCATCGCAGGCAGTTTTTACAGCAGCGATGAAGGGGATTAAGGTCGACGTGAGAGAGCCGATGATGGTGCTTAGGATAAGAAGATCATGTCGAATCCAATGTGTGTATAGAGGATTCGGGGTGGAGGTGTCGTTCGTCGTGACTGTAGTTGACGGGCATGGTTTTGACCCGTCAAGATGGCCAATGAGATCGTATCCGGTCAGTAGGGTCTGAAGTTGAAACGACCACGCCATATAATTGGTCGAGGTGAGTTTTAGAGGTGCCTGGGCGGCGATGTTGAAGGCTATCGGAGCTACGGTTGTGCCGGAGGTGGCTGTGGGTGGTGTCACAGTAGACATGGCGGCTAGGTTTAGGGTTTCTTGTGAGGGAGGGAGGCGTGAGGGAGTTTAACCAGAGGAAGGGCAGCGGGTATTGTTGGGATATAAATTCACCCTAAGCCCCATTTGATGTTAGAATAGTTTTGATGGCCAAAACACTTAGAGTTTATAAATGTAATAGGATCAGCTGACTTGTATAGAACAGCTTAGACTAGTCTTGTGTGATCAACTGTATTGATAGCAGCTGATCAGCACAGTCATGGCTTACATGCCTATCCTCAAGATAAGAAGAGTAGAAGACATGAAGACTAGAAGATCCTTGAAGACCAGATATGTTAAGGTGCTTGTATACCTACTTATCTGATGGAGTCCCAGATTAAAGATGGCCTAAAGCATTACAAAGAATTTCCAGATCAGAAGAGTAGTACTCGTCTGATACCAGAAGACAGAAGACCTAAGGCCAGAAGAGCAGTCAGAAGACTAGTAGTACAGATCAGAAGACTATGTGCTCTTTCAGGACTCGGCTGATTCCCAAGTCATCTTGCAATTCAAACGAAGACCTACCTTATTTAGAAGATTGACATGATCCCAGGATTGAAGCAATCAAGCGGCTGGAATCAAGGAATCAAGCTATTATGGGAAGATTGCTCAAACGGCTAGTCAACTCCAACGGCTAGTTGCACTCAATCTCCATTATAAATACAAGAGGTTGAACACAGAAGCAAAAAAAGAGAGAATTCACAAGCTAAGCAAGCCATCAAGCAAAAAGTCACACTGTTCTAAGAATTCTCAAAGAGCCTGAAATCCATTAGATTATCCATAGCTCTTAAGTACTTCTTATCCAACCCTTAAGAACCTGAAACTTATTCATATTGTATATCAGTTGTTTTAGGCATAGTGGTTAAGCAAATTATAAGCTTGAACCATTAGTTGGATACATCTCAAAAACCCCAAACCCTCACCGAAAGGTTTAAGTTTTTGAAACCCCCCCAAAGTGCAAGTGCTTACAATCACTTGTGGAGACCGCAGCTGTTAGGACGGCTCAGATCTCAAAGTCCTAACCTTGGGACTATAAAGGACAAGACCCTTGTAATTTGTGGAAATTAAAGGGATTAAACATCACGTTAGGACGTGAGAGTGGACGTAGGATCGTATATCCGAACCACTATAAATCCGGTGTTATTTACTTTCTGCACTTTACATTTCTGCTTTTACATTCATTATTATATAGTGCATATTGTGATTTCAACACTCTTCAAAAAGGGCCATAACTTTCAAACCAGCATCAGCTGAGTAATTTCACAAAGTAAAACAAGTTACAAGAACGAGTCTAAACCAGGGCCACCATATTTCCGCATATAACTTCTTCAGTCAGATCACTATAGTCATCTGGACCAGCAGACTTGCAGTCCAGTTGACATAGCAATCAGAAGAGGTTCCCAACTCTGTTTGAAAAAGTTTTAAAGTCTATTCACCCCTCCCCTCTAGACTTTAATCCCATTCACTACTCGTTCAGGGACCAACAAGTGGTATCAGAGCAGTGGTTCTAACGGACTACTGTCTCTAGATTATCAGAAGACTTGAGGGAGTCTTTCTGTAGTCCTCTTGAACAGATCTTTTTGAAAACTTGTTTTTGAAAACTCATACAGCATGAGTGCTAATATGCGTAAGTTGCCTAAGTTTTCAGTGGAGGATTATGATTACTGGAAGATCAGGATGAGGAAGAATCTCACATCAGTCCACTACAAGATGTGGTCTGTAATCACAGAAGGCCCGATCACCATCATGACAGTCAACACTGCAAATGTTGATCCAGAAGTCCCAGTTGGAGAACTGGTTCCCAAGCCCATGAAGGATCTCACACCAGAAGAGATGAAGCAATCAAACCTTGATAGCATTGCTCAAGATTACATAATGCAAACTCTTCCAAATGAGTACATTGCAAAGGTAATCCATTGTGAGTCAGCCAGAGAGATGTGGGAGGCATTGGCACTTCTCTGTGAAGGAACTGAGCTAATCAAAGAGTCCAAGTTATCTACAGCAGTCAAGAAGTTCGAACACTTCAAGATGCAACCAGAAGAGTCTATTGATCAGTTAGACAACAGATTTACCAAGATCATCAATGAGATAGAATCTCTGGGCAAGAAATACACAAATAGAGAGAAAAATCTAAAGATCTTAGATTCTCTAACCAAGAAATGGAGACTCAAGAAGACCATCATCAAAGATACTCAAGATATCAAGAAGTGGTCTGCCCAAACTCTATTTCAGAACCTGAAAGCCCATGAATATGATCTTGAAAGAGAAGAGAACTCAGGAAGTGATGAGCCAACTGCAACCCCATCTACCTCCAAGACTGTAGCCTTCAAGGCAGCCAATACAAAAGCTGCAAGCACCTCATCTGGCAAGACCTCTCTGAAAACAGAAGACTGTGAAGGATCAGACATGAGCCTAAAAGAGCAAATGGCACTTATGATCAAGAGATTTGAAAGGATGAACACCCTCAACAGTAAATATAGAAAATTCTATAGAAACTACAAAGATAGAAGAGCAAGCTCACCCTTCAGAGGTTCCAGAGAAAGAACACCAGAAAGACATCCTAGAAAGGATGTGGAGTCATCTGACAGCCGAGGATCTAGAAGAAGAGATGCCACTCCTCCAAGGAGAGGCAACTCAAATCAGAAACCTGGATCTTGCTTCAACTGTGGCAAACCAGGACACTATGTCTATGAATGTCCTGAGCTGGATTTGGATGACAAGAAAGAAAGAAGGCCAAGAAGAACCTCAGACAAAAAGGCAATGGTGACTGAAGAATCTGAATATCAAAGTGATGAACTTCCTACATCACCAGACGATCAAATCTTTTCAGATGATTCAGACGATCTAGCTATGATGGCCATAGGAGAAAATGAGGTAAACTCTTATACTACTACTTTCCATTCACCTATTTTCTCACAAACAGATGACATAAACTCATCTGAAGGCGAATCAGAAGACACCTATTATCAATCTTTAAGAAAGGTAAAAGGTGATCTGGATATTGCCACTAGAGCCTTTATAGAAGTGGAAGAGGAGAATAAGGACTTAAGGAAAGAAATTGCTAGGTTGAAAAAGGTAAAGTTTGATAACACCCCTGAGTTAGTCACCATGAATGAAAGGTTGACCAAAGAAGTGGAACTTCTTAAAGAAGAAAATACCACAACAACTCAGTTGTATGAGGGGATGTTAGAAACTCAAGCCTTAGAAACCAAAGAATTTCGTATACTTCAGTCTAAGTTCGATGATCTCTTCCAAACACATAAGCTCTTAGAAAAGGAGAAGGAATGCCTAGATCGAAAAATATCAGAATTCAATAAAGCTTCGACTACTATTGAAAGTATCTCTGAATATTATAGATCAAGTGGCAATAAGATGGGTTTAGGTTATGAACTTAATCCATCAACATCCTCTCCAGCTGGGGGTAGTACACCTAACCAGTGCACTACTCAGACACATGAACAGGGTGAGTGTTCTAAACACAATGAACTCAATATGAACCAAAAGGCATCTGTACCAGCTAAGGCTAACTATCCCAAAACCAAGAATGGTAAAGGACAAGCTAACCCCAAGCCTGTACAGAGGAACAGCAAACAGCCTAGACCATCTCGGCTGAGACAGTCTCAGCTGTATGCTGCTCCAGCCAAGAAGAAGAAATCTTCTTCAAACAAATCTGTTCTCTTTGCACCCCCTATCTCTTATGATATTGTGAGAACAGAAGAGTATGGTCCATATAATCGTGTGCATCGACCAGCTAATGCACCCAGGCCGAATGTAACTAGTCAAAAGATCATGTATGTACACTCCTATAAAGGGAAACCATTTGACTACTACTTAGCTGACACCAAGAACAAATCAGATCAGTCCAAGGTGCTGACTGGTAAGATTTGGTTCTGTGATGCCCGAGGGAAACAACTCAAATGTTCAAGGTTGTTTAAACGACCAATGTATATGTGGGTTCCCAAGGGTAGTACTAACACCCAAGGACCCAAAACAAAATGGGTACCTAAAACTTAACTTTTCTTGCAGGAAAGGAAGGACCTATACAAAAGAGGAGGTCTAGCAGGAGAAACTTGGTACATAGATAGTGGATCCTCAACTCACATGACAGGAACCAAAACCCTGCTGACCAACTACATAGAGAAGAAAGGTCCAAAAGTTTTCTTTGGTGATAACGCGCACGGTAACACAAAAGGATATGGCACCCTTAAAAATGGTGACATTGAGGTACATGATGTATCATATGTAGAAGGTCTTAAGTTTAATCTATTATCTGTTTCTCACTTTTGTGACACTGGTTATTCAGTTAAATTCTCTAAAGATGAATGTCTCATAAGTGATAAAAGAACAAAACAAAACCTTCTAACAGGATCTAGAAAGGGAAGTATGTATCTTGCAAATTGGAACAGCTGTCCTAAGGATACATGCCTGCTTGTGAAGAGCCCTAAAGATGTCAGCTGGCTATGGCACAAACGTCTTAGCCATCTGAACTTTAAGACTATGAACAAGTTAGCAAGGGAATCCTTAGTTGATGGTCTGCCTAATGAACTCTACTGTAAAGATCAGGTTTGTGATGCATGTCAACAAGGAAAGCAAACAAAGGTCTCCTTCAAGACCAAGAAGACAGCATCAACCAGCAGAGTTCTTGAATTGCTTCACATGGATCTCTTTGGACCAATCACTCCAACCACTCTAACAGGAAGGAAGTACACTCTTATTGTTGTAGATGATTATTCCAAGTTTACTTGGGTTATCTTCCTATACAAGAAGAGTGAAACACAGCAGAAGCTACCTGAATTATTGAAGAGGATCCAAGTAGAGAAAGGAGAACCAATCGTGAAAATTAGAAGTGACAAAGGCACTGAATTCATTAACTCTTATATAATTGCCTATTGTACTTCTAATGGTATTCAGCACGAGACAAGTGCAGCAAGAACACCACAACAGAATGGTGTAGCTGAAAGAAGAGTCAGAACACTCAAAGAAGCTGCCAGAACACTCCTTGCTGAATTCTCTACTCCCAAGAAGCTATGGGCAGAAGCCATCAACACAGCTTGTCACACTCAAAACAGGTCAGGTATTCATAAAATACATGAGAAAACCCCATATGAACTGTGGAAAGGAAGAAAACCTAGAGTATCTTACTTTCATATATTTGGTTGTAAGTGTTTCATTCACAACAATGGGAAGAGTAAGTTGAATGCTTTTGATGCCAAAGCATATGAGGGGATATTCTTAGGATACTCCTCAACTAGCAAAGCATTTAGAGTACTCAACAAACGAACCCTTCTTGTGGAAGAAACACCTCATGTTGTTTTTGATGAATCTTGTGAAAAGAATGCAGTAGAAACAACCTCAGCTACAGAACAGATGAAGAAACTAGTGATCAAGAAGAGGTCTGATGAATTTATTGAAGTCAATGAACCATTCCCTGAAGAACCAGAGGAAGATAAGCCTCATAGACCTGTCACTAGATCTCAAACTCAAGCAGGGCAAGCTGACCAGAATCAAGATGCATCAATTCCAAATGCCAGGGGGAATGATCTCTTTGACACTCAAGATACAGAAGATGATCGAACTAATCAAGTCAACCCTCCTGATGGCACTAGATCAAATGAGGATCCAAACTCATCCAATGCAGATACTCCAGTGAGGCATACATGGAGGAACAACCATCCATCAAACCTCATCTTAGGAGGAGCAGAATCAGGTGTCAAGACCAGAAGACAACTGAATCAGAATTCTCAATCATCTATGTTCTGCTGGTGTGCTTTCCTGTCCAACATTGAACCAGCTGACATAGAAGAAGCAATGACAGATAGCAATTGGATCACTGCTATGCAAGAAGAACTAAACCAATTCGAAAGAAATGAAGTCTGGGAATTGGTAGATCGTCCTGAAAACCACAATGTAGTAGGAACAAAGTGGGTATTCAAGAACAAGAAGGACGAAAATGATGTGATAACTAGAAATAAGGCAAGACTAGTTGCAAAAGGATACTCACAATCTGAAGGGATTGACTATGATGAAACTTTTGCACCAGTAGCCAGATTAGAAGCCATTCGACTATTTCTAGCTTATGCATCATATATGGGCTTCAAGGTATATCAAATGGATGTCAAGAGTGCTTTTCTAAATGGTATTCTGATAGAAGAAGTATATGTAGAGCAGCCTCCAGGATTTGAAAAAGGTGATCAAGTATATCGACTGAAGAAGGCTCTCTATGGTCTAAAACAAGCCCCTAGAGCTTGGTATGACACATTGTCACAATTCCTACTTGACAATGGATATACAAAAGGCAAAGTTGATAGAACTCTCTTCAGAATACAAGAAGGAGAAGACATTTTAATGGTACAAATATATGTAGATGACATCATATTTGGATCACCCAATCAAGAAATGTGCAAAAAGTTCTCTGAACTTATGCAAGGAAAATTCGAAATGAGCATGATGGGTGAGATGAATTATTTCCTAGGACTTCAAGTCAAGCAGAGTCCAGAAGGGATCTTCATCAACCAGTCCAAGTATACCAAGAGTCTGCTAGAAAGATTCAAAGCTCTACAAAGCAAGACTGCAAGGATTCCAATGATGACATCTTTCAAAATGGAACCAGATGAGTCTGGACAGGCAGTTGATCAAGCTGAATATAGAGCACTGATTGGATCTTTACTATATCTTACAGCCAGCAGACCAGACATAACATTTGCTGTAGGAGTATGTGCTAGGTTTCAAGCAAACCCAAAGCAAAGTCATCTAGAAGCAGCAAGGAAGATTCTCAAGTACCTAAAAGGATCAGTCAACCTAGGTCTATGGTACTCTGCTGATGACAATCTAGAATTGAGTGGCTATTCTGACTCAGACTTTGGAGGATGCAGAATTGATAGGAAGTCCACATCAGGAACCTGTCAATTTCTAGGAAACAAGCTGATATCATGGTTCTCTAAGAAGCAAACCTCAGTTGCAACCTCCACCACTGAAGCAGAATACATGGCAGCTGGTAGTTGTTGTAGTCAGCTGCTCTGGCTAGTTCAACAACTCAAGGATTACAATGTAGAGGCAAGAGAAGTCCCTATTTATTGTGATAGCAGCAGCGCCATTGCCATCACTCAAAATCCAGTCCTCCACACAAGGTGCAAGCATGTCGACATTAGACACCACTTCATAAGAGATCACCTTGAAAAGAAGGACATCAAGATGGAGAAAATTCACACAGATATCCAAAGAGCAGACATCTTGACTAAGCCCCTAGCTGAAGACAGGTTCAAGACCTTATGTTACAGCTTAGGACTCCTGGACCCAAGCACATGAAGAAGGAGAAAACAGCTGAAAACCTCAGCTGACCCAAGTGCAGCAGACTAGGAGAATCAGATGAGGTGAATAGACACCCTCATCTTCAGGTAAGTTCTATCCCAATGAAGACAGATAGAGCTGAGGGAAAACTTAGAGTTATCTAATCAAGGGGGAATCAATGATACCTTAAGAATCCTTGATGAAATACTCTAACATCTGCATAGCACAGTATACATATATACATATATAGCAGACTTGAACAAAGTTATTTGATCTCCTTACAACTAAGCAATGTATAACTATGTATATTAATAAACTATTCTTCATAAAATACTCTATTCATATACATAAATACAGTATACTACTGAGTCATATTTGGCTGGATTAATACACCATTCTCACCGACTCAACAGTATGCATGCACAGTACGAATTTCAAATAACTCATGGTCAAAATTCATAATTTCTGCATTCCATTAGATAAGTCTGAATATCTTTAAATGTGCACCCTTGGATCAAGAAATTCACTACTGATCTTAAGAAATCACTTTTCAGAATTCAGACCTATCACCTTTATAGTCTTGTCATCTTTCTCTTCAATACCTCATTTCTACCCCTATAAAAGGAGAAGTTATGAGAACACCTAAGAACACAGAAACATCTAACACTTTTCTTATTTCAGGTATGGAGACAATTGAAAGAAGAGATGGAATGGAGATCATTCTTCAACCAAAATCTTGGGTGAAGGAGATGAAGATTTGTCCAGAAAATGAAGATGATGCAGATCCATATACATGGCTTACTCAACATGAGTATGTTCATGAAAGCTAAAGGAAGAAGAGACGTTCTTGTTGAAAGCTAAAGGAGGAAGAGATGTAGAGGACAAAGTAGCAAGCAAGCAGAGCTTCTTCTCCAGAAGGAAGTTCTACATAGAGAGCTTGTTATCAAAAGCTACTGAGTCTAAACAGAACATGAAGGCTGCGTCCATGGCCCTTTCTTCAACTCCATTGAAGCACCCCTCAACCTTCCTTCCCCTTCTAGAGAAGCGAAGAAATTCAACAAGAGCACATTAGATGCTACATCCCATCTGATGATGAGGAACATCCGATGGTTGGATCATCACTCACAATAAAGCTGGAAGGATCCATCCAGGTTGGATCATGAGAGCAAACACAATTTCCTCTACTCAGCTGATCAGAAGACCAACTCAGCTGACCAGAAGACTTTTCAAAGACAATCAGCAGACATCTTGAAGAACTCAGAAGACCTCACTCTGCTGATCAAATCACACAAATTTAGAGTATAATGACTAGTCTTGATCATGTAATTCATTCTAGATTTATTCCTGAATGTAATTAAACAAATTGGCTTATATAAGGAATGCAATTCTCTTATAGAAAACGGCCTTGATGATCAATTCTTACCATAAATTAGTCTCAACGGCTATTTTTGGTAATGATGTCATTAATACTCAAGTATCATATTGCCAGCAAATCAACAATTGCCAAATGGCATAACCAGCCGGCAAATTTAAGAAATCAAAGAAGGAAATCTTGGGCTCTACTCCAAATTCAAACGCAAATCTGACCGTTAGATCAAATTCTCTGGAGTATATATATATTCACATCCCTAATCCCTGCCACTCTTATTACTCAATTGCTCACATTACTCTCTCTCGTTCTGCAAATCTCTTTCAAGCCTTCAAACCCTAACACTCAGACTCTACTATGGCAATCAATGAAATTTACGACGAGAAGACCAAGAACACTGGCACCTTGGATGCTGCAAAGTGGTCCAAGGAAGGGAAGATTTTTACGGAGAATGCTCTGTTTTTCAAAGGCAAACACACAGATGAGAACAAGGAGATATTGCTTCGGTGCGTCAATCTTAAACTCAGGGACTTTTTGGAAGCAGCTCCAACTAATGTCTATGAACAAGACGTTCTGACATTCTATGCAAACGCCGTGATGAAGGGTTCTCATGTTGAAAGTGTCATGAACGGACACAAAGTCAAGGTTACAAGGGAAATTCTTCAGGAATTGTTTGGCCTTTCAAGGGGGAAAATAAATATCTCCAACTACATCATGAATAAAGAAAAGGAGTATATGGAGATGTTTACTGGTGGACGAATCAAGGCTACTGATGCAACTGGACTAAAGAAATCCCAACTTGAACCAAAATTCCAAACCTTGTTGGATATTGCAGGGAAGATGTTACTTGGTAACACATTCAGTCATGATGCTGTTACTACTTTAAAGGTTCGAGTAATGGCTGCAATCTGGGATCAGATCGATGGAGACTGGCAAGGACTATTCTTAGAAAGAATTGCTCTTGAGGCAAAGAAAGTCACTTTGGACTTACAATCAAAAGTATGGAAGGTAGCAGCCACAGTCAGCTTTGTCAACAAGCTGAGCATCATCCTTCCAGATATTCTCCCAAAGAAGTACAAGATGGGACCTCATAAGACCTTTCACATCTCCAAATATTATTTGAGAAAGGAAGCTCTTGCTGAGGCAGAAAGGTTAAAAGAAGAGAAGAGGAAGCTGTTGGCTGAGAAGGCAGCCCAAGAGTCTGATCATGACTCTGCTGAAGAAGAAGAGGAGCCAACCAAAGAAGAGGCTCAGAAGAAGGTTGCTGAGGATGATGATGATGATGACAATCAGACCTTAGCACAAAGACGATATCTAATCAGATCTGGGCTCATCTCCCCATCTGATTCAGATGCTACTCCCACTGCCTCTCCCTTGAAGAAGGCAGGTACCTCTAAACCCTCCCCCTCTTTTACTCCTTCTAAATTGTCAAAGGGTCAGAAGAGAAAGAAGAATAATTCTTCTTCAAACAAAAAGTCCAAGAAATCGAGGCTTCCTACTCCCATGTTAATAGCCCCGATTGCATCCTTCAACCCTTCTGATGACTCCACCTCATCTGACCACTCAAACACTGATATCCAAATCCCTGCTGATACTCACACAGCAGAGGAACAAGCTCCACCTACCTCAACCCCAGAAACCCTATTGCCTAACCCTGCTGATGTTCAAGATCCACGTGTTCAAACTTCTACTGATCTTCATGAAGGCACCATACCAGACCAACAGACCCAAACCCCTGCTGATGAACAGACGACTAAAGATCAAGAACATATCACTTCCCAAATCCCTGCTGATACTCACACAGCAGAGGAAACTACCCCACATACTCAAACTCCTACCATCATTATTTCTTCTGTTCCAGAAGACATGGCACCAGCAGACCTTGCTCAAGCTGGTACCTCTCAACCTCAATCCAGAATGGTACACTATCCTATGTGCACAAGGGAGAAGATAATGAGGATGAAGATAGCAAATCTGCTCAAGTCTACTATTCCTGGTATTGATGAGGAATCAGTTCAGTTCGAACAAATTCTCAGAATCTGCACCTGGATTGAACTCAGGAGAGATGATGTGGATGACCTTATTGAAGTCATGGAAGGAATGGGAGGAAAAGCTAATTTCCTCGACTGGGAAATGGAGCAAAAAGAAGTTGCTCAAGTCACATCTTTTACTCAACTGCTACCTGAGGAAGCCTTTACAGCAGTATGCCACAGAATTCTAGGTATTCAACCTACTGATACCTCTATCCCAGAAGACATATCAGATCATCAGGCAGCTGGCACAGCAAAAGTGAATGACTCAGCTGCGTCAGTTCCTGCAGAAGACTCAGCTGAACCAGCTGAGAGAACCGAGATTTAAAGAGAAGTAATCACTATTCCTGATCACTTCATGCCTAAGGATACTCTACCTCACTTCATTGACAAAGGAGACACCATCATGTCTCACCTGGTTAAGGCCACTACCACATTTCTCAATGAAGAGTACCTTTCAGCTGAAGAAAGAGGCAAAGTCCTAACAGTCCATCCAAAGCCTCAAGGTACAGCCTCAACTTCTACTCCAACAGCTGACTATACAGCAGACATATGCTCCCAGGTCAAGACTGCTATAGACCTACACTTTGAAAAGGGTTTAGGCCTACAGCTTGGAAGATATGTTGAAAAGGCAGTCAAGGAGCAGAGAACTCGTCTTCAAAACCAAATCATTGACATTGAGGACAAGTTTGGAGAATCTCTTCACGATCAGATAAGTGAGTATCTGACCAGCATTCTGAAGATGGCAGGTGAACATTCCACCAGGTTTGCTGATCTCTACACCAATGAGGTCAACCGCATGGAAAACACCTACAAGACACGAATTGAAGATGCTGAAGCAAGAGCTACTGAAGGTCGAGCTCTTCTCCAATCAGCTACAGCAGAGAATGAACAACTTCAGATTCAGCTGAAGGAGACAGGAACGAGACTGGAAGCAATTACAGCTAAACTAGAAGCTGCCTCCTCCTCCAACTCTCATGCTCAGATTCTAGAACATAGCATCACACATCTGACTCATATTGGCAAAGTCAACGCCATGGCTCTTCAACAAACTCTTAGGGTGGAGATTCTGAATGCCATGAAGCCTTTTGCGGCTGCACTTGCTGAAGCCAAAAAGGGGGAAGATGTATTGATAAAAGCTCTAGAGAAGACTACTGCACAGCAAGCTGTAATGGTAGTATCTCAAGATGAGTTGAATGAAACCTTGGGTGATTTATCAAGCAAAGTCAAGAGCAAGAAAGGCAAAGGCAAAGAAATTGCTCAAGAAGACATCCAAGCTCCCACTCAAGCAACTGCCAAAAGTCTGCAGATCACTGCCTCTACAGAACAAGTTTCCGAGAAAAGAATGACTAGGAAAAGGAAAGCAGATGAGCTAGCAGATGAGCAAGCTCAGAAGTCAACTCCAGCAGAACCTACTGCAGAAGAGAAAGAGGCTTTAGAGTTGAAGAAAAGAAAAGAGCTTGAAGCTCAAGAGCTTAAACAAAAGAAGCTAAAAGATGCGAAGGCAGTCAAAGCCAAATTTGACAGGAAGATAGCCAAACTCAGGAAAGCTCTCAAGGAGAAAGCACTGAAAGAAAATGCTCTGGCACAGAAAGATAAAGTTCTGGTGTTTGATAGCAACTATGTGGACTATCTAGCCCTTCAAGATGAGCTACCAAGGTGGTACCCTCTGAAGAAGAAATGGCAAATTCAACACCACATTGTAAGAAAATTTGGCCCTCTCCCAACCTATGAAGATGAATTCTTCCAGTTCAATCAATTCATGAACATTGAAGATCCAGAGTTCTGGAAAGAAGTAGTCAAGACAGCCAAAGAACTTGATAACTGCAGAATCTTAACTCCTGAAGAACCCAAATGGGATCCTCCCAAACTGGATTCTGGAAGAACTGACTCCATTGAAGTCAAAAAGATCCTAGAGAAGATCTATGAAGAGGAGAATGTTACAGACCTGCAGCACATGGAAGAAGTTCGATCTCGTCTGTACCTTGCCTTCCGCATCTGAAGATCAGAAGACCTGATGAAGACCACTTTCAAAGCCTTAAGAAACTATTACTTGTAATCTGTAAAAGTTATATATATTCAAGTTTAGTTCTCTTTGCTTTCAAGACAAACTCTCATTGTCTTCATCAGATACTTCAGTTTTTATGAAGTTTATAAACTCCTATCTTACCTTAGTAAGAGCATTTATCATATATATAGTTTTGGCTTCATCAAAAAGGGGGAAATTGTTGGGATATAAATTCACCCTAAGCCCCATTTGATGTTAGAATAGTTTTGATGGCCAAAACACTTAGAGTTTATAAATGTAATAGGATCAGCTGACTTGTATAGAACAGCTTAGACTAGTCTTGTGTGATCAACTGTATTGATAGCAGCTGATCAGCACAGTCATGGCTTACATGCCTATCCTCAAGATAAGAAGAGTAGAAGACATGAAGACTAGAAGATCCTTGAAGACCAGATATGTTAAGGTGCTTGTATACCTACTTATCTGATGGAGTCCCAGATTAAAGATGGCCTAAAGCATTACAAAGAATTTCCAGATCAGAAGAGTAGTACTCGTCTGATACCAGAAGACAGAAGACCTAAGGCCAGAAGAGCAGTCAGAAGACTAGTAGTACAGATCAGAAGACTATGTGCTCTTTCAGGACTCGGCTGATTCCCAAGTCATCTTGCAATTCAAACGAAGACCTACCTTATTTAGAAGATTGACATGATCCCAGGATTGAAGCAATCAAGCGGCTGGAATCAAGGAATCAAGCTATTATGGGAAGATTGCTCAAACGGCTAGTCAACTCCAACGGCTAGTTGCACTCAATCTCCATTATAAATACAAGAGGTTGAACACAGAAGCAAAAAAAGAGAGAATTCACAAGCTAAGCAAGCCATCAAGCAAAAAGTCACACTGTTCTAAGAATTCTCAAAGAGCCTGAAATCCATTAGATTATCCATAGCTCTTAAGTACTTCTTATCCAACCCTTAAGAACCTGAAACTTATTCATATTGTATATCAGTTGTTTTAGGCATAGTGGTTAAGCAAATTATAAGCTTGAACCATTAGTTGGATACATCTCAAAAACCCCAAACCCTCACCGAAAGGTTTAAGTTTTTGAAACCCCCCCCAAAGTGCAAGTGCTTACAATCACTTGTGGAGACCGCAGCTGTTAGGACGGCTCAGATCTCAAAGTCCTAACCTTGGGACTATAAAGGACAAGACCCTTGTAATTTGTGGAAATTAAAGGGATTAAACATCACGTTAGGACGTGAGAGTGGACGTAGGATCGTATATCCGAACCACTATAAATCCGGTGTTATTTACTTTCTGCACTTTACATTTCTGCTTTTACATTCATTATTATATAGTGCATACTGTGATTTCAACACTCTTCAAAAAGGGCCATAACTTTCAAACCAGCATCAGCTGAGTAATTTCACAAAGTAAAACAAGTTACAAGAACGAGTCTAAACCAGGGCCACCATATTTCCGCATATAACTTCTTCAGTCAGATCACTATAGTCATCTGGACCAGCAGACTTGCAGTCCAGTTGACATAGCAATCAGAAGAGGTTCCCAACTCTGTTTGAAAAAGTTTTAAAGTCTATTCACCCCTCCCCTCTAGACTTTAATCCCATTCACTACTCGTTCAGGGACCAACAGGTATCAAGGATCGAAAAAAGAGGAATGTTTCTTTTAATAAGCTCTGGTTACCATGTAGAATTAATATGATGAATTAATTATATATTTGATCAATGTTGAGAGACTAAATACATTCTAGACATGAATACATAAAAGTGATATACGATGTGGGATAATATACAATGCTAGAATATACAACTAGTACACTAACAATAACATTTTGATACATCGGATTACAGGTCATTTCCGTTTTGCGACAAAATGCAAACGGAATGAAAAATGTATGTGTGATTATGAGAATAAAGTTTTCATTAACAATAATGATGGCACTTAACCGATATATATACAAGTGTGGGTGAAGTAACTAACTAGGGAGGTTACAACTTATTTTAACTAATTTGTGTAGACGTGGTCTTTGTTGTGTATACTAACATCCTCCCTCAAGTGTTGGGGATGAGGAACAACGCAGAGCTTGGATCTGAAGAACTCGAACAAGGGGCGAGGAATATTTTTAGTGAATATGTCGGCGATCTGGAGGTGAGACGAGACGAATTGCGTGACTAGGCGCCTAGAAGCAACAAGTTCGCAAACAAAATGTTAGTCTATGTGTTTGGTGCGCTTATGAACAACATGATTTTGACTTAAAAATATTGGTGTGGACGAGAGAGTGACATGAAGTTCGCGAAGAAGAGAAGTTACCCAAATAACTTTAGCGGTTGCATTTGCCATTACAGGATACTTGGATTCGCAGCTAGAGCAAGCAATAATGGGTTGCTTCTTCGCACTCTAAGAGACGAGGTTCGGACCGATGAAGATGGAGTATCCATATGTTGATCGACGAGTGTCCAAATACCGAGCCTAGTCGACATCTGTGTAGGCGAGAATGCGAGGACAACCACTGTTAAAGGATAGGCCAAACTCTAACGTGCCTTTGACATATCGTAAGATTATTTTGACCGCTTGGAAGTGATCGGTGGTCGGCTTAGACTGAAATTGACTAACAATATTGACGAAAAAGACAAATCTGGTCTAGTAATGGTCAAGTACTAGAGCGCGCCGACTAGAGATCTGTACAAGGTGGGATTATCGAAGTAGTCCACATTCTGGCGAAGAGTATCAGTCTGTGGAGAGAGGTGTGGTAACAGGCTTGACATCGAGAAGGTCGACATGGAGTAATATGTCACAAACATACTTAGTTTGACTAAGGAAAAGGTCGGAGGGAGTTTAAGTTACCTCAAGGCCGAAAAAATAGTTTAGGAGACAAAGATCTTTGATCGCAAATTCTGTTCGAATTCGGGGGACGAGCTGAGAAATATAATGGTCGTCGTTGCCGGTGATGAAGATGTCGTCCACGTATAGAAGAAGATATAGGAGGAGGCGATCAGATTTTAGGACGAAGAGAGAGGTGTCCGACTTTCTTTCAATAAAGTTCATGGTGAGCAGAAAATCAAAGATGCCCTAGAACCAGGCGGGAGGAGCCTGCTTAAGACCGTAGATTGCTTTGTTTAGACGACAAACATGATGTTGAAAGCGAGGATCAACATAGCCAGGTGTCTGAACCATATACACAGGTTTTGACAGTCGACCATGGTGAAGGGCGTTGTTGACATCTAACTGACGAAGAGACCAATTTTGCATGACAACCAGAGAAAGAATGATGCGGACCGTGGAAGCTTTGACAACAGGACAGAATGTGAGACCATAGTCTAAACCAGGAAGCTGAGTAAACCCTTGAGCGACATGACGAGCTTTGTGACGATCAATTTGTCCATCTGCTAGATATTTCGTGCGGTAGACCCATTTGGAACCAATGATGTTTTCTGAAGGCGGAGGAGGAACAAGATCTCAAGTGTTATTGGACTGAAGATAATTAAGTTCATCTTGCATTGCGACTAGCCAATGTGGAAATTTTGCAGCTGATTTGAAACCTTTGGGTTAATTGGTGGTGTGGATGGAGGCGAGCAAGGAAAGAGGATGACGGGGGATGATTGATTTTAAAAATACCATCTTTGGAGCGAGTTCACATGAGATGCGAGGGGCGAGCAATGTCTTGACCGTGAGGGGGAGAGCAGATCGGACGAGTAGGAGGTGATGGTGAAGGTGTAGGAGAATGCGTCGGGTGAGGAGAAAGCGTACGAGCAGAATGTGGTAATGGCGGAGAAGCATGGCGTGGGCGAGCATGAGGATTGTCGAGAATGACGCAGACCGAGCATGGAGGTAATGGAAGAGAAGAGGTAGATATCGGTTGTCGAGGAGGGAGTAAGAGATGGAGAGGGTGAACAGTTGAAGAAAGCAGAATAGTCATAGATATGCTGAGGGGTTGGAGTGGAGGTTGCTGAGTAAGGAAGACAATGTTCGTCAAATTGAGCAGGACGAGTGATATATATGCGAGAAGAGATGGGATCAAAGCAGCAAAAACCTGCATGACGAGAACTATATCCAAGAAAAACACAAGGTAAGCTTTGGGGTGAAAATTTATTAGAGGCAGAATCACATAAACATGGATATACACGACAACCAAAAATATGGAAGGTATCATAATGTGGAATAGATGAGAAGAGCATTTGAAAAAGAGATTTACGATCAAGAATAGGTGAAGGTATGCGATTAATAAGGAAAACAACAGTGGAAAATACTTCAACCCAAAAGTGCATGGGAACAGAGGAGTGAAAAGAAGCGTTAACCTCATTTCAGTTATGTGTCTATGTTTCCTTTCTGCTCGGCCATTTTGAGTAGGAGTGTAAAGACAAGACATTGTATGAGTTATACCATGTTCAATAAAGAAGTAGTGAAGTATTTTATTAGTAAATTCAGTTCCACCATCTGAATGAAATCTTTTAATACGAGAAGAAAATCTATTTTCAACCAAATTCTTAAATTGGACAAATACAGAATAGAAATCTGATATTAATCGAAGCGAATAAAACCAAACAAAGCGAGAGTAGTCATCAACAAAAATAGCATATTAGCGAAAACCATCTCTGGAAGTGACCGGTGATGGCCCCACAAATCACAATGAACTAAATCTAACACAATAGAAGATCTAGCATAATTTCCAGTAAAAGGTAAGCTAGTGCTTTTAGCAATTTGACATGACGAACAGAGAGTAGGTTTAGGTAAAATAGAATTGACAAATTTTAAACCTAACTTGTCTAACAATTTCACAACATCAAAATGCACATGACCAAGACGGTTTTGCCAAAGTTCAAAAGAACGGCGAGCAATGCGACTATGAAGAGCTTGAATAAAATGTGGGCAACCATGCTCTAAAACATAGAGATCATGGTCTCTTCGACCCCGAGAAAGAAATGTTCATGTGGCTCGGTTCTGAATTTCAAAAGAGTCATTAGTAAAGGTGACAGTTACATTAAAATCATTAGTGAGTTTGCTAACAGAGACCAAGTTCTTTGTGAGATGAGGAACGACCAAAACATCTAATAAAGAGAGATTGGGGGGGAGAGTTTATGATGACCAATATGAGATATGGGAGGAGATGTACTATTACGAATCACGACAGTATCAAAGCCAGTGTAAGGGGTCGAGCAATCAAGATGATCTGACGACGAGGACATATGAGCTGAGGCTCCGGTATCAACGTATCAGTCATGGAGCGAGGAAGAAGGCGACGAGAAAGGTGAGCGAAAGGCCGTTGCCACGTTCCCTTGACGAGTAGGAGGATTAGGATATCTCTGAGGGCATGTATCGGCATAGTGACCGTCAAATTGACAGATTTGATAGCGATGAGAGAACCTTCCCCGACCACGACTAGGTTAGCAAGGAGGACCGCAACCAGAGGAAGGACCACATTGGGATTGACCACGACCAGTGGAGTAGCCACAACCCCGCGAGGACGAGGAGCGACCAGAGTTGGTAAAGAAGGCTGAAACAGCGGCAAAGGTAGTAGAATTTTCAAGGGAGTGAGTAAAGAGATCATGAGACTCTGCCTTAGCGAGCAACTCAAGAAAGGATGGTAACAGTTCAATGTTGATTTGCGTAGTGGAGAAACCATAAAAATCCTGGCCAAGACCTATAAGAAACTAATGAGACTTGTCTGTCTCATCAAGAACACATCCCATAGAGGCAAGTTGGTCGCATAAACCTTTAAACACAGAACTAAATTCCGTAACCGAATGATTTTACTTCTTGATTGATTGAAGCTCGTCCTTAAGACGAACCTCACGAGCTTTAGAAGACTGGTTGTAAGCGGCGGAGATGGTCGACCAGATGTCTGCCGAGGACGAGCAACCAACAACTAGGGCCATCACTTCTTCAGAAAGAGTAGAAACCAAGAACATACGAGCAATTTGTTCACGAGAAATCGAGGACTCATAGTCAGGATTTGGCACCTTTGAGCTATCTTTAAGAATCGTGGGCGGCAGTTGAGATAAAGAACCATTAACATAGGTAAGAAACTTTTGGGTGGTGAGGAGGGGAAGAATTTAGCCGCGCCACATTATGAAATTTATAGATTTGAACTTGATAGTAACAAAGTGTGTAATGTCATGCAAGGTGCGTGTAGAGTCGAACACCGAGGAGTTGAAGAAGAGGAATTCGCCATTGAAGAATATCAAGAAGAAGAAGATGATGATGGGTTTACTTAGCAATTTAGGTTGATATCATATGATTATGAGAATAAATTTTTCATTAACCATAATGATGACACTTGGCCAATATATATATATATATATACAAGCGTGGATGAAGTAGTAACACATACTTGCTCTTGCTGTAACAATCAGATGTTTTACCACATTTTCGTTACCACGTTTAAAAAATACAATAAATTAGTAATTTTGAAGTCTTATAAAGTATTGATGTTGTTATTAATATAAGTTGAGGTGCTACACAACATATACCCAAAGATTTTTGTTTTTATTTTTTTGAAACGGAGAATTAAGACTGGAAGTTAAAATTAAACCAGTAAATTTGAAACTTGAATTTGCAGGTAATAAAGAAGGATGACAAAAATTTGTGTGAGACCGTCTCACAGATCTTTTTCTGTGAGACGGATCCATTTTAAATCATATTTTAAAATTTTGGATAGAATAATCCTTTTTTTCCAGATTTTTTGTTTGTAAAAAAAAAAAGTGATAATGTTTAAGTAAAAAGTGATAATGCTTTTAATAAAAGTGGCTATCACTTTTTTCTTAAACACTATCACTTTTTACATGGGAGTTAAGGGAGACCCGTCTCACGGATCTCATTCCGTGAGACGGTCTTGATTCGGGTGGAATTTACGCATTTTAGAGCCACATGTGAAGCGTATTTTGATGTGGATTTCATTGAATTATGCATTGAATATGATTGTTTAAGCCGAAATGAGAGAAAGGTTGTGTTTTATCGATTTTGTAGGAAATACGATGGAATTTGGAGCAAAACACCAACCATACTTTACTGGATCAGGAAGATGAGTGCACGGTTGGATTAGTCTCGAAAAACGGAGTGGAATAGCCTAAAGAATCGAGTCAATCGGACAACCGAGGTGAAAGATATGCACGAAACAAGTTTGGAGTGCCCAGCAACTCGGCCGAGCCAACCAACTCGGCCGAGCCCTTGATCGAGGCAGATTCTGGAACCAAGTTTCATCCGGCCGAGCTAGCTGATCCAGCCGAGTGCGAGGAAAAATTTTGAGAGCCAATTCGGCCGAGTTGAACCACTCGGCCGAGCTATTGAAGGATGCAGAATCTGGAATCAATTGCCACTCGGCCGAGCTCCCTGACTCGTCCGAGCCGCTGAACAAAGTTTAGACGCTAGAATCAATTGCACTCGGCCGAGTGGGACAACTTGGCCGAGCTCTGAAGAATTTCCCCACGATTTTAACACCCCAACTCGGCCGAGTCACCCCTGTTCTCGGTGCCCTTTACATATTTTGTCCAATTTTCAAGGACCTAAGTGCAATTTTCACCCATAAGCCCTACCCCAACACTATATAAGCCCTCATTCTTGAAACCCAAGACATTCTCCCCCAATTCCTAAAATTCCACACATAGTAACACATACTTGGAGGTGTTTTGGCCATATCTTCATCAATTCTTCATCAAATCAAGCAAGGAAGGATGCAATAGCTTGGAAATTCCATTCTCTACCACATTTTAGACTAAGCTTTCTCTTTCTCCGTATTTTTAGTTAGCTATTTCATTTGGATTTTGTAATTTGATTATGTTAGCTATTGGCTAGAACACTTTTGGTTCTAGGGCTATGTTTACACTTTGGATGATGTTTATGAATTAATTTCTTGTTTATTTGGTGGTTGTGTTGCTATTTCTATTTGAATGCTTAACTTTCATTGCAAGACATGTTGTCAATGGCCATGATAATATGTTTTATTTATTGTTAATTGGAATTGTATTGAGAAATCTCTTTCATTAATCGTATTTAAGCATTTGACCCAATATTATTGTGAGCTCGAGAGAGAGGATCAATTGTTGGGAGGGTATTAGATGATCTTAGGACCCTTTTTGAGGTTTATTATGCATGCTAAGTAGAGATACTAGTTTGTGTGATAATTCTCTTGGATTAATTGGATCGAGAGAACTTTTAATTCATCATTTCGTGATCAACCCTATAGTAATCAACACAACACCACTTAAATAGGCCTTTGATCATAAATTGAACCCTTAGTGTGACATATGCCTTGGAACCTACCTTTCCTTTTTGGAGTTTCAATCGTTTTCCATCTCGTTTCTTGGTTTGCATGTTCATTGATCGATTCTACATTACTCTTTTAATTGTTTACTTGTGACACTTGGTAGATAATTTAGGGGTAATTCACCACATTCACTTTATCGATCGCGTCTAAATAGAATTCCGTCAACAAACTACACTTTTACGCTATACCTCCTCGTGGGATCGACCTCGTACTTACTTCACTACGATAGACACCGTATACTTGCGGTCGTTTATTCTAGCGTTGTAGAATACGTGAATCAAGTTTATGGTGCCGTTGCCGGGGTGTGTTTATAGCTCTTGAGTGTAGGTTGATAGAGTTTTAGTTTAGACACTTTGAGCTTGTTTTTCTTATTCTCAAAAATCCAAACATATTTGTGTTTGTTACTTTGAGCTTACTTGCGATTCTCACTTTCATTTGATCTTTTGATAGATATGGTTTATGATCACACGATCTAGGAGGAATCAACAAGAAGTGTTGCCCTTAGATCCGGAGATCGAAGCCAATTGTCGAAGAAGGAACGCCGAAAGGAGAAGAATCGAATTAGAAGAGATGAATCGAAGGGAAAATCCGATTTTTGAAGAGGTCGACGAGGAAGTTAGAAATCAAGGGGTTGATGGATTTGTTGAGGAACCGAATGGGAATGGGGGAAATCGGCCACAAAGAGTATTGAGAGACCACTTCCGTCCTATTCCAAGACTTTATGGAGGAGCGGGTCGGGAACCCGTAGATGCACACAACTTCGAACTCAAGCCGGCCTTGATCGTGATGGTGCAAAACAATCAGTTTGGTGGGCTCTCGAAGGAGGATCCTAACCTCCACTTGTCTCAATTCCTCGAGATAAGTGGAACGGTTAAGATCAACCGTGTTCCTCAAGACTATATCCGTTTACAACTCTTCCCATTCTCACTCCGGGACCGAGCAAAGCAATGGTACCTCTCTCTCGACTTGAGGACCATCGAGAATTGGGCCGACCTTGTTGATGCATTCCTCATGAAGTACTTTCCTCCGAGCAAGACGATCCAAATCCGAGGAGAGATATCCTCATTTATGCAAGATGACGACGAGTCATTGGCCGAGGCTTGGGAGCGATTTAAGGATTTGATAAGAAGTTGCTCTCAACATGGTTTTTCACGAGACCAATTGATATGGTACTTCTACAACGGAATGGACCATCGTACAAGGGGTATGGTGGATGCTTCGGCCGGAGGAGGTTCTTTGTTGGGTAAGACAACGGAAGAGGGATATGTGCTCTTGGAAGAGATGGCAAAGAATGGACATCAATGGCCATCCGAAAGAAGACTAAACCGAAGAGTTGCTTCAACCCAAGATTTGGATGAGAATGCTAAACTATCCAACAAGGTGGATAAATTGATATCTCTTATGACGGCTAAAGCTTTAGTGGGGCCGAGTGACGAACAATATGAAGAAGCCCACTACATGAACAATCAAAGAGATAGGCAATTTAGAGAGAGAGGTTGGAACGAGAGGCAAGCCCGTGAGAATCTTTCCAATCCAAACTAATATCAACTGAATTTGAGGCATCATGAGAATTTCTCTTATGCTAACACAAGGAACACCATCATACCACCTCCGAATTTCAACGTGAGAGATAGTGAAATTGTGGAATCCCCATCAAAGTTATCGTTGGAAGACATGTTTGGCGCATTCATGGGGGAAACTAAAAATTTCATGAGAGAGACTAAGAATAATGTGGCAAAGATATGGCAAAGACTTGATGAGCATGGTGAAATGATCAAGGATGTGACTACCCATATGAAAGCTATGGAGAAGCAAATGGGTCAACTTGCCAACATCATTGGAAAGCAACACGTTCCGGGGCAATTCCCCTCTAACACGGAGCTAAATCCAAAGGAGAAATGCAAAGCTATAAGGTTAAGAAGTGGGACAAGCTACGAAGAGCCCAAGATGCCATTAGAGGAGGAAATGGTAATGGCACCCGAGGGTGTTGACAAAGGAGATGGACATGTGAAAGAGAAGCAAGAAGAAAAAGAAGGGGAGAAGAAGAGTGGGAAGGCAATCCCTCCACAAAACAAAGGCAAGAATGTAGTGCCTCTCCCATATCCTCAAAGGATGAAGAAGAAGAGCTTGGATAGCAAGTTTGCCAAGTTTGCGGAGATGTTCAAGAAGCTCCATATCAATATCCCTTTCGCCGAAGCTCTTGAACAAATACCACATTACTTCAAATTCTTGAAGGAAATAATGTCAAACAAGAGGGAAATGGAGGCGTATGAGACGGTGCACTTAACCGAACAATGTAGCTCCATAATTCAAGCTAAGCTACCTCCAAAGCTTAGGGATCCCGGATCCTTCACTTTATCATGCACCATTGGAGATGGAGGTACATTAAGAGCATTATGTGATTCGGGAGCTAGTATAAACCTTATGCCTTTGTCCCTCTTCAAGACTCTTGGTTTAGGAGAGCTCACACCAACTACAATGAACCTCCAACTGGCGGATAGGTCTATGACATACCCTTTGGGTATAGCGGAGGATGTATTGGTCAAAATCGACAAGTTTATCTTTTCGGTAGACTTTGTGGTTTTGGATATGGAGGAGGACAAAAACACTCCATTGATATTGGGAAGGCCATTTTTGGCAATCGGAGGGGCTATAATTGATATGAGGAATGGAGAGTTGGAGCTTCGAATGAACCAAGAGATAGTTGTGTTTGACATTCAAAGAAATGCCAAATTTCGGGCGGATGAAGATAGAGAAAATGGGAACCCCAAGGGAGACCAATATCCAATACCCATAAAAGAGGAGGTGGGAGAAGATTCGAAGGTAAATTGTATGAAAGAAGACCCCAAAGTGGAAGAAAGTGAATTGAAGATGGGCAAGAAGGCCAAGTTTGGGGGAGTTTTTTTTAAAAACTCCCCCAAATCAAGAAAAGCTACTTGTGCAAGCTTGGGGTTGAATGAGACATCCACTTCCTATGACATGATTGAAGAGCCGGATGGGCTAGCTTGTGGATGTTTCAATGAGCTTAAGAAGGTTGGATGTGGAAAGAAGGTCAAGAACAAGGATGACAAGGGGGTGACTTGATAGTCATCTCAAGAAAGAACCGTTCGGCATAGGACGTTAAAAATAGCGCTTCTTGGGAGGCAACCCAAGGTTTTATTGCTTTCATGTTTTTATTGCATTGATAGTTTTGATAGCTTGGTTTATTTTGTAGGTATGGATTAGAAGCATTTTGGATATCATAGCTTGAAGAATGAAGAAGGAAACAAAACCAACTTTAGAGAGGGGAAGCAAGTGTTGCAATGGTGATCTTTGAAGAGCTTTGGATGTGCAAGGAGGGAGGTAACAACTTGTAGCCCCAAACTTAGAATTTATACATAGTAAAATTCTAAGTTTGTGGGAGTTATTTTTTTTCTTTTATTCTTTTACTAGTTGTTACCCTTGCACCGGTTCGTCATTCTACTTGCGTTATATTTTGCACCGGCGCACACTTTGTTTTCATATGCTTATTGTGTTTGAGTTGGTTTTGATCATGTGTTGGGTAGTGGATCTTTGGTGAAATGTGAGCATGAATAATCTTTGGAATCCATAGTTGAGTAGTTGTGGTGATGTCTATTTGCTTTGAATGTATGCATGATTGGTGTTGGAGTATAGTATCATGTTGTGTTCATATTTGTGATCTTTGATAGCATGGATGCATGATGTGTTGTTGTTTGGGAACATTTGATGAATGTGAAGGTCCTATTGAAAAAACCGGTGAGAATTGAGCCATAAATCGAGCATGTAATCCGGTTTAGTTCATTTGAGAGTGGACTAGGTTATTGCTAGTGATCTTAGAACTTGCCTAAGTTCTTGTTTGAAAGCACGATTGTGTGAAGCTTTGTGATGTGATATAGGCCATCTTGTTCTAAAAGAGTCACTTAGCCAAAATTTCCTAAAACCGAAGTAATCTTCCGTAGTTAGCCCCTTGAGCTTAATTCCTAATTTTCTTGGCAAACTACAATGTTAACCACTTAGCCTTTTTGAGCCTTTGATACCTACATCTAGTGGGGGATAAAAGACAAAGTGGAGAAACATGTGCTTGAATGTCTTTGGTGAAAGGAGAAATTGGAAAAGTTGAAAGAAAAGAAAATCAATGGAAAAGGAAAAGAGGGACAAAGAGCCCCAGAAGCTTGAAAAGAAAAATGGTTCAAAAGATGAGGTGATGAATGCTTGAAAAGGAAAGGAAAATGAAAAGTGAGGATGGAGTTTGTAAGCTTTGAAAGTGAAAGCACACATTGTAAAACAACAAACTTTGTCCTCCACTAGAAGAGTCACAAATTCCCAAATTCATCCTACCTTGTCCAAAGAGCCAATGTTACATCCTTGATTAAGTACTATTGATCAAATTGTTGAGCATTTGAGTGTTGTAGAAAGTAGAAGTTGGGCAAGCATATAGTGATTGCATAGCATAACTTGGTTGATGAGTGCATTAATATCCTCAATTTGTTTGTGTGTTTGAGGGAAACACTTTGTCATGAGAGTAGAGGACTTGAGCATTTGGATTATGTTTCCCATTCACAATGTGTTGTGTGTTTGTGCATTCTTTGATTCATAAGTGTGAATTGCAATAATGAGCCTATGATCTTCATTGAGAAATGCACTTTGAGAAAGAGATATCACTACACTCTACTTTGCATGTGTGATTTGCATTGAATATTCCATTGTGATCATTCCACCCTCATTGATTTAAGTGCTTAGTTGTTTGAGGACAAACAACATTTTAAGTTTGGGGGGGTTTGGTTCGGGTGGAATTTACGCATCTTAGAGCCACATGTGAAGCGTATTTTGATGTGGATTTCATTGAATTATGCATTGAATATGATTGTTTAAGCCGAAATGAGAGAAAGGTTGTGTTTTGTCGATTTTGTAGGAAATACGATGGAATTTGGAGAAAAACACCAACCATACTTTACTGGATCAGGAAGAGGAGTGCACGGTTGGATTCATCTCGAAAAACGGAGTGGAATAGCCGAAAGAATCGAGTTAATCGGATAACCGAGGTGAAAGATATGCACGAAACAAGTTTGGAGTGCCCAACAACTCGGCCGAGCCAACCAACTCGGCCGAGCCCTTGATCGATGCAGATTCTGGAACCAAGTTCCATCCGGCCGAGCTAGCTGATCCGGCCGAGTGCGAGGAAAAAATTTGAGAGCCAATTCGGCCGAGTTGAACCACTCGGCCGAGCTACTGAAGGATGCAGAATCTGGAATCAATTGCCACTCGGCCGAGCTCCCTGACTCGTCCGAGCTGCTGAACAAAGTTTAGACGCTGGAATCAATTGCACTCGGCCGAGTGGGACAACTCGGCCGAGCTCTGAAGAATTTCCCCACGATTTTAACACCCCAACTCGACCGAGTCACCCCTGTTTTCGGTGCCCTTTACATATTTTGTCCAATTTCCAAGGACCTAAGTGCAATTTTCACCCATAAGCCCTACCCAACACTATATAAGCCCTCATTCTTGAAACCCAAGACATTCTCCCCCAATTCCTAAAATTCCACACATAGTAACACATACTTGGAGGTGTTTTGGTCATATCTTCATCAATTCTTCATCAAATCAAGCAAGGAATGATGCAATAGCTTGGAAATTCCATTCTCTACCACATTTTAGACTAAGCTTTCTCTTTCTCCTTATTTTTAGTTAGCTATTTCATTTGGATTTTGTAATTTGATTATGTTAGCTATTGGCTAGAACACTTTTGGTTCTAGGGCTATGTTTACACTTTGGATGATGTTTATGAATTAATTTCTTGTTTATTTGGTGGTTGTGTTGCTATTTCTATTTGAATGCTTAACTTTCATTGCAAGACATGTTGTCAATGGCCATGATAATATGTTTTATTTATTGTTAATTAGAATTGTATTGAGAAATCTCTTTCATTAATCGTATTTAAGCATTTGACCCAATATTATTGTGAGCTCGAGAGAGAGGATCAATTGTTGGGAGGGTATTAGATGATCTTAGGACCCTTTTTTAGGTTTATTATGCATGCTAAGTAGAGATACTAGTTTGTGTGATAATTCTCTTGGATTAATTGGATCGAGAGAACTTTTAATTCATCATTTCGTGATCAACCCTATAGTAATCAACACAACACCACTTAAATAGGCCTTTGATCATAAATTGAACCCTTAGTGTGACATATGCCTTGGAACCTACCTTTCCTTTTTTGAGTTTCAATCGTTTTCCATCTCGTTTCTTGGTTTGCATGTTCATTGATCGATTCTACATTACTCTTTTAATTGTTTACTTGTGACACTTGGTAGATAATTAAGGGGTAATTCACCACATTCACTTTATCGATTGCGTCTAAATAGAATTCCGTCAACAAACTACACTTTTACGCTATACCTCCTCGTGGGATCGACCTCGTACTTACTTCACTACGATAGACACCGTATACTTGCGGTCGTTTATTCTAGCGTTGTAGAATACGTGAATCAGGTCTCAAACAAAACTAGCTGAATGAGGATTATGAAAAAAGAGAGGTCGGGAGAGAGGACAAAAGAAGAAAGAAATAGGATTCGTGAGTTTGTGAAAATGGGTTGAAAAGCACGTTTGTGTGTTGCGGAAAAAAGTTGGATTAAAATGAAAAGAAATTAAGATGGAGTTTTTTTTATGAAGATTACACAGGAATATGACAATGAAATCCTGACAGAAAAAATCCTATGAATCTAAAAGAAACTACTCCATCTCAATCACGAGAGATGGTAGAGTTAACCGCTGCATGAGCCAGCATATGCGCTTGTCTATTCCTGCTCCTAAGAATGTAAATGAATCTGCACACTACAAATTCTTTTGACAATTGTTGTATCCTCTCAAGACCTGCTCCAGAGCAAAAATTTGAGCAAAGACCAATAGCCTGCTGGGAATCAGAACGAATTACAATTTTTCTCCAATTTAATATTTTTGCCTCAACTAAGGCTCTTTCAATAACATGTAATTCAATCCCTAAAGGTCCCCTCTGAGGAGTAATTTTGTTGGAGAAAGAAAAAGACACGTCTCCCGTTTCATTAATCCCGACTCCACCAATACCATACCTACGTAAGTCCCCATTAAAAGATCCATCGACCTCAATGTTGGCCATATCGCTCGTGGACTCAAATTCGTCCTCCTTTCCTGCTGAACTTCCCTTGGTTTCAGATGAGATATGGCGAAAAGTGTCTAAATACACAAGAACTCTCTCTCCCACATATTTATTGCATCGACGTCGATCCGTGTCAACATCATGTGTAATCTTACATCTCTCCCGCCATACCCCCATGCAATAATAATCAACTCTTCCAATCCATCTACTTTTTTCTCTTCATAAACTCGGCCCAGGAACTGTACAATTGTTAGAAACTTACCCTTAACAATCAACTCCCACTACCCAAGCCCTTTCCAGACATGCCTAACACCCACACATGTAAAAACAACATGCATCGTGTCAGGCATATATGTTCCACAAATATCACAATTTGGTTTTATCCCCTCGAATCTTCTTGTTAAATTACCTTCTGTTGCAATGTAATCCCAACACATCTTCCAGCCAAAAATTCGAATTTTAGGGGGGGGGGGGGGGCTTAAGTTTCCAATATATTTTCCACCATCTTGTCCATTTGCCCTCCTCCGAACATGAAGTGCCATCACCCTTCTCGTCCCGACCCTCTCTAATGGCCCAGTACCCTGATCTGATTGTAAATTTCCCTTTTGTGTCATAAGCCCAGAAACATTTGTCCTCATTTTCTTTTTGCCCAATCGTCGTATGCAAAATTCCTTCAGCCTCAAAAGGCAAGAAAGCTTGTCTAACCAACTCTTCCTTCCACTCTCTCTTTTCATCTAAAAAATCGGTCACTCTACAGCCAGAAACAATATGTGATCGTATTAACCCTTCCTGAAGTCCTAGGACCCAAGCATGTTTATGCATGGTGACCTTGTCACCCTTACCAACAATCCATGTTGTACCCTTTCTGACAATATCACGGCCAAAGCAAATTGATCTACAGATGAACGAAGGACTCGATCCAATCTCCGCTTCCATAATATCATGATGTTTGAAATATGTAGCTTTCAACACTCTAGCCACAAGAGAATGTGGATTTTCAATGATTCTTCAAACCTGTTTTGCAAGGAGGGCTTCATTGAACTGTTTCATCTTTCTAAACCCCATTCCCCCATCCGCCTTAGCTTTACACAGTGTATCCCATTTCATCCAATGGATACGATTATGTCCCTCAGACTGTCCCCACCAAAAATTGGCTATCAAGGATTCCATCTCCTTACACGTCTGAATTGGCAGTTTGAAGCATATCATTGCATAAGTCGGTATAGCTTGCAAGATGGATTTTATCAGTGTTTCTTTTCCTCCTTCCGAGAAATCCTTATTCTTCTAGTCATCAATTCTTTTCCTCATTCTATCGACTAAGTACGAGAATTGCATTTTTTTCCCCTGACAGATAAAGTAGGCAAGCCCAAATAAACCTGATAGCCCTGAGATGACCTGATGTTCAGGATCTCCTAAATGTCCCTTTTATTCTGCTCCAACGTTAACAGACTAAATAAAATTTAGGATTTATAAAAATTAACTTGTTGTCCCGATGCTGTCTCATAATCCTTGAAGGCATCATGTAAGGATTGACCAAATTCCTTTTTTGCTTTGAAGAAAACCACACTATCATCAACAAAAAAAGATGTGTAATCATAGGCGTACCCCTTGCAACTCGAATTCCATTCAAAGCCCCATTCTGAGCTCTCTCTTTCAGATAGGATGAAAGGCCTTGTGCACACAGAACAAAGAGAAATGGGGAAAGAGGATCCCCTTGCCTGAGTCCCCTAGAGGGAGTAATATCCCCAATGACCCTTCCATTAACGTAAAATGCAAACTTGACAGTTGTCACACACTTCATAATAAGACTAACCATCTTGACTTGAAAATTCATCTTTTCTATTTGTGATTTGAGGAAACCCCATTCGATCTGGTCGTAGGCCTTACTCATATCTAACTTCGCCACTGAATATTCACCTTTGCTTTTATTGTGTCGAAGCCAATGCATACATTCATAGCTAAGTACAATATTATCGGTAATCAATCTATCATTGATGGAAGCACTTTGATTCTCATCAATAATATGTGGAAACACACCTTTAAGACGGCCAGGGATAACCTTTGCAACAAAACGATAACACGCATTACTAAAACTAATTGTTGATAATCACTCACCGTTGATGGCTTCTTTTTCTTTGGAATCAAAGTAATAATAGTTTGATTCCAATCCCCAATTTCCTTACCAATCGATCATTGAAAACACTGCATATTGTCTATGAATTTTTTAAATTGTTGTTTATTAGTATGCTTTCTCAAATGTGATTGCATATACTTTCACCGTTTTATTTTCTATTTTTCATAATTTTAAAAACATAATATAAAATGGTTAAAATAACATTAAAATAAAAATAATAAGAATAAAAAGTTATAGTCCATTCATCTCAAACTCAATACTAGAGTCGTGACTTTCTATACTTTCTAGCTAGAGTGCAACTTTTTAGAATTTTATATCCATACTCAATTTTTAAATTGAATCTCAATATAAATACTCATTTTACAAGTGTTTCAATTCAAGACTCAATTTTTACTTTTTAAGGCTTAATAGATTTTTTTTAAGTAAAAAAAACTAGTCATAATTGAATTTTTAAATTTTGGTTACTTGAAAAAAAAAATGTACATATTTTGAAATAAAATAAAAAAGTTTTGTCAATTTTAATTGTTCTTTTGCCGAAATCTCGCTTTTTTTTTTTAATTTGTCTCTTTTCGATCATTTTTATTGAAATTTGACATTTTTTTATAAATTCCTTTCTCAAAAATTCTAGTTCACTTGTTTTCCCCTAAATATTGTCTGTTATTAAAATGAAAAAATCTTAACATATGACTTTTATTTTCAATTTTTTCCCGAAATCTGCATATGTTCCCTAAAATTTGTTTTATAGGTGAAGTTTTCATGAAATTTGTTGGAATTAATAAAGGGTATATATTGATAAAGTATACCTTGAATTAATAAAAATAATTTAGAAATTAGAAAATATTCTAAATTAAAAGGAGTGCATAATTGGAACAAATAATATAAAAAATGTTAAAACATAATTTAATTATATATAAGAAAAAAAATGTTAAGACTTCACTTATTAGAATACGGAGAGTATATATTTTTTAAATCTACATTTTATATTTTAGAAATAGTTCTCTCTCTTTTTTGTTTTCTATTTTTTTTTATCATTTTATATGACTTTAAAAAAAATTGTGTTGCCTTGATTTGTGACAAAATAATTTAAATAAAGTTTTAAATTGAGATAAATGTGAAAATCAAATCTTAAATTGAGACACTTAAAAAAATGACCATGGCTAAATATACCCCCGATTTTACTATACACGCCTCATGACTTCAATTAATACCAACATCTCAATTTTTTGCAATTATAACTCAATTCTAAAAAAAAAAAAAAAATTACCGAAAAGTCATTCTTCGCTGACGGGATGGGGAAGAAACATTGTGGAAGAAAAAAGTGAGTTCAAGTTTGAAATGAGGAGTTTTAATCGTACATATTTGACATTCAGAGTTTTCTATCGAACAAAATGAGTAAATTTAGTACGTCTAATCTCCATTTTTTACTCAATTTCGTTAGTTTTTATCAAAATTTAGGGTTTTGAAAGTGTGTGTGATATCTAGTGTTTAAGTAAAGACAGAATAATGTTGCATAGAATGTTGAGACAAGTAGTGCAACACTGACTCTAACAGAATATAAGAATGAAGTAAACACACAGCGGAAGACTAAAACACTAAAACAAGAAGAATACAATGGAAATACTTTTTAGCATAGATTTTATTAATAACAAAATCTATGTTAAGCCTTACGGCGAAACACTTAACTTGTAAGTATAAAAATGTCGTGTGAAATGTTATAGCAATAACCTCAACATTTCAAAAAACTGAAACTACAATCGAGGCAGGTGTCTGAATCTGTAAAAAGACTTAAGTGTAAAACACTGTCTAAATACTAATCATATCTATGATTCACTCTCAATAGATCAAAGACTAGAATGAGCTATATTAGAAGTTTGTACACTTCGACATAGTTTAAAAGATACAACTACTGGCCATAACTCCTAACAGGAATGAACGCTCAGAATAGGATGTTACTCGAATAGTGCATACTGAATTATGAAAGCCTCCTTCGGTAATTATAGATGGACAGCCGAGTTCTAGAGTTTTCCATGTAAGATCCTATGTTGGGAATAAAATGAGAAGTGTTTTGATTGAATACCAAAACCCCCTGAGACATGCCTAGTCAAGATTGATTATGTTCTAAGAATGTTAGAACATATAGCATAAGGCTAGATGAGAAGCTGAAATGTTAGGCAGCTCTTAGTTATTAGATGCACAATGTGAGGGGGATATGCTTTGAAGTCTATCAAGAACAAGTCCCCTCAAGGCTCAAATTCTGGAATATTTGCCAAGTCCACTGAAGGACAAGTATGCTGATCAGAAGAGTTGTCCAGAAGAGTTGTCTCAGCAGAATTAAACCAGAACAAGTCTTCTGAAAGACAAAGACCAACTATGCTGAAGAGATCAAGACATCTATACCCTAAAAGTCTTCAAAGAAACATGCTAAGAATTCATGCAAAAGAAGCAAAGGGATAGAGCCAAGTCATCTGAAAAGAGTAAGCCAACTATGCTGATAAGCAAAGTCTGCTGATAGTGATAAGCAGAGTTGTCCATTTGACAAGGAATGTTGTCCTATCATTGGATCAACCTTCAGAAGCCATGTCCATGCTCAATCAAGTGAATATTGAAGTCAAACATTGGGAAGAGTGATGCAGAAAGAAGACAAAGTTCAAACAGTCGTTTATTACCCAAATGAGGACATGTCACTATCAAGAAACTGTCTTCTAAGTTGAAGAACTCAAGGAAGACATTTATAGCAATTTGGGACTGCCTCTCCAACGGGCAAATCCTCAAATTTGTCTATAAATACAGAAGTGTGAAGACCATTTTGAGGCATCCATTCTACATCCAACTGAACAATCATTTTGAAGCTTCAAAAGTCCTCATAAGACATCCTTAGTCTTGAAACACTTCATTCTAAGCTGAACCCATTGTATATCCATACAAGCTTAGAGAGATATCCTATCCTTATACACTGATCTTCATTGTAAAGGATATCTCATTAGTTGGAAAGCTTACTTCAACCCTTACCCCTTTCAAGTGAGAAAGTGAGAAGGTTGTAGTAGTAGAAGTGGTAGGAGCTGACTGTTGAGAGAAGAACAGTTCAGTTCTGAGTTGAGAAGAGGGTACTAGGACTCTAGACATCCTAGGGATCAATTCACCAAGGAGTGGTGTTCTTGATCAATTGCACCTTGGCACTATAAAACAAGTTAATTCCAAGAGTGAAGGAATTATCCTGTTAAATCAGGGAAAGTGGATGTATGAGCTTGAGTCTCTGAACCACTATAAACCATTGTGTTGATTTACTTTCAAGTAATTTACATACACTCAACACTGCACACAAAACTGAACCTTTCAAAGACATATGCTATAAACTGTGCAAATACAGAATTGGACAAGTTCCCTGAAAACTGGATTAATTGACTAAGTGATTTCAGAAACTAAAGGAGTTTAAACTAAAGGGCCAACCACTAATTCTTCACTTATAACTAACTTAGATAGTCATTCAAATAAGTACTCAATAGTACTTAGTAGCTTGGTTATCTCTAAGAAGTTATACATCTTCAGCAGAGTTGTCCAAGACAACATTGCTGATCTCTGGTTTGATCAAGTTTGAAAAAGAAATTGCATACAAGTGTATTCCCCCCCCCCCCCCCATACACTTGTTATATACTCCTTTCAGGACCAACATCCTACTTTTTAGGATCTCAACTCCCACGATCTCTCTAGATCCTTCTTCAAGGTTCCAGGTCGATCTACAATGCTTCAAAAGTCCTCATAAGACATCCTTAGTCTTGAAACACTTCATTCTAAGCTGAACTCATTGTATATCCATACAAGCTTAGAGAGATATCCTATCCTTATACACTGATCTTCATTGTAAAGGATATCTCATTAGTTGGAAAGCTTACTTCAACCCTTACCCCTTTCAAGTGAGAAAGTGAGAAGGTTGTAGTAGTAGAAGTGGTAGGAGCTGACTGTTGAGAGAAGAACAGTTCAGTTCTGAGTTGAGAAGAGGGTACTAGGACTCTAGACATCCTAGGGATCAATTCACCAAGGAGTGGTGTTCTTGATCAAGTGCACCTTGGCACTATAAAACAAGTTAATTCCAAGAGTGAAGGAATTATCCTATTAAATCAGGGAAAGTGGATGTAGGAGCTTGAGTCTCTGAACCACTATAAACCATTGTGTTGATTTACTTTCAAGTAATTTACATACACTCAACACTGCACACAAAACTGAACCTTTTAAAGACATATGCTATAAACTGTGCAAATACAGAATTGGACAAGTTCCCTGAAAACTGGATTAATTGTCTAAGTGATTTCAGAAACTAAAGGAGTTTAAACTAAAGGGCCAACCACTAATTCCGCACTTATAACTAACTTAGATAGTCATTCAAATAAGTACTCAATAGTACTTAGTAGCTTGGTTATCTCTAAGAAGTTATACATCTTCAGCAGAGTTGTCTAAGACAACATTGCTGATCTCTGGTTTGATCAAGTTTGAAAAAGAAATTGCATACAAGTGTATTCCCCCCCCCCAATACACTTGTTATATACTCCTTTCAGGACCAACAAGTGGTATCAGAGCAGGGGTTCAAAGACCACTGCTTCTGAAAATCCATCTTGATTTTCAAAATCACATATCTAGTGTGGTCACTGAACTGATCTATCTGAAATCCTATTATTTGTTGACTAACACTTTATCTTTGAGACATAGCCAACAACAATGTTGTTCCTCATGATGCTGTTCAAGGAATCAACAATATGGCCACCAATCCAGTCAACCATATATCACATCACAAGCTGCCCATGTTCTCAATTGAGAACTATGACTTCTGGAAGATCAGAATGAGAGCTCATCTTGCATCTCTTCATACTGACATGCTGAGAGTGATTACAAGAGGACCATATATGTTCACTCAAATCAACCCCAGAATGACTGAAGATCAAAGAGCTGACATAAGGGAAGATATCCCTAATGATGAAGATGATTTCACTGCTGAAGAGAAAAGAAAAGATAACTTGAATTATCTTGCAATGAATACTCTCTATCAAACAATTCCAGATGCAATCATGGGAAGAGTTTACCACTGCACAACAGCCAAAGAAATTTGGGATACTCTTGCTGAAATGTGTGCAGAAGTTTAGCAATTCTCAATGGAAGCAGATGAGTCCATTGACAAGTTTGCTGGTAGATTCACTGATGTGATGAATGAAATCAACTCCTTGGGCAAGGTGTACTCCAGGAGAGAAGTTGGATTGAAAATCTTGAAAAGTCTCACTCAAAAGTGGGATGTCTATGCTGTAATGATGCAAAATACCAAGGATCTCTCCACCATGCCCATGCATCAAATCTTCTCAGAACTTAAAGCCTATGAGTTTGACCTCAATAGAAGGAAGCCAGCAGAAGAGACTTCTTTACCAGTCAAAGGAGTGGCATTCAAAGCCAAAGCTGCTGAACCTGAAATGCAACCCACTCCAAGATCATCAAAGTCAGTCTCTAAGGCTGAAATGAAGGAAGAAATGGCTCTCATGGCAAGGAGGTTTGACAAACTCAACTCAAGGTTTGGTAGATACAAGAAATTCTACCAAGACAACAAATTCAGGAGAAGGTACAACTCTCCTGAAGATCAGGCTGAGGACAAAAAGCCTGAAGAGAAAAGATCAGAGGACAAGTACTCTGATAGGAGAAGGTCCAGTAGAGCTAAACCTTCATCATCCAAAAGAAGAGATGAATCCAAGAAAGATGATGATGAAGATCTATGCTACAACTTCAAGAAGAAAGGGCACTTCCAGTATGACTGCCCTGAACTCAGCTCTAAGGAAAGAAGAGAGAGGCAAGTCAAAAGAGATAAGAAGTTCACCAACAGAAAATCCATGATGGCTGGTGATGAATCTGACAGTGCTGAAAGCTTCAACTCTTCTGATGGACTGTTCTCAAACAGTGATGATAATGATGATGTGTGCAACATGGCAATTGAGGATGAAGAGGTATCCTCCACATCTAGCTCACCATCATTTCTATCACAGAACATTAGTGAAGTCAACTTGAAACTTTCTTTTGGAAAGTTGATGGAAGATTTCACTAGGCTGCAAGAATTTCATGACAACTGTGTGAGAGAAAATGAAAGACTTTCAATTGAGCTTTCAAAACCTGCTGAGACAGTAGTTGACATTAAATCTACTGAGTTGTACCAACAAGTTTTGAGAGAGCTTGAGGAAGCAAATCTCAGGATAGTTGACCAACAAGGACAGATTGATGCTCAATCACTTACTCAGAAGAGAAAAGATTTTGAACTAAAAATTCTTCAAGCAAAATTTGAAAACCTCTCACATGAGTATGACATTCTCAAATCAAGTGAAGAGAGCCTGAAATTAAAGATGTATGCTTTGAACAAATCCTCTAGGGCAATAGAGGAAATTCAAAGTTATCAAAGACCTATGGCTCAAAGAAGTGGATTAGGTTTTGATCCATTTGAATCTTCACCTTGTCTTAGTGTTGCTTCCACAAGTAACACTAAGAAAATCTTTGTTAAGTCAGTGGCACAACAAGCTGAAAATGAAATAATTCAGCCACTGAACAAAGGGAAGGGCAAAATGAATGAAATGTCCACTCAAGTACTTCAGGAGACTAGGCCCAAACCTTTGGAAAAGGTCAAGGCTCCTGAATACAAGAGGAATGTTGGTCAGCAGAGTCGACCCAGTGGAAGGGCAACTCTCCTGAACAATGTTCAGAGGAGTTATCTAAGGTATGATCAGCCTAGGCCAACTCTTCTGAGAAAGCCTCAGCTGAACAGACCTAAGGACAACTATCCTCAAAGGCAGAATAAAATGAGACAACCAAAACCCTTCATGCCAAAGGGTAATGGTCATAACAAGGTCTTCCCTCAAAGATTTCATCAAGTTGCACAAAGAACTCATAAGCTCAGGAGATTTGACAACTCTCCTGAAACTTACAGAGTTAATACTTTCACACATACTTTTCCAAAGGCATTTAAGGGAAAGACAGTGTATCTTAATGCACAAGGAAAACAACTTAGCCACCTTGAATCTATCAGGGTAGTCAGGCAAGTTTGGGTTCCTAAAGGTACAACTAACCTCTCAGGACCCAAAATTCAAAGGGTACCTAAAACTTGCTAATTGCAGGTACCTATGGGCCACAAGAGGATGAGGAGTGTGAGTAAAAAGTCAGCATGGTACCTTGACAGTGGATGCTCAAGGCACATGACTGGAAACAAAGAACTCCTCACTGACTTCACTGAAAAAGAAGGCCCAAATGTCACATTTGGAGACAGTTCACAAGCAACAACAAAAGGTTATGGTACTTTGATGATTGGTAACATCAAAGTGTCCAATGTATCTTATGTAGCTGGTCTCAAATACAATCTCCTAAGTATCAGTCAATTCTGTGATAAAGGTTTCAATGTTGAGTTTTCTAGTGGAAAATGTTTAATCAAAGATAAGACTCAACAAACTCTCTTGACTGGAACTAGGAAGGGAAATGTGTATTTTGCTGACTGGGACAAGTCTACTGATGCTGCATGTTTCATTGCTAAGAGCACTAGTGAACAAAGTTGGTTATGGCATAAAAGGCTAAACCACCTGAACTTTAAATCAATGAACAAACTTGCTAGAAATGCATTAGTTAAAGGACTACCTAATGAGGTTTTCATTAAAGAACATGTTTGTAAACCATGTCAAGAAGGAAAACAGATTAAGGCCTCATTTAAGGGAAAACCAGTCATCTCTACTGAAAGGGTACTTGAACTTTTACATATGGACCTATTTGGACCAATTACCCCTTCAAGCATAAATGGTATAAAATACACATTGGTTGTAGTAGATGACTTCTCTAGGTTCACATGGGTAGTATTTCTCCTTAATAAGAAGGAAACACAAGTTAAACTCCCTGAACTGTTGAAGAGATTGTCAAATGAAAAGAGCATTAACATCATCAAAATAAGATCTGATAAAGGTACTGAGTTCATTAACTCTTACATCAATGAGTATTGCACAATAAATGGAATAACTCATGAAACCTCAGCAGCTAGAACTCCTCAACAAAATGGAGTTGCAGAAAGAAGGAATATAACTCTAAAGGAAGCTGCTAGAACTTTAATAGCTGATTCCAATCTACCTAAGAGGTTTTGGGCTGAAGCTATAAACACTGCATGCTATACTCACAACAGATGTTTAATCACTAAGGGTCAAGGCAAAACCCCTTATGAACTCTGGAAAGGAAGATTGCCTAAAGTGTCATATTTCCACATATTTGGTTGTAAGTGTTTCATTCACAACAATGGGAAAGAACAATTAAAAGCTTTTGATAGCAAAGCTGATGAGGGGATATTTCTTGGATATTCCCAAATCAGTAGAGCTTTCAGGGTGTATAATTGTAAAAACCTAATTGTGGAAGAAACACCTCATGTTGTGTTTGATGAATCTATCTTTGAGATCAGGAACAACAACCTGGATACTGAAGAAATCACACAAAGAACAACCAGATTAAGCCTAAAAGACAAGGACACTGAATTCATAGATGTTGTCCAAGCCAATCTCCCTGAAACTGTTTCACTGGACAACAATCCTGAAGGCAACATTCCTGAAGCAAACCCCACTGAAGGAAATGGTGAACTGAATGACCCAATCCCAGTTCACACTCAGGTAACAACTACCAATGAAGAAGCAGGCTCTGCTGAGGTAGTTAATGGATCCAATATTCCAGGGGGAACCATAAATGTTGAAAATGTCAATGTTCCTAACATTGAGGACAACATCCTTGAATATGATCTTGAATTAGATCCTGCATTCAATTATCCTGAATTCTATAACACTGGTGACTCAACTTTAGTAGAGGACAACTCTACTGAAGGAATCAGAAAAAGAAGGACTTGGTTGTCTGACCATCCTACTAATCTGATACTTGGTGATCCAAGTATAGGAGTCAAAACCAGAAGGTTTCATGGTGAAAGTGCTTTGTTTTGTTGCTTCCTATCAGAACAGGAACCAAAAGACATTGATGAAGCACTTCAAGATGCAAACTGGATCACAACAATGCAGGAAGAGCTGAACCAATTCACCAGAAATGATGTTTGGGAGCTGGTGGATAATCCTTCACATCAAGATGTTATTGGAACCAAGTGGGTGTTCAAGAACAAGAAGAATGAAAATGATGTGATTGTCAGAAACAGGGCCAGATTAGTGGCAAAAGGCTACTGTCAATCAGAAGGCATTGACTATGATGAGACCTTTGCACCTGTGGCAAGGCTAGAGGCAATCAGACTCTTCTTAGCCTATGCAGCCCACAAGAGGTTCAAAGTATACCAAATGGATGTCAAGAGTGTCTTCCTGAATGGAGTCTTAAAAGAAGAAGTCTATGTGGAGCAACCACCTGGTTTTGAAGTTGGAAACCAAGTCTATAGATTGGAGAAAGCTCTATATGGACTCAAGCAAGCTCCAAGAGCCTGGTATGACACCCTGTCACAGTTCCTCTTGGATCATGGTTTCATCAAAGGAACTGTGGACAGAACTCTCTTCAGAATCACTGAAGGAGAGGACATCTTGCTTGTCTAAATATATGTGGATGACATCATATTTGGATCCCCAAATGAGAAGTTGTGTGAGAAGTTCTCCAAGCTCATGCAAAGCAAGTTTGAGATGTCCATGATGGGTCTGATGAATTTCTTCTTGGGCTTACAAGTCAAGCAATCAAAGGAAGGAATCTTCATCAACCAAGCCAAGTACACCAAAGAAATGATTAAGAAATTTGGATGTACAACCAGCAAGCCAGTAAGGATCCCAATGAACACAAATTGGAAGATGGATCCTGATGAGAGTGGTATCTCAACCAACACTACTGAATATAGAGGAATCATTGGCTCACTCTTCTACCTCACATCCAGCAGACCTAATATCACCTTTGCAGTAGGTGTTTGTGCAAGGTTTCAAGCAAATCCTAAGAAAAGCCATCTAGAGGCTGCTAAGAGGATTTTGAGGTATCTCAAAGGAACTGAAAATTTAGGCCTTTGGTACCCTGCTGATGACAACATTGAGCTCACTGGCTACTCAGATGCTGATTATGGAGGATGTAGAATTGACAGAAAGTCCACCTCTGGGACATGTCAATTCCTAGGGAACAAGCTCATTTCTTGGTTCTCTAAGAAGCAGAACACTGTGGCCACCTCCACCACTGAAGCTGAATATGTTGCTACTGGAAGTTGTTGTGCTCAGATTCTATGGCTAAGACAATAATTAAGAGACTACAATGTCAACTCTACTGAAGTGCCTATATTCTGTGACAACAACAGTGCTATTGCAATATCACAGAATCCTGTATTGCACACAAGATGCAAGCATGTGGACATCAAGCATCACTTCATTAGAGACCATGTGGAGAAGAAGGATATCAAGTTGGTAAAGATCCACACAGATCATCAAAAAGCTGATATTTTGACAAAACCACTTGCTGAGGCAAGGTTTCTGGAACTATCAGCAGAGTTGGGTCTACTTGATCCAGGGAAGTTGGACAAATGAGTCCAAAGGAGTTTATTTATTAAGGGGGAACTAATATCAAAGATCAGCAGACTTGGTCAAGTCTACTGAAACTCAGAAGAGATGACCTCCATCTATCAGGACACTTGTCCACTGAAATTCAGGACAGTTGTCCACATCTTTTCAGGACACTTGTCCATGTAGGGTCAGATAAGTTGTCTTGGCTATCAAACCAAATCTAAGTTTGATAAGCACCTATTTTGGGTAATCATTGCCTATTTCAAAATCTGTCTCATTCCTTTTCAAGATATCACCTTTTCAAGGATTTAAATTGTCCCCTACACAAAAAGTCACTTTCAATGCATTAAATGCCAATATTTAACTCTTGTTTGCATTAAACCATTTGGGACATGATCTACCTTGAAAACCCCCCAGCTTTAAACAAACATTAAAACTCCACCCACGTTTTGAATAAAAATAGTTCTCACTGTTTCATTGGTTTTTGACCATTGGATCAAAATGGCCAACTCCCCTGAACTTCATCTTGGCCGTCCAAATTGGATTTCCATTTTTGTTATCCGTTGAATTGCCTTAAGACTTCACCTACTCATTGACATACATTCCTTTTGGAATATTCACAAGTCTTAAGAAGCCATATTCACTTCATTCTTCCCCACGCATTCAAACTCCTTGAAACCCTAGCTTTTTCTTACTCTCTCAAACACTCTCAAAATCTTTCACTATTCTTCAATGGCTCCCAAAGTAAGAACTGAAATGATTGTTGATTTCACCAACAAGGACTTGGACCTTGATTTTGGCTATCTTAGCCACAAAAACAATCTAATTTTTAAGCCAATCCTATCCTTTGAAAGTGAAGAACCAACAATTACTCCAACCTTGAGATGGTTGAGAAGAGCAGGCCTACAGAAGTTTATGCAAGAGAAGCCTGACTCTTGTTTGGAATCATACATGGCTGAGTTCTTTGCCTTCTTAAAATGGAGAGGAAAGCCAGAAGATGGTGAGGTCACCACAAGGCTCTCCTACAGGGCTGAAGGAGAAGAAGAAGAGAGATTTCACAGAGTGAAATTCTCTGAGGAAGATGTAGATGCTTCTTTTGGATGACCTTCTGAAGGGAGGAATCCTGAGTTCTATGGCAATGGCCATGAGGGAGAAATAGCACAAGATTGACTCCTTGTTCCATGACCAATTTCATCTACTCAACACAAAAGGACCCTCAAGCCTAAGTTCCTTAATTTGTTTGAGGTTGTTGCAAAAAGTCTATTGAGCAACACTGGCAGCCTAGAGCAAGTAAGTGCTCCAAGAATCATAATCATGGCTGCAGTGATAGATGTCAGTGACAAGGGCATCAAGTTCGATTGGAGGACCTTCATCCTTTCTGAGATGATGAAGGAGAAAGCTAAGTTCAAAGAGAACTCTCAAAAAGTGGTTCTAGAGGGAAAGCTCAAGTATTGCACCAGGGCAAGCTTGTTGATTGAGAAGTTTTCCCACAATTCTCAAATGCAAACTTTTGCAAAACCCCTCCCTGCTCAGAAAGTGATGTTCAGGAAGCTAAGCAAGAAGACTGAGCAAAGGAGGTTGTTAATGGCCAATCCTGCTGAAAAGGTTGAAGAAAAGCCCAAATTGAAGAAGAGAACTAAAGCCAGGGCTGTCAAGACCAAGAAAATGTCTCAAGTACTATCAGAAGAAGCCTCAGGAGCTTCAATTGAAGTTGATAAAGTGGCAGAAGAGGGAGTGAATGTGCCTTCTGACCACTCAGAAGAGTTGAGGCTAAAGTACAATGAGACAAGGCAGAAAAAGAAAGGTGATAAGAGGCCCAAGGAAGTTGTCCCTGAGAAAGATGAGGAAGGAAGTGGAAGCAGTAGGGCAAGCAAGAGGAGAGCTAAGCCCACTGAGAAGGTGCTGGAACTTCAGGGAGAAAGATCCCTTCAAATTGCTCTAAGGGAGAGCAGGGCTGAAAGCAGGACAAAATCTAAGTCCATGACCAACTCTTCTGGTTCTAGAACCCCAGAGTCCAAAATCCCTGAAGGCCAACCCTTAGAAGCCAACATCCCTGAAACCCAAAATCCTGACCCCAACTCCCCTGAAACCCATGTTACCCCTCCCAACCAACCTATCACCCCTGTCAATCTTACTAAGAGATATTCTCCAGAAGGGAGTGTGCAAAGAAGTGGCATTGATGTGCTTGCAGACTTAGCTGTAGATGAGACAAGGCTCCTGTCTCCTCTTGACTCATCCATGCTAAATTATTCCAAACTCTTAGAACATACACTTCATGAGCCAACCCCCCTGAGCAAAGTCCCCTCAGAATCATTGCTCTTAAAAGCAACTGAGGTACCTTCAATTGAGCCCAACCCTTCTGAAGCCAACCCTCCTGAACTCAACTTGCCTGAAGTTGCACTCCATGAGACCACAACCAACTCCCCTATAGCCCAAAGTTCTCAATCCAATGAGAATGAAGAGAAGTATACTTATGAAAGTATGCTCAGAGGTGGAGCTAGAGCTACTGTGGATAGCTTGTACCCACAGCTTGCTGAATTTCCCAGAATTCAGAAGATGTTCCATGACTTGAGAATGCTAGTAGATGTCAAGGACAAAACAATGATGGAGATCTCTCAAGTCATCCAAGATAAGGGTGCAAACTGGTGGCAAGTGGAGGAAAGTAGACTGCTACACTTTGCTGGTGTGCTTAAGACAAGATTCCTCACTGATGAGGAAGTTTTTGCCAAGCTAGTAGCAATGAAGAAAATGAGAGAATTGCTAAGGGAATAAGGCACCCTGATAGCAGTTCAAATGATGATGGGAATGATGATGGGAATGATGATCCCTCAAACCCTCCCAACCCTCCCAACCCTCATCAAGACAACCCTTCTGAACCCTCCCAAGCTAAACTCCCTGAATCTTCCCAACCCAAACCTTCTGAATCAAGCAGGTTCTCAGAACCTCTTGTTACTTACTATAGGAAAGGCTCTGTATCCACAGAGGTGTTGACCAAGGTTGGTGACACAGCCAAGGACACATCTGCCAATGAAGGTTCATCTGAACTCAAGGCACAACCTAAAGATGTTGAGGTTCCTATTTTAGAGGCTAGTTTGGTTAAGGCCTATTCAGTGTCAGGAGAGTTGGACACTGATCAGCCCTTGATCATTCGGGATGACTCAGTGGCTGCTGATAGAAGCACTGTGATCTCCCCACAACTGCCATCTCTGAACCTTGTTGAAGGTGGAGTTGATGCAGGTTTAAATGAAGGAGTTGAAAAGGAGAACTTAGTTGAAAAACCAGAGGGTGTTGTGGATGAAAGAGATGTAGTAATTACTCATATTGTGAGTGTACCACAAATAGAGGGTGGTATAAGTGAGGAAGGACAGGTTATTCTTGAAGTCAAATCTGAACTTCAAGAATCCTTTGATGAGAGGAGGTCTGATCCTTTGTGTGAGGACATCTTAAATGAAGGGAGAAAAAAAAGAGTTGAAAATGAGAAGAAGACTGCTGATGTATCAGAGTTTTATGCAAAAAATTCTGAGGGTGATGAGTGTTTATTCCCTAACATTTTTTATTTGTCTAATATTGCAGGAATTTCCCTTGACCAAATTTTTGCAAATGAGTTCTTAACAGATGCACCCATCCAAGTAGATTCTGGATCAGCACAAGCCTTGCTTGGGTTGCAATCAGAGATATTGGACTCCTTAGCTCATCAAGTTCAATCTGCTCATGCTGAAACATCTGGAGCATTGAATGAGCAAGGAAGAACTCTAGCATCTGTGGAGATGAGACTAACTGGCTCTAAAGATGTAGTGCTCCCTACATTGGAAGCAAGGATAAGTGGAGTGGAAACTGGTCTCCAAACCATTTCTACTGAGGTTCAGAAAGCCAAATCCACCATGGAATCCATCTCAGAAGAGGTCAAGAAAAAACAACAGCTGCTGAGAGATAATCACAATGCAAATGTCAAAGCTCTCAGACTGACTGTAAAGCAAGCCCTTGGAAAGAAGACTGCATTACAAAAGAAAAGAGTTGAGGATCAAAGGCTAGCAATGGTGAAGGCTGCCTCTGAAAAGTTTTCACAATAAGTAATGGCCAACATTGCTGAAGGTGCAGTGGCCAACCTCACTGAGCTCTTAAATGCCCAATTGGATGCATCTCTTAAAGCAACCTTGGAGGAGGTTGTTGAGCAAAAGATGAAGCATGTTCTAGCTTTCCTTAGCTTGAGCAGTGATAGAATGCAGAACATACATGATGAGAATGTATATCTGCTGGAAGAGATGAAATCTCTGAACCTAGCCCAGTCCCTGATGGCTAAAACAATGAGTGAGCTCAAACCTCAGTGTTTTGATGCTGCCAAAAAGGGGGAAAGGGAAAGAGCAAGGGCCAAAGGTGCCTTGATTATTGGAGGTTCAGACAAGGGCAAAGAAAAAGCTGCTGAAGATAAGGGCAAAGCAGTGCTGAACTTGGAAGATCTTGGAGAAGAAGAGTAGTTAGCCATAGCATTGAAGGCTTCTATGGCATCAGCACAGGAAGAAAAGGCTAGATTTCAGCAGAGACCAGGAGGAGAAGGTTCTGGATTGGACAAAAGTGTTGAAGGTGTCCAAACCAGAGGCCAAATCAAGAAGGCCAAGGGAAACAAAAGAAAAGCTGAAACATTCACTGACTTTCCCAACAACCTAGAACCTCCTCTTGAGTTCAGAGTTGTAGAGGAATCAATTCCCAAGAAGAAGAACAAAACTGCTGAAAAGCCCAAGACTGCTGAAAAGGACAAAACTGTTGAAGTGTCCAAGACTACTAAAAAGGACAAGTCTTCTGAAACTGAAAAGTCTGCTGAGACTAAGTCTACTGAAGGTGCCAAAGCTGCTGAAGACATAGAAGAGCTATATGATGAAGGCTTTGGACCTGGACCAAAAAAGACAAAAGTTCTGATATTGAATGATCCATCAAAACTGTTTCATGAAGGGTATGGCAAAGACCCTGAAACACAGCAGAAATTGGCCATGATGAAAGCCAAAGAAAAGATGGATCTAATTGAGGAAGCAAACAGAGCAAGGGATAAAAGAAGAGCTGACTTTCAAAAACCAAGGAGAAGAAGAGCAACATACAGCAAGATGAAGCCACAGCTACTGATTCCCATGGACACCAAATATCCTCACTTGGATAAATGGGTGCCAATTCAGCTGAATGACTCATGGGAAGAGGCCAAAAGGGAGTTTGTATATGACTATTATGTCATTGACAGGTGGAATGGAAGGGAAGTTAACACCACCTTTGCTGAATTCATGATTGAATACTTCAGAGACCTATATCAGCAACTACTTGCAGCTGCTGATCTTGCAAGGATTGAATTCACTGCTCCCAAGTCAATCATCTATATGCCTCCCAAGCTGGATGGATGGATTGATCAATCTAGGATTCTCCAAGAGTTCCTAAAAATTGTGAAGCTGAACAAGATGGTTCTTGGATCCAAGGGAACCAACCAAGAAGCCATGGAGCTAAAAAGAAGAGTGTGGGCACAATACGGGATGGTGCCACCAAAGGAGGATGATCTCTGAAATAGCTAAGTTTTCTGACCTTTCTGTGCTAACATGGATGAAAACTTATCTTGGTTAAAGATCTGTTCTATATCTGGTCATCTATGCTGAAGCTGTTCAAGAATGCTATCATGTGTTAAGTTCTATTTTGGTTGATAAGTTGTTTGCTCTGATAACCATTAGTCTGAAAATTATCAAGTGATAAATATATGCTCTAATCCATTATGGATAATGTAATAGTGTTTATACTCATGCTCTGATATGTTAGTTTCAACTATCAACATGCTTGTAATGTATTTTAAATGAATGATAGTTGAACACCTTTTGAATCAAGAAACACTGTTACAGAAATCTCTCTATGCCTATTCTTGAAACCTATTTACAACATGAATGGTGAATACACTAACACATTCTTTTTCAGGAAAATTGACTCTAGTCATGCTCTCTAAAGATAAATGTAATAGATGTAGTCAAGTCACCTTTGCATAAGAATGTATAGGTTTTGGCATCATCAAAAAGGGGGAAATTGTTGGGAATAAAATGAGAAGTATTTTGATTGAATACCAAAACCCCCTGAGACATGCCTAGTCAAGATTGATTATGTTCTAAGAATGTTGGAACATATAGCATAAGGCTAGATGAGAAGCTGAAATGTTAGGCAGCTCTTAGTTATTAGATGCACAATGTGAGGGGGATATGCTTTGAAGTCTATCAAGAACAAGTCCCCTCAAGGCTCAAATTCTGGAATATTTGCCAAGTCCACTGAAGGACAAGTATGCTGATCAGAAGAGTTGTCCAGAAGAGTTGTCTCAGCAGAATTAAACCAGAACAAGTCTTCTGAAAGATAAAGACCAACTATGCTGAAGAGATCAAGACATCTATACCCTAAAAGTCTTCAAAGAAACATGCTAAGAATTCATGCAAAAGAAGCAAAGGGATAGAGCCAAGTCATCTGAAAAGAGTAAGCCAACTATGCTGATAAGCAAAGTCTGCTGATAGTGATAAGCAGAGTTCTCCATTTGACAAGGAGTTTAAACTAAAGGGCCAACCACTAATTCCGCACTTATAACTAACTTAGATAGTCATTCAAATAAGTACTCAATAGTACTTAGTAGCTTGGTTATCTCTAAGAAGTTATACATCTTCAGCAGAGTTGTCCAAGACAACATTGCTGATCTCTGGTTTGATCAAGTTTGAAAAAGAAATTGCATACAAGTGTATTCCCCCCCCCCCCCCCCCCATACACTTGTTATATACTCCTTTCAGGACCAACATCCTACTCTTGTAGGAGCTTCTAGAATCGTCCCTGAATGTGACAACATTTAGTTCAACATTTAATGTAACATTTCAGAACAGACTTAGAATAAATCATGGAAGGTCAAATTAAGATGTCACTACAAAAAATGCCTCGATTAGAGACCGATTTTAAGACCGTAAAGGCGGTGTCAACACACGTTAGAGACCGATTTGAGACTGTCTTATGGTGGTCCTTATTCGCTTGGTACTTGATATTCAAAGACCGAATTTATGAAACGGTCTCAAATTAGAGACCGATTTTTGGTCAGTCTCTAAATTAGAGACCGACAATTCGGTCTTATAACGGTCCCTAAACGTGAGTCGGCCCGACCTATTTTCGGGCCCTAAAACACAAATCGATCTCTAGTCTATAATTAGGGACCGAATATTCGGTCTCTAAATAATAAAATACAAACTTAACCCAGCAACCGACACCCACACCCATACCCACACCCACACTCACCCTCTTTATTTACCCACAACCTCCCCAACCCGACCCAACACCCACACCCTCTTTATTTACCCACACCCACCCTGACCCGACCCGATACCCTACCCAGCAACCGATACCCACACCCTCTTTATTTAAATGACCATTTTATTTTGGCCTTTGTGGGAATTGATCCCTGGTGGATGGGTGCCCAGTAATGGGCACCTACCACTTTGACAAGTAATTGTCTTGTGTAACTTTTAAAATTAATTATATACATATATAATTAATTTCTTTATTGTATAATCAGAAATGATATAGAGTCCACCGGTGGGCACTAAAAATAGCGTCCACGCCTAGGTGGCATGCCCACGTCAATAAATTATTTTGTATTTATATTTAATTTGAATTTAATATCATATTAATATTTTATTTTATCTGTATTCAATTGTAAAATCTTTTTTACATTTAATTTAATATTATTTATATCAAATCACACACGCAATTAATTTTTTCTCATATCTTCCATTGCCATTAATTTTTTCTCAGAATCTCTTCCACAAAATTAAAATTAATATCTTCTCTACAAAATAAAAATTAATTTCATTGTCATAACAACATTTTAGAATATAGACTTTTGTTATCAAATGAGAATTTCATTCATCACAACCTCATTAAATGTTTTGATAACTCATTCAATAAACCAACTAAATGTCGACAAAGTGAGGAAATATAAAAACTCTGCATCAAAAGAAACATAAATAATAAACAAATTTTGTTCATCCGTTCCCTTGCATACTAGTATTTGATTTATGAAGATAACATTGTGAACACTTCATAAATTATCATAATGTGAACACTTCATAAATTAATTAATTTGAGAAATGTGAGAAAACATTAATTTAAACGAAGAGGAAATGAGAAACCTTACGTTGAATTCGAAACGAGATCTTCAAACTGATATTGGAGAGGAAAATCAAGGAATGACCTATTTAGAAGCTGGTTTGTGGGTTAAAATTGAGAGAATGACATGTGATATATATGGGCTATTTATTCGCAAGAATGGGGAGTGGGCTGGGCTTTCTTCCGGAGTGTTCAGAGACCGTTAAAATCGGTCTCTAAAAACAAACAGCTTGATTTGATACCGATTTGAGACCGCAAAAATCGGTCTCTAAACACAACCGCCTGATTTGGGACCGATTTGGGACCGAAAAATTGATCTCTACTGTTTAAAATTGTCTATATATACAATATTAGGGATAATATTTTAAAGATTTGTATCTTTAAATATTATTCATATCTCTTAAAATATACATATAATCGTCAATCTGATTTGTCTCTCCCAACGATGGACAAATATTCCTCTTCTCCTAAATTCGATTCCTCCCTCTCGAACAAAGTCATAAAGTCAGATTCGTTGGAGGTGGAGACGATAGTGCCCAATTCAATTGATTTAGAGATCATAGTGTCCGATTCAATTGATTTAGAGATCGTAGTGCCTGATTCAGTTGATTTAGAGGAGGTAGTGAAAGATTCCACGGATTTAGATGGTGTAGTAAAAGATTCTTTTTCGAATGTGGATACTTTGTCCGAGTTTAAAGGATTCTCGCCTGATCCCGACGGTAAGTGATCGATTCACATACATATAAAACAACCTGTCGAAATTTTTTATACCAATTAAAGACTGAATTTTTTGTCTCCAATTAAAATTCAAAATCAGAATTTTAATTTCGATTTAGAGACTGATATTAGGTGGCTAAGTGGTCTGAAAAATATAATATTAAAGACCGAACTGAAAACAATCTCTAAACGAGCGGTCAAAATTGCTAGTCAATTAAAATTTTGGGATTCAGAATTTTTTATACCAATTAAAGACTAAATTGTCGGTCTCTAAACAAAATTCAAAATCAAAATTTTAATTTCGGTTTAGAGACCGAAATTCGGTCTCTAAGCGGTCTGAAAACATAATATTAAAGACCGAACTGAAAACAGTCTCAAAACTCGAATTTTTTTCGGATCAGTCTCTATTTGAGACTGATTTATGTCGGTCTCAAAACTTTGGTCTCTAATTGAGGCATTTTTTGTAGTGTGTTGTTGATAATGTTAAATTGCATTTAAGAGTTAAAAACATCTACAAGTTTTAATTTTTGTGTTTTGTGTTTTTTTTTTTGTGCGTGAATTTTTGAAGTATCGTGAATTCAATTTTTTCTTCTTTTTGTTTCACCGCGTAGAGGCGAAGGATTTTTTGTGATTTTTTTTATTTGGATATAATTTTTTTAAATTGGGATATAGATAGAAATTTAAAAATAAATTATATTTTATAGGGGGTGTTAGTTGGGGGTGGGTGTGTACAGTAAAATTGGGAGTTAATTATTTAGCGGTGGCCTTAAAAAAAAAATATTTATATTGAGACTTAACCTAAAAATTGGGGAATTGTAATTGATCGGAGATTGTCCAAATTATCCTTCTAATACCATAATTTTAATGTATGTGTTATAATAAAGTTTGACAAAATCATAAAATGAGCTTCATGATTTAGGTAATTTACCTAAATTATATGGTGTTTTTGGTGTCATGTCTATAGAGCGCAACACTCTGATTTTAAACAGGGTATTCATAAGTGGACGGTAGGATTGATCCCCTCAAATTAGTCAATTTTTGGATCGGATACTGTGACATAAAAAAAAAAATTCTTTGGTAATTTTGATAAATTCCGGAAGGGGTAATTGTAATTTATAATAATTCAGACAAAATTCAAGGACTGTCGGTGTAATTTACTCCTTTTTCTTTTTCTTTTTGCAACTTTCAGAAAAGAAAGAAAAAGACTGTATTTTGGAAGATAAGTGGAGTACACCATACTGAAAGAAAAACAAAAGATTAAGACAACTGAAATGGTGCATTGGACCACCAAAAAAATTACTCCCTCCATCCCATACTTGAAGGCACATTTTACCATTTTGGACGTCCCATACTTGAAGGCACATTACCTAAAATAACACACTTCTCTTAAAACATCACAATATTACAATAAATGTCACTACTTTATTACACTAAAAAGTAACTTTATTACTATTTATAAAGTTGAAAAGTCTTTACTACCCCCACTTTATCTTACACAATATTAATAAACAATTCATTCATTAAAACCCGTGCTCAATTGGTTTGAGCCTTCAAATATGGGACGGAGGCAGTATAATACAATAAAAACTCTATAAATAAATAATATTGAGACGACCAAAATTTATTAATTAAAATAGTTATTAATTTATATATTAATTAATATTTTATTAATTTATAGAGCAATAAAATACTCAATTTATAAATACCATTTCAAACTTTCACTTGTATTAATTATTGTATATTGAATGAAGGGCCTAATTTAAAAGAATTCTTCAATCTTCCATATCATTATTATTCTTGTGTTCATTGTATCACTTTATGAACATTAAAAAATATTTTTGATATAAATATACAAGATGAAAATATACTAACACAAACAAAATCATACACACAACATGACTTCTCATCTTACAGGTGTGAAAAAAATAACAATGACCGACGAGATTCGAAGAACATTATTTCTCACTTGAATAATTTAGAGTATCTCTCACTTGAATAATTCTTGTTGAGCTATGAGAAAACGACACCAAAAATTATTACAATGATAAGGATAATTAGAGACGAGATTCAAAGTGAAATTGATTTTTTTTTTTTTTAAAAAAAAGCCAATTGAGTCATTTTTTAATAAACCTTCATAAATCATTAATGTAAAAGGTACATCATATAAGGAGTTACGGAGTATTAATTTATACTCCCTCCACTTTTAATTAAGTGTCATTTTAACAATTTTCAACAAATTAAGATATATAATCATGGACCATTTTACCCTTCATTAATGATAACTAATTTTAATATTAAAATTATGTTTAGTAATGAATGTGACCAATATTGTAGGTGATATTCATGTATACAATAATTAAGGTTTATCCATGATTTATGCTATAGTACTATATTGAAAAGACTTAAATCAAGGTAAAGAAAATGGAGGGACTATAATGTATAAGGGTAAAATTGTCAAAATTAAAGAAAAAAGTGTAGAATGACACTTATTTTAAAAATATTAAAAAAGGCAAAGTGACACTTATTTAAAAATGGAGGGAGTATTTTATATGATGTCTATAAAAAATGTATTATCTTATAATTTTAGCGAGTTTATTAATTTAGTACCCTATCTTTAAGTCGGGACCAGCCAAAAATATTGACTTAGAAAATTTATTAATTAATCCAGTATTAATTGAACAAAAATGGAGACTTTCTCTTGGGTCCCCAACTTCTTATTTTCTAGTGTACATGTTTCATATAAATAATTCAACTGCATCTCACAATGGTAAGATACAATATACCATATCTTTAATACATGATAATTGATATACATCAATTAGACGTGGACGTCCATTCTTAAAAAAATCATGTTGGATACTTTTTCAATATCTGGGAATTAAGGTTACAATTATTTTTGTCCGGTAGAGATACCCTTATCCAATCAATTATAAAAGCGACAAAGTGGGATAGTTCAAGTGGTTAGAGCACCACTACCTAGACCTTAGGTCCTGGGTTCGAGTCATGGGAAGGGGAAAAATGGATGGGTATTTAACTAAAAAAAATCAATTATAAAAGCAGATAAAAAGGAGATGCATCACATGTTTTATAGGCAGTGCCCGATCAATTATTACAAATTCAAAAGTTGAACTGTCAATTATTTCTAGGCAGACTCCAAAAAATAATTTATCAATTTTATCAATTTAAATTGTACAATAGCAACAAAAAAATAAATAAATAAATAAAAAAATAGAAACTATAAGTCCGACTCCTGTACCTCCAAGATAGTATAAGATAATGACTTTACCATTATGCTACAATTTATTTAGTGTTAAATAAATGAATTAATATAAATATATATGTAAACTTTTTAAAAAATTGTATATTGTGGTTATTAAATTAATTTAACATATTATTTTATTAAAAAAATGTGTATACCAGATTTTAGAAAGAAAAAAAAAGCTTAATATTTTTGCAGATTAAAAACTTAAATTAATTTTATTTATTCTTAAAAAATTATAATTTATGGAATATAAACTTTTCATCTAAGTAAAAAATAAATTTCATTAAATTAAACTTGTAGAAATAAAAAATTATATATAATTTGGATTTTTTTTATAATTTTATTAATATTATGTGGCATTAGAGTTAATATTAACACACCTTATTTTTCTTAGTGTGGTAAATAACATACTTATTAACACATTTAAAATATAATGTATTTAAAAGGTACTTATAAACACATCTATTTTTAGTGTGTTAATAGGGGTGTGACAATAGACAATATTTATTATTGTGTGTGGTAATTGAGTATATATCCACACATTTATTATTCAATGTCTTTAAAAAAAAAAATATATATATATATATATATATATATATATTAACACACTAAATTTTTTAATGTAGCTACATTATACTTTTTACAATATCTATTTTAAAGTGTGATAAAAGCTGTGTGGCAATTTTTTATTTTTTTTTCTTGTAGTGGTAATTTATATATACAAAATATATATGTTCCTTGCATTTTATGCTAGTAACGTGATATTCAAAATAGATCGAGTCCTAGTAACGTGATATTCAAAATAGACCGAGTCCTATGAGACAGTTCACAATTTTATTTTATTTTCAGATTACGATAATGAGGACTTCTTGAACTACTTCGATTTTTGATCATTTTGATTTGTGTTAATTTGTACGTTTATCAAAAGTTTTTATATTTTTCTTTTTAGTTTATTCCTCAAAAAAGTATATCCTTAAATAGTTCAAAATAGAAATAATCTTCACAATCTCCATTCACACAATATACATATATATATTTATTCTTATGTCATTACTTTTAGGGTTGATCATACACTTAATTCAACCACTTTATTTACTTTATACATAAATATTTACAAAATTACCCTTGAACACTCTAATCATTACACTTTTTACTTAAACTTCTTATAAAAAAAGCACTACAAACTTTTCAGAGATGGATGGAGTATAATTTTTGTATAGTACTTTAATGGTATTTGTATTTGAACAAATTTTTAAAAATTTAATGGTATAATCACCACAAAAAAATGGTCAAAAGAAGAGGGGAAAGGCAACGGAATCCCCCTCTTTAATCTTAAAGACAACGGTATATATGAGGGAAGGCTCCGTCGCCTTTTGACGACTGTGTACTTTCCGTTGCCATTTCATTATTTTTAAAAATATTGAAACTTGGGTTTCGAACCCAGGTCTTTAACGCCACAATCAACACCCTCACCACTAGGCCACATTAATTGGCCATCATTCTGGCCTTTTTGCGAGATGAGAATCGATTGCGCGACCTCTCGGTCGAGAGGCATTTTGGGCGCCCCTTGTGTGCCGTTTAGGCTGGGAGCTTTAGTCAACATGTTATAAATGTAATTAATATATATTTATATATCATTTAATGTCAGTTTTGCTTCTTTAATTCAATTATTTTAACTTTACTTGTTGATTATTAAATTGTCAAAGCATATGATATATTTATTTCTAAATGAGAATTTACTAAATTATGTGTTTCAAATTAAATAATTTAATTACGGTGATTTTTTTTAATAAAAAATTCAATTATCTCACTTATAATTTACACACAACATTTAAATTCATTCCCATCTTCAATTCACTTCAATTAAAAATATCATTACATATATAATATTTAGAATAATTAAAATCATTTTCATATTAATTAAAATAATAAAAATCATTCTCAAGTTCACTTTCAATTAAAATAACATCACAATTAAACAACATTAATTAAAATCATTCTCAAATCACTTTCAATTAAAAATATCATTACATATACAATATTTATTTCAATTAAAAAAAATATTTGTATTCAAAATTTTATGATTCGAATTCGAATACAAATATTTTTAGGGTGATTTTTTTTTTAAAAAAAAATTCAATTATAATATCCCACAAATAATTTACACACAACATTTAAATTTATTCTCATCTTCAATTCACTTCAATTAAAAATATCATTACATATACAATATTTAAAATAATTAAAATCATTTTCATCTTAACTAAAATAATTAAAATCATTCTCAAGTTCACTTTCAATTAAAATAACATCACAATTAAACAACTTTAATTAAAATCATTCTCAAATCACTTTCAATTAAAATATCATTACATATACAATATTTATTTAAATTAAAAAAATATTTGTATTCGAAATTTTATGATTCGAATTCGAATTCGAATACAAATATTTTTTACGGTGATTTTCTTAATAAAAATTTCAATTATAATTTCTCACTTATAATTTACACACAACATTTAAATTCATTCTCATCTTCAATTCACTTCAATTAAAAATATCATTACATATACAATATTTAAAATAATTAAAATCATTTTTATTTTAATTAAAATAATTAAAATCATTCTCAAGTTCACTTTCAATTAAAATAACATCACAATTAAACAACATTAATTAAAATCATTCTCAAATCACTTTCAATTAAAAATATCATTACATATACAATATTTATTTCAATTAAAAAATATATTTGTATTCGAAATTTTATGATTCGAATTCGAAGACAAATATTTTTTTTGATTCGATTAATAAACGAATACAAATACAAAGTTATGATATTCGATAATATTTTTTTTTTTATTCGATTTAAAGGTGTCAGAATTATTGTATCCGTCGCCTTTTTGCAACTGCACTTTTCTGTTGCGTTTTGGCGACTGCACTTTTCTGTTGCCATTTTGCGAGGGGGCCCACAGCGGTCGCCATTTTGCGAGGGGCCCACCGCAGTTGCCTTTTCCATCGTAAATTGGTGACTATAATGAAATACAGTTGTCATTTTGCAAGGGGGCCCACCGCGGTCGCCATTTTGCGAGGGGCCCACCGCAGTTGCCTTTTCCATCGTAAATTGACGACTGTTTACCTCCAATCGTGAATTTCGGTCGCTTTTTAGTAGTTTTTTGTAGTGAATATATAATTGTTGTATAGTACTTTAATGGTATTTTTTGTATTTGTACATTTTAACAATTTTTTAAAGTTTAATAAATTTAAATGTTCAATGAAACTTAATAATTGTAATTAAAGTAATAAAATATTATAATATATATAGTGTAATTAGATATATTTAAATTGAAAGAAAATTAGAATTAACAAAGTTAAAATAATTACAATTACAATTACACTATTTGTTATTTGAATGTTGAGAATTATTTAGCTAGGAGTATAATTTGGTTTAATTAGATATATAAAATTACAACTTATAAAGTAAAAAAAAAAAAAAAAATCATTTACAATTTTCGAAGTTATCAAATTAGATAAATGAAATAAACTAGAATTTAATTATAAAGTAAAAAAAATTCAATCACAGTTTTTTTAAAAATAATTACATTTACATTTTTTAAAAGGTGTAATTTAAATAATGAAATAAAAAAAAATTGCTCAAATATGTATACATATACAATTTACATAGTAAAAATAAATGAAAGAATTAGTGTCTGAGTCGTGAATCGTGATTGCCTCGATCCCCTTGGATGCCTCAAAGACTAAAGTCGCCAGTTTGATCCTTTATTTTTTTTAACCAGTTTGATCCCTCTTGAGAGCGAAGATTTGTTCATTTAAAACGCCTTATATGCAATGCAATACGAGACATTAATTAAATAAATAAAAAATATTTGTTTTGAATTAATTAAATATTTCGTCGCAAAATTTACAACCACCAAACTTTTGTCACTATTGTTAGCAATGACATTTTGATCCATTGGGTCAGGGATCACAACTGGTTTGCGATGAAAACATGTCTTAAATTAGCCGCAAAAATAAGATGTTTTAAATTGCGACGATTTTTAAAAAACTTGAATTTGATTAAAACGTAACCGGAATAAAAAATTAAGATAATTTTTCAGTAAAAATTACTAATAAAATTGATTTGGATCTGTGAATTTAACAGTAATACGTGATACTTATAAAAGTTTCTTTGATATTTTTTAAAAGGTAGCTAGCTTAGTATATATATATATATATAACAAAAACAGGTAAAAATATGATTTTACGTGCATGAGACAAATATTTGCAAGCTAGGCTCCCTAAATTTAGACGACATGCATATAGTTTGAAATATATACTAAACCAAAATGAGTAGATTGACAATATTAAGCAATTTTTTAATTAATATTACAAGCGAGGAGGGAAAAAACCAACTCCAATAATATCATTGAAGTTGATGAAAAAAACCCTCTAATTAATTACAAACAAAAATACAGATTATTTAATTATCTCATCTTCGGACAGTGGCTCAACGACGTAGTGCTCAAAGTGGAAGCTGTGATAGTTGACGCCCTCATAAATTCCATCAATATTCGAATACGCAACAATGGCTCCGTCACTGGAACTCTTGTCTCGTTGAGTGTAAGTGAAGGGAACACTGCACGTCCCCTGCGTTCCCACATAATCAACTCGTACACGACTCCTTGGTGGCACAGTAACCGTAACCGAAGCCTCCGCTTTTCTCGTTTCCTCCACGGTGGCTCCCCATTCGAACGACACCGTTTGCTCGACCGAGACTTCGATCCCCACCGAAAATATTTTGGGAAAGCCGGCCGATATTGTGGTTGAGACGCCGTTAGTTGAGGATTGGCCGTTGGTGAAAGAATAGGAGCTCGTCTCTTCGTACGAAACTCGAATGGTTAACTCAGATTCGTTGTCGGTATTGTTGACGGAGGTGCCCACGCCCGCGATGAACGGAAGCTCGTCGAATACTCGTACTTGGTCCATTCGAAATCTGACGTGATAGATGTGTCTTTCGATTACAAGTTCTTGTAATTCAATTTGTGCTGTGTTGGTTATAGTGGTAGTTGAAGCACTCAGGCTGTTTGCCCTCTCAGCGCTAAAACGCCTACAGAAGTTGTTGTTGCCTGCCATTAATTTCATCCGCCCATTCTATTAATTAAATTTAATTTTCAACTTTAATTAATTTCATGAAAATGGAGATTAATTACCTGCAGAGCGAAGAGCGTAGGTAGAGCCACGAACTTGGACAGGCCAAAAGAGAGTGTCGTTGGAAGTATTAGTAGCAATTGCATCTCCTAAAAGCCAGTTACTTGGACCACGGCGTAAGTACCTGTCAAAATGAGAGGACTTAATCCGAATATGTCCGTCGGGGTTGAGTTCGATTTCGAAGGCGGATTCCCTCTCGTTGGGGTCAGTCGAGGAAAATTGCAAGTGCGGCTGATTCTGGAGCGTCACGGCTCTGAGGAACAAGTCGTTGTCTCCTTTGAGCGCCACGCGTTTCGGAAGCTTAAGCAGCGTCTGCAAATTCACAAAATCGAAGAGAAGGAGATTGAGTGAAATTGAGGCAATGTTTCCGTCGAAGCAGTAGAGACGGGCACTGAGGTTGCCCGTCTGGAGATTGTTCAGGGCCACTCGTCCTCCGCTCTGCACGTGTCGCAATAAGAGACGCCCTCCAGTTCCCATGCTCGGCTCGAATAATGTGCACGTTGCTTTGGAGGTGTCCTCGATTGGTTGATCGGACGTGGCTACGATCCATTCCTGATTGGGCTGGCGCCCCCAGTATTTGTTGGTGTGGCGAAACCGGATGTGAACGAATCTCTCGTTTACTTCAGCCCTCTCGACGTCCATGGCCGAGAATGGGCTGAAGGCAGTGTCTTCCGCGCAACGGACGAAGCCGCGCACGGCGGTGCTCTCGTCCATGTAATAAGCGTAGCCGCCTCTGTTTGAGGTTTGGGGTTTGACCACGATAGAATCGGGAAACCAAAGGTTTGCCATGCTTAGTTCCTGTAGAAAACAAAACAAACAAGTTTAAATTTGGTTTGATTAATAGTGCTAGCTACAAATGTCTAATTAACAGGGGAATTTGAGGGGGAGGGGGTTTGGAAAACTTACAGTTGGATTCTGTAAATTGGTAATGGTTTATGTGTGTGAAGAAGGTTGTCATGAACCCTCCTATTTATAATCAAAAACTGAAGATAAGGTTGTGGTGGGAGGCCAGGGAGTCCTTATTTTGGTGTTTTATCTAGAGCCGGCAATTAGGGCTCGACCCGAAACCTAGTATGGACTGGGCTCTAAAATTAGAGGCCCATATAAAACTGGGCCTATTTGGCCCGATCCGATGGGTCCGACGGGCCTAATGGGTTAGGATGAATTTGGCCCGCAGGTCCATGGACAGCAAATGGCCTGATCATTTTTTTTTTCTTGAGGCAAATAAATAATTAAAATAAGTGCATTATTTTTAAATATTATTGTATTTTTTATTTTATTTTGACTTTGAAATTTAAACTTATGAATTATTTATATAGTATAATGTTATACTAGTTATGAATTATGTATAATTGAATTATGTATAATTAATTACATTAGTAATGTATATTTTTAATTATAACTATTTGTATAAATAAAAATGTTATGTGAGTATGAATACAAAACAATGTTTATATATATATATATATATATATATATAATTTTTGCTAAACATTTTTTTTTATAAAATATTTAATGGGTTGGGCCGGCCCGCTAATCCAGCGGGCTGTGGTGGGCTAGGTTGGGCTCAAATTTTATAGGCCCGACTAATTCATGGGTTGGTCCGACCCAGCCCACGAACATCGCTTGGCCCGATGGGTTAGGTTGGGCTGGGCCGGGCCGGGCAGCCCGATTTTCCAGCTCTAGTTTTATCCCCATATTTATATTATTTTAACAAGATAGATATTTTTATGCAAATTTTCAATTTCGAATTAATATATAAGAATTAATTTTGTGAAAATATCACTTCTGCTCACCCAACTTTACCTCTTTTCATATTTGGTCACCCACATTTAGTCACTATCAAAATTGCTCACTCAGTTATTATATTCTATCAAAATCACAAAAAAAAATACATATTCTGAGTTTGTTTCATTAGTTCTAGAAGATGCATGTGAAACTCAGTTATTATATTCTATCAAAATCACAAAAAAAAATATTCTGAGTTTGTTTCATTAGTTCTAGAAGATGCATGTGAAACTCAGTTATTATATTCTATTAAAATCACAAAAAAAAATACATATTCTGAGTTTGTTTCATTAGTTCTAGAAGATGCATGTATATCTATTTGGATTCAATTTAATTTTTGATGGAAAGTTAAATACCCATCCCTTTTTTCTCCTCCCCATGACTCGAACCCAGGACCTAAGGCCTAGGTAGTGGTGCTCTAACCACTTGAGCTATCCCACTTTGTCATTTGGATTCAATTTAAAAGGTTGAGTTGCGAGTTTTTAATATACTTTCTCCGTCCACGAATTCTTTTTCTCAAACTTGTCTAATATAATTGGCGTAATAGAGTTACAACTTAGTTTTGATTCTACTGTAGTGGATCAAAAATTTAAATGGACAATTGTGATCATATTCAAAATACTTAAAATTCAATTGCATATAAGAATTTGTCTAATTCATGTACTTTTGAACACAAGTTATAAAATAAAGTAGATAAAGTAAGAATATTATAAATGATGAGGAATAATTGGTCATCTCCTAAAATTTGGACTTAACTCAAACCAAATAGATTATTATTAGTGGTGCAGGCCCAAACAAACAAATCATTGGGTGATCCAATATCAAAAAAGCTCAATTAATCCAAAGGTGCCCTAAGAACCTAAAAGTACCAAAATACCCCCCGGTTAAGAAAACTTATAAATACATCACTTCCTTGAGACAAAAGATAACTTTTCTCATATATATTTATACGAGTCATTCATTTCTTCTCGACATATTATATAAAAACTTACTTGAGTTTCGGAGTCTTCGTATCGGGGTCCTCTACGGTGTGGCTTTTGCAGGTCCATTTGATCGAGTTTGAATCGGAACACTTGGAGAAGATGAAGTCTCAAGAGCGGATATTTTGATCCTCAACAGTAAGATATTGTGGACTCACTGTGAATAAAGTGATTATTTGTAACTAAAATTGAATGATATTATAAGTAATTAAGTTATGTTTAAAAAATAGAGATAAAATATCATTATTTAAGGTATAAAAATAAATTTGATGGACGAATTAATAAAGAGAAATGAAAATAGTATTGGTGGACTAAAAGATTGAGTATCTTAATTTGCTCAAGAAACTATCTCAATTATTAATGTGTAAACCGCAAATTAAAGTGTAATTGTAAGACGTCTCACTACAAAAACAGTATACAATGTTATGGGACAAGTTATTTTCAAGTAGTATTATGTAGGGAGTGTATTCAATTCAGATTCTGTTGGATTTTTTTGGATTTTAAAAAGTCAGTGGATTTAGAAAATTCATAGACTCTGTGCAGAGTTTGACTGACTTTTTTATTGATTTATATAGATTTGACAAGATTTTAAAATACACATTTTTTTATTGATTTACATGGATTTCCACAAACCACGCCCCTAAAACTATTGATGCAAAAGTATATTTGAACACTTGTATATAAAAAAAATTATCTAAATTATTTAGAAAAAATTCCAAAAATATATTAGTTGAAAAAAAAATTATTATTCATCATTATTATTCTCATCTTCATTTCCATCACGTTATATCTCGGCCTCATTTTTCACATAGCATTAGCAATACTAGTTCTGCATGCATTAACTTCAGCACAAGCCAATACTAACTCTGCTTGTATTTGAAATGGGAACTTGTGAATTGCGATTTGAAAATACCAAAAATTCTCTCAATCACATTTCTTAATGATGCATGGCGGAAGATTGAATAACTCACTTGCATTTATGGGTTTATGGGTGACGACCTTAACCACCAAAATCTTTTAGATGATATCGAACTCCACGTAATGGGGAATTGACGTCGATTAGATATTATTGCTAACCTAAGGTGTCCGATATACTATAATTTTTAAAGAAAGAACATAATTTTAAAATATAGAGATGTAATCTTTTTCACGATAATAATAGTGGTGAAGAATCTGTGATGCTTATTGAAGAACATAGTTACGTAATAGTGGTGAAGAATCTGTGATGCTTATTGAAGAACATAGTTACGTTTCTTGATTTTATTTCGTTTGAAGAAGAGCAAAGAAGATGGACAGGCTTTCGATGTTTTATAGTGTAAAATTCTCAAATAATAAAAACTTTTATAAGGTTTTTGTGTTGTATATCTTTTTGTTTCAAATAACAAGTGCTTTGGGAAGGAGACTAATGCAGTAGGTTAGTAGTTGAAATTTTGTTAGAAGAACAAAAAAGTTTTTTTTTTCTTCTCTTTCAGGGTTTTCTGAGAGAATTCGTTGAAATCTCTAGTTATTATAAGAGATTTTGGAGAGTGAAATTTATTTATAATTTTGGAGGAGAATCCATGAAAATCCATAGAGTATTGAAATCCGTAGACTATTGAATACCTAAAGATTTTTTAAGACTTTTTAAAATTCGTATTGAATACCTCCAGATTTTAAAGGACTTTTAAAAATCCGGATTGAATACCCCAGATTTTAAAAGTCCAACAAAATCCAACAAAATCTTAATTGAATACACCCCCTAAATATATTTGTAGGCAGAACTTCTCGAAAAATTTAAAAAAAAAAAATTCAATTTTCAATATTCAGATTTGGATTTGTTTAACAAATTCAATTTTGAATATTTAAATTTAAGATTTTCCACCACCTTCCACAAATATTGTACATTCAAATTATAATTCCTACTATAAAACATAGACCTAAATCATTGCTTCACTTCATTCCACTCTTTTCCATCCACTATTTTCCATCTCCTTTTTCTTGTGATAATTGATGAGTTTATATTATACAGATTTTTTTATCAATCAATTTTTAATAAAATTACAGATAATTTTATCTTTTTAATATCTTATTTAAACGAGGGTTCACATTTTTACAATTTTTTTTTAAATTTGTTTATGGAATTGAGGGTAATTGATTTGATCGATTATTAAATCTAAATATATTTGTAGGCCGAACTTCTCATTTCATTCCACTATTTTTCATCTCTTTCTCTCTCTTGCATAATTGGTGAGTTTCTATTATATTTTATCAATCAATTTTTAATAAAATTACTGATAATTTTATCTTTTTAATATCTTATTTAATTGAGTGTTCACATTTTTACCGATTTTTTTTTGGTAATTTAGTTTCTGAAATTGAGGACAATCTGTTATTAAATCTAAATATATTTACGCAGAACTTCTCGAAAGATTAAAAAAAAAAACAAATCTAATTTAATTATGTCTAAAATGAAAAGGGTATTTTAGATCTTTTCATATGGGTGTTCTCATCTTAGGGTGTGTGTTTAACTGGTGGGTGCCCTCAATAACCTGTGTGTATATCCGCGGCCTTCCCAAAAATAATTATTTGTTTCATGTTCATAATGGGCCTTCACATTCATGGGGCTATCCTAATCATGGTCGGAGTTGTCTTGGATACATGATGGGCTCAGCCCAAATAATGTTAAATAGGTTCGATATCAAACAAGGTACTTATTTTTCTACTGAATATGCACTCTTCTACTCTAACATAAAACTCATAAGTTAAAAAGATAAATCAAAATCCTCAAGCTCCATGCATAATTAATTCATTCAACTAAAAATTAGGAATATATTCTAAATTCAAAAAAAGTTAAAGATAAATAAAATAAAAATCAATTCTAAATTAATGAAATTTTCCAAGAAACCCCAAAACAATGTTTATTTTTTATTTTAAAAATCAGGTTTTGAATTTTAAAAACTGGGTTATAGGTTCACTACTACTTAGACATTTTCTTGTTTTGGAAGATTGATTAATTAATAATGGAATTTGTTATCCATTTATCTGAACTTCTTTATGTTACTCGATGTTTTTTTATTTTATATATATATTTACAAACAAAAATAACAACATCCTTGAACTAGTGAGAATTTTTTTTCTTTAATAATATTGTTAATTGGTCCCCTATATAAATCTTGCTTTGAATTAATTAAAAAAAAAAAAAAAACCACTGCATAAAACCAGAAAATCAGCCATAATCATTCAGAATCGTCGTTTTCCAGAAAATAAACACAACAACAACAACATTGACAATCTAAAAAAAAAAAAAAGAAAGGTAGAGTAGGTAGTTATTGGATAATGATAATTAAGGTCTCTCTAATCTAATTATCCTCAACTGATTCTCCATGACACAAACAAGCAAAAATGCTGACATAAACCGTCATTGACAGAAGTCGGGTCCATGGCGCCGCATTGTTGGCCATCAGGTCGGCCCGATTGGATATTCTGCCAATCATAAAGTCCTGCTTGTGGCGTGGCACTCGGGCCTTGGAAAGCATCTCTGAAATCCATTTGTTACTCAAGTTTTTGCGCTCAAGCCTCGGACATGGGGCCCAGAATGAAAAGGTTTCTGTTTCCTCAACCTCCACACATTCCCAATCTTCATGATCTTCATCTTCATTCACCACCAGTGTCTCAACTACAAGATTAATGAAATACATATCTTCATCATCCCCATTGATAGACGCACTCCTTTTCCTTTTCGGGATTTTCAGCCTGTGGGCTTCCCAGACATTGCAGTAATCGTCCACCGGCTCGGAGCAATGCATTAGATCAGGAAATGATTAATGACTTTGGTGGTGGAATTTAGGGTTCTTGGTTATTTATCAGGAGAGATTTTGAATGAGGATTGTACTCGCTTTAATGTCTTTTTTCATAACTCTGGACGACGCAAGAAAAAACAAGAGAGTTTTCATTTCCCACAAATTTTTAAGAGTTTTCATTTCCCACAAATTTTTGGACTCTTATTCATACACTTTCTGCTCGGTCTTCATACGCATTGATAATGATGAGAAGTATAAAAAGTCATTTTAACCTTTACTATACATTTTTTGACTCTTATTTATACACTTTCTGCTCGGTCTTCATACTGAATTGAGCAATGATAATGATGAGAAGTATAAAAAATCACTACAGAAAAACTGATTTTTAATGACATCATCTTCTCACTATTGTTTCTCTAGCTAAAAGTCTTTAGTGACTGGAATTTGAGAATTAATGACAGGACCTCTCACTAAAAGTCAATTACCATCGCTAAAGACTTTTAGCTAGAGAAGCTATAATGACAGAAACTATGTCACTAAAAGTCATTTTTCTTGTAGTGAATAGGGCATGGCGGACCTTTTAACTTTTTGCTAATGATTTTAAATGACGAAAATAACATTTAAATAAATATTGTTAAAAAAATATATCAAATAAATAAATAATATTCCAATTGGATGGAAACTTAATCCGTGTGCACGGAGGTGAGGGGATATCAATAATATCATATCCTTTAGACGGTTATTTTCAATGGCCTAGATTTTAGGAGGTGGTTTTCACTTTATTTTTATTGCAAATTTAATTAATTTTGCCATGGATTTTTTAGGGTTAGATTAGAGAATATTGATTAATGACTTTGGTAGTGGAATTTAGGGTTCTTGGTTATTTAGGGGGGGGGGGGGAGATTTTGAACTAGGATTGTATTTGGTTTTAATATCCTTTTTTATACCATTGGTCACAACAAAAAAACAAAAGAGTTTAAATTAATTTCCCATACGTTTTTTTGACGCTTATTCGTACTCTATGCGGTCTTCATACTGATCTAGACAAAAAAATCCAAATAAATAATATTCCAATTGGATGGAAACTTAATCCGGAGTGAGGGGATATCATATCTTTTGGGCAGTTATTTTCAATGGCCTAAATTTTAGGAGATGATTTTTATTGCGAATTTAATTAATTAATTTTGCCTTGGATTTTTTAATATTTATCTAACTATTATGAAATACTCCTTAAGTATAGGATTCCAACTCATATTTTATACGGAGTATTGAAAAGAACAAAAAATTACAAACGTTATTTAGTTGTTTGGCATAATAATAATTTGGATGCTGATCGAGATCAATATTCAGGATTTTTATTTATTTATTTTTAGTTCAATTTTGTGTAAATTTTTAAGATTTCAAATATCGCAACGAACGTTAAACTAGACCATGTCTATTTCGGAAAAGAAGCTATATATAAAAATACAAAAGAAAACATAAAATGAAAAGACTTTCGTTTTCTCAACTTCTATACCATCCCAATCTTCAACATTGACAACGAGTATCTCAACTACAAGATTAATGAAAAACATATCTTGATCATTGTCATTGAATCGGACTCCTTTTGGGAATTTTCAATTTGTGGGCTTCCCAGACATCATCGTAGTAATTGTCCACGGGCTCGGAGCAATCCATTAGATCATAGAATGATTAATGACTTTGCGGAATTGGGGTTCTTGATTATTTGTGGAATGGATTTTGAATGAGGATTGTATTTGGTTTAATGTCTTTTCCATAACTTTGAACAAAAGAAAAAACAAAAGAGTTAATTTTCAATACATTTTTTGGACTCTTATTCATACTCTTTATGTTCGAGGTCGGTCTTCAGGGCACATATAATAAGAAAGAGAAAATAGGACCTGACAGTTCTTTTAACGTTTTGCTAATCGTCTTAAATAACATTCAAATAAATATTGTAAAAAAAAATCAAATAAATAAATAATTATTCCAATTGGATGGAAACTTAATCCGTGTGCGAGGAGGTGAGAGGAAATTATATCCTTTGGTTTCAATGGGCTAGATTTTATTCGAATTTAATTAATTTTGCCTTTGATTTTTTAATATGTGTGTGCTAACATAACAGATGTTAACCAGCGAAACCAAGTATGACTTGGGACCCTCCCTCTATTTTCTTGTATACTATGCATGTTTACCACTAATTTAGTTATTTTTTTAAAATTTATTTTAATAAAATGTTACTCCCTCCGTGCATTATATTGTGGATAATAAAGTGAGTAATAAAGTAATCACATGATGTAATTTTAAAATGTTTAAAAATTGTAGTTTAAAGTAAAAAGTGTTTTATTGTCAAATAAAAAAATGTACAATTTAAATTGAGACATTCATTTTTTACAAATGCACAATCTAACTTGAAACGGATGAGTTTTCAAACTTATACAGACACATATGACATATATACGTTCATTTTATTTCCCTGAGTCTTTCTACATTGTTTTGTTTTTCAATATGAAGATATGATTTTTTTTATATTATCTTTTATTCAATTTTTGCTAAAAGCATATGTATATATTTGTGAACATGCAAGAGAGGCATTTTGAGATTAATTATAAATATAATGATGCATTTGTGGTAATATTACAAATATTAATATATATTATTAATTGAAAGGATTATTTTTTATAATTATATACTTGATTTTTTCATATTTTTGCATGCTTTAAGTATAATAATAATTATCTCAAAAGCGTATGGATTCGTTATAATATGAAAAGTATACGATCAAGTATTTATCAACTTAGGATCTATGAGAGTAAGAATTCCCAAGATTATGCATTGTCATGTTATTTTAGTAACGACTATGGTTGTTTTTGAATTTTTACTACTAATTAATTAAGACTAGAAATGAAGCATAAAATTATTTGCGAGTAACACTAAAATTAAGTTAAGAGCAAGAAACAATTAAAAGAACAATTATACTAACTTCCAAAAGTAGAAAGTGCAAGTGAAGAGATAATTGCTTCAGGTGTTTTCCTTAAGTGGGATCGATCCATAATGAACTAATCACGATATTTAAGTCAAATGTCTTGATATATGCTAAAGGCTATCACATATGTGTAGATCAATCCTTATTCCTTTTAAGGTCTACGTGAACACGTGCACTAATTAGTCTATCTAATTAATATCATAGGCTCCTAAGACAGTAAATTCGTAGACACTTTCAATACATGCAATTACTAATGTTTACGATTCGCCCTCTCACTAATCTCCTAGACGGGGCATCTATTTAATTAATGTCTAATGTGTCGATTTAATTAGTAACCAGCCCCTCTCTCGATTAAGCTAATTAATATATTAAACTTAAACTAATTGATTAAGTTTTTCATACATCACAATTATGCAAACTCAACCCTCGTTGCATACATGCAATTAGAATATTTTAAGTGATTTTGATATATTATCAATTTATTGCATTAAAGTTTTGACTCATTAAATTAGAAATTTAGAACCAAGTTAAAATTTTGATTCAATTGTATTATACAATTGAGTGCATACAAATCGTGACTCTTTAATTTATTGCAAATCATTTTAAATAATTTTAAATTAAGTATATTATTAATTTACTGTTAATTTTTAATGTTAATTATAAAAAAAAAAGGAGAGAGAGAACCATTGTCATTTTTATGTTTTATTTTCAATTCTCATACATTTTTTGACCCTTGTGGGTGGGGCTATTAACACCCCATACAATGTTATACACACCCCACTAAAATTTAAAAATTAATTTTTATTACTAAACATACCCTAATTCTTTTTCTTATTTGACCTTCAACACTTAAAACAAAATACAGATTAAATAAAAACCAAAATAACATTATTAAAATTAACTAAATCTTAAAAATATATAAATTAAAAAAAATATATCATCCGAAAAAAAAAATTATTCAATAATATAAAAAAATTAAATGAAAGTTGAAAAATATTTTTAAAAATTAAATAAATACTAAAAAAAATACTTGAATGAAAAAATAAATTAAAAAATTTAAAACGTTATGAAAATCAACTAAAATTTCAAAATAATTAAATTAATTATTTAATTAAATCTGAACAAAATTAAATAAATTAAATAAAATTTAAAAATAACTAAATTAAAAATATCAATTTAAGAATTCAAAATTTTGATAAACTAAATAAATAAGAGAAAGAAAAATCAATTCAATCTTAATAAAATACTAAATTAAAAAAATCAAATAAAAAATAAAAATCTTCAAAAATAAATTAAACCTACAAAAAAATTAAAAATATTAAAAACTCAACTAAATCTTCAATACTTATTTACCTTAATTATTTAATTTTTAAAGATTTAGATGATTTTTTTAAATATATATTTTTAATTTATTTATCTTTCTATATTAATTTACATTTTTAAATTTTTAATTGTTTTTTTAATTTAAATATTTTTTTACAGTTTATCAAACTTATTAGATATTTTTACGGTTTTATTTATCTTTTATTGATTTTTAAATTTTTTATTTGATTATTTTTATTTATTTATTTCTAAATATTTTCAGATTTTATTAAATCTACTCAGTTTTTTTTAAATTAATTGATTTATTATTTTAAATATTTTGTTGACTTCTTCAAACTATTTTCAAATTTTAATTATATTTTTTCAGATTATATTTTAAATTATTTTACTCTTTATTTATATAGGGATTGCTTAGTCATTTTATTTATATCTATTTTTGTCTTTAAAATAATAGGGTATGTATAACATTATGTGGGGTGTTAATAGCCTCACCCTAATAAGAAAGAGTAAAAAGCACTGATAATGATGAGAAGTAAAAAAAATAGGGTATGACGGTATTTTAACTTTTTGCAAATGGTCTTAAACACGGAAATAACAAACAAATAAATACAGTAAAGAATAAAAATAATAGGAGTATTCCAATTGGATGGAAACTTAGGGAGTGTATTCAATTAAGATTTTATTGGATTTTTTAGGATTTTAAAAAGTAGGTATTGATTTATATGGAATTTCATAGGCAGGATTTGGAATATACTTTTTTTTTATTGATTTAAATAGATTTTCATAAACTTCAATATTTATGCAATTAGTTTTTTTTTTTTGTTTTATGTGAAGTGTTTTTTTAAAAATTAATATTATATATATATATATATATATATATTATATAAAGTTTATACTCCTATATTAATTCGAGGCGGGTCAGATATTCGCGGATCAGGCATAAGACCCCGACCCATACTCAATACGGGGTCGGATCCCGACCCATACTCAATACGGGGTGGATCCGACCTGATCGAAAGCTCGACAATAACTCGTCTGTATATTGTAAATATATAAATTAGAGTTTATTTTATTATATTTTGTGTAAATTATTAAAAAGATAATATAATTTTTTTAAAATGTGATTATTTTTTAAAAATTATTTTGGGGTGAACTCATAAAATGAGTGGGTACATATAATCGTGATAAAATAATAATTTGGGAGTGAACTCATAAAATGAGCGGGTGCAGATAACCGTGGTAAAAAATGATTTGGGGGTGAATTCATAAAATGAACGAGTACATATAACTGTGGTAAAAAAAGATTTGGGGGTGAACTCATTAAATGTGTAAGTACATATAATTATAGTAAAAAATAATTTGAGAGGTGAACTAATTAAATGAATGGGTGCAGATAATTTGAATTAAAAAAAAATGAAATTAAGGAGGTATGCACCATGCACTCGCATGCATACAAGTATTTGGCTTTTCTTTTTACTAAAGATATGCTCATCATATTTAAATAGTTAACTTTTAAATACTTTTTCTTTTTTAATTATTAACAAAGTTAATGATTATCGAAAATATTTTTTACACTTTATCTCTATATCTACTTTATATACTTGGTATTAAAATATAATTTTTTTTTAAAACTTGTGTCCAGTTAAGGAGACATATTTTTAATGAACAGATGAAAGTATTTTTTTTTCTTAGTTTGAAAGAATGTAGAGTTTTCATATTATGTTAGGACTAGTAACCTTTGACATAAATAGAGAGTGAAGTAATTAAAAAAAATCTAAAAAAAATGAAAAAATGTAATTAAATTTTAAAAAATATTTTAAAAAATCAACTAAATCTTATAATATAACTAATTTAAATAAATCAATTAAATTTATTGAAAAATCTGGGAAAATTAAGTAAAATCTGAAAATATTTTAAAAATTAAATATATTAAAATAATCAAATAAAAAAGTTAAATATAATCGTAAAAATATTTTAAAATTTTAAAATAAATCATAAAAAAAATTCAATTAAAAAAAAATAATTAAAACAGTAATAATTTGAATTAATCTGAAAATGATAAATTAAATCTAAAAAAAATATTTAAAATAAATCACCCAAATCTTCAAAATTAATAATTTTTTAAGACTGGCCTATTTCAAATTCGAATTAATTAATTTATTAAATTGGCAATAAAAATAATTTGAAAGCCATATCCTAAAATCTAGGCCATTAAAAATAACCGCCCAAAGAATATGGTTTCCCCTAACATCCGCACACGGATTAAGTTTCAATACATCCCAATTGGAATTATTTTTTATTTATTTGAATATTTTTTATTTATTTAAATGTTATTTATGTCGTTTTCATTAGTAAAACGTTAAAAGGGCGATCACGTGTCATGCCTCTGTTATTTTTATTTTTCCTATGCTTTGTTAGTTTTTCTTATTATATGTGTCATGTAAGTACGAAAACTGTCTTAGATCAAAGAGAGTAATAAATACCAACAAGCGGCCGTATCGAAATTGAAAACTCATTTATGGAAAAAAGACTTTAAACCCTATTTAATCTATTAGATCAAATAGAATCTTCATCCAAAATCTCTCCCAACCAAGAACCCTAAAGTTCAAAGTCACTCATCACTCTCTGATCAAATGGATTGCTACAAGCCCGTCGACGATTACTGCGATGTCCGTGAAGCCAGCACCCTCGAAATCCCGAAATTGATTCCTTCCAACGACGATAATCTTGATATGTTCTTCATTAATCTTGAAGTCGAGACGATAGTTGTTAAAGAAGACGAAGATGAAGACGAGGATGAAGACAAGGATGAGGATGAAGACGAGGATGAGGATGATGATAAAGAGGAAGAGGAGGATGAAGATGAAGATAAAGAGGAAGAGGAGGATGAAGGAGAAGTTGAAGATTTGATGAATGGTTTGGAAGCAGAGGAAGCGGAGGTGTTTACATTCTGGGCGCCATGTCCAAGGCTTGAGCGCAATAACTTGAGTAAGCAATGGATTTCAGAGATGCTTACGAAGGCCGGTGTGCCACGCCACAAGCAGGAGTTTATGATTGACAAAATATCGGATCAGGCGGACGAGATGGCCGCCAACGCAGAGAGCTGCAGGATTAATAAGGAGAGGCAAGTTCTGCCCATGATGGTTTTTATAAGCATCGTCGCTTGTTTGTGCTATGGTGAATCTGTTGAAGATATATAATTAGCTAAAAACCTTCAATTCGTCTTCCGTTTCTTCATTCTTTTCTTTTTTGTATCTGCCTTGTTCCTTGTAATTCTTCTCAATGAAAGCTCGCTCTGTTAAAAAAACACACGAAGCTCCTTTAGATTTCGGTGAAGTGGTTCCCTCCACGCCATTGTTGTCTACTGTACAGTACCACCGTTACTCTAATGATAATTCGTTTTCGATTTCACACCATAATTTTAACAATTGTTTCAAGCTCCAGATCCAGAAATATAGTAGTATCATTTATGAATCAACAGTACTTTCATATATAGCTTTCTTACACTATAGCAGGATTTACAATATTTGATTTCTTCTTTTTAAATATGACTACTTCATAATGAAAGCAGACAATAAAATGTTAGTCTGGGTCGAGAATTTACATCTGATGAAAATATTAAACGTACCAACAATAAGAATTGCTAAAATTAATTAAATTAAAAATCGAAAAGTACAAGTTCTTGAAACCTGAGAATGCAAAACCATTTATGATTCACATAAATTATTGATCCAGACTCAAAAACATCCCATCACAAAATGGGAAAATGTTTTAAGTAGCAAATCAACAAGATGGTGTCAAAATTGAAATGATAGTATTATTTATTTTTTCCTCAGTTTGAAAGAATGTAGAGTTTTCATATTATGTTGGTTTAGCACTAGTACACTTCTTAAAGCTCTACACCTACTTTCTTGAAAATGCTTTCTTATCAAGTAATGATTGACTAATTCCTTATATATATCAGTTTTCTATAATTATGTAAATTGATTATTGTAAATCTTCACTATATATATCTCATTATTCACATTTCTCTATCTGTCTCCATCACAAAGATATGTCAAATACTCAAAAGTATCTAAAAAAACAGTATGGGATTAGTTGTACCACTTTTGGTGTTTTACATTAATTAGAAGAGTAAGGCTATTAGCACCCCCAAATACTTTATAGACATTCCATAATCTTAAAGATAAAAATAGATTTATATAAAATGATTAAGTAACTTCGATATAAATAGAGAGTAAATAATTAAAAAAAATCTAAAAAATATGGAAAAAATATAGTTAAAATTTAAAAAATCAACCAAATCTTTTAAAATAACTAATTTAAATAAATCAATTAAATTTATTGAAAAAATCTGGGAAAATTAATAAAATCTGAAAATATTTAGAAAATAAATATATTAAAATAATAAAAGTTAAATAAAATCGTAAAATATTAATTTAAAACAGTAATAAATCGAATTAATCTGAGAATGATAAATTAAATCTAAAAAAATTGTTTAAAATAAATCACCCAAACCTTCAAAATTAATATTTTTTTAAGATTGACATAATGTCAAAATTCGAATTAATTAATTAAATTGGAAATAAAAAAAATGTGAAAGTCATCTCCTAAAATCTAGCCATTAAAAATAACCGTCCAAAAAATATGATTTCCCTTAACCTCCCGGGCACACGGATTAAGTTTCTATCCATCCCAATTTGAATTATTTTTTATTTATTTGAATATTTTTTATTTATTTAAACGTTATTTTCGTCGTATTCATTAGAAAAAGTTAAAAGGACGGTCACGTGTCATGCCTCTGTTTTTTACCTTTTCTGTGTTTTGTTATTTCCTCTTATTATATGTGTTATTGGTACGAAGACCGTCCTAGCGTCCGTATCGGAATTGAAAACACCTTTATGGAAAAAAAGACGTTTAACCCTATTTAATCTATTAGATGAAATAAAATCCTCATCCAAAATCTCTCCCATATATAACCAAACCAAGAACCCTAGAGTTAAAAGTCACTAATCACTCTCTCTGATCTAATGGATTGCGGCGAGCCCGTCGATGATTACTGTGATGCCAGAGAAGCCCACAACCTCGAAATCCCGGAAATGATTCCTTCCACCGACTATGATCTTGATATGTTCTTCATTAATCTTGAAGTCGAGACCATAGTCTATTTTGATGAAGATGAAGATGAGGACGAGGATGAAGACCAGGATGAAGATGAAGATGAGGATGAAGAGGAAGTTGAAGATGAGGATGAAGAAGAAGTTGAAGATTTGATGAGTGGTTTGGAAGTAGAGGAAAGGGAGGTGTTTACATTCTGGGCGCCATGTCCAAGGCTTGAGCGCAATAACTTGAGTAAGCAATGGATTTCAGATATGCTCACGAAGGCCGGAGTGCCACGCCACAGGCAGGATTTTATGGTTGACAAAATATCGACTCGGGCGGACGTGATGGCCGCCAACGCAGAGAGCTGCAGGATTAATAAGGAGAGGCAAGTTCTGCCCATGATGATGGTTTTTATCAGCATCATCGCTTGTTTGTGCTATGGTGAATCTGTTGAGGATAATTAATCAGCTACACCCACTTCATCTTTTCCCTTTCTTCTTTCTTTTTTCATTTCTTCTTTTTTTTTCCTTTGTTATTCCTCTCTTGTGTACTGGGTTTGAGTACCCCTTCTACTCATTTCTACTGCAATAACATCTTCTTTTTTCTAGGTTAACGTTTATTATGGAATAATTACTCTAGCTACATTAATTTTATTGTTGTTTGGGTCTTCTGATTGATTTATTATGCTTTTGGAAAAACGATTCTGACTGATTGACTAATCATTCGCATGATTATGGCTGATTTTCTAGATCTAGAATCTCATATATATTTTTTTTCAAAATTAATTGAAAGCAAGATTTAGGGCTTTAAGCTCCGCAAGGTATGTAGATTTTGAATGGTTTGGGGGGTTTCTTCCGATTGAGATTTTTTTTAAGGATTGATTCTGCAGAATGATTGATTGATTCCCTTTGATTATGGAAAATTTCCTGAATTTAGAATTGATTTTTATTTTATTTATTTATGGTAGTACAATTTTGAAATTAGAATTGCAAGTCACAATAACCACGCTCTAAAGGAATGTTTGATGGTGGATTGATCAGGATGGAAATTAAGAATCTAATGACAATTACATGTTTTTATTTCATGAATTCAATCCTCTTTTCCAAAGAATAAAAGTGATATGGGACAGGTGTCAATTTTTTTAAAACAGATGTCAAATTTTAAAGCAATATGAAACACTCTATTTGTGACACACGTGTTGCCTTAATAATTATAAGATGTCATTGATTTTTTATTTTATTTTTTTATTATATTTACCTACCAAACAATCTACAATAATAATTAAGAGCATACCTATTAATATTCCAATTAATAATATTATTATAAAAAATTAAGAAAATCTCACCAGTTCAAAAAGTATCATCATTTTTTCTTTTTCTTCAATAGAAGATGTGGTGGTGCTGTTGTTTTTGTTTGTAAATATGTAATCAAAAAATATTCATAATAAAAGAGATAATTAATTCATAACAAATTCCATTATTAATTAATCAATCAATCTTCCAAACTCTATGTAGCAGTGAACCTATAAACCATAACATGCAAATAATTATCCCCTGTTTTCACAATTTGTGAAGGAAAATTATGATGATTAACTGCATCAGGAAACCCTTGAGTGTCCAAACAAAATCCATCATGTGCTCCATAAACAGCTCCATTCTTCCCACCAACATTCTTCAACATGTTACCACTATAAAACTGAACCCCAACCTGATTACACCACAATTCCATCTTCCTCCCCGATTCCTCGTCGCGCACAACGGCCACCTCCGTTAGATGTTTTTGTGACCCGTTTCTATCGAGGACATAGTTGATATCGTATCCATTTGGTAGTTCGTTAGACCTAGCCCCGATTTTCTGGGGCTTGAGAAAATCGTAGGGCGTCCCTCTAACAGAGGAGACTTTCCCCGTTGGGATAAGTTTATCATCGACGGGGGTGACGTTGGAGGCATAGAGGTGGAGAGTGTGCGAAAGTACGTTCCCAGTTCTATGACCTCCAAGATTCCAATATGTGTGAGAAGCTAGATTTATTGGAGTTGCCTTTGTTAGTGAGTTTGCTTCCATTTTTATACCAAGTTTGTTTGATCCAATTATCATGTAAGTCACCGTTAGAGTTACTCCTCCGAGAAATCCTGCATTAAAAGAGACAAAATTAATCAAAAAGATAATTGAAAACTTCTTCTCCAGATCAAATTTTAGATTTGAGTCTTGATCAATATAGATTATCAATTTATAAATGGCTCACCCAATTCAAGGTTCAATTTTTAATTGTTTCTTTCTCTTTAAATGTTTGATTTTTTTTCTTTATCTCAATTAAGAGTTTGATAAAAAAAATTACCTTAGAGTAAATAATTACTATATTAATTAATTGTGCTAATGGGTGATTTAATTTAATTTATGCAGGAGTTTGATGCAAAGCTTTCAGACTTTGGACTGGCTAAAGCTGGGCCCACTAATATGCAGACTCATGTTACTACAAAAGAGTAATGGGCACTGAAGGTTATTGCGATCCGCATTATCTTACCACCGGTATATCCGTATATATTTATTTTTCTTCTTAAATTCCTATATTAATTTTACACGACTCATTCACTTTCAATTTTATACCAACTTATGTACAATTAGAATCATCAGATGATACTAGATATTATTATTTGCTCAAAAAAAAAAGGGGGGGGGGATGGATATTAGGTAAAAAAATTATGCGACAGGTCGGTTACATGATTTTTTTTTAATTATCACGATTATGCATACAAAGTATATAGATGTTGCACATATAAAGTGTCAAAATTAGAAAATACATATTTTAAGATACTAGGAAAGACATGGGAGATGATAATAAATAATTTCCTAAACTAAAAAATTATTTCGAAGTAATTTTTGAGGGTGAAAATAAATAAAACATCAAATAAATTGAATCAAGGATTTAAGTCTAAAACATCATCAATTCACTGTTGTGAGGAATATAAGTCAATTTAGTACCATAACTTTTAAATTTTTTTGAAATAGTTTAAGAAAAGGTAAAAAGTTATGGAAGTAACACACAAAGTCTTGTATACACCGGCTACTACAATATGCAACTCATGGTTCATTTTAAAATTGTAATAGTTATTTTCGCTAAAACCTATTAGTTGATAAATATTTATTATTTTCACTGAACCATATTTATGTGCATTTCCAATACAAAAGACTTACTCTCTTGATAATTGTTCCTAATTAATTCTTGGATCATCATATTTTCTCAACTATTAATCAAAAGATAAAAAAATAAAACTATTTTCTTCTTTGTGTTTAATAGGTAAATCATAAATGTGAGTGTTATCTCATAATTTCATAGTCAGCACAGTAAGTAGTGAGCTGATAGAATCAGATAAGATGACTTAGGCCGAAATCAGATGAGTTGAAGGTTTTCAATCAGCTGAGGAGGTGATGCTTAGAGTTCAGCACTGTTGGTCAGATCAGCACAGTACTTCAACAGAGTATATATATCACAGTACTTCAGCAGAATATATCAAGCACAGTACTTCAGCAGGGTATATCAGCACATTACTTCAGCACGGTATATCAGCACAATACTATCAGCAGAGTCAGCTTTTAATCACAAGAACAGAAGAGTTGAGTATCAGAACACTAAGTAGTGTTCTGATCTTTATGGACAAGTCTTCTGATATGAAAGTTAGTTTAACTAGTTGTATTACAGTTACAACTACTTGAGGGCATAACTACCATTTCAGTTGGGCAATAACAGAGCATATGGGTTGTTACAAGCGGTTGCAAACGGTTGCTAACTACTCAAACTGTCCTAACAGCAGCAACTACCTTGGTCTTTATATACTCTGCATATACGATTGTAATTTTTGAGTTGTGTGACTTTACAAGTGAAGTGAGGAAATATCCTATTACGAGTGAATGAGTGTGTAAACATTTTTTATCAATCAAAGAATTGCTCGTCTGGTCTAGTGGATGTAGATCACATTGATCGAACCACTTAAATTCTTTGTGTGATGTTTGTTTTGTTGTTTACTTTTCGAATTACTATCCTAGAACAGTTATTTCTTATATCTTCAAGTATTCTACTTGGTTGGAGACGTCTAATCAACTGGAATCCTCTGGACAGTAAACTAACAGTGAAATGCGATGTTTATAGTTATGGACACAAAGTTAGAAGGACAATATTGTAAAAGAAGTGCTTATATTGCTGCAAATATTGCACTACGTTCTGTACATCACCAGCCCAAATATAGACCACCTATGACTTATAAGTTAGAAATTCTTGAAAATCTTCCCTCCTTCAAAAACCAACATATATCCTAAATCAATTATTAATTCTTATTTTACTTATATTGTACTATAGTGTTATTTAATTTCAAGCATTGGCCCTTTATTGTGTTGATTTCGATTTTTCTCTTCTTTTATTTTAAATTTTAATTTACACAAGAGAAAAGAGAGAGTCATCATTTTTTGGCTTGATAATTAATTAGTATATTATTCAAAACAAAACGAAAAAACCTACCTGTTTTATTTATTTTGCTTCGTAGATTGAGATAAGATGGGTTTAGATATGGTGGGATATGTAAATTTTGGCTTGATAAATCCAGGGAGGCTAGTTATCTAAATTCATAGAATCTAGTTTATAAAAATCGGGTCAAATTATAAACTCAGATCAAAGTGTTTAAAGTTATGAAAAATTAAATATGAGAGAAGGTAAATTTACATATCAAACCCATTACTGAACCCCTAAAACAAACATACCTATGCATATATAAATATCCGTGTAGGCGTGTGTAGAACATAAAATAAATGACATATCTAACAAAATTCATCTTTAATTTTTTCAAATCAAAATCTAACAAAATTTATCAAGAGCAAGACTAATGCAGACAATTAATTTGTATGGAACGGTATCATATCAGTGGACTAATTATGATTTTATCCAAATTATATTTTAAAGTAAAAGCGAGATCTAAATATTGAAGTGACACAATTTCATGTACAAATCATATTTAAAGTAGTGAGATCTAGTTATTAAATTGTGTTGTCTTCTCATTCACAAAAAGTATGTTCAGTGTTATTTTTCTCTTTATCAAACATATGCTCATCATATTTAAATAATTAACTTTTAAATATTTTTTCTTTTTTTAATTACTAACAAAATTAATGATTATCAAAAATATTTTTTACAGTTTATCTCTATCTACTTTATATACTTGACATTAAAATATAAATTATTTTTAAAACTTGTGTTCAACTACGAAGACATGCATATTTTAGGTGGACAGTTAAAGTATTATTTTTTTCCTCGATTTGAAAAAATGTAGAGTTTCCATATTATGTTGGTTTAGCACCAGTAGACTTCTTAAAGCTCTAGACCTACTTCTTGAAAATGCTTTCTCTATCCAGTCTCCATCACCGAAGATATTTCAAGTCCTCAAAAATATCTGAAAAAGGGTATGGGATTAGTTGTCCCATTTTTATTGTTTTACATTAGAGTAAAGCTATTAGCACCCCAAATAATTTATAGACAGTCCATAATCTTAAACGATAAAAATAGATATGTGTAAAACAATTGAATAACCTGATAGAGTAAATAATTTAAAAAAAAAATCTAAAAAATATGGAAAAAATGTAATTAAGATTTAAAAAATATTTTAAAAAATCAACTAAATCTTTTAAAATAACTAATTTAAATAAATCAATTAAATTTATTGAAAAAATCTGAGAAAATTAAATAAAATCTGAAAATACTTTAAAAAACAAATATATTAAAATAATCAAAGTTAAATAAAATCGTAAAAATATTTTAAATTTTTAATAAATCATAAAAATAATTAAATTAAAAAATTCAATTAAAACAGTAATAATTCGAATTAATCTGAAAATGATAAATAAAATCTAAAAAAATTATTTAAAATAAATCACCGAAATCTTAAAAAATTAATAGTTTTTTTAAAATTGACATATGTCACACACATATTAAGAAATTCAAGGTATAATTAATTAAATTGGAAATAAAAATAATATATGTGAAAGCCATCTCCTAAAATCTAGCCATTAAAAATAACCACCCAAAGAATATGATTTCCCCTAACCTCCCCCGCACACGGATTAAATTTCCATCCATCCAAAATTTGAATTATTTTTTATTTATTTGAATGTTTTTTATTTATTTAAATGGTATTTCTGTCGTTTTCATTAACAAAAAGTTAAACGGACTTTTTTTTACTTTTCCTATGCGTAGTTATACGAAGACTGTCTTAGGTCAAAGAGATGAGTAATAAATTACCAACAGGCGTCCAGACATGTATCGGAATTGAAAACTAGTCTTTTGTTTTTTTCTTGAGATTAAAGTTATGGAAAAAAAGACGTTAAACCCTATTTAATTAACTTGTTAGATCAAATTCAATCTTCATCCAAAATCTCCCAAAGAACACTAAAGTTCAAAGTCAATTAGATCAAATTCAATCTCATCCAGAATCTCCCCATAAATAACCAAGAACTCTAAAGTTCAAAGTCAATAATCACTCTCTGATCTAATGGATTGCTACGAGCCCGTCGACGATTACTGTCATGCCTGGGAAGCCCACAGCCTCGAAATCCCAAAAATTATTCCTTCCAATGACAATAAACTTGATATGTTCTTCATTAATCTTGAAGTTGAGACTATAGTAGTCTATGAAGATGAGGATGAAGAGGAGGATGAAGACAAAGACAAGGATGAGGAGGAGGACGAGGATGAGGATGAGGATGTAAACGTAGACGAGGACGTAGATGAGGATGACAAGGAGGAGGACGAGGATGAGGATGTAAACGTAGACGAGGACGTAGATGAGGATGAGGATGAGGATGAAGATGTGATGAATGGTTTGGAAGTAGAAGAAAGGGAGGTGTTTTCATTATGGGCGCCATGTCTAAGGCTTGAGCGCAATAACTTGAGTAGGGAGTGGATTTCAGAGATGCTAACGAAGGCCCGTGTGCCACTCCACAAGCAGGAGTTTATGGTTGACAAAATAGCGAATCTGGCGAATGAGATGGCGGCGAACGCGAGGTGGAGGAAAATTCTGCCGATGATGGTTTTTATAAGCATCGTCGCTTGTTCCTGCTATGGATGAGGCCGGAGTGGAGGACACCCTTCATGTTGTTTCTTCTTTCTTTTCTCTGTCTGCCAGCTTGTTACTCTTTTTGTTATTGATCAGCTTTCTTGTATTCAGTTAATTTGTGTAGTACCTCTTCTACTCGTTTCTAGGTCATTATGGAATAACTACTCTACCCTTTTTTTTCAAAATTATTTGAAAGCAAGATTTAGGGCTTTAACCTTTAAGCTCCGCAAGGTATGTAGAATAGGGTATGATTTTGAATTGGTTTGTGGGTTTCTTCTGATTGAGATTTTTTTTAAGGATTCTGCAGAATGATTAATTGATTCCCTTTGATTATGGAAAATTTCCTGAATTTAGAATTGATTTTTATTTTATTTATTTATGGTAGTACAATTTTGAAATTAGAATTGCAAGTCACAATAACCACGCTCTAAAGGAATGTTTGGTGATGGTGGTGGGTTGATCAGGATGATGGAAAATAAGAATCTAATGACAATTACATGTTTGGAAAAAATAAAAGTGAATGGAACAGGTGTCAATTTTTTTAAAACAGGTGTCAAATTTTTTAAAACAGGTGTCAAATTTTAAAGCGATATGAAATAAAAGTGAAACACTCTATTTTGACACAAATAGAGTTGACTTAATTATTATAAGACGTCATTATTTTTTATTTTATTTTTTGATTCTATTTACCGACCAAACAATCTACAATAATAATTAAGAGCATACCTATTAATATTCCAATTAATAATATTATTATAAAAAATTAAGAAAATCTCACCAGTTCAAAAAGTATCATCATTTTTTCTTCAATAGAAGATGTGGTGGTGCTTGTTTTTGTTTCTAAATATGTAATCAAAAAATATTCATAATAAAAGAGATAATTAATTCATAACAAATTCCATTATTAATTAATCAATCAATCTTCCAAACTCTATGTAGCAGTGAACCTATAAACCATAACATGCAAATAATTATCCCCTGTTTTCACAATTTGTGAAGGAAAATTATGATGATTAACTGCATCAGGAAACCCTTGAGTGTCCAAACAAAATCCATCATGTGCTCCATAAACAGCTCCATTCTTCCCACCAACATTCTTCAACATGTTACCACTATAAAACTGAACCCCAACCTGATTACACCACAATTCCATCTTCCTCGTCGCGCACAACGGCCACCTCCATTAGATGCTTTCGTGACGTCCCGTTTCTATCGAGGACATAGTTGATATCGTATCCATTTGGTAGTTCGTTGAACCTAGCCTCGATTTTCTGGGGCTTGAGAAAATCGTAGGGCGTCCCTCTAACAGAGGAGACTTTCCCCGTCGGGATAAGTTTATCATCAACGGGGGTGACGTTGGAGGCATAGAGGTGGAGAGTGTGCGAAAGTACGTTCCCACTTCTATGACCTCCAAGATTCCAATATGTGTGAGAAGCTAGATTTATTGGAGTTGACTTTGTTAGTGAGTTTGCTTCCATTTTTATACCAAGTTTGTTTGATCCAATTATCATGTAAGTCACCGTTAGAGTTACTCCTCCGGGAAATCCTGCATTAAAACAGACAAAATTAATCAAAAAAATAATTGGAAACTTCTTCTCCAGATCAAATTTTAGATTTGAGTCTTGATCAATACATATATAATTTTCCAACTGATCATCACTCAAACGTAAATTTTAAAAAATGTATTCGATTAAATATAGTTATAAAGTACTCTATGTGTCCCACTATTATTTGCAGACTTTCCCCTTTTAGATGTCTCAATATTATTTACATTACACAAAATAAGGAAATCTTAGTTAAATCTTTTACCTCACAATACACTTATTTACATTACATCTCATTACTTTTTCACTCTTAAACTAAACACATTATTTGACAATTCTAGAAGATACACGCGTACCGTTAACAACGATTAACCTTGAATTTTATTTATCATTATCACAATAGACAAAAAGATCAGAAAATGAATTATCTGAAACTTAACGTGAAGTATTCGATCAGAATTAGACAACGTCATTCGTGGATTGTATATCATACTGTCAATATTTCTAATTTCTTCATAATAACTCTCATAATAAAATGTAAATAAAATGTAAATTAATGAACAATAAATTAAGTTTAATATCTTCAAGTTCCTATATTTGAAATCAATAATCATTATAAAATTATATTATACATCAAAATCATTAATTCACCTAAAGTTTGAAAATTCATTTATATTGAGATTTACTTATTAATAATTTAAATTAATTATAATAAATTAAAAACTTTAAATGAGATATTAAATGTAAATTAGTCAAGAGTCAATTGTACTTAATATCTTCAAATTTAACATTAATTTTGATATACCATGCTTGCGCCCATAAATTATGCTTAATATCTTCAAATTCACTATATTTGAAATCAATAATCATAATCACATAAAAAGTAATAAGAATTATTCAAATTAAATGAAGTTAATTAAAGAAATAAATGTATAGTATAAATATGTTGGAAATATTAGTAATTATTACTTGTGTGCATTAATTAGAGGAAATTAATTTTAAATTATGTAACAATTAATTTAAAACATGTGATAAAAATACTTATGTATGATAGGTACAATCAGGTTAAATATATATAGCAAATTTTTAGTTTTATATTATAGTTTGAATAATAAACTACATTTCTAAATGTATTTTCGATAAAATAAATTGAGAATAATCTTTCAAACTAATTGCTAAAAAAAAAAAACTGGAAATCTGTTTGTTGAATGGAACATGGGTAAATTTTCCAAATTTATGGAAATCATATTTTTCGATAATAGACTAATTTAAATTTAATTATACGGAGTATTAATAATGTAATTAATTATATTTCTTCCCATTCGGCATTAATTTAGGATACGTAAATATTAACGGTAAACATTAAAGAAAAGAAAGAGATGATTGACTTAAAGTGTAATGACATTTGTTAAAAATAATTATTTAATAAATGTAAATGAATTAATGAAATTGGAATTCCTAAAATTTTGATTTTTTTTTATATTTAATACGTAACCGTTCAATTATATTTTCTAAAAATATTCCTAAAATCTAAAGATTCCTAGCTAGATTAATTTAAATTTAATTATATTAATGATATAATTAATTATATTTCTTCAAACTCAACGTTAATTTAGGATATAACGGTCAATATTAAATGTAAAATTTAAAGAGATAATTGACTTGAAGAACTCACACAATATTTTAAATCAATATTTATAAAATTATATTACATTACAATCATTAATTAATTTTTTTTATTCATAAATCTACTTCTTCACTGTTTTCGAAAAAATAAAATCAACTTCTTCACTACACTTTTTATCCATTTCAAGTGAGGTTCTCCATATATAGTTTGATTTTCTTTATAAAAACCACACCATAATATTCCAATCATAAATTGCACGCGTTTGTATATATAGTTTCACAAAATATAATTTCAAACATCACTCAAACGGATCTCGTAAAAACAGATCTGCAGTAGAATCCGCAGATCAAGTATGCATATATGTTTGGTTTAATATCACACTATTAACAAACCGATCATCTAAGAAAAACGAACTTACAGGCAACATACTAGCTTTAATTTCTTAACAGCAACTTCCACGTAATGATTCGCGAGCGTAAGCAATGTCAACTGTTAATTTCAATTGCAAATCATAAACTAACTCCACAGCAACAAAATCCCCCATCTCAAATCACAACAACACACATAATTAAGATTCTACCACAACTTCCAAAAAAAGCTCTATGAATCGGAATGAATAATTCAACAATTAAACTCAAAATCAAAGAAATTAAAAACTAGGGCACAATGTAAAGAGGTATAACCTTGGTAACGGGAGTTGGCGTCGGCAAGGCGGGGGAGCTCTAGCTTTCTCTGGTTGGGTCCGGCGACGGCGGCGCGAGGAGGGAGGCGAGCGACGTGCGAGGAAGGAGGTGACGGCGACTATTGATTTGGGGGAGAACTCTCCGTTTTTTTGAAAGTAGGTTGAAAAAACGCGATTAATGAATGTTTGGGGGAGAAACCCAGCTTCGATCGATTTGGGGAATTAATGTTGGAGGACAGAGGAATTAAACGCGTGGAATTAATATGCTTTGACCAAATTTTTAGCTTGGAGAGCGGTTATGAACAGCTGTCGAATGTTAGCTTGCAAAGCGGTTCTCAACCGCTGTCTAGGGGTGTAAACGAGCCGAGTCGAGCCGAGCAGTGCTGAGCTCGAAACTCGACTCGATTGTTATACTCGAAGCTCGAAAATCGACTCGACTCGGTCGAGCCTAAAATTTTGAAGATCGAGCTCGACTCGATAAACTCGAGCTCGACTCGACTCGACTCGATTACCTATATGATTTTCAAAATTAATTTTAAAACATATTTTTTTCTAAAATAAACTCGAGCTCGACTCGATTACTCGTATATAAATTATATATTAATGGCAAAATAGTAAATATTGTTCAAGCTCGATTAGGCTCGTGAGCCTTTCGAGTCGAGTATCTATGAGCTCGAACTCGAACTCGGTAGCTACTCGAGTAGCTCGAAACTCGACTCGATTAACTTCGAGTCGATTTCGATCTTTTTTCGAGTCGAGCACGAGTAGCTCGCGAGTAGGCTCGACTCACTTACACCCCTACCGCTGTCCAAGTGTTTCACTTAACCGCTGTCTATGTTAATTTTTTTTTTTTTTTTAAAAACCGCTCTTCAAGTGCTATCTTGAAGAGCTTTTCGAAAAAAGAGCTCTCCAAGTGCAGCTCTCCAAGCTTAAATGTGTAGTAGTGAATAGGCGGCATCCTCAATTACCAGAAATTTGTTAATTAATCCCCACGCAAGAAACTCCACTTCTTGCTCCTCCCATTACCCAGCAACTACATACAGCCTCCAATTTAATAATTCCTCTCAGTTTGTTACAGCTGCTCCCCCTATATACCCCTTTGCCGTTCAACTCTCTCCATCACTATCCCCAATATTTTATTACTTCTTCTGTCGAAGCTCTCCCTCTGTTATCATGGCTACAACCCAGCTTGCATCACCTCTCTCCGCAGAGTCGTGTCCGGCGTCGGCCATGGTTGTCGGCGCCTCCTCCAACCCCCGGTCTCGCCCACCGCCCACTTGTCAATTTTGCCGAATTCTCGGCCATACGATCAAAACATGCCCAGAACTCCAGCAATTGCTCCCTGATCAGATCCACAACTCACTGGGTCGACTCGGTCCCCACTCATCGAGTCAATTCAATCCTTACTCAGTAGATACCCACACCCTCAACTCTGGTAAATACACCCCCTCAAATCTACACACTCACTCCCCTGCTCCTTACACCCCCAACTCTAGTAAATACACTCCCCCACATCTACGCACCTACTACACTACTACATACACCCCACCCAGTACATACACTCACCCTGCTAGTACATACACCTCCTCCGCCCACTCGGCTATTTCACATACACACTCCATCCCTTGGATCTTGGACTCCGGGGCCTCTCATCATATCACAACTCACCCCCAAAATTTATCTGTTTCCTCTCCATATTCCGGCTCGGATGATGTAGTCATCGGTGATGGTAACGGTTTGCATATTTCGCATATTGGTTCCTTATCGTTTCCTCATGTTGATATGTTAAAATTCTCAAACGTCCTTGTTGTCCCACAAATGGCCAAAAAACTTATTTTTGTTTCAACCTTGTGTCGAGATAACGATGTTAACATTATCTTCGGCTCTACTTATTTTCAAGTGCGGGATTGCAAAACGGGGAGCATTCTCCTCATGGGGAGTCGCGTGGATAATCTCTATGTGTGGCCGACTCGAGCATCTACCTCACCTACAACCTCTATCTCCGAAAAACAACCTACCACCATATGGCATGCCCGTCTATGCCATCCATCCTCTAAAATCTTGTCTCACACCTTATCTAGGTTTAGTTTACGAACTACGAACTCAAACCCTTTGCACTGTAACTCCTGCAATTGTATAAAAAGTCATAAACTGCCATTTTACGATTCCAGCATTATCTCTACCACCCCCCTTGAGGTCATTTACTCTGATGTTTGGTCATCTCCTGTCCAGTCAGATGATGGCTTCAAATATTATGTCATTTTTGTTGATCACTTTAGTAAATATATATGGATTTACCCCCTAAAACGCAAATTTGATGTCCTCCCCACCTTTACATCCTTTAAAAACACATAAAACGAAAAAAAATTTCGAGAACCTAAATATGAAAATAAAATAAAATAAAAACTCATATGATTGTCTTTATTCAATAACTTTAGGCAAGAAACACATAGGAGATTAATTTTTTTAAAAAATAAAACTCTTCGTATAATCATGATTTTCACGTGTGTTTAGTTGCTATTCGAAAGCTCTGGCCTTCAATCACATTGTCTTTATTCAATAATTTTAGGCAAGAAACACATGGATTTTGTCTTCACTTAATATTTTGCAAAGGGGTTGGACGGTTGTGGACTCGAGTGCACCATCATGTGCACTCAAGTCCAGCTTTGAATCGAATATATGGAAAAAAATGCGTTTTTTAGATGTATTCGCTTATGGCTTAGTGGAAGTACTTAGTTTATTTTTTTGCAACATCTTATATTGCACATTTTAGTTATTAATGTTAGCACTTTTCAATTGTAGTGTGTTACACTTTACAATAATATTTTTATTTATAGTGACTTACATTTTTTAGTAATATTGTGTTGCACTTTTCAGTTATAATGACTTACACTTTTCATTAATATTGTGTTGCATTTTTCAGTTATACTCACTTGCACTTTTTAATTAAAAAATATGTTGTATTTTTCAGTAATATTGACTTACACTTTTAGTAATATTGTGTTGCACTTTTCAGTTATACCATGACTTGCACTTTTTTATAATATTGTGTTGTACTTTTCAGTTATATGCATGGTATATTGTAAATTTTAATTTTGTACAATACATTATTGTACTATGTATTATTAAAAGATTCACAATACAATTGTGCGATTATATTGTACAGAATTGTATTATACAACATCAGATTCAAATCTTAAATATTGGGGTTATGTCATGTGTCATTGATAAAAAAAAGTCAATTATTAAATCTGAATTTGAATTTAAATTTGCATCTCACACAGTTTTATGAAAACCTTAATTTATAAATTGTGAAAAATGATCATATATAAATATGACATCGGCATCTCTGGTGACATGTGTTACAATTTTATGTGTGACTGTCAAAATTCTCAATCAATGTAAATCAATGGAAAAAATGTATTTGATGTATAAAATTAATTAATTTTTTATTCAACTCACAACCTGTACCACAATACTCATCTTTTTGGGGTACTGTATTATATTTTTCAATAAATTAATTTCACACGCGCCTGCCCGTTCGGTCGGTTCGGCTTCGACCCAAAAACTCTGAAAGTTCACCTGCACTGGGCCGACCCATTCGGATGTTATGGGCCAAGCCCAATCCGAAACACTTCAAAGCACAGAACATTCCAGAATCTTCTAGAAATTCAAACTTGGTCTTCAAGAACCACTACTCCACGTGCGCGAGAATTTCTGACTCACATCTGACGCCGATGGGCCTGGGCTCACCCACGAAAATCTCAACTCCCTAAGGTTTGATCTGTCTATAAATATCATACCCTTCCCTCATTATAATTCGCTCATTCCTACGCTCTTTCTCTCTCTCCTCTGCGGTATATCTCTCTTCAAAGAATATACTGTTCTTGCACTTGCACAATTATCTGTGTTTAGCACTTGCAGAATTATCTTGCACTTGCACAATTATCTGTGTTTAGCACTTGCAGAATTATCTGTGTTCAGTTTGTACACGTCGTACGTTCGTCGAAGCTTCTTTTATAGTGGTGCTACTGTGGAAGAAGTATAAAGTCGTTCTCACATCTGACGCCGATGGGCCTGGACTCACCCACGAAAATCTCAACTCCCTAAGGTTTGATCTGTCTATAAATATCATACCCTTCCCTCATTATAATTCGCTCATTCCTACGCTCTTTCTCTCCTCTGCAGTATATCACTCTTCAAAGAATATACTGTTCTTGCACTTGCACAATTATCTATGTTTAGCACTTGCAGAATTATCTGTGTTCAGTTTGTACACGTCGTACGTTCGTCGAAGCTTCTTTTATAGTGGTGCTACTGTGGAAGAAGTATAAAGTCGTTTTACCTTTGGGAACAGAACACCGGAACATGTGAGCACTATCCAGGGCATCTTCTATTATGCGGGCAAAGGGATTTTCCCTTGACTCGACTTTGTTTTCTATATTTCGATATTGCAGTGACCACTTACTGGTGTAATCTTTCCTACAAGCTTATGTTAGGAATATTTATTCAATTACATAAATATACAAACAACACGCTCATTGATTAAGAATTAGTGGATTTAGTGAAATACCTGGATCCATAGCAATATTTTGTATAGGAAAAGCCTCACCAATTTTGTTCGATCGATGGGTTTTATGGCCTTCCTCAACTAAATCTCTGTATGGGTGGGTCCTCGTTTCACTCTTAATGGGGAGAGTAGAAAACTGTATGCGATTTAGTATATTGGGGGCCATAACCATGATGCTCTTTATATAGTATTGAACGTATATTAAGGGCCATAACCATGATGCTCTTTATATAGTGTACTGAACTAGAGTTCCCATAATTCCCGTAACAAAGTCCTATTTGGTATCTACTCATAAATTCATATTAATTTTAATAGTCAACCGTATCACAATAATAGATATAATTATAAATGACTAATATAATTGCATTAAATATGTGGCCCATATATATAGGAAATAATAATTTCCTAACAATCTCCCACTTGGACTACATATTAACCTTAAGCAATTATATTTCCTTATGTGCACAACTTTACGTCATTCATTCTTTGACTATTGCCTTACAATTTCGTCCATCTCATATACTAGAAATGAGACTATCACAATTTTCATCACATCATATATTGTGACTAAACCATGATAATCACCATACTAGTACACTCAATGACATAGATCAAATATGGTGAGCAGCATGGAAATTTCATGCAATGTGATCTTAATCATGCCTATTTCCAACTGACCCAACTGTAGTCTTTACCGAGATCAACATATGCAATGTAAAATATCACATATTAACACATAATGAGTTCAAAAATAATATAGCCATCAACTTTATTCTGCAGAAAAGAGATTCGAAGAAAACCCATAGAACATTAACTCCCACTAAACTAAGGTAAAGTTTTGAACAACACCCATATGAGCAGCAGTATGACAAAGTGGGATAGCTCAAGTGGTTAGAGCACCACTACCTAGGCCTTAGGTCCTGGGTTCGAGTCATGGGGAGGGGAAAAAAGGGATGGGTATTTAACTTCCATAAAAAAAAAACCCATATGAGCAGTATGCTCGTGAAACAATTTTGGTGTTACTGCCTTAGTTAAGGGATCCGCTAGTATAGAATCCGTCCTAATATGTTCTATGGAAATTTGTTTATTCTGAACTCTCTCCTTAACAACAAGAAACTTGATTTCAATGAACTTCGACTTTACAGAGCTCCTGTTGTTATTCGAGGGAGTAAAGAACGCCTGAGCTATTGTCACAATAAATCCTTAGCGGTCGTTCAATGCCGTCAACCACACGTAGCCTAGTGACAAAATTCCGCAGCCATATCCCATGGTTGGATGTCTCATAGTATGCAATGAATTCTACAGCCATGGTGGATGAGGCTATGAGAGTTTGTTTAACAGACTTCCATGAGATAGCTCCACCGGCCAATGTAAAGACATATCCAGATGTGGAGCGTTTGCTATCTTGACATCCAGCAAAATCGGAGTCAGAGTACCCAATGATCTCCAAATTGTCTGATCTCCGATAAGTGAGCATGCAATCAATTGTTCTCTTCAAGTATCGCATTACGCGTTTGGCTGCCTTCCAATGTTGCTCTCCTGGATTGCTCAAGTATCTTCCTAATACTCCCACTATAAATGCCAAATGAGGACGAGTACAAACTTGAGCGTACATAAGGCTTCCCACTATCGACGCATAGGGAATCTTTTGCATCTCTCTTCTTCCAAAGTCATTATCAGGGCACTGTTTAAGACTAAACTTGTCTCCTTTAGCGACAGGGGTATCCGAAGGTTTACAGTCTTTCATGCCAAATCTACTTAAAACCTTATCGATATAGCTCTTTTGCGATAATCCAAGAATACCTTGAGAACGATCTCTAAGTATTTGGATTACTAATACAAAAGAGGCTTCACCAAGATCTTTCATCTCAAATTTCTTCGTCAGAAACCTCTTAGTTTCACACAATAAGTCTATATCGCTACTAGCAAGTAGAATATCATCGACGTACAAAACTAAGAAAATGTATTTACTCCCACTGAACATGTGATATACACAATCGTCAACGACATTCACCTCGAAACCGAAATTTTTTATACCATTGAAGGGATGTTTGTTTAAGCCCATAGATGGATTTCTTTAATTTGTAAACCATAGACTTTGGATCTCCGGATACAAAGTTTTCCAGCTGCGCCATATAGTTTGTTTCTTCAATGTCACCATTGAGAAACACAGTCTTTACATCCATCTGGTGTAGCTCGAGATCAAAATGAGCTACCAGTGTTATAATAGTTCTAAAAGAGTCCTTCGATGATACTGGAGAGAACGTCTCTTTATAGTCAATACCCTCATTTTGAGTAAAGCCCTTAGCGACTAGACGAGCCTTATATCTTTCGATTTGCCCTTTGAATCCTTCTTGGTTTTAAATATCCATTTACAATCAATGGGTTTCATACCTTCAGGCAATTTGACAATATCCCAAACGTCATTATCACTCATAGACTTCATCTCATCCTTTATGGCATCAATCCACTTTTGAGAGTTAGAACTACATTTGGCTTGTGCAAAGGTGATTGGATCATCCTCTGTCAAACCTATGTCATCCTCATATTCTTGGAGAAATGCTACATAATCATTCGAAATTGCACTTTTCCTTTCTCTAGTGGATCGCCTTAATGGCACCTCTTGAGGTTGATGAGTTTGTATTTCAGCTAATGGAGGAAGAATCTCATTGTTGCCTTGATTTGGAATGACGTTAGGAACATCATTCTCTACCACTGGAATGACGTTAGGAACATCATTCTCTACCACTGGAATTGTGTTTTGAGCAGCAATAGGTATAGAAACCATATCACTATCAATAACAGATTCCTCCTCAAAGACAACATTCCTTATGATATCTTTCCTCCCAAACTTAATATCCTCAAGAAATCTAGCATTTCCCATTTCAAAAAAGGTTCTTGATGTGGGATGGTAAAATTTATACCCCGAGAATACTCAGGATAACCAACAAAGTAACAACTAACCGTTCTTGAGTCCAATTTTCCTTCATGCGGCCTATAAGGTCGCGCCTCAACTGGACAACCCCAGATGTGCAAGTGTCTAATACTAAGTTTCTTGCCCATGAAAACTTCATAGGGGGTTTTGGTAACTGCTTTGCTAGGTACCCTATTGAGAATATGTACTGCGGTCTTCAAAGCTTCTCCCCAAAGTGACTCTGACAAGGATGAATGAGAAATCATACTCCTTACCATATCCTTAAGAGTTCGATTTCGCCGTTCGGCAACAACATTCATGCTGGGGGACCCCGATATTGTGTATTATGGAACAATTCCACACTCTTTGAGGAAAAGTGCAAAGGGCCCGGGTCGTTGTTCTCCCGATCCATCATATCGTCTGTAGTATTCACCACCACGATCCGATCTAACAGCCTTAATTTTCTTTCCAAGTCGAAGTTCAACTTCGGCTTTGAAAGACTTGAAAACGTCTAAAGATTGGGATTTCTCATGTATCAAATATAGGTAGCCGAATCTAGAGTAATCGTCTATGAACGTAATGAAGTATCGTTGTCCATTCCAAGATGCTGTAGGGAATGGACCACAAATATCAGTGTGAATAAGTTCTAAGACATCCTTAGCTCTTTCGACATCTAATTTCCTTACTTTTGTTAATTTCCCTTTGATGCACTCAACACAGATCTGCCTTTGCATTCTCTGTTTAGAGATATGCCCTAAGCGCTTGTGCCACAAAATGGCAGAATCCTCACTAAATTTCTTTTTTGTACTTTTAGAACTTGTTTGAAGTATAATGTTATGGGAAGTAACAACATCAATTATATATAGATTATCAATTAAGGAACCAATACCAATGAGATTTGAATTTTGAAAGAGGCTAACTTTATTATCTCCAAAAGAACAAGAAAATCCCAATTTGTCCAAATAGGAAATAGAAATTAAATTCCGTCTAAATGACGGTACAACGAATGTCTCAAATAAATCCAAATAAAAACCAGTCCTTAAATGCAATCTAAAAGTCCCTATAGCCTCTACTGCAACTTTATTGTCGTCGCCCACATAGATGAATCTTTCAGCATCACTTGGCGGTCGACTCCACAGGCGACATACTTATGTGAGTAGTAGCACCAGAATCTACCCACCAAGTATCTTTTGGTACAAAAGATAAATTCACTTCAGAACAAACAAAAGTTAGAGGTGTACTCTTCTTAACACGCCATGCATCGTACTTGGGGCATTCTTTCTTCATATGCCCCGACTTCTTACAAAAGAAGCAATTTTGTTCATCAATCTTCTGCTTCTTTTGTTGAGAAGATCCCTCTGCAGTACCCTTAGCTCTCTTTGTCTTCCTTTTCTGAGAGTTAAATGTCAAATGAGCACTTTCAGTCTTATCTTTTTGCTGCCTCTCTTCTTCTTGCACACAGTGAGATATAAGCTCATTAAGGGACCACTTGTCCTTTTGAGTGTTATAACTCACGTTGAATTGCCCAAAGTGTATAGGGAGTGAGATCAAAACCAAATGCACGAGCAAGTCCTCAGACAGCTCTAACTTTAGTGCTTTTAGTTTTGATGCAAGATTAGACATCTCCATAATGTACTCCCTTATGTTACCTTTGCCCTTGTACTTCATGGAAACGAGTGACGACAAATGACTACTCGCCTCTGACTTTTCATTTTTTTGAAAGTACTGCTCAATGGACTCAAGGAACTTTTTAAGCATTTTCACTCTCAGTAATAGAGCCCCGAAATGCTTCCGGAATGGATCGCTTCATTATCATCAAACTCATTCAGTTAGATCGATCCCATTTCTCAATTTTGGCCTCTTTCGGGTCATCCTCAGTAGGAATGGGTCTATCAGACCGAAGAGCCAGATCGAAATCCATACAACCGAGAACAATCTCTATGTTCTCTTTCCAAATTTTGAAATTCGTCCCAGCTTTGGGATGTTATTAATTTGAGTAGACACATTATCAGCTGTATCAACAGAAACTGGAGAGAGAACAATTATAAGTATACTCACACAAACTTATATGTCATAAAACAAATAAGACATGAATGAATAAACAAAAAATTGAGGACACAAGCAAGATACCGAGTACAACATTAACCTCCGTCGAAGGACAGAGAGTTAATTTTAAGTAGTATTCTTGGTGCAATGATCAAACACTTATGATAAATTGGGTCAAACAAAAGTCTGTCGAAGGACGGACTAATGTTCACATGAAGAAAAAATTAATTATTACGTGCTTATCATCACAGATGTATTGTCATTCGGCCAGGTTGCGTCAAACCGAAGGGTCGATCACAACGTGCATAAATAACTTTATGCCAACATCAATGTAATCTTAATAAAATCACTCTCGACAACAGAGGTTGCGAAGGCTACTTGTTGTTTTGATTGATTATATTAAAATTACTAGACAGAAAAATAATAATTAATATTGACTTGATTTAATTATTTTGATGGAAAGTTAAATACCCATCCCTTTTCTTCCCTCCCTAATAATTAATATTGACTTGATTTAATTATTTTGATGGAAAGTTAAATACCCATCCCTTTTCTCCCCTCCCTAATAATTAATATTGACTTGATTTAGGACCTAAAGCCTAGGTAGTGGTGCTCTAACCACTTGAGCTATCCCACTTTGTCGACTTGATTTAATTATATTTTCAATCAAATAGCATAATTGTCATGTCCCCAATTTAATTCAATTAAAGTCTAGAAACCAAATTAGACCTTAATTAATAATAATAGCGTTTACTCGTCCACTCAAAATATGAATTATCATTAAAAAAAAAAAAAAAAAAAAGAAGAACAGTAGTAGTAATACTTCAAAATTCCAAAAGCACCTCATTTAATATTTGTCAAATTATCGCAACACAAACAGGAATCTTAATCCCCAAAACAGCATAATTGAGTCAAATATAAAAATCAATTACTAACAGATAAAATCATGAAGCCCATATTTAATAGATACTCCCTCCATCCGCCTATAAGTTTTCCATTTTACCATTTTGGTCCGTCCGCCTATAAGTTTCTCATACCTTTTTGGTAAGTACTTTTTCTTACACTTCACTTTATATCTTACTCTTACTCTCTATCTCTCTCATCTCTCAATCACATCACTTGTACTATATCTATTATTTAATCACTTTTCTTAATCTTTGTGCCAAAAATTAACGTGAAGCTTATAGGGGACGGAGGGAGTATTAATGATTTGAATAGGCTAGATATCATCATTAATTAAAGAAATTATTCACAAATAATAATTACAACCACCCAACCCTGATTTCAGAAGAAAAAAAAAATCAGAAAACCCATAGATCCAATAAATCTCAACAATAAAGCAGTGAAGCAATATTTCGTATAGGAAAAAGCCTCACCAATTTTGTTCGATCGATGCGGTGGTTTTATGGCCTTCCTCCACTAAATGTCCGTATGGTGGGTCCTTCGTTTCACTCTTGATGGGAGAATAGAAAACTGTATGGGATTTAGTATATTGGGGACCATAATCATGATGCTCTTTATATAGTACTGTATCACAATAATAGATATAACTATAAATGACTAATATAATTGCATTAAATATGTGGCTCATATATAGAAAATAATAATTTCTAACAGTTTCATCTTCAGTGCCTAAGTTTCTCTATGAAATGGAAATTGGCACAAATATTTTACGAATTCTTGATCTGACGTTAATGAAGAAAAAATTGAATTCTAACTTTCCATGATTTTAAATTTCTGAAAATTGCTGGATTTGTACTCTCAAAATTTATTTGTTAAACGAATTTATCATATAGCTAGTACGGAGTATATATCTTTTGAATTTTGGTAAGATAGGTTAGGATTTTTTCTCATCTTCAATTATGGTAATATTTATGTTCTTACTCTGTTTACCGAATTTTGATTAGATATACAAACAAAGACTAATTTTTGGTCAACTAAGGTTTAAATGTCATTAATCCAAGGTACTGTATGCATGAAACAATAGATGAAATAGGAAAGTGGAACATGAAATTCCAGTTTTTTATGTTTAAATTAATATTCCCTCCGTTTTTTTTTATAAGATGTTTTAAACTTTTTTTCTTGTGCATAAATATAAGATGTTTTAGACTTTTTACAATATTTATTCCAATTATGCCCTCCCTTAACTTTGGAAAGAATTGAAATTTAATGTGTATTATGGAATGAAATTAATGCAATTAAAAACCTTCTTTATTATCTAAGGGTATATTTGTCAAAATATACCCTTTCTTAATTCTAATAAATTTCTCTAAAACATCTTATATAAAAAAACGGAGGGAGTATAAAAAATGTAATCGGAGTGTTGGAGTATACACAGCGTAGCCCATGCATGCCTATAATAACTACTCACACTCCTCATCAAGCTCTTCCAAATACATGATGTTTCCACTTACCTCTCCCACTCTTCCTGTCATTCCTGTCACTTTACATCCTATGCAAACTCGTTCTAAGTCTGGTATCTATAAACCAAGGGCACTCTTATCTACTACTCCTATCTCTGAACCTACTTCTGTCACTGAAGTTGTTAAGAGCCCATGATGGAAACAAGTAATGCAGCTTAAATATGATGCTTTACTGAAGAATGATACTTGGATTCTTGTCCCTCCCTCATCTGATATTCACCCAATCACAACCAAATGGATATTTAGGGTCAAGTACAATAAAGATGGCTCAGTTGAGAGATACAAAGCTAGGTTGATGGCTAGAGGCTTTCAACCGCAGGCTGGCATTGACTATTTTAGCACTTTTAGCCCTGTGATCAAGCCTATTACTCTAAGAATTGTGTTCACTCTTGATGTTTCTAGAGGATGGCCAATACAACAAGTGGATATCAGTAATGCCTTTCTTAAGGGTTTGTTACATGAAACTGTTTACATAGCTCGCTTGAGGGTTTTGTGGATAGCTCTCACCCAACCTATGTGTGCAAACTTCGTAAGGTTCTTTATGGGTTGAAACAGGCACCAAAAGCCTAGTATGATACACTCAAGGCTTTTCTGCTCCAGCATGGGTTCACACACTCCACTTCTGATCACTGTTTATTTCACAGACTTGTAGATGGAAAGATCACTATTTTGTTGGTTTATGTGGATGATATCTTACTCACTGGAGATGATCCTGCTCTTGTGAAACTGCTCATTGAGGCACTCCATTCTCAATTCTCCATCAAACACTTGGGGGAAGTGAACTACTTCTTGGGCATTGAAGCTCAATCTACACAATCTCTCATCAAACTCACTCAGTCCAAGTATGCCAGTGACATCATATCCAAAGCTCACCTCACTAAATCCAAACCTTGCTCTACTCCCTTATGTCCTTCTTCCAAACTCTCTCTATTAGATAGCCCTCCTTTTGACAAACCTACACTCTATTGCAACATTGTTGGAGCCCTCCAATATCTTACCTTAACAAGACCAGATATTGCCTTAAGTGTTAACAAGTTATCCCAATTCTTGCAAAATCCAACCCAAAATCATTGGAGAGCTTGCAAGAGAGTTCTTAGATATATCAAAGGCTCTCTTTCTCATGGTATTTCTTTTTCTCCTATTTCTGATTTCAGGTTGCAGGGTTTTGTAGATGCTGACTATGCTTCAAGCTTGGATGATAGGCGTAACACGTTTGGTTTTTGTATAACCCTATGTCACAATCTAATCTCATGGTGCTCAAGGAAACAATCTGTAGTTGCTCGCAGTAGCACGGAGGCCGAGTACAGGGCTCTTGCGCTTGCCACAACAGACATATTATGGATTGCAAGCCTATGCAAAGAACTTCACATTCCAGTTTCTAATCCCAGTTTGCTTTGGTGTGACAATCAAGGGGCCATCACCTTAACCTTTAGCCCCGCTTTTCACTCGCGCACCAAACATATTTAGGTAGATGTACACTTTATTCGGGAAAAAGTCCAAAATGGTGTTCTTGACGTTCGTTTTATCCCGTCGGATGATCAACCTGCTGATATACTCACAAAGTCGCTCGCTCCAGCTCGCTTTGCACACTTTTTGTCATGGTTCAAGCTCACGTAAGGAGGTGGTTTAGTTTCTTCGGGGGCATGTTGGATTATACACAGCGTAGCCCATGCATGAAAAACACACACATGCATGCAATGTATAAACTAATGTAAAAGCATGCATACACATATACATACAAGAGGGTAGTTATATTTAACTAATAGTTTGTTAGAGTTGTTGGATTGAACACTCTAGAATATTGAGTTCTCTATATAATTAATGGAGTTCTCCACACATCGTATACTTTGAGTTGAATATACACATTTAAACACGGAGAAATTAATTAATTGTATAACGGGTTTAACATTTATTTAACCATTAAAAATAGATACTGTTATACCTAGTCAAAAAAGTCAATCTTTGACAATTTAATCCTAGTCACCAGCTTACGTGGCGAGGACCAGTCAACAAAGTCTTGCGACGACCAGTCAACAAGAAGAAAATGTAATATAAATATTGTATTTCATATTTGTAATAATTGAGTGCTCGCCCAAATGTCGGCGAGCACATGTTAGTTGCTGCTCGCCCAAAGATGTTGGCGAGCAGACTTATATTTTAGCTAGACAAGTATTGAAGCTTTGGGGGACAACATGAGACATGGCGACCAGGCTCTCCGGCGAACATGGCGGCGAGTGACGAGACGGTTTTCCAGTTCCTCGGCATCTCGCCGAGGACGACCACCAGAGGCGGTTTAGCATTAAATGCGCCATCCCATCACCTTTTCGGGCAGAAGACAGGTCCAGTAAGGTTGTGCCACGTGTAAAGGGCGGGCAGACCCCAAAAACCACTATATAATGCCTAAAAGGCTCATTGTAACACACAAGTTATTCATTCCACCAAATCACCCTACCCTAAGCAATATACTCTCCCAAAGCTCTCAAGCTTTTAGCTTCTCCAAGAAGCTACGTCCTTGTTCTTCATTTGTTATTGTTTAGTTTTTCATATAATCATCATAATAACCCGTTTAAACACGTAATAACCCCCGATCATAATACATGTTTGTATCGTACTAACAAATAGTCCACATCCGAATCAACCCGAATAAAGTGCATACAACATATACAAATTGTGAAAGAGAACATATATTTATATATCATTTATTGCATGTACGGAGGGAAAAAACCAACCATGGTGCAGTTGATGAAAAAAACCCTCCCCTACACAAACTATATATGACGCCAAAAAGAAAAAAAAAATCATGATCATGATCAAGTGGCTGCTGCTGGATCTGGAATGGGCAAGCGTTCAACGGCATGTTGCTTGAAGTGGAAGCTGTGATAATTGACACCCTTAAAAATACCATCAGCATTGGAAGACGTAGTGTACTGTCCGTCGATAGAACGTACTCTTGTCACGCTGAGTGTAATCGAAGGGAATGCTGCACGTTCCCTGCGTTCCTACATAATCAACTCGGACACCACTCCTCGGCGGAACCATCACTTCAATTGAAGCCTCCGCCAATTTAGTTTCCTCTATAGTTTCTCCCCACTCAAACGACTTAGTCTGAGAGTTGGAGAGTCCAATTAATTCCCCCTCAAGAATCTTGGGAATTTTAGTGGAAATGGTGGTCGCGACGCCTGATGTCATGGACATACTGTTGATGAAGGAAAAAGAAGTTTTTTCTTCGTATGAAATGGTGAGTGATAAAGTGGAGGGAGTGTCCGAATTGTTGACGGAAGTGCCAGTGCCTAGGATCACAGTCCTCTCATCGGATATATGAACCTGGTCCATTCGGAATCGGGTGTGGTACACGTGTCTTTCCAGAACAAGCTCTTGCAATAGAAATGTTGCTGGGGAGCTCATAGTGGGAGCCGAGGCACTAAGACAATCTGTTCGACCGTCGGCAGTCAGAGATCTTAAGAAGCTGTTGTTACCTTTGGAGCGAAATGCATAGTTAGAGGCGGTGACAAGGACGGGCCAGAAGAGAGTGTCGTCGCTTCGATTAGACTCGGCAGCGTCGGCCACAAGCCAGTTATTATTGTCCACATTATGACGCCTTAAGTACCTGCTCATAATTGCCGGCTTAATTCGAATATGTCCATCGTTGTTCAGCTCAATCTCATACGCCGATTCCCTCTCGTTCGGGTTAGTCCAAAAGAATTGCGCTTGTGACAGGCCCTGGACCGCCACCGACGTCAGCCACCTCCCGTTGTTTGCTCCGAGCGCCACGCGTTTAGGCAAATTGAACAACGTTTGCCAGTTGACAAAATCGAAAATGATCCCATCTTCCGCCATGCTTCCTGCAAAGAGGCGGTTGCTCAAGTCGTCCATCAGGACGTAGCCCCCGCTTTGCACGTGGCGCAACATGAAACGCCCTTCGCCAGTCACACTTGGTTCGAACATGGTACATGCCGGGTCTAATGTATCTTCCACTGGCTTGTTTGAAACAGCCACGATCCAGTGATGATCGTTTGAACCCTGACCGCGTCTCGACCAATATTTGTTGCTGTGCCGAAACCGTAGGTGAATATACCTGCACACATATATGTGTCATATAATTATAATGTTATTAAAAAGTATATATATATATATATATATAGGTAATTAAATTTTAAAAAAAAATGTAAGTACCTGTGGTCGAATACGGCTCTCTCTATGTGGATCCTGGCGAATTCGTTGAAAATACTGTTTTCGTTGCAGTGTATATAGCCGCGACCTGCTTCGCTCTCGTTCATGTAATAAGCGTACCCGCCGCTGCTTATCGAAATTGGTTTGATGACTATGGAATTAGGAATCCAATTATTCGACATTATTATACACTTAATTTTTGGCCCCTGCAGCAATTAAGGAAATGAATTGAAATTTTTAAATTTGTCAAATACTAAATATATTGGAGCTAGTTAAGAATTGATGACTTAAACTTACAGATGTTTTGCTTTGAGAGAGAGAGAGAGAGAGAGGATAAGGTTAGGGGAAATGTTTCTGGACCCTATTATTTATAGAAAAAGGAAAAGACACCCGCCCGGCTCACTCATCACGTACACTTTTGTATTTTTACTCATTATTTTATTATGTACTTCCGTCCAATTTATTATTTCCATTTTTCTTTTTTGGTTATCCAATTTATGCTGATACCTTTTTTAAAACAATATTATTCATACTACTTTATCTCCACCCTCCTATCATCACTTATTTACTCCACTTTATCATTCACTTTATTAATAAACAATCATTTATTTATAACATGGGCCCCACAATACCCTATCATACCCTCGACTTATCTATTTTATGAATAAACTAATCAATATTCATTAAAACTCGTGCCCGGAGAAGTGGGTTCCTACCATCACTTATTTACCTACTTTGTCATTCACTTTATTAATAAACAATCATTTATTTATAACATGGACCCCACAATACCCTATCATACCCTCAACTTATCTACTTTATGAATAAATTAATCAATATTCATTAAAACCCGTGCTCGGAGAAGTGGGCATAATAAAATTGGACGGAGAGAGTATTATTTATCTCGATCTTGGAATCATACAAGAAGGAAATGTATAGTAGAGGATCCAAATCCCTTTTATACAAATTTGCATTTAGTTCATATTTTCATTCGATCCTCAGAAAATCTATCTTTCTTGTTTTAGTTATTTTCTCTCATTCACTTGCACTGAATAATCCTACGACAAACCCAACAAAGGGTTGTCATCGTCGTGATCACCACAATCTCGAAATCCTATAAATTATCCAAAACAACATTAAATCATCATGGTCATGGTTCTTCACTTTTTCCTTCTTCTATGCAGCCACACTAGATTTTCCTAATATATTATGAATAATAGTAGCTCTTAAAATTAGGATATGTATATATTTTTTCGCGATTATTCTTCATTGATATATCTAAATCTCTTTTCTTCATTTTTTTCACCCAAATATCATCCCATGAAATTGATAAAACTGAAATTGAAAAACATGGACGCTTTTTAGTGCATGTGTTTTTAATGCATGTGTGAAGAAGAATTGCGTGTAGATTTCGTTCTCAATGTCCTTACACAATTATTTGACCATTTCTATAAATGATTTATTACACATTTTATTATTTTCTACTTGCACTTTATTACTATTAATGATACAACTTTTGAGGATTTGAAGTAGTGACATTATAGCAAAACAAAAGGACAACCACTAGGCTATAACAGCTCTTATGAAAAAATGCGTGTATTGTCGTATATGGGTTGGTCTGCTATGGACTCGAGTGCATGTTGTGCACCCTAGTCCATGTTGCACTTTTCAGTTTACTGACTTAGACTTTTTGGTAAATGGTTCAATTATTAAACTGTATAATAATATTTTTAGTAATAATTGAAAAGTGCAAAACCATTTACCAAAAAGTGTAAGTCAGTAAACTGAAAAATGCACATGGACTAGGGTGCACAGCATGCACTCGAGTGCATACTAGACTTTACCATCGTATATAGGGGTTTTGATCAGGTTAAAAATGGACTCAAGTACACCGTGTACTTGAGTGCACAAGAGACTCACCCTAAAATTAAACCAGTAAATTTGAAACTTGAATTTGCAGATAATAATGAAGGATTGTGAAAAGGGGGAGTTGTTATAAGAGTCATTTCACCTATAGAAACAACAAATAGAAACAACATTTTTGAAAGTTAAAAAAAAGAACAAAATGGTGGATAGATGTACAATTTGTACCCTTTCTTTATAATTACATCCGAAAATTCATAATTTGAATAATATGAAATTATATTAATTGAATAAGATTTCATAAATACCAAATCATCGTAAATCACGGTAATAACTACACTCTCAAAATTCAAAACATTCCTAAAATTGAGCTGAAGTTTTGGAGAAGTTAAATTACAGAAATAACGAAAGACTTTTTAAATAAAAATCTACTTATAATATTAAAGTTTTAAATAAATTGAAATATAAACATACCATGAATCTTATACCGATGATATATATATATATATATATATATATATATAAACAAATAAGAGTTTAAAATCAAAATATAATAGTATATAATTTAATATACAAGAAAAGTAAATATTCGAATTAAATTATATTTATCAATAAAATATTAATAATAAATTATTGTCATGTTAATGATTGTAACTCCTCCATTAAATTAGGAATAACTACTAATAAGCATTAATTTTAAATTAAAATGAATTAATGTTATCTTTAGGGAAACTAAAAAAACCGTTTAAGCACAACAATCGACAAAATTAAATAAACTTGATATAAAACCGTATCAAACCAAAAATAAAGAAGCACAAACTAATTAATTATTTAATTAACAATTAACAGAATATATGCTTGGTGATATGCTAAAAAGATATGCACATTTATATATGCAAAATCCACGAATTTTATCTTCATTTATAATTTATATAATCATAGTATTATTATATAAACATGTGTTATACCTAAAAAAATATATAATATAATTAATATAAGAAAACTAAATATTTTGTATCAACATAATTTTTTTGCAGAATTTATATCAGTTTATAATTTATATATATAAAAAGATTTTTTTAGATAAAATCTACTTATAATATTATTCTATTAAACTAATTAATTTATTATTTATTGATTAAAATAATATAAGTTTGGTGATATGCTAAATAAAAATGCACATTTGAATATGTGCATCATATATTCTGCATATGTCCATTTTGCATCTGAATAAATACGAAAATAATATTAATTGATTGCATATGTGCGGAGGATTAATTGGATGTGGAAATAAAGTTACATCTATAAATGTATATTAGTAAAATAATAGAATAATTGTGTTCGTTTCGATTGGAGGGGGATAAGGGCATATAATACGAAACCAAAAAAAAAAATTATAAGAAATATTACAGATAATATGAACAATACTAAGAGATAAACACCTCAAATATATAATAAAAATACAAATGAATAAAAAAAATTAAGATCACATGGTAAGCTTAGGAATATTTCATCTTCTCCTTCTAAAAAAATCTACTCCAATGTTAAATCTGCATCCCAAAGCCCTTCTTCTGAATCATAATTAGGTAGATTGTTGTCAGTTCTAGCTTCTCTTCCAATCAAATCGTATGAATTCTGGTCTAATGAATTCCTTCTCTCCCAATCATAATTCATAGCCTTCAATTCAGAATCTTCTAGACAAGGAATTTCATCTGGTTGATCATAAACCGTAACAGATGGAGAGAACACCAACTACAGACAAGAACAATCACATTCCTTATGTCAAATTATACAGTGAATAAATCTAACAGGAAATGAATCTCGAGAAAATTATACAGAAACAAAATCAAGGCCAACGAAATTAGTCAAATTTTTAGATAACTCGTCCTCCTCACCTCTGCAACCACAAATCCGCCGAGATCGACACATTTTTGAACAGATCGGCCCGCGCTGCCGCCACCGTGCTGTGCCTGCGAAGAGCGACGACCCACACCGAATGGTTGAAGCGGCCGATTCTTGGGCCTTCGATTAGGGCTCCGAATAAACCCGTAATATCGCCCACAGATCGACGACGATTTCAACCCACAAAGTCGGCGGGCGACAGACAACGATCCGGTGAACAACTCCGGTGAGAGTTACGGTGGCAAGACGGAGCGGTCATGGTGGGAGCAAGATAGAGTTATGATTTTGGAATCGGTGAAAATAAGAATGGAAATTAGTTGTCAATGGGCATACGAAAGGAAATTTTTCTATTTAGGAAATTTTGGTAGTTTTGGAATTTTGGTAAATCTTGAGTAATTTACGGAAGTTGGGGAATGGAATTTAGTTTGAATTTGAATAATATCAAATTCTTGAAAATGGTATTTCAATTTCAAATTTAATTATATTAATGAATTAATATTGTTTTATAAGATAAGGGGCATAATTGGGTATTAAAACGTCGGGCAGAGAGGACAAAAGAAGAAACAAATGCAATACGTGAGTTTGTGAAAATGGGTTGAAAATCTTGTTTGTGTGTTGTGAAAAAAAAAGTTGATTTAAAATGAAAATAAATTAAAATAAATAAATAAAACTCATTGAAAACACTGTGCATATTTTCTATGAATTTTTTAAATATTTTTATTTATTAGTATTTTTTTCTAAAATGTGATTGCATATACGTTCATCGTTTTATTTTCTATTTTTTAAAAACTTAATATAAAAGGGTTAAAATAGCATTAAAATAGAAAATAATAAGAACAAAAAATTATAGAGATTTTCTACTTTCTAGGGAGCAACATTTTAATTTTATTCGATTGCATCTAATAATAATAACAGTAATTATTATATATATGATCGGATATTGTCCATATTGTCCATATTATCCAACGAATACATAATTTTAATGCAATGTATTCTCTCCTTCCTTTAGATAAGTTTTCATTTGTTTTTGGCACATAAATAGAGAAACGTACTCAATCACAAAAATTGAGGAATGTAATGTAATGTACTGCCGTGTTTGAGATAATAGATTTCGTCAAATAAGAAAATATAAACTTCGTGTTTGAACATATAAAAAAAGAAAGTTTAAATTTTTTAAAGGGAGTATTATAATTAAATTGGTCAAAACATAAAATGAGGTCCATGTTTTAGGTAATTTATCTAAATTAAATGGTTTATTCGGTAATTTTGATAAATTTCAGAAGGGATAATTGTAATTTATAAATAGCGGAATTCATTTGAGGCAAAATTCAAGGATTATAGTTGTAATTTACTCTTTTTTATTTTTGGAAATTTCAGAAAAGAAAGAAAAAGACATGTATTTTGGAAGATGTAGCAACTAGCAAGTGTATATAGCACATGTTTTATTGAAAGAAAATTAAAGCAAAGGATAGATTTACCGACAACTGAAATAGAATTTTTTTTTTTTTGTGGCATGAAATGGAACAAAAATGAATATGGACATGAGGTTGACCATTGGACCACCAAAAATGGATAGTAGTAACAAACATTTGCAATTGAACAGAAATGTAAATACATTAGGGCATCTCCAATGATAGTGATGAGTTTTGGGTTTTAAGTTTGACACATGTGTGCCACCTCAAAAGTTTTATACTCCTATCTCAAAAAACTTCTACCCCTCCAATGCAATCTACCTTAAAAGTGGGTCCCACTCTCCAATTATATATATTTTTCTCTTTACATTTTTTCTTTCATTCATTATTTTTATTTTATAATTTAAGTATGAGTATAATTTATACTCCCTCTATTTTTTTTAAATAAATGTTACTTTAATTTTTAAATTATTTTTAAAATAAGTGTCACTTTAAAAAAAACTTTAATTTTGAGTATTTTACCCTTATTCATTTATAACAAATATTTTTCATAAATATTGTTTATAGCAAAATTTATTTAATTTATGAATATTAGTTACATTCTTGACCCCAAAATTATTTATTATATAACATATATATTGTTTGTACCAAACATGTCGCTATTTGGTTTGTCAATCATTCAAAATATACCACTAGCTTTGTAAATTCTTCATGAATTCTTGAACTTGTTTACTTGATTTTAATTTTTTTAAAAATATATTTTTTTTACTATTATATATAAAAATAAAATAATGTTAAGATATTTTTTGACAAAATATTATTGAAATAATACAAAGAGTACAACATAAAAAATACATTAATGGTAAATACAATGAAAATATAAATTATAAAAAAATAAGAAAAAAATTGTTGGGACCACTTGAAATGGGGTAGAAGTTCTTCTACCCCATTTTTCCTCTCTCCTCCACATCATCTCTCCCCCAACCCTTTCTACCCTTAATTTGAGTTTTGAGTAGCAATCCACATAGGATTTCTACCCCATTGGAGATGCCCTTAATTATTGGGTCCCAAATGGAAATGGAAGGTTTCTCCACTCCACGTACACGTTTTTAATACATCAAATAGACGTGGACCATTCTACGAACCCAAAAATCATGTTGGATACTTTTTCAATATTTGGAATGTTGCAATTATTTTTGTCCTATAGAAAAATCCAATCAATTATTCAGCAGATAAAAGGAAATGCATCACACGTTTATAGCCAGTGTCCGATCAAGAGAAAATGGCAAAAATTACAAGAAAAAGTTCATTAATCATAAATATTACTTGTAAAAACTTGCACCGGCTAAACATATATCACTGGAACTCTATTCTCCCGACTAATTAACTGCTACCACGTTTTGAATTAAATCTCTCTTTACAATACATTTGTAATTATTATTTTTTTCTGCTCAATTTACCTCACCTTCCAAAAATTTTAGTATTTTTTTTATTTTTTTTCCTAATTCTTTAACTAAGAAAAAAAATTAATTGATGATAAAAATATCTAATTTTTAGTTCCTTACCGTTTTATTTTCTATTTTGTATAATTGTAAAAACTTAATATAAAATGGATAAAATAAGATATATTAAAATAGAAAATTATAAGAATAAATTTATCTCAGCCTTTCTATACTTTCTAGCTAGAGTGCAACTTTTTATTTTTGTTCGATTGCTCCAATTATATGATCAGATATTGTCCGAATTACTATAGTTTTAATGTAATGAATTATAATAAAGTTTGTCAAAATCATAAAATGAGCTCCATGATTTAGGTAATTTACCTAAATTAAATGGTTTCTTCGGTAATTTTGTTAAATTTCGGAAGGGGTGATTGTAATTTATAAATAGCGGAATTCATTAATAATCCAGACAAGATTCAAGGGTTGTCGGTATAATTTACTCCTTTCCTTATTGCAACTTTCTGAAAAGAAAGAAAAAGACTTGTATTTTGGAAGATAGTATATAGCACATGTTTTACATTGAAAGAAAAACAAAGAACTGAAATGGAGCATTGGACCACCAAAAGTGAATAGTACTAACAAACATTTGCACTTCAACAAAAATGGAAGCTTTCTCAACCTTTTTATTTTGTATTTTTTCATAAAAATAATTCAACACTTTTAAATTATTGAAAAATTAAAACAAAAAATATGGTTCCATCTTTTTTAATTCTATGCTGCATCTCATAATGAATTATATATATACTAATTAACAAGTTTTCACTATAAAATCGGTTCATGCTACTAATATCTTTCAATAATTTAGTGATACTACTCCATTATTTATTATTACAATTAATATTTTTTAATAATTTAAATTAGAGTATATTTTAATTATTTAAGTGGCACTATTTAACATTACAATTAATATTTTTTAATAATTTAAGTGATACTAGTAATACATGGTCCTTATTTTTTTTTAAGTGGCCGATGGTCCCTATATATATATATATATATAAAAATTGAAGTGGTTAGAAAGTAAGATACATTGACCCACATATCTATTACTCATTTTTAAGACTACATCAATTAGACGTGGACCATAAGGTTACAAATATTTTTGTCTTATAGAGACCCATATCCAATTAATTATATTCGCAGAAAAATCTAATCAATTATAAAAAGGAGATGCATCACATGTTTTATATGCGGTAAAGTCTAATGGATAATGGTGAAAAGATAAATTCTATTAATCTGGACAATAGAATATATACAAATACATTGGAGTAATATCTAGGCTAAACCCGATGTGGGACAAGTATATACAAAGAGTGAACTAAGATAAATACACTACTCCTAATACACCCCCTCAAGATGGTGGGCGATTAACAACACCAATCTTGTCCATAAGAGAAGAGATGCGGTTACGAGAGAGAGGCTTGGTTAGAGCGTCAGCAAGTTGATCAGATGAGGAGACATGAGTCACCCGAAGCATGGAATTCTTCACAAGGTCCCGAACAAAGTGATAGTCGATGGCAATGTGCTTCATTCTGGAATGAAATACAGGATTTGAGCATAGATATGTAGCACCAATGTTATCACAATAAAGTACAGGAGTCGGTGACGATAAGGGAACCAAAAGTTCAGTAAGGAGAGAGACTGTCCATTGTAATTCAGCAGCAGCAGCAGCAATAGCACGATATTCAGCCTCTGTGGAAGATCGAGCAACTGACTTTTGTTTACGAGAACTCCAGGAGATCGGATTTGCTCCAAGAAATAAGATAAATGCACTGGTGGAGGTCCGATCGTCACAATCTCCAGCCCAATCTGCATCAGTGAAACAGTGTAGAGAAAGAGGAGAATTGCAACGGAGGTGTAGAGAGAAATGTCGAGTGCCATTCAGGTAGCGAAGAAGGCGCTTGACAGCACCCCAGTGAGTCTCAGTGGGAGCATGCATGAACTGAGACAACTTGTTTACAGCATAGGCAATATCTAGACGAGTCATGAGGAGATATTGAAGACTGCCAAGGACCTGCCGATACATGGTAGAATCAGAAGGGCCACTACCATCATGAAGAGATAACTTAGAACCCGGAGCAAGGGGCGTCTGAACTGGCTTGGCATCTAGCATGTTGTGACGAGATAATAAGTCAGTGATGTATCTTCTCTGAGAGAGGAAGCAAGAGGACTCAGTGCGGAGGACCTCAATACCAAGGAAGTAAGAGAGAGCTCCAAGGTCTTTGACAGAGAACCGAGAGGCAAGAGCAGAGACCACTGTGGATAGGAAAGCATCATCGTTGCCAGTGAGGATTAGGTCATCCACATAAACCAAAAAATAAGCCAGGGTACCATCTCGACTAAATACGAACAGAGATTCATCAGACTTGGTGCACACAAATCCAAAGGAAATAAGAAATGACCGGAGAGCATTGTACCAAGTCCGAGGGGCTTGCTTGAGACCGTAGATAGACTTGCGGAGCTTGCATACAAAGGATGGATGGTTCGTATCAGAGAAACCAGGCGGTTGAGCCATAAACACCTCATCAGAAAGAGATCCGTGCAAGAATGCATTATTAACATCAAATTGGCGGAGAGGCCAACCCCAAGAAACGGCAAGACTTAAGACAATGCGAACAGTGGCAGGCTTGACAACAGGACTGAATGTTTCAAAGAAGTCAATTCCAGGGCGTTGATGAAAGCCTTTAGCAACAAGTCTGGCCTTAAACTTGTCAATAGAACCATCTGGTTTTCGTTTGATACGAAAAACCCATTTACAACCTACAACATTGTGGGAAGGGTCTGGGGGAACCAGATCCCAAGTGCCATTATGTAATAGGGCCGTGAATTCAGCAGACATAGCTTCACGCCAACGAGGATCAGATAGTGCCTGTTTCACAGTGGTAGGTTCAATATCAACTGACATAGATGAAGAAAGGCAATACCTCGGGTTCGGTTTGGAAATGTTGTTCCGAGAACGAGTCACCATGGGGTGTGAGGGCCGATTCTCTGGACGAGCGAGTGATGAGGTAGTGCAAGCGGGGGGCACCGAGACGGGGGGGCATTCTGGATTAGTACACGGCATGTCGATAGGAGGTGGTGTGGGAATGGGATCAGGGTCGGGTGACGGAGGGGCAAGGAGAGGAGGTATGGGTAATGGGGTGGCAAAGGGAAATACATCCTCAACAAAGTCCACGTGACGAGACACGTAAATTCTATTGGATGAACGATCAAGGCAAATGTAGGCACTCTGGGTGAGTGAGTAACCAAGGAAAACACAAGGTGTGGAACGAGGTGCTAGTTTGTGGGGAGAGTATGGACGGAGCCAGGGAAAGCATTGACACCCAAAGACACGAAGTTTGGAGAGATTGGGGGATTTGGAGAACAGTTTTTCGTAGGAGGATAGCATGTGGAATTCTACTTTGGGAAGGCGATTTATAATGTATGTGGCAGCGGAGATGGCATAAGGCCAGAAGGTGAGAGGAATAGAGGCTTGATGAAGGAGAGCTATGCCAGTGTCAACAATGTGACGATGACGACGCTCAGACATGCCATTATGTTCAGGAGTGTGGGGGGGAGTGGTGAGATGAGTGATGCCATGAGAGGTAAGAAAGGGATGGAGGGCTATATATTCTCCACCATTATCAGAGTAAAGCATAGTAATACGTGCATGAAAGAAATTCTCAACTAAGGATTTAAATGCAATAAATGTGGGTAGCACATCAGATTTTCTTTTAAGCGGGTAAAGCCAAATGTACTTAGTAAAATGATCCACAAAAATCACATAGTATTTGTAACCATCATTCGACAAAACAGGAGAGGACCAAACGTCCGAAAATAGTAAATGCAGGGGTCTATCCGAAGACAAGGAAGAATCAAAAAACGGTTGTTTGTGACTCTTAACAGTTTTACAAGATTCACAACTCATAGGAATAAATTTATTAGAGCGTAAATTTAAGCTAGATAAAGCAGAAGACAAAATACGTGGCGACGGATGACCCAATCGAGCATGCCAGACTGTGGAAGTATGATGAGCGGAGAAAAGGGCTGAAGGAGAGGGAGAAGATCCAACCGGCCAACTGTACAATCCGTTAACGCGTGGACCCCGCAGTCGAATATCCCCCGAGCGACTGTCCCTCACCTGAAAATCAGAATCAGAAAAGACCACAATAACATCATTCTGCTTACATAACTGAGATACTGAAATCAAATTTTTGGACAGTGATGGAACAAGTAATGAATCCAAGAAGTGAAAAGCTTCTAAACCCGAAAAGTTCAACCGACCAGTATGAGAGATAAAGAGCTTGTTACCGTCTCCTACAACAACGTCATCACCTCCATTGTAAGGGGAATGCAAGGACAAATTTGCCAAATCAGTAGTCATGTGGTGAGAGGCACCGGAATCAAGAATCCACCCCGAGGGCACAGGTGAAGAATTCGCAGTATGGGCAGAAGGTGTTGAATAGGCAGACTGACCATAAGAACCATTTGAAGTTGAATAAGTAGTTAACTCCGGGCAGCGTCTAGCCGAATGACCAGGGGTGCTACACAACTGACATTTGCCCATATATGGGCGAGTCGAGGGCATGGAGGGGTGGCCACTGGGCTGCATAGCAGATGGACGAGCAAGGGCTGGCGGTCGAGTATTCTGGCGCTGCTGCTGAGCAGGGAAATGGGAAGGGGACTGCTGGCGTTGCTGACGGTAGCGATTTGGGGGCTGACGAGAGCCAACAAAGGCTGTTGCCGGTAGGGCAGTAGTAGTCGATTGTGTATGGATAGCCTGTTGTGCCTCGGTGCTCAATAATTTATCATGCAGTTCGTCAAAAGAAATAGTAGTGTCACGGGCTTGGATGGCATTGCTCAATTCTTTGTAAGTATCGTCAAGGCCATTGAGAACCTTGAGTACAATGTCCTCCGAGTCGGTGGAAATACCAAGAAGGGAAAGCTCGTCAACCACCCCCTTAATTTCAAGCATATAATCAGTAATTGACTTCGTACCTTTTTGTGGGTTATGGATACGATTCTTAAGGGCAAGAATACGACCACGAGAGGACTTGCCATAAATGGTGGCAAGAGTAGACCAGGCATCACGGGACGTGAGAGCAGAAGCAATGAATGAGATAAGCGGTGGTGTAATTGAGCCAATGATGGCGCTGAGAATAAGCTGATCCTGACGGCGCCAATGGAGCACCGTCGGATTCGGTACGGTAGAAGTTCCAGTAGCAGCGGTGGAAGGAGGACACGGATATGAACCATCAACGTATTTAAAGAGGTCATATCCAGAAAGTAGGGTGCGGATCTGGAAGGACCAGGCGACATAGTTGACGGATGTCAACTTGAGAGGGGCCTGAGAAGTGGTGTTGAACGCGACCAGAGAGGGGAAAGTCGTACCAGATGCGGTCGTTTGAGAAGCCGCTCCGGCGTTGACAATCTCTGGAGTGGAACCTGCGGTGTCTGGAGTGGAACCTGCGGTAGTGGGCGACATGGCTGGAGGTTGAGTGCTGCACTGGCGTGAGGCCAAGAAAGACGCAGTATTGTGTGCGTGAGGCGGGAGGGTTTCTGTGTTGAGCAGAGGGTTTGAATGCACTGCCGAAATTTATGGGAGGGTGCTGAAGACGTGCAGAGAATCCCAAAAATTAGGGATTTGAATTGCCAAAATAAAATAAAAAGATTATTATATATATATATATTTATATATATAAAAAAAAAGGAAAAAGGATCTTTTTAGGTGGCGTTTGCCAATTTGGCTCTGGTTACCATAATGGATAATGGTCAAAAGATAAATTCTATTAATCTGGACAATAGAATATATACAAATACATTGGAGTAATATCTAGGCTAAACCCGATGTGGGACAAGTATATACAAAGAGTGAACTAAGATAAATACACTACTCCTAATAAAGTCTAGTATACAGTGCACTTTTAAGTTATTGACTTACACTTTTTGGTAAATGGTGTTGCACTTTTCAATTATTACTAAAAATATTACTCCGTATTAAACAGTTTAATAATTGAAAAGTGCAACATCATTTACTAAAAAGTGTAAGTTAATAAACTGAAAATTGCAACATGGACTAGGGTGCACAACATGCACTCGAGTCCATAGCAGACCAACCCTTTATAATTATTACAAATTCAAAAGTTGATCTGTCAATTATTTCTGGGTCGACTACAAAAAGTAATTAATCAATTTTATCAATTTAAAACACAAAAAGTTGTATGCCATTTAGTTCATATCCAACCATAAATTCTCAAATGAATATCTCTAAATTTTAAAATACACTTTTTCATTCTCTATTTTAAAAAACTTTCTCAAACCATGAAACTCTATATCTTACTCTATTTATTATTTTAATCATTTTCAATATATAATTACAATCATTAAATAATATATTTATCTTCGTATTTAAATTAATTTATACAATTAAATATTCAATTAGTAAATTAAATTATAAATTAAATCATAAAATGTAAATAAACTTATAGTTTTCAAATATTACTTTTATTTAAATATAAAATTACTAAACACAAAATGACGTAAAACGATACATGTGAGTATAATGTATGTTTTATTGTATTTTACATTATTTTTTTTGTTGGTAATAATAATGGGTAAAATGCAAGTTTGGTCCCAAGAAAATGACTTCTCACGAAAATGGTCCCATTTTAAACAAAAACGGTCCCAAGTAATTTTTCCGTCTAAAATTAACAGAATTAGTAAGGTGAGATACACGCTCCGTTAATATCTAAACAAAATCACATAAATCAACATTTCTGAATCATATTACTATCGCAACCAAATCAAACACTGAAACACCCAAAAATCAATCAAAAAATCCACTCAATCCCAAACTAAAATTGAAGCGTCACCCTCACTGAAATCGCAAATCAAAAAATCCTCAAAGAACAATCCCCAAATCGCACTCCAAATCGCAAAACCTTGAAATCGCACCCCCAAATCGCAAAAACCTTGAAATCGCACCCCAAATCTCACACAAAATCGAAATCCCCTTCAATCGCAACCCAAATCGCACGCTAAGTTCGTTTCAACTCGAAAAAACTTGAAATGGGACGCAAAATCGAAGACACTGTCGCACGCCAAAGATGTTGCGAAAAGGCAATACTAGGGTTGGAGAACCTCCCCCACAACGTAAGTTCCTCTGAAATCCCCCAAATTTCTGCAAAATAATGGGTTTTATTTATTCTTTGTTTTTGTGATTTTTACGATATCTGCAAAAAATTTAGACATGCACGATTTTTTTGTGTTTTTTACAATTTTGTAATTCTGTGTTTTCTGTGTTTTGTAAGATTTGATAATTCTGTGTTTTCTGTGTTTAATAAGTAACGGGTTTAGTAAGTTTGCTAAAAACATTCAAATGTTTAAAAGAGAATGTAGAAATTAATAAAATGTTTAAAAGACTATTCAAATGATTGAATTTGGCCTCCAGACAGTATGTAAATTCTTGTAAGAGAGATGGGGCTGTATAAAGAATTTTAATTTTTATTGCTGATGCATTCTTTCTGCTAATGTATAAAAATCATTGCTAATGTATAAAGAATTTCTTGTGTTTACTGTAGTGTTCTTGTACTCATTTTGTTCTTGAAATCTGATTTTTCTGTTGAAATGCTCCGTTTTTTAAATCTGTCTTTTTTCTGAAATTGTTGTACTCATAGTGTTCTTGAGATCTGATTTTTTCTGTTGAAAAATGCCCTGTTTTTCTGTGAAGTCTGAAACTATGAAATGGTGAAATTGGGAGCTGTGAGAAAGTAAACGCAAGTTTGTTCCTTTGGGTTGTGTTCTCCCTGATTTCTTATTTTTAGAGCTCTATTGAGGAGGTTACACCTTTATAATATTGAAAGAATAGACAACACGGCATTTGGAGCAGCATTATCGGCTTACCCTTCTTTGCTTGATCTAGAAATTGTTGGCATGTAAGTATCACAACTCATTACATGCCAAGTTTTAATTTTGTGAGTTTCTTATGCTTGTTCTTACTTGCACTTCTCAATGCTGATCAGTCCCTAATGCACCAGAACATTATTGGAAGTTAAGTTAGAAATCAGTATCAATTAAATTACAAGTTGGCATCCTTTTTTTAAGGTCTAATAGAACGTCTATTTTTTAAATCATCGACAACAGGTGTACTATAGTCCATCCTTTTTTAAGGTCTAACAATAATTTACTTATGTATGTTATTTGCTGTCAGGTAGAGATGATAGTTTTAAATTACCAACATGCAATGACCTAATGACTAATTGCCCGTATTTATCCTCACTGGCACTACGAGGGTTTAAATTTCATGACATTAAAGTTCGTGTTCTTGTCAATTCTTAATCCGTTTTATTTTGGCTTTATGCAAGTAATTGTTTACATCCTAATGAGAACTTAAATATGCAAAGAGGAAGTATAATGGCAACTCCATCATCACCTGTTGTTCCGTTGCTGAAAGTTGAGGGTAAGAAGCATGTGACCATGACAAACTTGCAAGCATCAATGGTTCAATCTTCCAAGAAGAAGAAGGGTGGCAAAAAGAAGTAAAGTATGCAGCGTCTTTGTCTTTTATTTTGGGAACTTCAACTTTGGTTTTGTTTTGTGCATCTAGTTTGTGGTTAGATGATTGACCCTGTCTTAGATGAAGTTATTTTTGCTAGTTGGTTTGAAACAAAACAATACGTTTTGGTGATGTGATGAATACTTTTTTTTTCTATGAACATGTTAGCCTGTTGGAATTATGTAATGAAAAAAGAACATTTCGCACCCACATTAGTATTTTTTTTGTTTGTTACAAATCTGACTTTTTTAGTATTTGATGTTTAGTTTGATAGAGCATGCTATATTTAATGGCATGTATGAGCCATTTACCCTATAAAAAATCTAAAAATATGCAGGTCATTCATTTCCCTCCAGAAAATTCAACCCCAAAGCATTTTTCCTCTTATTTTGCTTTGGGACCATTTTTGCATTTTATCACTTAACAGAAACTGTTAAGTATTTAACAGTTGGGACTATTTTTGCAAAAAATGGGACCAAAAAAGAACGTGGACCAAAATTGTTTTCAGAAAATTCTCTTGGGACCAAACTTGCATTTTACCCTAATAATAATACACAAAAAAAAATTAAATTACACAATTAAAATTAAATTATAAATTAGTATAACAATAGAATTGTAATTATATTTAACAAATTATTAATATAGAATTGTAATACAGAATGATAAATATTAATACAATAATAGATATAAACTTTAGAGTTTTGAATAGTAAACTCTATATAATGAAGTTTACTATTCAAAACTATACTTCAAATCTTCAAAATAGAGTACGGTTGGAGGGAGCAAAACTCTATAAATGAAGTTAAACTTCACTTATAGCTTACCATTGGAGATGGTCTTAGAAATTGTTTGCATCTTGGAGGGTTAAAACCTAAAATCTAAAGAAGAGCATACTCCTAAGTCTCAAACCTACACCAATTAAGGTAAATTTATGTTAAAATTCGTGGGTTAAACACGGGTTAATCTTAATTAAAATATTTTTTTTTTCGCTCGTAAATATTATCTTAATTACTACATTATCAAAATTTTGTCACTATAAGGCTAAAAGTGTATTACTATAAGTCTAAAAATATTTTGGAGACTTTTTTTTACGAAATTGCTAGAATATTTTTAAAGTAAAAAATATTGTACTATTATATGACTAAAACTATGTTACTGCAAGGCCAAAATTTTATCACTACAAGATCGATAGTGTATTACTATATGTATTTTGAACACTTAATTTTTTTTTGGTGAATTTATCATAATACTTTTAGACACTTAATATTATAATCACAAAAACTTATACTACAAAATAGTCTCATACATGAGATGACACGATACTTTTATAATTAAGTTTTTGTGATATTTTTTAAGAGCTGGTATAACAAAAACAGATCATGGTACGTGCATGAGACAAATATTTGCAAGACTCCCTCAATTTAGACACATATGTTTGAATATTTATATGTAGTAAACCAAAAATGAGTAATGTAATATTGTACTAATGTATTTAGAATAGTTTTCATTAAATTAGAAGAATGATCAAGTGTCATTAGGGGTGGGAATGGGTCAGGCTACCCGACAGGGGCCTACGGCTCGGCCTATTAAAGCTTGGCTCGTTTAATAAACAAGCCGGGTTCAAGCTTTTTTAGAAGCCTATTTAGCTAAATAGGCCGGACTCAAACTTTTTTGTAAGCCTTTTAAGCCCAATAGGCCGGCCTATATAACTTCACACACATATATATATATATATATATATATAGTATATATTATAAGTATATACTTATATAATATGTGATTTTCAAATAAATAAATAAGAAAATTTAGTAATACTAGTTATATTTTTCTTTGAATAGTTGAAAAAATAGTTGAATACTGAGTATTTTTTTTGGAACATTCTATTACTTCCATTTCTTCATTTTGAGATTTAAAAAGTTAATTTTTATAATTTGATAATAATATTGTTGTAGATTTTTTTTTTTAAAAATACGTTAATAACATTAAGAGGCCTTTAAAAGGCTTTCGGGCCAGGCCTATTTATTAAAAAGGTCAGGCTTGAGCCTTTAAAAAAAGCCTATGACAGGCCATGGGCCAGGCTCGGGCCTAAGAAATATATAACAGACCAGGCTTTTTTTCTTAAAGCCTACCAAGGTCTGGCCCATTCCCACCCCTAAGTGTCATATATATATATATATATATATATATATATATATATATATATATATATATATATATAACTAATCATGATTAATTAATTAACTAAGTATATTGGCAAGTAGATTCACGAAAGATTAAGCAAATTAATTTTTATTGATAGAAAGAATCTTTATTAATATATTACAAGCTAGGACTACTACAAAATTGAGCTTGGAGAGCTTTGAAAAAGGGCCTTGGAGAGCCTTTAAAACCGCTCTCCAAGCGACAGCTCTCCAAGCTAAGAGAGCGGTTACAAACCGCTCTGTAAGTAAGTGGACTTGGAAAGCGGTTCGAAACCGCTCTGCAAGTGAGGCCCTTGGAGAGCGGTTATGAACCGCTCTCTAAGTATAAGAGCTTGGAGAGCGGTTCAAAACCGCTCTCTATATTAATTTTTTTTTTATTAATTTCACTTGGAGAGCGGTTCAAAACCGCTCTCCAAGTCATATATATTTTTTTCGATTTTACTTGGAAAGCGGTTTTAAACCGCTTTCTAAGTATTTTTTTTTTTTGTATTTTTTTTTTAATAATTATTTTATATTTTAAAAATCCTATTTATATTATTTTTTTAATAATTATTTTATATTTTAAAAATCCTATTTATACAAAATCAAAACTTAATTAAATTCAAATAAATAAACGTACAAAAACATATATAAACCAAAAAGATGAAATATCATCACATCACAAATATATAACTTAATACATTACATTCTACCAAAAATTATACTAATTTAATTATATGTTTACAAAAATCGATTGTAAAGGTACCCTGTCCAATCTTTTTTCCATTTGTCCATTCTTTTGTCGTTGTAAGTTTTGAGCGGACGGTTATAGATAAACTGCAAACAACGATCAATCAATATAGTTAGATATATAGTATATGAATTTTTATTCAATGAAAAATAATTTAAATAAATCGATAAATTGACTTACCGTGTTAGGAATCGTCGTTTGATAAGTCTTGATTATATCCTCAATATAACAACATACAAAATGTCCACAATGATAACTATCACGTTGGCTCGGAACCTGTTATATATAATTAGCAATTATAAGTATGCATTAATAGTACTATTATGATTATTTTCTATTAATTTGATAACTTACTAAATTAAATTACCTTAACATCTATCCAGCTCACTCTATTGAAAGTAGATCTTGAGACTAGATTGTGAAGGCGACTTCGATACATCGTCATCACACTATTATTATTATAATAAGAAGAAAAAAATAGATTAAATATGTATAATTTAAAAAGTAATTAAAACAAATCATTATATTATAATATTAAAAATGAACTTACGCTTCCATGTATGACATGAGATCGGGACGATTTGCAACCACCCCATCCAAAGCTGGGTCCATAAAAAAGACACTTAATGTCTTCATATTTATGGCAACCAACACCCAATGACTCCTATATTATATTAAGAATATATATTTAAATTAGCTGCAAATATGCAAATAACATATTATGCATACAAATTTTAACGAAATGTTTATTGTACTCACCCCACATTTGTTGGCCAAAAAATGAGATGTTCTCTCCCAGTATGACTCAGCATATGTTCGACTATCCCCTCCATGCCCTCTGCCCTATCACTACTCAATATGCAAGACACTTGGGGGGAGATGAAGGAATACAATCCACATGCTCGGTTATCTCTAGAGAGATATACCTCACCCAAATATCTTTAACCAACATATATACGTTAATTAAAATTTAAAAAGAAAATTAAACTGTATAGAAAGTAAATACTGATAATTAATAAACACATACTTGAGGTAGAAGGCTATGGTGGTTGCACTCAACCACTGGTCGTTCAAGACTTCAAGGACATTTTCCGCACCGATGAATTCCTCAAAAAAATGCTTGTGAAAGTAAGAAGTCATCGGAACTGTGATGGTATCGAAAGCACCGGACTGCACCTTCGTGTTCACCATATTCTGTACGGCGGGGCCGTGATCTAAGTGTCCAGGCAATGGATAACCAAGTACGCGTGCCCGAATACCCACGTCCCTCGTTCTCTCCATCCGACTATCTACGACATCTCTTGATTTCTGTTTAGGCTTTTGTCGTGGAGATAGTGTCTACAATCAATTTGCAACATTATTTAGAACGACATATAAGATAATAAATTTTAATAACATAAATTTTACCTTCGCGGTGTGCGAGACCAAGTGTCTCGGCCATTCGATGAAGTGTCCGATCGCTGTTCCGACTGTGACAGCATCATCTACTGGTTTCGGCAAGGGTGAATCTAATTCTTCGTCTATGGGTACTTCTAGTGTGACCCTCACGAAACCAGGAGTGAGTGGACAACCATGAATCATTTGGTGGGAGTTGTTGTGCAACGATCCCGTGGCCACCAACCGAAGAGGATCCTCCAAATAAAGGTAGCAAAAGGTCGGTGGCTGTTCGAATAAGATATTAGTTAGAAAATTTTAATACACTACTCTTTAATTAAAACAAAGGCGAGACATGCACATTTTGATACCTGAGAGATGTTTTGAAGTGCCTCAATAAAGTCGTCTCCACCATCAGCCGAAAACCTAGCATCAACGACACTATTCTCACAGCTTGCTCCACTCGACGACAATCCGTGACTAGATTTTTTCTCGGACCTTATAGTCTCCATTTCTCTAGTCAACTTGGAAACCTGTTCTGAAAGAATACCCACCATATTCATGGCTTGAAGGGCAGGAGCCATAGCTAACGAGGTCTTCGTCACGCCATATCCCAAGCTCCGAAAGCGGCCGGGATGCTCCTGACGACCTACAACCCGTCTATACAAATCATCAGTGCCGATAGCGCGGATGTCGTCGGGTGTCATGGTCTGAGATATGCGCTCCTAAATCACAAAAAAACATCATTTAATTATTTGTTTAGAAATAATAGTTTGTAATTGAAAGATAAATTAATGGATAGATTACCGCTTCTTCGATGATCCGCTGTGCATTGGAATCGGGAATACGCCCATCTCGAGTCTTTCTTGTAGCCTGAAATAACTCGAAACGGGTAACAAGAGGCGCATTCTCTCCCGATTTCCTTCTTTCTTCCTTCTACAATAGTGATGAAAGTGTCACTTTATTAGATATATTAAAAGTGAACATATAAAAAACAATTAAAAGTTAGAATTCTGATCTCACAATATTTTCGCTTATGCGTGCATATCCTTTGTTCGATCCACGATATCGAGCCTCCATCTTCTTGGCTTGTTCGCGATTTGATGACTTTGCCTCTACAGTTGTATTATAAATACGATAAACACTGAAAAGCATAGGACATAAGGAATTGAGGAAAATGACATTGATCAATTTTACCTGAAAATCTTCATCCATAGCTCTACGAATAAAGTCCTCCCAATACGGGGCCACCATAGGGTTATTCTCATACTGCTCAGGCGGAGTAGCCGAGTAAAGTCCGGTTTTCGGATCTAGTGCGTTATTTCTCAACCAAGCCCGAAAATTCTTGGCCAGTACTCCAGCTTGCGACAGTATAGACTTCTTGTGCGAATGTTCAAGACCGACGAATGTAGTCTATACGCATATAACATGACAATTTAGTAAATTTAGTAATTATACAACAACTTTCAATAAGCATATAATTAACATACCGTCAGTTCGTCCCATAATCTGTCCTTTAAAGGAGCCATTTGGTTGCTGCGCCAGTCCTTGGATGGAAGCACGATAGGGATCACACTCCTGACTGTAGCTCCAAGGAAGAAGGAGAACTTCTCACTCTCTTTTCCTATGGGCTGTCCATACTCATTGAACGTCACCTGCAATAACATAGTATTTAATTAGGTTCAACGATCAAATAATGTAATTACAATTTCAACTGTTCAATTGTAATAAAATTACCTTAGGCATTTTCCCATGGCTACGAGCCCTCTTAATAGCAGACATCGTCACTATGCCTCTGGCGCGCTTCTCCCCAGAGCTGCTACTGGTGGGAGCATCAGTGAGACCCTCTCTCAAATCATCATCTTCATCAGAATCTCCAGGATGTTCCAAAAAAGACATGATCCTGTAAAGTAGAAGAAACAACATTTAATAAACAAAAAACAAACAATAATCAATAAAGCAAAAGAAATAACATTCAATAAAGCAGAAGAAACAACATTCAATAAAGCAGGAGAAACAACATTCAATAAATTCGTACATTTCTTTTTAGCACTTATTTTTCTTTTTCTTTTTTTGGTTGACTTTTCTCGTTCATGACCATGAATGTTAACAAGATCCGGATTGCAATATTCATCCTCATCTCTAATTATTCTCTGGTACGGGCGTAGATTTGCAGGATCATCGAAAGAGAGTACAGGATGAGTGAAGTTCTGAAAAGGATCATCTTCATCGACGTGGTCGCTATTCTGGTAACTATTGTTCAATTTGTTTGACATAACCACAATGGACCATTTCTTATTAATTGGGTCGGGGACATAGAAAATTTGTTGAGCTTGACTGGCCATTATGTAAGGGTCATCTCTGTATCCCACATTCTTCAAATCAACGCGTACGATCCCAGAACTTTCAACTTGGACCCCGTTAGGGATCCTCACCCAACTACACTCGAAGATTGGTTGGCGGTGAACAACATATTCGAGTTCCAAAATGTTGACAATCTGTCCAAAGTAAGTAGTCGATTGATCCCCTGCAGTTGCAGTAATGGACACCCCACTATTCTGCATTGTACTTGTGGCATCATGATCTCTGGTATAAAATGTGTATCCATTAATAAGATAACACTTGTATGAATACACATGTCTATCAGGCATTCTGGATAACCACTTAACTCTTTCTGTCACTGAATCTTTATCCTGTGACAACATACTTCGTACATGACCGTTGAACCAGTCAACAAACGTTCGGTTGTGCTCAATTTCAATCCATGATCTATCTCTGGTGGGAAACGTCTCAGCAAGTGCTTGCATGTGCAAGTCAATAAAAGGAAGCACGTCGACCGTGTTATGAAGTACGCACAAGTGCATTCGTGTTAGTTCCTCCATACTAACACTTACATGTCGACCACCAGTAATGCCTTCACCATCCATTCTATTGGTGTGCCGGGTAATTGGAAGTCCAATTGCATCGACATTCGGAATAAATTCAGACCAGTACTCAACTGCTTCTTCTACTAAATAGCGTTCTGCAATGCATCCCTCCGGACTGGACATATTCATCACATATCCTTTGAGCACTTTCATATATCTCTCTACACCATACATCCATCGCATACGAGCAGGACCACACATCCTTGTCTCGTGTACCAAATGAACGGTTAGATGAACCATTATATCAAAAAATGATGGAGGAAAATACATCTCAAGCTCACAAAGCGTCCCCACAATCTGTCTCTGAAAACCAACCAATTTTCTAGGATCTATGACCTTGCTACTCATTGCCTTGAAGAACCAACATAACTTTGTTATGGTTATGCGCACATTTTCAGGCAAGATAGAACGTATTGCAATTGGCAAGAAAGTCTCCATGATGACATGATAGTCATGCGATTTCAGATTCATCAGTCTCATCCCATCATCTGATACAAGTCTCTGTATGTTGGACGAATAACCCTCCGGTACTTTCACATCCTTCAGTGTCTGTAGTAACTCTTTTCTCTCATTGTTGGACAAGGTGTGTGCAGCAGGAGGTAAGAACGGTTTGCCCTTTTCTCTAGGCACAGGTGTTAGTTCTGATCTTATTCCCATATCAATCATATCCATTCTTGCATTGTAACCATCCTTGGACTTCTTATCAGCTAGCAGAGTATTGAGCAAGCTGGCACAAACGTTCTTCTCAACGTGCATTAGATCAATGAAGTGTCTAACATACAGCTCTTTCCAATAGGGCAATTCAAAGAAAATTATTTCCCTCTTGAAACCACTAGTGGGGACACTTTTTTTGAAGCTCTTTCCGTATTGTGTTTTGATATTCTTCATCTCATCCAATACATCCGAACCTGACAATAAACGTGGTGCTATATCTGTCTCGATTGTGCCATCGAATGCATCAGCCATTCTTCTGTACTTGTGCGTTGGTTCCAACCACCTCCTATGTCCCATATAAACGGTCTTCCTAGAATGACTCAATCGAATGTGATGTGTCTTCTTGGTACAACAAGGACATGCATCGGCCCCCTTCACACTATATCCAGATAGATTCCCGTAAGCAGGAAAGTCATTGATAGTTCCAAACAACATTGCCTTCAACTTGAAATTCTCCTTTCTACAAGCATCATACACATCGACACCCTCATCCCACAGGAGCTTCAAGTCTTCTATCAAAGGAGCCAGATATACATCTATGTCGTTACCAGGTTGTTTGGGTCCCGATATCAACATAGACAACATCATGTAAGTGCGCTTCATGCACAACTCGGGTGAAAGGTTATAAACTAACAGAATCACTGGCCATGTACTGTGGTTGGTACTTTGAATACCGAACGGATTCATTCCGTCAGTTGAGAGTGCAAGACGCAAGTGTCGTGGCTCGTTGCCATATTCTGGATACTTGAAATCGAATGTCTTCCACTGGGGTGAATCAGCAGGGTGTCTTAGCATTCCATCTTTGATCCTATCATCATGATGCCAAGTTAAATTTCTAGCATCCACAGCGCTACTATACATTCTCCTGAATCTTGGTATTATTGGAAAGTACCACATCACCTTCGCGGGAGATTTGTTTTTCTTATATCGCTTCTTCCCACACTTGGGACATTTATCGAGATCTGCATACTCCTTCCGAAATAAGATACAATCATCCGGACAAGCATGAATTTTCTGATGTGTTAACCCGATGGACTTGAGCATTTGTTTAGCTTCATATGTTCTCTTAGGCAGTACATTTTCATCAGGCAATAGACCACTAATTACTTCCAGCATACTTGTGAAGCACGCATCAGATAACTCGTGAGTTGCTTTTAAGTTCAACAATATCAACACAGCTGACAGTTTTGTTGCCTTCGTACACCCGGGCCAAAGGGGTAATTCAGATGAATCCCTTAACTGCTCTGACATGTACGGGTGATCTGGCAGATCATCGTCATCCCCACTCGATGTATCAACAGTAGGTACATCATCCACTGTATTTTCAAACCTAAAGTCAGTTTTTAGGTTTCTTGAGCTACACCCATCTCTTGTCTCACCATGAAATGTCCAAACGGTATATGCTTTATCAATACCGTTAATCATCAAGTGGGTGAACAAATTTTTTCGACCTCTAACAGTTTTTCCATTCATACATTTCCAACAAGGACATGGAATGTAATGATCGTCGGAGCAGTGTCTAATTGCATGATTACAAAACTCTTCCACCCCATTCCTATACTCCTCTGATAATCGATCAGCTCGAACCCACTTTCGATCCATATAGAACTATAGATGCCTATAGTAAAGACAATATAAGTGTTTCTAAAGACAATTAATGTATCCTAATGTATTCGTGAATGTATTTAGTTGGTTACTGGAGTATTAAATACTCGAAATCATTTCAATTATTCAATTTCATTTTCTAAATGTTTCGCCTTTAATTTCTAGTTGAAGGATTATCTTCTGTAAATAAGTCTATGGGCAATTAATAAGTCTATATACATAATACCTTTTTTTTCAAATAAATTTTAAAACTTGAAAAGGAGATAAATAATTGTCATAAAAGATGCCAAAATCTCTAACATAATGGGTAGTTTTTAAAAAAAATTAAGTTCGTCGTCATCCAAAAAATCTCACTTTGATGAGTTTGTAATTTTTATATAATTAATATTTTAAGAGACAATTAATAATTTTTGTAGTAAGATTTTAAAAGTATATAATCAATCATGTTGTTTTTCATTTTAACCAAAAGAAGATTTAGCTCTAGTAAAGAATTCTCAAAATTCTCAAGATTAAGAAAACTAAACTAAACGTACTTATTTAATTTTTAAAATATATAATGATTCTCATCTTTATAAACTAATGTACAGTATATATGTTTGAGTATATATGTTTGACAGATACCACGGAAATAAATTAAATATATTCACCTCACCCTCAATTCAATTTCAAAAACAAGGAAAAGGAGAGGGATTGAAGCTAGGTATTACAAATCACTAGAAAACGTACTGCCACATTATTCAAATTCAAAAAATATTAAAGAAGGGCTATAACAACAGTATTGAGTGCTAAAATCATTAGAAACAGTTGCAAAAACATGATCTATTGACTTATTTCCCCTGTCTGATTCATCTAAAAGCCTACCATTCAAATTCCACAGCAAGAAAACCAATACACAGTAAATCAAAACGGCAGTAAATCTGAACAAAGATTCAAAACGGCAAAGAAAGCAAGAAAACTCCTAAAACAGTAAATCAACACCCCTTTTACTGATTCAACAACAAAAAACCTCAGTAGATACAACAATTCAGATCTGAAAAACTTACAAGAATCAACAAATTAAGCTGCAGCCTTTTTCTGTCTGATGCTTCAAATCCAGAAACCCCGTTTGTTCAAATAAAAATCCCTATGAAATTGTCAAAGAAGGGAAGGGCTTTAAAAACTCATGCTTAAAATAACCACAAACAGCAACAGCAGTGTCATGCACTCATGCTTTCACATAAGCAATTCCACAAACACTTGGAAGTATATTCAAGTCAGGAAACGAAGGGTTGGTCCTTCAACCGATTTCCAGAATAGCGAGCTTGATTCATAAAAGTAACCAAACTCAAAAAATGCAAAATCAAACATCTATATCTATTAATAATTTATGACAACAAGTAGCTCGTAATAACGCAATGCTCAAATTTATTGAAAACATCATCATTTCAGTTCAGCAAGCTCTTTAAGTGGCAAAACCAAAAACTCCTAATTTGGAAATGATGTTCGTACAGTATATAACCAAACACATTCGAAAAAGAGAGAGGGACCCGTGTTCTTGAAAAGGGAGAAAAGGGGGCAATATATGTGTGTACGTACCTGTACCTACAGCGGCGACGGAGAGGGAGGCGATGCGACGGCGACGACTGGAGAGCAAGTCGACGGCGACGAGGAGTACGGCGACGGCGACGAGGAGTACGGCACGGCGACGGCGACGAGGAGTACGGCACGGCGACGGCAACGGAGAGGGAGGCGATGCGACGGCTGGAGAGAAAGTCGACGGCGACGGCACGAGGAGGGAGATGGAGGGAGTAAGGCGACGGCGCGAGAAGAGAGAGTGAGGGAGGCGACGGTGACGGCGACGCCGCGAGGAAGGAAGCGACGGTAACTGCGACGCCGCGAGGAAGGAGGCGACGGTGACGGCGACGCCGCGAGGAAGGAGGCGACGGCGACTGTTAATTTGGGGGAGAAATTAGGTTGCAAACGCGTTTTGAGTGTTGGAGCCTTGGAGGAGGAGAATGAATGTTGGAGGAGAAGAATGAGTAGAAAACGCGTCGAATTAATTGAATTTGGGGGATTTAGGGTTAAGACCAGAATTTGGGCTTGGAGAGCGGTTATGAACCGCTCTCCAAGTGTATACTTGGAGAGCGGTTCTAAACCGCTCTGTAATGTGTCTTGCAAAGCGGTTCTCAACCGCTGTCCAAGAGTTTCTCTTGGAGAGCGGTTTGGAACCGCTCTCTAAGTTAATTTTTTTTTTTTTTAATAAAACCGCTCTCCAAGTGTTCACTTGGAGAGCTGATTGAAAAAAGAGCTCTCCAAGTGGAGCTCTCCAAGTGAAAATGTGTAGTAGTGGAAAAAACCAACCCCAATAATATTATTGAAGTTGATGAAAAAAACCCTCTAAATTAATTAGAAACAAGATCAATTCAGATATTATTATTCAATTATCTCATCTTCGGAGAGTGGCTCAACTACGTAGCGCTCAAAGTGGAAGCTATGATAGTTGACACCCTCGTAAAGACCATCAATATTCGAATGCGCAACAATGGCTCCGTCACTAGACCTCTTGTCTTGTTGAGTGTAGGTGAAGGGAACACTGCACTTCCCCTGCGTTCCCACATAATCAACTCGTACACGATTCCTTGGTGGCACTGTAACCATAACCGAAGCCTCCGCTTTTTTCGTTTCTTCCACGGTGGTTCCCCATTCTAACGACACCGTTTCCTCCCTCGAGACTTGGACCCCCACCGAAAATATTTTGGGAAAGCTGGTGGTTATGGTGGTTGAGACGCCGTGAGATGAGGATTGGGCGTTGGTGAAAGAATAGGAGCTCGTCTCTTCGTACGAAACTCGGATGGTTAAGGAAGATTCGTCGTCGGTATTGTTGACGGAGGTGCCGACGCCCACGATGAACGGAAGCTCGTCGAATATTCGTACTTGGTCCATTCGAAATCGGACATGATAGATGTGTCTTTCGATTATAAGTTCCTGTAATTGAATTTGTGCTGAGTTGTTTATAACGGTAATTAAAGCACGGAGGCTGTCTATCCTCTCAGCGGTAAAACGCCTGCAGAAGTTATTGTTATCTGCATATATATATATATATATATATATATATATATATATATATATACAAATTTGATGAATTTAATAAGGATGAACTCAATAATGATTAGTATTTTCGATCTATATATTTTAATTAGTCTGCAGGTGGCTGACGTACAAATCGGAGATATTTCACCTTGGAACATGCATATGCGAAAATTTTCAATTTATACTACGTACCTGCAGAGCGCAGAGCATAGGTAGAGCCACGAACTTGGATAGGCCAAAAGAGAGTGTCGTCGGAAGTATCATCAGTATCAATATGATCAATTCCACGGCGTAAGTAGCTGTCAAAATGAGAGGACTTAATACGAATGTGTCCGTCGTGGTGGGGTTCGATTTCGAAGGCGGATTCCCTCTCGTTGGGGTCAGTCGAGGAGAACTGCAACAAGGGCTCATTCTGGATCATCACGGCTCTGAGGAACATATCGTTGTCTCCTTTGAGCGCCACGCGTTTCGGAAGCTTAAGCAGCGTTTGCAAATCCACAAAATCGAAGAGAAGGAGATTTGAGTACTGAAATTGAGGCAGTGTTTCCGTCGAAGCAGTAGAGACGGTCGCTGAGGTTGCCCGTCTGGAGAGTGTGCAGAGCCACTCGCCCTCCGCTCTGCACGTGTCGCACTAAGAGACGCCCTCCATCTCCCATGCTCGGCTCGAATAATGTGCACGTTGGCTTGGAGGTGTCTTCGATTGGTTGATCCGACGTGGCTAATATCCAGGACTGATTGGGCTGGCGCCCCCAGTACTTGTTGGTGTGGCGAAACCGGATGTGAACGAATCTCTCGTTTACTTCAGCCCTCTCGACGTCCATGGCCGAGAATGGGCTGAAGGCGGTGTCCTCCGCGCACGGCGGTGCTCTCGTCCATGTAATAAACGTAGCCGCCTCTGTTTGACGTTTGGGGTTTGATCACGATAGAATCGGGAAACCAAAGGTTTGCCATGCTTAGTTCCTGTAGAAAACAAAACAAAACAAACAAGTTTAAATTTGGTTTGATTAATAGTGCTAGCTACAAATGGCTAATTAACAGGGGAATTTGAGGGGGAGGGGGTTTGGAAAATTAACTTACAGTTGTATTCTGTAAATTGGTAATGATTTAGGTAGGTGTGTGAAGAAGCTTGTCATGAACCCTCCTATTTATAATCAAGCTGAAGATAAGGTTGGGGTGAGAGGGAGTCCTTATTTTGGTGTTTTATCCCCATTTATTCTCTTTTTCCCGGAATAACTTTTAACTTTCATATATAGGTGAACAAGTAAATTAAAAAAGAGTTTTGAAGGGTAATTTTATAATATTTTATTTATAAAGTAAAGAATTAGTTGACTTTTGTGTATGTCTGAAGAAAAAGTTATGACATTTATATAAAATTGAGAATATTGTGAGTGTGGAGTTTATAAAAGATTTTCCATTTAAGGGTGTGAAAATTATTGTGGGACATTCCGAAAAGGAAAGTGTGAAAGTTATTGTGTGACGGAGGGAGTATTATTTTAACAAGATAGATATTTTTATGCAAATTTTCAGTTTCAAATCTACTAAGCACCTGTTTATAAGATAGGATGTTTAAATGAGACGAAATTCTTTCAGGATCTTACTCCATCTATTTGGATTCGATTAAAAAGGTTGACTCGCCAGTTTTTAATATACTTTCTCCGTTCACAAAATTTTTTTCTCAAACTTGCCTGATATAATTGATGTAATAGAGTTACAATTTTAATTTGATTCTAATATAGTAGGTTAAAAAATTAATTGGACAATTGAGATCATATAACACTTAAAATTCAAGTACATATAAGAATTTGTCTTATTCATATATTTTTTGACACAAGTTGTAAAATAAAAGTAGATAAAATAAAAATATTATAAAATATTGTGAGTTCACTGTGAATAAATTGATTATTTAATTTGTGGGTGGGTTGATTGACATTTTAAGTGATGTTTGAAAAATAGAGATAAAATATCATTATTTATAAAAGGTATGTGAATGAATTCGATGGATAGACTAACAACACAAATGAAAATAGAATTGGTGGAGTAAGAGAGTATCTTATTATTAAGATAATTTGCTCAAGAAACTATCTCAATTATTAATGTACAAAGTGTTCTAGACTAGTCAGTAAAAAAAAAAAAAATAGTATACAACGTCAATATTATGTCATGGGGCATAAGTATTTTTTTAAGTACTCACTTTCTTTTTTTGGTTGTCCAATTTTATTATGCTCATACCTTTTTTTGGAAACAATACTATTCATACTACTTTATCTCTACCCTTCTACCATCACTTATTTACCCACTTTGTCATTCACTTTATTCATAAACAATCATTTATTTACAAATGGACCCCATAATACCCTATCATACCCTAAACTTATCTACTTTATGAATAAACTAATCAATATTTATTAAAACACGTGCCCAAAGAAGTGGGCATAATAAAATTGGACGGACGGAGTAATATTTAGTGTTTCATCATAAACCACATGCACGAACAGGAATTCTCTCTCTAGAAATCCAGCAGGTTTCTCTCAATCCACAACCTGTTGCCTTCGTGAGTCATTAATACAGGCGTTATAGGGAGAGAAGCAGGATTGATTGACGATCTCTCCTTCCACTCCCCATCATGTTGATATGTCTTGAATCTCACACTTCGCTGAGTTGTTCGGGGGTCTAAGCCATCGTGCCCGACGAATCCGCGATTAAAGGTTGACAAATTCACCGGGAGAAATAGTTTTGGCCTATGGCAAATCAAGATGCGATCTCTGCTGAAGCAGCAGGGTTTGTGGGCGCCGCTATCAGGAAAACCTAAATCTGAGGATGTAAATGAAGAAGAGTGGAATACCCTAGAAGAAAAGGCCCACTCGACTATCATGCTATGTCTGTCTGACGATGTTATCATCGAGGTTGCGGATCAGGAAACTGCCGATGGTCTCTGGAAGAAGTTAGAGAGTCTCTACATGACGAAGTCTCTAACCAACAAATTGCTTCTGAAGCAACGTCTGTTCCGTTTACGCATGCAGGAAGGTACATCTCTTCGGGATCATCTAGATAAATTAAATAAAATTTTACTAGATTTGCGTAATATTGATGTTAAAGTAGAAGATGAGGACGCTGCTTTAATTCTGTTAGTATCTTTGCCTGAATCGTATGAGAATTTTGTTGAATCGTTCATTACTGGGAAAGATACTCTGTCTCTGGAAGATGTTCGATCTGCTCTCCACAGCAGAGAAGACCGTCAACAGGCAACTGGCTCGGCCACAGAAAATCAGGCATCGGGGCTGTATGTTACGGGTAAGGGACAAAAGAAATTTGGGAAGAAAACTGGGAAGCCGAATCAGAAAGGTTCAAAAGGTCCTAAACCCGATGACATCTGCAATTACTGTAAAGAACCAGGGCACTGGAAGAATGATTGTCCTAAGAAGAAGAGGAAGCAGGAGAAGAAAGATGGTGTCGGCGGTTCTGCAGCTGTTGCAGAAACTGATACAAATTCTGAAGATGATCTGGCCTTGGTTGTAGCTGGACAATCACATCGTAATGATGTGTGGGTTCTTGATTCTGGGGCATCATACCACATTTGTCCTAACAGGGAGTTCTTCTCGACCTATGAGCAGATAGATGGAGGAAATGTTACCATGGCTAACAGTGCTGCCTGCAAGGTGGTTGGGATTGGCTCAGTCAGGATACGAACACATGATGGGGTATTCTGCACCTTGGATGAAGTCAGGCATGTTCCACAGATGACGAAGAATCTGATATCTTTGAGTCTCCTTGACAGCAAAGGTTTCAGTTTCAAAGGTGAAGGTGGAGTTATGTATGTTTGTCAAGGTTCAAAGGTGGTTCTGACAGGCTTGAAACGTGGTACCTTATATTATCTGCGAGGTTCCACTGTGACAGGTTCTGCTAATGTTGCATCATCTGAGGTTCAGACCATGGATATGACCAGGTTGTGGCATATGAGGCTCGGTCATATGGGAGAAATAGGGATGCAGATTTTGTCAAAGCGGGATCTTCTTTCTGGGCATAAAGTGCAGAGTCTTGAATTCTGCGAACATTATGTATTTGGGAAGCTTCATCGCAGCAAGTTCCCAAAGAAGGCAGTTCATCAGACCAAGGGGACTCTTGACTACATTCATATGGATTGTTGGGGTCCGTCACGTGTTGAGTCTATTGGAGGCCACAGATATTTTGTGTCTATGATTGATGACTACTCAAGGATGACTTGGGTAATTATGATGAAACACAAAAGTGAAGCTTTCAAGAAATTCAAGCAGTGGAAGGCGTTGGTAGAAAATCAGACTGGGAAGAAGATCAAGAGACTGCGAACTGATAATGGCCTGGAGTTCTGTTCGTCTGAGTTCAATGAGTTCTGCAAGGATGCAGGGATTGCTCGACACCACACTATCCGACATACACCGCAGTAGAATGGTGTGGCAGAGCGCATGAATCAGACATTGCTGGAGAGAGCGAGATGCATGCTCTCGAATGCTGGTTTGGCTAGAAAGTTCTGGGCAGAAGCAGTAAACACGGCATGCTATCTGATCAACCGTGGTCCACACACTGGCATTGATTGCCAGACACCTTATGAGGTATGGTCTAATAAACTTGCAGATTATTCTTTGTTGAAGGTTTTTGGCTGTACTGGTTACTATCATGTTAGTGAGGGTAAATTAGAACCAAGAGCTAAGAAGGGTATATTTGTTGGTTTCGGGGATGGAGTTAAGGGATATAGAATTTGGTCACCTTCAGAGAATAGAGTTATATTCAGTAGGAATGTGATTTTTTATGAGAATTCTATGCTTAACCCCATTGTGAAGTCTGTTTGTACAGAAAATTGTAGTAATGTTAAACAGGTGGAGCTGCAAGTCACTCTCGATGAGAGTAAATCACAACTCCAAGGTGGAGAAGATCAACATACTACTGCTGAAAGTACAAGTTCTGATGTTCATCCAGAAGCTCGCCAGACAAGCATAGTTGTTGATAGAGCTAGGAGAACAGGCGTGAAGCCTCCTGTGCGGTACGGTTTTGAGGATATGGTGACTTATGCATTACAAGTCGCTGACGAGGTGGAAGAGGAAGAACCATCTGCAGGTGAACCATTCACCTACAGAGAGGCTGTTTCATGCAGTGAGTCGGCCCTATGGCTCGCTGCAATAAGAGAAGAGATGGAATCACTTGCCAAGAATGAGACTTGGGAGCTAGTCAAACGGCCTAAGGAGAGGAAGATTGTTACTTGCAAATGGATATTCAAGAGGAAGGAAGAAACCACACCTGGTGAGGGTGTGAGATATAAAGCTCGGCTAGTTGCAAGAGGGTTCACACAGAAGGAGGGGGTTGATTATAATGAGATATTCTCACCAGTGGTCAGACACACTTCCATCAGAGTGTTACTAGCAATGGTGGCACATCAGGATTTAGAACTTGAGCAACTAGATGTGAAGACAGCTTTTCTACATGGAAAGCTTGAAGATGATATCTACATGACTCAGCCAGAGGGGTTCCAGGTTCCGGGGAAGGAAGATTATGTTTGCAAGTTGATGAGGTCTCTATATGGGCTAAAGCACTCTCCAAGGCAGTGGTATAAGAGGTTTGATAGTTACATGATCCAGTTGGGATACAACAGGAGTCCGTATAATTGTTGTGTGTATCACAATAAAGCTGATGATGGTTCCATGATCTATCTCGTCCTGTATGTGGATGATATGCTCATAGCTGCGAAGTCCAAGTCTGATATTCAGAAGTTGAAGGATCTGCTCAGTGCTGAGTTCGATATGAAGGATTTGGGTGCTGCCAAGAAAATTTTGGGAATGGAGATATATAGGGAAAGAGAGAAGAAGAAGCTTTTCTTGTCACAAAAGAGTTACATTCAGAAGATCTTGTCTAGATTTGGCATGTCTACCGCCAAGCCTATTGATACTCCAAGTGCTACAAATATTCACTTATCCACTGATTATGCACCTAAAACTGTAGCTGAGCAGGTGTACATGTCTCGAGTCCCATACTCTAATGCAGTAGGGAGTTTGATGTATGCTATGGTCTACACTAGACCAGATCTTGCACATGCTGTTAGTGTTGTCAACAGGTTCATGGGACAGCCTGGAAAGGAGCATTGGCAAGCTGTGAAGAGGATTTTTCGTTATCTCAGAGGTACGTCTGATGTTGGTCTCATTTATGGAGGTGATGCTCCCGTTTCTGTGACTGGTTATTCTGATTCTGACTATGCTGGAGATGTTGATAGTAGAAGATCTATGACTGGTTATTGTAGAAAAAGGATTGGTCAACTATGCATAGCTGTTAGTTTATTTAGTTTCTTTAAATAAAATATTAGATTGAATCTCTGATTTCTAGGAATTAGATTGGTTCTCTGATTTTTAGGAATTGTGTTCTTTTTCCTTTTTAGTGGACTGGAATTCCAGCCACTCTTGGCCTATATTAGGATGTAATTTCATCATTTTGAATATCGAAAATAAAGACCAGATTCTTCTTCATGGTATCAGAGCCAACCTCTGAACCCTAATCTGATTTTCTGGCCAATTTTCTTCACCATGACCAAGTACGGCATGGCTTCTCAATCCTCCTCCATAGGAGGTACACCTCAATCCGATTCAAATCATCCCATAGTTCCCTCCATTCCTGATACTCATCATTTTGTCACAAATCACAAACTTCATGGCCACAATTTTCTTCAATGGTCACAATCAGTTTTCATGTATATCTGCGGCAGAGGGAAGGACGGTCATCTCACTGGCGAAATTGTTGCTCCTGAAGCAACAGATCCAAAATATCGATCTTGGAAAACAGATGACCATCTGGTTATGTCATGGCTGATTAATTCCATGACCACGGAGGTTGGGGAAAATTTTTTACTTCATCCTACAGCCAAAGAAATCTGGAAAGCTGCGAGAGAGACGTATTCTAGCACAGAGAATACCTCTGAACTTTTTGAAATTGAAACTAGGTTGTACAACCTAAAACAGGGAGATTCAAGTGTTACTGAATACTTCAATGCCCTCACACGTTGTTGGCTACAACTAGACCTCTATGAAATACACTCATGGAAATGTCCTGGTGACTCTAAACTGTATAAATCGATTATTGAAAAAAAGCGAACAGTTAGATTCCTCCTTGGTCTCAATAAAGACCTTGATGATGTTAGGGGAAGAGTCATGGGAATTAAACCTTTTCCTACGATTCGTGAAGCTTTTGCGGAGGTTCGAAGAGAGGAGAGCAGAAAGAAGTTGATGATGACAGACACTAGCATCAATCCTGTAGTTGAAGGCTCAGCCTTATACAGTCACAAGTCATCTCAAAACAACAAATCTGGCAAAGGACGTCCTTGGTGTGAGCACTGTAAATGGCCTGGTCATGTGAAGGCAACATGTTGGAAATTGCATGGTAAGCCTAAAGATTGGAAACCATCTACAAGTAGATCTGAAAACCGTGCCAATGTTGCAGTAACTGGTGTTGAGGCTAATCCATTCACTACACAGCAGATTGAGGCGTTGCAGAAAATGCTTAGCCAAGTCACCCATTCAGGCCAAGCACCTCCAACAACAACCGAACATCACAGCAGCCTTCTTGCACATCAAGGTATTCAACCTTATGCTCTCAGTGTCCAAAATAACCACTCAAACCCATGGATAGTTGACTCAGGGGCCTCAGACCACATGACTGGTGATTATAATATAATCAGCAACTTTCAGCCATGTAACAGCCATTCCGGAGTCAGAATTGCAGATGGCTCTTTCTCTCATGTGGCCGGAACAGGATCAGTTTATTTAACAAAGGATTTTCATCTTTCTTCAGTCCTTTATGTCCCCAAACTGAACTGCAATTTACTTTCTATAAGTCAACTTACTAGAGACACAAATTGTATTGCTAAGTTCTATCCTAATTGTTGTGATTTTCAGGCAGTGGATTCGGGGAAGGTGATTGGCAGTGCTGATATGCATGGTGGTCTATATTTGTTGAGAGAAAGGGGTCTTTCAAGTAAACAAGTTCACCCCTCAAGTTGTGGTCCAAAGTCTATAAAATTTGCTTCAAACTCAATGTCTGTTTCCAATTCCAATTCTCATTATGTTTCCATTGAAAGGCAAGTGTTGTTATGGCATTATCGTCTTGGCCATCCCAACTTTGCTTATGTCGAGAAGTTGTTCCCTCATTTGTTTATCAATAAAAAGCCTAATTTTTATTTTTGCGAATTTTGTGAATTGGCCAAACACACCAGGCAGGTCTATCCGAGTTTGCAATACAAACCCTCACAGCCTTTTTCTGTGATTCATAGTGATATTTGGGGTCCCTCACGTGTAAAAAGTATCAATGGTGCTAGGTGGTTTGTCACATTCATTGATGACCACTCTAGAACTACTTGGACATTTCTTATGAAAGAAAAATCTGAAACCACCTCCATTTTTCAGTCTTTCCATACTATGATTTCTACCCAGTTTCAAAGCAATATCAAAGTCCTAAAAACTGATAATGCTAGAGACTATTTCAATTCTACTCTTGGGTCTTATTTGTCTAAACATGGGATTATCCATATAAGCTCTTGTGTCAACACTCCACAACAAAATGGAGTGGCTGAGAGGAAAAACAGACACTTGCTTGAAGTAGCCCGTGCCACTATGTTCACCAATAATGTCCCTAAACATTTTTGGGGGGAAGCCATTCTCACTGCTACTTATCTTATAAACAGAATGCCAAGTCGGGTCCTCAAATTTCAGTCCCCTCGTCAAGTTCTTATTAATTCATATCCTCATATCCTCTCGTTTTCTACGGACCTACCATTAAAGGTCTTTGGCTGCTCATCCTTTGTTCATGTCCACCACATTCACAACTCCAAACTCGATCCCAAGTCTCTTAAATGCATTTTCCTTGGTTATTCGTCTAATAAAAAAGGTTACAAGTGTTACTCACCTGTTACTAGGAAAATGTACAATTCCATGGATGTTACCTTCTTTGAAACCCAATCTTTCTTTCCCAAATCCGACATTCAGGGGGAGACTTCAAAGGAATGTCAGATTTGGGATCTTCCCCAAGACACCCAGCCCTATGTTAATCCACCAAATTCAGCCTTTGATCCACTCATTGTCCCGAACGATGAATCTGAAACAGCCCCGGTTTCAATTCCCCCGGTCTCAATTCCTCCAGAACTTGGCATTGGTACCTCCAATCCTCCAGAACTTCATGTCTACAGAAGGAGACCAACTCAACATATAGAGGAAACTGTGCATATTCAGCATTCTCAATCCCAAGAACCAAGTCCTATTGCACCCGATAATCATGATGGTAAGGATTCCTCATCATATGATCATCATGTTCCCATTATTGATGATTTAAATATGCCAATTGCTCATAGAAAAGGTGTGCGTGGATGTACAGAACATCCAATTGAGAAGTATGTTGCATATGGAAAATTATTGCCTCTTTACAATGCTTTTGTGACAAATCTGGATGGTGTAAAGGTTCCAGATTCTATCCAAGAGGCTCTAAAAATACCAGCTTGGAAAAAGGCAGTAGAAGAGGAGATTCGAGCTTTGGAAAGTAACAAGACATGGACTCTTGCCAAGTTACCACCAGGTAAGGATCCGGTTGGATGCAGATGGTTATTTACTGTCAAATATAGGGCTGATGGAAGTATCGAGAGATTCAAGGCTAGACTTGTAGCAAAAGGGTTCACTCAGTCATATGGTATTGACTATCAGGAGACATTTGCACCTGTGGCAAAACTCAACACTATTCGAGTGCTACTTTCTATTGCAGTAAATCATGATTGGCCATTGTATCAACTCGATGTTAAAAATGCATTTCTGCATGGAGATCTTGTACAAGAAGTCTACATGACTATTCCTCCTGGTCTAGAAAATGAATCAAACAGCAATCTAGTTTGCAAACTGAAGAAGTCGTTGTATGGCTTGAAGCAGTCTCCTCGTGCATGGTTTGAAAAATTTACTAAAACGGTGATAACCAATGGATATCAGCAGTGTCAAGCCGATCACACATTGTTTGTCAAGTGTAGAAACAGGGGGAAGAAGGCGATTCTCATAGTATATGTGGATGATATCATTTTGACAGGAGATGACATCGAGGAGATTATGAAGTTGAAGAAACTATTGGCAACAAAATTTGAGATTAAAGATCTTGGGACTCTTAGGTATTTCCTAGGAATGGAGGTGGCTCGCTCGAAGGAAGGGATTGTTATATCCCAAAGGAAGTACATCTTGGATCTGTTAACTGAAACAGGGCTACGTGGATGCAAACCCGTCGATACACCTATGGATCCAACAAAGAATTTGAGCAGAAATGAAGGAAGTTGTTTGATAGACAAGGGGAAGTACCAAAGGTTAGTTGGAAAACTCATCTATCTATCTCACACTAGGCCTGATATCGCCTATTCAGTTAGTGTGGTCAGTCAGCACATGAACAATCCAACTGAAGACCATCTTGAGGCAGTAAACAGAATCCTGAAGTATCTAAAGATGACTCCAGGACATGGCCTACTGTTCAAGAAATCTATAAACCGAGAAGTACATATCTACACGGATGCTAGTTGGGCAGGAGAGAAAACTGATCGTAGATCAACCACTGGCTATTGCACTTATGTTTGGGGCAATCTTGTTACGTGGAGAAGCAAAAAGCAATCTGTAGTCTCACGAAGCAGTGCAGAGGCAGAATATCGTGCTGTCGCACTTGGAATATGTGAAGCAATGTGGCTACAAAAATTGTTGAGAGAACTTAAAGTTGAGGTACAAAATTCAGTCAAGATGTTCAGTGATAGTCAAGCAGCCATTCGTATAGCAAAAAATCATGTACATCATGACAGGACAAAACACATTGAGATTGATCGACACTTCATTTCAGAGAAAGTCAACAATGAGATTGTTCAACTCAGTTATATCCCTACAAAACAACAAAATGCCGATATTCTCACTAAAGCTCTTCCAAGGGTCAGTTTTGATGAGCTGAAGTCCAAGCTTGGTTTGTATAACATATACAACCCAACTTGAGGGGGAGTGTAGAAAAAGGATTGGTCAACTATGCATAGCTGTTAGTTTATTTAGTTTCTTTAAATAAAATATTAGATTGAATCTCTGATTTCTAGGAATTAGATTGGTTCTCTGATTTTTAGGAATTGTGTTCTTTTTCCTTTTTAGTGGACTGGAATTCCAGCCACTCTTGGCCTATATTAGGATGTAATTTCATCATTTTGAATATCGAAAATAAAGACCAGATTCTTCTTCAGTTATGTTTTCACTCTTTGTGGTTCTGTTGTTAGTTGGAAGGCAACTCTGCATGCTACAGTCACTTTGTCTACAACTGAAGCAGAGTATATGGCACTGACAGAAGCTGCTAAAGAGGGAGTTTGGTTGAAAGGGCTTGTAGGTGATCTTAGTCTACATCATGATCAAGTTATTGTATTATGTGACAGTCTGAGTGCAATCTGTTTGACCAAGGATCAGGTCCATCATGAGAGGACCAAGCATATTGATGTGAGGTATCATTTTCTGAGGAATGAGCAGAGAATCAAGGTGATGAAAGTAGGTACTGCTGATAATCCTGCTGACATGTTCACCAAGCCGGTCCCACATAGCAAGTTTCGACATTGTTTGAACTTGCTAAATGTTACAAGCTGTTAGTTGCCCAAGGAGGGCAAATCTGAGGCAGAAAGGAGGAGTCTGTTCATCTGGCATTGTAATGATGCATCTGCAAGGAAGATTCAAGTCAAGGTGGAGATTTGTTGATATGCCTTGAATCTCACACTTCGCTGAGTTGTTCGGGGGTCTAAGCCAACGGTATTCAGTATTCAGTATTTGGCTTTAAGCCCAATTTCGGTGTTTTATCTCAGTGCTATATATATGGTCTTTGAGATCTGTAATCTGTAACCCTAATTGAGTAATAAAATCTGTTCTCCTCTCTGCCCGTGGACGTAGCCAATTCATTGGTGAACCACGTAAATCACTTGTCTTCTTTACGTTTCTTGTTCATGCTCTATAATCCTATTCTGTCACAACACATCATCTTCCCTCGCCCCTATTATGAAGATTTGATGTTTCAATTTCCAGATCCATTAGAATAGCACAATAAATCTACATATTTGGGTAGATTTGATAAAAATCAGTAGCATCGTCGACGGGTAAATCCTTCCCGACAGAATTACGGTGGCCGATCGGGTGAATTATATGTTGATCTGTTTATTTCAGTTATAGTTTTCTAGTTTCTTTTTATTTTTCATTATGTTGCCCTTTCCTGCCTATTGTGCAGTTGTATGGCTTACGAATTAGTCCCTCCGTCCACTTATAAGTTTCTCATTTTACTATTTTGGTCCGTCTGTCTATAAGCTTCTCATACCTTTTTGGTAAGTACTTTTTCTTATACTTCAATTTATATCTTACTCTTTTTCTCTCTATCTCTCTCCTTCCTCAATCACATCACTTGTACTATATCTATTATTTAATCACTTTTTTTAATCTTTGGGCCAAAAAGTAACGTGAAACTTATAGGCGGACGGAGGGAGTAATATATATACGAATTAATTTTTCACCTCTCTATAAGTTCGGATTCTTAGATGATGAGACGAAATTCTTTCATGTTATAAAATTGTCCACTCGATGAGCCTCCTCCCCCCAAAAGGTAAGAAGTAATAATCCAACCGAATTTTTAGATGAGACGGAATTCTTTCGACTTTTCTTCCCTTTTGTGGGACATTTTTTTTTTTTGGGTAGGACTTGGTGGTCCATAGGATCTTGGTGCTTGGTTGTCTCATTGAAAATGAAGATTTAGACTCTTTTGTTGACAAACAATACACTCATCTTTTTACTTTCTCACGACTGAATGGGGTAACAACACCGCTTGATCCGTCTTAGTTTGAAGGTCTCAAACTTTGTTTCGACTTTGTAAACCCTTTTTAAAAAAAACATTGCACCAACAAAAGAATATCACGATTTAAAATAATTAAATAAATGAAACACCATTTACAATATAAGAATCAATGATATCAAATTTGGGCACCAAATTTTAACTTCAAATTCAGTTTTGGCCACCAAGTTTAATTTGTCATCAAAAGTCTAGGGGATGTTTTAAAACTCTACAAACTACTTCCAAAATCACAAATCACTTTTTTTAAAGCTGCCCTCTCACAGCTTTTACTTTTAAAAAGTGTTTTTAAGCTGTTTGTAGAATTTGTAAACATGCCCATAAATACACTTGGTTAATCACTTTTGATTCGAATGTTAATTGACCGTCAATTTACTGACGGAATCAAAAGCTTTTGGGTGTAATAAAATCAGTAATTATATAAAGCGAGCAATATGTATTTAGTATACATATATTTTCTTGTAAATATTATTGACAAACTTGTGTAGTTGTGTAGAACAAGACAAACACTAGTGCAAGAAAAAAGAGGCTTGTAACTAACACAACTGCAAGATAATTTCTTAATGAAGGTTCTTCTCTTATTTTTAGACAAGACTGATATAATGGAGTAAGTATTAGAGCAGATCCTCAGTTTCGCCTGCTCTATCTGTTGAGACAAACGCTCACGAATTGAATCATTCGTCTTTTATTTGACAAAATCTTCTATAAATTTGGTTTACAAATGACACTTCATACACTGAATAGTGATACTTGAAAAAAAAAAAAAAAAACTAAAATTCATTTGCAACACTTGTGTAAATAATTTGTTCAATTATTTTCAATTGGGGTAACATTTGTGTATGCCAAGGGTTTTGTAAAGTGTGAACTCCATCACATTTTATATTCATTTACTAAAATGGGTTGAATAAAAATCGAGTATACAACTCATTAAAGTTTGTTGGATATAATCAATAGAGTTCATGAAAACATATGTGAACCAACTTCTATTTAAAATGTCCTTAAAAAAAAAAAACCTATATACACGTACATATGATTGTGATACAACTGAATAAAATAGTGTGGGTATAATTGGGAATTAATAATTTCTTTTTTTTTTCCAAATTGTACCCCCACCCTTTAATATTTGCACCTTACTTTACTTTAAAATAAAATTCAGCTAAAAACACAGGTCAAGATAAATCATAGTAAAATTTATAAATGATTTCATAAAATCGTCTCGGGATAATATCACTTTTGGTCACTGAACTTTACCACTTTTCAGTTTTGGTCACCCACATTTAATCACTATCAAAATTGGTCACCCACTTATTCTTTTCTTTCAATTTTGATGCTGTCGTTAGTCAATCCGTCATCAACTAACGGAGAAAATGTTTTGAGCGCCAACTTTTCATTTTCCCTCTTTTAATTCCTAAACCCTAAACCCCAAATTCAATTTTTTTTTTTTACTGAATTTATCTTCAACCTCCGAACCCAATTTTTTTTTTAAATTTTTACTGAATTTATCTTTAACTAATATTACTGTGTGATTAAAAAAATACAAAATCCACAAATATAATAATTTTAGAGAGTTATTTACAATTAATCTTTCACCACACATAACATATGTTAATAGATGATCATATCCGAATAAACCATAATGGATCCCCACCATAATTATAAAAATAGAGTACATAAATAGTACATGACCACCCCAATATGGTTTGTGACCCTTATCACTCTCACTTGTTTTTACTTGGTAAGTGGCTAGATTTGACATAGTGATGTAATTCACTCTTCCTTTTACAATAATTGGATTGTGTACCTTGATAATTGCCAAACCTATAAAATAAAAAATTAGTCATGTAACATTACATTAATTATGAAATGACATTGTAAACCAAGACACACTCACATTTGCTCCATTGTGGTTTTTTCTTTTCCTATCTGAATTTCCCATTTCGTGATTACCCTGTAAATTGAAAAGTAAATCAACAACAACAATAAGATGATAATAAATCAAATCATAATTGAGTTGAACAACTTACTGATAATTCTTGGCTATTCCGAAAAGGGTTGGTTGATGAATCACCAAATGTTATAGGAGGTGCATGAGAATTTCGTCTGACCTATTAAAAAAAATGATAAAAATGTAAACAAAACGAAACAAAATTAATTAATCCATATATCTAAATGTAAAAGTTATAGAAAATTTATTGTGTATTCGGGTGCAGAAGCATTCTTGTTTCTTTTAGACATCTCTTACAAATTCAAAATCACAGTTTTTCGTTCAAACTCAAAATCACACAGTTCTTCTTTGTACAAATTCAAAATCACTCCATTGGAATTTAGGGTTTATAAATTAAAGGAGGAAAAATGAAGAGTTGACGCTCAAAGCCTTTTCCCGTTAGTTGATGACTGATTGACTAACGGTAACATCAAAATTGAAAGAAAATAATAAGTGAGTGACCAAAATTGATAGAAAAGAATAAGTGGGTGACCAATTTTGATAGTGATTAAATGTGGGTGACCAAATCTGAAAAATGGTAAAGTTGAGTGACCAAAAGTGATATTATCCCAATCGTCTCATATAATTTTTTTGTTAGAAAAAGAAATTAATTGCATGCCACACAGACAAGACAATCAATTATTGCAATGTTATAATTGGCAAAATCGACTAGACTCAGGAATCAGGATGATAATTAATCGATTATAAATTATTTTATATGATAGAGTGGATTATTCATATATATTTATATATTTAAAAAAAAAGTAGTTTTAAGTATTAATCTATATAAAACGAATAATGCAATTAATTCCTGAAACAAAATGGGAAAATATTATAACCTTTTCACAAAAATAAATTCTAGAATTATAGGAAATTTTTTTTTTTTTAAACTAAAAATAAAACTCTTCGTATAATCATGATTTTCACGTGTTTAGTTACTATTCGAAAGCTCTGACCTTCAATCACATTGTCTTTATTCAATAATTTTAGGCAAGAAACACATAAATTTTGTCTTCACACTGAATATTTTGAAAAGATATTTTGTTCATGCCACCATGGGACCCCAAAAAAGGAAAAATTCAAAGAAATGAATAGCACAAATCAATTATTACAACGTGATGACAGGCAAAACAAGATTGTGATCAAGGAATCCGAGCTTATGCATGTTTAAAAAAATTACAATAAATGTTCAAGTGCCTATTAACAGATTGCATTTTGTCATTTTCACAAAAAAATCTAATTCCAATCGGCTACCAACGTACCTTGAATTTCTGGGCAGAGTAAAAAACCTCGAACATGCTGTCGTAATGATGAGCTAATCGAGATGAGAGCAAAAGATGTAACGGTGGGTGAATCAGCGTAGTTCCAACAGGCAAACACATTCAATGTGAGGAGTGTGGGGAAACATGTCGACCGGTTGAACGCTCTTCAGGTTATAACATCCTTCGATATTCTTCTCTGGCTGCATCAAACAATTGTAATAGGTTGAGCACTTGAGTCTTGATTACGAAGGAGATTGAGATCTTTCATCATCGTAAAATGATACTTACCACACCATGACAGAGGTAATCAAGGTCACGGGCACATGTAGCAGGATTGCACGATACATAGACTATGCGTTTTGCCTTTAATTTTAGCAAAAACATGATTAATTTCATGTGCATTCCAGGACGATTAGGATCTGCATCATATGAAGTAAACAAGTAGTCAGAAAATTCCAAAGATGTTGACAAACAAATAAAAACTTAAGGGTGCTTGGTTCAAATTCCTCAAGGGTAATGGTACAGTGAGAATGATGATTACATATGATTGCTGATTGAGGAATAGTAGAATGATCGAGGTTAACGATGATTATAGAAAGGGAGAAAGTTATCAAAATGAGGGAATGACTAACTTATTTTGATCCCCTCATTCCCATTGAAATTTTCTGAACCAAGCACCCTCTAAATTTTATTGAATTAGGGAGTATGTTGTAATAAATAATAAGGCAAGGATCAATGAAGCCAGAAGAAGATAAAACATCAACAATGATCATACAATATTACAATTTTAATTAAAAGAAATAACATCTTGCAAAATAAAATTCAACAATGATTTTATTTAGCAAGATAAGTAACCTGTGATGACAAGATCCGGCTTTGGGAAATATTCACCAAAATTCTCCCTAATTTTGTTAAGATCCCCTTGCACAAACGTGGCATTGCTTATCCCATTAAGATTGGCATTTCGACACGCATCTGATATGGCTTGCTCAACTATCTCAAAACCATACACATGTTTCACCCTGAGATAATGGAAGCAAAACAGAATTAGCTAGATCCAATCTTGTCGCAATAACATAGCAGGCCGAAGAAAATTACTTTTTGGCAAAAGTCAGACCAATGGTTCCAGTCCCACAGAAGAGATCTAGAACTATTTCTGAGCCATCTCCTTTCAGACAAGAGCATTCCTCTATTAACTTATACAGAACCTCAGCCTGCACGGTACAACTATTTACAGATAGCATCAATTATTTAATGATGACGTGAGATCAATATGAAGATCAATTATATGCTAATTTGAATGGAAAAAAAAAAGTTTAAGAGTTGGTCTGATCTTTTTGTTGCACACCTGGTGAGTATTCGTCTGGAAGAAAGAGTTGGCTGAAATTTGAAACTTTAACCCTCTAAGACTCTCCGTAATTGTTGATTTACCACTGAGTGTGTGCTCCTCCTCCCCAACAGATGTGTTGCCAACAGATGTATTTACATTATTCATGATGCTTACCTATATCCAGAAGCAAAGGCAGGAAAGAGACATCTTAAATACCGAGTAACATTTTTTAACAGCACTAATTTCGTAACTACTTTAACATATATATATATATATATATATATATACCAAATTGTAGTTTCTGAAAAATAAAATTGAGCTTAACTACATTTTTTAAGTTACGAAAACCATTCAAATTCTTCCCAGTAACATTAATTTAGTGTGTTTAGTTTTAATACAAACAAAACGTTATAAAACTGACATAATTTGAACTTATCCTTTTGTAATTTAATTTGGTGACTGAATAATCGTTCATGCATGGACCTTTCGGTTTTGAATGAATGATGCATAATACAATGTGGTAAACCTGAAAAGGCTAATCCTCTACTATAAATACTCTCAGCATTAGGAGAGCTAAATCCATTCCAAAAATCTTTTTGCTCAGAAAGAGAGAACAGCAGACAGTTTCATTTTCTCAAAACCATAAAACTTGAGCAATGGATACTAGGAATTGTTGCACTGGATGTGCTGGTATCAATGAAGTCTACTCGTGCTCGAACCCAATAAGGAGGGCAACTGTTGTTCCAACTCCTCTAAAAACAGAAGGCAATTTAAGCGTTAGGACAACTCCAAAAGCTACCGTTCCCATTAAGAAAGAGGCTAATCCTATAAAGAATGAAGACAATGTACGCGTTACGACGACTTCTAAAGCTACTGTTTTGGTGAAGAAAGAGGAGCTAGTGAAAGTGGTGAATATGTAATTTTTCTTTTACATGTTCATGGTTGGTCTAAATGACTATTATCTTGAAAGATTATGAATTAGCTATCAATAGATAGCACAATCTCTTAAAATAAAATTTTAATAAAATATTTAGCGTGCATCAATCTTTATTTCAGTGTCTTACTTGTGGGTGAATATAATGAAAAATAATTTTGGAAATTAGACTTTAGTTTTTTATATTCCCAACTTTATAAGGACAGTCACGTTATTAGTAGTGCTTTTGGTACCATATTTTATTTTTATTTTGGAGGGTAAATTATTCAACCCTTAAGAGGCAAAAATAGTACTTCCTAGAATCTAGTTCAATGTCAATCATTAATTCATTATCTTAAGCTTAACAAAAAAATTATCATATTCTCAACAATAATATCTCCTAAATAGCAATTGGTTTTACCTAACGCTCATGGCATGAAGTAGTTACAAAACACTTATGTTTTACTAAATATTACATTATTTAGTGATTTAGTAATAAATATTGTAAGAAATACATGTCTTTGTATTAACACATTAATTTTTTTATATGTACCCATGTTTATGACAGTTTAGGCATTGTTTATATCCTGAAAGCCACCTAGATTTTTCAAATTATTATTCATTACATTTACATCCAATGCAGCCTATGAATTATGCAATATCCTCTATTTTATACTCCCCACCACTTCAATATATTTGATGTCATGAATAGTGATTACATTAAGTAAATTTAGGATAAATTAGGAAGGTGTTTCCCTTATCAACATAGAAATCTGCAAAACGATATCTAATTTGCAAAAATTATGAAATATATTGAATTGGAGGGAGTATTTTTCATCATATCAGGCTTATATATCTATTTAATTGATATTCAATGAGGTCATGCTCTGCTAAAAAAAAAACAATGTTATGCTGTTGAAAAGAGATTAAGTTAAGATAGTTAAGAGAAATATGAGTGTGATTTTCCTTGATCAAAATGTTGAGAACTTTGCAACAAAAATGATCATTGCATAACAAATACGGAGTAAATAATATATCGAACAAAAAATTAGACAGGAGGCTTAGAAAGGTTCATTAAGATCAACTGACCTCATGTTAAACAATTTAATAAACAATTAATTCAAGACTTCCACCACACTGATGATATCATATATATGTTTATGCTCAAAAGAAAATATTTCCGGAGGAAAACATGAATAATAGGGGGTACCTGATAAACCACCGAAGCCGAGCATGAAAATTATATGAATTATTCAACCACTCACCACATATGGAAAAGCTGCAACTTTATCTACAAGGGGCTTCAGAAGCTCTGGTTGGAAAGATGAAGTCACAAAATTGACCATTAGCTCAGGCTGTCCAGTCTCGACATTCCTGAAACAAAATACAAAAGGGCCACCAAATTATGTAACAGGTACACTTTTAGACTCAAATGACCGTGTCTAGATAGCTATTACTATTAGATTAGAAAGGAAAAGCTCCCTCAAATTCAGAGCCAATTATTCATGAGACTCACAATATAACTTTTATCCATATTACAGTTTCCTAACAAGAAAAATAATTGAGAACCATCATATCATCAAACCACAACATGAAAATAAAATACTTGAATACCTGCCAGATCTGAGCATCAAATGCTTCAAAAATCCATGATGAGAGTGCACATTATACGGAGAAAGATTGAATTTTGGGTCTCTCCAAATGTCTTGAATAGCTGCAAGGACCTATAAATCAGAGGAAGTTTTTAACTGGGAAGAACAAGAATGTAACAAAACTATGACAGCAACAAGTACGTAATGACTGCATATGCCTCTTAGAATGAAAAGTATGCTAAAAACCTTACAGATAGAGGTATACATACTGTCATACCGAAAAGATAATATGTAATAGGCATAATCGACATGAAATAAAAAAAATATATAAAAAATACTATGGACCAAAATACCTGGTTTGCTGGATCACCCTGTAACAAGCACTTATTGACATTGAGAACCTTGTCATAAAATCCAGGAGCATGCAATCCCAAAGCACCATCGTTGGTCTCATCAGATTCTAGTTGTAACAGTTCTTCAGGTACCCACCTTTTGGTGCCAAAGGAGAATTCCATCTATACAATCATAGGCATGAAAGCTACATTATTTGTGCATTTTATTCATGTTATCCTCATATATACCAAGAGGTAACACGAGATTGGCTGGTATGATAATAAATTGGAAACTGGAAATGAGTCCATGTTCTGGTTGCAAACCATGCATTTAACAACAAAATAAATCTAGGTCAGGCACTTAATACATAAATTCCGTCCACGCTTAAAACCACTAATCCAGAATTTTATATTCAATTATTAGGGAGTCCTTGGCTAGTGAAGGGGAACGGGAATGAGAATGGGAATAAGAGTTGTCGTAGTGGGGGAATGACAATGAGTATCACTTTCATTCCCCCCAAAAGATAGAGAGGAATGGGGCATTCCCTAAATCAGGTTTTAAAACGCAACTCAAGGACTTAATATATCTCACCAACTATCCTTTTTTCATTCCTTCACCAAACCCACTAACAGGCACCCCCTCAGTGTTGCAGTGTACAAAAATTTGTCAAAGTACCGGAAATATCAGATGCACAGAAACAAATCCGGAAAAAATATTTCCAGTATCCACTTAGCACTAACCTTGTTCCGATAATGGAACTGGATATCACAAGGAACAATTGGCTTCATGATGCCCTGATCCTCAAGGTCTTTATTTGAAAACATTCCAACATGTACAATCAAATCATGCACCTGTTGCTCCTTTGCCCTAACCTGAGCTTCATACAACAGGTCCTGTGTTCTACAACCTCCACAATGTGATGCATACTCACATGGTGCTTCCACTATATCCCAGTGTGGAGTTATGGTCTTCAATTTCCTTACCTGCCCTCCAAACGATAAGCAACAACTATAATCATAAGCCACTTAAATCCACTCAAAATTTAGCAGAATGAATTAAATCAGAGTTTTATCACTTAAATCAACCACAAACCACTAATACACTCAAAGTTTAATCGTGCCATCAATAGTTGTGATTGGGAATACATTTTGCTATTCACAACAAATTAACATCATCGAACAAATAAACTTCTACCACTCAAATTTAGCGTGCTCTTTCGTCAGGAAAGCTTATTGCCTAATATTTATTATGCAGTTACAAATTAACAAACTACATAAGTAAACAACCAAATGAATACTATTTGAATTATCACAAAAAGATCAAATGCAGTAGGCAAATCACCTCTGCGTAGCTATCCTTCTTCCGCGTTACCCGACCAATGAACTTCTCTCCAGGTAACGCGCGATCGGCCATAACAATGAATCCGGTGTCGGCGACCTTGCACAAACCCTTTCCTTTGAAAGCTAAGCTCTCGCAGACGAGCTCCAGAGTCTGGCCTCGCTTCGGGAAAAAAGACGTCGCATTCTTCTCCGTCTTCTCGCTCGTAGGAGGTTTAGGCGTCGCGGCTGTATCTGTGAGTTCTTCTGTTTCTTGGATTGGTAAAGATGACGCGACTACTGAGAAAGGCCGAGTTGTTCTCCGGAGATTACGCAGCCACGGGCGAGGATGAAATAGACGGACGCCGCCGGAGGGAATTGCCGCCGCCGCCATAACTTGGGCTGTGAACGGCTAATATTTTGTGGTGGTGTTTGAGAATCGGCGGCAAAGAACTGGATGACGGGAGGGTAGGACTAATCAGTTTGTATTAAAATCGCTACTCACAATATAAAGTCGTCACTGGGCAAAGCAAAGAAAACTAAAAAAAATGGAGGGAATAAATAGTTTTATGGTCAAATATAATTGTATTGTTGATTTTTTGTTTAAATTTTATTTTATTATTTAAAAGACTTTTATATTATTTACTTTATTTTGATACTAGTAAACAATTCTTACACTAAATTTTGCAGAATAAATTGATGAATTTAAAATTGATCCTACTATAGTTAGTGAATATTGCATTTAAAACATTGTACTATTTTTTTAGGTTGACAAATTTATACTTTATTATGTTTTTAAATAAATTTTATATATGAGTCTTTCTCGTACAATTTTTCGGCTACATTTTTATATGAATATGTATTCTTCCGTGCAAATTCATATCTATCTTTTTTATATGAGTTTTAATTAATATTAATTATTTAATTAGTTTATATATATATATATATATATATATTATAGGTTGAGTGATTCGGTTGTAAATTGCATAAGATTTCATGTGTTTTAGTGATAAAATTTGAGGGGTTTTCATTCACTTTCACACTAATATCCTTGATTTGATTGAGAAAGGTGTTTGAGCTCGTTTTGTAGGAATACGATGTGAATTAGACATTAAAATCGCAAAAACGAGTGTTCAATCATTATTTGCACTCACTGGACTGAAGAGAGGATTGCACCATTGGATTCGTCTCGAAAAATGGAGTAGAATGAAAAAAAGAATCAAGTCAATCGGAGGTCGGAAGCTCGAGGTATGAAGGGATGAAGATGGAGGATGGAAGTTGGGCCGAAGTATCCGCCCGACCGGGCCGACCCACCCGCCCGACCGGGCCACATTATCTGCACCCACCTTTTTGTTAAGTTCACCCCCTGCGCTAATTTTGGCAGATTTCAACTTGCGAAAGTATAGCCCGGCCGGGCCACCTGCTTCCAGCCCATTTCGCACACCCACATTTTTTGATAAGTTCACCCCGCGCGTATTTTTGGTCCAAATCAACTTACGAAGTTTTGGCCCGGCCGGGCCACCTGTTTCCAACTCATTTTCGGGGGTTTTGCCCAATTTTCTCCATTTTTGAAGGGCCTAATTGCAAAATTCACCCAAGACTTCCACCCGAACTATAAATAGACCAAATTTGAGTTTTAAAAGGGAGTCTTACTCCTTTTACAAGCAATTCCACACACACATTCACATAGTTGTAGGTGTTCTTCATTTTTAGTTTAGATTCTTCATTAGATTAGATAGAATAGTGGTTTTTACTTAGAATCAAGCTACGATTATCATCGTGCATCGTCTATTACCTCGTTTTGTAGCTACAATTCCATGATCAAGGTGATATTACTCTATTTTGCAATTCAATTTGGTATTTTCTTAAATTCTCATTTCTATTGCTATTATACTATGAGTTTGATGATAATTGTTGTTGTAGCCATGAGATTCTCTTCTAGAACCATGTGCTAAGATCTTATTGCCTTGGGTGTGAATGTTTTGATGGGTGTTTAGTGTAATTATGGATTAATTGCATGATTAGCTTATGATTTGGGTGTTTATGTTTCTAGTGTTGTAATTTTGATGATTCATTTGGTTGATCAACCCTATTAGCAAACATGTTCGATTATGTTTATTGCAACGAGAGTTGGGTAGCATGATTGGGAGTGTGAGTGTGAGCTTTGATCAATTGAATAGAAGTTAATTAGTAATTAGCTCACCCGAGAGGGGGGTTAATGGCTAGACCGACAACCTTAGACACTAAACGAGTAGAGGTCGTCTAGGAGTTTGGTGAGAGGGCGTTTCATAAGCATTAGTAACTGTGTTGAAAGTGCTTATGCAACACTATCTTAGGAGCTTATGGTATTTGGTTAGATCCTATAATTGCTAATCAATGCACGATGTTTACCTATGCCTTTCGAGGGGGTTTGCACACATTTGTGATAGCCTTTAGCTTGACCCAAATTTGTAGCAAAATCATGTAATTGGTTCACTAGTTCACTTAATTGCTCACAAAACGGAAACACCCGAGGCAATACTCTTCTCTTGCACTTTCCAACGAAAGTTAGATAGCTTACCTTTGTTATTATTCCCAAAAATCCAAACAACATCATTTATTTACTACAATAGCATGATAACTTGCAACTTTAGGGACTCATTTTCACTCAATTAAGTCCTTGGAACGAAAATCTACTTGGGACACTTATCTTACTACTAACGAACCCATACGCTTGTGGGGATCGTGTAGCCGTAAAAAGTGCAAAATACGAACAAGTCATTGAGACGGGAGTATGATGGGATATTGTAAGATAGACTTATAAATTAAATGATTGTTTAAAAAATAGACTGCCGCATAATTAGGGTGGGGGTCGTGACCTCCATGGTCGGTGACATCCACGACGAAATCGAGCATAAGAAAAAAAAGGGTGGGGACGGCGGCTTGGGCGCGAGCAGGAGTGGGGGCGGCAGTTGGGAATGTGCGTAGGGTGGGGACGTTGTTGCAGAGAAAAGGAAGAAAAAAAAAAGGGGGAAGTGGGCGGCGGGCAACGTTGCGGCGACGTGGGTGGCTGCGGCGGGCGGCGACGTGGGCGGCGGGGTGTTGGACTGTTGGAGTGTTTGGGGAGGAAGAAGAAATAAATTAGAGTTTTGTGGAGGTATATGTATCAAATGAATTTTAGGGAAGAAGGGTATATTAGGTTTTTCATGGGAGTACATCTAACATTTTACACATTTAGGGGGTATAATAATCGGGGTATATTTAACAAGGCTGGAGGGGTATATAGCCAGGGCCTTACCATAATTTTTAAAGAAATGTAAAATGTGTATCTACAAGTGTCGGATATTACGATGGTTGTATCTACCAATTTGGAGTTGAAAATAAATAGACTCTACGTGGGCCTTCAAAATAGGTCAATGTTGCGTTTATTTTTCCAAGGCTATGTTACACACACATAGGGTTATTGAAGACACCCACTGTCTAAACACACCCACACCATGGGAAAAGGACACCCACGTGGAAAATCTCAAAATACCTTCCTTCTTCTTTCTTCTTAATCCACCGTAGGATGAGGACACCCACTCGCGCCCAATTTCTTCTTCTTCTTCTTCTCTCAATTCCCAATTTCTTCTTCCACCTGAAATTGTTCTCCTCCGTCAGCCGCGTCTCCCATTCATCGCAGCGCCCACCACAAACATTCGCACCCCTCCGCCGATTCTGCCACCTCCATCTGTGTCATAGGTCGTCGCCCATCCCGTTTCTACCGTGAATTTAGTGTGAGTTTAGGGTTGTTATTTTTTTGTTTTTTTTTTCTTGCTTTTTTCCTCTATCTGTAAATACAGATCTATATATAACTCTTTAGATCTGTTGTATTCCCGTTTTTTTTAGGACGAAAACACATATTTCGTGACTGGTTTTTCGAAAATAAGATAAATGTTCGACTTTTTTTTTTCGGACAATTTGAGTTTTTCATTGATTTTTTTTTCGGACAATTGAAAGTTGTTCAGGAATTATTTCGATGAACTTGTGATTGTTCATGAAAAAAATTCGGACAACTTGAGTTTGTTCATAAATTATTTTCGGACAAATGCTTATTTTACATTTCAAATTTTTTTTATGAAAATTGTGCATTGTCCGACATTTATTTTCGGACAACGTAGATGTGTCCGAAAATAAATCCCGAAATCTATCATCATTTTTGCATAACTAGTATCGAAAAGTGCGAATTCCATAAATACGAGTAAAACTGCGTAGGATGTCAAAATGTATGTTCTAACACATATTATTTAAACAAAATACTACTCCCTCTGTCCCCTACCTGATGACACAAAACTATTGGGGGACCTTCTACATGTAGTTAGGGTGTCGTAATGACTACCGTAGTCAGTTAATCTAATTCATTAAAAACCTAATCTAAAGGCTTAAATTTGATGACCTATTACCTTTTGTAAATTTTACGATATGTGTATTGTCGTAATGTGTCATAAATTTGTATTTTCTATTAAAGAGAACATGTCAAACATGGAAGTTTTTGTTTTGTAAATAAGGATAAGATTTATCAATTTATAATTATCAATAATTTACCATAAATAATTTATATTTATAATTATTTCCAAAATTAGAGTGTGTACGATCTAGAATTCGTGCATTACCCATAACTTACCATAAATAATTGATATTTATAATTATTTGTATGAATTACAATTATTTCCAAAATTAGAGTGTGCACGGTGTAGAAGTCGTGCATTACCAATAATTTACCATATATAATTGATATTTATAATTATTTGTAAGAATTACAATTATTTTCAAAATTTAGTTGTGCACGGTCTAGAAGTCGATATGGGTCATTCTCTCGTTTATCGGAGTATTCAACACATGTTATACGTTGATATCCATGTTCTACACAATACTCGTATAAAATATCACATGGATCTAGGAGAATGGTCGGTAAAAGGTGTCGTTAGTGACGGTAACGACCTTCGTTCCGTTATAATGTCACACGAGTCGTTATCTCGTTTTCGTGTGTAAAATATGAAACTTAAGTTTCCCGATATCATCATTTTACAACCTATACATGTTTTTAAAAATAGAACGACATGGTTAACCCCAAATTTAACGTGTTCGAAAATTTTACAACCTAACATGTTTTTATCTAAATTTTAAAACATGTATTTATGTTGTTTTAGGCCGCAATATTTGAACGAGTTATTATTATTCTTTTTTTCTAAATTTCAAGAGATGTATTTCACGTTATTTTTAGGCTGTAATATTTTTAAAAGGTATCCTTATTAGTAATCTTGATGCAAAAAGAATAATTTGAAATGACTACATTCTAAAAGCCCCTTGTTGCTTCTTGGAGTGAGCGAGAAGAGATTGTAGATTGGAGAAGCAGAATCAGTGAGAAAAACTCATTCTTGCTTCAAACCTGATAATGGATTGAATCAAGGATCAGACGGATTTAATTGAGCGACCCTCGAAGAAAAGCCCCTTCTTGAGCGAGTTCGATTGTAGAGTGGAGAATTAGAATCAATGAGAAAGATTCATTCTTGCTTCCAACCTATTGCTTTAAACCTTCTTGTTAATGGCGAATCAATGGACAAGGATCACGAATTTGTGAAAACTCTTAAGAATGTGCGGACTGAATTGAGGAAGACAAAAGATCTAATTACTAATTTAACAAATCTATTTTTTAATTATTATTTGGATTGATTTCATTAATTTTTAAAATAAGAATAATTGTATTACAAAAGGTTAGAACAGTAATTTTACCTAATATATATATGTATATATTTTAAAAATAATTTAAATAAAAGAAGGGTAATATAGTAAATAACAAAATACAATTTAAAAAAATGATATAAATAACTTAAACCTGTATAACATGTAGCAGGTCATTACGACATTTATGACGTCACGTGGCGGGATTCGACAAAGTGACTATGTAGTCACTTTGTAAAATGTGACTATGGTAAGAATTGCCCAACTATTGGACATGGGTTTTAACAAATGAATTGTTTATTAATATTATGAAAGATAAAGTGAGGGTAGTGAAGACTTTTCAAATTTATAAATAGTAATAAAGTTACTTTTTAGTGTAATAAAATAGTGGCATTTGTTGTAAAATTGTGATGTTTTAAGGGGATTATTTAAAAGTGTTTTTGCTATTTTAGGTAATGTGTCATTAAGTAAGGAACACTCAAAACGGCAAAATAGGTCATCAAGTAGGGGACTGAGGGAGTACTATACAAGCATAAGATGCAAAAAAAAAAAACCAAAAAAACCAAAAAAAAAAACCCAAAAAAACGAAAAAAAAAAAAACTAACTAACCTAAACAAAAATCATAACTATAAAAACTCTTTAACTTTCACAAAAGAAACTTTTAAAACAACTTACAAAACTTGCAAATGAGTATTTGACACCCCCACTAGTGGTCATTGCTTCATTATCAATCATTTCCGAACACCTCCACTTTCATAATCGATTTTTCATGGAGTATTTGGTAAGTTTTTTCCTGCAATTTTGTGATTGTCCGTATGCTTTCCCGCGATAGATAAAGGGTGGATGTACTCATCTCCTTTTTAAAAAAAAAAATCAGAAGAAGGGTAAATTCAACATTCCACATACCCTTTAGAATGAAAAAAGAGATTTTTTACTATTAACTCCCACCCTTGCCAAACTATTGGCACTAGCTCCCATTGGCTTTTTGTACAGAAACTAACTCTCAAATTCTCCATGAATGGTCCCTTTTGCCCTTTCCCTCATTTTCCTCATTTTTTTTTTTATTTTAATTATGTGGGGCCCAATTCTCATTCATCCTTCTCTCTCCACTCCCCCACGTCTTCCTTTCTCTCTCCACTCTCCTCTTTTCTTCACTTCATCCCCCATTCTCTCCCCCTACCTCTCTCCCTCCCTTCTGCAAATAACAATCGTCGTCGCTCCCAACGAGTTGCGAGCAATTAAAAAAAAATAGAAATCTCGTCGCCGGTGTGCAACTGCCGCCCGTTCGCCGCTGTAGTCAAGTTCGTACCGCCTTGCTGCCCTGGGTGGAATGGGAGAAGAAACCGTCGCTTATAGGGAGGAAGAAGAATTGGATCTAGATCACCCCAATTTGCGGCTGCATAAATTCGGTGTACTATTACTCTCGTCACTGGCCCACCGGACCTTCCCGGAACCGCCAATGTCGGCGTTGAGGTTTATGAGGAGAAGATTCCGATTTTGGGAGAATTGGAGATTTTCGCAGAATCCAAGGTAGCGTTGTTGAAGTACTACTAGTATTTATGTTGAATGTGCTTCATCCAAAAACTTTTATTTTAAACATGTGCCCTACTCCTACTCCAATGGAACTACATTTCATATATGGACGATTTTTTAAAACATGTTCCCTAAACAAGTGCCTTACTCCTACTCCAATGGAACTACATTTCATGGACGATTTTTTAAAACATGTTCCCTACATTTTATAGACGAAAGGAGTATATATTAAAGAGTAATATATATATAGAGAGAGAAATGATATGGAGCCCATTAATAGCCTACTTATGGAGCCAAATGATGGCTTGGTATTATCCAAGTCATCATATTAACTTATTTAATTAATCTAAAATATGAAAAATATATAATTGCACGTATATCTCAACCTCTATCCATAAAATTAGGAAATAAAATATTTGAAGATTTGTAAAGATTATTTTTAACGAGTTTTAGTATTACATAATTAATAAATATTACACATTTAATTTATTTATTGTACTTTACTTAAAAAAAATCATTCATTTATATATTTTATTTTTTTAATAACAAAATATAAAAATTAAAGTTCTAAAAAATAATGACTACATTAATTTACATAACTCTAAACCCCTAAACCCACAAACCCTTACCCCTAAAACCCTAAATTCCTAAAACCCTAAACCCCTAAAACCCTAAAACCCTAAATCCTTAAACCCTTAAGCCCTAAAACCCTAAACCCTAAAATTAATGGTTTATGATTTAGAGGTTTAGGATAAATTAATGTAGTCATTATTTTTTAATTCATTATTTTTTATAATTTTAATTTTTTATTATTAAAAAATTACATAAATAAATGATTTTTTTTTAAGTAGAGTACAATAAATAAATTAAGCACGTAATATTTAATAATTATGTACTATTAATAAAACCTGTTAAAAATAGTTTTAAAAAAATTTTAGAATATTTTATTTCCTAATTTTATGGAAAGAGGTTGAGATATACATGTAATTATATATTTTAGAGTAATTAAATAAGTTAATATAATGACTTGGATAATGTCAAATAATTATTTGACTCCATAAACGAGCCAATTATGGGCTCCATATCATTTCTATAATGGATATCAATTTTATATAAATTATTATAGTAATTAGTATACGTTTCAAATAAACTATCAAATCCATATATATATGATGCACTAAATTTAAGGGATTTACTTGATTTTAGGTTAGAATTTCATTATATTAATAATAACCGATAGATATTGATTTGAAGTTGATCACGCTCCATTATTTCCGAATACACTCCTCAATTATTTCCATTCAGCTATCAATTCTTCTAATCGCATTATTCTTCTCATATTAGTCTCAATTAATCTTATATCTCATCTGTTAATATATTATAACGTAGTTGTCCAAGAAATCTCCATATGAAAAATCTCTATTACTCATCTCTTAGATTTTTTTTTTGACAAGTCTCTTAGATTTATTTATTGTTATCTTTTGATTTTGAAGTATAATTCAATAATCACATTAATAATTAGGTACACACTAAACATAATTTATAAATTTAAATTGAGTTTGAATGTTATACGGAGTATAAATTATTAAAACTTAAATTGAAATTAAGGAGAGTGTATTCAATTGAGATTCTATTGGATTTTTTTGGAATAAATTATTAAAACTTAAATTGAAATTAAGGAGAGTGTATTCAATTGAGATTCTATTGGATTTTTTTGGACTTTAAAAAGTACGTGGATTTATAAAATCCATAGAGTCTGTTTGACTGACTTTTTTTTATTGATTTATATGATTTTCATAGACTTGACAAGATTGTGGAATATATTTTTTTAATTTATTAATTTACGATATTGATGCAAAAAGTTTTTTTTTAATGTGAAATATTTTTTTTTAAATTAATATTATATATATATTACTTAAAATATTTTACCAATAATATATATATATATATATAAATAAAATATTTTACTAATAAAATTTTTTTTTTTTTTTATATTAATTCGGGCGGGTCGGATACCCGCGGGTTGGACATAAGACCCAAAATCTTTCGTCTTTAGTTGGAATCTTTCGTCTTCGGTTGGATAGTGCAATTTATTTATATTTGTAAAGACTTTTTAAAATTCGTATTGAATACCTCAGATTTTTTAAAATCTGAATTGAATACCCCCAGATTTTGAAATTCCAAAAAAATCTTACAGAATCTACAATCAATACACCCCCTAAATTTGAATATTTTAATTTTAGGTTTATGGTTTAATACTTAAATTGAATGTTATATAACTTATTAAAATTAAAATTAATGAATGAATCAATTATTATGTAATATTTAAACTCAATTTCAATTTATGTTTTAGTAACTTATGTATTTTTTTTTTGAATTACATTAAATACCCATCCCTTTTCCCCTTCCCATGACTCGAACCCAGGATCTAAAACCTAGGTAGTGGTGCTCTAACCACTTGAGCTATCCAACTTCGTCTTTTAGTAACTTATGTAATATTCAATTTTCAATTTAATTTTTAGTAACTTAAGTAATATTCAAACTCAATTTAGATTTATGTTTAGTGCTTTATATACCATTTAAGTTTAGCAATTTATCTAATATTTCAACTTAATTTCAATTTAAGTTTTAGTAAATTATGTATAAAGCTCAATTTAAGTTTAAGGTTCATGTCTAGTACCTTATATACAATTTAAGGTTCAATTAAGTTTATTAACTTATGTAATATTCAAATTTAATTTATATTCATTTTATATATTTAAATTTCATAAATGAATAATTTCATTTCATTTTAGTATCTTATGTAATATAAAAAATTTCGATTTTGAATTTAGGGTTTAGTACCTTAGATTATGGTTCGGTACCTTATTGACATTCAATTTAAGTTTAGTAGCTTATGTAATATTCAAATTAAACTTATATTCAATTTATATAGTAAATTGACTTGTTCTTATTTATAACGGGTATCTGTTTATGGTTTATTTGTATCGTATTGTATTTCTATTACGTTGTGTTCTCGATGCCAATCTTAAGATTGAAATTGGAGTAAAGTTAATAGACAATCATAAGAATCACATTTTTTCTGTTGATAGCTTTGAGTATTTCTTCAATTGTTAGCTTTAACCCAATACACCTACATATACTAGGAAAATAAAACAACTTAACCATTTTTTTCAATTATTCTCTACTTAAATCTATTATCAGGAGAAAAATTCAAAAAAATACTCTCTTTGTTCAAATATTCACCATATGTGTTCAAATATCTGCTTTAGGTTTAAAGTTTATGTTTAGTACCTTGTATACCATTTAAGTTTAGTAACTTAGGTGTATGTTATATTCAAACTCAATTAAAGTTTAAGGTTTATATTTGGTACCTTGTCTAACATATACGTTTAGTAACTTATGTAATATTATTTATTTAAATTCAGGGGGGTGTATTCAATTGAGATTCTGTTGGATTTTTTTGGATTTTTAAAATCTGGGGGTATTCAATTCGGATTTTTAAAAGTCTTTCAAAATTTTGAGGTATTCAATACGAATTTTAAAAAGTCTTTAGAAATTTTTAGGTATTCAACAATCTATGGATTTTAATACTCTATGGATTTCGTTGGATTCTCTTTCAAAAATATAAATAAATTTCACTATTCAAAATCTCTTCTAAAAAGTAGAGATTTCAACGATTCTCTCAGAAACTCTGAAAGAGAAGAAAGTAGTGTATTTAGAACCACAAAATCCTACACAGCCTCATAATTTATAAAATCAAAAAAAATGATGTCCATCTTCTCAAACGAATCTTCCTGCTCTTCTTCAAACGAAATAAAATCTAACCATGTTCTTCGATAAGCATCACATATTCTTCACATATTCTTCACCGTGAAAACTGTATTTTAAAATTATATTTTTTCTTTAAAAATTATAGTATATCTATGTTAACAATATCAAGGTTATCACTCTAGTAATCGACGTCAACTCCCCATTACGTGGTCGTCACTCCATAAATTCAATTATTCAATCTTTGGTATCATGCATCATTAAGAAATGTGATTGAGAGAATTTTTGGTATTTTCAAATCACAAGTTCGCATTTCAAACACAAGCATTACACACCGCATATGTGGAAGAGGAAAATTTGGAATTGCTTTCTCAAAGCCCTAATGCATTGAGAACCAGTATTGCTAATAATAATGAATATATATTTTTTATATTTTTTCTAAATAATTTAGATAAATTTTTTTATATACAAGTGTGTTCGATATACGTTTGCATCAATAGTTTTAGGCGCATAGTTTATGGAAATCCATTTAAATAAATAAAAAAATGTGTATTTCAGAATCATGTCAAATCTATGAAAATCTATATAAATCAATAAAAAAGTCAGTCAAACTCTGCATAGAGTCTATGGATTTTCTAAATCCACTGACTTTTTAAAGTCCAAAAAAATCAAACAGAATCTCAATTGAATACACTCTCCTCAATTTAAGTTTTATTAACTTATATAATATTCAAACTCAATTTATGTTTAAAGATTATATTTAGTACCTTATATACAATTTAAGTTTATCAATTTATGTAATCAAAATTGAATGAATGAATGAATTAATTTCAAATTTTCATTTAAGTTTAGTACATTATATTTTAAATTCAATTTATATATGTAAATTTAATGAATGAATAAATTAATTTCAATTTAAGTTTAAATTTAGTATGTTATGTAGTATTTAAATTTAATTTAAAATTTAAAATTTAAGGGTTAGAGTTTAGTACCTTATATGTATTTTAATTTAAGTTTAGCAACTTATATAATATTTCAATTCAATTTAGATTTAAGGTTTATGTTTGATACCTTATATACTACATAAGTTTAGTAATTTATGTAATATTATTCAAATTTAATTTCAATTTAACTTTTAGTAACTTATGTAATATTCAAAATTAATTTAAGTTTAAGGTTTATGACATTATGTTCAGTACCTTATATACAATTTACGTTTAGCAAATTATGTGATATTCCAATTCAATTTAGGGTTTAGTACCTTATGTTTATCGAATAATAAGAGGATAAAAAAAGAAGTGTGAAAGATTCTTTGAAACGGAGGAAGTATAAGGTAAGGTACTAAACATTAACCTTAAATCTAATTTGAGCATGAATATTACAAAAGTTACTAAAACTTAAATTGAAAATTGAATACTACATAAGTTACTAAAACTTAAATTGAAATTGTTTTTGAATATTTTCATAAGACGAATATTTGAACACAAATGGTTAATATCTGAACAAAGAGTGTATTTTTTGAATTTTTTCTCCTAACAATGGAAATTTTTGTATTTAAATATTACTAAACTCTAAACTTATATTATCTTTATTTAAGTTTAAAATTAATAATCAGAATAACATTAAATTAATTATATTTTATCAATTTAAAATTAGTTATGAATTTAAAACTTAATCATATTATTCTGCAGATGTATAGCCTTCCAATGAGATTTCCTGTTACACAATGGTGTAACATCTTCAGTTACTCTCTTTAGATTTAGATAAATGACACTTGTCTTAATAATTAAAATTCCTTAATCCTCTCCCTTAAATTAATCCAAATCTTATCAAATATTTAAAAAATTAAAATCAGGACAATATTTTTCAACACAAATTATAGAAAAATAACTTTATATTCAAATTGTTTAAATTATTTATATAGAAAATCTTAAACAATTTAAAAAAAAATTTTGCAAGTTTGAAATACGTTTAAATAATTTAATATTTTTGGCATTTTTTTTAAATATAAAAGTATTTTAAAAATATACTTTAACAATTAAACAAAAATGGGCAATTTAAACAAAAAAAATTAAAATATAAAAATAAATAGATCGATAAATGGAAAAAAATAAAAGGTTTTATTTATAGTGAGAGAATGAGAAGAGGGTTAGAGTCTTGGAGAGAGAAACACAGAAATGGAGAAGCTAAAAAAGAGAGAGAAAGCTTGAAAATTTTAGAAATGGATAGAAACAAATGGCAGGAGACTCTCCAGGTTTATTTAAGTGTTCTAATGTTTATTTTTTTTCAATCTTGATAATTAAGGATTTGAGCTTTTTTGCCGATGAAGATGGGGGATAGAGTGAAGAAATATCCATATAGGGAGAGATAAAGAGATAGATGTTGCCGGCGATGAAACTTCCGAGGAGAGTGACGATGAAGAAGACGATGGCCGGGGGACACTAGGCCTCGAAGTAAATTGAGCGAGGGGAAAAGTAAAAAGAGGATTTTTTTTTATAATTTTAAAATCTTATCACTTCAGGGTTATTATGATAATTTACTCTACAATTTGGGAGTTCATTTCAACTTTTATTTTGAGTGGGAGTGGGTTGCAATTATTTGGTCACATGGGACCTAATGGTGATTCCCCATGAAAAAACTTATGCTGGGTGTCCTCAATAACCCTATATGTATAACCGTGGCCTTTTTCCAAACATGCCTTTAGAATCTGTAAAGATTTCTGGGCTTTACAATGGCAAAAAGAAGGTCCAACCCAAATTGGGCCAATTTTATTAATGCCAGTCTCCTCAGTTGTTGGTGATTGGCCCGATTAAGATTTCTGGATAGGGCGCGGCTAAAGGCACCCAAGAATCCTATGAGTACACCCACATAAACTTTTTTTTATCACCAGAGATATGTGAAATGTCTTTTGTACCCCTCCTGCACATTTAAAAAAAAGGACGGATGAGTACACCCACCCATTTCATTTCACACACGATTCATCATTTCACACCCGATTCATTCGAACACGATTCATCATTTCACACCCGATTCATCATTTCACAATCATCACCAAAACAACAAAAATCCTATAGGAAGGCATATGACGGAGGTATGTTCAAAAATTTTACAACAAAAAAAAATCCTAAAAATCCAAAATTTCAACAACAAAAATAAAATCTTAGCATGTTCGAAAATTTTACACAAACAAACTCAATATGTTTGAAAAAAATTCCAAAACAACTTAAATTTGTCCGAAAAAAAAAATCTAACAAAATGTTCGAAATTTTTTCCAAAACAATCCCAGATTGTTCGAAAAATTTTCCAAAACAAACATAGATTGTTCGAAAAAAATTCCAAAACTTAAATTTGTCCGAAAAAAAAGATCGAACAAAATGTTCGAAATATTTCCCAAAACAAACCCAGATTGTTCGAAAAAATTTACAATACAAACTCAATATGTTCGAAAATAAATCACGAACTTCTAAAAACTCTAATTTTTCTAAAAACCCTAAATTTCCTAAAATTCCTAAAAATTTCAAAAATCCTACCTGGAACGGGCGGCGGAGGAGGGAGGAGGGGTGCGGCCGCGTCTCTGGGAGGAGGGAGACGGCGACCGCGTCTCTGGGAGGAGGGCGACGACGGCCGCGTCTCTGGGAGGAGGGCGACAGCGGCCGCGGCGGACGAGGGAGGAGAAGAGGGGATGGTCGCGCGAGTTGGGTGGGGAGTGAGGGCGGCGCTGTCGCCGCGTGGGGAGGGGAGGCGGAGCTACTGGCGAAACGGGGACGGTGCTGGCGAAGAAGGGACGGCGACGAGAGGAGACGTGGAGAGGGAGGGCGGCACTGACGAAATTTTTGGAGGTTGTCGTCGTCGTGGGAGAGGGAAGGTGAGGAGGCGAAATAGGGTGGGTGTACCAAATAAGTTATGAATTAGGGTTTTAATGGAACAAGGGTATTTTTGAGTTTTTCAGGTGGGTGTCCTCATCCGTTTTGTGGGTGTTCTCATCGCGTGGGTGTACTCATAGGAAAGCCGGGTGCCTTTAGCCGCGCCCTTCTGGATATCCATATTTGTTCACCAACATGCGCGAGCAGGTGGTAATTAACATTGGTACATGAACAATAAGAAAATGGCACCCCTGTTTTTATGTTATCACCCCACCTCAATTTACTTTTTGAAATTTTGAGTAAAATACTAAAATGACTATACTACTCCTGTTATTAACGAGTTCACCCCTCACTCAAAAAAACATAAAAACAGAAAGTTTTATGTATTCCCTTTTCCCTTCCAATTTTTTTTACCAAAACAATAAATTAAAACCTTAAAAAAACTTGAATATAAACATAGAGAGATTCATTTTGGATTTCAATGGTTGAAAAATGAAATTTTTCGATTTACATATATAAGTGTTCTTTATCTAATTATTCACAATTTTCGGCACCGGAGAATTTTATAAATCTTCCACAATTTAGTTCACCAAGAATTTTCGAAAAAATCTTCCACAAAAAACTCTCAGAAAATTTTGTTGAGTTTTTTACAAAAATTCGAAAAAATTTCTGGTAGGCTTGTTGCCATTACCGACCTAAGAGAGGGCGGTTTTTCGACTGGATATTGATCGTCGCCTTATTGTCCCTAGCTCCAATACATATTATATGCACTCGAAAAATATTATGGATTCTTTATGACAAGATGCAGTTTTTGTAGGAAAAAATTACGCCAGTAAGGGGGTATACTGCAATATCGAATATATCGATAACAACAAGTCGAGTCAAGGGAAAAACCCTTTGCTCGTAAAACAGAAGACGCCCTGGATAGTGCTCACAGGTCCGGCGTTCTATTTCCAAAGGTAAAATGACTTCACTCTTTTACAGTAGCACCAGTGCAAAAGAGTTTAGTTTAACGTACGTAAGGTAAAGAACTGAACACGAGGGTTCTGCATATTATTTCTGGGAGAGAAAAACGAGAGCAAGAAGATGAAAAACGTCTGTGTCTTCTAAAGGGAGGAGTCTGATAGTTATAGACAGACTTCAGCCCAGGAGGTTGATGATTTCGTGGGAGGCCCATTCGCAAAATAAGGCCTAAAACGTGGAAGACCGGAGATAATCGTGCAGAGTAAGTTTTGAGTACGATTTCGAATTTCAAATTCGATTCCTGAGTCTTTTGGAAGGTTCTGTGTGAAGAGTTCGAATTGAGCTTGGCCCATTATCACATCCGACCCAGTGCAAGTGGGCATTCGGAGTTTTTGGTTCTGTAAATAGATAGGTGAGGCACAAAGACCAACAAATCTGAAGCCGAAGTCGAGCCGGACGAGCGAGCGCGCGCGCGTGTGGCCTTTCAGAGAGTGTACCCTTAGTCCATAACTCTCATCACACTTCAATGTTAATATACCCTTCAAAAGTTTTGTAGTGGGACATGTGACCCTTCACATTCCCACTATCAAAACATACAATAAATGTTGAAACTTTTCAACTTCTTTAATTAATTTCTCACTCACCTAAACTCGGTTTTGAGATATTAAATATACCACGTTCATCTACTTCGCGATTAGATCGACTATGCCACGTTTAATTATTTAATAATTAACGTTTAGTTCATCTAATTAATTTAATTAGACAATGGTATAAAAACCCAATTAATCCACTTAATTCCAACAATTTTTAATTGAGTCAAACAACGACTGAGAGTATAACAAAGTGTATAACGAAAAGTAAATCACACAAGCAATTTATAATTAATCATCACTGGCTGGCCTGGAAGAAAAAGAAGAAATCGTGTAAACTTCTATTTCAGAAAAGGAAATAAAAAACAAATTACACTTGTAGCAACATCTTGTACAAATCTTGGCTATTAAACAATACCTCCTCCACCATTAATATTATGATCATGGCAGGAGGTTTGAATTTGGAACATGTTGTATGTGCTTTTCTAGAGTTGATTTGGATGTGGGCTTTTCGATAGCACTAAACAAACATATATGATGATCGGGGTTTATTACGTGTTAATATGGATTAATATGATGATTTATGATGAAAAGTATGAAGAACAAGCAAGAACACAAGAAGTAGCTTCTTGGAGAAGCTAAAAGCTTTGAGCTTGGGAGTGTATTGCTTGAGTTGGGTGTTTGTAGGAAGAATTCTAAGTTATCTTTACAAATGAGCCTTTTAGGCATTATATACTAGGTTTTCTCGGCAGCCCGGCCTTTACACGTGGCAAGCTATCACAGGACATGAGATTCTGCCCGAAAGGTGATGGGACGCCGCATTTAATGCTAAACTGCCCCTGGTGGTCGTCCTCGCCCATGACGAGGATCTGGGCCTTGGTGGTCGCCGGAGGACATGGTCGTCCGGTCATCTTCGTGGATGGTGGTCGCACTCGCCGTGCTCGCCCTGTTCCATAGCTTCTCCCAAAACTCTTGCACTTGTCTTTTCTAGCTAGCTCTTCATGTGCTCGCCACCTTCTTTGGGCGAGCACTCAATTATACTTTCTTCGTATTGTTGACTAGTCGCCGCAAGACTTGGTTGACTAGTCGTCGCCACGCAAGCTGGTGACTAGGATTGACTTGTCAAAGATTGACTTCTTTGACCTGGTGTAACATTTGCCCCCTGGTCGCCTTTCTTCGTGCTCGAAAGAGGAAGGCGGGCAGTATGGTCGTTTTCAAATGATGTGATTTTCTTCGATGCTTTTAAAACTTGGAAAATCTTTTCTAAAGATTTATCGAATGGTCGCCTCTCATGGTCGTCTTCGATGGACTCGTCTTGGATATTCAAAGCTTTGGGAAATCTTTTGACAAGATTTGCCAAAATGGTCGCCTAGTATTCCGCAAAAGGTAGCGTATCCCGAGCAAAATGATGACGTCAGCAGCAGGCGCGTGGATGGGCGCGAGAATTCAAATTTTTGCGCGTGGGACGCGTGCCGACCTCAAAGGTCGCGCGTGTCAACCACTTTCCCACCTCGATTTCGGGGATGACCCCAAATTTTGGCAAAATTACGGAATTTATCCCGTTTTTTGCACTTTAGCCCCTGAGAACTTAAACGCCTATAAATAAGACTTCACTCCCCCTTAAAACACTTTTACATCTTTCGAATTTTTTAGAAACTCCCGAATCTTCTTCAAGTTTCTTCGTAACAAGATTGGTGGTGCTTTGAACAACTCCGGCGACTGAAATCTTCGATTTCCGGCTTGCAAGGTAATAAAAAATTATTTTCTTCTCTCTTCTGTCCTTTTTCTTCAAAAAATCGAAACAAAAAAATGGCAAGTGATGCACAAGATAGTTAATCGGGGTCTCCGCCGCCGGCGGAGATGGTGAATTCCGACGCCTCGACGTCAAGGTTCGGCCGGAATCCGGGAAAACGGGTCGCCGTATCTTCTAGTTCCGAAGGATCGGAAAGTCCCTCTCGGACAATATCGGTCGAGGCCCTTGGTGCTCGCTACTCCGAGGATAGCCTTATGCAGGTACTAACCCTTGGCGAGGAAATTGCCTCGGATGGTGGCGATGATGAACTTGGTCATCGTGATGACGAAGGAAATGCCTCCGAGCATGATAACAAATCGAACTCGGATATGGACGAATTGGGCCCGGATGTGGAGATGGGCGGCGAGGTCGACCATGAGTTTGCCCATAGGATGGTAAGTGGTAGTCTTTGCGAATGCGCCGACGAGCTCATTCGCTACAGGGCGAGCATAATGGACTTCCTCTAAGGGCGAGAGAGATTGGACGAGGACGGGCTACTCAGGAGGGCGTACTCCCAATACATTACAGAGTATGAGTATCCACCTCCTACTCGCCCGTATCGGACGACCAGAGATACGATTTATGATGCCTACGAGCATCCGAGCACGATATCTTCGGCTCAGCTCGAAAACTTAAGGAAAAAATACCTCGTCCCTCAGGATGTACACTTCTTCGTTCCAATGGAGGACGAAAGGGCCGACCAACCTCCGGTGGACATGATCGCTGTAAGTACTGGAATGATGGAAGCAGGTTTGAGGTTTCTCCTTCATCCGAATATTAGTTTTTACTTAAATTATCTGAGGGTGGCCCCGATGCAAATTACTCCCAATGGATGGGTTACACTTATTGGGCTCCTGACGGTTTTCGGCCTGGAAAGTGTAAATAATGGTTGCCAAGGGGTTTTTCTAACCCCTCGAGAGATAAACTCTCTCATACAAGCTCTTGATACCGGCAAGAGAGTCGGCCATGGCTGGTTTTATGTCCGGGGACGACCAGGATGGAAGCTCGTCGAAGGAGTTCCGAAAAAAATCCGAGATTGGAAAACCAGATGGTGGTGGGTTGCCGGTGATTGGAAAAGTGCAACCTTGCGCGACGGATCTGCTGGAAGGCTCTCCATTCCCACTAATTTTAGAGAGATTCGACGTAAGTCTTAAAAATTTATGCTCGTTCTTGTCTGTACTGATTTTAACTTTTTTCGATGCTGTAGGTGCTTCTGCTCGCCAACGGGCTGCCGACCATCAACTCTCAGACCTTTTCAAATATCACTTTTGTTGTGTAACTAAACGCCATTATCGAGAACGGCACTGTCGTTTTTTGAATTGCGACCATTTACGAGATAGAGCCGGGCTTCGCGTGCCTCCGCACCATATCACAAGATCTTTTCCTCCAGGTAATATGTTTTCCTTTGTTTCTTCATGTGTATTCTTTAGGAATTCAAAAACTAAACAGTTTTTTGTACCTTTGCAGCGGTCATCCCCGTGGTCGTCCGAACCTCACTTCCCCCAAATATCGATCTAAAGGAGTCATGAGTACCGCGGCCTTGAAGATGATCGTCGTCAATCGCGAGAGGAGGGCCGTCGAGGCCGAGAAGGAGCGAGCTGGGGCTCGTAAGAGAGATCGCGAAACTCCTCAGGTCCCGCCTGTGAAGAAAGCGACTGTGGCGGTCCCCCGAAAGGAGAAAGGGGGGACGTCGGGTCAAACCAAAACTCGCCGATCACCACAGCCCAAAAGAGCTCGGTAAACCTCCTCGCCGACCAGACCCGAGCAGGCCGTGGTCGAGATTGAGCAGGAACCTGCGAGAGACCCGACGGATGCTACCGTGCTCGGCTGGGATGCCGACCGGGTTGCTCGGTAAGAACATTTGCTTGAGACTTGATCTCTTTTATTTTTCTTACATATTTCTAAACATTTGTTTCCTCTTTTCAGCCTCAATGCTCGAAGTGATCCTCCGACCTCGGAGGACCTTCTTCAGTACCGGCTCATATTGGTTGGGATATTTCGGATTTGAAGGGTATACCGGCTCATATTTGCATGCATAAAATTAGACTAGATGAGTCTATTAAGCCTAAAGCCCAAGGTAAAAGAAGATTAAATCCCATCATGCAAGAGGTAGTGAGAAAAGAGGTGTTGAAGTGGTTAGATAATGATATAATTTTTCCTATAAGTGATAGTGAGTGGGTGAGTCCAACACAAGTGGTACCTAAGAAGGGGGGCATGATTATTGTTACAACCGATGCTTTAGAGGCAATTGCCACTAGGACCATTGTGGGGTGGAGAGTATGCATTGATTATCATGTGTTGAATAATGCCACTAGGAAAGATCATTTTCCTTTGCCTTTTATTGATCAAATGTTGGATAGGATGGCGGGATACGAGTATTATTGCTTTCTTGATGGTTACTCGGGATACAATCAAATTTTGATTGATCCCAAGGACCAAGAGAAATCAACTTTTACCTGTCCTTATGGTACTTTTGCTTTTAGGAGAATGCCATTTGGATTGTGTAATGCCCCCGCCACCTTTCAACGATGTATGGTGGCTATTTTTCATGGTATGATTGAAAACATAATGGAGGTGTTTATGGATGATTTTTTCGTATTTGGTTATTTTTTTGATACATGTCTACGTAACCTCTCTTGTGTTTTGCAAAGATGCATAGATACTAACTTGGTGCTCAATTGGGAGAAATGCCACTTCATGGTGAAGGAAGGAATTGTGCTTGGGCACAAGGTTTCGGCTAAAGGACTTGAGTTGGATAGAGCAAAGATTGTGGCAATCGAGAAGTTACCCCCACCAACCAATGAGAAGGCGGTGAGAAGTTTCCTTGGGCATGTCGGATTTTATAGAAGATTCATCAAAGATTTTTCAAAGATAGCCAAGCCCATGTGTTCATTGTTGGAAAAAGGGGGCCACTTTCATCTTTAGTGAGGAGTGTGTGAAGTCATTTGAGATATTGAAGGAGCTAGGCCTTGATCAAAGCTCCCGTGTTGGTGACACCCGATTGCAGTCAACCGTTTGAGATCATGTATGATGCTAGTGATTATGCCATTGGATTTCTAAATGTTGCAATTGCCTTAGAACCTATCTTCTCACACTTGAGTTTTCATTCGTTTCTCTTCTCGTTTTTGTGATTTGCATGCTATTTGATCGATTTTACATTACTCGTTTAATTGTCTATTTGTGACACTTGGTAGATAATTAGGGGTAATCAAACCATTTTTCACTTATCGATCAACGTCTATTTAGAATTTCGTCAACAAAATACACTTTTACGCTATACCTCCCTTTGGGATCGACCTCGTACTTACTTCGCTACAATATATACCGTATACTTGCGGTCGTGTATTTTGGTGTTGTGAAATACGTGAATCAGCTTAGATAGGACCTTCGGATCCGATAGATATTCTTTCAGCTTCTCGAAAGCTTTCTCGTACTCATCGGTCCATTCGAACCTTCCCTTTTTCAAAGCGTCGAAAAAAGGCTTGCAACGATCACCCGTTCGTGCAATGAATCTGTTCAGCGATGCTAGGCATCCTGTCAGTCTTTGTACTTCCTTTACATTTCTCGGGCTTTGCATGTCGATGACTGCTTGAATTTTTGTAGGATTCGCCTCGATGCCCCTCTGACTAACCAAGTGCCCCAGAAATTTTCCGGAGCCAACTCCAAAACTGCATTTCTTGGGATTTAGCTTCATGTTGTATTCCCTCAAGATATCAAAAGTCATGGCGAGGTGGTGTAGGTGATCTTCTTTCTGCAAGCTCTTGACGACAATGTCGTCGATATAGACTTCCACCATCTTACTGATATGTTTCTCAAACAACTTATTTACTAGTCTTTGGTAAGTTGCCCCTGCATTTTTCAGACCGAAAGGCATTCTTTTCCAGCTAAACATGTCTATCGCTGTCATGAACGCTGTATGTCTCTGGTCGTCGGGATGCATCGCGATTTGATGGTATCCCGCGAAAGCATCCATAAAAGTCAGCATTTCATGCCCTGCTGTATTGTCTACCAGATGATCAATGTGGGGGATCGGAAAATGATATTTGGGACAGACATCGTTTAGATCTGTGAAGTCTATACACAGTCACCACGACCCGGTCGTCTTTCGGACGAGCACTGGATTTGCCAACCACTCAAGATTAGTTTCTGTTTTCTCGATTAACTTGTTATCGATCTACTTTTTGACTTCAACAGCCATAGCCGCATATTTATCAGGCCTAAACTTTCTTCGTTTTTGAGTGATGGGTCTTTTTGTTGGATCAATGTTTAATCTATGGCAGGCATGATCTATGTCGATGCCCACCATATCTTCGTGCGACCATGCGAATGCCCCAATGTTTGTTTTCAAAAAAGCGATCATTTCTGCGCGCAACTTCGACCCTATGAACACTTCAAGTTCTGGACGAGCATCATAGAGGTGGATGGTTTCTAGATCCTTGGCTGGAGTTGCCCGTTCTTTGGGCTCTTTCCAACGAGGATCCTCAATTCCGAATTCTGGTTCGAAGCCTAACCTAGGTTCTAGATCTGGAATGTCCAGTTCTGGAACCTGGTCGTCGATCACCTCAGGAGGCTGATCGCCAATTTCTATTTGATCGTGCTCGTCGATCTCCATTGGGGTGTGCTCGCCCATCTCTGCTTGGTGGTCGTAAAAAATCTGACTTGACTCCCCAATTTCTATCTTTTGATACTTGTTGGGAAATCCCTCCAAGTAGTTCAATTTGGTTTCTTCGTTAGGACACATGATATACTTTCCAATCATAGGAGTTTCTTTAGAATGACGCTTAGCAAAACGAACGAGACACTCCCTCGCCCGCGTTTGGTCACCCTTGACGGTTATAACTCCCGCTGGGGTTGGAAACTTAATACAATAGTAATAAGTAGAGGCGGCCGCCTTAAACTCGTCGAAGAAAGGTCGGCTGAGGAAAGCATTGTATAACGATGGCATGTCGACGATCATGAAGTCGAACTGCCTAGTGTAATGCATTGCTGGCTCTTTCGTCGATGCCGGCTCCAATGATAGCCTAATCCTTCCCAGCGGAAGGGAGCGGGTGTCTCCGAAACCCACTATGATGTCGTCGCATGGCTCGATGTATGCGGCATATCCACCGAGAGCATCCAGAGTATGCTTGAAAAGGACATTGGTGTATGCCCCGGTGTCGACCATCAAGCGATGGACGTTGGTTCCCATGATTTTTCCGAAAACAACCAAAGCATCGTTGTTTGGTTGTACCACTCCATTAAGATCATCTTCAGAGAACAGGACTTGGTGAGATGGGGGCTTCTCGGCAGCAGGGGAGACGCACACTTGATGTACATTATTGAGTGCTCGCATCTCACTCTACTGTCGGCGAACAGACAGAGCAATACCAGATTCAGTACCCCCCAAAGGGCCTTCTATCACAAAGTGACCTCCGCCCACGAAGTCGACGTCGCCTGGCGGGCCACTCGGCATTGGGGGGAGTAGTTTTTGGCGATTAATCTGTTTGCGCAGATCCTGGTCGCCCTCGCCGTCGTCGCGACGCTTCTTCCCACGGTGGTCGTCATTTCCACCCGTAGGTTTGATGAACTCGGCGAGCTTGCCATCTGTGTACAGTTTGTACAGATTTTTCATCAGATCTCGGTACCCGTTCTTCTGGTGGCCGATTGAATTGTGATAGTTGCAGAACTTATCCGCATTCAGATTGTTTTCATTTATGTGCATTGCCCTCACCGGGGGTAGCAGATTCCTCCCTTTCAGTGCATTGAGGATGAACCTAGGGTCGATGATAAGTGTCTCTCTGAACTGCGTGATCTCCGGTGCTTCTTCAAAAGCTTTAAAGTTCGACGGACGAGCACTGTTCCCCTGATTTACCACCCTTTTTGGCTGAGAGGGCTCCCCAGTTGTAAAGCTCTTTTTAGGCCACACTTTTTTGGCCGCCTCAGGCTGCTCGTTAGCCTTGGCGGTGTCCAAAATTTCCTCCATCTGAATGATATTACCGGCCCGATTCCGGAAATCTGCGTAAGATTTCGGGAAGAGTGTATGCATAGATTCCCGGAGTTTGGAACCTATCCTTAGGCCTGAAACGGCTGAGATCAGCTTGGTTTCATCATTCACGGCTTCCCCATCGATTACCAACCTATCGAAGCATTCGATAAAGTCCTTTCCTGACTCGGTTAGGCTTTGGCGAACGTTTGCCAAACGTTGCTTGGACGCTGGGCGAGCAGCAATGGACCCATAGTAAGTCAGAAATTGTTGCCCCAGCTCGATGAAGGAGATTATAGACCCGGCTCCCAAAGTTGTATAACAACGATGGGCCCGGTCTCCCAAGGTTAAGGAGAAGTTTCTGCATTGTGTGGCCTTTGTCGCCCGATTGAGGCCATATAATTGGAGTACTTTGACAAGTGCACCCGCGGGTCGGACATACCATCGTATGCTGCCATGGAAGACATCTGAATTTTTCTTTGAATGGGGGCGGTGAGGACCATAATGTTTAAAGGCAAGATGGGCAAAGTGATCGCCGGAATGTTTCCTCGTTTGGATGCGGCCACCTCTGCCCGCAAGTTTTCGACCTCCAGTTTCAACTGTTTCTGGATTTCAGCAAACTGTGCAATCTGCCCTTCTTCGGCAGTTTGTGGTCGAGGCACAACGTGCTCGTCACGCTGGCCTTGGTGTGATGCGACCGGCCGATCAGATCGGTTCCGGTGTGATCGCTCAGGCGAGGGATGGAGGGATCTCTCAAGCCGATAGTTGTGGTAGCTTTTCCCTAGTGCTCGCTTATCCCCTACACGATCGAGGGCGAAGATCCTATCTCCTTGATTATTTTTTCTGTGGTCGGCCTTGTCTGGTCGACCATCAACATTGAAATTTACCGGGCGAGGATATCTTCCGTCCTTGTCGGCAATCCGGTTGAAAACCGAATTTCGCGAATCTCCCGTGTGACTGTGATGGGAGTGGTCGCGGGCCTTTTCTTTGGCTTTGTCGCGGGGATGTACCGAGTACGAGTGATATGAGTGCTCGTCCTCGTCATTGTCCTTGGCCTTTGCCTTTCGAGCTTTATCAAAAGCCTGATCCTTGGCTTTCTCGAGTTCATCGCCTCATTTTTCCTCCTTTTCTCGTTGAGGTAGTCCGTAAAGTCTCTCAGATGTTGAGGATCATTTAAGATTTCCGCAAGGTTGATGTTGGCCGTTTGATTGGCCGCCTGAGCAACCGGTGGTGGAGGGTGTACGTTCCCTCCGGGAGGCGGAATTCCATCACGATGGGTGTGATGAGACATCTTTAGAGTGATTTCTGGGAATCGGTTACAAAGATGACTGTTCTAGACTTAAAAAGCTTAAAAGCACAAGATCCGAGTTCTTACGCAGAAGAACGTGCTAAAACTACGAATTTGTGAAAAACAGCCACAAAGAAGTGCTAGAAACAGTAAAACAAGGAGATCAAACTCCAAAATATGCCTAAATATTACAAATATTTAAGAACACGAGAAAAACGAAAATACGTATGAAATACGTAGATTATGTTCTAAAAACCTTTCGACGGATTAAAACCTGAAATAAGGAGTTTACGAACCGATCGTTCGATGATCGGTTGAAACTTTGATGAAGAACACGTAAAAGGACCCCTCCTTCTAGCGCCAAATGTTGTACGTGCTTTTGTAGAGTTGATTTGAATGTGGGCTTTTCGATAGCACTAAACAAACATATATGATGATCGGGATTTATTACGTGTTAATATGGATTAATATGATGATTTATGATGAAAAGTATGAAGAACAAGCAAGAACACAAGAAGTAGCTTCTTGGAGAAGCTAAAAGCTTTGAGTTTGGGAGTGTATTGCTTTTGTTGGGTGTTTGTAGGAAGAATTCTAAGTTATCTTTACAAATGAGCCTTTTAGGCATTATATACTAGGTTTTCTGGGCAGCCCGGCCTTTACACGTGGCAAGCTATCACCGGACCTGAGATTCTGCCGAAAAGGTGATGGGACGCCGCATTTAATGCTAAACCGCCCCTGGTGGTCGTCCTCGCCCATGACGAGGATCTGGGCCTTGGTGGTCGCCGGAGGACATGGTCGTCCGGTCATCTTCGTGGATGGTGGTCGCACTCGCCATGTTCCATAGCTTCTCCCAAAACTCTTGCACTTGTCTTTTCTAGCTAGCTCTTCATGTGCTCGCCACCTTCTTTGGGCGAGCACTCAATTATACTTTCTTCATATTGTTGACTAGTCGTTGCCACGCAAGCTGGTGATTAGGATTGACTTGTCAAAGATTGACTTTTTTGACCTGGTGTAACAGAACACTTATCATTGCAATCAGATATGAAACCATAGTTGTAATTGGGACGGAGTGGGTCTAACCGCCCCAAACATTCATTATAACAATTTACACACAATCATTAAACTCATCTGCTGCCACACATATGGCCATAATCACAACAAAAACATTCACAACAGTACTCGGCTTCATATATTCTTTCTTAATAGTAGTAGTAATATATTCTCCTCTCTTTTCTTAATGCATTTGTGTTTGTGTACAACCATAAGCTTATAATTTATACCTTTTTTACTACTCAAATTTTGGATGATTTGACATATCTCAGGCTCTTTTTATTTGGAAAGGATAATGATTATGCAGATTAATTTCCCTCTAATCAATGGATTAATTTATTATTATCACGTTTTTCACTCAGAATTTATAACCTTTGATTCTTTTATCATTATGTACACTACATATTAATTATACATTTTGAATCATGTCTAATTAGGGATAACAATGGGTCTGATCCAAACTCGGACCAGCCACAAAACTGATCTTCCCAGGACAGGTAAAACTCCGGTCAAATGAGTCTCGGATCGGGTATGTACTCGATCAAACAAAACTCGTTTGGGTCTCAGATGGGTAGTGGAATTAACTGGATATTAGCAAATATTGTTACACATGCAGTATATTTAGATAATTTTAAAGGTTTGGTCTGCTATGGACTCGAGTGCATGTTGTGCACCCTAGTCCATGTTGCACTTTTCAGTTTACTGACTTACACTTTTTGGTAAATGGTGTTGCACTTTTCAATTATTAAACTGTATAATAATATTTTTAGTAATAATTGAAAAGTGCAACACCATTTACCAAAAAGTGTAAGTCAGTAAAACTGAAAAGTGCACATGGACTAGGGTGCACAGCATGCACTCGAGTGCATACTAGACTTTACCAATTTTAAAAGTAACATTCATATTTTGTACTCTTTATTTTAAAAATTCATTAGTTTTTTTTTTTAAAAATTCATGATATATATTATACAATTAATTATTGTAAATGAATTATTGAACTCATCATTATTAATAAAATGAGGTATACTATATATGATTTTATCGAAATTTCAATCCTTGCAAGTAAATAAATTTTGAGTCACAGACTTACAAACGCTGTAGTGCACAGTGCAATTGATTTAATTTTAACTCAATTTTAACCATATTATGATCCATTAATTTTCATTTTAATTAGAATGTACAAATAATACTTGGACTTTAATTTACGGATAAGTGAAATAGTAATAATCTTATATTCGCTATAATATTTATGTCATCCATTAATTAGAATTGACTATGTTGCGACTTGTGATGGAGCCCTTGAGTGGGATTCCCCATTTATGATATATTAATATTAGCATTAATACGTACAAAATTAGTAATTAATTAATATCTAGCTAGCTAAGATCCATTTTAATTAAATATTTAGTGTTCAAGTTCATAAATAGTCCTAGTCTGGTCCCCAACAACCAACAACTCATCCATCCTTGAAGTGACTACTATTTTTGGATTTTGCATGTCACACGGGCCAGTTATATGTATATCTTTTAATTTAAAAAATATACTATAGATCAACTTCAACTTTTAATTTCATATTACTAACATTTTTATTTATTAAATGCACGCGGCAAAGTTTTATCCTCTTTGAAATATTTTTCAATAACATTATATAATAGTATAACATGAACAAAATCGACTTCTTTAATAAAGTCCATGGAGTGAACAATTTAAATTAAATAAGTGGAGTTGTCTTTCAACAGAAATTGATATAACGAAATGTTGAAAACGTTACTGATGACTGATATATACATAATATATACTAAAATCCGTAAAATTTGAGATAAAACATAAGTTGCAATATTAGAAAATATCAATTTTACCTCTGCTTTTAATTTTGGAGAGAAGAGACTCATCGAGTAGATAATTTAAATTGAAATGGATGAAGTTGCTTTCAGCAGAAATATGAATTTAAATACCATAAAAAAAAATTGTATCATCTGAAAGTGTGATCAACTTGTATAAAAAGTCAAAATCAATTTATTTATATTAATTTTCTAATATAATAAAATGGATCGGTGAATTAATCGGGCAGGTTGGAGGGTTTGGGACTGCTACGGGGGGAGAAGGCAGAAGCTAGTTAAGTTCTAGAAAAATGTTGGGAAAATGACCTAACGTTTTCAAGGGAGACAAAAGCCCCACAACCGGCTTTTGGCCGGTTGAGCCGACCCTATTGAATGCGACTAATTTCTCCATGCATGCATGAATCTATTTACAACCTTATTTATCACTACAAATTCAAATATATTTATTTGTTCATATTAATTAATTAACACTCCTTCATAGATATATATGTATGTGTGAAAAAAATACTGAAATTATTGCATTTATTGTACCGAAAAATATCGAATTCACTGAATCAGTATTTGAATAGTATGAAACTATATACGTAGTACTGAAAATTTGAAAAGGGACAGTATATCAAATTTAAACGGTATATATATACTGAAAATTTATAACGGTAACTATATAATTTTTTAAATATTAAATTTGTTTATGCGGTATGATTAAATGTTTTTGGTATACTGGTATACCGTAATAAAGTGTCCCTAAACATATATTTTTTTTTATTACAAGTTAAATACTCATTCCTTTTTTCCCTGACTCGAATCAGGACCTAAGGCGTAGGTAGTGGTGCTCTAACCACTTGAGCTATCCCACTTTGTCAACTGTCCCTAAACATATGATACATTATTATCTTATATTCACGAATGTTGCTATGATTTTTCTAAGAGAATGAAAATCTTCATTTTATATATATATATATATATATATATATAATATAATTCCTCTGTTCAAAATTATAATGTTCATTTATCTAGATATGAGTTTTAATTAATTAATATTAATTAGTTTATATATAAATTCAATAGATTGAAGGTATGATGAAGTATTTTGAGGTACACTTAGAAATAAAATGAGTGATAATTTAAATAAATAAGTTCTATTGAAAGGTCAAAATAAAGTAATGTAAATAATATTGTTAAAATAAATAATAATAATAAAATGAACAATACGTAAAAGTAAAAATAATAAAATTCATAGGGAATAATATATATATGACTTCAATCATGAGCAAACTGATATTTATCAAAAAAAGAAATCAATATCGATCCCCCACCCCTACAGTTCATCTGTGATAGTAACTCCTGCAAGATTTATGCCGACAGGGTGTCACATGTCGTTCTGTAATTGGAAATTTCATTGTGAACTGGCATGGCATTCAACTTGAGAGATATAACATAATTTGTTCTTCATTTTCGACTTCAATTTGTAAATTGACTTGGTCTAACTATATTAAGCCTATTGAAACTTGAAACATTTGGAATCATGTTAATTATTTTATTCCAAGTACACAAATTGATCATGTTGCTGAAGAATTAAAAATAGAACTTACTGTTTCATGAAATTATTATTTACAACATACACGCGCGATCTTGGCATAAAATTAACATCATACATGCACTATTTGAAATAATCTTGACAAAATTCGAAATGACACACACACATATCCCTTCAAAGCAGCGACGGACCCAGAAATTTTGGGTAGGGGGGACCGATTAACATTATTAAAAAGAAAAAAAAATTGTACTCATTATTTTCATCAAAATTTCACATTATAAAATTGTCAATACGTCACATTTCATTAAATTAAATTGACCGGATAAATTGACTTTTGCTATGTTTTGGTACAAGTTAATACTCCCTCCGTCCCGTGATAACTTGCACATTTTAATCGATTCACTTTAAAAAACAATTGAATTTAGTGGTGTAGAGTCAAATAAGAAAGCGTATTTTGATTGATTTGATAAGGTGTAAAAATGATTTAGTAGGATGTAAAATAGATTTAGTGAAATTTAGGATAAAATGTAGACCCAAAATGAGTGACGATTTTAAAATAAAATGATGTTGGGATATATATTAATTTTATGGATTATTTTTATATTAGAAATGTGTAATTAATAATTATAAAACATAGTATTAATTTTAATATGTGTAAAATTACCAAAATACCCCTAACAAATTTACAAAATTAGTGGGGGGCCCACGGGCCCCTTGGGCACCATGTAGGTCCGTCAATGCTTCAAAGGAGTAGTATTCATCCGTATCACAATTACTTTCACACTTTTTTTAGACGTTTTATTATAACTTTTACACCCTTAAAATAGAAAACCTTTATAAACTTCACTCTCACAATATCCTCAATTTTACACAAATACCATTATTTTTTCTTCACACATACACAAAAGTTGACTAATTTATTTACTTTATACATAAAGTTTTACAAAATTACCTCTCAAAACTTCATTCATTATTATACTTTCTTAATATACGTGTCCATTTACATATAAAAGTAATCATGAGACGGATGGAGTAAAATATATTTTACTCCATACTACTTTTTACATTTTTTGGACAACATTCACAATCTTTTTCTACGTTTTCTTCTTTTTCTCTTCACCTTTTCCTTTTTAATACTTCTCTCTACTTTTTTTTTCTTATTTATCTCTAAATCAATAACTTACTATGTATATAATATTATATTTTTTAATTAATGTACGCACAAAGAAAATGAACAACTTTCGGAGACGGAGGAGGGAGTATGTGATGTACGTTTGTAGATATATATTTAGTATTTCTTAAATTAGAATATATTGTGTATATATAATTTATTTCTTTCGTTTGTAGATACACAAATTAATACTGATATACATTTAAATGAGATACAAATAGCACTCTCTTCTAATTTTAATACTAAGTGTTAATTTAATTTATTTTTTTACAAATTAAAAAATGTTTTATATTTTTCAATGTAAATTTATTATATTTTTTCGTAATTTACCTTTGAATTTAAAATGATGTTTATTTTAAGTAGGAAGAAAAAGTCAATACTAGATCATAATAGTAATCACGAAATGAAAATGAATTTTGGACCAAAATAGATGGTCCCATGTACTAACTAGTTCCTTGTGTTTCCATGTGGCTACACATATCTTGATTAGAGTCACTTACCAATTATAGGAAGCCACGTGTAACTGAAACCGTGTGTTCACGTGTGACCCATCTAATAATTGGATTAGCGGGCCCCGCTGGCCTCTTAGCTGAGCCGATGGTCGAAGCCGTTTTCATTAACTGGAGCGAACCGGAGGAAGAAAACAGGAGCATTTATTAATGGATTTTGACATGGAGCGTAGATAGGGGCTGAATCGATGGACCACTGTGGGCCGGATTATTATTAAAATTTGGCCCAAATTAAAGTCTTGAGTCACATTAGAGTTAGAGATTGAATAAATCTTATGTATGATATATACGGTAAATATATTTTCTGACGTGACTTGAAAAAGATGATGAAAATGATAGTTCCCTATTCACAGCATGGTAGTAACACTCTATAAATGAATCATCAACCATGTTCATCATAATTTTTAATATGAGGTCGTCTATAGACTATAAGTTTATGTACTCCTATTAAATAGTGATTCATACCTAGGCTGAAAATCAAACAGAGCTATTTGATACTCGATTCGAGATCGTTCGATAAAAGCTCATTAATTTAAGCTCGGTTCGATATAGATATCAAATAAGTTTGAACATATATTTATGTTTGGTACGGTGTAAAGCTCGACTCGAGTTCGATAAGTAAAAAAATATAAATTTAGTGTAAAAATGTCAAACTACTCGAGCTCAACTCGAATAAAGCTTGTTCGAGTTCGGCTCGTTTAATTATCAGACAAACTCAAACAATAATTTCAAAGTTCGATAATATGTCAAAGAAGCTTGAACTACATCGCATTCGGCTTGACTCGACTCATTTACAACCCTATTCATACCGTAAATCATGTTCATATATATAAAACCTCTTCGTAGTATTACGATCTATTCCAAACACAACAATATTACATTACTAGATAGAATCCTTATGTATTATGTAGTATATTCGTAAAAGTTAATATTCATAATATATTATATTCTCTAATAATTTAAATAGTAAAACTCATATTTTTGAATTATTTTAATAAATTTTATTTTCTATAATTTCAAAATTTATTATATAATTTTTTTTTTAAAATTACTGAATTATAGTTACTGATAAAAAGTTATATACTAAATTATTTTATTTTATTGAATAAGTGTATTTTGTTTTATTTTTTTATGAATTAGGTGGTCCTATAAGAGCTTAAAAAATATTGATTAATTAATTAAATTTGATTTTGGGTATGACTCATATGTTTCCTAATCAATAAAGTCAATGTTTTAAAAAATAAAGTCAATCAAATTATAACACATGTATTACACTTATTCTTAAAACATGACAAAACTTCACTATTTCATTACTTTATCTACACTAAAAAATACATTACATACCATTTTTCACTTAATTGACTCAAGTGCTTTTTTCCAATTCATCTATTTCATTATTTTAATATTATTAAATACCTCTTACATTAAAATTCGTGTTCAAATTCAATGGATAGTCAACTTAGAGACTGGGGAGTAGTATAATTTATTAAGTTTGTTATAATGTTTTGTGGGAAAATCTCTGGAGAAAGATGCTAACTCATTTTTAATTTGTTAGAATTAATATAATTAAAATCCATATAATAGTGGAGAAGGATTGAAGGTAGTAAAATGCAATGGCAGCCCATTCAGTGAGCTGTACTGATGGGATGCATGTGGGGAACCCCCTCCCCTCCCTCCCTCCCTCGTCTGCGTGCGTGTGTAACTCGGTGTTGAAAATAAATCAATTTTAAAAAATGAGAGAGTTGAAACTTGAAATGTGAAAAAGACAAAATCCTAGGAGCAACTTGCAAGTGCTATCTACTATCCCTTTTCTCATAACACTAATCTGTTTTGCCTCCCAATATCCTTTTTTATTCCAAATCCCTCTCCTCTCTCACTTCTATTTTATTCTTTACTAGAAAATTGACTTTTAATAACAAAAATGATGGGACACTAGTTAAAAAAATTTAGTTAAAAATTTTTGTCATTAAAAGTCAAGAATTACCTTACAAATCACACTTGTGTGCATGGTGGATCAAAACTTTAATTAGACAATTGTGAATATATTCAAATCAATAAAATTACAATAATTTGCCTAAATTTTAATGGGGATATTATGTCATTTTGTGAGTTCTAAAAAAACCGTTGTAATTAAAGGTATATATATATATATATATTTAACTTATTATGAATTAGTAGAATTAAAAAAATATCTTCATTAATATACGAGTTATTTATACATAGCACGGTGGGCCATTAAGATGGCCGTTGCAAAGTAACGAGCTAGCTAGTCATCATCATCATTATACCAGTTGAATTCACAATGACCTCTATGTTCTCTTCCCTAAATAAATAAATAAATTATATCAACCTCAAAATAAAATTTAAATGGTTTTTAAAAAAAAATCAATATGAAAAAATATATATCCTTCCAAGTTTTTTACTATACATCATTTTCGACTAGATAAAGGACGATTATGATGTTTTACATTAGGCCCATATGTCGTTTTGTAATTTCCGATAAATACAATTCCTAATTTTTGAACCAAAAATATGATTTATAAAATCTAAATACATATGTCGTGACTATGTTTAAACCCCAGTTTTCTTACCATATGATATGAGGAGAGATTAGTTCTTTCTTAGATTTGAACTATTTAATTATTTAACCCGTTAAATATAGTTTCACTATAAATTTTTTACCATTTTTTTAGACCCAAAAGAAAATATAACATGATAATTTTCCAATACAATTAAGTACCGATAAAATGAAATAATAAAAACTCATTTCATAACATACCTTTTGGTATTTGATAGTCAAAAGTACAGTAGAGAAAAGGCAGGACTAAAAAGGTAAGAGGTAAAAAGTTAGAATGATTTTACTACAAAAAATGGTTATGATTAAACTATGATTAGTGGAAATCTTTTTAAGTAGCTCCTCAACACAAAGATGCTCATAAAATAAAATCTGTACATTCACTACAGTTTTCTGAATCTTGACAGAGCGCATGGCAAAACAGCAGCAGCCAAAAGGAGGCTCAGAGTCATATAAATATTTCTATTTAATTGTTTAATTATTAGATTAAGAAAGCACTATATATAAAATATTTGAACTTCAACATATAAATTAAACCTGCAGAATTCACTTCTTACACCCCCACCAAACTGAACAGAATGCCTTATCTTTTCACACACCAGTTGCCTCTTCAATTCTGTCAAATGCCTTTTTTTATTTTATATTTTCTTAAAAAAATGAATTAAATTCTTCATTCAAATAACATGTTTCCAAGAATTGAAATATGAACCCTCACCTCTTTTCATCCATTCTATATAAGCAGGCCTTACAGCCACAAATTCGTAACTAATTATTTTCAATTCGGCTCCTCAACAAATTTCGATCGTTCGATTAAGGTATATATATACATACGTATGCATTTCGAAAATCGATATCCTCAAGATTAACCATCTCATGCTTATCTCCAAATTTAATTTTGGTCTTTTTATCTTCAATTTGTAAGCTACTGAGGCAGTTACATGAATTTCTGCTTTTTTTGTCTCGATTTTAGAGATTGACAAAATATTTACGTTAGCAATACTTTGTTTTCTTCGAAGGTTGCTGATTATATGAGTTAAAGGGTGGTTGAAGTTTCTTCTATATCTCCATAAACACTCACAAACTATCTCTTCATTCTCAACCAGGTAAGTAATTTATTTAATTTCTAGAATTTTCATTTTAATTAATTTGTTCAACGTATTCTTTACTCCATCAATTGAATTTCAGTGTTATGGATAATCTTGATTGGAGCAATGAGCTCGAAGAGAGCTTGATCATAAACGGCGGCGTATTCTACAGCGGCAACAAGATCGAAACGACGTCGAATCAGAAAAATGGTTGTTACAATGATCTGTTGTTCACCAATGCTTTTCCGCAATGGAATTCAAGGCCTTGCACATTGCCTACCAATATCCAACAGCCCGGCCCGATTTCAAGCCTCGATAGCGGTTCCAATGTCGGCCTAATCGGGCCGATGAAGCCCGTGATTTCGACAAACACGGGCTCTTTCGAGTCACTGGATTGCTTACTCTCTGCTTCGCCAACGCAAACCACAGCTTCAATTGAAGACGACGGAATTTCCCTAATTTTCTCCGACTGCAAATCCATGCTGAATTTCAACTCAAATCCGGGAAATTTCACCTCCGAAATCCCGATTCGATCTAAAATTGATCAAAACAACAACAACAATCGCGATCGGCATCCGCCTAATCCAAACAAGAGGAAATTAGATTCATCCGCGATTGATGAATCCAAAAGGGCGCGATCGAGGAACATCAATTTCCAGCAACCGAGCTCGTCGGGATCCTCCGGCGGCGGAGGCGACGAGCCGGACGCGGAGGCGATTGCGCAGATGAAAGAGATAATTTACCGTGCGGCGGCGTTCCGGCCGGTGAATTTCGCGGCGGAGGCGGTGGAGAAGCCGAAGAGGAAGAACGTGCGGATTTCGAACGATCCGCAGACGGTGGCGGCGCGGCAGAGGAGAGAGAGAATCAGCGAGAGAATTAGGGTTTTGCAGAAATTGGTCCCCGGAGGGAGTAAAATGGACACGGCATCAATGCTTGATGAAGCTGCAAATTATCTCAAGTTTCTCAGATCACAGGTGAAGGCTCTAGAAGCTTTGGGGCAGAAGAATGATCCAACGGTCAATAATTTCCCTGTTAATGCGTTTTCACCCTTCGTTAACTACTCATTTTCCATGCAGCAGCCCCAGTTTTCAATCCATAATCCTAATTAACAAAATTGGGATTAATGTTAATTATTAGTATTATCGAGGGGGGATTAATTAAACAAGTCCCTTTTTATATGTTACTTTTTTGGGGGGTGGGGTTTGCAATTTTCTGATGTAGTAGTGTACTTTGAGATGAAATGGAATTTAATTTAATTATATAACCCTCCTGCAGACTTTTTAATCATAGCCTTCATCATCATATCATCATTTTAAATCATCATTTTAAATTAAAGTAGAGGAATATTATTCATAATTATGAAGTGATCATTATTGCTGCTTCTTTTGATATAAGTGATCATCAATCGATCATATCAAATCTTTATAATCATGAGTATAATGATGACCCCCCACAATGTAAGAATTAAAAAGTGTATTTTAATTACTGTGGCTTCTTTTTCTTTCTAATTCAAGAAAGGCTTATTTTAAAAAGTCAAAATGATAGGAGTATTAAAAATACTAGTACAAAACATCAAAGTCATACAAAATTGCACGAGATATATATACGCACATCTTCGGATTAATAAATCAATCGTGAAGCGAGTAGGGAAAAGACAAAGGAAAATACGAGTAAATGCATTTCCATCTTATGACACAAAATTGTTAAACTATGTCCAGCTACAACGTGATACTCCATACGTTTCAAAAAAATTGTCATTTTTTCGTCTTAAATTTTATTTCAAAAAAATTCTGGATTTACATATTTTTATTATACTTTTTCCTAAATTAACCCTATGTAAATTTCTACTCCCTATGTTCCATACTTATGATCCATTTTACCATTTTGACTGTCTCTTACTTGATGACATGTTACCTACAATAGCAAAAACACTTTTAAACAATTTTTTTAAAATATCACAATATTACAACAAATGACACTAATTTATTACACTAAAAAGTAACTTTATTACTATTTATAATTTTGAAAAGTTTTTACTACCCCACTTTATCTTACACAATACTAATAAATAATTCATTCATTAAAACTCATGTTCAATTGGTCTGGGTCATCAAGTATGGGACGGAGGGAGTATAATTTATCATTTAATTTATTTTTTTCATCTCTCTTTCTTGATAATTGAAGCAGATTATTACTCATTTTCTTTTATTTTTCCTCAATTCTCTTCGTCTTTAATGATAATGGAGGGTAAATTTATATTAAAAAAAAATGCCCCTTAATATATCTATACAAAACAATTATTTTGAAACGAACTGAGTATTTATTTTGGGCATTGATTTGTTTGAAAAGGAAACAAAGTTGTAATTACCGAGTACATGTTATTGATAGTTTGATACTACAGGAAATTGAACTTTATTGATGAAATCATTATAATTTTCTTTAGTTAAAATTCATTAATTCTTAATTTTGACTTTAAACAAAAAAATCTATAACAAAAAAAATATAAGTTATTAAAAGTAAATTTTCTTATAGTTTATTCCTATATTAACTTTTAATTTTTGGTGAAGTAATAAAATTTACAATATGTTTTAAATTGCCAATTTTCGTTTATGTCCCTATTACTTTAAAATATATAGCTAGATAAACTTATCCAACACCTATCCAATCCAAAAATAAAACTAGTGTTTTTTTAACAACAAATAATCTTATATTTTTTCAAAGAAAGTCATTTTCTTTAAGGACAAAATTTGTTTTAGAAAGTTAACAGTTTTTTTGGACGTGGGTGCGTATAACATTAGATGATTAAAAAAATAAGATGGGGAGAATAGAAAAGTGATTACAATTACTTATGTAAGTGTAGTTACTTGTTAGTGACTTAGTTGGAATAATTAAATGATGAAAATTGTACTTATTAGGGCCACTTTTTCTTGGAGATCTTAATGAGTAGATTATTTAATTAAGATATTTTAGTAAATCAAAGTTTAGCAAACATTCTCTTAATAATAGTGCAGAATTATTAGTCAGTGGTCCTGTCTCCTTGATTCAATCCAAAGCGTGGCCCTAGAAACTCACCCAAGAACCTTAATGCTATGCACATGTTTTATTCTTCTTTTTTGGCCTTTGTTTTTTGTACACTCATCACGCAACTCGCACGTGCAAGTGTCTACCCCTTATTCCTTATAAGTTAACTACCATGTAGTACTAGATTATTTGGGCCATGGGTTGAAAAAGATTAATGAGGAAAAATGTGTGATTCATAGGAAAGGAAATGTGTGTGATCCATACAAGTTTGATTTAGCTAGGGAAGAAAATGAAAATGTGTTCTTGATTTGGAAAAGATTAAGTCTGATTTGATTTGTATGGTACTTATTTTCTATCGGTAAAAATGTAATTTTATAAGTAATTTGAGTACAAGAGATACTCAACCCTTACAAAAATCACAATATCAATAACTTACAATTTTTAGAATATATTCAATAGCTACGACACCTCTCCTAAACCAAAACAAAAACCTTACGTTAAATCCCTAAACATTTTATGGGGTCCGTCATCATTTCTCCATCGATGTTTCCTTTATTTTCGTCGAGAACTATGACTTCATGTTGCACTTAAATGTTTCCATTGTTCTGTGCAGATTCGAGAATGCTCCCTTAAACATCACCTCATTTTTTAAATTCTAAATTGTCCAAATCAAACTTACTCAAAAGGTAGAGATGTTTATCGGGCTGACCCTACCCCTATAGGGTCAACCCTACAAAGATACGTGTTAAACGGGCTAGGGCCTTAATCGATTCATACTTAACGGTCCTACAATTGTTGGGACCTAACCCTAACCCTAGCGGGCCACTAACGGGCTACAATAATTTGTTTTCTTTTAAAATTTAAGGTCCCAATTGACACGTTCAACAAGAAAATAAAATAGAAAAATATATAATTAGTTAATGATCGGTAAATGAGAAAACAAAAGTACGATTCAAACACAATTCTAGAATTTATTGGTCCTTAATATGGTCAAATAAAGCTAAACAAATTATATCATAATCTAATAATAATGACTAATGGATGGTAGTGAACTGCTTAATGCTTATAGTTATGGCTATGGGCCAAATGACCCAAAATTTGTTTGCATGTTATTTATTAAAAAAAAAGGTAACAACTCGGGCTAGCGGACTGGCCCGGTTTAGCCCGTGGGCTAACCGTTTCGGATTAAGTTCGAATTTAAACGGGCCTATGATTCATGAACCCTAATCCTGCATTTTTCAGGGTTAAACGGGTCGTCCCGAATAAACATCTCTATCAAAAGGTCGTTGCAATGTTCCTCTGTTTGTCTCCTCCAAGTAAACTAGAATGTTGAATCAGATTCATATCTGGATCGATGTGAGCTAATGTCTTTGTTTTGAGTCATGAGTGTAATTGTACTATTAGGAATAGCTTTTGGTTTTACCTAACTTATACAAGTATAGATTTAAGTATTTTTACACAAATTAAGAAATGAAAGTTATTATGGTTGGATCATTAAAATTTTAGTTTGATTTCATTTCTACCCTTATTCCTAATCATTTTTAAAGAAATTTTTTAGTATCTAGACATCCATTAAAAAAAATTAAACAGGGGCAAAGATGAAAATGAAAAATTAATAATATACTATGTATAGTGATAGACTTGAGGAACAAAATCATCTTTAATGGGACAGATTCGAACTTACACACAATGATGAAAACCTTCAAATTCAATATGAGATTGTGGCTCACGGCGAAAGTCGAGGGGTTGAAAGAGAAAACAGCGGTAAAATGTCTGGAGGATCCGGGGAAATGTCTTGCTAGACGGAGGTGGATGAGCCCAACATCTAATCGGGGAGAGCAAGATAACAAAGTTTTTTTTTACTGTTTTGACTACTCATACAAAACTGTAATTTGAAGAGAATTGTGTTTTTTGATTGACTATCATTGTACACAATACTTAAATGAAATTATATTTTTACTGACAAAAAAATAAATAAAAGTAATAGTCTTATCTTTGTGGGACAAATGTATCTTTATGGAATCATGATTATAAATAAATCTTGATATCACAAATAAATATTATGTGCATGTATAAATAATTCTTAATTAAATAAAATTTATTTGAACTTGATTTAATAGAGATGCCAAACAAGTTTAAATATCCTTCTATATTTGAGAGAGTCGTTTTCTATGAATTTAAATTCATGTAATTTTTTTAGTGTTACTATTATACATACAAAGTATCACTGTTTAAAAAAGTGCTTAATTTTTAAATAGTGACGATTCTATGCATATCAATGATACTTAAAAACATATTCACACTAATCTTGGTTGACCTGAGTTTTTGCCATAACAACTAAGCTTGTTGTAGGAAAAAATAAAAACCAAGTGTAAAAAATTAAACTAGTCGAGAGAAAAATCATGTTCAGTTGGATTATTTATCGAATATCCAAAATCTCAATCGGTCCCTTCAACAAATATATCATAATCACAGTAGTTGAAAATCCAACTCATCTAACATATAAATAAAGTCATATTTGGTCGACCTCATTTTAAGTCAAAATTCCACGACTATGCCACTAAACAAAATTAAATGTCAAAACCGAATGCCGTGTAGGAATCGTGTAATATATATATAAAAATTCTTGTATCCGATTAAATCTTAAGTGATTTTAATATATTTTTAATTTTTCAATTGAATTTTTAATTTTTATATTATAATTAAATTAAAATAATTGTTCAATTGTATACCATGTAATTGAGTGTACATGAATATGGTTATAAAGTCTAGTATGCACTCAAGTGCATGCTGTGCACTTTAGTCCATATGCACTTTTCAGTTTATTGACTTACACTTTTTGGTAAATGGTGTTACACTTTTCAATTATTAAACTGTATAAGTAATAATTGAAAAGTGCAACACCATTTACCAAAAAGTGTAAGTCAATAAACTGAAAAGTGCAACATGGACTAGGGTGCACAACATGCACTCGAGTCCATAGCAGACCAATCCCATGAATATTTATTCAACCAACAACCAATGTAAATTTGTACATCATTGGAGTAAAGATAATTAACAAAAAAATAATCATATTTACATGTATAAGAACAAATTTATCTATATCAACTATTCACAAATAAAAATGTAAAATGGTGGATATAAATATTTCACAAGTGTACATGTGTATATTACTTCCTCCACTTCATATTGTTTTTCACTTTAATTTGAGTTAGAATTTTATTTTAAAATGCTTGTCGTTTTAACTATTATTTTACATTTCTCTTTAAATTACCTTATTTATCCCTAAATTTCTCCTTTTATATACATTTTTCGTCTATCTTTTAATAATTGCAACAAGTTATTTCTCGTTTCTTTTCCTTTTCCTTCGTTTTTCATCTCTATCTTTTAATGATAACAAATGATAGATTGTAAAATAAAATATATGTTAGTTTAATTCCACATAAAATAAAAATGAGAAATATTATGAAACGGATTGTAGATCTCTATTAAATGAACAAAATTTCAACGGATTTGAAACTAACTACTAAGCTTGCACGTTTATCAATGAGTTTGACAAGCAAAATATTTTCTGGTATGTCCGCTACTTGGCCTTAACAAAATTTCTAAAAATAAATTCTTGAAAAATAGTACGTACTGTACTAAAATGCTAACGTTATCTACCATATAATATAAAAAAACTTCGATTATACTAAATATAAATTTATTTTGTTCAAATGCGGCATGTAAAGTAATTGTCTACTATAAATAGATTAAACATCTAGCAGTACCCGTAGGAGAGAATAGTATTATATTCATCCAAAAATGCTATATATATACATGTATCATCTAAAAAAGACAAATTACAAATTGCAACCATCACAGTCTCTACACTTTTTCATATTCAAACAGACTATATATATAATAAATTACTTTACCAGGCTCTCACCGTAAAATGAAATAAAATTAAACTTTACCTAGAAATAACCTCAATTTATGTACCAAACTAGAAAGAAAGAAAAAGGAGAAATAATAATACTAGTAGTAATTTGGTGACTGATATCCAGCCCATTTTTCAGACAAGTTGCAATGCATTGACTTACTTATAGTCCTATGTTCTATATGGTGACATTTACGTAACACCCTAACCTCCTCCGAATAATTTAGGCTCCATTTGAATCGAGAGATTTAGGTGTGAATTTTAAATTCACAATTCAAATTTACTCTGCTTATTTGAATTAAAAAATAAATGAATAGATTTTAAATTCACTCATTTTCTTTAAGTTAAAATTGATCACTAAAACTATATTATTTAAAATTCATATATTTTTAAATTTTCTCATCCAAACACAATCTTACATTATTATGTAATTTTCTTAACATAGTTATTTCACAAAAATAAATTAAAAAATCAGCGCACCTCAAGCTTGACCTAAGTCCTTAACTTAACTCAGAAGGCCTTATAAATTTTGGGCCAACAGTCTTACTGGGCCATATCCTCAGGTACAGCTATCTGCACCTCCGACTTGTTTAAATGCACTCCCCATTCATTTTATTAATTTAATAATCATGTAAAAATCTTTCAGAATACTCTTTAAATAGTATTACACTTACTAAATGCACACCACTACTAACTACACCCCTCATTCAATCTTTAAAGCCAACACCTAATTGTTGCAGCAGCGCCGCCGTCGCCGCCACCATTTCCGGTGGCCACCAAACAAAACAAAAAAAATTAGAAAAAACTCAAAAAAAAAAAAATTGTGCATTTCGACAAACCAGTGTCTACCATATACACTCCCGTCGAGAGTGTATATAGTCAACATTGGTTTGTCGATTTTTTTTTTAACTTTTTTTAAATTTTCAACCATTTTAAGTCGACCATATACACTCTCGCCGAATTTTTTTAAAAAAAAACTAGAAAAAAAAATTAAAAAATTACTTGGGGGCGGCCGACGACTTCGGAGGAGGTGTGGGGTGGGGGAGGGCGGCCGACGACTTCGGAGGAGGTGTGGGGTGGGGGAGGACGGCGGCCTAACGGGAGAAAAAAAAAGCAAAAAGAAAAAAACGAAAAAAAAAAGCAGAAACGGAGAAGAGAAGGAAGAGGGAGGGGGGCAGCGCTGATGGCGCCTGTGGGGGCAGGAAAAACAAAGGGGGAGGGCGGCGGCCTAACGGGAGAAAAAAAAAAAGCAAAAAGGAAAAAACGGAAAAAAAAAAAAAAAAAGCTGAAACGGAGAAGAGAAGGAAGAGGGAGGGGGGCAGCGCTGATGGCGCCTGTGGGGGCAGGAAAAACAGAGGGGGAGGGCGGCGGCCTAACGGGAGAAAAAAAAAACTAAAACGGAGAAGAGAAGGAAGAGGGAAGGGGGCAGCGCTGATGGCGCCTGTGGGGGCAGGAAAAACAGAGGGGGGAGAGTTGCTCTGACAGAAAAAAGAGAAAAAAATTTAAGAAAGAAGGGAGAGGGAGGGGCGGCGGTGGTGGTCGGGTAAACATGGGCGGTTACAAACCGGAAAACCGTCGAACCGTGAAAACTTCCGAACCAGCGGTTTCGGTTATGAAACCGGACCGTAATCGTATTTTGACGTTTCGGTTGATGGTTTCGAAAACCGGCGGTTTCGGTTAAACCGACGGTTTTCCGGTTTAACCGACGGTTTTCCGGTTAACCGTCCAAATAGCCGGTTTTTGGTTTTATAATTTTTTTAATTTTTTTTTTGTAATTTATAATTTTAGAGTTTTAGACCACTTTGAGTTGTAGTTTTAGACTTTTTACTCATCATTTTTCGTCTTAAATTGTTGTAATTTATATTTAATATGATTGTTTTTACTAACTAATGTCAATTGTGCAATTACTAAAACATTTCAATTTTTTAATAAACAAATAAACATTAGCAATTACAATTTGACTCAAATAATAAACTAAAGAGTAAAGTCTAAAATTCTAAACTCTAAAATTACCAAGCAAGAAGGCAAGAACTAGAGTCTAGATCCTAGAAGTAAACATAAGCATTTAACTTAAATAAACTTAAATTACTAAACATTTGAATAAAAACATAAACACATAAACTAAAAATTAAAATTACTAAACATTTGACTTCAAATTTTCAATGTAGCCATTATATTTTGTCTGGATGCCTCTGTTGCATGTGCTTCACGTATGTTCTGTATCCTCCCCCGCGTTTAAATTTATATTGCGTACCACAATAGTTGCAACAAAGTTGATATGATCCATCAATTGGATTTTGTTGGGAATAAAATGAGATATGTTTTGATCTAATACCAAAACCCCCTGAGACATGCCTAAGTCAATATAGATATGTTCTAAGATTGTTAGAACATATAGATTATAGGCTAGATGAGAAGCTGAAATGTTAGGTAGCTCTCAAACTATTAGATGCACAATTTGAGGGGGAACCTATGCTTTGAAGATGATCAAGATCAAGTCCCCTCAAGGCTCAAATTCTGGAATAATCACTTAAGAGCAAGGACACTCTATGAAATCTAAGATGCTCTTATCAGGAGAGTTGTCCAGAGAAGATGCTCTTATGCAAGAACAAGATTGTAAAGCTCAAAAGGACAAGTCCAATGAAGATGCTCTGGTCAGAAGAGTTGTCCAGAGAAAATATTCATATGCTCTGATCAGGAGAGTTGTCCAAAGAAGCTAGCCATATGCAAGAACAAGCTTACCTAGCTCAAAAGGACAAGACTACTCAAAGGTTTTCATCAGGAGAGTTGTCCAGAGAAGTCAAACTCTATGCAGAAAGTGCTCTGATGCAAAAAGATTAAATATACTGATCAGGAGAGTTGTCCAGAGGAGTTGTCTCAGCTAAATTGATCAAGATCAAGTGCTCTGAAAGCCTGAGATCAACTATGCTGAAGAGTTTGAGACAACCAGTCCCTAAAGGTCCTCAAAGAAATAAGCTAAGACCATACTCAAGAGAAATAAAGGGAAAGAGCCAAGTCATCTGAAGAAGAGCAAGCCAACCATGCTGAAAAGCAAAACTGCTGATAGTGATAAGGAGAGTTGTCCAGATGATAAGGAATGTTGTCCTATCATTGGATCAACCTTCAGAAGTCATGTCCAAGTCCTAACAAGAAGTCAAACATTGGGAAAAGTGCTGCAGAATGAAGACAAAACTGTTACAGCCGTTTATTACCCAAATGAGGACATGTCACTATCAAGAATCTGTCTTCCAGTTTGAAGAACTCAAGGAAGACATTTATAGCAATTTGGGGCTGCCTCTCCAACGGGCAAATCCTCTATTTTGTCTATAAATACAGAAGTGTGAAGACCATTTGAAAGTATCCAACAAACCTCAACACAATCCAACTAAGCTCAAAGTTCTTACAAGCTTGAGTGCTTTCAAAGCTTTCAAAAGACTATCTTAGTCTTCAAACACTTCATCTAAGCTGAACCCAATTGTATATCCATACACAAGCTTAGAGAGATATCCTATCCTTATACACTGATCCTCATTGTAAAGGATATCTCATTAGTTGGAACCTTACTTCAACCCTTACACCTTTCAAGAGTGAAAGTGAGAAGGTTGTAGTAGTAGAAGTGGTAGGAGCTGACTGTTGAGAGAAGAACAGTTCAGTTCTGAGTTGAGAAGAGGGTACTAGGACTCTAGACATCCTAGGGATCAATTCACCAAGGAGTGGTGTTCTTGATCAAGTGCACCTTGGCACTATAAAACAAGTTAATTCCAAGAGTGAAGGAATTATCCTGTTAAATCAGGGAAAGTGGATGTAGGAGCTTGAGTCTCTGAACCACTATAAACTCTTGTGTTGATTTGCTTTACAAGTACTTACATTCATTCAAACACTGCACACAAAACTGATCTTTCAAAGATACATATTCAAAGACTGTGCAAAACTGATTTGGACAAGTTCCCTGAAGCTAAACTGGACTGTGTTGCATTGACTAAGTGATTTCAGAAATTAAAGGAGTCTAAACTTAAAGGGCCAACCATTATTCCGCACATATAACTCCCCTAGATAGTCAATCAACTAAGTACTCAATAGTACTTAGTAGTCTGATTATCTTAGAAGAGTTAATCTTCTTCAGCAGAGTTGTCCAAGACAACCTTGCTGAACTCTGGTTTGATCAAAGTTGAAAAAGAATTGCATACAAGTGTATCCCCCCCCCATACACTTGTTATATACTCCTTTCAGGACCAACAAGTGGTATCAGAGCAGGGGTTCAAAGACCACTGCTTCTGAAAATCCATCTTGATTTTCAAAACTCTCATATTTGTGTGGTCACTGAACTGATCTCTATCTGAAATCCATCATTTGTTGACTAACTGATTATTTGTGAGATATGGCCAACAACAATGCTGTTCCTCCACGTGCTGTTCAAGGATTAGACAACATGGCCACAAATCCAGTCAATCACATTTCTCATCACAAACTGCCCATGTTTTCAATAGACAATTATGATTTCTGGAAAATTAGAATGAGGGCTCATCTTGCATCTCTCCATACTGATATGCTAAGAGTAATCACAAGAGGACCTTTTGTGTTTACTCAAACTAACCCCAGAGTGACAGCTGAGCAAAAAGCAGATGTAAGGGAACTGATTCCCAAGGATGAGGATGACTTCACTGCTGATGAAAAGAGGAAAGATAATTTGAATTATCTTGCCATGAACACCCTCTATCAAACAATTCCAGATGCAGTTATGGGAAGAGTCTACCACTGCACAACAGCTAAAGAAATTTGGGATACTCTTGCTGAAATGTGTGAGGGCACTGAAAAAATCAAGGAGAACAAGCTCCAAGTTGCTGTGCAGAAGTTTGAACAATTCTCAATGGAGTCTGATGAGTCCATTGACAAATTTGCTGGTAGATTCACTGATGTGATGAATGAGATTAACTCATTGGGCAAGGTCTACACCAAGAGAGAGGTTGGACTGAAAATCCTAAGGAGTCTCACTCAAAAGTGGGATGTCTATGCTGTAATGATGCAGAATACCAAAGATCTCTCCACCATGCCCATGCAACAAATATTCTCAGAACTTAAAGCATATGAGTTTGACCTCAATAGAAGAAAGCCTGTTGAGGAACCTTCAAATCCTACTAAGGGAGTGGCATTCAAAGCCAAAGTTGCTGAACCAGAAATGCAACCCACTCCCAGATCATCAAAGACAGTCTCTAAGACTGAAATGAAGGAAGAACTAGCCTTGATGGCTAGAAGGTTTGACAAGCTCAACACAAGGTTTGGTAGATACAAGAAATTCTACCAAGACAACAAATTCAGGAGAAGATACAACTCCCCTGAAGATCAGGCTGAGGACAAAAAGCCTGAAGAGAAAAGATCAGAGGACAAGTCCTCTGATAGGAGAAGATCCAGTAGAGCTGATCCTTCTTCATCTAAGAGAAGAGAAGAATCCAAGAAAGATGATGATGAAGATCTGTGCTATAACTGTAAAAAGAAAGGGCACTTCCAATATGACTGCCCTGAATTGAGCTCTAAAGAAAGAAGAGAGAGACAAGCTAAAAGAGACAGAAAGTTCACCAATAGAAAGGCCATGATGGCTGGTGAAGAATCTGATAGTGATGAAAGCTTCAACTCTTCTGATGGATTATTCTCCAACAGTGATGATGATGATGATGTCTGCAATATGGCTCTTGAGGAGGATGAGGTATCCTCTACTTCTAGTTCACCATCATTCACCTCACAAAACACTAGTGAGGTTAACCTGAAACTTTCCTTGGGAAAGTTGATGGAAGATTTCACTAGATTACAAGAATTTCATGATAATTGTGTGAAAGAAAATGAAAGATTGGCTATTGAACTTTCCAAAAACTCTGAGGTAGCTGTTGATGTCAAGTCTACTGAGTTGTATCAACAAGCCTTGAGAAAGCTTGAGGAAGCAAATCTCAGGATAGTTGACCAACAAAAGGAGATTGATGATCAACTTCTCTCTCAGAAGAGAAAAGAATTTGAACTTAAAATTCTAAATGCCAAATTTGAAAATCTCTCACATGAGTATGATATTCTTAAATCAAGTGAAGAGAGCCTGAAATTAAAGATGTCTGCTTTGAACAAATCCTCTAGAGCAATAGAGGAAATTCAAAGTTATCAAAGACCTATGGCTCAAAGAAGTGGATTGGGTTTTGATCCATTTGAATCTTCACCTTGTCTTAGTGTTGCATCCACAAGTAACACTAAGAGAATCTTTGTTAAGTCAGTGGCACAACAAGCTGAAAATGAAGTAATTCAGCTACTGAACAAAGGAAAGGGCAAATTGAATGAAATGCCTACTCAAGTGATTCAGGAGAATAGGCCAAAACCTAAGGAAATGGCCAAAGCTCCTGAGCACAAGAGGAATATTGGTCAGCAGAGTAGACCCAATGGAAGGGCAAATCTCCTGAACAATGTTCAGAGGAACTATCCAAGGTATAATCAGCCTAGGCCAACTCATCTGAGAAAGCCTCAGCTGAATAGACCTAAGGACAACTATCCTCAAAGGCAGAATAAAATGAGACAACCAAAACCTTTCATGCCAAAGGGTAATGATCATAAAAATGCCTTTCCTCAAAGACTTCATCAAGCTGCACAAAGAACTCATAAGTTCAGGAAAGTGGTCAACTCCCCTGAAACTTACAGAGTTAACACATTCACACATACTTTCCCAAATGCATTTAAGGGTAAGACAGTGTATGTTGATGCACTAGGAAATCAACTTAGCCACCTTGAATCAATCAGGGTTATTAGGCAAGTTTGGGTTCCCAAAGGTACAGCTAACCTCTCAGGACCCAAAACTCAAAGGGTACCTAAACCTATCTAATTGCAGGTACCATTGGGCCACAAAAAGAGGAGCATGAACAAAAAGACAGCATGGTACCTTGACAGTGGATGCTCAAGGCACATGACTGGAAACAAGGAACTCCTCTCTGATTTTATTGAAAAAGAAGGCCCAAATGTCACCTTTGGAGACAGCTCACAAGCAACAACAAAAGGTTATGGTACTTTGATGATTGGTAACATCAAAGTAACCAATGTATCTTATGTAGCTGGTCTCAAATATAACCTCCTGAGTATCAGTCAATTCTGTGATAAAGATTTTAATGTTGAGTTCTCAAGTGGAAAGTGTCTAATTAAAGATAAAACTCAACAAACCCTATTGACTGGAACTAGGAAGGGAAATGTGTATTTTGCAGACTGGGACAAGTCTACTGATGCTGCATGTTTTATTGCTAAAAGTTCTAGTGAACAAAGTTGGCTATGGCACAAGAGGCTAAACCACCTGAACTTCAAATCTATGAATAAACTTGCTAGAAATGCATTAGTTAAAGGACTACCTAATGAGGTTTTCATTAAAGAACATGTGTGTAAGCCATGCCAAGAAGGAAAACAGATTAAAGCCTCATTCAAAGGAAAACCAGTCATCTCCACTGAAAGGGTACTTGAACTTCTACATATGGATCTATTTGGACCAATTACCCCTTCAAGCATTAATGGTAGAAAATACACATTAGTGGTAGTAGATGACTTCTCTAGGTTCACATGGGTAGTATTTCTCCTTAATAAGAAGGAAACACAAGTCAAACTACCTGAACTTCTCAAGAGATTGTCAAATGAGAAAAGCCTTAGCATTATCAAGATAAGATCTGATAAAGGCACTGAGTTCATTAATTCATACATCAATGAGTACTGCACATCAAATGGAATAGCTCATGAAACTTCAGCAGCTAGAACTCCCCAACAAAATGGAGTTGCAGAAAGAAGGAATAGAACTTTAAAAGAAGCTGCTAGAACTCTAATTGCTGACTCAAATTTACCTAAGAGGTTTTGGGCTGAAGCTATAAACACTGCATGCCATACTCAAAATAGATGTTTGATCACTAAGGGGCAAGGCAAAACCCCCTATGAACTCTGGAAAGGAAGAATGCCTAAAGTGTCATACTTTCATATATTTGGTTGTAAATGTTTCATTCACAATAATGGGAAAGAACAGTTGAAAGCCTTTGACAGCAAAGCTGATGAGGGAGTATTTCTTGGATACTCTCAAATCAGTAGAGCTTTCAGAGTCTACAACAAGAAAACCCTTATAGTGGAAGAAACACCTCATGTTGTGTTTGATGAGTCTATCTTTAGGAATGATCATTTGGAACCTGAAGAAATCACACGGAGGACAACCAGACTAAATCTAAAAGACAAAGGCACTGAATTCATAGATGTTGTCCAAGCCAATCTGCCTGAAAAACCCACATTGGACAACAATCCTGAAGGCAACCTTCCTGAAACAAATCCTACAGATGGAAATGGTGAACTGAATGAACCAATCCCAGTTCACATCCAGGTAACAACTACCAATGAAGAAGCAGTTCCTGCTGAGGTAGTTAATGGGTCAAATAATCAAGGGGGAACTCAAAATGTTGAAAATGCCAATGTCCCTGACATTGAGGACAACATCCCTGATTATGATCCTGAATTAGATCCTGCATTAAATTATCCTGAATTCTATGATCAAAATGACTCACCTTCAGTAGAGGACAACTCTACTGAAGAGATCAGAAAAAGAAGGACTTGGTTGTCTGACCATCCTACTGATCTGATACTTGGTGACCCAAGTATTGGAGTCAAAACAAGAAGATTCCATGGTGAAAGTGCTCTTTTCTGTTGTTTCTTGTCAGAGCAAGAACCAAGTAATGTTGAGGAAGCACTTCAAGATGCCAATTGGATCACAGCCATGCAGGAAGAACTGAATCAATTCACCAGAAATGAAGTATGGGAACTGGTGGATAGGCCTTCACATCAAGATGTTATTGGAACAAAGTGGGTGTTCAAGAACAAGAAAAATGAAAATGATGTGATTGTCAGAAACAAAGCAAGACTTGTGGCAAAAGGGTATTGCCAACATGAAGGCATTGACTATGATGAGACATTTGCACCTGTGGCAAGGCTAGAAACAATAAGGCTCTTTCTAGCCTATGCAGCCCACAAGAGGTTCAAAGTATACCAAATGGATGTCAAGAGTGCCTTTCTAAATGGAGTCTTGAAAGAAGAAGTCTATGTGGAGCAACCACCAGGTTTTGAAGTTGGAAACCAAGTTTACAGACTCAAGAAAGCTCTATATGGACTCAAACAAGCCCCTAGGGCTTGGTATGATACACTGTCACAATTCCTCTTGGATCATGGATTCACCAAGGGAACTGTGGACAGAACTCTCTTCAGAATCTCTGAAGGAGAGGACATCTTGCTTGTCCAAATTTATGTGGATGACATAATTTTTGGATCCCCTAATGAGAAGCTGTGTGAGAAATTCTCCAAGCTCATGCAAAGCAAGTTTGAGATGTCCATGATGGGGTTGATGAACTTCTTTTTGGGTCTACAAGTCAAGCAAACTAAAGAAGGAATCTTCATCAACCAAGCTAAGTACACCAGAGAAATGATCAAAAAGTTTGGGTGTACAACTAGCAAGCCAGTAAGGATCCCAATGAACACAAATTGGAAGATGGATCCTGATGAGAGTGGTATTCCAACCAACTCTACTGAGTATAGAGGAATAATTGGTTCACTCCTCTATCTCACTGCCAGCAGACCTGATATCACCTTTGCAGTAGGTGTTTGTGCAAGATTTCAAGCAAATCCTAAGAAAAGCCACCTTGAGGCTGCAAAGAGGATTTTGAGGTACCTCAAAGGCACTGAGAATCTAGGCCTTTGGTACCCTGCTGATGACAATATTGAGCTAACTGGCTACTCAGATGCTGATTATGGAGGTTGTAGGATTGACAGAAAGTCCACTTCAGGGACTTGTCAATTCTTAGGCAACAAGCTTATTTCATGGTTCTCCAAGAAGCAGAACACAGTGGCCACTTCCACCACTGAAGCTGAATATGTTGCTGCTGGAAGTTGTTGTGCTCAAATTCTTTGGCTAAGACAACAACTAAGAGACTACAAAGTCAACTCTACTGAAGTGCCAATTTTCTGTGATAACAATAGTGCCATTGCTATATCACAAAATCCTGTCTTGCACACAAGATGCAAGCATGTGGACATCAAACACCACTTCATTAGAGATCATGTGGAGAAGAAGGATATCAAGCTAGTGAAAATTCACACAGACCATCAAAAAGCTGATATATTAACCAAGCCACTTGCAGAGGCAAGATTTCTGGAGCTATCAGCAGAGTTGGGATTACTTGATCCAGGGAAGTTGGACAAATAAGTCCAAATAAGCTCATTGATTAAGGGGGAAACAAAATCAAACTTCAGCAGACTTGGTCAAGTCTACTGAAATTCAGAAACATGACCTTACCTCTTCAGGACACTTGTCTCTTGAAATTCAGGACACTTGTCCACAGTTCTTCAGGACACTTGTCCATGTAGAGTCAGATAAGTTGTCCTAGCTATCAAACCAAATCTTGGTATGATAAGCACCTATTTTTGGTGATCAATACCTATCTCGAAATCTGTCCCTTGAAATACAGTTTTCACCTTTCTGGGATTTAATTTGTCTCCCACCCAAAAGGTCACTTTCCATGCATTAAATGCCAAGATTTAACTCTTGTTTGCATTAAACTTTTGTGGGACATGATCTATCTCGAAAAATCCCCAGCCTTAAACAAACATTAAAAACCACCCACGTTTTGAATAAAACAGTTATTTCACTGTTACATTGGTTTTTGACCATTGGATCAAAAATGGACAACTCCCCTGAAATCAATCCTAGCCGTCCATTTTTGGATTTCCATTTTTGTTTACCTTTGAATTGTCTCAAGACCTTACCAACTCATTGACAAACATTCTTTTTAGAATATTCACAAGTCTTAAGATACCCACAAACACTTCTTCCCCAAGTATTCGAAACCCTAACTCAAAAGTTCTTCAAACTCTCTCATTCTTCATCAAACTTTTCTCTGCAACTTTCAATGGCCCCCAAGGTTAGACCTGAGATGCTTGTTGATTTCTCCAACAAGGATCTAGACCTAGATTTTGCCTATCTTAGCAACAAAAACAATCTTCACTTTGAACCCATAATTTCCTTTGAAAGTGAAGATCCTGAGATTACTCCAACCCTAAGATGGTTGAGAAGGGCTGGTCTCCAAAAGTTCTTGGAAGAAAGACCAAGCTCTTGCTTGGAAAATTACATGGCAGAATTCTTTGCCTTCCTAAAGTGGAGAGGCAAACCTGAAGATGGAGAAGTATCAACCAGGTTAGCTTACACTGCAGAAGGAGAGGAGGAGGAGAGATTCCACAGAGTAAAATTCTCCTCAGAGGATCTGGAAGGAGCCTTTGGATTGCCTTATGAGGGAAGGAATCCAGAAGTCTATGGTACTGGACATGAAGAGGAAATAGCCCAAGAATGGCTATTAGTTCCAGGCCCTCTCTCCTCAACTCAAAACAAGAAAACTCTCAAACCAGAGTTTCTCAATCTTTTTGAGGTAGTTGCTAAGAGCCTCTTAAGCAACACTGGAAGCTTAGAGCAGGTCAGCCATCCAAGGATCAGAATCATGGCTGCCATTATTGATGCCAGTGATAAAGGCATCAAGTTTGATTGGAGGACCTTCATCTTGTCTGAAATGATGAAGGAGAAGGCTAAATTTAAGGTGAAAGCCCACAATAAGGTGGTGCTAGAAGGGAAAATCAAGTATTGCACCAGGGCAAGCTTGTTGATTGAGAGGTTTTCCCACTATTCCCAGATGCAGACCTTTGCAAAGCCCCTCCCAGCCCAAAAGATCCTATTCAGAAAGCTCAGCAAGAAAACTGAGAAAAGAAGGATGTTACTGGCCAAACCTGCTGAAGAACAGGAGGAAGAGAAGCCTAAAATGAAGAAGAGAACAAAGGCCAGGGCTGTCAAAACAAGAAAGATGTCTCAATTGTCTTCAAAAGAAGCCTCAGGAGCATCAGCTGAGGTTGATGTAGTGGCAGAAGAAGGAGTGTGTGTGCCTTCTGACCACTCAGAAGAGTTGAGGAGGAAGTACAATGAGACTAGGCAAAAGAAGAAGGGTGATAAGAGAATCAGGGAAGTTGTCCCTGAGAAGGAAGGAAGTGGAAGTAGCAGGGCCAGCAAGAGAAGGGCCAAACCTACTGAGAAGGTGTTGGAGTTTCAAGAAGAAAGATCTCTTCAATTGGCTCTAAGGGAGAGCAGAGCTGAAAGCAGGGCCAAATCCATGTCAAGGACCAATTCATCTGGTTCTGGAACTCCAGAATCCAAAGTCCCTGAAGGTCAACCCATAGAGGCCAACCTCCCTGAAATTCAGTATCTTGAGCCCAACTCCCCTGAAACCCATGTTACCCCTTCCAACCAACCCATTACCCCTGTAAATCTCACTAAGAGATATTCTCCTGAAGGGAATGAACAAAGAAGTGGCATAGATGTGCTTGCTGATTTAGCAGTAGATGAGACAAGACTCCTGTCTCCCCTTGACTCATCCATGCTCAACTATTCAAAGCTCTTAGAGCATACACTTCATGAGCCAACCCCCCTGAGTAAAGCCCCTTCAGATTCATTGCTCTCTAAAGCAACTGAAGATCCTTCTACTGTACCCAACCCATCTGAAGCCAAGATCCCTGAACTTAATCTACCTGAAGCCACATTAGGAGAACCCAGAGCCAACTCCCCTATAACCCAAAGTCCCCATTCAAGTGGAGATGAGGAGGAGTATACTTTTGAAAGTATGCTCAGAGGAGGAGCCAAGGCTACTGTGGACAGTTTGTATCCACAACTTGCTGAATTTCCAAGAATTCAGAAGGCCTTTCATGATTTGAGGATGCTTGTTGATGTAAAAGATAAATCTATGATGGAGATATCACAAGTCATCCAAGATAAAGGTGCAAACTGGTGGCAAATAGAGGAGAACAAATTGCTACACTTTGCTGGAGTTTCAAAGACAAGATTCCTCATTGATGAGGAGATTTTTGCAAAGCTGGTAGCCAATAAGATTGAAGAGGAGAAGGAAAGAAAAGCCAAGGGAATCAAACACCCTGACAGTGGCTCTAATGATGATGATTCCCCTGATGATCCCTCAAACCCTTCAAATCCTAACCCTCCTGAAACCCCTCAAGCCAACCTCCCTGAACCCCTTCAACCCAAGTCTTCTGTAGCAGATAGACTTTCCAATCCTCCTAAAACCTATCATAGGAAAGGCTCTGTAACTTCAGAGGTGTTGACCAAGGGTGGTAACACAACCAAAGACACATCTGCCAATGAAGGTTCTTCTGAACCCAAGGCACAGCCTAAAGATGTTGAGGTTCCTGTACTAGAGGCTAGTTTGATTAAGGCCTATTCAGTGTCAGAGGTGTTGGACATTGATCAGCCCTTAATCATTCAGGATGACTCAGTGGCTGCTGATATAAGCACTGTGATCTCCCCACAACTGCCATCTTTGAACCTTGTTGAAGGTGGAGATGCTGCAGGATTAGAAGAAGGAGTTGAAAAGGAGAGATTAGTTGAAAAATCAGAGGGAGTTGTGGATGAAAGAGAGGTAGTCATCACTAAAATAGTGAGTGTACCACCAAATGAGGGTGGAATAAGTGAGGAAGGACAGGTTATTCTTGAAGTCAAATCTGAACTTCAAGAATCCCTTGATGAGAGGAGGCCTGATTCCTTGAGTGAGAACATCAATTATGAAGGGAGAAAAGAACAAGTTGAAAATGAGAAGAAGACTGCTGATGTATCAGAGTCTTATGCAAAAGAAATTGAGGGTGATGAGTGCTTATTTCCTAACTTGTTTGATTTATCTGATGTTGCAGGTATTTCTCTTGACCAAATTTTTGCAGATGAGTTCCTCACAGATGCACCTATCCAAGTTGATACAGGCTCAGCTCAGGCCTTACTTGGAATGCAATCAGAGAAGTTGGACTCCTTGGTTCATCATGTCCAATCTGCTCATGCTGAAACCTCAGGAGCATTGAATGAGCAAGGAAGGACACTAGCATCTGTAGAAATGAGGCTCACTGGCTCTGAAGATGTTGTGCTACCAACCCTTGAGGCAAGAATCAGTGGTGTGGAATCTGGTCTCCAAACCATCTCCACTGAAGTTCAAAGTGCCAAATCAACCATGGAAGCCATCTCAGAGGAGGTCAAGAAAGAACAAAAGCTGCTGAGAGACAATCACAATGCTAATGTCAAAGCTCTCAGGCTAACTGTCAAACAGGCTATTGGCAAGAAGACTGCACTGCAAAAGAGAAGAGCTGAAGAGCAAAGGCTAGCTATGGTCAAAGCTGCCTCAGAAAATTTTTCCCAAGAAGTGCTGGCCAACATTGCTGAAGGTGCAGTGGCCAACCTCACTGAGCTCTTAAAAGCCCAACTGGATGCATCTCTGAGAACAGCCATGGAAGAGGTTGTCCAACAAAAGATGAAGCCTGTTCTAGCTTTCCTTAGCTTGAGCAGTGATAGAATGCAGAATATACATGATGAGAATGTATATTTGTTGGAGGAGATGAAGTCCCTAAACCAGGCCCAATCCCTGATGGCCTCAACAATGAGTGACCTCAAGCCCCAGTGTTTTGATGCTGCCAAAAAGGGGGAAAGGGAAAGAGCAAGGGCAAAAGGTGCCTTAGTAATTGGGAGTCCAGTGAAAGGGAAGGACAAAGTCCCTGAAGGAAAGGGAAAAGAGCCAGAAATGCTGAATTTGGAAGAATTGGATGAAGAGGAGCAGTTAGCATTGGCATTGAAAAACTCAATGGCCTCAGCTCAAGAGGAAAGAGTAAGGCTACAACAAAGACCAGGTGGTGAAGTGTCAGGTTTGGACAAAGATGCTGAAGGTGTCCAAACCAGAGGAAAGATCAAGAAGGCCCAAGGAAAGAAGAGACAAATTGAGAAATTCACTGACTTTCCTAACAGCCTTGATCTTCCACCTGAATTCAGAATTGATGAAGATGAGCCTACATCAAAGAAAGCCAAAGCTGCTGAAAAGGACAAATCTTCTGAATCTGGCAAAACTGCTGAAGGAACCAAGTCCTCTGAAGACACTGAAGAGTTATTTGCTGAAGGATTTGGATCTGAACCTAAGAAGAAGACAATTGTTCTAGCCCATGATCCATCAAAGCTGTTTCATGAAGGGTATGGCAAAGACCCTGAAACACAACAGAAACTGGCCATGATGAGGGCCCATGAGAAAATTGATCTGATGGAAGAAGCCAACAGGGCAAGAGATGAAAGGAGAGCAAACTTTCAGAAACCAAGAAGGAGAAGAGCAACTTACAGCAAGATGAAGCCTCAGCTTCTAATCCCAATGGACACCAAATATCCACACTTGGATAAATGGGTGCCAATTCAACTGAATGACACATGGGAAGAAGCCAAAAGGGAGTTTGTCTATGACTATTATGTCATTGACTGATGGAATGGAGGAGATGCAAACTCTGCCTTCACTGAGTTCATGCTAGAATACTACAGAGAGCTGTATCAACAACTACTTGCAGCTGCTGACATTGCAAGATTTGAACTCACAGCTCCCAAGCCAATCATATACATGCCTCCAAAGCTTGAAGGATGGATTGACCAAGCAAGAATTCTGAGGGAATTCACTGAGATCCTTAAGCTGAACAAGATGGTTCTTGGACCTAAGGGAACCAACCAAGAAGCCATGGCACTGAAAAGAAGAGTGTGGGCACAGTATGGAATGCTGCCACCTCCTGAGGATGATCTTTGAAATGGCTAAGTCTTCTGACCTTACTTGAATGATCAACTATGCTGAAATATGGTCAAGATTGCTGATGTGTTAATCTGTTTGCTCTGGTTTGTTATGAATTGCTCTGATAACAAGTTCTGTGCTCTGATGTTGAAAATATTATTTTGAATTATTGTAATGAATTGCTCTGATGTATTGATTCATGCTCTGATATGTTAATTTCAACTATCAACATGCCTGTAATGATTTTTTAATGAATGATAGTTGAACTTATTTTGAATCAAGAAACACAAAATCTCTCTATGCCTATCTTAAAACCTACTTGCAACAGAAACAGTGAATACACTAACACATTATTTTTCAGGAATATTGACCTTAGTCATGTCTTCTGAAGATATATGTAATAGGTGTAGACAAGTCACTTTTGCTTAAATTGTGTAGGTTTTGGCATCATCAAAAAGGGGGAAATTGTTGGGAATAAAATGAGATATGTTTTGATCTAATACCAAAACCCCCTGAGACATGCCTAAGTCAATATAGATATGTTCTAAGATTGTTAGAACATATAGATTATAGGCTAGATGAGAAGCTGAAATGTTAGGTAGCTCTCAAACTATTAGATGCACAATTTGAGGGGGAACCTATGCTTTGAAGATGATCAAGATCAAGTCCCCTCAAGGCTCAAATTCTGGAATAATCACTTAAGAGCAAGGACACTCTATGAAATCTAAGATGCTCTTATCAGGAGAGTTGTCCAGAGAAGATGCTCTTATGCAAGAACAAGATTGTAAAGCTCAAAAGGACAAGTCCAATGAAGATGCTCTGGTCAGAAGAGTTGTCCAGAGAAAATATTCATATGCTCTGATCAGGAGAGTTGTCCAAAGAAGCTAGCCATATGCAAGAACAAGCTTACCTAGCTCAAAAGGACAAGACTACTCAAAGGTTTTCATCAGGAGAGTTGTCCAGAGAAGTCAAACTCTATGCAGAAAGTGCTCTGATGCAAAAAGATTAAATATACTGATCAGGAGAGTTGTCCAGAGGAGTTGTCTCAGCTAAATTGATCAAGATCAAGTGCTCTGAAAGCCTGAGATCAACTATGCTGAAGAGTTTGAGACAACCAGTCCCTAAAGGTCCTCAAAGAAATAAGCTAAGACCATACTCAAGAGAAATAAAGGGAAAGAGCCAAGTCATCTGAAGAAGAGCAAGCCAACCATGCTGAAAAGCAAAACTGCTGATAGTGATAAGGAGAGTTGTCCAGATGATAAGGAATGTTGTCCTATCATTGGATCAACCTTCAGAAGTCATGTCCAAGTCCTAACAAGAAGTCAAACATTGGGAAAAGTGCTGCAGAATGAAGACAAAACTGTTACAGCCGTTTATTACCCAAATGAGGACATGTCACTATCAAGAATCTGTCTTCCAGTTTGAAGAACTCAAGGAAGACATTTATAGCAATTTGGGGCTGCCTCTCCAACGGGCAAATCCTCTATTTTGTCTATAAATACAGAAGTGTGAAGACCATTTGAAAGTATCCAACAAACCTCAACACAATCCAACTAAGCTCAAAGTTCTTACAAGCTTGAGTGCTTTCAAAGCTTTCAAAAGACTATCTTAGTCTTCAAACACTTCATCTAAGCTGAACCCAATTGTATATCCATACACAAGCTTAGAGAGATATCCTATCCTTATACACTGATCCTCATTGTAAAGGATATCTCATTAGTTGGAACCTTACTTCAACCCTTACACCTTTCAAGAGTGAAAGTGAGAAGGTTGTAGTAGTAGAAGTGGTAGGAGCTGACTGTTGAGAGAAGAACAGTTCAGTTCTGAGTTGAGAAGAGGGTACTAGGACTCTAGACATCCTAGGGATCAATTCACCAAGGAGTGGTGTTCTTGATCAAGTGCACCTTGGCACTATAAAACAAGTTAATTCCAAGAGTGAAGGAATTATCCTGTTAAATCAGGGAAAGTGGATGTAGGAGCTTGAGTCTCTGAACCACTATAAACTCTTGTGTTGATTTGCTTTACAAGTACTTACATTCATTCAAACACTGCACACAAAACTGATCTTTCAAAGATACATATTCAAAGACTGTGCAAAACTGATTTGGACAAGTTCCCTGAAGCTAAACTGGACTGTGTTGCATTGACTAAGTGATTTCAGAAATTAAAGGAGTCTAAACTTAAAGGGCCAACCATTATTCCGCACATATAACTCCCCTAGATAGTCAATCAACTAAGTACTCAATAGTACTTAGTAGTCTGATTATCTTAGAAGAGTTAATCTTCTTCAGCAGAGTTGTCCAAGACAACCTTGCTGAACTCTGGTTTGATCAAAGTTGAAAAAGAATTGCATACAAGTGTATCCCCCCCCATACACTTGTTATATACTCCTTTCAGGACCAACAAGTGGTATCAGAGCAGGGGTTCAAAGACCACTGCTTCTGAAAATCCATCTTGATTTTCAAAACTCTCATATTTGTGTGGTCACTGAACTGATCTCTATCTGAAATCCATCATTTGTTGACTAACTGATTATTTGTGAGATATGGCCAACAACAATGCTGTTCCTCCACGTGCTGTTCAAGGATTAGACAACATGGCCACAAATCCAGTCAATCACATTTCTCATCACAAACTGCCCATGTTTTCAATAGACAATTATGATTTCTGGAAAATTAGAATGAGGGCTCATCTTGCATCTCTCCATACTGATATGCTAAGAGTAATCACAAGAGGACCTTTTGTGTTTACTCAAACTAACCCCAGAGTGACAGCTGAGCAAAAAGCAGATGTAAGGGAACTGATTCCCAAGGATGAGGATGACTTCACTGCTGATGAAAAGAGGAAAGATAATTTGAATTATCTTGCCATGAACACCCTCTATCAAACAATTCCAGATGCAGTTATGGGAAGAGTCTACCACTGCACAACAGCTAAAGAAATTTGGGATACTCTTGCTGAAATGTGTGAGGGCACTGAAAAAATCAAGGAGAACAAGCTCCAAGTTGCTGTGCAGAAGTTTGAACAATTCTCAATGGAGTCTGATGAGTCCATTGACAAATTTGCTGGTAGATTCACTGATGTGATGAATGAGATTAACTCATTGGGCAAGGTCTACACCAAGAGAGAGGTTGGACTGAAAATCCTAAGGAGTCTCACTCAAAAGTGGGATGTCTATGCTGTAATGATGCAGAATACCAAAGATCTCTCCACCATGCCCATGCAACAAATATTCTCAGAACTTAAAGCATATGAGTTTGACCTCAATAGAAGAAAGCCTGTTGAGGAACCTTCAAATCCTACTAAGGGAGTGGCATTCAAAGCCAAAGTTGCTGAACCAGAAATGCAACCCACTCCCAGATCATCAAAGACAGTCTCTAAGACTGAAATGAAGGAAGAACTAGCCTTGATGGCTAGAAGGTTTGACAAGCTCAACACAAGGTTTGGTAGATACAAGAAATTCTACCAAGACAACAAATTCAGGAGAAGATACAACTCCCCTGAAGATCAGGCTGAGGACAAAAAGCCTGAAGAGAAAAGATCAGAGGACAAGTCCTCTGATAGGAGAAGATCCAGTAGAGCTGATCCTTCTTCATCTAAGAGAAGAGAAGAATCCAAGAAAGATGATGATGAAGATCTGTGCTATAACTGTAGAAAGAAAGGGCACTTCCAATATGACTGCCCTGAATTGAGCTCTAAAGAAAGAAGAGAGAGACAAGCTAAAAGAGACAGAAAGTTCACCAATAGAAAGGCCATGATGGCTGGTGAAGAATCTGATAGTGATGAAAGCTTCAACTCTTCTGATGGATTATTCTCCAACAGTGATGATGATGATGATGTCTGCAATATGGCTCTTGAGGAGGATGAGGTATCCTCTACTTCTAGTTCACCATCATTCACCTCACAAAACACTAGTGAGGTTAACCTGAAACTTTCCTTGGGAAAGTTGATGGAAGATTTCACTAGATTACAAGAATTTCATGATAATTGTGTGAAAGAAAATGAAAGATTGGCTATTGAACTTTCCAAAAACTCTGAGGTAGCTGTTGATGTCAAGTCTACTGAGTTGTATCAACAAGCCTTGAGAAAGCTTGAGGAAGCAAATCTCAGGATAGTTGACCAACAAAAGGAGATTGATGATCAACTTCTCTCTCAGAAGAGAAAAGAATTTGAACTTAAAATTCTAAATGCCAAATTTGAAAATCTCTCACATGAGTATGATATTCTTAAATCAAGTGAAGAGAGCCTGAAATTAAAGATGTCTGCTTTGAACAAATCCTCTAGAGCAATAGAGGAAATTCAAAGTTATCAAAGACCTATGGCTCAAAGAAGTGGATTGGGTTTTGATCCATTTGAATCTTCACCTTGTCTTAGTGTTGCATCCACAAGTAACACTAAGAGAATCTTTGTTAAGTCAGTGGCACAACAAGCTGAAAATGAAGTAATTCAGCCACTGGACAAAGGAAAGGGCAAATTGAATGAAATGCCTACTCAAGTGATTCAGGAGAATAGGCCAAAACCTAAGGAAATGGCCAAAGCTCCTGAGCACAAGAGGAATATTGGTCAGCAGAGTAGACCCAATGGAAGGGCAAATCTCCTGAACAATGTTCAGAGGAACTATCCAAGGTATAATCAGCCTAGGCCAACTCATCTGAGAAAGCCTCAGCTGAATAGACCTAAGGACAACTATCCTCAAAGGCAGAATAAAATGAGACAACCAAAACCCTTCATGCCAAAGGGTAATGATCATAAAAATGCCTTTCCTCAAAGACTTCATCAAGCTGCACAAAGAACTCATAAGTTCAGGAAAGTGGTCAACTCCCCTGAAACTTACAGAGTTAACACATTCACACATACTTTCCCAAAGGCATTTAAGGGTAAGACAGTGTATGTTGATGCACTAGGAAATCAACTTAGCCACCTTGAATCAATCAGGGTTATTAGGCAAGTTTGGGTTCCCAAAGGTACAGCTAACCTCTCAGGACCCAAAACTCAAAGGGTACCTAAACCTATCTAATTGCAGGTACCATTGGGCCACAAAAAGAGGAGCATGAACAAAAAGACAGCATGGTACCTTGACAGTGGATGCTCAAGGCACATGACTGGAAACAAGGAACTCCTCTCTGATTTTATTGAAAAAGAAGGCCCAAATGTCACCTTTGGAGACAGCTCACAAGCAACAACAAAAGGTTATGGTACTTTGATGATTGGTAACATCAAAGTAACCAATGTATCTTATGTAGCTGGTCTCAAATATAACCTCCTGAGTATCAGTCAATTCTGTGATAAAGATTTTAATGTTGAGTTCTCAAGTGGAAAGTGTCTAATTAAAGATAAAACTCAACAAACCCTATTGACTGGAACTAGGAAGGGAAATGTGTATTTTGCAGACTGGGACAAGTCTACTGATGCTGCATGTTTTATTGCTAAAAGTTCTAGTGAACAAAGTTGGCTATGGCACAAGAGGCTAAACCACCTGAACTTCAAATCTATGAATAAACTTGCTAGAAATGCATTAGTTAAAGGACTACCTAATGAGGTTTTCATTAAAGAACATGTGTGTAAGCCATGCCAAGAAGGAAAACAGATTAAAGCCTCATTCAAAGGAAAACCAGTCATCTCCACTGAAAGGGTACTTGAACTTCTACATATGGATCTATTTGGACCAATTACCCCTTCAAGCATTAATGGTAGAAAATACACATTAGTGGTAGTAGATGACTTCTCTAGGTTCACATGGGTAGTATTTCTCCTTAATAAGAAGGAAACACAAGTCAAACTACCTGAACTTCTCAAGAGATTGTCAAATGAGAAAAGCCTTAGCATTATCAAGATAAGATCTGATAAAGGCACTGAGTTCATTAATTCATACATCAATGAGTACTGCACATCAAATGGAATAGCTCATGAAACTTCAGCAGCTAGAACTCCCCAACAAAATGGAGTTGCAGAAAGAAGGAATAGAACTTTAAAAGAAGCTGCTAGAACTCTAATTGCTGACTCAAATTTACCTAAGAGGTTTTGGGCTGAAGCTATAAACACTGCATGCCATACTCAAAATAGATGTTTGATCACTAAGGGGCAAGGCAAAACCCCCTATGAACTCTGGAAAGGAAGAATGCCTAAAGTGTCATACTTTCATATATTTGGTTGTAAATGTTTCATTCACAATAATGGGAAAGAACAGTTGAAAGCCTTTGACAGCAAAGCTGATGAGGGAGTATTTCTTGGATACTCTCAAATCAGTAGAGCTTTCAGAGTCTACAACAAGAAAACCCTTATAGTGGAAGAAACACCTCATGTTGTGTTTGATGAGTCTATCTTTAGGAATGATCATTTGGAACCTGAAGAAATCACACGGAGGACAACCAGACTAAATCTAAAAGACAAAGGCACTGAATTCATAGATGTTGTCCAAGCCAATCTGCCTGAAAAACCCACATTGGACAACAATCCTGAAGGCAACCTTCCTGAAACAAATCCTACAGATGGAAATGGTGAACTGAATGAACCAATCCCAGTTCACATCCAGGTAACAACTACCAATGAAGAAGCAGTTCCTGCTGAGGTAGTTAATGGGTCAAATAATCAAGGGGGAACTCAAAATGTTGAAAATGCCAATGTCCCTGACATTGAGGACAACATCCCTGATTATGATCCTGAATTAGATCCTGCATTAAATTATCCTGAATTCTATGATCAAAATGACTCACCTTCAGTAGAGGACAACTCTACTGAAGAGATCAGAAAAAGAAGGACTTGGTTGTCTGACCATCCTACTGATCTGATACTTGGTGACCCAAGTATTGGAGTCAAAACAAGAAGATTCCATGGTGAAAGTGCTCTTTTCTGTTGTTTCTTGTCAGAGCAAGAACCAAGTAATGTTGAGGAAGCACTTCAAGATGCCAATTGGATCACAGCCATGCAGGAAGAACTGAATCAATTCACCAGAAATGAAGTATGGGAACTGGTGGATAGGCCTTCACATCAAGATGTTATTGGAACAAAGTGGGTGTTCAAGAACAAGAAAAATGAAAATGATGTGATTGTCAGAAACAAAGCAAGACTTGTGGCAAAAGGGTATTGCCAACATGAAGGCATTGACTATGATGAGACATTTGCACCTGTGGCAAGGCTAGAAACAATAAGGCTCTTTCTAGCCTATGCAGCCCACAAGAGGTTCAAAGTATACCAAATGGATGTCAAGAGTGCCTTTCTGAATGGAGTCTTGAAAGAAGAAGTCTATGTGGAGCAACCACCAGGTTTTGAAGTTGGAAACCAAGTTTACAGACTCAAGAAAGCTCTATATGGACTCAAACAAGCCCCTAGGGCTTGGTATGATACACTGTCACAATTCCTCTTGGATCATGGATTCACCAAGGGAACTGTGGACAGAACTCTCTTCAGAATCTCTGAAGGAGAGGACATCTTGCTTGTCCAAATTTATGTGGATGACATAATTTTTGGATCCCCTAATGAGAAGCTGTGTGAGAAATTCTCCAAGCTCATGCAAAGCAAGTTTGAGATGTCCATGATGGGGTTGATGAACTTCTTTTTGGGTCTACAAGTCAAGCAAACTAAAGAAGGAATCTTCATCAACCAAGCTAAGTACACCAGAGAAATGATCAAAAAGTTTGGGTGTACAACTAGCAAGCCAGTAAGGATCCCAATGAACACAAATTGGAAGATGGATCCTGATGAGAGTGGTATTCCAACCAACTCTACTGAGTATAGAGGAATAATTGGTTCACTCCTCTATCTCACTGCCAGCAGACCTGATATCACCTTTGCAGTAGGTGTTTGTGCAAGATTTCAAGCAAATCCTAAGAAAAGCCACCTTGAGGCTGCAAAGAGGATTTTGAGGTACCTCAAAGGCACTGAGAATCTAGGCCTTTGGTACCCTGCTGATGACAATATTGAGCTAACTGGCTACTCAGATGCTGATTATGGAGGTTGTAGGATTGACAGAAAGTCCACTTCAGGGACTTGTCAATTCTTAGGCAACAAGCTTATTTCATGGTTCTCCAAGAAGCAGAACACAGTGGCCACTTCCACCACTGAAGCTGAATATGTTGCTGCTGGAAGTTGTTGTGCTCAAATTCTTTGGCTAAGACAACAACTAAGAGACTACAAAGTCAACTCTACTGAAGTGCCAATTTTCTGTGATAACAATAGTGCCATTGCTATATCACAAAATCCTGTCTTGCACACAAGATGCAAGCATGTGGACATCAAGCACCACTTCATTAGAGATCATGTGGAGAAGAAGGATATTAAGCTAGTGAAAATTCACACAGACCATCAAAAAGCTGATATATTAACCAAGCCACTTGCAGAGGCAAGATTTCTGGAGCTATCAGCAGAGTTGGGATTACTTGATCCAGGGAAGTTGGACAAATAAGTCCAAATAAGCTCATTGATTAAGGGGGAAACAAAATCAAACTTCAGCAGACTTGGTCAAGTCTACTGAAATTCAGAAACATGACCTTACCTCTTCAGGACACTTGTCTCTTGAAATTCAGGACACTTGTCCACAGTTCTTCAGGACACTTGTCCATGTAGAGTCAGATAAGTTGTCCTAGCTATCAAACCAAATCTTGGTATGATAAGCACCTATTTTTGGTGATCAATACCTATCTCGAAATCTGTCCCTTGAAATACAGTTTTCACCTTTCTGGGATTTAATTTGTCTCCCACCCAAAAGGTCACTTTCCATGCATTAAATGCCAAGATTTAACTCTTGTTTGCATTAAACTTTTTGGGACATGATCTATCTCGAAAAATCCCCAGCCTTAAACAAACATTAAAAACCACCCACGTTTTGAATAAAACAGTTATTTCACTGTTACATTGGTTTTTGACCATTGGATCAAAAATGGACAACTCCCCTGAAATCAATCCTAGCCGTCCATTTTTGGATTTCCATTTTTGTTCACCTTTGAATTGTCTCAAGACCTTACCAACTCATTGACAAACATTCTTTTTAGAATATTCACAAGTCTTAAGATACCCACAAACACTTCTTCCCCAAGTATTCGAAACCCTAACTCAAAAGTTCTTCAAACTCTCTCATTCTTCATCAAACTTTTCTCTGCAACTTTCAATGGCCCCCAAGGTTAGACCTGAGATGGTTGTTGATTTCTCCAACAAGGATCTAGACCTAGATTTTGCCTATCTTAGCAACAAAAACAATCTTCACTTTGAACCCATAATTTCCTTTGAAAGTGAAGATCCTGAGATTACTCCAACCCTAAGATGGTTGAGAAGGGCTGGTCTCCAAAAGTTCTTGGAAGAAAGACCAAGCTCTTGCTTGGAAAATTACATGGCAGAATTCTTTGCCTTCCTAAAGTGGAGAGGCAAACCTGAAGATGGAGAAGTATCAACCAGGTTAGCTTACACTGCAGAAGGAGAGGAGGAGGAGAGATTCCACAGAGTAAAATTCTCCTCAGAGGATCTGGAAGGAGCCTTTGGATTGCCTTATGAGGGAAGGAATCCAGAAGTCTATGGTACTGGACATGAAGAGGAAATAGCCCAAGAATGGCTATTAGTTCCAGGCCCTCTCTCCTCAACTCAAAACAAGAAAACTCTCAAACCAGAGTTTCTCAATCTTTTTGAGGTAGTTGCTAAGAGCCTCTTAAGCAACACTGGAAGCTTAGAGCAGGTCAGCCATCCAAGGATCAGAATCATGGCTGCCATTATTGATGCCAGTGATAAAGGCATCAAGTTTGATTGGAGGACCTTCATCTTGTCTGAAATGATGAAGGAGAAGGCTAAATTTAAGGTGAAAGCCCACAATAAGGTGGTGCTAGAAGGGAAAATCAAGTATTGCACCAGGGCAAGCTTGTTGATTGAGAGGTTTTCCCACTATTCCCAGATGCAGACCTTTGCAAAGCCCCTCCCAGCCCAAAAGATCCTATTCAGAAAGCTCAGCAAGAAAACTGAGAAAAGAAGGATGTTACTGGCCAAACCTGCTGAAGAACAGGAGGAAGAGAAGCCTAAAATGAAGAAGAGAACAAAGGCCAGGGCTGTCAAAACAAGAAAGATGTCTCAATTGTCTTCAAAAGAAGCCTCAGGAGCATCAGCTGAGGTTGATGTAGTGGCAGAAGAAGGAGTGAGTGTGCCTTCTGACCACTCAGAAGAGTTGAGGAGGAAGTACAATGAGACTAGGCAAAAGAAGAAGGGTGATAAGAGAATCAGGGAAGTTGTCCCTGAGAAGGAAGGAAGTGGAAGTAGCAGGGCCAGCAAGAGAAGGGCCAAACCTACTGAGAAGGTGTTGGAGTTTCAAGAAGAAAGATCTCTTCAATTGGCTCTAAGGGAGAGCAGAGCTGAAAGCAGGGCCAAATCCATGTCAAGGACCAATTCATCTGGTTCTGGAACTCCAGAATCCAAAGTCCCTGAAGGTCAACCCATAGAGGCCAACCTCCCTGAAATTCAGTATCTTGAGCCCAACTCCCCTGAAACCCATGTTACCCCTTCCAACCAACCCATTACCCCTGTAAATCTCACTAAGAGATATTCTCCTGAAGGGAATGAACAAAGAAGTGGCATAGATGTGCTTGCTGATTTAGCAGTAGATGAGACAAGACTCCTGTCTCCCCTTGACTCATCCATGCTCAACTATTCAAAGCTCTTAGAGCATACACTTCATGAGCCAACCCCCCTGAGTAAAGCCCCTTCAGATTCATTGCTCTCTAAAGCAACTGAAGATCCTTCTACTGTACCCAACCCATCTGAAGCCAAGATCCCTGAACTTAATCTACCTGAAGCCACATTAGGAGAACCCAGAGCCAACTCCCCTATAACCCAAAGTCCTCATTCAAGTGGAGATGAGGAGGAGTATACTTTTGAAAGTATGCTCAGAGGAGGAGCCAAGGCTACTGTGGACAGTTTGTATCCACAACTTGCTGAATTTCCAAGAATTCAGAAGGCCTTTCATGATTTGAGGATGCTTGTTGATGTAAAAGATAAATCTATGATGGAGATATCACAAGTCATCCAAGATAAAGGTGCAAACTGGTGGCAAATAGAGGAGAACAAATTGCTACACTTTGCTGGAGTTTCAAAGACAAGATTCCTCATTGATGAGGAGATTTTTGCAAAGCTGGTAGCCAATAAGATTGAAGAGGAGAAGGAAAGAAAAGCCAAGGGAATCAAACACCCTGACAGTGGCTCTAATGATGATGATTCCCCTGATGATCCCTCAAACCCTTCAAATCCTAACCCTCCTGAAACCCCTCAAGCCAACCTCCCTGAACCCCTTCAACCCAAGTCTTCTGTAGCAGATAGACTTTCCAATCCTCCTAAAACCTATCATAGGAAAGGCTCTGTAACTTCAGAGGTGTTGACCAAGGGTGGTAACACAACCAAAGACACATCTGCCAATGAAGGTTCTTCTGAACCCAAGGCACAGCCTAAAGATGTTGAGGTTCCTGTACTAGAGGCTAGTTTGATTAAGGCCTATTCAGTGTCAGAGGTGTTGGACATTGATCAGCCCTTAATCATTCAGGATGACTCAGTGGCTGCTGATATAAGCACTGTGATCTCCCCACAACTGCCATCTTTGAACCTTGTTGAAGGTGGAGATGCTGCAGGATTAGAAGAAGGAGTTGAAAAGGAGAGATTAGTTGAAAAATCAGAGGGAGTTGTGGATGAAAGAGAGGTAGTCATCACTAAAATAGTGAGTGTACCACCAAATGAGGGTGGAATAAGTGAGGAAGGACAGGTTATTCTTGAAGTCAAATCTGAACTTCAAGAATCCCTTGATGAGAGGAGGCCTGATTCCTTGAGTGAGAACATCAATTATGAAGGGAGAAAAGAACAAGTTGAAAACGAGAAGAAGACTGCTGATGTATCAGAGTCTTATGCAAAAGAAATTGAGGGTGATGAGTGCTTATTTCCTAACTTGTTTGATTTATCTGATGTTGCAGGTATTTCTCTTGACCAAATTTTTGCAGATGAGTTCCTCACAGATGCACCTATCCAAGTTGATACAGGCTCAGCTCAGGCCTTACTTGGAATGCAATCAGAGAAGTTGGACTCCTTGGTTCATCATGTCCAATCTGCTCATGCTGAAACCTCAGGAGCATTGAATGAGCAAGGAAGGACACTAGCATCTGTAGAAATGAGGCTCACTGGCTCTGAAGATGTTGTGCTACCAACCCTTGAGGCAAGAATCAGTGGTATGGAATCTGGTCTCCAAACCATCTCCACTGAAGTTCAAAGTGCCAAATCAACCATGGAAGCCATCTCAGAGGAGGTCAAGAAAGAACAAAAGCTGCTGAGAGACAATCACAATGCTAATGTCAAAGCTCTCAGGCTAACTGTCAAACAGGCTATTGGCAAGAAGACTGCACTGCAAAAGAGAAGAGCTGAAGAGCAAAGGCTAGCTATGGTCAAAGCTGCCTCAGAAAATTTTTCCCAAGAAGTGCTGGCCAACATTGCTGAAGGTGCAGTGGCCAACCTCACTGAGCTCTTAAAAGCCCAACTGGATGCATCTCTGAGAACAGCCATGGAAGAGGTTGTCCAACAAAAGATGAAGCCTGTTCTAGCTTTCCTTAGCTTGAGCAGTGATAGAATGCAGAATATACATGATGAGAATGTATATTTGTTGGAGGAGATGAAGTCCCTAAACCAGGCCCAATCCCTGATGGCCTCAACAATGAGTGACCTCAAGCCCCAGTGTTTTGATGCTGCCAAAAAGGGGGAAAGGGAAAGAGCAAGGGCAAAAGGTGCCTTAGTAATTGGGAGTCCAGTGAAAGGGAAGGACAAAGTCCCTGAAGGAAAGGGAAAAGAGCCAGAAATGCTGAATTTGGAAGAATTGGATGAAGAGGAGCAGTTAGCATTGGCATTGAAAAACTCAATGGCCTCAGCTCAAGAGGAAAGAGTAAGGCTACAACAAAGACCAGGTGGTGAAGTGTCAGGTTTGGACAAAGATGCTGAAGGTGTCCAAACCAGAGGAAAGATCAAGAAGGCCCAAGGAAAGAAGAGACAAATTGAGAAATTCACTGACTTTCCTAACAGCCTTGATCTTCCACCTGAATTCAGAATTGATGAAGATGAGCCTACATCAAAGAAAGCCAAAGCTGCTGAAAAGGACAAATCTTCTGAATCTGGCAAAACTGCTGAAGGAACCAAGTCCTCTGAAGACACTGAAGAGTTATTTGCTGAAGGATTTGGATCTGAACCTAAGAAGAAGACAATTGTTCTAGCCCATGATCCATCAAAGCTGTTTCATGAAGGGTATGGCAAAGACCCTGAAACACAACAGAAACTGGCCATGATGAGGGCCCATGAGAAAATTGATCTGATGGAAGAAGCCAACAGGGCAAGAGATGAAAGGAGAGCAAACTTTCAGAAACCAAGAAGGAGAAGAGCAACTTACAGCAAGATGAAGCCTCAGCTTCTAATCCCAATGGACACCAAATATCCACACTTGGATAAATGGGTGCCAATTCAACTGAATGACACATGGGAAGAAGCCAAAAGGGAGTTTGTCTATGACTATTATGTCATTGACTGATGGAATGGAGGAGATGCAAACTCTGCCTTCACTGAGTTCATGCTAGAATACTACAGAGAGCTGTATCAACAACTACTTGCAGCTGCTGACATTGCAAGATTTGAACTCACAGCTCCCAAGCCAATCATATACATGCCTCCAAAGCTTGAAGGATGGATTGACCAAGCAAGAATTCTGAGGGAATTCACTGAGATCCTTAAGCTGAACAAGATGGTTCTTGGACCTAAGGGAACCAACCAAGAAGCCATGGCACTGAAAAGAAGAGTGTGGGCACAGTATGGAATGCTGCCACCTCCTGAGGATGATCTTTGAAATGGCTAAGTCTTCTGACCTTACTTGAATGATCAACTATGCTGAAATATGGTCAAGATTGCTGATGTGTTAATCTGTTTGCTCTGGTTTGTTATGAATTGCTCTGATAACAAGTTCTGTGCTCTGATGTTGAAAATATTATTTTGAATTATTGTAATGAATTGCTCTGATGTATTGATTCATGCTCTGATATGTTAATTTCAACTATCAACATGCCTGTAATGATTTTTTAATGAATGATAGTTGAACTTATTTTGAATCAAGAAACACAAAATCTCTCTATGCCTATCTTAAAACCTACTTGCAACAGAAACAGTGAATACACTAACACATTATTTTTCAGGAATATTGACCTTAGTCATGTCTTCTGAAGATATATGTAATAGGTGTAGACAAGTCACTTTTGCTTAAATTGTGTAGGTTTTGGCATCATCAAAAAGGGGGAAATTGTTGGGAATAAAATGAGATATGTTTTGATCTAATACCAAAACCCCCTGAGACATGCCTAAGTCAATATAGATATGTTCTAAGATTGTTAGAACATATAGATTATAGGCTAGATGAGAAGCTGAAATGTTAGGTAGCTCTCAAACTATTAGATGCACAATTTGAGGGGGAACCTATGCTTTGAAGATGATCAAGATCAAGTCCCCTCAAGGCTCAAATTCTGGAATAATCACTTAAGAGCAAGGACACTCTATGAAATCTAAGATGCTCTTATCAGGAGAGTTGTCCAGAGAAGATGCTCTTATGCAAGAACAAGATTGTAAAGCTCAAAAGGACAAGTCCAATGAAGATGCTCTGGTCAGAAGAGTTGTCCAGAGAAAATATTCATATGCTCTGATCAGGAGAGTTGTCCAAAGAAGCTAGCCATATGCAAGAACAAGCTTACCTAGCTCAAAAGGACAAGACTACTCAAAGGTTTTCATCAGGAGAGTTGTCCATAGAAGTCAAACTCTATGCAGAAAGTGCTCTGATGCAAAAAGATTAAATATACTGATCAGGAGAGTTGTCCAGAGGAGTTGTCTCAGCTAAATTGATCAAGATCAAGTGCTCTGAAAGCCTGAGATCAACTATGCTGAAGAGTTTGAGACAACCAGTCCCTAAAGGTCCTCAAAGAAATAAGCTAAGACCATACTCAAGAGAAATAAAGGGAAAGAGCCAAGTCATCTGAAGAAGAGCAAGCCAACCATGCTGAAAAGCAAAACTGCTGATAGTGATAAGGAGAGTTGTCCAGATGATAAGGAATGTTGTCCTATCATTGGATCAACCTTCAGAAGTCATGTCCAAGTCCTAACAAGAAGTCAAACATTGGGAAAAGTGCTGCAGAATGAAGACAAAACTGTTACAGCCGTTTATTACCCAAATGAGGACATGTCACTATCAAGAATCTGTCTTCCAGTTTGAAGAACTCAAGGAAGACATTTATAGCAATTTGGGGCTGCCTCTCCAACGGGCAAATCCTCTATTTTGTCTATAAATACAGAAGTGTGAAGACCATTTGAAAGTATCCAACAAACCTCAACACAATCCAACTAAGCTCAAAGTTCTTACAAGCTTGAGTGCTTTCAAAGCTTTCAAAAGACTATCTTAGTCTTCAAACACTTCATCTAAGCTGAACCCAATTGTATATCCATACACAAGCTTAGAGAGATATCCTATCCTTATACACTGATCCTCATTGTAAAGGATATCTCATTAGTTGGAACCTTACTTCAACCCTTACACCTTTCAAGAGTGAAAGTGAGAAGGTTGTAGTAGTAGAAGTGGTAGGAGCTGACTGTTGAGAGAAGAACAGTTCAGTTCTGAGTTGAGAAGAGGGTACTAGGACTCTAGACATCCTAGGGATCAATTCACCAAGGAGTGGTGTTCTTGATCAAGTGCACCTTGGCACTATAAAACAAGTTAATTCCAAGAGTGAAGGAATTATCCTGTTAAATCAGGGAAAGTGGATGTAGGAGCTTGAGTCTCTGAACCACTATAAACTCTTGTGTTGATTTGCTTTACAAGTACTTACATTCATTCAAACACTGCACACAAAACTGATCTTTCAAAGATACATATTCAAAGACTGTGCAAAACTGATTTGGACAAGTTCCCTGAAGCTAAACTGGACTGTGTTGCATTGACTAAGTGATTTCAGAAATTAAAGGAGTCTAAACTTAAAGGGCCAACCATTATTCCGCACATATAACTCCCCTAGATAGTCAATCAACTAAGTACTCAATAGTACTTAGTAGTCTGATTATCTTAGAAGAGTTAATCTTCTTCAGCAGAGTTGTCCAAGACAACCTTGCTGAACTCTGGTTTGATCAAAGTTGAAAAAGAATTGCATACAAGTGTATCCCCCCCCCCCCATACACTTGTTATATACTCCTTTCAGGACCAACAGATTTTGACCGATTACACGAAAGTGATTTTGAAGGCATCTTTGAAAACGAAAATTGGGGAGGGGGGGGGGAAAGGAAAATCGAAAATTGGCGACGATTGATCGACTTCCTCTTCGTTTCTAGGATTGAGTCGATTGACATTCAAATTTGTTACAATTGAACAATTTGATGATCCTTCATTTGCCATTAGAAGTTTTGAAATTTGAAATTTGAACTTTGAAGTTGGGAAATGAGAAAATGAAAGTAAGACTATAAGAGGTTGAGTTTGGTGTGAAAAATGTGTTGGAAAATTGGGTATACATAAGTTGAAAATCGAATTTAAAAAAAAAAATAAAAAAATTCTGGCGACCGACGGTTTGTAATTTCAAAATATCTGACCGTTGGAAAATCAACGGTCCAAATCTATTGACCGTTTGAATCCAGCGGTCCAAATTAAACCGTATTATATATATATATATATATATATATATATATATATTTGCAACGGTCAAAACCGGCGGTTTAACCGCCGATCCGGTTAACCGCCGGTTAGACCGGTTTGCTTTAATTTAAATTTCTGACCGTTTGAAATCCAACGGTCCAGATCTGTTGATCGTTGGATATCGACGGCCCAAATGATGACGCGTGGCGGTTAACCGCCGGTTTGTCGGATTTTTTTTTTTAATTAAATCCGAATTTTGGCCTATAAATACCCCATTTTCCAACTCATTTTTCACACCAAACTCAATCTCTTTCTCTTATTCTCATTTCTCACATTCATTCTCAAATTTCTCAATCTCTTACTTTTATAAATTACAATCTTACTTACTTTACCTTACTAAATTCTCAAATTACTTTTTTACTATACTAAAATTTTCAATCTCTTATAAATTATAATCTTATTTGCTTTACTATACTAGTAATATGTCTTCTTCAAGAGGAAAGGCTATTGGAACTTCTTCATCTTCTCAACCTCGAAGACGCATTCCATTATTCAACGAAGAGGAGGATCAAAATATTCGTAGAGTTCTTGGTGACAACATCGTTGAAGATGTTATTAACACTCTTGCCTCGGATGATGATGATGATGATGAAGAGAAGGTGGCCACCGCCCAACTCAAGAAAGTGCAACCGAAAATCCAACTCCAATGGAGGAAGGAGTTGGAGTTCCTTCACAACAAAACCCCATTTTGAGGTCCGAAATTTTTGCACGTCACTTTCGAAAAGTGCCAACCGCCGAAACCGATAAGTTTATTATTTTTTGTAATTATTGTACAAAACAATATAAGTTTAAAAAGGGAGGAGGATATGGAACATTGAGACTCCATTTGAGGTCCACACATCCGGATAGAGTGGGAATTGAAACGAGTCAAACACAACTACGAGGATTTACAGGGTCCTCCGGAGGTGGAGTTCAAGGTGAGGTAAGTAATTCGACTTCTATTTTTAAATATGATCAAGCATATTTTAGAAAAATGTTAGCTAAAATGATAAGTGTTCAACATCTTCCTTATAGTTTTGTGGAAATTTTTGCTTTCAATGATTTGGTACAACTTTCCCTACAACCATGCATGAAAAACATTTCTCGTTCTACGATTACTCGTGATATTGCTAATGTTGTTGGTGAATATACATATACTCTGATCAACACTTTTAGATCACTAACAAGTAAAGTTTCTATTTGTGCTGATATTTGGAGTGATAATTTTTAAAAACATTCTTATATAGAAATTACTTGTCATTGGATTGATGATTCTTGGACTTTAAACAAAAGATTAATTGTTTATAAGGATTTTGATGATATTCATAATGCCGAAAATATTAAAACAAAAATTGTTGATATTTTAAATGATTATGGTTTGAATTATAAATTTTAATGTTGGTGTAAATTTTTTTCATATTAGATGCATGTGTCATATTTTAAATTTATGTGTTCAAGATGGTTTAAATGTTTTGAGAGTATATGTCGCTCCTATTAAAGATGTTATTACTTACTTGACGAGGCGTAGTAGTTTGATGAAAAAATGGAAATTTTTTTGTAGAACTAAGAATGTGCATCAAAAAAAAAATTATCTTGATGTGTCAACACGGTGGAATTCTACTTATAAATTGTTAAGAGAGTCGGTTGAGTATAAAGAAACTTTATGTGGTTTTTTCGCACAAGAACATTGTGGTTTTCGTTTACATCCTCAAAATTGGGATCATTGCATAAAAATTATTGAGATTTTGAAAACTTTAATGATGCTACTTTTGCTATGTCTAAAGTTTACGAACCTACTTCTCATTTGGCAATTGAACATTGTCTTAAAATTATTGGAGTATTAACACGTTATAAATATGATCCATTATTACATGATGCTATTGTTCCTATGTTGCAAAAATGGAAGAAATATTTTAATCAAATTCCTCCTATATTTTTAGTTGCTAAAGTGTTTGATCTTAGATATAAGTTAGATGGTGTACATCACATGTTAGAGTTGTATTATGAAAATTTATATCCTAGTGACGAAATTAGTTCTTCTAATCGACCGGATCCCGAAGAAATCGTAAGTGGTGTTAAACAACTTATATTAGCATTAATTAGGGAGCATATGGATGCAAATGGTTCTTCTTCTTCTTCTTCTTCTTCTTCTTCTTCTTCCTCCTCCTCCTCCTCCTCCTCCTCCTCCTCCTCCTCCTCCTCCTCCTCCTCCTCCTCCTTCTTCTTCTTCTTCTTCACTTAGTGCTAACGTTCCAAATTTGGCCAATATGGATGCTATAAATAGACTTATTTATTAACGTAATCACAATCATCATATACACAAGAATATGAAAATTATATCATGAATTCGAGAATGGAAAATATGGAAGGAGATTTTGACATACTAAAGTGTTGGTCAACGGTGAAACTTGTATTTCCGACAATGTCAATGCTCGCAAGAGAAATTTTATCGGCTCCCGCCTCAACCGTTGCCGTTGAGCAAGCTTTTAGTGTAGGAGGTTATACTTTGGATGCAACGAGATCAAATATGACCATTGAAAACGTAGAGAACCAATGCTTGCTTGATGATTGGGTAAGAGCCGAAAAAAGAGCCCAATCGTTAGAAGAGCATAATGAAGAAGACGAGGAATGAACCTCTACGGGCGGAAGTGAAGAATGAAGAATTGAGCCATCATTCAACAACAACGTCAACGGGTAAGTTGAGGTAAGAGAACTACGTGGACTTTGATTCCAACATGTTGGATACGTAGGCAACTTAGTTTTAAAAATTTGAACTTAGAATTTCTAAGTTTAATTCTTAAAATTAAGCTCAAGTCCAATTCTCCCCCCCCCCCCCTCCCAATTTGTTGTAATTTATTTTGTAAGTTTTTAAATTTGTAAGTTGTAATTTTAAGTTGTAATTTGTAAGTTGTAATTGATACTTTTGTAATTTGTAACTTAAAAGTAATTTATTCTTTCAATTTTTTATGATATTTCATCAATTATTTCAATTTGTTACAAACTTACAACAATTCATTGTAATTTACAAGTGTTTAAATTTATAAAATTTAAATAATAAGTATAATTATAAGACTTTAAGTTGTATAAACTATAAACTATAAAGTTAAAACGAACAAAAAACAAAAGTCGAAAACGTGCAAAAAGCCAAAAAAACGAGTCAATTTTTTTTTAAAAAAAAATAAAAAATCGCCGAATCGGCGGTTTGCCAGTTCGATTTCGGTTAACAAAAACATAAAACTGAAACCACTGGTTTTTAACCGTAACCGGCGGTTGGACATGTCAGGTCGGGCGACAGGGGTGGTCGAACGACGGGGCAGGCGGTGGTGGTTGGGTTGGGGAGAAGATGATTTTAGGGTTTGGGATAGAAAGAAAGAGATAAATTAGGTTTTTAGGGGAGTATGGTTAGTAAATGTATTTTTATAGAAAAAATGGTATTTAGGACAAATTGAGAGGAGTGTATCTATCCCTATCAATATTGAGGGGGAAGTGCATCAATTGGGGGTGTGTACTTAAACAGGTCAAAGGTGAGGGGAAGTGCATCAATTGGGGGTGTGTACTTAAATAGGTCGAAGGTGCATATAGCCGTACCCATTAACTAAGGGCTGTTTCTACCTCTAGGGCCCATATAATGTAGAGTAAAGCCACGTTTAATCATGGCATGGGTTATTTGCCCCTTCAACTACGAAAGATACACTACCCCGACCTTTTTTTTATTTATTTATTTATATATAAACACAGTTTTCACGCATTAATATACAGTATATAGAATTTAACAAAAAAAAATATTGTAAAATGTAGCAAAGCCAAGTGTTGATTAAAACTTTATTTTCCCTTTAAAAAGTATGCACAATTATTCAAATCAGACTCATAAAAAAAAAAAAAAATGGACGTCTAGGCCGATTTATCACAAAAAATGCCTAGACATGCAAAATCGATTCGGACAAGAGCCGCCTAGGACAATTTTTTGCAATAGAGATATAAATTACTCACTGAGTCTGATTATGTACACCACCAAATTTAGTGTATACACCCTATTTACATTTTTGTTATTATAATATTGATAAGAAAATACTATTTTTCCCTTTAATGGTTTAAATATGATTTTTTTCAAATCAGTATACACCCACCCTATTACCCTAACCCAGACCAATGCCTCTAGTTAGGCACAAAAAGAAAATTGTTTCAAATAATCCACACAACTAATTTATCATAACTAGGTTCGAAATTAGGGATGGCAATGGGTTCGGGTAAAAACCCGAACCCGCATGAAATCGACCCGCACGGGATGGGTAAATACCCGATCAAACGGGTTCCGGATCGGGTAAATACCCGGTCAAACAATACCCGACGGGTATGGGACAGGTAATGCTTTTATATATACCCGACCCGACCCCGACCCGTATAAACATATATATTTAATATATATATACTATATGTATATTAAAAAATATATAAATATATCAGTATATATATTTATGTTAATAGTTATATATGTATATCAGTATAAGTATATCAGTATATATATGTATGTTAATAATTGTATATCTATGTTAAAAATGTATATATATATATATATATCAGTATATACATTGGCTTAAAAAAAAGTATATACAGTATATTATATATATGTATATTAAAAAATATATATGTATATTATATATATATATATATATTGTAGTTTAAAGTAATTTTTATGTTTTATTTTATTAAAATGAAAAATGAAAAAAATAGATTTGTGATGGCGGGGTGGGGCGGGTTTACCCGCCGGGTTCGTGGGATGGGACGGGACGAATTTAGGCGGGTATTGAGGCGGGGCGGGTAACGGGTCTAAAATTTTTTGACGGGGCGGGTCCTGAGATAGGCCAAACCCGTCCCATACTCACCCCATTGCCAACCCTATTCGAAATAACAACACAAAAACCACGGTTGGAAGGAAGCAAGGTTTGAAATCACAATTGAAATAACATCACAGAAAAAAAGAAAAAAGAAAATATTGATTTTCGAACAACCAGGTTCAAATTTTGTAGCTCAATTCAGTTCACTTTCACCGAGAAAATACTGATTTTTCGATCAAACGAAAAAAAAAAAAAAAAAAAATTTTTAAATTTGAGGTGAATTGAGAGAAATTATGATTTTTTTTAAGGGTATATCTATTTATTTAGGAGTTCAAGATGTGTATATCTACTAAGGTTGAATACTAGTGTGGGAGAACAAATCTAATGGGTTTAGCTACCAATTCCGAAGGTGTATGTAACTGGACTATTCAAATATAATCCAACTGAGTGCAAATCCCGTAAAACTAATTTTTACTTTATCATGATTTGAATATAACAAAAATTTGTGTGCACTAGGTGTTTCATTCAATTCAAATACGGAGTATGTTTTTAAGTAATATTAGCTGTTTTACTTTTTTTTTTAAAATGTTTATTAGTAGGTTCATTGAAAAATATTAGTGTTGTACATTATACATGTGTACGGTTTAATTATTCAAAATATCAATTGAGGAGGAAATTGTATCACGCCTCAAGGGGTGAGATACATTATTACATGGGCATACTCGCGTGAGGCAATGCACGATTGAAAAGCAATCGATCATCTTCATAATTAGTTGCATTTCCTTAATTGCTTTTGGGTGTTCAAAACAGTAAACACTAACATATTAAAGCGGTAAAATACATATGGGAACATGGACATTCTAACAATATTTATAAGGTGGGGATGTCTACGATCAAACACGAGATGAAACATCAAATTGTAATACCAAAATCAATTTGAATTCAAAGGGCCAAACGGACTATTAAGGAATAGTTAAAACATTCCTTGTATATAGGTAGGGTTGTCAACGGGGCGGGTATGGGACGAGTTTGGCCTGTCCCAGGATCCGCCCCGCCAAAATTTTTAAGACCCGTTACTCGCCCCGCCTCACCTCAAAACCCGCATAAACCCGCCCATCCCACCCCGCGAACCCGGCGGGTATACCCGCCCCGCCTTCACTTTTTTTTAATTTGTTATTTAAGAACAGTAAATTAAGGGATTGAAAGATTGAAAAAATGTAAGAATAAATTAAGAATTGAAAAAAATTAGAAAACTAACCTTAACTAAAAAATTAAGAATTGAAAAAAAGTAGTAGAAAACTAACCTTAACTAAAAGTGGAGAGGAGACCGTCGACGACTCTCGGCGAGCGAAAGAAATCAGAGTAAGGTGTGCTTTGGGAGAGAAAGAAAGCAGAGTGTGTTCTGTTGTTGCCAACCCGAGAAGACTTATGTTATTTTAATAGAGTATATATTATATATTATTTATTTATATATATATATATAAATATTATATATATATATACACGGGTTCGGGTCGGGTATATGCAATCCCATTATCCGTCCCATACCCGGCGGGTATTGTTTGATCGGGTAAATACCCGACCCGGAACCCGTTTGACTGGGTATTTACCCGCCCCGTGCGGGCCGGTTTTATGCGGGTCCGGGTTTTTCTCTGTCCCATTGTCAACCCTATATATAGGACATATTTGTTATATTTACCTTTTGTATTTATCTTTTCCTAAAATCATGTAATCAGGTTATACTGTAATTACTCCTATAAATACAAGTCATTCCCTACTCACCAATTCAACGGTGATCACACGGACTAGCTTCTCTCATGCATAATGTTGCAAGAATCTACCTCTGCATAATGTTGCAAGAATCTACCTCTGCATAATGTTCATATGATAAGCATGAACATCAAAGTTCTTGCTGCATAAGATCAAGAAAACGTTGTTGGAACTCAACCTGTGTCTTTCTTATTATAGACTTTGATAACCATCGAAAGAATGCTTTGTGACATCAAATCACACTGGAAAAAGAGAAAAAAATGCAGCTTTGTTCAGAAAAATATTTTCCTTTGGTGCTTCCTGTGTGAAATCTTACTTCTTCTCCAAATAAAATCGAAGTGAACATTAAGATTAAGTACAGGTAAAGACCCCCCGTCGAACCTATTAATCCTGGAAGAGAATATAATAAACTAACTAGTGATTCTCACTTTGATAGTAACATATATATGATCATGTCACAGAAAAGAAAAAGAAATGAAAACTAGACATATGAATTCTAAAATTCTTTACAATTTGTTCTGACAGCTAAATCACATGCTGATAAGAACAAGGCATGTCAAAAGACCACGAAAGGGCAACCGGTATTTAGATTATACATCGTTTGCAGTAAAACAGGAACCTGAATTAGCAGATGGAAATATATCTTCTGTGGTACCAGAAAGAGAACATATACAGTGAGTTAAAGGTAGGGTGGGGTTGGGGTATCTGCTGTACAATCTGTCTGATTGCTAATTCACATGATGCAGTGGCCTATTTGAAGAGTATTAAAAACATCATCAGTCATGTTCTATTCTAATTCTCATCTTGTGACCTAAACCAGCAACATGAAGAAGAAAATTAGTTAGGTGCATCCCATATAAAAACTCACCATTTTAAGGTTGCACCTCATCTCGTTTACTCAATCTTCCATGCGTATAGAAAAAGACACAAATCCGAGGCCTTTGTATAGCTTCGAGTGGAGTGATACATGCTTTGGCCACTGCACTCGCTGCTGCCGTTGCTCAGAGTATTGTCTTCGCCATCACTGTCTGTTTCAGCTGGCCCAGGCTTGAAGATGAACAAGCCGGGGTCAGAGCCTGGACCACAGAACAACCACGAATATACGTCCCAGAAAACTTGTACCGGCTGCTTGTTCACTAGTACAGTTTGATTACCCCTGAATTTCCATTGTAAATTCCTAATGTGTATCAATACAATCCCATCTATGCTAATCCACATTTCAGGTTCTCGAGGCCCTGTTGTCGAGCTCTCCACAACGATCTCGTGCTCCCGTTTGTTCTGATCGAATTTGGCCCTTGTGGAGTAAGATTTCTTCCCAAAAACATGCTCTTTCTTGTAGTACAATATAGCTTCCACCAATGCAGGCCTTGCTTTTGTTCTCTTGTAAGCTTTTTTCTTGGAATCACCGAGCAATAACACCGTTTCTTCTTCAGAAATTAAGGCGACGTAGAAATCTTTACAGGGCTCAGGCCCCCCTGCAAAATTTGCTGATCTTAAATCCCAATAGGCTTCCATGGGATTCCCATCAACCTCAAAAGTTTTGAACCCTCTCTTGGCCCAAAAATGCCAAGGTTTAAGCTCAATTTTGCAGGTAAAATCTTCTTGATCAGGCTCCACACTTTCAACAGAAATGGTTAACGAGTAATTCATAACATTCTTGGTCCATAAGACAGTCACATTGCGCCAAAAACTAGCTATATGTGTTCGATAGACACATGTAACCGAACTCTGCATTGATTTCTGGGACGCTGAATCATCTGGTTTTTGCGAAGAAGATGAAATCGAATACGACCTCGTGGGAACCCGATACGCCATTCGTGCTTGGACGTGAGAATGTCGTGGGAGCTAGCTAGGTGTTTAATTCAGTGCAATTGCATCATCATCATGGTCAGGTAAGGAGAATTGTGCATTGTGATTGAAGGATTCCACCAAACAAGTTATTTTCTCATTGGGGCAATCCAACAAACATGAAGCAAGCATGTTGCTTCAGGGATGAGATTTACGGCGGATTACATGGAGAATATCCATCTGTTGGAATCCATGGGGAAATTACAGTTAAGAATATTGGATATCCAACAGGGTTGATATCAATTAGGAAATTAAATGGAAATTCTTGCAGGAAATTTTCTAGGGGAAAAAAGGCAGGAAAGTTGAATAATCAAATTCAATCTGTGGAGGAAAAATTAGTTATGTTGGAGGAAGAGGTTCCCCTGAAATGAAGGGCCCTCTATTGGAAACTCTACGTGTGCCTCACGCCTCAACATTCTTTTGTGTAATATTATTCAAACTCATTTAATAAATGTTTAATAGTAAAATTATATTTCATTCCTTTTATTCAAAGGTAGTATCATAATACTCCGTACTTTTTTTCTGGATGATTGAGGAACTATTTTTAAAAGTTAAATAAACTTTCATTATTTATTAGCAATCAAGATAAATAGAGGTGAGAAGGCCATCCACAAAATCAAGAGACTCGACCCACGTACGAAGACTAGATAAAAATCTCCAGATCCTAGCGAAAGAATGTGTCACAAAATTAGTTAAACGAGGAATATATCCGATACCATAGAAAGTAAAGTGGTTCCGAATCAAATTACAACTAGTAACATAATCATCAAACGTAGTAACACCGCTTATTCCTCTATTGATAGCGTCCATCACCATCTTCGCATCCAACGACTCCACTTCCACCAAATTGAATTCCATGCTACGAACCCATGACAAGGCCTCGTGCACTCCCATGATCTCGACTGATGAACTATTAAATTTAAGAATTATATCCCGACCAAATTTTAAAGCATTATAGAGTCTGAATTAATAAGGGTCAAAACGATTTGAATTTAAATAAATTAAGAAAAAAAAATAGACATAATCCTTTATTTTTTCGATTTAAACGGGCCCGATTAGCATATCAAGTCGTATCAAGTTACAATTGTGTTGACTTAAACTTTCCCTTTGATTTTCTTTGTTAAAGTTAGAGCACACAAAATTTATATTTTACTTTTTATATTTATTGCGTAGCAATGGCAGCGACGCCGATGATTCCACCCGGCGCCGGAAACCCGAACCTAGATGGGGTGGCGGCGGCACCACCGGTTCCGGGGACAGACATGACTGGAATATGTTTCCGCGATCAGCTGTGGCTCAATACTTATCCACTCGACCGAAACCTAGTTTTCGATTACTTCGCCCTTTCCCCGTTCTACGATTATTCGTGCACAAATGAGCAGCTTCGCGTCCGCGCTATTCACCCCCTCGACATCTCTCAGCTCTCGTAAGTGCGTCGTTTGTTTGTTTGCTTGCACTCAAGAGTGAAATTTTCGTTGCCAAATTCAATTTGAATTTCAAATCTGAACGATTGAGATCGGTATAGTGTGATTCGCTTCAGATTTAGAATTGAAGCTATGTTTGGGTAGCATAAATTCTTGCCTAGTCTGAGGATTTGTGTTTTGTAAATTATTGGAGTAGTTAGTTTATAAAGATGAATACGCGCACTGTTGAATTAACTATTCATTTAATCGAGTGAATTAGTTTCAGTATGATGCTTTGCTTGTTTTTATTACCTCAGTCATAAAATTCAAGCACTTTTTGAATGTTTAAAATGTAGCTTAATAGTGCAAAATGATGCTTTTGTAGTTATCTATGTTATAGGGAAAGTTGATATGATTAAATGAGGTTTTCTGTGTGAAGGAAGATGACTGGAACAGAGTTCATGTTGAGTGAAGTGTTGGAGCCTCATTTGTTTGTCATTAGAAAACAAAAGAGGGATGGCCCTGAGAAAGTGACGCCTATGCTAACTTACTATATCTTGGATGGGTCAATATACCAAGCCCCTCAGCTTTGCAATGTATTTGCTTCTCGAGTTGTGAGTACTCCTTCACCTATCATGTTTTCTTGTTCAACTGTAAATGATAATACCATGCACTCATTTCGTCATTTCAGTATCAAAGTTTCTGAATCATGACTGGATGATTTATAGAAGTTTGGGTTTTGGATAATTTAGTTGGATTTTCACATCTATAAATGTAGTGGCTGCAAGCTTTGTTGAGTTTGTTATGTATTTAGTCCCATTCACTCTTTATACTCCATATAGCTTTACTCCTCTATGGACTTTGGGCCATTCCATTCTCATTGTCCTGATTTCAATCTTTCTGTTGGGAGAGGGTTTTAAGTTCATAGAGTAGCAGGAAAGTTGATTCTATTCTGAGCTGGTGTATACTTTTGGTGTTTCTAACTCTTGGCCCTGAGTTCTTTGAAAGTCCTGTGATGGTGGGCAACCTTTTTCTAGTACTTTCTGTTCATTTAGAATGAAACTGGAGGATTAATGGAGGCAATAACCTCATTATGATAGTATTGTTTTCTAAGAAATACCTCAATGATTTTGATGCATTGGCTATACTTTCTTTTTCCTCTATTAGAAAACAATTGAATGTCCTTTATTTTCTTCTCATGTCTACTAATTTTAAGATCAGATGGATTCTCTGTATATACTTGAGATAAAATGTAGTTGCCTACATGTTTTTATTCAAATATTGCTTGTTTAACCTTTTCCAGGGACGTGCACTATACCATATATCAAAGGCTTTTAATACTGCGGCATCAAAGTTGGAGAAAATTGGATATGGTAACTTCCATTTCTCAGCTATATCTTTAATGACAAAGGATTCTGCAATGCATATTGCCATATTATCCGACTGGTTTGAAACCTAAGAACTGCTGAACAGTTGCATGTTAAAATTAATCTACTGTTATATTTGTAATTTTGTAAAGATCATTTACATTCTCTCTTCTAATCTAATTGCAGTTCCTTCATGACTGAAAATAAATCTTTGAACATACTGTGGTCTCTGCCTTCTTACCATTCATGAGTGAGAGCAGGAACATTGATAGTTGAAAGAGAAATGTAGGAAAATAAATTCTATTATCCTAAAGAACATTCAAATAACTAATGCTCAAGATGTGATAACTTTAGCTCGAAAACTGTATTGCATTATATTGCTGCTCTCTTTTTTTTGGAGCATTAAAATTTATACATCTGGGTTTTGTCTCTACACTGTCATGATTCACTTCTTGTGTCTTTTTCTTTGAGGCAGTTCCAGAAAATGAGAGTGTAAGCTCTGAGCCAAAAGCTGCCAAAGAGGCCATTGACTTTAAGGAAATCAAGCGTGTAGACCATATTCTTGCTTCGCTGCAACGCAAGGTAGACCATGTTTGTTCTTTGAGTGAAATCTGTCATTTTGTCTGTGAATTCCACTATCTTATTTTCCAAAAGAAGTCGTTAAGGGCATTTGAGAAGAAAACGTGCAGAAAAGATAATATATGAAATGGTAAACTTTCTCCTAAGCCTTATCCTCCTCCTAAGCAAATGCATTTGGGAACAATTCAATGTTGATACCTCTGACATCTGAGTCATTTGCTGGGCCACTTCGAATACTATATCTTAATTAGTCTCAAGATTTCATTGCGACTTTACCGAACTTATGAACTGAGAAAATTTGATTCGTAATCGCCATTTGCAATTAGATTAATTTTATGGAGTTTGATTGCTTAATATATAACTTGCAGTTGCCACCTGCCCCACCTCCACCCCCTTTTCCCGAAGGCTATGCCCCTCCCAGTGCGGAAGGGGAGAAAAGCTCTGATAACCAGCAACCGGAGCAGTTGGCGACTGTTGATCCTATCATCGATCAAGGCCCATCCAAAAGAATGAAAGTTTAAGTAGAGATCTTCTTTCAACTGTTTGGCGTCAACTTGGAACCACGTAAAGTCAACAAATCGTCAAGAACTAACCTTCTGCAAACTGTGAGCCGTACCCTTTACTGATCCTAGTTAAAACATTAGTTAGTTGATATACTCGCTCGGAGATTCTGCAGTTGAGAATTGCAACAATTGAACAAATTCAAAATGAATAGATTATTTTGTAGTGGCGAAAAGGCCATATTGATACTTTGAGATGGTTAGTTCTTAAAGATTTAGCTGATATGTAGCATGTTAGGTCCTTGTGTTGATATTTGTGTAATAGGTGTGAGTTAGGTTCGTTTGTCTAAATTAAGACCCTTTTTTTCTTTAATTAGAGCCTAACTTCTTGAATTTCAACATTGGGCATACATTTTCCATCTTCCAATTAGAATAGGCTACCACTATTTTATTGTTGTTTCATCTTTTAATTGATTTAATGCTCATCATATGTTAATTAATAATATTGTTAAGCAAATGCAGTTGGATAAAATAGGGGGTGTAATTTAATTTCTCTTGAAAAATCAAAAGAACATTCAAGTAATTATCATCTTTTTTTAAAGAATGTAAGAATATATTTTAAAAAATTATGTATAATTTCTATAGCTCCTTTTATTAGTACGAGTTTAAGGAGGGAGAGATATAGCGTATCAACTGGTGCACGCAGAGTGACACCCTAAACGATCAAAAAGTGCAGCAGCTGTTTTACAATTACTTGCTAGATTATGTGTAAACTCAAGTTAAAATGTAAACGATAAATAATTTATGCATAAACATTGTTTTAATTTACATTTAAAATGTACTTCCTTCGTCCACAAAAAGTATTACCATTTGCCTTTATATTATTTGTCCCTAAAATGTAGTCTCATACCTTTTATAGAACTTTATTTACAAACAATCATTTTATTCACAATGGACACCGCAATACCCTACAATATCCTTACTTTATCTATTTTATCTATATTTTTTTTAAAACATGTGTCCTACTCTAATGTATACACTGATTCCGGTGGAATTTACACACTTTAAATGCACATATGAAGCTCATTTTGATGTTGATTTCATTGATTTATGGATTGACTACGATGGTTTTAGCCAAAATGAGGGAAATGTTGTGTTTTGTCGAATTTTAGGAAAAAATATGGAATTTGGAGCAAAACACCTACCATACTTCACTGGATCAAAAAGAGAAGTGCACCATTGGATCCGGCTCGAAAAATGGAGTGTGTTGGTCCTGAAAGGAGTATGTGACAAGTGTATGGGGGGGGGGGGGGGGGGGGGGAATACACTTGTATGCAAATTCTTTTCAACTTGATCAAGCAAGACAACTCTTCTGAAGATGTATAACCTTTTCTAAGATAACCAAGCTACTGAGTACTACAGAGTACTTAGTTGAATGACTATCTAGGTTGGTTATAAGTGCGGAATTAGTAGTTGGCCCTTTAGTTTAAACTCCTTTAAGTTCTGAAATCACTTAAGCAATATAGTCCAGTTTTCAGGGAACTTGTCCAATACAGTTTTGCACAGTCTTTGAATATATGTTCTTTTGAAGATCAGTTTTGTGTGCAGTGTTGAATGTATGAAAGTGCTTGAAAGTAAATCAACACAAGAGTTTATAGTGGTTCAGAGACTCAAGCTCCTACATCCATTTTCCCTGATTTAACAGGATAATTCCTTCACTCTTGGAATTAACTTGTTTTATAGTGCCAAGGTGCACTTGATCAATAACACCACTCCTTAGTGAATTGATCCCTATGATGTCTAGAGTCCTAGTACCCTCTTCTCAACTCAGAACTGAACTGTTCTTCTCTCAACAGTCAGCTCCTACCACTTCTACTACTACAACCTTCTCACTTTCTCACTTGAAAGGGGTAAGGGTTGAAGTAAGGTTCCAATTAATGAGATATCCTTTACAATGAAGATCAGTGTATAAGGATAGGATATCTCTCTAAGCTTTGTATGGATATACAATGGAGATTAGCTTAGAAGAAGTGTTTAAAGACTAAGATAGTCTCTTTGAAAGCTTTGAAAGCACTTTGACTTGTAGGATAGTTGGATATTCTTGTCAAGGTTGAGGTCAGTTGAGGTACTTTCAAATGGTCTTCACACTTCTGTATTTATAGACAAATTTGAGGATTTGCCCGTTGGAGAGGCAGTCTCAAATGTCTTCCTTGAAATCTTCAAACTGGAAGACAGATTCTTGATAGTGACATGTCCTTGTTTTGGGAAATAATAGGTTGTAACTACTTTGTCTTCATTCTGCAGCACTTTTCCCAATGTCTGACTTCAAGATTCACTTGGTCAAACATGGACATCTCTTCTTATCAATGATCCTGAGATAAATACAACATTCCTTATCACTTGGACAACTCTACTTATCAGTTTCAGCAGAGTTCACTTATCAGCAGTGTTGATTTTTTAGCTCTTCAGATGACTTGGCTCTTTCCCTTTGCATGGATGACTTTAGATGACTCTTGATGATCAATTGGCATGTATGTCTGATTTAGTAGCATTGATCACTTCAGCATAGTTGTCCATGGAACAGTTCTGGTTCAGGCATGTTGAGTCAGTTCTGCTTGGTCAGTCTTGCTGAACAATTTAGCTGGACAATCCTTCTGATTTTGTATACTTCAATAGATTAGATCTATTGATGTTGCTTTCACCATGTTTGATCTTCAGAAGACTTGATATGAAGCTGTCTTGACTTGATCAACACATTTGTCCTTCAGCAGACTTGGGGTCAATCCAAAACTGAGCCTTGAGGGGACTTGGATAAAAAAATAAACTTCTAAACACGTGTACCCCCTCAACTAGTGCATATATTGATCTAAGAGCTGCCTAACATATCAGCTTCTCTACTTGTCTTAGTCTACATGTTCCAACAGTCCTGAAACATGTTCATGCATTCTGTCTTAACTAGTTGGCATGTTTTAAGGGGGTTTTGGTATCATAATCAAAACTCATTTTATTCCCAACAATTTCCCCCTTTTTGATGATGCCAAAACCTATACATTCTATGAAAAGGTGACTTGACTACACTTATTACATTTTTCTTCAGTAGAGGTGACTTTAGGTCAAGTTTCCTAAAAGAAAATGTGTTAGTGTATTTTCTGTTTTCATTTGCATATAGGTTGACACATCAGACAAGTTGAGATCATGTAACAATATTTCTTGATTCAAAATATGTTCAACTATCATTCATTTGAAGTTCATTACAGGCATGTTGATAGTTGAAACAAACATATCAGAGCATGAAACATTACATCAGAGCATAAAATAAGTGAAGTACATAATCAAAGCATAAACTAACAAGATATACAATCAGCGCATAATCCTTAAGTATCAGAGCAAAACATATCAGAAATCTTGAGCAATTTCAGCATAGTTGACCAATTCAACAAGTTAGCAGTCAAGACATTCAGATCAGCAGAAAAGGGTCAAGAGGACTTAGCCAATTCAGAGATTATCTTCAGGAGGTGGCACCATCCCATATTGTGCCCACACTCTCTTCTTCAATTCCATGGCCTCTTGGTTAGTGCCCTTAGGTCCAAGTTCCATCCTGTTCAACTTCAGGATCTCAAAGAATTCTTGGAAGATTCTGGACTGATCAATCCATCCATTCAGCTTTGGAGGCATGTAGATGATTGGCTTTGGGGCAGTGAGTTCAAATTTTGCAATGTCAGCAGCTGCAAGCAATTGTTGATACAATTCCCTGTAATATTCAATCATGAACTCAGTAAAGGTGGAGTTGACATCCTTTCCATTCCACTTGTCAATGACATAGTAGTCATAGACAAACTCCCTTTTTGCCTCTTCCCATGTATCATTCAGCTGTATTGGCACCCATTTATCTAAGTGTGGATATTTGGTGTCCATGGGGATCAGTAGTTGTGGCTTCAATTTGCTGTTTGTATCTCTTCTTCTTCTTGGTTTCTGAAAATCAGCCCTTCTCTTGTCTCTTGCTCTGTTAGCTTCTTCCATCAGATCCATCTTTTCTTGGGCCCTCATCATGGCCAGCTTCTGCTGTGTTTCAGGATCCTTGCCATTACCTTCCTAAAATAACTTTAATGGATCATTGATAGGCATCATTGTCTTCTTCTTTGGTTGAGGTCCAAAGCCTTCTTCATACAGTACTTCAATATTCTCAGCAACTTTGGCACCTTTAGTGGACTTAGTCTCAGTGGACTTGTCAGTTTCAGAACACTTTGCTTTCTCAGCAGTCTTGGTCACTTCAGCAACTTTGACCTTTTCAGCAGTTTTGGGCTTCTCAGCATTCTTGCTCTTCTTGGATGTAGGCGCTTCTTCCTCAATTCTGAATTCAAGTGGCAAATCAAGATTGTTAGGAAAATCTGTAAAAGTTTCAGCAGCTTTCCTTTTGTTTCCTTTTGCTTTCTTGATCTGGCCTCTTGTTTGGACTCCTTCAGTGGACTTGTTCATTCCAGAAGCTTCTCCTCCAGGCCTCTGCTGTAGCCTTGCTCTTTCTTCCTGTGCTGATGCCATTGAATTCTTCACTGCTATGGCCAATTGTTCTTCTTCATCAAGCTCTTCTAAATTCAGTACTGCTTTCTTCTTGCCCTTGTCCTCAGCAGCCTTGTCTTTGCCCTTGTCTGAACCACCAATTATCAAGGCTCCTTTGGCCCTTGCTCTTTCCCTTTCCCCCTTTTTGGCAGCATCAAAACACTGAGGTTTGAGCTCACTCATAGTAGTTGCCATCAAGGATTGGGATTGGTTCAGGGACTTCATCTCCTCCAATAAATATACATTCTCATCATGTATATTCTGCATTCTATCACTGCTCAAGCTAAGGAAAGCTAGAACATGCTTCATCTTTTGCTGAACAACTTCTTCCATAGTTGTTCTAAGGGATGCATCAAGTTGTGCTTGGAGGAACTCAGTAAGGTTGGCCACATCACTCTCAGCAATGTTGACCATCACTTCTTGGGAAAACTTTTCTGAGGCAGCCTTCACCATTGCTAGCCTCATCTCTTCAGCTCTTTTCTTCTGAATAACTGTTTTCTTTCCAAGGGCTTGCTTGACAGTCAATCTAAGAGCTTTAACATTGTTGTTGTGATTATCTCTGAGTAACTTCTGCTCTTTCTTGACCTCTTTGGATATTGATTCCATGCTTGACTTTGCTCTCTGAACTTCAGCAGAGATGGTCTGCAACCCTGACTCTACTCCACTGATCCTTGCTTCAATTGTGGGCAACACCACATCCTCTGAGCCTGTCAGTCTCATTTCTACTGAAGCCAAGTTTCTACCTTGCTCATCCAATGTGCCTGAAGTTTCAGCATAGGCAGTTTGAACTTGATGAGCCAAGGAGTCCAGTTTTGCTGAATGTTCACCAAGGATTGCTTGGGCAGAACTGGAATCCACCTGAATATTTGCATCAGTGAGTAGGTCATCTGCAAAGATTTGGTCAAGAGAAATACCTGCAATATCAGAAAAATCAAAAGGGTTAGAAAACAAACACTCATCACCCTCAGTATTTTTTGCATAAGACTCTGATACATCAACAACCTTCTTCTCATTTTCAACTACTTTTTGACTCCCTTCATGAATAATGTCCTCACACAAAGGAACATGCCTCATTTCACCAAGGGATTCTTGAAGTTCAGACTTGACTTCAAGAATAACCTGTCCTTCCTCACTTATTCCACCCTCATTTGGTGGTACACTCACAATCTTAGTAATCACTACCTCTCTTTCATCCATAACTCCCTCTGGTTTTTCAACTATACTCTCCTTTTCAACCCCTTCTCATAAACCTGCAACACCCTCACCCTCAACAGAGTTCAAAGGTGGCAGTTGTTGGGAGATCACCGTGCTTTTCTCAGCAGCCACTGAGTCATCCTGAATGATTAAGGGCTGATCAGTGTCCAACTCTCCTGACACTGAATAGGCCTTAATCAAACCAGCTTCTAGGATAGGAGCCTCAACATCTGTAAGTTGTGCCTTGGGTTCAGAAGAACCTTCATTGGCAGATGTGTCCTTGGTTGTGTCACCAGCTTTGGTCAACACCTCTGAAGAGACAGAGCCTTTTCTATGATAGGTGACAAGAGGGTTTGAGAACTTGCTGGATTCAGAGGGGTTGGGTTGGGTTGGGGAGGTTCAGGGAGGTTGGTCTGGGAGGGTTCAGGAGGGTTGTCTTGAGAAGGCTTGGAGGGGTTTGAAGGATCATCTTTGCCATCATCACTAGAGCTGCTATCAGGGTGTTTGATCCCTTTAGCAAGTCTCTCTTTCTCCTCTACAATTTTGTCAGCAACCAACTTGGCAAATACTTCCTTATCAGTGAGGAACCTTGTCTTGTTTACTCCAGCAAAGTGAAGTAATCTGCCCTCTTCAATCTGCCACCAATTTGCACCTTTGTCAAGAATGACTTGTACAATCTCCATGATGGATTTATCTTTCACATCTACCAACATCCTCAAATCATGGAACATTGTTTGAAGCCTTGGAAATTCTGCAAGTTGTGGGTAAAAACTATCCACAGTGAACCTTGCTCCTCCTCTGAGCATACTCTCATAAGTATACTCCTCCTCATCTCCACTTGAATGGGGACTTTGGGTTATAGGGGATGTTGGGATATGAATATTCCTAGTTTAGTTTTGATAAACCAAATCAAACATGTAATAGGATAAGTTGTATTGTATAGACAACTTTATTATACATCTTGTAATAGATAGGACTCTGGTTAGAAGAGAAGACATGCCAATGCTCAAGAAGAGAAGAGAAGAGAAGACCAAGACCAGAAGTCATCTTACAGCAGCTGAGTAAAGACAGCAGCTGAGAAAAAACAGCAGCTGAGTAAAGACAGCAGCTGAGAAGAGACAGCAGCTCAGTAAAGACAGCTGAGTAAAGACAGCAGCTGAGTAAAAGGCAGCTGAGTATAGACAGCAGCGGGGTAAAGACAGCAATTGAATAAAAGACAGCAGAAGCCTAAAAGAAAGATCAGATGAGTACCCAATTAAAGGAAGGCCAATCAGAGTTGAAGTCAAGGATTGACAAGATAAGCACAAGAAAGGAAAGTCAAAGATATGATTGAAATTACATGACAATGGTAATATTCAATCATATCATATCAAGAGATTGCCAATTCCTCAATTAGTGGAGTTTTGAATGCCATCATCCAACGGTAACATTCAAACATCAACACTATATAAATGAGTCCATACATCATTGGGAACTTGAAGAGGTGTGAGATGCAAAGGTCGAGCAAAGGTCATAAACTCCAGAAATAAGAAGAGCTCAAGAAGATCGTACATGAAGATTCAACACGCATCACCTCATCCCCAGTGAGTGAACTCATACCATCTAAGCCAGTGCAACCACTCGTATATATCCATAGCTTAGAGAGAATTTCCCAATCCTAGCATGAGGCTAAAACAGATTGTAAGGGAAATTCTCACCTAGTTCATATACACAAAACCCACCTTCTACCATTAACCCCTAGAAGTCAAGTTGAGTGTTCATCACTGTAAAGAGTGCAAGTGCTCTATATCACCTGTGGAGTGCAAGTGCTCGCAACTCACTTGTGGAGACCGTAACAGTTAAGGAACTGGCTCAGATCTCAAAGTCCTACCCTTGGGACTATAAAGGACAAGCCCTTGTAATTTTTGGTAAATTAAAGGGATTAAACATCACGTTAGGACGTGAGAGTGGACGTAGGAACGTATATCCGAACCACTATAAATTAATGTGTTATTTACATTCTGCACTTTATTTTTCAAGTCTTTTCATACATATCTGTGCATAAAATGTTTTACACACTGTATTTAATAAATAGACGAGTATAATCTTTATGGGCACACTACAATTCCACACTTAACTCCGATAGGTAATTAATCAGTCGACTAACTAGTCCTAGGCCCCTAGTGAAATCAGCGGACTAGTTACTTTGAAGAGTTAGTTATTTTCCACACCATCAGTAGACATCAAGTCAGCTGATCTTACACTCGTCTCAGGGACCAATAGGGGAGATGACTCTGGTGTCAGGGATATTGGCTTGAAGAACTACTTCAGGGAGGTTGAATTCAGGAGGGTTGGCTTCAGAAGGGTTGGGTGCAATAGAAGGTACTTCAGTTGCTTTTGAGAGCAATGGATCTGAAGGGGATTTTCTAAGGGGGGTTGGCTCATGAAGTGCATTTTCTAAAAGTTTTGAATAATTGAGCATAGATGAGTCAAGGGGAGACAGAAGTCTTGTCTCATCTACTGCAAGATCAGCTAGCACATCTATTGCACTTCTTTGTGCACTCCCTTCTGGAGAATATCTCTTGGTAAGATCAACATGGGTAATGGGTTGGTTTGTGGGGGTAACATGGGTTTCAGGGGAGTTGGGTTCAAGATGTTGGGTTTCAGGAAGGTTGGGCTCTATTGGTTGGTCTTCAGGGACTTTGGACTCAGGGGTTCCAGAACTAGAAGAGTTGGTCCTGGACTTGGATTTGGTCCTACTTTCTGCCCTGCTCTCCCTTAGAGCTACTTGAAGTGACCTTTCCTCCTGAAGCTCCAGAATCTTGTCAGTAGGCTTGGCTCTCCTCTTACTTGCACTACTGCTCCCACTTTCTTCTTCTTCTTTCTCAGGGACAACATCCCTGGGCCTTTTATCACCCTTTTTCTTCTGCCTTGTCTCATTGTACTTTTGCCTCAACTCTTCTAAGTGATCAGAAGACACTTGCACTCCCTCTCTTACCACTTCATCAACTTCAGTTGATGCCCCTGAAGTCTCTTCTGAGGGTAGTTGAGACAACTTCTTTGTTTTGACAGCCCTGGCCTTTGTCCTCTTCTTCAACTTGGGCTTTTCCTCTTGCTTCTCTTCAGCAGGTTTGGCCAGCTGCATTCTCCTTTGTTCAGTCTTCTTGCTGAGCTTTCTGAACAGAATTTTCTGGGCAGGGAGGGGTTCGGCAAAGGTTTGCATCTCAGAATAATGAGCAAACTTCTCTATCAGCAAGATTGCCCTTGTGCAATACTTGAGTTTGCTCTCCAACACAACCTTGTGATGGACTTTCACCTTAAACTTTGCCTTTTCCTTCATCATCTCAAACAAGATGAAGGTCCTCCAATTAAATTTGATGCCCTTATCACTGGCATCAATCACTGCAGCCATAATCCTTATCCTTGGAGCACTTACTTGCTCCAAACTGCCAGTGTTGCTCAAAAGGCTCTTTGTAATTACCTCAAAAAGGTTGAGGAACTTAGGCTTGAGAGTCCTTTTGTGCTGTGTAGATGAGATTGGTCCTGGAACAAGGAGCCAATCTTGAGCAATTTCTTGCTCATGGCCATTGCCATAAAATTCTGGATTCCTCCGTTCAGAGGGCAATCCAAAGGCAGCATCTACATCTTTTTCAAAAAATTTCACCCTGTGAAATCTTTCTTCCTCTTCTCCTTCAACTCTGTATGAAAGCCTTGTTGTAACTTCTCCATCTTTTGGCTTTCCTCTCCACTTCAGAAAAGAAAAGAACGTAGCCATATAAGTTTCAAGGCAAGAGTCTGGCTTTTCTTGCATGAACTTTTGAAGTCCTGCCCTTCTCAACCATCTCAAGGTTGAAGTAATCTCTGGATCATCACTTTCAAAAGAGATGATTGGCTCAAAAATAAGGTTGTTTTTATGGCTAAGATAGCCAAAATCAAGGTCAAGATCCTTATTGGAGAAATCTACAACCATTTCAGGTCTAGCTTTGGGAGCCATTGAAGAACAGTAAGGTTTTTTAGAGAGGTTTTGAGAGAATGAAAACTAGGGTTTCAAGAGAGTTTGAATGCGTGGGGAAGAATGAACTGTTGTACGGCTTCTTAAGACTTGTGAATATTCCAAAAGGAATGTATGTCAATGAGTAGGCGAGTCTTAAGGCAATTCAACGGTTTACAAATGAGGAAATCAAGTTTGGACGACCAAGATCAATTTCAGGGGAGTTGGCCAGACTTGATCCAACGGTTATTAACCAATTGAACAGTGAAAAACTTTTTTTATTCAAACGTGGGAAGGAGTTTAATGTTAGTTTAAAGTTGGGGGGTTATCAAGGTAGATCATGTCTCAAATTGTTTAATGCAAATAAGAGTTAAATCTTGACATTTAATGCATTGAAAGCGACTTTTTGGGTAAGGGACAAATTGAATCCTTGAAAAGGTGACATCTTTAAAATGAATGAGACAAATATCAAAATAGGCAATAATTACCCAAAATAGGTTCTTATCAGACCAAAAATTGGTTTGATAGCCAAGACAACTTATCTGACCCTACATGGACAAGTGTCCTGAGATGATGTGGACAAGTGTCCTGAGCAAATGAGGTCATCTCTTCTAAGTTCAGCAGACTTGCCCCCTTCAGTAATTAACTCCATCCAGATTACTTGTCCAACTTCCCTGGATCAAGTAATCCCAATTCTGCTGATAATTCCAAGAATCTTGCCTCTACAAGTGGTTTGGTTAAGATATCAGCTTTTTGATGATCTGTGTGGATTTTTACCAACTTAATGTCTTTCTTCTCCACATGGTCTCTGATGAAGTGGTGTTTGATGTCCACATGCTTGCATCTAGTGTGCAAAACTAGATTTTGTGATATTGCATTAGCACTATTGTTGTCACAGAGTATAGGCACTTCAGCAGAGTTGACATTGTAGTCCCTTAGTTGTTGTCTCAACCAAAGGATTTGAGCACAACAACTTCCACCTGCAACATACTCAGCTTCAGTGGTGGAAGTAGCCATTGTGTTCTGCTTTTTAGAGAACCAAGATATGAGCTTGTTCCCTAAGAATTGACATGTCCCTGAAGGGACTTTCTGTCAATTCTGCAGCCTCCATAATCAGCATCTGAGTAGCCAGTTAGCTCAATGTTGTCATCAGCAGGGTACCAAAGGCCTAGATTTTCAGTGCCTTTGAGATACCTCAAGATCCTCTTAGCAGCCTCTAGATGGCTTTTCTTAGGGTTGGCTTGAAACCTAGCACACACACCTACTGCAAAGGTAATGTCAGGTCTGCTGGCAGTGAGGTAAAGAAGTGAGCCAATGATTCCTCAATACTCAGTAGAGTTGGTTGGAACACTACTCTCATCTGGATCCATCTTCCAATTTGTGTTCATGGGGATCCTTACTGGCTTACTGGTTGCACACCCAAATTTCTTGATCATTTCCCTGGTGTACTTTGCTTTGTTGATGAAGATTCCTTCTTTTGATTGCTTGACTTGTAAGCCCAAGAAGAAGTTCATCATTCCCATCATTGACATCTCAAACTTGCTTTGCATAAGCTTGGAGAACTTCTCACACAGCTTCTCATTGGGGGATCCGAATATGATGTCATCAACATATATTTGGACAAGCAATATGTCCTCTCCTTCAGTGATTCTAAAGAGAGTTCTGTCCACAGTTCTTTTGATGAATCCATGGTCTAAGAGAAACTGTGACAGTGTGCCATACCAAGCTCTTGGGGCTTGCTTGAGTCCATATAGGGCTTTCTTCAGTCTGTAGACTTGGTTTCTAACCTCAAAACCAGGTGGTTGCTCCACATAGACTTCTTCTTTCAAAACTCCATTCAGAAAGACACTTTTGACATCCATCTGGTATACTTTGAACCTCTTGTGAGCTGCATAGGCTAGGAATAGCCTTATTGCTTCTAGCCTTGCCACAGGTTCAAATGTTTCATCATAGTCAATGCCTTCTGATTGACAGTAGCCCTTTGCCACTAATCTGGCTTTGTTTCTGACAATCACATCATTCTCATTCTTCTTGTTCTTGAACACGCACTTGGTTCCTATAACATCTTGATGTGAAGGTCAATCCACCAGCTCCCATACATCATTTCTGGTGAATTGGTCCAGTTCTTCCTCCATTGTTGTGATCCAATTTGCATCTTGAAGTGCTTCCTCAATGTCACTTGGTTCCTGTTCTGATATGAAACAGCAAAACAAAGCACTTTCACCATGAAACCTTCTAGTTTTGACTCCTACACTTGGATCACCAAGTATCAGATCAGTAGGATGGTCAGACAACCATGTCCTTCTTTTTATGATCCCTTCAGTAGAGTTGTCCTCTACTAAGGTTGAGTCACTAGTATAGAATTCAGGATAATTGAATGCAGGATCTAATTCAGGATCATATTCAGGGGTATTGTTCTCAATGTCAGGGACATTGGCATTTTCAACATTTACATTTCCCCCTTGAATGTTTAATCCACTAACTACCTCAGCAGGGTCTGCTTCTTCATTGGTAGTTGTTACCTGAGTGTGAACTGGGATTAGGTCATTCAGTTCACCATTTCCTTCAGTGGGGTTTGCCTCAGGGAGATTGCCTTCAGGATTGTTGTCCAGTGACACATTTTCAGGAGGATTGGCTTGGACAACATCTTTGAATACAGTGTCTTTGTCTTTTAGGCTCAATCTGGTTGTTCTTTGTGTGATCTCTTCAGTGTCCAGGTTTTTGTTCCTGACCTCAAAAATAGATTCATCAAATACAACATGAGGTGTTTCCTCCACAATTAGGGTTTTGTAGTTGTACACCCTGAAAGCTCTACTGATTTGGGAATATCCAAGAAATATCCAATCATCAGCTTTGCTGTCAAAAGCTTTCAACTACTCTTTCCCATTGTTGTGAATGAAACACTTACAACCAAATATGTGGAAATATGACACTTTAGGTAATCTTCCTTTCCAAAGTTCACAGGGGGTTTTGCCTTGACCCTTAGTGATCAAACATCTATTCTGAGTATAACAAGCAATGTTTATAGCTTCAGCTCAAAACCTCTTAGGTAGGTTTGAATCAGCAATTAAGGTTCTTGCAGCTTCTTTTAGGGTTCTATTCCTTCTTTCTGCAACTCCATTCTACTGAGGAGTTCTAGCTGCTGAAGTTTCATGGGCTATACCATTTTGTGTACAATATTCATTGATGTATGAATTGATGAACTCAGTGTCTCTATCAGATCTTATCTTTATTATGTTAAGGCTCTTTTCATTTGACAGTCTCTTTAGCAGTTCAGGGAGTTTGACTTGGGTTTCCTTCTTATTAAGGAGAAATACTATCCATGTGAACCTAGATAAGTCATCTACTACAACCAGTGTGTATTTTCTACCATTTATGCTTGCAGGGGTAATTGGTCCAAATAAGTCCATATGTAATAGTTCAAGTACCCTTTCACTAGAGATGACTGGTCTTCCCTTGAATGAGGCTTTGATCTGTTTTCCTTCTTGGCATGGTTTACAAACATGCTCTTTAATGAAAACCTGATTAGGTAGTCCTTTAACTAATGTATTTCTAGCAAGCTTGTTCATTGATTTAAAGTTCAGGTGGTTTAGCCTTTTATGCCATAACCAACTTTGTTCGTTAGAGCTCTTAGCAATGAAACATGCAGCATCAGTGGACTTGTCCCAGTCAGCAAAATACACATTTCTTTTTCTAGTTCCAGTCAGTAGAGTTTGTTGAGTTCTATCCTTGATTAAACATTTTCCATTTGAGAACTCAACATTGAAGCCTTTATCACAAAACTGACTTATGCTTAGCAAATTGTATTAGAGACCAGCCACATAAGATACATTGGATACCTTGATATTACCAATTATCAAGGTACCATAACCTTTTGTTGTTGCTTGTGAGCTGTCTCCAAATGTGACATTTGGGCCTTCTTTTTCAGTGAAATAAGTGAGGAGATCTTTGTTTCCAGTCATGTGCCTTGATCATCCACTGTCAAGGTACCATGCTGACTTTTTGCTCATGCTCCTCATCTTCTTCTAGCCATTGGGTACCTGCAATTAGCAAGCTTTAGGTACCCTTTGAATTTTGGGTCCTGAGAGGTTAGCTGTACCTTTAGGAACCCAAACTTGCCTAATCACCCTAATTGATTCAAGGTGGCTAAGTTGTTTTCCTTTAGCATCAACATACACTGTCTTTCCCTTAAATGCCTTTGGGAAAGTGTGTGTGAAAGTGTTAACTCTGTAAGTTTCAGGAGAGTTGTAAAATCTCCTATTCTTTTGAGTTCTTTGTGCTACTTGAGGAAATCTTTGAGGGAAGGCATATTTATGACCATTACCCTTTGGCATGAAGGGTTTTGGTTGTCTCATTTTATTCTGCCTTTGAGGATGGTTGTCCTTAGGTCTGTTCAGCTGAGGTTTTCTCAGTAGAGTTGGCCTAGGCTGATCAAACCTTGGATAACTCCTCTGAACATTATTCAGGAGAGTTGCCCTTCCATTGGGTCGAATTTGCTGACCAACATTCCTCTTATGTTCAGGGACTTTGGTCTTTTCCTTAGGTTTGGGCCTAGTCTCTTGAAACACTTGAGTGGGCATTTCATTCATTTTGCCCTTCCCTTTGTTCAGTGGCTGAATTATTTCATTTTCAGCTTGTTGTGCCACTGATTTGACAAAGATTTTCTTAGTGTTACTTGTAGAAGCAACACTAAGACAAGGTGAAGATTCAAATGGATCAAAGCCTAATCCACTTCTTTGAGCCATAGGTCTTTGGTAACTTTGAATTTCCTCTATTGCTCTAGAGGATTTCTTCAAAACAGACATCTTTAATTTCAGGCTCTCTTCACTTGATTTAAGAATGTCATACTCATGTGAGAGGTTTTCAAATTTTGCTTGAAGAATTTTTAGTTCAAAATCTTTCCTCTTCTGAGAAAGCAGTTGATCATCAATCTTCTTTTATTGGTCAACTATCCTGAGATTTGCTTCCTCAAGCTCTCTCAAGACTTGTTGATACAATTCAGTAGATTTAATGTCAACTACTATCTCAGCAGGTTTTGAAAGCTCAATTGAAAGCCTTTCATTTTCTCTCACACAATTGTCATGAAATTCATGTAGCCTAGTGAAATCTTCCATCAACTTCCCAAAAGAAAGTTTCAAGTTAACTTCACTAGTGTTATGTGATAGAAATGATGGTGAGTGTTGATGTTGAAGACTTGGTGATGTTATCGAAGATGTTATCACACAAGGCTGCAACATCTTAATTCGGCCTTTCTTATTTTTCCTAAGTCCAAATTCTGTTTTCTAGCTAATGTTGCTTTGGATGTTGTAACATCGCAGGTTGAAGATCTAGAACATTTTACACGGTTCCAGACTGGAAGGATCTGGAAGCTTGCAGAAGTATGTAGATCATGCGGTTGCCTTGGAAAAACGTCCAGAACTGGCTGGAAGAACCAAGAAGGCGGTTGGGAGAAAGAGAAGGAATGAGATCCTACATTTTAGGAGATCAATGGATGAAGGTTCTAGAATCCATATTCACGCCTATAAATACAGCAAAACCGTGTTCATCATCCAACCAACGAAGTGTCATTCTTTAAGTCCTAAACTAGTGTTCATCCTGTTAGGAATTAATTGTCATTGACATGATCTTGTCGTTGTACCGTAGAGTCCAAACTTCATGTACAACATAGACTTTTCTATACTTCTTTGATAGATAGATCATAGAGTTAGATTAGTTTTTGGTAGTGTAATTTTTACACTTAAGCCGTCTTTAGATTTGATAGTTCATCAAGTCTTATTTCCGTTGTGAATATTTGTTCACACACCATTTGTATTCACATAATTATTAGTGAAAGTTTCGACATGAGGCTCGCATAGATTTTAAATTAAAATATATGTTAAAAAGTTAATTCTGTGTCTTTGTGTTTTCGTTCTTTAAAGTCTTCCACTATTCGTATTCTGATATTCTGTAATCGAGTCAGTGTTACATTGAGTGTTCTAACATTGAGTGTAGCATCAGTCTTGTTTTACTTAACACGCACACTTTCAGTGAGCTAGAAGTAGAGGATACCTCATCATTCTCAATGGCCATGTTGCACACATCATCATCATCTTCACTGTTTGAGAACAGTCCATCAGAAGAGTTGAAGCTTTCAGCATAATCAGATTCATCACCAGCCATCATGGCCTTTCTGTTGGTGAACTTTTTATCTCTTTTGGCTTGCCTCTCTCTTCTCTCCTTAGAGCTGAGTTCAGGGCACTCATACTGGAAATGCCCTTTCTTCTTGCAGTTGTAGCACAGGTCTTCATCATCATCTTTCTTAGGCTCATCTCTCCTTCTAGATGATGAAGGCTCAGCTCTGCTGGACCTTCTCCTATCAGAGTACTTGTCCTCTGATCTTTTCTCTTCAGGCTTCTTGTCCTCAGCCTGAGCTTCATGATAGTTGTACCTTCTCCTGAATTTGTTGTCTTGGTAGAATTTCTTGTATCTACCAAACCTTGAGTTGAGTTTGTCAAACCTCCTGGCCATCAGGGTCATCTCTTCCTTCATTTCAGCCTTAGAGACTGACTTTGATGATCTTGAAGTGGGCTGCAACTCTGGTTCAGCAGCTTTGGCTTTGAATGCCACTCATTTGGTTGGTAAGGAAGAATCCTCTACTGGCTTCCTTATGTTGAGGTCAAACTCATAAGCTTTGAATTCAGAGAAGATTTGTTGCATGGGCATGGTGGAGAGATCCTTGGTGTTTTTCATCATCACAGCATATACATCCCACTTTTGAGTGAGACTTCTCAAGATCTTCAGTCCAACTTCTCTCTTGGAGTACACCTTGCCCAAGGAGTTGATTTCATTCATCACATCTGTGAATCTATCAGCAAACTTGTCAATGGACTCATCAAACTCCATTGTGAATTGTTCAAACTTCTGCACAACCACTTGGAGCTTGTTCTCCTTTATGTTTTATGTACCCTCACACATTTCTGCAAGAGTATCCCATATTTCTTTGACAGTTGTGCAGTGGTAGACCCTTCCCATGATTGCATCTGGAATTGTTTGATAAAGGGTATTCATGGCTAGATAATTCAAATTATCTTTCCTTTTCTCCTCAGAGGTGAAGTCATCTTCATCCTTGGGAATCACATCTCTTGTGTCTGCTCTTTGTGCATCAGTCAATCTGGGGTTAAGTTGAGTGAACACATATGGTCCTCTTGTAACCACCCTCAACATGTCAGTGTGGAGAGATGCAAGATGAGCTCTCATTCTGATTTTTCAGAAATCATAAAATTATCAATTGAGAACATGGGTAATTTGTGATGTGATATATGGTTAACTGGATTGGTAGCCATATTGTCCAGCCCTTGAATAACAGGAGGAGGGACAGCAGCATTGTTGATCTGATTTACATTCTGATTCTGATTCTGCTGCTGGTTCTGGTTGTTGTTGTTGTTGTTTCCTCTTGCCATATCTTCAAGATAAGGGTTAGATAATAGATATACAAGATTTCAGAAAGATCAGTTCAGTGACCACACCAAATATGTGATTTTGAAAATCAAGATGGATTTTCAGAAGCAGTGGTCTTTGAACCCCTGCTCTGATACCACTTGTTGGTCCTGAAAGAAGTATATAACAAGTGTATGGGGGGGGGGGGGGAATACACTTGTATGCAAATCTTTTCAAACTTTGATCAAACCAGACTTCGGCAAGATTGTCCTGGACAACTCTGCTGAGATGTATAACTTCTTGAAGATAACCAAGCTACCAAGTACTATTGAGTACTCAGTTGAATAACTATCTAAGTTAGTTATAAGTGCGTAATTAGTGGTTGGCCCTTTAGTTTAAACTCCTTTTTATGTTCTGAAATCACCTTAACAATATATCCAGTTTCAGGGAACTTGTCCAAATCTTGTTTTGCACAGTTTTAGGATATGTATCTTTGAAAGTTCAGTTTGTGTGCAATGTTGAATGAATGTTAATGCTTGAAAGTAAATCAACACAAGAGTTTATAGTGGTTCAGAGACTTAAGCTCCTACATCCACTTTCCCTGATTTAACAGGATAATTCCTTCACTCTTGAAATTAACTTGTTTTATAGTGCCAATGTGCATTTGATCAAGAGCGCCACTCCTTGGTGATTTGATCCCTAGGATGTCTAGAGTCCTAGTACCCTTTCTCAACTCAGAACTGGACTGTTCTTCTCTCAACAGTTAGTTCCTTCCACTTGTACTACTACAACCTTCTAACTTTCTCTTGTGAAAGGTATAAGGGTTGAAGTAAGGTTCCAACTAATGAGATATCCTTTACAATGAGGTTCAGTGTATAAGGATAGGATATCTCTCTAAGCTTTGTATGGATATACAATGAGGTTCAGCTTAGAAGAAGTGTTTGAAGACTAAGAATGTCTTTTGAAAGCTTGAAAACACTTATGCACTTGTAGGATAGTTGGATGTGTTGAGGTGCTTCAAATGGTCTTCACACTTCTGTATTTATAGAAAAATTTGAGGATTTTCCCGTTGGAGAGGCAGCCTCAAATGTCTATAAATGTCTTCCTTGAAATCTTCAAACTGGAAGACAGATTCTTGATAGTGACATGTCCTTGTTTTGGGAAATAAACGGCTGTAACTACTTTGTCTTCATTCTGCAGCACTTTTCCCAATGTCTTACTTCAAGATTCACTTGGTCAAACATGGACATCTCTTCTTATCAATGATCCTGAGATAAGTACAACATTCCTTATCACTTGGACAACTCTACTTATCAGTTTCAGCAGAGTTCACTTATCAGCAGTGTTGGCTTTTTAGCTCTTCAGATGACTTGGCTCTTTCCCTTTGCATGGATGACTTTAGATGACTCTTGATGATCAATTGACATGTATGTCTGATTTAGTAGCATTGATCACTTCAGCATAGTTGTCCATGGGACAGTTCTGGTTCAGGCATGCTGAGTCAGTTCTGCTTGGTCAGTCTTGCTGAACAATTTAGCTGGACAATCCTTCTGATTTTGTATACTTCAATAGATTAGATCTATTGATGTTGCTTTCACCATGTTTGATCTTCAGAAGACTTGATATGAAGCTGTCTTGACTTGATCAACACATTTGTCCTTCAGCAGACTTGGGGTCAATCCAAAACTGAGCCTTGAGGGGACTTGGATAAAAAAATAAACTTCTAAACATGTGTTCCCCCTCAACTAGTGCATCTATTGATCTAAGAGCTGCCTAACATATCAGCTTATCTACTTGTCTTAGTCTACATATTCCAACAGTCCTGAAACATGTTCATGCATTCTGTTTTAACTAGTTGGCATGTCTTAAGGGGGTTTTGGTATCATAATCAAAACTCATTTTATTCCCAACAAAGACAATAATTGAAAGTAATTGCTAAATTAGAGAAGGTAGTCATAAATATTCCAATCACGCCTTAATTGTTGCCAATTGATCTCCATCACAATGGCCATGATAATATGTTTTATTTATTGTTAATTGAAATTGGATTGAAAAATCTTTTTCATTAATCGTATTTAAGCATTCGACCCAATTTATTGTGAGTTCGAGAGAGGATCAATTGTTGGGAGGGTACTAGATGATCTTAGGAACCTTTTGGGGATTTATTATGCATGCTAGGTAGAGATACTAGTTTGGGTGATATGTCTCTTGGATTAATTGGATCGAAAGAACTCTTAATTCATTATTTTGTTATCAACCATATAGTAATAATCACAACACCACTTAAATAGGCTTTTGCTCATAAATTGACTCCTTAGTGTGACATATGTCTTGGAACCTCCCTTTTCTATTTTGAGTTTTTACTCGTATTTCTTTCGTTTTCGAGAATTTCATGAGCATAGTTGATCGAATTTCCTTGTTACTCTTTATTGTTTACTTGTGACATTTAGTAGACAATCTTAGGGTAATCAACACTTAAAATTTTCGATCATCGTCTATTTAGAATTCAATCAACAAAATACGCTTTTACACTAAACCTCCTTGTGGGATCGACCTTGTATTTGCCACGCTACGATAGACACCGTATACTTGCGGTTGTGTATTTTAGTGTTACATAATGCATAAATCATACACTCTAATGGGATTACATTTCATGGACAAAGGGAGTATATAATCAAATTAATAAGGTATACACTCTAATGGGACTACATTTCATGGACGAAGGGAGTATATAATTAAATTAATAAGGTATTGTATAGAGTTCAATTTTTTTTGGATCAATGTATAAAGTTCAAATAAAATTAGGATGTAAAAATACGTCTATCTCATCAAGAGACTTTATTCATATGTAGAGCTGTCAAAATGGGTTGAGCCCGTTGGGTCAGTCTGCCCCGCCATATAAAAATACAAGTTGAACTCATTTTTTCTCAACCCGTTAGGAAGTGGGCCTACAGGGACTGACCCGTTTAGGCCGCGGGTTTTGGCGGGTTGGGGGCGGGCTAGCCCGCCAATTCGCCTTTTTTATTTTAAATAAAAAATTAGTAATATTATTATTATATTATTATAATTAGTTTAAGGACTAGTTTGGATTGATGGTTGGGAAAATATTGGACAAATTAATTCACCCTTCCCCTAGGACTATTAGTCCCACAAATGCATGATAAATAGTAAAAAATTAGCGGGTCTTGCATTAAATCCGGGCCACAATTAATCAAACCAAACGTTTGATTAGTCGGGAATGAAAAGTCAATCAAGCCTAATCCATGTTAATCTAACAAACCAAACATACCCTAATAGTATTATAGAAAAATAACAAAAGTTTGTCCAGTCTTTGATATTTATTCAACAACTCAAAATCAACCAAAATTTAGAAGTAAAAAATAGTCAAACACAACAAGCCTTTGTCTCGCATTACAAATTTGCGTTGCTCGCTTCGTTTGTTTTAGTTCCAAAGCCAGACGCTGACCTTCTAATTATAGTTTCATTTTTATATTTTAAATTATGATAATAGATTTAATAATGAGTGTGTAGATAAATATTAAAAGACTTTAAATTTTGAAAATGAAGATAATGAATTTAATAAATAATTTTATTTAAAAAAAATCGGATTGGCCCGCTGAAATCCGCAGCCCACTCCTTTGTGGGTTGGGTTGAGGTTTTGACAGCCCGCCCCCGCACAGCCAAATAGCAGACTTTTGCGGTTTTGGCCTGTCCCGCCCCACCGACCCATTTTGACAGCTCTGTTCATATGTAAACTACAATTATATAAAATTATCAAAATTGCAATAAAAAATTCACAACTATATATTTACACTTCTCAACTAATCAATATTTATTAAATACTTACTCCCTCTGTCCCGTATTAATTTTCATAGGTAAGTGGACACGTAAATTAAGAAAATGTAATAATGAATGGAGTTTTGAGAGCTAATTTTGTAAAACTTTATGTATAAAGTAAAGAATGAGTTGACTTTTGTGTATGTGTGGAGAAAAAATAATGGCATTTGTGTAAATTTGAGGATATTTTAAGGGTAAAGTTTATAAAGGGTTTTCCATTTTAAGAGTGTGATAGTTATTGTCGGACAGCCCGAGGAAAGTGTTAAAGTTATTGTGGGACGGAGGGAGTATATTTTATTAATAAGGTGTGAGATAATATTTACTAAAAAAAATGTAACCAAACTTTTAATAAAAAGTAGTAGTAGTCAATAAATTGTAAAATGAAGTTTCCGTTAGATGAACACGTGTCCAGATGTGATCTTTCATTTTTCTACGTGTTAACAAGTTTGTGTGTACGCGAGACGTGGCACACTACAGAGTCGGTGGTGGTTATTTTATTTTTGTTTTTAATTAGAATTGTTGTCAGGTACATTGGGAGTAAGAAAACAGGGTTAATTGAATCATCCGATGCTGCAAAAGAATTTATATCACAACTACTTTTCTGCAAAATTAATTGGGTTCCAGTTTTTTTTATATATATAAATAATAGGGATTATATTTTTCTTAATACATTAAGTTATCAAAAATTTTGAATTTAGTTCACTAAATTTTCACTATTTGAATTTAATCAATTTATTTTAATTTTAGTCCAATTACATGCTATATAGCAAATTTAACATGTTATTTTTTAAAACACACTCCCATAAAATGTTATACACACCCCAAATATTAAACATATCACACTAAAATTTAAAAATCATTTTTTATTACTATACTCACACCAATTCTTTTCTATTTAATAATTAAACTAAAAAAAAGGTGAGAATTTAAATTAATAAAATCTATAAAAAATTGCCTAAATCTCCAAAAATTAAATAAAGATAAAAAAATTAATTAATTTAATTAGTTTTAAAGATTTAGTTAATTTTTTACTATTTTTAAAAAAATTTAGTAAATTAAAAAAATATCAGCTCAATCTGAAAAAATCATTAAATTAAATAAAAAAATTCAACAATATTAAAAAATCAACTAAAATTTCAAAACTAATTTAAATTAATTATTTTTTTAGCTTTATTAAAATTTTAAAGATTTAGGTATTTTTTAATATTAATTTTAATTTTTACTTTTTTTAATTAAATACTTTTTAACAATTTATTAAATATTTTTATAATTTTATTTAACTTTAATTGATTTTTGAATTTTTGTATTTAACATTTAGAATGTATATAATATTTATGGGGTGTTAGTAAATTAATGTAATATAAAAGAAATATTTAAAAGAATAATAAAATAAAAAAGTTTAAAATTTTAATTTATTAATACTCCTTTCGTCTCGTAATTACTTTCACATTTTTCTTTTCGAACGTTTCACAATAACTTCCGCACCCTTAAAATGGAAAACTCTTTATAAACTCCACCCTCACAATATTCTCAATTTTACACAAATATCATTACTTTTTCTCCACACATACTCAAAACTAAAAGTTAACTCATTTATTTTTACTTTATACATAAAGGTTTATAAAATTACCCCTCAAAATCCTCACTAAATTCACTTTTCTTATTTTGTGTGTCTCTCATATGTGAAAGAAATCACGGGACGGAGAAAGTATTTTATTTGCGTTCTAACTTCTTTAAAAATATCGACAATAAGATTAAATAAAATTTAAAAATAGTATAAAATCAACTAAATCTTTAAAAAATTAATTAATTTATTATAGCTTTGTTTAAATTTTGAAGATTTATGCGTTTTTTATAGATTTTTATTTATATTTTTTATATTAATTTTTATTTTTTTTAATTTAATTATTTTTAGTAATTTATTAAACAGAAAATAATTGAGGTATGTGTAGTAATAAAAAATAATTTTTAAATTATAGTGTAGTTTGTATATAATATTTTATGGGTGTGTGAAAAATATAATCCCTAAATAATACTGAATTGATCTATGCTATTTTTAGACATGGATTTATATTGCACACACGTCGGCGACGTCGTAAATTTTAATCTTAATTGTTTTTACTTTTTATAATTTAAACAAATTTTCACATTTCTCCTACAACTTCTCATTTAATTTTTTTTTTTTTTTTATATTCCTGAAATGGTTGTTCAACATCGACTAGGCGATCCCGCTCAGAACTATCCAGTCAACGATCGCTTTTGGGGCCTCAAGTTCATCAATTCGCTGATCAACTTCGGGCTCCATCCACGATCGCAAGCGTTACAATAGATATGTTTAACAATTAAAAACCGTCGATTTCGATTTGTAACAGCTGGTTAACCAGTTAGAGAAATAATTTAATTGCAACTTTTTAATTGCAACTTAGCCGATTACGGTTACGGTAGAACACGTTTTAAATAATATAAAATTTTTAAAAGCTGTCTTCCACAAATTTTGGAGGAGACTTAATACAAAACTCTAATGTCACGAAATTTGAAAATTACACCAAACCCCCCCAAACAATTGAAAAGTGCAAAAGTAACACTAAAAAAATAATAAAAAACAATTTTGACCCCTCAAACGATAAAATTTGACTAAAAAACGTTGAACTTCAAATTTCCGTCTAAATTTTTTGGGTGTTCTTATTTCTTAAAAGATTACAGTACCACTTGTACTACATCAATCAAACTTGTAAATTCATCATATCCATGTTCTCTAATTGTTCAATTTATTTTGTTCTTGGAATGAATGGAACTTTGGGTTTAAAAAAGTTAGTAATTGTTTGCTTTAATTTGAATAATTTGATGTCAAATTTATTTAGTTGTAATATAAAGAATTTTTTTACACAAATGGAATCGGGTCCTTAATTCACATTAGATCAATTCGTTACCATTTAAATGAGTGGATAGAGTCAAATATTTTGGCTTATGACGTCAGTGGGCCCATCCTCAGAGGAAAGTGATTTCCAACGAGTCAGCATAGGTCCACAATTGGAAAAATCTTTACTCACGTAATTTTGTGTCCTTAATGTTTTACCATCTGTATAAACGTATAATATGCATAATAATAATAATAGTATAATAATATACCATATAAAAAAAAGGTATATAAGAGTTTGAGATTTTCAGTGAAGGACTTCATCCCTCCGAATTCTCAGTGAAGGACATTCTGGCTATTATAAATAACCACCATTTTCTTTCTCCAAAATGACACCAAAATATATTCTTCTTCTTCATTTCTTCAGATTTGAGTCACTACCTTCTTCTTCATTTCTTCAGATTTGAGTCCATGACTATCATCATTCAGCAACATGACTTTGGTAATTTTCTGCAATTTTTTTTCCTTTTTTTAAATTATTTATTTAGCTCTTCTTTATCCATTTTTTAAATTATTTTTCTTCAGATCTATGCTTTTCGATGTTTTCTCCGTGTATGTAGTAATCTTAGAAAAAGAAATTCATTGTTCTTGTTGGGTTAATTTTGAAATATTTTCGGATTTAATTTTAATTTTTTTTTTTTAATAAAAAAAAACAGGAGTTGGAGTGGAGGAAAAGGATCCCAATTTGTACTTGGAGGGAGGATTTGTGGTGCCACATGCCAATTCTTTTGGCCATAACTTTAGGTCTCTCTCATCCCCACAATTTACTGCTAATTATTCAATTATGCATCAAAATTTTGATTAACCATAATATTGGAATCATATATTTAAGAAAGATGTCTAATTAAGTCTAAAATAAAATTTATATTCACGAATATCCTCTTTTGATTGGACTATAAATATTTCAGCATATCTCCACAAAAGATCGATCTTTGGACTTTAGAGGACTTGGACAATCGATTTTTAACAAAAAAATTGGAAAGTTGATGTACTCCCTCCGGTTTTTTTATAAGATGTTTTAGAGAAATTTATTAGAATTTAGAAAGGGTATGTTTTGACAAATATACCCTTAGATAATAAAGAAGGTTTTTAATTTCATTTTATAATACATATTAAATTTCAATTCTTTCCAAAGTTAAGAGAGGGCATAATTGGAATAAACATTGTAAAAAATCTAAAACATATTATATTTATGCACAAGAAAAAAAGTGTAAAACATCCTATAAAAAAAACGGAAGGAGTATATTTTATCTGCAAATTTATTTTATCTCAAATTGAATACTCCAATCCAAATAAAGAGTCAAGAGACTCTGGTTCTGATAATAAGTTAATCAACTATTATTGTTACTGTTATTTAATATTCGGATAAAAATTTAATTATAAGTAGCCATCTTTAAAGTATGTTTAGCCTATTTTAGGTTTTAACCAAAAAAAAATCAAATAAAAGGCAATTCTTTGTTTGGTTAGGGTAAACTATTGCTCCTATAGTCTTGAGGCCCACATGTGTTTCCAAGACCAATAAATAGTCTGGCCCAAAGTCTAAGCATCTCTCTGAGTCTTGGAAATATTTTTTCAGAAATTTTTAATACTGTATTTTTTATGTGATTAATATTTTAATTTCAGTTCAATATAAATTTCTAAATGAATTTGATATATGTGAATTGTGTAACAGGGATTATGATGCTGAAAGTGAGAGGCAAGAAGGGGTGGAACTTTTCTACAAAACCAATCACATTAACCAAACTTATGACTTTGTAAGTTACTATTCAATGAAATTTATTTATTTTTTAATTCAAAATTTCATTACTTCCCTTTTTTTTTTTAATTATATATAGTAATTTAATAAATAACTATAAAAAATGGTACTCCACGTTCCAAATTATTTATCAATTTTAGCTATTTTCACCTAATTTATTTTCAATTAACCCCACTCAAAGATCTCAATGGTTTTTTTTTTTTAAATACAGGTGAAGAGAATGAGAGAAGAATATGGGAAATTGGACAAAGTGGAAATGAGCATTTGGGAATGCTGTGAACTCCTGAACAGCGTTGTTGACGAAAGTGACCCTGATTTGGATGAGCCTCAAATTGAGCACTTATTGCAAACTGCTGAAGCTATTAGAAAAGACTTCCCTGATCAAGATTGGCTCCATCTCACTGCTCTCATTCATGGTACTACTCGAACACGAAAACTAAGAAAAAAATAAATTTAGGACACATAGATTAATTACAGTACTCCTAAATTAATTTAATTTCTTTACAAACCATGTCATATTTATAAATTTTATATAATTTGTTTAATTAGATCTTGGAAAAGTCCTCCTTCTTCCTAGCTTTGGAGAGCTTCCACAGTGGGCTGTTGTAGGTGACACGTATCCAGTTGGTTGTGCCTTCCACGAATCTATTGTTCACCACAAGGTAATAATTTAATTCTACTTAATTAATTACTACATATGTATCATCAAATATTTTCATTTAAAACTATAAATTGATTATAATTTTAATATTGCAGCATTTCAAGGAAAATCCTGACTACAATAACACTGCTTATAATACCAAGTTCGGAGTTTACGACAATGGGTGTGGACTAGACAATGTGCTCATGTCTTTCGGGCATGATGACTACATGTATCTGGTACATATTTTTTTATAAAAATGAATTAAATCAATATTTATGTTATTTTCGAGATATTTTATTTAATCGTTTATTTCCAGGTAGCAAAGGAAAACAAATCAACTTTACCCTCTGCTGGACTCTTCATCATCAGATACCACTCCTTTTATGGTAATTAATAAGTAAAAAAAAATTAAAAAATCAAACCAAAGTATATATTCGATAAATTATTGAGTACATCATAACATTACATTGATCGTCGACTTGCAGCATTGCATAGAGGGGGAGCGTACGAGCACTTGATGAACGAGGAAGACAAGGAAAATCTTAAGTGGCTTCAGATTTTCAAGTATTATTATTATATAGCTAAACCTTAATTTGAATTATCATGAAATTAAAATCAATTTATTTTGTTTCCGTTAGTTGATATTTTTATAATTAAATATGGTTTTGCAGCAAGTATGATTTATACAGCAAGAGCAAGGTTCGGGTTGATGTGGAGAAAGTTAAGCCGTACTATCTCTCTCTCATTGAAAAGGTATAAATTCACACAAGGTTCACGAATCATTAAATTAAATAATGTTTATATGTTAATTTATCATTAATCTCATTTAATCAATTGTTATTTCATTTTAATTGCAGTATTTTCCTGAGAAACTGAAGTGGTGAAAGCTTGGCAAGATGTGGAAATGAAGGAGAGAGAGATCGATCGTGTGTGTGTGTGTTTTTTTTTTTTAAATGTGTGGTATTTCATACTACACCGTAGCCACATATCTGTTGGACTGAATAAATGTGGCATCTTGTTTTGTTGTATGAGAGTGTATAGTATATGCACTTCATATATTTCTCGAGTTTTGGTATTACTATTACCAAATATTTGTTGAAATGGTATACAATGTTCCTCTTATGTGAATGTGATTTATAAAATATGTTATTTAAAGTAGTACTCCGTAGTAACTATTCTTGGATAGCAGAAGATAAAATAATAATAATAATAAATAATAAATTAAAATAAAACAATATACTGGATAGATCCAATTTCATTTTAATCTATTCAAACAAAGCTGCTCTTATCTTTAATGTCAATGGGGAGTCATGAATCTTGACCATGGACATCGATTAACCTTTGTTTCTTGTTCTAGAATATTATTTTAATTTATTATTATATATTTTGAAACTAAGGAAATCTAGTCCATTAATTATATAGTCAATTTTTTTCCTTCATATTTTATTAAAACTGAAAATGTTAAGACTCTCTTCTCATCACAAGAAAATTTGACACTTGTATATAGCAAGGGTTCAATTAATTTAGTTTAAATCCCACAAGAATCAAACTTTACTTATAAATTATGTGATAATTAACAGTATGAAAGAACCATGACTTTCCTACGAAAGCAGTAAAACCAATCTTATTATTAATAGTTTTATTTCGCACTAGCTTTCATTTAGTTTCTTAATTTTAAATATTTAATAAGTATTTGTCCAGTTTCTGAGGATGAATTTAGTTGCTTTTGTGAACACACATACTCTTGTAAGACTTATATTTTTGTATGCTGAATTTATATAATCATTGTTTCTCTCATCTCATGCACACGCTTATAATCAGAATGACATTTATAAATCTATGATACATATGTCAAGAATCAAATCTGAGAGAATGATGTGTAGGGATTTTTATCACGATTATTATTATTATTATTTTTAAAACTGTTAATCTCAAGGGGGTGTATTCAATTGAGACTCTGTTGGATTTTTTTGGACTTTTAAAATCTGGGGTATTCAATCCGCATTTTTAAAAGTCTTTCAAAATTTTGAGGTATTCAATACGGATTTTAAAAAGTCTTTAGAAATTTTTAGGTATTCAACAATCTATGAATTTTAATACTCTATGAATTTCGTTGGATTCTCTTTAAAAAATATAAATAAATTTCACTATTCAAAATCTCTTCTAAAAAGTAGAGATTTCAATGGATTCTCTCAGAAACTCAAGAGGAGAAAGTAGTGTATTTTGAACCACAAAATTCTGCACAGCTCATAGTTCACAAAATCTAAAAGCGGTTCATCTTCCTGCTCTTCTTCAAACGAATCTTCCTACTCTTTCTTCAAACAAAATAAAATCTAACCATGTCCTTAGATAAGCATCACATATTCTTCACCACCATTATTATTATCGTGAAAACTGTATTTTAAAATTATATTTTTTCTTTAAAATTTATAGTATATCGTTATGTTAGCAATATCAAGGTCGTCACTCTAGTAATCGACGTCAACTCCCCAGTAGTTTTTGATATCATCTAAAAGATTTTGGTGGTCAAGGTCGTCACTCCAGAAATACAAGATTTTGGTATTTTCAAATCACAAGTTCCCATTTCAAACACAAGGAGAATTAGTACTAGCTTGGACTGGATTACACACCGTGTGGAAGAGGAAAAATTGGAATTGCTTTCTTAAAGCCAACCACAACAAGCTAATGCATTGAGAACCAGTATTGCTAATAACAATGAAGATATATTTTTGATATTTTTTCTAAATAATTTAGATAATTTTTTTTATATACAAGTGTGTTCAATATACGTTTGCATCAATAGGGGAGTAGTTTATGGAAATTCATTTAAATAAATAAAAAAATGTGTATTTCAGAATCCTGTCAAATCTATGAAAATCCATATAAATCAATAAAAAAGTCAGTCAAACTCTGCATAGAGTCTATGAATTTTCTAAATCCACTGACTTTTTAAAGTCCAAAAAAATCAAATAGAATCTCAATTGAAGAAAAAAAAAAATAATGATTCTGAATTTTTTTATCAAACTTCCAAACACCACCTAACTTGATGTGAGAAAAGCAATTCAGCATCACAGCTAGAAATTAACGGTAAATTGAGTAATAAAGTTAACTAATTACAAGCAAGGCCCAGTAAACTCCATCGGCCACTTCAACAGTCTTCACATATCCCACATCGAAAAGGCAACGACCAATTCATCCCTTTTTATAAAGAAAGCGTAGCATTGCAGGACATGACCTTACTTGAACAGGATCTGTTCCTCAGCTGGTTGGGATTGTCGAGCAGCTGTTCGACAGACTAATTATATTTTTTGTACTGTTTTTTCACACACATTCTTCTTGAATTCCTGGTGCAAGTACTTCAAACAAAATCAACTGTACTTGAAATGTTTTAGTTTACTTTTTTGGTTAGAAAAGATAGAAACATGGAAGTTAGACTTAGTAATGAACCCAATAAAAAAAAAGAGTCAGGCAGGTGTGTCTTCAACTACAGGCACTTGGTTGGTTGACCAATACTTCAAGTATGTTTTGCTCTTTCTTTTGTTATTCCTCCCTCCTCTGCAGCAGCAACCATGATTCATACAGATTTATTGATTGATTTCCACATAGTCAACCTTCTCTCTTTTCAAAGGTCAAGCATTTTTGTTAATTTCATAGCCTAAATTCGCGTTTATGTACGTTGAGGCTCCTGTGAGTGTACGTTATCTCATAATCTTAGAATCAGCACACTAAGTGAGTAGTGAGCTGATAGGATCAGATAAGATGACTTAGGCCGAAATCAGATGAGTGGAATGGTTTCAATCAGTTGAGGAGGTGATGCTTAGACTTCAGCAGAGTTGTTCAACAGAGTTGGTCAGCACAGTACTGGATCAGCACAGTATGAAGTCTATCAGCAGAGTTAGCTTTTGATCATCAGAGCAGAAGAGTTGGGTATCAGAACACTAAGTAGTGATCTGATCTTTATGGACAAGTCTTCTGATATGAAAGTTAGTTAGTTTAACTAACTGTCTTACAGTTACAACAACTTGAGGGCATAACTACCATTTCAGTTGGGCAATAACAGAGCACATGGGTTGTTACAAGCGATTGCAAATGGTTGATAACTACTCAAACAGTTCCTAACAGCAGCAACTACCTTTGGTCTTTATAAACTCTTGTTTGTGTACATTGTAAAGGTTAGAGAGAGAGATTTAGTACGTTATTGTATTCTTTGTGTTGTGTGAGTTCACGAGTGAAGTGAGGAAATATCCTATTCCGAGTGAATGAGTGTGTAAACATTCTTTATCAATCAAAGAAGTACTAGTCTGATCCAGTGGATGTAGATCACATTGATCGAACCACTTAAATTCCCGTGTGCTGTTTTTCTCGTTGCTTACTTTTCTAAATTACTATCCTAGAGAAGTTATTTCTTCTATATTCAAGTGTTCTAATTAGTTGGAGACGTCTAACCGATCGGAATCAACTTGACAATTGGCGCCGTCTGTGGAAAATCGAAGTAGCTGCAGATCTAAGATGGGGAATTCTACCAAGTACAACATAGAGAAGTTTACAGGCACTGGAGATTTTGGGCTGTGGAAGGTCAAAATGCAGGCCCTCCTTGAACAGCAAGGATTATTCGAAGCTCTCGAAGAATTCTAAGAGATTGCAGAAGAATCTGCAACAGCTGCGGCTGAAAGGAGCAAGATGCTCAGAAAAGCTCGAAGCACGATCCTACTCTGCCTTGGAGATAAGGTATTGAGGGAGGTTGCTAAAGAGAAGTCAGCGAAGGAGGTTTGGGATAAGCTTGAGAAACTATATATGGTGAAAACTCTTGCTAACCGACTCTATTCGAAACAGAAGATGTATGCCTTTAGAATGAGAGATGACAAACCCATAACGGAGCAACTAGATGAGTTCAACAAGATTCTTGATGATCTGGAAAATTTGGATGTCAAGTTAGAGGAAGAGGATAAGGCTCTGATCTTGTTGAGTGCTCTGCCTAAGTCCTTTGAAATCATAAAGGACACCATCTTGTATGGTAGAAAGGAGGCAATCACATTGGAGGATGTGATCTTGGCTGTCAAGTCCAAGCTGTTACATAATAAGACATCTCAAGGAGATAAAAGTAGCAGTGGGGAAGGATTGGCAATCAAGGGAGGACATAAGAAATCTGTCTCCAAGAAGGGGTCTAGTCAACCCAAGGGAGCTGATAAGGGTAAATCAGCAGTGTCAAATCAAGGGGAAGTAGTGTACCACCACTGCAACAAACCTGGGCACTTTAAGAGTACTTGTTACAAGTACAAACAGCTTATGAGAAAATCTGGTCCTAAGAACCCTGTTGATAAGAATCAAGCAAATCAAACCCAAGATGATAAGGAGCAGAAAGGCTATGAGTCAGCTCAGTCACTATCCATCACTTCCACTAAAGAGCAGCAAGATTGGATTTTAGATTCAGGGTGTTCTTTCCACATGACTCCAAGAAGAGAGTGGTTTCATGATTTTAAGCATCAAAATGGAGGTTTTGTGTTATTAGGGAATGATCACACTTGCAAAGTTAGAGGTGAAGGTACAGTACACTTGAAGATGTATGATGGAGTAGTGAGGATTCTCAAGAGGGTCAGGTATGTTCCTAAACTCAAGAGAAATTTGATATCTCTTGGTATGCTGGATTCATTGGGCAATAAATTCCAGTCAGAAGATGGAGAGCTCAGAGTTTCAAAGGGGAAGCTTACTGTTCTTAAAGGTGAGAGAAGAAATGATCTCTACTTTCTTAAGGGGGGAACAATTATAGGCAGATCAGATGTGGCAAGGGTGCAAGACAACTCAATGTTGTGGCACAGAAGACTAGGTCATGTAGGAGAGAAGGGCCTACTTGAGCTAAGTAAGCAAGGACTGCTATGTGGTGACAAGATCACAAAGCTTGATTTGTGTGAGCACTGCATTCTTGGGAAATCCAAGAGATTGAAGTTTGGAAAGAGTTCACACTCTACTAAAGGAATTTTGGACTATGTCCATTCAGATTTATGGGGGCCAGCTAGGAATCAGACCAGAAGTGGTGGGAGATACTTCATGTCTATCATAGATGACTACTCAAGGAAGGTATGGATCACTATCCTGAAATCCAAGTCAGAAGCATTTGAAAAATTTAAGGAATGGCTCACTGAGGTGGAGAACATTTCTGGAAAGAATCTCAAGCATTTGAGAACTGATAATGGGCTGGAGTTCATATTAGAAGAGTTCAATGTTTTCTGCAAGAAGAAGGGTATAGTGAGGCATAGAACAGTACCAGGTACACCTCAGCAGAATGGAGTAGCTGAGAGAATGAACCAGACTTTACTTGAGAGAGTTAGATGCATGTTGAGCAGCTCTGGATTGCCTAAAGTATTTTGGGGAGAAGCAGTGTCAACAGCAGCCTACTTGATAAACAAAAGCCCTTCCTCAGCTGTGCAATTTAAAACCCCAGAAGAGTTATGGTCTGGCCATGCAGCTGAGTACAGTAATTTGAAGGTGTATGGTTGTTCAGCATATGCCCATGTCAAGCAAGATAAGCTTGAGCCTCGAGCCTTGAAATGTGTGTTCATAGGATATCCTTCAGGTGTGAAAGGATACAGATTGTGGTGCCTAGAAGCTGGAATGCAGAAGTGCATTATCAGTAGAGATGTAACTTTTGATGAGAATAGAATGTCATTGAAAGAGGAGGTAAGCTCCAGTACAACACACAACAAACCAGATGAGACACAGGTGGAGGTGGAGCATGGTGACATCAGAACACTAATTGAAGAGCAGATTGATCCAGATGAGGAGGAAACTACTCATAGTGATACTGATCTTCATGATTATCAGCTGACTAGGGACAGATCAAGAAGAGATGTCCACCCACCTCAGAGGTATGGTCAAGCTGACATAGTATCTTTTGCATTATGTGCAGCCCTTGAGGTGGAGTCTTTGGAGCCTAAAACTTACACAGAAGCCATCAACTGCCATGACAAAGAGAAGTGGTTAGTTGCTATGGAGGAAGAACTGTTATCTCTTAACAAGAACCAGACTTGGGAGATTGTTGAGAGACCTAAGAACAAGAAACTTGTTGGGTGAAAGTGGATCTACAAGAAGAAGGTGGAGGCTCAGAGAAGTGGCAAGATTAGGTACAATGTTAGGTTTGTAGCTAAAGGATTTACACAGAAAGAAGGTATTGACTTTAATGAAATCTTCTCACCTGTTGTAAAGCATTGTAGCATCAGAATCTTGTTGGCTATGGTTGCTCAATATGAATTTGAGCTGCATCAAATGGATGTGACCACAACATTTCTTCATGGGACCTTAGATGAGAAGATCTACATGAAAATACCAGAAGGGTTGGACATAGAAGATGGAGAAGACAAAGTGTGCTTACTCAGAAAATCACTATATGGCCTCAAATAAAGCCCTAGACAATGATACTTAAGGTTTGATGAGTACATTTGCTTAGTTGGTTTTGCAAGAAGCTTGTATGACAGCTGTGTTTACTTCAGGAGGGTTGGGAGTTCAGTTACCTATCTTCTGCTGTATGTAGATGATATGTTAATAGCTGGGGAGTCTATTAACAGTATCAATCAAGTTAAGGAGATTCTCAAAAGGGAGTTTGAGATGAAAGATCTTGGTGAAGCTAAAGTGATTCTTGGGATGGAGATCAGTAGAGTTGAGGGAGCAATTCAGCTTAGTCAGCCTACCTATCCGAGGAAGGTGTTAGAGAGATTCAGAATGAATCAAGCTAAGGCAGTTTCTACACCAATTGGTCAGCATCAGAAGCTATCCAATCAGATGTGTCCCAAGAACAGCCAAGAAAGAGCTCAGATGAGTAAGGTTCCTTATGCCATTGCAGTAGGGAGTTTAATGTATGCTATGGTGTGTTGTAGACCAGATTTAACTCATGCAATGAGTGTAATCAGCAGATACATGAGTGATCCAGGCTTAAGTCATTGGGAGACAGTTAAGTGGGTCATGAGATATGTTCTGGGATCAGCTGAGAAAGGTCTGAAATTTCAGAAGATATCAGATGAGGGAGAAGCACTTGTGGCATATGTTGATGTCGACTATGCAGCCAATGTAGACACAAGAAAGTCCTTAACAAGGTATGTATTCACCTTATTTGGTACAACTATATCATGGAGGTCAATACATCAGTCCGTAGTTGCATTATCTACTACAGAATCATAATATGTAGCCTTGACTGAGGCAGTTAAGGAGAGCATGTGGCTTAGGGGTATCTTGAAGGAGTTTGGTATATCACAAAGAAGTGTGATTGTCTTCTGTGATAACCAAAGTGCAATACATCTTGCAAAGCATCAGGGGTATCATGAGAGAACTAAGCACATAGATGTGAAGCTGTACTTTGTAAGAGATATTGTAGAGAATGGGGTGGTCCAGGTAGTGAAGATTGCTACAAAGGAGAACCCTGCTGATGCGTTCACTAAGGCATTGCCAAAAGAGAAGTTTGGTTTGTGTCTTAGACTTATTGGACTGCATTAATTCCTCTGAGGAGAAGGCTACTGTTCTTGTGGCAGAAGATCAGTAGTGGAGGCTATTCTTTGAGGAGAATAGTGTTAGTGTTTTGTTTTTAGTGGAGATTAGTTCGATTATGAGCTAAAGGTGGAGAATTGTGAGTGTTATCTCATAATCTCATAATCAGCACACTAAGTGAGTAGTGAGTTGATAGGATCAGATAAGATGACTTAGGCCGAAATCAGATGAGTGGAATGGTTTCAATCAGCTGAGGAGGTGATGCTTAGACTTCAGCAGAGTTGGTCAGCAGAGTTGTTCAGCAGAGTTGGTCAGCAGAGTTGGTCAGCACAGTACTAGATCAGCACAGTATGAAGTCTATCAGCAAAGTTAGCTTTTGATCATCAGAGCAGAAGAGTTGGGTATCAGAACACTAAGTAGTGATCTGATCTTTATGGACAAGTCTTCTGATATGAAAGTTAGTTAGTTTAACTAACTGTATTGCAGTTACAACAACTTGAGGGCATAACTACCATTTCAGTTGGGCAATAACAGAGCACATGGGTTGTTACATGTGGTTGCAAACGGTTGATAACTACTCAAACAGTTCCTAACAACAGCAACTACCTTTGGTCTTTATAAACTCTTGTTTGTGTACATTGTAAAGGTTAGAGAGAGAGAGATTTAATACGTTATTGTATTCTTTGAGTTGTGTGAGTTCACGAGTGAAGTGAGGAAATATCCTATTCCGAGTGAATGAGTGTGTAAACATTCTTTATCAATCAAAGAAGTACTAGTCTGATCCAGTGGATGTAGATCACATTGATCGAACCACTTAAATTCCTGTGTGCTGTTTGTCTCGTTGCTTACTTTTCTGAATTACTATCCTAGAGCAGTTATTTCTTCTATATTCAAGTGTTCTAATTAGTTGGAGACGTCTAACCGATCGGAATCAACTTGACAGCTCCGTAAATTGTTTGTTGCTTGATTTATGTGGCATTGAAATATTTTGTCTTTCATCACTGGATTAAGATAAGATGCCCCACCAAAAATATGTAAACCAATTTTCCTTATTACCTTTTCAAAGTAAAAGTATTACCTGTGAAGAATAAGAACAGATATGGCTTATGCTGCACTTCTTTCAGTTATTCAAGTTCTGGAGGAGCAGAGAACACTTCAAAATCACTTTTCCAACCTCTTTAGTATCAAACAAAAAATCAGGACACTTCGTGACAACTTCTTTTTCTTGCAAACTTTCCTAGAACACGATCTGCCCCACAGACACAGTGAACAAGTAACTGATTCCCTGGAAAGTCGAATCAGAGAAGCAGCATACCATGCTGAAGATCTCTTTCGATTCCCTGTTATGATCCGTCTAAAATTATATCAAGATGTACCACATGTGGTCAATGAAGTTGATCTCATTGTCAAAGAGGTGGTCATGATCATGGAAACTCGTAAAATCAAATGTTTGCAGCTCAGCAATGATACTGCAGATCTGGCCTCTCCAAGAGTGGCACCCGTTGGGAAAACCACTATGGTGGGATTTGATAATGAAATAATTCAAATAAAGGAACAATTATGTGGTGGATCATCCAGTCTACAAATCATCCCAATCGTCGGGATCGGAGGAATTGGCAAGACTGCTTTAGCCACAAATGTCTTTTATGATTCGCTTATTGCATATCACTTTCATGTTCGTGCTTGGACGACCATAACACAAGATCACAAAGTGCCAACTATTCTCCTAGGCCTCTTACACTCAATGACTCTAAGTCAAAGAATGGGAGAACTAGCAGAGTTTTTGTACAAAAGTCTCAAGGGGAGAACGTATCTCATCGTATTGGATGATATATGGAGCACAGACACTTGGGATGATGTAAAGATGCTATTCCCAGACGACCATAATGGAAGTCGTATCATCTTAACCACCAGACTAGCCGATGTGGCTTATTATGTCAACTATTCTGGCCCATTCCATCAGATGCAGTTTCTCAACAACGAGCAAAGCTGGAACCTTCTTTGTGAGAAGGTGTTTGGACAAGAACATTGTCCTCTTGAATTGGAGGAAACTGCGAAATTGATAGCAAGAAACTGTAGAGGACTTCCTATTTCAATAATTCTGGTTGCAGGGCTCCTGTCCAAGATAAGAAGGATAAAGTATGAATGGACTAACATTGCAAGAGATGTTAGTATAGCTGTGTGATTCACGTGTTATACAACACTAAAATAAACAACCGCAAGTGTACGGTGTCTATCGTAGCGTGATAAGCACGAGGTCGATCCCACAATGAGGTTTAGCGTAAAAGGGCAGTTTGTTAATTGAGTTCTAAGTAGACGTGATCGAATAGATTGAATGTTGAATTACCCCTAAGATTGCCTAATAATATGTCACGAATAGACAACGAAAGAGTAGATACGAAATCGATCAAATAGCATACGAATCAAGAAACGAAAGTAAAATGGATGAAAACTCAAAGAAAGAAGGTGGATCCTAAAGCACATGCAATACTAATGTATCCATTCATGATTAACTATCTACTTAAGTGGTGTTCATGTTTTGTCTATAAGATTGATCACATAATAATGAATTAAAAGTTCTTTCGATCCAAGTAATTCAAAGGAAATACCACACAACTTAGTATCTCTACCTAAATTGCACAATAAGACCCAATCAAGCTCCTAAGATCATCATACATCTTCCTAATCATTGATCATCTTTCAATCTCACAATAAAATTAGGTCAAATGCTTGCAATCAATCAACCAAACTAGATTTCTCAACCTAATTCAATTAACTAAGATTAACATATCATCATTGTACACTAATGACATGCTTTGCAATGAAACTCAAGTATCCAAATAGAATTAAGTCACACAAACACCAATTAAGCAAAATATTAATTCATAAACTTCAACAAAAGTATTTACAAGGCTTTAGAATCACAAAGTGTTTAGCCAACTACTAGCATAATGAAATTACAAAATTCAAATGTAAAAACTAAATCAAAAGAAAGAGAACAAAGAAGCTTAGTCTAGATTGTGGTGGGGAATGAAATTTGCAAGTTATTGCATCCTTTCTTCCTTGAATTGATGGAGAATTGAGAGAGGAATGGCCAAATCACCTTGGAGTATGTGAAACTATGTGTGGGAATTGATGAATTAGGGGTGAATGGCTTGAATTTCAAGAAAGAGGGTTTATATAGTGTTTGGGTAGGGTTTGGATGGCATAATTGCAAGTTGGTCCCTAAAAAATGGCCAAAATGTGAAGATGGCACCGAAATTGGAAATTGGCTTGGGTGGGGCTTGGCACTCGGCCGAGTTAGGGTCACTCGGCCGAGTGGATCACTTAAAGAGCGTGCCACGATTTTGTCTAACCGAGACTCGGCCGAGTTAGGGTTACTCGGCCGAGTGCGCAGTAAAATTGAAACTCGCATATTCGGCCGAGTTGGCTCACTCGGCCGAGTGATTCTCAATTCCAGGAGCTACGACATTCAACTTGACTCGGCTGAGTTGGCTCACTCGGCCGAGTGCGTAGTAATGTGCAAACTCGCAGATTTGGCCGAGTTGAGTCACTCGGCCGAGTGCGCAGTGATGTCCAAAGTTTCAGATTCGGCCGAGTTGAGTCACTCGGCCGAGTTCCCTCCTTCTCTTCTCGTTTCATGCATAACTCTTGCCTCGGGTGTGGGATTGACTCGATTCTTTTGGCTAATCCACTCCGTTTTTCGAGACGAATCCAACCGTGCACTCTTATTTCTGATCCAGTGAGGTATGATTGGTGTTTTGCTCCATATTTCATCGTATTTCCTACAAAATCGACAAAACACAACCTTTCTCTCATTTCGGCTTAAACAATCATATTCAATGCATAATTCAATGAAATCCACATCAAAATACACTTCACATGTACCCTTAAAACGTGTAAATTCCACCCGAATCAAACCCCCCCAAACTTAAAATGTTGTTTGTCCTCAAACAACTAAGCACTTAAAGCAATGAGGGTGGAATGATCACAATGGAATATTCAATGTAATTCACACATGCAAAGTAAAATGTAATGATATCTCTTTCTCAAAGTGCATCTCTCAATGAAGGTCATAGGCTCATTATTGCAACTCACACTCATGGATCAAAGAATGCATAAACACACAACACATTGTGAATGGGAAACATAATCCAAATGCTCAAGTCCTATACTCACATGACAAAGTGTTTCTCTCAAACACACAAACAAATTGAGGATATAAATGCACTCATCAACCAAGTTATGCTATGCAATCACCATATGCTTGCCCAACTTCTATTTTCTACAATACATCAAATGCTCAACAATGTGATCAATAGGACTTTATCAAGGATGTAATATTGGCTCTTTGGAAACGGTAGGATGAATTTGGGAATTTGTGACTCTTCTAGTGGAGGACAAAGCTTGTTGTTTTACAATGTGTGCTTTCACTTTCAAAGCTTACAAACTTCATCCTCACTTTTTTTTTCTTTCTTTTTCAAGCATTCATCACCTTATCTTTTGAACCATTTTTCTTTTCAAGCTTTTGGGGCTCTTGTCCCTCTTTTCTTTTCCTTGATTTTCTTTTCATGTTTCTCTTTTTCTTTCAACTTTTCCACTTTCTCCTTTCACCAAAGATATTCATTCAAGCACATGTTTTCCACTTTGTCTTTTATCCTCCACTAGATGTAGGTATCAAATGCTCAAAAAGGCTAAGTGGTCAACATTGTAGTTTGCCAAGAAAATGAGGAATTAAGCTCAAGGGGCTAACTACGGAAGATTACTTCGGTTTTGGGAAATTTTGGTTAAGTGACTCTTTTAGAACAAGATGGCCTATATCACATCACAAAGTTTCACACAATCATGCTTCCAAACAAGAACTTAGGCAAGTTCTAGAATTACTAGCAATAACCTAGTCCACTCTCAAATGAACTAAACCGGATTATATGCTCGATTTATGGCTCAATTCTCACCGGTTTATTCAATAGAACTCTCACATTCATCAAATGTTCCCAAACAACAACAAATCATGCATCCATGCTATCAAAGATCACGAATGTGAACACAACATGATACTACATTCCAACACCAATCATGCATACATTCAAAGAAAATAGATATCATCACAACTACTCAACAATGGATTCCATTGACTATTCATGCTCACATTTCACCAAAGATCCACTACCCAACATGTGATCAAAATAAACTTAAACAATATAAGCATGTGAAAGCCAAGTGTGCGCCGGTGCAAAATGTGACACAAGTAGAATGACGAATTGGTGCAAGGGTAACAACTAGTAGAAAAATAAAAAGAAAAAAATAACTCCCCCAAACTTAGAATTTTACTATGTATAAATTCTAAGTTTGGGGCTACAAGTTGTTACCTCCCTCCTTGCACATCCAAAGCTCTTTAAAGATCACCATTGCAACACTTGCTTCCCCTCTCCAAAGTTGGTTTTGCTTCTTCTTCATTCTCCAAGACAAGGTATCCACAACTCTCCTCATCCATACCTACAAAATAAACCAAGCTATCAAAACTATCAAAGCAATAAAAACATGAAAGCAATAAAACCTTAGGTTGCCTCCCAAGAAGCGCTATTTTTAACGTCCTATGCCGGACAGTTGCTTCTTCTTTCAAGCCTCATCCAAGCGAAGCGACTCCACCATTCGAAGTTGCTCATTTCCGAAGTAGTGCTTCACTCTTTGTCCGTTCACCACAAAGGTTGTTCCATCCTTACCAATAAGTTCCACATTTCCCATGGGCGTCACATTCTTAATTACAAAGGGTCCCGACCACTTTGACTTCAACTTGCCCGGAAATAGCCTCAACCTTGAGTTGAACAACAAGACTTGTTCTCCAATTTGGAACTCCCTCCTTTCAATCATCTTGTCACGAAACCTCTCAGCTCTTTCTTTGTGAATCTTGGAATTCTCAAAGGCTCCATTCCTAAACTCATCAAGCTCATTAAGCATCATCTTCCTTCTTTCTCCGGATGCCTTAAGATCAAGATTCAACTCGTTGATGGCCCAACGAGTTCTCAACTCCACTTCCACGGGTAGATGACAAGACTTGCCATACACAAGTTGATATGGAGATGTGCCCAAAGGTGTTTTGTAGGCGGTTCGCTATGCCCAAAGAGCATCATCCAACTTGATTGCCCAATCCTTTCTCTTTAACCCAACGGTCTTCTCCAAAATTTATTTCACCTCTCGATTAGCAAGCTCCGTTTGTCCATTAGCTTGAGGGTGATAAGGTGTGGTCACCCTATGCTTCACTCCATACTTTGTCAAGAGTTGATCTAGCCATCGGTTGCAAAAATGTGAACCACCATCACTCACTAGTGCTCTTGGAGTGCCAAAACGAGTGAAAATGTTCTTCCTCAAAAAGTTGCGGACCACCTTGGCATCATTTATAGTGGTTGGAATGGCCTCAATCCATCTTGAAACATAGTCAATGGCCAAAAGGATGTAGGAAAATCCATGAGAGATGGGGAATGGCCCCATAAAGTCTATCCCCCACACGTCAAAAAGTTCCACCTCAATCACATTCTTCATAGGCATCTCATGCCTCTTTGAAATGTTCCCCATCCTTTGACACTTATCACACTTCTTCACAAAAACCTCACAATCCCTAAAGATGGATGGCCAATAAAAACCACTTTGAAGAATTTTATGAGCCGTCCGATTTGCTCCAAAGTGCCCTCCATAAAGGGATGAATGGCACTCTTCAATCACTTTTTCCCACTCATTTTCCGCTAAGCACCTCCTCATGATCATATCCGAACACCATCTATAGAGGAATGGATCCTCCCAAACATAGAACTTGACATCATGATAAAACTTCTTCTTTTGATGGAATGAGAGGTTTGGTGGTGGTATTCCGGTGGCTATGTAGTTCACAAAGTCGGCGAACCATGGACATGTTTCCTTGATGGCAAGGATTTGCTCATCGGGAAACCACTCCTTAATAGGGACTTGGATGTCCTTTTCCTCCACATTCTCAAGTCTTGAGAGATGATCCGCCACCACATTCTCACATCCTTTTCTATCCCTTATCTCCACGTCAAACTCTTGCAAAAGAAGCACCCATCGTATCAACCTTGGTTTAGCCTCTTTCTTCTCAATCAAGTACTTGAGAGCCGTGTGATCCGTATACACTATAGTCTTAGCTCCAACCAAATAAGCTCTAAACTTGTCAAAGCTATATATCACGGCTAGCATCTCCTTCTCCGTTGTGGTGTAATTCTTTTGAGTCGGATTCAAGGTTTTGCTTGCATAGTAGATCACACGAAATAGCTTGTCTCTCTTTTGGCCCAAAGCTACTCCAATGGCATAATCACTAGCGTCACACATGACCTCAAATGGTTGACTCCAATCGGGTGTCACCAACACGGGAGCTTTGATCAAAGCCTCTTTCAAGATTTCAAACGACTTCACACACTCTTCACTAAAGATGAAGATAGCCCCTTTTTTCCAACAATGCACACATGGGCTTGGCTATCTTTGAAAAGTCCTTGATGAATCTTCTATAAAATCCGGCATGCCCAAGGAAACTTCTCACCGCCTTCTCATTGGTTGGTGGGGGTAACTTCTCAATAGATACAATCTTTGCTCTATCTACTTCAAGCCCTTTAGCCGAAACCTTGTGCCCAAGCACAATCCCTTCCTTCACCATGAAGTGGCATTTCTCCCAATTGAGCACCAAGTTAGTATTTATGCATCTTTGCAAAACACAAGAGAGGTTACGTAGACATGTATCAAAGCAATAACCAAATACGGAAAAATCATCCATAAACACCTCCATTATATTTTCAATCATACCATGAAAAATAGCCATCATACATCGTTGGAAGGTGGCGGGAGCATTGCACAATCCAAATGGCATTCTCCTAAAAGCAAAAGTACCATAAGGGCAAGTAAAAGTTGATTTCTCTTGGTCCTTAGGATCAATCAAAATTTGATTGTATCCCGAGTAACCATCAAGAAAGCAATAATACTCATATCCCGCCATTCTATCCAACATTTGATCAATAAAAGGCAAAGGAAAATGATCTTTCCTAGTGGCATTATTCAACACACGATAATTAATGCATACTCTCCACCCCACAATGGTCCTAGTGGCAATTGCCTCTAAAGCATCGGTTGTAACAATAGTCATGCCCCCCTTCTTAGGTACCACTTGTGTTGGACTCACCCACTCACTATCACTTATGGGAAATATTATATCATTATCTAACCACTTCAACACCTCTTTTCTCACTACCTCTTGCATTATGGGATTCAATCTTCTTTGACCTTGGGCTTTAGTCTTAATAGACTCATCTAGTCTAATCTTATGCATGCAAATATGAGCCGGTATACCCTTCAAATCCGAAATATCCCAACTAATAGCCTATTTATAAGTTCTAAGCACCCTAAGCAATTTTTCTAATTCAAGCTCATGCAAGTGTGAAGAAACAATAACCGGAAAGAGGTCACCTTGTTCAAGATAAGCATATCTCAAGTGATCCGGAAGTGGTTTCAAGTCTAGCTTCCTCCCTTTCTCTAGAGCTTTTGGTTCCTCTTTAGCTCCATCCTAGGGTGCTTCCAATGAGTAACATGAGGGCCAAGTGTCAAGATTTTTGTTAGGAAATCTTTGACACTCTTCAAGTAAACCCCCCCCCCCAAACTTGGCTTCTTGTCGTATCTCCATGAATTTCTCCTACTTTTTGATTGGAAGTTGTTGGGATATGAATCCTATAAACAATGTTCTAGTTGATGAAAGTATGTTTTGATGGCCAAAAGCAACTTAAAATTAGTGATATATGTGGTTCTAAGTCATCTTAACTAAGTCATCTGAATCTAAGCTTACTAATCTGATGAGAAACTTGAATTGAGATTACTGATCTTAATGCTAACTGAAATAAGTTTACTGATCTTATTGAGTAATATTAAGAATAAGTTTACTGATCTTAACTGAGTCATATGGAATAAGATTACTGATCTGAGTATGGAAACTGAGAATAATTTTAGTGATCTTATATGAGATATTTGAAATCTGAGTTACTGATCTGATATACTTACTGATCTTATATGCTTACTGATCTTATATGTAAGTTACTGATCTTAAGTGTTTACTGATCTTAGTATTTACTGATCTTATATAAAAGTTATTGGACTTACATGAGTTACTGATCTTATTGGTTACTGATCTGATATATGAACTGTTAGGAACTAAGCTGATGTTTTGTATTGTATAGACAGCTTATAGTATAGGACTTAGATATACTCATCTGTGTATAGTTCAGTTGATGTATAGATAGGTTTTATATATGTAAAGTTGTATTCTATTGTATTCAGCATTGTAAAAGTTCAGAACAGTAGATTAGGAATAGATTAGAAGAAGATCAGAAGACTAATGAAGACTCAGAAGACTACTTAAGAATAAGAAGACTTCAAAGAAGAATTGAAGATAAGCTAAGAAGAAATCTGGAGAAGTTTTGAAAAGTTTTAAGTTACTGTGCTGACTGACTCAGCAGAGTAAAATTCGAAGAGTAAAAATCAGAACAGTAAGTTACTGTGCTGATTTGGTGAAATTGAAGAATAAGTTTGGAAAGCTTATTTAAGGTGTAACTGAAGATTTATTGAAGATATGCTGACTTGGAAGTTGAAGGAAGTTACAAAGTCGGTTACAAGAAGAAGTTACAACAAAAACAGTTTAGAGTTAGTTCACAAACTGCTAACTGTCATACTAAGTTCTATAAATACTGTATGATCTCCTACTGCTGAAGACTACTGAGCAATTACTGATCTTAGAGAATTCAAGAGCAAGTCTACAAGCAAGAACTCACAGAGTTAAGGAAATCAAAGCAAGAAGAGCCACTGAATTGAAGAGAAGAATCAAAGGCTATTCAAAGAGAAGTTTTACTTTTCAAGTTTAAGTTTGTATGTTGTAAAACAAGTGTGCTAGTTACTTGTAGAATTACTAGTAGATCGAAGATATACCTGGAGGTATAATCGATAAGATCAAAGTCTTAATCTTGGGACTTTAAGCCACAAGAAACTCAAGAAGGAAGAGTTAATAAAACTTCACAACTGGAGTTGTGAGAGTGGATGTAGACATTTGTCGAACCACTATAAAATTCTGTGTTCTTTACTGTTTTGTTTGATATTTGTTTGAAGTGTTTATCTAAGGACATTAAGAATTAACAAAGATAAAGATCTAGATAAAAGTTTAGTATAAACTAGTAAGGCCCATATTATTCTGAAAGTACTGATCTGAGCTGAGTAAGCACAGTACAGTACATAAGAAGACTAAATTCCGCATTGCATATTCTGATATTTTGAAAGATTTTTGAAAGTCTATTCACCCCTCCCCTCTAGACTTTCTTAGCTTACTCAATCTTAACTCAGCTTTGGGACCAACAAGTGGTATCAGAGCAGTAGTTCTTTGGACTGCTGTTTCTTGATAGCCTTACAGATCTTGAGGGATATCTTACTGATCTTGCTGTTATTTCTTGATATTTGTCACTATCTGAATACTTGAAATCTATCTGCTATACTACTGATCCTATTTGTCTAATCAAACATGGATGACACTAATGTGAACAAGCTGCCCAAGTTCAAGATTGCAGATTATGACTACTGGAAGCTTAGGATGGAGGCCATCTTTAGCTCGACCCATGATCTAATGGTGTCTGTGGTGACTGAAGGACCAATTGTCATCATGGTGGAAAACACTGCTGTTCTGGATCCATCAAAACCAGTTGGAGCACTGGTCCCTAAACCAAGGTCAGAACTGACTTCGGAAGAAATGAAACAAAACAATTTGGACAGTCTTGCCAAGAACTACATTTTACATACCTTACCAAATGAGTATCTTGGTAAAGTACTAAAATGTAAGACTGCAAAACAGATGTGGGACAAACTGGCTATTCTTTGTGAAGGTACTACACTGATCAAAGAAAGCAAGTTATCCACTACTGTCCAAAGGTTTGAATCATTTAAGATGAAGCCAGGAGAATCAATTGATGAGTTGGATACTCGATTTACCAAAATTATGAATGATCTTGATGTATTAGGAAAGACTTATACTGACAGAGAAGTTAACCTGAGAATCTTGAAAGCCTTGGATGAAAGGTGGAAAATGGTCAAGATGATCATTAAAACCACACAAGACATTGATTCTTGGCCAGCAGAAACTATGTTCCAAACACTTAAGGCACATGAGTTTGAGTTAGATGAAGAAGATCCTATTACTGTGATTCATAAGGATAAGGATGCCTCTAAGGACATAGCCTTTAAAGCCTCTACCTCTAAGGGGTCTAGATCATCTAAGCCTAAGGCATCAAGCATAAAGGATGAACTAGATAGTTCTGATCTTAGTCTGAAAGATCAGATGAGCCTTATGATCAAAAGATTTGATAAACTGAATAAGAGGTATGGTAGGTACAAGAGATTCTATAAGGAAACTAAGGGTTCTAATAACAGGGACTCTTCTGAGAACAGAAGGGATCAAAACTCTTCTGAAAGAAGGGATGAGATCTCTAATGAGAACAGGAGAGATAGGAACTCATCTGAAAAGAGAGACAGAAAGTATTCTGATAAGAAAGACAGGAACTCAATTGACAAGCATGACAGGAACAGAAAACATTCTCCTCCTAAAAGAACTTCTAACAATCCTGTTTGCTATAATTGTGATAAGCCAGGTCATTATGCTTATGAATGTCCTGATCTGAGTTCTGAAGATCGAGAAGAAAGGAAAGCCAGAAGAGATCGAAAATATGCCAAGGGTAAGAAGGCAATGATGGCCTACAATGACTCTGATTCGGAATCAGAAGAGTTACCATCGTCTTCATCTGACTACCCCTCTAGCAATGAAGATGAAGCCTTCATAGCAGATGATGGACTGGTAATGATGGCCAAAATAAATGATGAGGTATCATCTGCTAACTCATTTCAATCTTGTGACAATTCTGACACTGATGAAAGTGATGCTGCTGTTAGCAGTGTAGGAAGCAGTCTTCATCATTCCCAAGGAGTGACTGAAGAAGACCTTCTACAAGCTAACAAAGCATTCATTGAAATTAGTGATGAGAATATATCTTTAAAGCAAGAAATCATTAAGCTAAAAGAAGCTCAGTCAAAAGTAGATCCTAATATAGCTGTCATAAATGCAAGACTATCAGAAGAGTTATCCCAACTCCAAGAAAAGTATGCATCCATTGACAAACTATATCAGGGTATGCTTAAAACTCAAGCCAAAGAGACTAATGAATTCAATGATTTAAAGATCAAGTGTGAAAAACTTGAAGAGCGCAATAGATTCTTAGAATCTGAGGTAGTGAGCCTAGATCGAAAGCTATCTGGGATGATTAACTCTACTAAGATTAATCAAACTATCTCAGACAGATATAGAGCTCCAAATGATAAAAGAGGAATAGGTACTGATCTGCCTAGTCCATCTACTTCAGAAATTAAGAACACTAATGGAGCTAGTACAAGTTCTTTGCAACTAGATAAAGGAAAAGAACCTATGACTTATGATGATGATCCAAAACTCAAAGTACAGTCTAAATACATCCCTCCTACTACCAAGAATGGTAAAATGAAGAATGTATTAAGACCAGTACAGTCAAGACCATACCAGAAGAGTTATACTCCTCTGACCAGATCAGATCAGTCCTGGAATCAGAAGAGACAAACTCAGAACAGTAGGTCAAGACAAGCACAGGCAAGTTGGGAACAGCCTAGACCTCCTTTTATAAGGCAGTCTCAGCTGTATTCAACTAAACCTAGGAGATTTGTGCCTCATTATCATAACAAACCTGTTCTTTATCCTCCTCCTTTATCCTATGATATCTATGGAGAGGAAAGACCAAAGCAAATTTATAAGCCTTATGGTCCACATGCTTTTAGACCATATTCAAACTATTACAGACATACTGATCTTACTGAAAAGGGGATAGAACCAAGGAAAGGCTATCTCAGAAAAATAGATCCTAAGTCTGCTGATAATTCTGAACTGGTTAATAAAGTACTGTTCTGTGATAAATTTGGAAGGAAACTGAAGAGGTCCCACTTATTCAAATCCTCAATGTTCATTTGGGTACCTCTCACTACTAACCCCCAAGGACCCCAATAAACAAGGGTACCTAAGTTATTAAGATCACTACTTTGCAGGATCGACTGGACTTATACAAGAAAGGTGGTTCAGTTGGTGAGACCTGGGTACATAGACAGTGGGTGTTCACACCACATGACTGGTACCAAGGCCTTACTTACTGACTATCATGAGAAGGAAGGACCAAAAGTCATCTTTGGTGATAGCTCAATAGCAATCACAAAAGGATTTGGATTCATCAAGAATGGAGATGTTAAAATCCAAGATGTCTCCTATGTTGAAGGTTTGAAGTATAATTTGTTATCTGTATCTCAATTCTGTGACAGGGGATACGAGGTTCAGTTCAAAACCAGAAGATGTGAAATAATAGATAAAAGGACTCACAATGTTCTACTTGTTGGCACAAGACAAGGAAGTGTATACATTGTGAATTGGAATAGCTGTCCGAAGAATGCTTGTCTTATTACTAAGAGTCCTAAAGAAAACAGTTGGCTCTGGCATAAACGCCTCTGCCACCTAAACTTTAAGATAATCAACAAGATTGCAAGAGAACATCTTGTTGAGGGCATTCCTAATGAAATCTATTCCAAATCACAAGTATGTGATTCCTGTCAAAAAGGTAAACAGGTAAAGGTTTCATTTAAGTCCATACCAACCCTTTCAACAAGCAGAGTTTTAGAACTCTTGCATATGGATCTTCATGGTCCTATCAATCCTCCTACATTGAATGGAAGAAAGTATACTCTAGTTGTTGTAGATGATTACTCTAAGTTTACTTGGGTAGTCTTTCTACACAAAAAGAGTGATACACAAACACTACTTCCAGATCTATTGAAGAGGTTGCAGGGTTGAAAAAGGTCATCCCATTGTCAAGATTAGGAGTGACAAGGGGACTGAATTTATTAATTGTTACATCTCTGACTACTGTTCTAAGTCTGGCATACAGCATTTAACAAGTTCAGCCAGAACCCCTCAACAAAATGGTGTTGCAGAAAGGAGAAACAGAACACTAAAAGAAGCTTGCAGAGCCATGATTGCAGAATTCAACACACCTCAGAAATTTTGGGCAGAAGCTATTAACACAGCTTGCCACTCCCAAAATCGAAGTGCTCTTAATAAGGTGCATGGTAAAACACCTTATGAGGTATGGAAAGGCAGAAAACCAAGAGTTTCTTATTTTCATATCTTTGGATGTAAGTGTTTCATACATAACAATGGCAAAAGTAAATTAAATGCTTTTGATGCAAAAGCTGATGAAGGGATATTCTTAGGATACTCTTCAGTAAGAAAAGCATTTAGAGTATTTAATTACTCTACCCTATGTGTGGAAGAAACACCCCATGTTGTCTTTGATGAGAATGTGCAGGACTCTGCTGATCATCAGCTCAGTAAGAAAATTGACAAACTACAGCTTCAAATCAACAATGAAGATGATGATACAGGAATATATGAATCTGTACAAGCATATAATCCTCTCCTGAAAGTTCTAGATCAAGATTCTGATAAAGAAAAGGTAAAAGACAAAGGTGAGTCATCTAAAACTTCTGAAATACAAGAATTGAATGACTGCTCTCCTGTGAACAAATCTGCTGATATAAATGATACTGATCTGCATGATAATTTGCATGATGTAAATGATGATATCATTTCTGTTAAGAATAGAAGGACATGGAAGTCTGCTCATTCTACTGATCTGATTCTAGGTGATTCTAGTATAGGTGTTAAAACTAGAAAACAATTGTTTGATTCAAAGGAAGAACCTAGTAAGTCTTTATTTTGCTGGTGTTGTTTTCTATCATCTATTGAGCCTAAAACTGTGATTGAAGCTTTAAGTGATAGTAACTGGATTATAGCCATGCAGGAAGAACTTAATCAGTTCACTAGAAATGAAGTTTGGGAACTTGTTGATAGACCTAGTAATCATAATGTTGTAGGCACTAAGTGGATTTTCAAGAACAAAAGGGATGAAAATGATCTTGTAGTTAGAAACAAAGCTAGATTAGTTGCTCAGGGCTACTCTCAAGCTGAGGGTATTGATTATGATGAAACTTTTGCCCCTGTAGCTAGACTAGAAGCTATAAGATTGTTCCTTGCTTATGCTGCACATATGAAATTTACTGTGTATCAAATGGATGTGAAAAGTGCATTTTTGAATGGTATACTTGCTGAAGAAGTTTATGTGGAACAACCACCTGGTTTTGAAGTGAATAGTCACCAAGTATACAGGTTAAAGAAAGCACTCTATGGATTGAAACAAGCCCCAAGAGCCTGGTATGATACTCTTTCTCTATTCTTACTTGAAAATGGTTTTACAAAAGGCAAGGTTGATAGAACTTTGTTCAGAAGACAAGAAGGTAATGATATATTACTTGTTCAAATTTATGTGGATGATATTATCTTTGGATCACCCAACAAAACCTTGAGTGAAAGCTTTTCTACACTCATGCAAAGTAAATTTGAAATGTCTATGATGGGAGAAATGACATATTTTCTTGGTCTTCAAGTAAAACAAACTTCAGAAGGTATCTTTATAAATCAAGCAAAGTACACTAAGAATTTGCTAGATAAATTTGGTATTAAAACCTGTAAGACAGTTGGTGTGCCCATGCAACCTACATACAGAATGGATCCTGATGAAGGAGGTAAGTCTTCTGACCAACCTCACTATCGTGCTTTAATTGGCTCTCTACTCTATCTAACTGCCAGCAGACCTGATATTGCTTTTTCTGTTGGAGTATGTGCAAGATTTCAAGCAAACCCCAAGGAAAGTCATCTGGAAGCTGCTAAAAGGATATTGAAATATCTAAAGGGGACCATTAATCGAGGATTATGGTATCCTGCAGATGATGATATATCTTTAAGTGGTTATTCAGACTCGGACTTTGGAGGTTGCAAAATAGATAGAAAATACTTCAGGTTCATGTCAATTCTTAGGAACTAAGCTCATTTCATGGTTTTCAAAGAAACAAACAAGTGTGGCAACTTCTACTACTGAAGCAGAATATATGGCTGCAGGTAGTTGTTGTAGTCAGCTTCTTTGGCTAATACAACTACTCAGAGACTACAATGTTGTAGAATCTAATGTACCCATATATTGTGACAGTAATAGTGCCATTGCCATCACTCAAAATCCCGTTTTACATACTAGATGCAAACATGTTGACATTAGGCATCATTTTATTAGGGATCATGTTGAAAAGAAGAATATTAGAATGGAAAAGATTCATACTGATATTCAAAGAGCTGACATTTTTACAAAACCATTGGCTGAAGTGAGATTCAGAGAATTGTGCATTAGTTTAGGATTGATAGATATGGATTCTGTTTGTATATAGAACTGTGCTAACATTTCAGGTACTGATCTTATACCAAGAAGGATATATAGCAGAAATTAAGAGCAGTACATCAAAACTCAACATTCAGAAGAGACAACCCTATGTCAGATCACTACTCTTAAAACAGGCAACAAGGTTACTAAAGTGACCTTCATCCCAATGAGGAAGCTGGTAAAGCTGAGGGACACTGAGAACATACATTAAGGGGGAATCTGTGATTTCTTAAAGATCCTTTTGTTGACTCAGATCACTAAGTCACTTTAGCATAAACCTTGGTGTGATCATTAAATTAGACATATTATTACTAATCTGTACTGTTTTACACTTATATCTCATGAACTAACACTTCTACCAAGGTGAAACAGGCACAGAAGAGGAATTCTCCATTGAAGGGGGAACTGATCTGATTACAGATTTGAAAAGTCTACTAATCTGATCTGATTACAGAACATAGCAGTCTACAGATATATTCTGATTAATAAATTGACTTGTCTACAGAACTGTACTGATTACAAAGCTTCTTTGTCTACAGTACTGATCTGATTACAAATTCAGTTATTCTACAGAACTAATCTGATTACTGACTAATCTGTCTACAGAAAGATTTGTTTACTACTAATCTGTTTACAAGAAATCTACTGATCTGACACAGTACTGATCTGAGGATCACTGTGCTGATATCAAAAAGGTGAAATCAGGAAATTTGGGTACTGATCTGATGATTACTGTGCTGACCCATCTACTGATCTGAGATCTACTATGCTGATTCATCTACTGATCTGATTTCTAAAAAGGTTACTCAGCTGATCACATTACTCAGCTGATCCAGACAAGTAAAATTTTCTTTATATACTAGTAAGAAAATGAAGAGAAATAGTTTTGGAAACTACTGTGCTGATTTGCATCAGAACAGTCTTTTGGTTTAGAATTTTCTAAGTCAAAAATTGTTCAAATTTTTAGATTACTAATAGAGAAGATTAATACACTCTTCTATTTCTAACCTAAAAATTGTGGTGTATTTATCAAACACAAGTTGGCTCCAAAAAAATTAAAAGATGATACTAGAATGTGAACAGTTATTGTTTAACTCGAATTTCGAGACTTAATCCCAACCATTCTTTGTGATAATCTAATTCAATCCTAGTCCTAGATTGGTTTTGAATTTAACAAAAACGATCACACTTCATCGTCTTCGTTCTTACGAGTTCATTTCTGGAAATCTCTTAACTTCATAACTTCTGAAAAATCTGGTTTCTACAAAATTCTCAAATGGCAACCATTAATATTATCAATGAAGCTAACGAAGTTGCAGGAACATTCGATTCGAATTTCTGGATTCGCAAAAAGGGCATTTTTGTGGAAAATGCTGTATATTTCAATGGCCGACACAGTGCTGAGAATCAAGCCATTCTGACTATGTGCGAAGAGTGTGGGCTAAGAAAATTTCTGGAATCATCTCCCCTGAATGTCTATGAACCAGAAGCTATGGAATTTTATTTGCAACTCCAAGGTGATAAAAATGGTGTCCACTCCATGCTTGCTGGGCACAAGGTCACTATTACTAGGGAAATCCTAGAAGTGATGTTGGATTTACCGCAAGGCCCGGTGGATATTTTGACTTACAAAGCTGGAGAGGAAAAGGAATGTGTAGGAAGGTGGTCAGGTGTTGAAACAGAGACATTGACTAATCTGAAGAAGGATGTTCTTCCTACTGGTCTGCAGTTTTTTATGGACATAGCAGGAAAATGCTTGTTAGGGCAACATCATAGCCAGGATGCCTTATCAAGTTTCAAGATTAGAATTATGGCTGCAATCATCGACAGAGTTCAAGGTGATTGGCAAGGATTCTTCTTGGAAAGGCTGCTGACTGAAAAAGACAAAGTTTTGTTCGATGAGGATACCATGGAATTTTTGATTAAATCGAAATTAGGGTTTGGAAGCAAGCTGAGTTTCTTGCTACCTCAGCTGGTTAAAAAGCCATATTGGAGTAATCCCAAGAAATTCCATCATGGGAAATTCTTGATGAAGAAGGAGTCTGTTCAGTTTGAACAAGAGAACCCTTTGGAACAATCTCAAGAACTTGAAGCACAAAAGTCTGGAGCTTCAATGTACCAATCTGAGGACAATCAACCTGAAGTTAGGTCGAAGGCAAGGCATGATCCGAGCAGTATTAGACCAAGGAGAGGAAGGTCTGCTACAGCTGCCTCAGAGCCAACAGTTAGATTTGTTGAAACTGTGGTGCAATCAAGCTCAGATGAGCAAGAGGTTAGTGTTCCTAGTCCTATTGCTGTTCATAAAAGGACTAAGACAAGGAGTGCTAGGAGGAAATTGATTGTTGTCTCCCCTACCCCTTCAAACTCTGAACCAAGCCAAACTGAAACCCAAAACCCTCAACCTTCATGTTCTGGAAGATCAGATCACTATTTTTCTGAGACTCAGAACACTCCCCATTCATCCCCTCAGAACACTAATTTTCATCCTACCCCAATTTCTAGTCTTCAACATCAAACTTCACATCAACCTTCACCACATCAATCCCCAACACAGGTTCATGCTCACTCTACTGAACATGAATTTGAACCTTCTACTGAACCAATTGACATTTCATCATCCCCTAAACCTGAATTTATTGCTCCTAAACCTGCTGATTTGATGGAGTACACTATCTGTGATAAAGAGGATAGAATCAGGATAGATTTGAGGATAGCCTTGTTGAAACAATTTCCTGGATTAGATGAGAGCTCAGTTGAGTTTGAGAAACTCCTTAGGATAGGCACATGGGTGTATCTTAAGAGGAGTACTTTGAAGGAGAATTTAGCTATCATGGAAGGTATGGGAGGTGCTTCAATCTTTGATGATTGGGAAGCAGAACAGATGCAAGCAGCTGGTGTTAACTCTTTTCTTGAGTTAGTCACTCCAGAATCTGTTGTACTTCTTGTTGAAAGATTAACAGGAATCAAGTACACTGTGGAAAAGATTGCAACTCCTAATTCTAATGAAGATTTGTTTAGGGAAGAGAAAGGTCTTGATGAAGCTGAGAATGCTGCTGAAAAGGATTTTATGGAAATTGATGAAGATGTTGACAATGCAACAGAGGTGTTTGAGAACACTGTTGTGATTGAAGAAACAGAAGTTGTTGAAAATCAAGCTTTGGATGCTGAAGAGATGGAAAGCATTCCAATTCACTCTGCTGATCCTATTATTCTTGAAGATGTGCAAGAATAGATCAGAACAGGCCCTATTGAAAAGGAATCTGAGAATTCTGCCTTTGAGATGTTGAAAAAGCAGAATGCAGAACTTCAAGCAAAATTGGAAGATGCTGTAAAGATGTTCCAAGAAGCTACTGAGAGAATGAATAAGATGACTTCTGAACACTCTTATGAAAAGGTCATGGAGCATACAATGTCCAAAATTTTTGATCTTCATAGAGTACAAGAGAAGAACCTGTCTCAAGTGTTGCATAAAAAGCTGGAGCAACACATATCTTCCTTGAAAGAGTGGCATGATGAAGCCAAAAAGGGGGAAGACAAGACAAGGGAAGTGATGGAACAAACTCAGTCACAACAAGCTCAGTTGGTTGTGAGTCAGGATGAATTAAAAGCTGAAATTGCTATTCTGAATGAAAAACTGAAACAAAGGAAGCAACAGAAGCAACAAGGTCAAGAAATTGTTGAGAAGAGACCTGATATTGCTGGAAGTTCTAGTCAGAGGAAGAGGAAGTTAGTCTTGTCTGATGAAGAACAACAAGAAGAAGAAGCTGGAAGAATTACCAGATCAAAAAGCAAGATGAAAGCTGTTATTTCAAGTGAAGAAGCAAAGTTGAAAAAGAAGAAAGAAAAGGATGTCAAGTTCTTGAAAACAAGATTTGATAATCGAGTTACAGCTTTGAAGAGAAAGATGAATACTCAAAAGAAAGCTGAAGGAAAAGAGTTTGACAAAGATTTTCAAGATGAAAACTTTGTGGATTTCATTGTTTTGACAGAACATATGGAATACTGGAAGAATTTGAAGAAGAAGTGGCAGATTTCAAACTTCATTGTGAAGAAGTTTGGTGATCATTCGAGCAAGGAAGCAGAATTTATTGATTTTGAAGAATTCATGCTGAACATTGATCAAGAGTTCTGGGAAGACATAGCACAAGTTGCTAATCGTGCTGGAACAAAGATTTTGTGTCCTGAAGAACCTAATTGGGAACCTCCAAGACTGGAAAATGGAGAACCTGATTACAAAGAGATCAACAACATTATTGCTGAGATTATTAAAGAAGAAGGAATATCTGATCATCAACATATGATGGATATCAAAGCAAGGATGTATGTGGCATTCAGAATCTGAAGATACAGAATGAAGATGAAGGACAAGCTCAGAAGATAACATTTCTATCCTTAATCTTTATTTCTATATTTTGTGATCATTTCATATTTTGTTAGTATGTGTAATATGTGAAATATCTGATTTGATTGTGAATATGATATGATTTCTGAATTGATGAACTGTTATGATTGACTACATACTTAACTACTGATTTATTAACATTTAAGTAGTTTTGGCTTCATCAAAAAGGGGGAAATTGTTGGGATATGAATCCTATAAACAATGTTCTAGTTGATGAAAGTATGTTTTGATGGCCAAAAGCAACTTAAAGTTAGTGATATATGTGGTTTTAAGTCATCTTAACTAAGTCATCTGAATCTAAGCTTACTAATCTGATGAGAAACTTGAATTGAGATTACTGATCTTAATGCTAACTGAAATAAGTTTACTGATCTTATTGAGTAATATTAAGAATAAGTTTACTGATCTTAACTGAGTCATATGGAATAAGATTACTGATCTGAGTATGGAAACTGAGAATAATTTTAGTGATCTTATATGAGATATTTGAAATCTGAGTTACTGATCTGATATACTTACTGATCTTATATGCTTACTGATCTTATATGTAAGTTACTGATCTTAAGTGTTTACTGATCTTAGTATTTACTGATCTTATATAAAAGTTATTGGACTTACATGAGTTACTGATCTTATTGGTTACTGATCTGATATATGAACTGTTAGGAACTAAGCTGATGTTTTGTATTGTATAGACAGCTTATAGTATAGGACTTAGATATACTCATCTGTGTATAGTTCAGTTGATGTATAGATAGGTTTTATATATGTAAAGTTGTATTCTATTGTATTCAGCATTGTAAAAGTTCAGAACAGTAGATTAGGAATAGATTAGAAGAAGATCAGAAGACTAATGAAGACTCAGAAGACTACTTCAGAATAAGAAGACTTCAAAGAAGAATTGAAGATAAGCTGAGAAGAAATCTGGAGAAGTTTTGAAAAGTTTTAAGTTACTGTGCTGACTGACTCAGCAAAGTAAAATCCGAAGAGTAAAAATCAGAACAGTAAGTTACTGTGCTGATTTGGTGAAATTGAAGAATAAGTTTGGAAAGCTTATTTAAGGTGTAACTGAAGATTTATTGAAGATATGCTGACTTGGAAGTTGAAGGAAGTTACAAAGTCGGTTACAAGAAGAAGTTACAACAAAAACAGTTTAGAGTTAGTTGAGAGTTAGTTCACAAACTGCTAACTGTCATACTAAGTTCTATAAATACTGTATGATCTCCTACTGAACAATTACTGATCTTAGAGAATTCAAGAGCAAGTCTACAAGCAAGAACTCACAGAGTTAAGGAAATCAAAGCAAGAAGAGCCACTGAATTGAAGAGAAGAATCAAAGGCTATTCAAAGAGAAGTTTTACTTTTCAAGTTTAAGTTTGTATGTTGTAAAACAAGTGTGCTAGTTACTTGTAGAATTACTAGTAGATCGAAGATATACCTGGAGGTATAATCGATAAGATCAAAGTCTTAATCTTGGGACTTTAAGCCACAAGAAACTCAAGAAGGAAGAGTTAATAAAACTTCACAACTGGAGTTGTGAGAGTGGATGTAGACATTTGTCGAACCACTATAAAATTCTGTGTTCTTTACTGTTTTGTTTGATATTTGTTTGAAGTGTTTATCTAAGGACATTAAGAATTAACAAAGATAAAGATCTAGATAAAAGTTGAGTATAAACTAGTAAGGCCCATATTATTCTGAAAGTACTGATCTGAGCTGAGTAAGCACAGTACAGTACATAAGAAGACTAAATTCCGCATTGCATATTCTGATATTTTGAAAGATTTTTGAAAGTCTATTCACCCCTCCCCTCTAGACTTTCTTAGCTTACTCAATCTTAACTCAGCTTTGGGACCAACAGAAGTTCCTTCAAAACATCAAGAGAAGACATGTATTCAAACAATTCTATATCATTAAGCTCATCAAAATTGAAATCAAAAGGGATAAGAGAAGGAGAGGTAAGAGGGTTTCTTATGCAAAAGTCAAGTGGATCTTTTGAGTTGCTCTTCTCCATGTGCATATCCACACAAGCTTGCATACTATTGATCATGTTGCACTCAAAGACCTCATCCTCATCATCTCTAAACTTGATGGCCTTGTAGATATTGAACAAAACTTTTTCATTGTTCACTTGAAGCTCTAACTCCCCTTTCCTCACATTTATAATAGCTCCACCGGTTGCCAAGAACGGCCTTCCCAAAATTAATGGAATGTACTTGTCTTCTTCCATATCCAACACCACAAAGTCCACCGGGAAAATGAATTTGTCCACCTTAACCAACACATCCTCTACTATACCCAAAGGGTACGTCATGGATCTATCTGCCAATACAAGACTCATTGTGGTTGGTGTAAGCTTTCCCAAACCAAGAGTTTTAAATATGGATAATGGCATAAGATTGATACTAGCTCCCAAATCACACAAGGCTCGAAATGTACCCCCATCCCCGATGACACATGGCAAAGTGAAAGATCCGGGGTCTCTAAGCTTTTGAGGTAGCTTGGCTTGGATTATAGAGCTACACTCCTTGGTCAAGTGCACCGTTTCATATTCCACCATCTTCCTCTTGTTTGACATGATTTCTTTCAAGAACTTGGAATAATGGGGCATTTGTTCTAGAGCCTCGGCAAAGGGGATATTGATGTGGATCTTCTTGAACATTTCCACGAACTTGGCAAATTTGTTGTCCAACCCTTTCTTCTTCAATCTTTGAGGGTATGGAAGAGGTACCTCCTTTTTGCCTTTGTCTTGAGGAGGAATTGCCTCCTCACTCTTCTTCTCCTCTTCCCTCACTATCTCATCTTGCTTTTCTTCCTCATGCCTCTCTTCTTTATCAACATCTTTGGGTGCACTCACTATTTCCTCCTCTTGTGGCATACTTGGCCCCTCATAGCTTGTCCCACTCCTTAGCTTGATAGCTTTGCAATGTTCCTTGGGGTTAAGCTCCGTTTTTTAAGGGAATTGCCCCGGAGTATGTTGGCTTCCAATGACATTGGAGAGTTGGCTCATTTGTTTCTCCATAGCTTTCATGTGAGTGGTCACATATTTGATCATTTCTCCTTGGTCGTCAAGCCTTTGCCAAGTCTTGGCCGCATTATCCCTCGTCTCTCTCATAAAATTCTTGGTTTCCCCCATAAATGCGCCAAACATGTCTTCCAAAGACGGTTTTGATGAAGACTCCACAATTGCTCCATCTCTCACATTGAAATTTTGAGGTGGTATGATGGCATTCCTTGTGTTAGCATAGGAGAAGTTCTCATGTTGCCTCAACCCGGGGTGATATTGATTCGGATTAGGAGGGTTTTGCCTCTCATTCCAACCTCTTTCTCGAAAATGACGGTCCCTTTGATTGTTCATATAATGGGCCTCTTCATATTGATCGTCACTAGGTCCCATTAATGACTTGGCCGCCATCATCGAAGTCAATTTATCCACCTTGTTGGATAGAGTAGCAAAATCATCTGATTCTCTTGTGGAAGCAACTTTCCGATTTTGCCTTCTCTCGGATGGCCATTGGTTCCCGTTCTTTGCCATCTCTTCTAATAACACATAGCCCTCATCCGTCGTCTTTCCTAGCAAAGAACCCCCTCCGGCCGAAGCATCTACCATCCCTCTCGTGCGATGGTCCATTCCATTGTAAAAGTAGCAAATGAGTTGATCTCGTGAGAAACCATATTGTGGGCAACTTCTAATCAAATCTTTGAAGCGCTCCCATGCTTCGGCTAGGGACTCATCATCATCTTGCATAAATGAAGAAATCTCTCCTCGTATCTTGATGGTCTTGCTTGGAGGAAAGTATTTCATAAGAAAGACATCTACAAGGTCGGCCCAATTTTCGATAGTCCTTAGATCAAGAGACATGTACCATTGTTTTGCACGATCACAGAGAGAAAATGGGAACAATTGGAGACGGATGTAGTCTTGAGGGACACGGTTGATCTTAACCGTTCCACTTATCTCTAAGAATTGAGATAAATGGAGGTTAGGATCCTCCTTCGACAACCCTCCGAATTGGTTGTTTTGGACCATCATGATTAGCGCCGGTTTGAGCTCAAAGTTATGAGCATCTACGGGTTCCCTACCCGCTCTTCCATATGGTCTAGGGATGGGACGGAAGTGGTCTCTCAAGACTCTTTGATTCCCGTTTTCCTCATTCCCTCGTTGCTCTCCATCTCTTTCCACATTGACATTCTCTTCCATCCTCCGGTTGAGGTTATCTCTCAAGCCTCCTTGTGGTCGATTACCACCATTCCCATTTGGCTATACTATGCCTCCAATATCCTCTTGATTTCTTTCTTCTTCCACAATCGGATTCTCCCTTCGATTCATGGCTTCCAATTCAAACCTTCTTCTTTCGGCGTTTTGTCTTCGACAACGAGCTTCGATTTCCGAGTCTAGAGGTAGTAAAACTTGTTGATCTCTCCTAGCTCGGGTGATCATATGCCATGTCTAGAAAAAATTTCAAAAGAAAGTAAGAATCACAAGTGAAATCAACGTAAAACGAACAAATATTTTTTGGATTTTTGCAAATAAAGAAAGCAAGTAAAATGTCTAAACTAAAACTCTATTAACCTACACTTTAGAGCTATAAGAACCTCCCCGGCAGCGGTGCCATAAACTTAATTCACGTGTTATACAACACTAAAATAAACAACCGCAAGTGTACGGTGTCTATCGTATAGTGATAAGCACGAGGTCGATCCCATAAGGAGGTTTAGCGTAAAAGGGCAGTTTGTTAATTGAGTTCTAAGTAGACGTGATCGAATAGATTGAATGTTGAATTACCCCTAAGATTGCCTAATAATATGTCACGAATAGACAACGAAAGAGTAGATACGAAATCGATCAAATAGCATACGAATCAAGAAACGAAAGTAAAATGGATGAAAACTCAAAGAAAGAAGGTGGATCCTAAAGCACATGCAACACTAATGTATCCATTCATGATTAACTATCTACTTAAGTGGTGTTCATGTTTTGTCTATAAGATTGATCACATAATAATGAATTAAAAGTTCTTTCGATCCAAGTAATTCAAAGGAAATACCACACAACTTAGTATCTCTACCTAAATTGTACAATAAGACCCAATCAAGCTCCTAAGATCATCATACATCTTCCTAATCATTGATCGTCTTTCAATCTCACAATAAAATTAGGTCAAATGCTTGCAATCAATCAACCAAACTAGATTTCTCAACCTAATTCAATTAACTAAGATTAACATATCATCATTGTACACTAATGACATGCTTTGCAATGAAACTCAAGTATCCAAATAGAATTAAGTCACACAAACACCAATTAAGCAAAATATTAATTCATAAACTTCAACAAAAGTATTTACAAGGCTTTAGAATCACAAAGTGTTTAGCCAACTACTAGCATAATGAAATTACAAAATTCAAATGTAAAAACTAAATCAAAAGAAAGAGAACAAAGAAGCTTAGTCTAGATTGTGGTGGGGAATGAAATTTGGAAGCTATTGCATCCTCTCTTCCTTGAATTGATGGAGAATTGAGAGAGGAATGGCCAAATCACCTTGGAGTATGTGAAACTATGTGTGAGAATTGATGAATTAGGGTTGAATGGCTTGAATTTCAAGAAAGAGGGTTTATATAGTGTTTGGGTAGGGTTTGGATGGCATAATTGCAAGTTGGTCCCTAAAAAATGGTCAAAATGTGAAGATGGCACCGAAATTGGAAATTAGCTTGGGTGGGGCTTGGCACTCGGCCGAGTTGGGGTCACTCGGCCGAGTGGATCACTTAAAGAGCGTGCCATGATTTTGTCTAGCCGAGACTCGGCCGAGTTAGGGTTACTCGGCCGAGTGCGCAGTAAAATTGAAACTCACAGATTCGGCCGAGTTGGCTCACTCGGCCGAGTGATTCTCAATTCCAGGAGCTACGACATTCAACTTGACTCGGCCGAGTTGGCTCACTCGGCCGAGTGCGCAGTAATGTGCAAACTCGCAGATTTGGCCGAGTTGAGTCACTCGGCCGAGTGCGCAGTGATGTCCAAAGTTTCAGATTCGGCCGAGTTGAGTCACTCGGCCGAGTTCCCTCCTTCTCTTCTCGTTTCATGCATAACTCTTGCCTCGGGTGTCGGATTGACTCGATTCTTTTGGCTAATCCACTCCGTTTTTCGAGACGAATCCAACTGTGCACTCCTATTTATGATCTAGTGAGGTATGGTTGGTGTTTTGCTCCATATTTCATCGTATTTCCTACAAAATCGATAAAACACAACCTTTCTCTCATTTCGGCTTAAACAATCATATTCAATGCATAATTCAATGAAATTTAGTTCAAATGGACACAGATTGGTTGCATCCTTACCAATCTGGACGATGCCACAACTTAGACATCTCGTCTTTCTGAGCATAACCTTGTCCCCTGCTCCTTTCCCCTCTATCCACAACGAGGTACTACCTGTCCTAGAAAACCTGCAAACACTTTCCAGAATTAGAAATTTCAGGTTCACAAAAGAGGCCATTGAAATGATCCCAAACCTAAAGAAACTGAAGCTTCTCTACAATCTGAACTCAGAATACGAGCTTAACAACCTCGTCCTTCTCCATCAACTCGAGACACTGAATCTCGAATCCCAACTCTCTTTTTCGATCCCTTTGAGGTTTGGAGTACCTCTCAGTGTCAAAAAGCTGACCCTGATAGGCTGCGGGCTTTCTTGGGAAGACATGACGATGATTGGTTCATTGTCGAATCTTGAAGTCCTCAAACTGCTTGATATGAGCGTGATAGGCGAAGAGTGGGACCCACTAGAGGGAGAATTCTTGATGCTGAGATTCTTGCTACTGCAGAGTCTAGACCTCAAGCATTGGGAAGTAGAGAATGCACATTTTCCGAGCCTTGAGACTCTGATCATCAAACATTGCTATGAATTGGAGAGTATTCCTAGTGGGATTGGAGAAATAGCAACTCTTCAAATGATTGAAATTTTCGGCGGCAAGTTAAGCGTGGTGGAATCAGCAGAACAAATACTGGAAGAACAACAAGGCATGGGGAATGATGTTCTTCAAGTTCGTGTTACGAACACGAACATAAACTCTAGCTATAATTGGTCTGCGGATTTAAAACAGAGGATCGATAAAATCAGAATGCATGTACTATGATTCTGATTAGTTAATTGTTGTAGTGGAAATGACGATATATATAGCAGAAGCTTCATGGAATATCGTTGTTGGCACATGATGTTTGTCTACAATTTGAGTTGTTTTCATTATCTTTTGAGCAAAATAAGAATTAAAAGAAAAATTTTAATAAAGAGGATTCTTTTATGTTGTGTTTTTAGCCTCTTCTGATTTTTTTTTCTGTTACAATGAAATGAAGTTAACATATCACATGGACAGGTATTAGGCCATTAATTGTATATAATGCATCTTTGCTCTTCATTGATAAAGATTGGTGTTATACCTAGTCAAAGAGGTCAATCTTTGACAAGTCAATCCTAGTCACCAGCTTACGTGGCGAGGACCAGTCAACAAAGTCGTGTGACGACTAGTCAACAAGACCAAGGAAATGTAATAGTTTTAATGTATTTAATATACTCAAGTGCTCGTCCAAAGATGTTGGCGAGCACGTGTCTTATTTAGCTGCTCGCCCAAATGTGTGGCGAGCACATGCCTATTCTTAGTAAGAGAAGTTTAAGTATTGAAGTCTTGGGAGAGAGCATGGAGCGTGGCGACCACACTCCTCGAAGGTCCTCCGGCGACCACCATGGCCCAGCTCCTCGGCATCACGGCGAGGACGAGCACCTAAGGCGGTTTAGCATTAAATGCGCCATCAAATCACCTTTTCGGGCAGAATGAAGGTCCAATCTGGAGGCTCCACGTGTAAAGGGCGGGCAGCCCCTAAAAAACAGTATATAATGCCCATATGGGCTCATTTGTAAAAAAAGTTAGATTTTACACACAATCATCCTCAACCTAAAGCAATAAACACTCCCAAGCTCAAAGTTTTAGCTTCTCTAAGAAGCTACTTTTGGTGTTCTTCGTTGTTCTTCATCAAGATCATCAAGATCATCATATAAATACTCCTTAAACACGTAATAACCCCCGTTTAATTATATATGTTTGTATCGTACTAAAAACAGTCCACATCCGAGTCAACTCGATTATAGTGCATACAACATATGGCGCTAGAAGGAGGGGACCTTTTACGTGTTTATCATCAAAGTTTCGTCCGATCATCGAACGATCGGTTAGCAAACTCCCTGTTTCAAGCTTTAATCGGTATATCTACCGTTTAGAGCATCATCTACGATCTTTAGTGTTCTTCGTGTTCTTGAACATTTTCAGTTTTCGTAGCATATTTTGGAGTTTGATCTCCTTGTATTTGTGTTTTCAAGCTTCTTTTGTTGTTACTTTGCTAAAACTAGTAGTTGTAATAGCACGTTCTTCTGCGTAAGAACTTTAATCTTTCGTTTTTTTAGATCATTACCTTGTAATCTAAGAAGAGACACTCTTTAAACGATGTCTCAGAATACGAATCTTAACGGAATCCCACCGCGCGGAGGGAACGAGCACCCTCCGCCGCCGGTGGTTCCGATGGCAAACCCTTTTGCCAACTTAAACATGGGGGATATACTAAATGATCCCCAACACTTGAAAGACCTTTCGGACTACCTCCTCGAAAAGAGGAGGCAGAACGAGAAGGAAGAGCTTGAAAAGGCCAAAGATCGGGCCTTCGAAGAAGCTCGCAAAAACAGGGGGCAAGAGGATGACCGCTCCTATCACTCACACTCTGCTCGCCCCCGAGATAAAGGCAAAAACAAAGTCGACGAACACTCCCACAATAGCCACACGGGAGACTCGCGACAAAGAAATTCGGTTTTCAACCGGATGGACGACAATGATGGAAGGGCTCCTCGCCGAGTACCTTTCAATGTGGACGGCCGACCAGAAAAGGCCGACCACCACCATCGCGCTGATAGGAGAGATCAGGGCGACAGAGTCTCAGCTCTAGATCGAGTGGGACCAGGGAAGGGTTCGCGAGCTCCGGCAAAGAGTTATCGCGGCCACCACTCTGACAGGCACTCTCCCAGGCGATCACGTCATGATGATCGCCCGGCCATATCCCATGGGAGTCGACGTGACGAGAACGTCGTCCCCCGAGCACAAACTGTCGAGGAGGGGCAAATCGCCCAATTCCTCGAAACACAAAAACTGATGAAATTAGAGATGGATGCTCTACGAGCAGAGGTGGTCGCCTCGAAGCAAGGGACCACTCCGCCAATCAATCTGCCCGCACCTCCACTAAGTGTTGCAATCCTAACCGCCCCCATTCAAAGGAAGATCCAAATGCCCTCCATGGCGGCATATGATGGGATGTCCGACCCCAGAGTACACTTGTCCAAGTACTCCAACTATATGGCCTCAATCGGGGCAACGGACGCCACACAATGCAGAAACTTCTCCCTAACCTTGGGAGATCGGGCTCATCGTTGGTACACAACTTTGAATGCCGGATCAATCACCTCATTCCATGAGCTGGGACAATACTTTCTGACCTACTATGGGTCCATTGCTGCTCGCCCAGCATCAAAGCAACGTTTGGCAAACGTTCGCCAATCATTGAATGAGTCGGGAAAGGACTTCATCGAGCGCTTCGATAGGCTGGTGATCGATGGAGAGGCCGTAAACGATGAGACGAAGCTGATCTCGGCTGTTTCCGGTCTAAGGATAGGTACCAAGCTCTGGGAATCTATCCACCTTACTTTCCCAGTTTCTTATGCGGACTTCCGCACGAGGGCTGGGAACTTCATCCAAATGGAGGAAATCATGGACGCTGCCAAGGCTAACGAGCAGCCTGACACGTCCAAGAGAGTGTGGCCCAAGAAAAACACCAACACTGGGGAATCTTCCCAGCCCAAGAAGGCGACCACTCAAGCTGGTAGTGCTCGCCCAGCGAACTTCAGGCCTTTCGAGGAGTCTCCTGAGATCATCCAGTTCAGGGAAGCCCTCACCGTGGATCCTAGGGGCATCTACGACGCAATCAGGGGAAAGAATCTGCTCCCCCAAGCAAAGCCCATGCATACGAGCGATGCAAATCTCGATGGTAGTAAGTTCTGCAACTACCACAACTCTGTCGGCCACCACACCAATGGATGCCGAGACTTGGTGAGAAATCTTTTCAAACTTTACAATGAGGGCAAGCTCACCCAATTCATCAAGTCCGAAGGTGGAAACGGCGACAACCGGGGCAAGAAGCGTCGCGACGATAGCGACGACCTGCGCCAACAACTGAGTCGTCCCAAGCTAACTCCTCCCATGCCAAAGAATCCTATTGGCGACATCGACAATGTGGGCGAAGACTGCCTTGTGATAGAAGGCCCTTTGGGGGGGACTCAGTCCGGAATCGCTCTGTCTGTTCGCCGGGCTCAGGGTGAACAGCGAGCACTCAACAACGTGCACCAGGTGTGCGTCGCTCCAACTGCCGAGAAGCCTCCTTCTCATCAAATCCTTTTCTCGGACGACGACCTGAACGGCGTGGTGCAGCCAAACAATGATGCTTTGGTCATCACGGGAAAGATAATGGGAACCATCGTCCATCGAATGATGGTCGACACTGGGTCATACACCAACATCCTTTTCAAGCATACTTTGGATGCTCTTGGTGGATATGCAGAATACATCGAGCCTTGCGATGATATAATCGTAGGGTTCGGGGACACACGCAACCTTCCCATTGGGAAAATCAGACTGTCTCTGGAGTTGGCATCGTCAAAAGAGCCAGAAATGCACCATGCTAGGCAGCTCGACTTCTTGATCATCGACATGCCATCGTCCTACAATGCGTTCCTAGGCCGACCTTTCTTCAACGAATTCAAGGCGGCCGTTTCTACTTTTTATTACTGTGTAAAATTTCCAACCCCGGCAGGAGTTATAACCGTTAAGGGCGATCAGACGCGGGCGAGGGAGTGTCTCGTCCGTTTTGCAAAACGTCATTCTAAGGAAAGTGCCATGGTTGGAAAGTATATTGAGTGTCAAACACAATCAGAACAAATGAACTACTTGGAGGGCCTTCCTAGCAAGTACCGAAAGATTGAAGTTGGGGAGTGCAGTCGTAGTTTCGACGACCACCAAGTGGAGGCGAACGAGCACGCCTCCATGGAAGTGGGCGACCACACCCTAATGGAAGTCGACGAGTAGACAGATTCCATGGAAGTGGGCGACCACCCCGACGACCAGTCTCCAGAAAACTTTCCAGATCTGGAGCCTAGGTTAGGCTTTGAGCCAAAATTCGGAATTGAGGACCCTCGTTGTAAGGAGCCTAAAGAACGGGCAACTTCAGCGGAGGACCTTGAAACCATCCATTTAAATGAGGCTCGTCCAGAACTCGAAGTATTCATAGGTTCGAATTTACCAGAACATTTGCGATCGGACATGGTCGCATTTTTGAAAGAAAACATCGGTGCTTTCGCCTGGTCGTACGAAGATATGGTAGGCATTCCCACGAATCATGCCTGCCACAGATTGAATATTGATCCAACAAAGAGACCCATCACCCAAAAACGAAGAAAAATTGGGCCTGATAAAAGTGCGGCTTTGGCAGTCGAAATCAAGAAATTGATCGACAACAAATAAATAGAGAAAACTGGAACTGATCCTGAGTGGTTGGCAAATCCAGTGCTCGTCAAGAAAACAACCGGGTCGTGGATATTGTGCATAGACTTCACAGATTTAAACGACGCCTGTCCGAAAGATCACTTTCCGATGCCCCACATTGATCACCTAGTAGATAACACAGCGGGGCACGAGATGTTAACTTTCATGGATGCCTTCGCAGGGTACCATCAGATTGCAATGCATCCCGACGACCAGCGACATACGGCCTTCATGACTGCGCTTGATATGTATAGCTGGAAGAGAATGCCTTTCGGTTTGAAAAACGCGGGGGCAACGTACCAAAGACTGGTAAACAAGATGTTTGAGAAACACATCGGCGAGATGGTGGAGGTCTATATCGACGACATCGTTGTCAAAAGCTTACGGAAAGAAGACCACCTACACCACCTTGCCATGACATTCGATATCCTAAAAGAGTACAACATGAAGTTAAATCCAAAGAAATGCAGTTTTGGAGTTAGCTCAGGAAAATTTCTGGGGCACTTGGTTAGCCAGCGGGGCATCGAGGCGAATCCGAGTAAAATTCAAGCAATCATCAATATGCAAAGCCCAAGAAACGTGAAAGAAGTTCAGAGGTTGACAGGATGTCTCGCATCGCTGAATAGATTCATTGCACGAACGGGCGATCGTTGCAAACCTTTTTTCGACGCTCTGAAAAAAGGAAAGTTCGAATGGACCGATGAGTGTGAGAAAGCTTTCGAAAAATTAAAGGAATATCTATCAGATCCGAAAGTCCTATCCAAGCCAGTCCCCGGCGAAATTTTATATCTTTACTTGGCGGCCACTGACTGTGCGATCAGTTCAGTGCTCGTCCGAGCTGAGGGGAGCACACATCTGCCTATCTACTACGTAAGTCAAACACTGAGAGATGCGGAGTTGAGATACACTCCAATGGAAAAATTGGCGTACGCACTAGTTATGAGTGTTAGAAAATTAAGGCAATATATGTTAGACCACGAGGTGGTCGTCCTCACCACTTTTCCTCTCCGACGAGCACTGCATCGTCCGGATACCACGGGAAGACTTCTGAAATGGTCGGTGGAGATCGGGCAATTTGGTCTCACCTACGCACCAAGAACGGCAATCAAGGGACAAGTGCTGGCAGAATTCATTGTAGAGCTCACTTTCCCAGAGAAATTGGCCGAGGGAATCGAACTTCCTTGGACACTGTCCGTCGATGGCTCATCGACGAGCACCAAAGCAGGGGCAGGAGTTGTCCTCACCAGCCCAACCGGATAGACGTTTGCTTCAGCGATCGAGTTCGAATATCGGGCGACCAACAACGAAGCAGAGTACGAGGCTCTGGTTGCAGGAATCAAGATGGCTATGGCCGTGGGCGCCAGAAAACTGAAAAATTTTTCTGACTCTCAGCTGGTTGTATGTCAAATCACGGGCGAATACGAGGCTCGCGGCGATCAAATGATAAAGTATCAAGACCTAGTGAAAGGATTACTCGAGCAATTTGATCAATTCCACATCGAGCAAATCCCTAGGGAGGAAAATACGCAAGCATATGCTTTAGCTCAGCTGGCCACTTCAGAGGGGGAGGCAATATTTTCAGAAGCAACCATCACCAAAATTTCTTCCCCATCGGTGAACAGAGGTCAAATTTTGCAGGTTGAAGCGACCAGCGACGAGGACTGGAGGACGCCGATCACCAAGTACATCAAGACCGGCGAGCTCCCGGCAGACAAAGTGAAAGCAACCAGATTGCAACTCAGGTCCGCAAGGTACACAATTGTGGGCGACCAGCTGTACAAACGGGGTTTTTCAATGCCTTTATTGAAATGCCTCGGAGAAGACGAAGCGAAGATCGTCATGCATGAAATCCACGAGGGAGCATGTGGAAATCATACAGGGGGGCAAGCGCTCGCTTTAAAAATCATAAGGCAAGGCTATTTTTGGCTAACACTGAAGAAAGATGCAATCCTTTACGCGCAGTCGTGCAAGAGATGTCAAGCTTTCGCTCCCGCCATTCACTCACCACCAGACGAGCTCATCTCGGTGTATAGTTTGTGGCCTTTCGCGAAGTGGGGGATCGACATCATCGGACCTTTCCCACCAGCTGCTGGGGGAGTAACTTTCGTAGTCGTAGCAGTCGATTACTTCACCAAATGGACAGAGGCAAAGGCGTTAAAAACCATCACAACGGGCCAGATGACAAGCTTCATTTGGAAGAACATAATTTGCAGGTTCGGCCTACCACGAGCAATAGTGACCGACAACGGACGTCAATTCACAAGTCAAGACATGCTAAATTTCTGCTCAAAGTGGAACATCAAGAAAAAAATTTCAACACCCTATCATCCACAATCAAATGGTCAAGTAGAGGCGATCAACAAAATCATCAAGCACACCTTGAAGGCTAAGCTGGATGGATTAAAGGGCAAATGGGCGGACGAGCTGCACATGGTTCTGTGGGCATATCGGACGACCACGAGGAATTCTACTGGTGAAACTCCGTTCGCGCTCGCGTTCGGAACCGAAGCTGTCATACCAGCAGAGGGGCAAGTCCCAACTTTTCGAGTAGCAAATTATGACGAGCAGTTGAATAACGATGCACAGCTCTCCGATTTGGACTTCCTAGAAGAGCGAAGGCTAACAGCGGACGAGAAGAATGTGGTCTACAAGCAAAGATCAGAACGCTACTACAACACCAAAGTACGTGCTCGCCAGTTCACTATCGGCCAGCTCGTACTTCGGAGGGCGACGGAGCAGTCCATCGGCATACTTGGCCCGACTTGGGAGGGTCCGTACCGAATAACGCGCACACTCCTAAACGGATCGTACGAGCTAGAAGATCTGGAGGGCAAGCCGAGCAAGTACCCATGGAACGCGGTCAAGCTGAAGAAGTATTACCAGTAAGTTTTTAATTTTTTCATATTTGTATAGTCTGTATCTAATCATCATTTCAATACAAGTAAAGTTTTAAATTTCCATCAAGTGTTAGATAAATTTGAAAGTTTAAACAAGGCTCTGCGTAGCCATCTAGGAAACAAAAGACGAGCACTCTTTCTTAAAGATGCTCGCAAGGTAGTGGCAAAGACGATCACTACCTATCAAACAAAGAGTTCAACCGACGAATGGTTAACTCTAAAAGACGAGCACTCTTTCTTAGAGTCTCGCAAATAAAAGACGAGCACTCTTTCTTAGAGTCTCGCAAAGGAAAGACGAGCACTCTTTCTTAGAGTCTCGCAAATAAAAGACGAGCACTCTTCCTTAGAGTCTCGCAAAGGAAAGACGAGCACTCTTCTTTAGAGTCTCGCAAAGGAAAGACGAGCACTCTTCCTTAGAGTCTCGCAAAGGAAAGACGAGCACTCTTTTTTAGAGGCTCGCAAAGGAAAGACGAGCACCCTTTTTTAAAAAAGATGCTCGCAAAATAACAACGTCGAACGCAAACCAATGAAAGAAAAATAAGAAGTATTTATTAAAAGTACTTGCAAAAAATCATCATAAAACAAATGGAAAAACGAACACATCATAAGCAAAAGTTCCATTCATTGAAAAAGCCTTAAAAGGCTGAAATTACAAAAAAGGCCTTAATGGCCGAGCAGTTTCTAAAAAAAAAAAGGGGGGGAGAAACTAAGTCTCCGCAACATTCCCCTCGGCAGCATCCTGCTCGCCGGCGACTCCCCCCTCGGCAGCAGCATCCTGCTCGCCAGCAACTGTCTCCTCGACGGCAGCATTCTGCTCGTTTTGTTGAGTTGGGTTTTCCTGTGGAGGGTCCGTGAAGAATACCAGAACACCTAAAAGTCTAGGGAACTGAAGCCCCAGTTTCATTAAAGGGAGCAGAGGGAGTTCTGATTCCGGCTGAGGATTTTCTCTCATAAGGAGGTCGTCCAGAAACCCCCCGAGCGGAGTCACATCCACTTCCGGGTGAACTTCCAACAGGCTATGAATAAGCCCGTGGGCAGTGAGCGCCACCGATAGGATAGCCATTCCCCCAGCAAGTTCGGTGATCTCATCTCGCTCATCCGTCAGGTCGACCAGCTGCTGCCGAAGAGTGGCCAACTCTTCCTCATCATTTGCAGATTTGTTTGTAAGAGTTCTTACCTCGTCCTCGGCAGTCTTGAGGCGAGCACGGAGACGTTCGATCTCTTGGAGATCTTCTTGATCTTTCTTTCGAACCGTCTCAAGTTGGGCCTCAGAATCGGCCAACTTTGCCTCAGCATCGGCCAATTGGGTCTCGAGGTCGGCCACTTTCTCCTCAGAGTCGACCAGCTGCCCTTCGACGACAGCTTTAGCCTTGGCCATTTGGGCGAGTTTCGCAGCTCGGTCCTCGCTGATCTTGCGACCATCAGCGATCTGGCAGGCGAGCTTCTCTATGGTGTAAGAAGCTCGGCTCAAATCAATGCCGACCAGCCGCGCGTTCTCCATGGCGTTATGGTTGTTGACCTCTTCGACCAGTGTGGTCGTCAATGATCGAGGCAGGTGCTTCACCGCCCTCAGTGCGATCGGGTTCAGAGACTCTCTATCGGCCGGGTCTCGCGACCGGTAGAAGCCGAGATGGTTCTCGTTGAAGGGTTGGGCGATCGGATAGTCGGCAACTCTATTAGAGAAGAAGAAAATTTATTAGGAAAAAAAAAAAAGGAAGATACTTAAAAATTTTTGAGTCTTTTTGATAAGAAAGCTTACTTAGCAACCCTTGCGGCTTCCCAGCCGAGGAGTGTGTTATCTCCCGGAGCCCTCTCCCCGGCCGACGAGCTCGTGGCGGTCTCTCGCGACCGAGTGCTTCGGGGAGGAGGGGATACAACAGGTCTGGGGGGGGCAAGTCACCCCTCGGCGGAGGAGATCTCCTCGGCGAGATCCTCCTTTCTCTAGCCGGCACGGCCCTCTGCTCGGCAGCAGGTGGGCGAGAAGAACCCCCTCGGTTTGGCTTAGAAATTTTCCTGGGTGGAGCCCCCGAGGTCTCCGCTCCTTTCCTCTTACCGGCGCCATCAACAATCTTGCGCTCGCGGATCATTCTTGCCTTTTGAAGCATCCTGGTCGATGTTAGGCGATCAACTTCAACAGTGGGAGGGAGGTAAGTAACAACCCTTTGTGGAACCACTACTAGAAAGAAAAACGAGAAGTTAGCATCTACGAAGAGTAAAGTGATGAAAACTTAGAAATATTTTGATACCTGGAGGGAACTCTCGAGTGAAGTGATGAGGAGGTACTCTAAGACCTGCTCGCTCACGCATACACTCCCTGTTCAGAAATCGCCAGGACATCTCCAGGTAGCGACGGTTGAGAACGTAGCAAACGTGGTATTGGAAGAGAGGACTGAGAGGGTGGTCGGCAGTCTTCTTGCGAACAGTTTCACCTACAAAAAGCGAGGAGTTATTCAGTATAGACAAGAACGAGCAGAAATTAAAAGACTTACCACGAATTCTTTGATATTCGGTCTCGATGGGAATGCGATCAGAAGATCCATCCGGCCTCACTGGACTCTTCCAGTCCCCGGCTACCCACCACCAGTTGGTTTTCCAATCTCTAATCTTGTTGGGAACCCCTTCAACCAGCTTAAAATTGTCACGGCCTCTTACATAGTAGTATCCATGGCCTACTTTCTCTCCGGTCTAGGCCGCCTGAAGGAGATAGTTAATCTCCTTCGGGCTGAGCCATGTGTTCCGACATCCATTCTCGGCCGCCACCAGGCCGAACAGTGTAAGAATACCGATCAGGTTCGACCAACCGTTCGGTAGAATTTGAGAAGGGGCAACATTCAAGAAGTGTAGAAAATTTGAGATACTGGGATGCAGGGGGAACCTCAGCCCTGCCTCCATCATGCCGATGTTGACGGCGACCATGCCTTCTGGCGGCTGGTCGGCCCTCTCATCCGGGCGAGGAACAAAAAAGCTCACATCGGCCGGCAGCTGATACTTCTTTCGGGAATTTTCTAGCTGCGCCGAGAAGACCTTGCTCGCATACTTGCTCGCCTCATACATTGTTTGGAAAGCTTCTCGATGCGGGCGAGGAATCTCTCGAGGAGGGTTTTCGCTTATATATTTGTAGAAGGCCTCCCTCGAGACCTCGTCGCCGCCCAAATCTTCCCTACCACTCAAGATGTCCTTTATGCTCTCCGCATATTGAACAACTTCTTCAAAGTCCTCGCGGAGACTCCTCGACAAGGTCTCCTCGACTTGGGCGATTTCTATCTGGTCGCCCATCTCTCGATCCAAACCCTGATCATGCAGGTCAGAGTCAGTCTCGCTGCCACTCTTCTCGACATCGCCCTCCTCGGCGTCATTGCCGGCATCGTCCCTTTCAGATTCATCGAGCTCGTCGACGTCGACGACCACTGCTTTCCCAAGGTTGCGGACTCTATAATTTATGGGTTCGGGGGAATTGATCCTAGAGTCCGAAGAGGATGCCCTCTCCGTCAAGACTAAGGCTAGTCGATCAGCCTCGCCGGAATTTGCGGCACCACCATCCAACGGCGGCGAACCACCACCGGAACCACCACTAACATCCATTTTTTCTTAAAGAAATGGGGGAAAAAGGAGTTTTTAAGAAGAAAGTATGTTTGTTTTTACCTTTTTGCCGATCGGAAACCACCACAAAACACGCCGGAAAAGCTCGAAGATTGAAGCTTGGACGGAAACTTGAAGAAATTCGAAAAATTGCAGAAGAGAAAAGTGTTTTTATGAAGAAGAAGGTCCTATTTATAGGCAAAAATCGATCGGGGACTAAAGTGCAAAAAACGGGGTCATTTCCGCAATTTTCCCAAAGTTTTGGGGTCATTTCCGAAATCGAGGTCGGAAAGTGACCCCCACGCGCGACCTTTGAGGTCGACACGAGCCCCACGCGCTCAAAATTTGAATTTTTGGGCGCCAATCACGCTTCTGACACAGGTCACATCATACGTCATCAAAGTGCTTCGAAAAACGTGCTCGGCGTAGGAAACGAGGCGACCGCCTCCTTTTTACGTCATCAAGATTTCAAAGAAGATTTGCCTGTCGAGGACAGATCTGAGAAGGCGAGTATACTGCTCGCCTTACCATTCTACGAATACGAAGTAAGGCGACCAGGGGGCAAATGTTATACCTAGTCAAAGAGGTCAATCTTTGACAAGTCAATCCTAGTCACCAGCTTACGTGGCGAGGACCAGTCAACAAAGTCGTGTGACGATTAGTCAACAAGACCAAGGAAATGTAATAGTTTTAATGTATTTAATATACTCAAGTGCTCGTCCAAAGATGTTGGCGAGCACGTGTCTTATTTAGCTGCTCGCCCAAATGTGTGGCGAGCACATGCCTATTCTTAGTAAGAGAAGTTTAAGTATTGAAGTCTTGGGAGAGAGCATGGAGCGTGGCGACCACACTCCTCGAAGGTCCTCCGGCGACCACCATGGCCCAGCTCCTCGGCATCTCGGCGAGGACGAGCACCTAAGGCGGTTTAGCATTAAATGCGCCATCAAATCACCTTTTCGGGCAGAATGAAGGTCCAATCTGGAGGCTCCACGTGTAAAGGGCGGGCAGCCCCTAAAAAACAGTATATAATGCCCATATGGGCTCATTTGTAAAAAAAGTTAGATTTTACACACAATCATCCTCAACCTAAAGCAATAAACACTCCCAAGCTCAAAGCTTTAGCTTCTCTAAGAAGCTACTTTTGGTGTTCTTCGTTGTTCTTCATCAAGATCATCAAGATCATCATATAAATACTCCTTAAACACGTAATAGCCCCCGTTTAATTATATATGTTTGTATCGTACTAAAAACAGTCCACATCCGAGTCAACTCGATTATAGTGCATACAACAATTGGTATACCGCTTATCAAATTCTTGCACACAGTGTCCTCTTACTATATTTTATGTTTCTGCAGAAATTTCAAGGATTTTTCTTAAACAATTAACAAGGGGAGCAGATATTGCTGGTGTGGTTACAGTGTTATACTTAAGAAACAACCTCTGTGTATGATGATGTGTCTTGGTTGTTGTTAGTTGGTTTAACAAAAATACAAAAGTAGCATAAATATTCTTATTTCTGTATTGGATATTTCTTATTCTGAACTGAATGAAGCTAGGAATGCTGTGTAATTTAGATAAGATGATGTTCTTAATTAAACTTGAGTATGATATGAAATAGTTGTTGCATCTGCTTTGGAGAATATCAATTCCTAGTGACATCGGAGAAATGGCAACTCTTAAAATGATTGAAATCGAAGGTGGCAAGTTAAGCGCGGTGGAATCAGAAGAACAACGAGGCATGGGGAACGAAAATAAACCTTTAACATTTGAAATATTGCAATTAAATCACAAATCTTTAACATTTTTGGCGAATTAGACTTTCAGCACACCTAGTGCCATGTGGAAATTTAATTTTTATTTTAAAAAAAATGATATTTTCAATTAAAAAAAATCAACTAAATAAACAACCAAAATAAATAAAGAATTAAAATTTTAAAATCCCAAAAACAAGAAGAGATTAATTAATTCGGTCGGCTCCTTCTTCTTTCCCGCAATTACTTCTCACTCTCCTTCTCTTTTTCTCATGCGATTTCTTCATCAATAATAATAAAAAAAAAAAATCAAAATCAAAATCGTGATCTTCATCACTCATAGACGTGTAGAAACGAAAAATTTAAAAGTTGAAATATACGCACTCCTCAGATGAAATAATTTTAGGGTGGGGCTAAACACCCCCATACAATGTTATACACACCCCAAATGTTAAACACACCCCACTAAAATTTAAAATTCAATTTTTATTACTAAACATATCCCAATTCTTTCTAGGTTATTACCCTTTAACACTTAAAACAAAATACAGATTAAATAAAAACCAAAATAACATTTTTAAAATTAATTAAATCTTAAAAATATATAAATTTTTTAAAAAAAATTATCATCCGCAAATAAATATATATATATATATAAGTCGTTAATATAAAAAAAAATTAAATAAAAGTTAAAAAGTATTTTTACAAATCAAATAAATATTAAAAAATAAATTGAATGAAAAAATCAATTAAAAAATTTAAAACGTTATGAAAATCAACTAAAATTTTAAAATAATTCAATTGATTTTTTAAATAAATCTTAACAAAGTTAAATAAATTAAATAAAACTTCAAAATAACTAAATAAAAAAAATCAATTTAAGAATTCAAAATTTTGATAAACTAAATAAATAAGAGAAAGAAAAATCAATTTAAGAATTCAAAATTTTGATAAACTAAATAAATAAAAATAAGTGAAAGAAAAATCAATTCAATTTAAAAAAAATACTAAATTAAAAAAAATCAAATATAAAATAAAAATCTTCCAAAATAAATTAAACCTACAAAAAATTTAAAAATATAAAAAACTCAACTAAATCTTCAAAAATTAATTATCTTCAAAACTTATTTAATTAATCAATTTTTGAAGATTTAGATGATTTTTTTAAATATTTTTTTTGATTTATTTATCTTTTATATTAATTTGAATTTTTTTTAATTTAATTTTTTTTTTACCGTTTATCAAATTTATTAAATATTTTTACGATTTTATTTATCTTTAATTTCCTATTAAATTTTTTATTTGATTATTTTTATTTATTTATTTCTGAATATTTTCAGATTTTATTAAATCTTCTCAGTTTTTTTTTTAAATAATTTAATTGATTTATTTATTCTTTTAAATATTTTGTTGACTTTTTAAAAATATTTTCAAATTTTAATTATATTTTTAATGATTTTACTCTTTATTTATATCATTTTATCTATATCTATTTTTGTCTTTAAAATAATGGGTATAACATTATATGGGGGGTTAATAGTCCCACCCATAATTTTATTATTTTTTATTTTACAAAATTACAGAGACGGGAGTAAATAAAGAAATTGATCCATCTCTCACCTTATTAAAGCGACAGCTCCATAATCTTCTAAGTGGGTTCTCATCAGTCATTAACATCAAAGATTTCTCATCAAATGGATGAGTTCTTTCAATTATTGAAAGTTAATTTTCAGTGTTTCTCTCTAGTATTCGATTTGGGAAAATAAGGTCATTTTTGAATGGAAATAAATGAAATAACAAAACTACAAAAGTATGAGTAATGAAGATCACGATTTAAAACAAATTTAGAGTATTGATTAAGAAATCGCTGTGAGAAGAAGAGAAAGAGGAGTGAGAAGTCGTGTGGAGGAAGAAAGTGTTGGCCGAATTAATCTATATTCTTGTTTTTAGGATTTTAGTATTTTAATTCTTTATTTATTTTGGGTGTTTATTTAAATAAGAAATAATTTTATTAACGTGGGCTACGGCCTACGGTTGTGTTCTATATCATTCCCGATGTGAGACAAAACTATCCCAATAAATATTTCAAATATGGAGTAAACTAATTGTATGTAATTTTTTAAAAATACGTTACTATAATTTCCCAAGATAATTTGATTTTTCTTTTAACTGCGTTCTAAATTGGGTTCACATACGTTTGTTTAGCTAATACTATGTGTAAAGCAACCAAAAAAAAAAATAGGTTGTTAATTTATTTTTATCAAAATTATAGTATTATAATTAGATGAATCACAAGGGGTGCAACAGTTACTTTATTCTGACGACACAGACACAGAATATGATTAAAAAAAAGAGTAAATTGTAAACTAAATAATTACTACACATGATATAATTAATTAAAGTAAATTGTAAACAAAATAATCACCTATTTGTAAATTAATCTAAATTTTTAGATAATTATAAATAAATCACCAAATTTTAGTCTTTCTTGTAAAAAAAAAAAAGGTGGGGCGATTAACACCCCAAAAAATGTTATACATACCACAAATGTTAAACACACCCCATTAAAATTTAAAAATAAATTTTTATTACTATACACATCCCAATTCTTTCCTATTTACCCTTAATCCCTCAAAACAAATATAAATTAAATAAAAACTAAAAAAATATTATAAAAATTAATTAAGTCTTTAAAAATATATAAATTTTAAAAATCAATTAACAAAAAAAAATTCAATAACACGAAAAAATTAAATAAAAATTAAAAATATTTTTTAAAAATCAACTAAATATTAAAAGACGAATGGAAAAATCAATTACAAAATATAAAACATTAAAAATATCAACTAAAATTTTAAAATAATTGGGTCGAAAAATTTTAATTAAAAAAAAATCAATTAAATTTAAATAATAACTGAAAAATATTAAATAAATAAAATTAAGAAAAAAATAAAAAAAAACGAAAAAAATAAAATATGTAAAATATAAAAAAAAAAATCAACTAAATCTTAAATAAATATTAAATCTTCAAAAATAAAATAAAGTTAAATAAAAATTTAAAATATTAAAAATATCATCTAAATCTTCAAAAATAATTAAATTTTTTAGCTTTAATATAATTTTGAAGATTTAGTTGTTTTAAAAAAAAGATTTTATTTATCTTTTTCAAAATTCGTTTTCTTACTTTTTTTATTTAATTATTTTTTTTGACGATTTATTAAAATTTATAAGAATTTTTATGATTTTATTTAAATTTAATTTTTTTTATTTGATTAATTTTTTTTTATTAAATTTTCCGATTTTATTTAATTTTTTCAGAATTAAAAAAAATATTTATTTAAATTAATTATTTTTAAAGATTCAGTTTTTTTTTTAATTGTTTTCAAATTTTAATTATATTTTTTCCAATTTTTTTATTCCATATTTATATAAGGGTTACTTAGTCATTTTATATATACCTATTTTTCTTTTTAAAATTATGGGGTGTGAATAAAACATTTTGGGGTGTTAGTAGCGGTGCCAAATAAAAAATTGTGGTCGGATTTTCGAAACGTGAAATTCTCACGTAGAAAGTCTAAATTAAAATAATATTTAGAGATAAAGATTTATTTATAATTATTTAAAAAATTAAATTGCAAATAAGGTAGGAGGGGTGACTTAATTTACAATAAAAAAATCATAAGAAAAGTCCGAATGACCCCTAAAGTATCATTTTGGCCCATTATTGTCATTTTTAGTAGTATTTATTTTCTTTTATTTTTTATTTTTGAAATTATAACAAAAATAATGTCTAGAAGAGTTATACTGCATTTTAATTTGTTCTGGATCGATAAATAATTAATATACATTAATATAAATTGGTCATAGCAAGGGTAATATATAGATCAGTAGGTCGGCAATATAGATTAGTACCGTATATATAAATGAAATATTTATAATTTTCAAAATAAATGAATAAATAAAATAAAACAAAGTTATGAGTCTGAACGTTGTCTCGCTAGATACCAAATAACGCTACACGATGAGTCGTATGAAGAATTTAATTTAATTGGATAATATTACTACAAAACTCTGCATAAATTCAAAATCCATCACTATTATCAAGGATTAATTTAATTGAATAATATTAAATTAAAAACCCATCACTATTCATGTGCATTCCTCCAATCCACTCGTTGGTGTACATAATAGACACTCTTGAAAATTCGAACCAACTTGAAATTGAATAATGACTTGGATCAATTCAGGTTTCAAAAAATTAGTCTGGAGTAATAAATTTCGGCCTGGATTTATAACCCGTTGCACGCTGGAGTAAAAGAAGGTGAAACATAACTCCATAATCTACTTACCAACTAAATATAAATTTTTTAACATCAGTTTTGTTGAACTTTTTTTTTAATTGATATTTTAAAATAATTATTTAATACATTCTAATTAAATAGTATAAATATTAACATAAAAAAAAAAAAGGAATACGAAAAACTTTATGCATAAAAAGTGTATAATTTATAAAAATAATTTTATATAAATATTATCGAAAATTAAATATATAAATATTACTAATAATAAAAAGTGTATAAATGTTCTAAAATACTGTATGTGTAATACAAATAAAATATATGTAAATCTATTAGAATTGTAAGTATTCCAATAAAAAAAATGGTTTTAGATGACTTAATTTTCATTAAGATTTTTTTAATATAAAAAATAAGGGTTTAGATGATTTAATGATAAAATATGAAAAATAAGATAAATGTATGAATGCCCATTTTTTACAAATGATGAATTTAAATTGAGACGGAAGGAGTATAAAATAAGTTCAAGACACTCGAATGGACATAAAAGATAAATGTATTGAACTTTTCAACACAATTTGTGGACTTCTTCACTTTCCCCTCAAACAATTCATTATTTTTACCCATTTATATATATTATAAAATTATTTTTTACATAATTAAAAAAAAAAAAAAAAACTGAAATTGGGGGATTTGGGTCCGCCTCTGGTATTCAACAACAAATATCTCTTCGATATTTTCTGATTTCCACCACTTGATTTAAAAAAAAAAAAATAATAATATATGATTTTTATTTTTTATTTTTTTTTACATATAGAGTATTTCTTTTTTTCAAAATTTAACTAGTATTCAACAAGAAAAATCTTTTAGATATTGCCTGACTTCCACCACTTGAGTTTAAAAAATAAAAATAATTAATATATGTTTTTTTTTTATATGCATCATTCCAATTATGATCACCACTAGACGAGTTTTCGCATATCATGTATATATATAGTATTTTAAAAAGTTTATTATACAAGATGGAGTAATGTATTATGTATATATGAATTAATTTTTTTCATTTGTAAAATATTATGAAACTCACACACACCGACCAGGTGTGAAATTGTTGGTAGTTGGGCAAAGATCAGTGAATGATCTTCCTAAGCTAAAAATGAAAAATAAGACAAATTTTATGAAACGGGGTGGAAGTAGTTGTAAGAATAAATTAAAAAAGTTAAAATTATGAGATCATATATTCATATTATATTATTATTAACTTTAACATGGAAAGAACATAGTGCAATCAGAAAGAATGAGACGAATTGCCCGTTGCCATTGAAACCATCGTGAATCTGATATTTGGATCCCAAATTAAGTTTTGCCTTTCAGTTTTTTATAGTATGTGCCTAATAATCATGTTCGTCAGAAAATAACCATATCATTATGGTATAATATTTTACTGAATTTTAATTGCTCTAGCTTTAAACTATTACTAATCTCTCCTAACGCTTTATTTAATAGGAAATTGGATAACTGTGATAATGCTTTCCTTATTGCAGATTTTAATAAAGACGAAGTAAAGGAAGCCACTTGGAACTGTGAAGTCACGAAAAGCCCAGGTCCGGATGGGTTCTCGATGGGCTTCTTCAAAGAAAATTGGGAACTCTTGAATCCGGAGATTATCAAGATGGTGTCGGAATTTCACACACACGGCAAATTGGTGAGGGGGAATAAATCCGTCTGTTACGGAATTGTATTCACAAAGCAACCCCTTACAAATGATAAATCAAGACAACTAGAAACGCAATGAATTGAAACGAATAAAGAACTCAAAGAAAGAACACGAGATTTACGTGGTTCGATCAAATGATCTACGTCCACGGAGGATAGAAGACTCTCTTCACTAATCACAATATGAAAGTTATAGATTACAAGTATACACAAAGCTTGATCTCTCTCTCTTGAACTCTCTAAGTGTGTAACCCACAACCTATGCACTAGATGGTGTATTTATAGATGTACAATGCATTGAATAACCGCCACTAACCAACTAACTAACTAACTAACAGAAATAACAGAATTAACTAACTCTGAAAAATAGATTTCAGTAGACTTGACCCAACAGACTTGGGATAAGCTGAGTTGGCTTCAGCAGACTTGCTTCAGTAGAGTTGTCCAAACTCTTAATTTCAAATTAGTTGACTCCTAATAAGACCACTAAACCTTATCGGTTGAATTACACCTTAACCCAACTTTGTTGAACTCCAAGATCAGATCACTAGCAACTCTTCTGATAGATAGATATTAGATGACATCCAATATTGCATTAATCCTAACACCGTCGTTTATCGTCCTCTTACCTAAGAAAGCAGGGACACAACACCTTGACGAATTTCGTCTCATTTCTCTCATTGGAAGTCTATACAAGATAATCACAAAGCTACTAACGAGGAGGCTGGCAAAAGTGCTCGAATTGGTCATATCCGATTGCCAATCCGCGTTCATTGGAGGTAGGCAAATAATGGACGGCATCCTCGTCACTCATGAGGCTATTGACGAAGCAAAAAGAAAGAGAAAGAAAAGGGTGTTGTTTAAAGTGGATTTCGCAAAGGCCTATGACTCGGTCGAGTGGAAGTTCCTAGATAGAATGATGGAAGGTATGAATTTCGACACAAAATGGAGGGCTTGGATGCGTGAATGTATATCAATCGGCAAGTGCGACAATAGATTTTTAACCAAAAAATTGGAAAGCTGATATATTTACCTTGACAAATTTATTTTATCTGCAAATTGAATATTCCAAATAAGAGTTTGAGCAAAAAAAAAAAAAAAAATATATATATATATATATATATATATATACTCCAAATAAGAGTCAAGAGACTCTCTGTTCTGATAAAAATAAGTAATTCAACTACTCGTATAGTCGTATTATTGTTACTGTTATTTAATATTCGGATAAATATTTAATTATAAGTAGCCATCTTTAAAGTATGTTTAGCCTATTTTAGGTTTTAACCAAAAAAAATAAAATAAAGGGCAATTTTTTGTTTGGTTAGGGTACACTATTGCTCCTAAGCCTCCTATAGTCTTGAAGCCCACATGTGTTGTCTAAGACCAATAAATATTCTGGCCCAAAGTCTAAGCATCTCTCCGAGTCTTGGAAATATTTGTTCTATTTTCAGAAATTTTTAATACTGTAGGAGTATTTTTATGTGATTAATATTTTAATTTCAGTTCAATATAAATTTCTAAATGAATTTGCTATATGTGAATTGTGTAACAGGGATTATGATGCTGAAAATTCTCGGTTGCCTCAGCCTATCAATTCTGGCGTAAGCACGAAGACGAAGCAATATGTAGACAAAGACCGAGTTCTTCAAAAGATCTATCAAAGAGCATGTATAAAATGATTTGGAGTTTGAAAATCCCGCCAAAAATCAAGGTGTTCGGGTGGAAATTAATTAAAGAATTAGTTGCAACCGAGAGAAACCTCTATGATCATCATGTTCCGGTTAGTCCTTTTTGTCAATGTTGTGGTGGGCAAGTGGCAAACACGATTCATGCGCTTTTCCTTTGTGTTTTTGCAAGGGGAGTCTGGAAAAAGTGGGGCTATTGGAAGATCCTTAAAAAAAAATTATCTCTGACAATTGTTTTAATCTTTTTGTTGGTTGTAGGAGTGCATGGCCCGGGGAAATGGATAAAATTTTGACAATAGCTTGGGCAATTTGGAGGGAACGGTGTAAGTTCTTACACTTGGAAGACCAAATAACGCATAAGTTCTCGGGAAATACCCCTTATTCGGTTGAATGGGCCTTGCGATTTCTTGATGATTTCCAAAAAAGCTCGGCTGAAGGGGGAAAAGGATTAACGGGAAAAATTGATACAGGATTGCAAAATAATGTCGAGAATTCAGGTAATATCCTTTTTACTGACGCAGCCTTCAACTTGGATTCACATTTCTTTGCTACGGGTTTTGCAATCATGAATAAGTTTAATAGGGTCTATAGAGTGGGCTTTTCAAAAATTCAGAACCCGTTAAGCGTTTTAGAAGCAGAACTGCTGGCAATTGAGAATGGTTTGATGTTCTGTAAGGAAAATGATGTGGCAATATCAGGGTTACGGTCTGATTCTGCTCAAACAATAGAGGCCATTAACAATATGTTACAAGTTGACAAACCGGATAGCACGCATGTTATTAATATCCAGCACTTATTGAGAGAACTCTTAGTGTGAGATTGTCAGTTCATCTCAAGAGATTATAACAAATTAGCTCATGAAACAGCAAAAATAGCGCTTACCTCTTCAACACCTCGAGATTGGTCTGAAGAAGGCATTCCTCAGCATATCAAGAAGTTAGGGGTATATGTTTTATGATTCTTTTCTTTTGTACCCCGTTTTGGTACTCTTGATTTCTTGAAAAAAAAACTTAAAATGAAACAATATAATATAGTTTCAATTTCATTTTAATCTATCGAAACAAAGCTGCTCTTATCTTTAATGTCACTGTGGAGTCATGAATCTTGACCATTGACCACACGGACTTCAATTAACCTTTTTTTTCTTGTTCTAGAATATTATTTTAATTTATATATTTCGAAACTAAGGAAATCTAGTCCAGTAGTCAATTTCCTTTTTTTTTTCATATTTTATTAAAACTGAAAATGTTAAGACTCTCATCACAAGAAAATTTGGCACATGTATATAACAAGGGTTCAATTAATTAAATTCAATATTAAATCCCACAAGAATCAAACTTTACTTAATTATCTGATACTAAATGACGGCAAACAGTATGAATTAGAAATTCAATCTGTCAATAGTTTCATTTAATTTTTTAATTTTGAATATTAAATAACAGTATGAAAGAATCAGAAAATCCAATTTTTTATCAATAGTAGCTTTCATTTAATTTTGAATAGGTATATGTGTCGTATGCTGAATTTAATTAATCATTCTTTCTCTCTCAGTTAATGTAACCATAAAGAAGAAAGTTGACTTGTTGTTTAGAAGCGTGGTTGATGGGCCTTGGCCCAATAACTCCAGCGGCCGACTTCAAACAGTCTTCACATCGAAAATATTAATCAGTTATATCCCACATCGAAAATGTGAAGGATAATTCATTAGGTTTTATTAAGAAAGCGTAGCATTGCAGGACATGACCTTATTTGAACAGGATCTGTTCTATAGGCTCGTACCTCTGTATTCTTGAGTTCTAAGGAGACAGGAAACTAAGTCTGGTTGATGAACCATGGCTGCTCGGCTAGAGCGTTGATTAACAGAACCATGGCTCGGCTTGTCGAGTCGTACAGTAGAGGATCGTTCTCGACTGGCCTTGGGATGGTCGAGCAGCTGTTTGACAAGACTAATTATATTTTTTTGTACTGTTTTTTCACACACATTCTTGCCTCCGAATCTGTGAAGCCCTTTTTCTAAAGCTCTGTACACAAATTGCATACCCTCTGACATACTAATTAAATTTTTTTGACTGTTCTTTTTTTTTCACACTATTCTTGAAACTCTCTTTTAATTTCACGCCAAAATATGGATTAATTCCTGGTGCCAAAGCCTGTGAATAACCATCAATCTATTCCTGGTGCAAGTATTTCAATATACTTGGTCAAAAAAGATAGAACATGGAAGTTAGACTTAGTAATGAAAAAAAAAAAAGAAGACTTAGTAATGACACCGATAAAAAAATGAGTCTGGCAGGGCATGTCTTCAACTACAGGCACTTGGTTGGTTGACCAATACTTCAAGTATGTTTTGCTCTTTCTTTTGTTATTCCTCCCTCCTCTGCAGCAGCAACCATGATTCATACAGATTTATTAATTTCGACAAAGTCAAACCCTGGTAACCTTCTCTCCTTTCAAAGGTCAGGCGTTTTTGTTTATTTCATAGCCTAAATTCGCGTTTATGTACGCTGAGGCTCCGTAAATTGTTTGTTGCTTGATTTATGTGGCATTGAAATATTCTGTCTTTCATCACTGGATTATTAAGATAAGAAGATGCCCCACCAAAAATGTATGTACACCAATTTTCCTTATCTGTGAAGAAAAATAAGAACAGATATGGCTTATGCTGCACTTCTTTCAGTTATTCAAGTTCTGGAGCAGAGAACACTTCAAAATCTCTTTTCCAACCTCTTTAATATCAAACAACAAATCAGCACACTTCGTGACAACTTCTTTTTCTTGCAAACTTTCCTGGAAGACGATCTGCCCCACAGACACAGTGAACAAGTAACTGATTCCCTGGAAATTCGAATCAGAGAAGCAGCATACCATGCTGAAGATCTCGTTCGATTCCCTGTTATGATCCGTCTAAAATTATATCAAGATGTACCACGTGTGGTCAATGAAGTTGATCTCATTGTCAAAGAGGTGATGATGATCATGGAAAGTCGTAAAATCAAATGTTCACAGCTCAGCAATGATCCGGGCTCTCCAAGAGTGGCACCCGTTGGGAAAACCACTATGGTGGGATTTGATAATGAACTGATTCAAATAAAGGAGCAATTATGCAGTGGATCATCCAATCTTCAGATCATCCCAATCGTCGGGATGGGAGGAATTGGTAAGACTGCTTTAGCCACAAATGTCTTTTATGATTCGCTTATTGCATATCACTTTCATGTTCGTGCTTGGACGACCATTACACAAGATCACAAAGTGCCAGCTATTCTCCTAGGCCTCTTACATTCAATGACTACATCACCTGAGAATTTAAGTCAAAGAATGGGAGAACTAGCTGAGATTTTGTACAAAAGTCTCAAGGGGAGAACGTATCTCATCGTATTGGATGATATATGGAGCACAGACGCTTGGGATGATGTAAAGATGCTATTCCCAGACGACCATAATGGAAGTCGAATCATCTTAACCACCAGATTAGCCGATGTGGCATCTTATGTCAACTATTCTGGCCCTTTCCATCAGATGCAATTTCTGAATGATGAGCAGAGCTGGAACCTTCTTCGTGAGAAGGTATTTGGACAAGAACATTGTCCTCTTGCATTGGAGGAAACTGGGAAATTGATTGCAAGAAACTGTAGAGGACTTCCTATTTCAATAATTCTGGTTGCAGGGCTCCTGTCAAAGATAAGAAGGATAAAGTATGAATGGATTAACATTGCAAGAGATGTTAGTGTAGCTGTGGCAGCAAGCGAGCAACAAATCTCATCGAAGATACTATCTCTGAGTTATAGTCATTTACCTCATCATCTAAAACCGTGTTTCTTATACATGGGAGGTTTTCCAGAAGACTATGAAATACCTGTGTCTGTACTTATCAGACTATGGGTTGCTGAAGGGTTCCTGAAGCCGAAGGGGTCTAAATGCTTAGAGGAAGTAGCGGAAGAGTATTTCGAGGATCTTGTGAAAAGAAGTCTTGTTTTGGTCACCAAGAAAAGGTCTAATGGAAAACCCAAATTCTGCAGCATCCATGATCTTTTGAGGGATCTATGCATAAAAAGAGGCCGAGTTGAGAAATTTCTCCATCCTATGGATGGGGTTCAAGAAAGGACAGAGAATAAGCGTCGTCTCTGCTACTCAAAGCATGTAGAATGGTTCCACTTCAAGTATTCAATTACTAGGAGTTCGCTTGTACGATCCATCTTTTGTTGCTCCTACGATGACAAGGTGATAATTGGTTTTCGCCAGCTGAAAGTATTACACATTCTTGAAGTGCACTTTCAGAGATTCCCACTTGAAATACTAGTGTTATTTCATCTCAAATTCCTGGCATTCACCTCCGGTTTCATCCGCTATACCACACTCCCTACATCATTGCCAAAACTCCAAAATCTGCAGACCTTAATTATGGGTTCATCAGTGAAGTTTAGTTCAAGTGGACCAAGATTGGGTGCATGCTTACCAATCTGGACGATGCCACAGCTTAGACATCTCGTCTTTCAGAACATAACCTTGTCTCCTGCTCCTATCCACAACGAGGTATTGCTATTACCTGTACTAGAAAACCTGCAAACACTTTCCAGAATTAGAAACTTCAGGTTCACAAAAGAGGCCATTGAAATGATCCCAAACATAAAGAAACTGAAGCTTCTCTACAATCAGAACTCAGAATACGAGCTTAACAACCTCATCCTTCTCCATCAACTCGAGACACTGAATATCGAATTCCAACTCTCTTTGTCGATCCCTTTGACGTTTGGAGTACCTCTCAGTGTCAAAAAGCTGACCCTGGGAGGCTGCGGGCTTTGTTGGGAAGACATGACAATGATTGGTTCATTGCCGAATCTTGAAGTTCTCAAACTGCTTGATATGAGCGTGTTAGGCGAAGAGTGGGAGCCACTGGAGGGAGAGTTCCTGATGCTGAGATTCTTGCTACTGCAGAGTCTAGAACTCACTTATTGGGAAGCAGAGAATGTACATTTTCCGAGCCTTGAGACTCTGATCATCAAGCATTGCTATGAATTGGATAGTATTCCTAGTGGGATTGGAGAAATAGCAACTCTTCAAATGATTGAAATTGAAGACGGCAAGTTAAGCGCAGTGAAATCAGTAGAACAAATACTGGAAGAACAACAAGGCATGGGGAATGATGTTCTTCAAGTTCGTGTTACGAACACCAACATAAACTCTACCTATAATTGGTCTGCGGATTTAAAACAAAGGATCGATAAAATCAGAATGCATGTACTATGATTCTGATTAGTTAATTGTTGTAGTGGAAATGACGATATATATAGCAGAAGCTTCATGGAATATCGTTGTTGGCACATCATATGATGTTTGTCTACAATTTGAGTTGTTTTCATTATCTTTTGAGCAAAATAAGAATTAAAAGAAAATTTTTAATAAAGAGGATTCTTTTATGTTGTGCTTTTAGCCTCTTCTGATTTTTTTATTTTTTTTTCTGTTACAATGAAATGAAGTTAACATATCACATGGACAGGTATTAGGCCATTAATTGTATATAATGCATCTTTGCTCTTCATTGATAAAGATTGGTATACCGCTTATCAAATTCTTGCACACAGTGTCCTCTTACTATATTTTATGTTTCTGCAGAAATTTCAGGGATTTTTCTTAAACAATTAACAAGGGGAGCAGATATTGCTGGTGTGGTTACAGTGTTATACTTAAGAAACAACCTCTGTGTATGATCATGTGTCTTGGTTTAACAAAAATACAAAAGTAGCATAAATATTTTATTTCTGTATTGGATATTTCTTATTCTGAACTGAATGAAGCTATGAATGCTGTGTAATTCAGATAATATTACATTTTGTTTTCGTGATTTGCAACTTAAATAATATTACAAAACAAACGTTAATAGAACTTAAACAAAACACTATAAAGTAAATCATCTTTTCCGGGGTTATTAACTTGACAAAATTTTGTGCTCAAGTGGAATTAGTTTGTATTTGAATGGTATCAGTTGTTTTATTAAATGGTACCACGTGTCACATAATAATTTAGACATATTTTACTCCAATGTTCCAAAATAATTTACACACTTAAAAATAGAAAACTTTCCTAAACTTCACACTTACACTATTTATAAAATGTTCTTATTTTGATTCCACACTCACATACTATCCAATTCAATTCTTCATTTTATAAATAAAAATTTACAAAACTATCAATTAAAATTCTACTAATTACTTCACATTTTAATTTTGTGTGCTCAAAAGTTGGTGCAATTTAAATGGAACTAAGTATTAATTTGATAGTATTACTTATTTCCTTAAAATATATTAATTTATTATATATATTTATATTTTGCAAGGTTTACTATAATATACTCCCTCCGTCCCATATGAACTTGCACATCTGAAATGACACACAATTTAAGAAATGTGTAAGAAAAAGTGTAATGAGTGATGTTTTGAAGGGTAGTTTTGTAAAGTTTTATGAATAAAGTAAAGTAAAATGTAGATTGAGTGTGGAAAAGTAATGACATATGTGTAAATAAGAGTATATTTTGAGGGTTTGTTTTATGGAGGTGTGCAAATTAGTATGAGACATCCATTTATAGAAAGTATTAGTTATAAAATATGTTTTGAAAGATCTCATTTTGAGAGCTTGGAGACCCAAGTCAATCATATTTTAAAGTGGATGTGTCATTTATAAAATCTTTTAAAAAAAACTATATGTAGAAACTTGAGCAATTCTTACGATAGTCACATTTTACAAAGTGACTACACAGTCACTTTGTCGAATCGCGTCATGTGGCGTTGTAAACGTCGTAACGACCTGCTACCTATTATACATGTTTAAGTTATTTTTAGCATTATTTAAATTTTATTTTATTATTTACTATATTACCCTTCTTTTATTTAAATTATTTATAAGAAAGTTTAATTTATTAAAAATAATAAAATTACTATCCTACCCTTTTAATACAAATATTAATAAAATTACTATCCTACCCTTTTAATACAAATATTTTAAATTTAAATTTAAAAAATCAAATAAACAAATTTCAGAATAATGCATTAGGGTTCCTTTCCGGCTCCCTTTTCTTCTCCACATCGATGTTATGTTTCTCCCCCAATTCCAAGAATAATACTTGAAATTGAAATTAGGGTTCCTTTCTCCCAACTCCATTGTTTATAATTTACAATTTAATAATTTCCATTATTCATCATTGAATAATGTCAACCAAATGCCCCCTAAAAAATGTGAGTATATTAAAAAAAAAAAATTGGAAGGATAAAATCAAACCAAACACTCCTCGATTTGTTGGTTTTATATTTTGTTTCTCTTAATTAAAAATTGCCATTAAATCAAATGATTTTTTCTTATTAAACAGAGGCAGAATTGAAAGAAATTCTACCACCAGCACTAGCTTTATTAAGAAGAAAATTGCAAATAACTCCACAAGTTTATTAAACAGAGGCAGAATTAGGTGTATTATTTAAGGTTAAAAGGAGAGTAAAATTAAATTAAATCCACCATTCACAATTTAAAATTTAATCAGTGGCACCTAGACTTTGTGCACCGCTCTGTAACTTTAGCACACACAGCATTCTTTTCGCATTGCCTCCTCCCTTCCGCTCTGTCAGTTTTATTTCTCCCCCAATTCCAACGTTTCTAAGTTGCAAAGTAAATTCGATTATCCTAACTTACAACGTTTATTTCTCGCTCAATTCCCGATTTTCGCCGACGGCCGCTGACTCCAAGAAGGCGAACAGAGATATTTGCCGACGGCCGCTCACGCCAAGAAGCAGGACGGAGATTTCCTCCGACGGTTGCTGCGGCTGAAAGGCGGCGGCGGTGGCTGAAAGGCAGCAACGGTGGCACGAAAAGAACAATTGAATGCTAGGTTTTAATGATATTTGATGCGGCCTAAAAATGTCACCTAATGAGGAGTCGACACGTGTATGAATGATAGGATTGGGAAGAATGGATAGAATTCATTTAGGGTTCTCTGGATAAAGAATCCTCTCCGGAGGGCTCTCGGGAGGGAGCTTCGTCTGGAGATGAATATCAAAATCAAACAGTTTTAGCTAAGATCGTGGGTCGCAAATATAGGATGCTCCCGCTATTTCCGCCCTAGCTTTGATGAAAAGAAGACTCTGTCCTCCTTTACTTTAGGAGGATAAGTCCACGAAGATAGGATGCTGCCGAGTCTTCAGGAAGTGGAGAGTAAGGGAGATTGGGTCTCCTCGGTAGGACCGAGTCTTACGGGCAGCTCCGAGATAAGGGGAAGGCTTGACTTCCTCTCCAGAAGATATCTCTATAAATAGGTAATTTTGAAGATATTTCCAGGTTAGACACTTACACCTTAAAAACCTAATATACTGAATACCCACATCTCTGCTTGCGATTCTTTGAGTTGATTTAAGATATCAAGGATCTTGAGATCCTTGGGAGATTTGATAAGCCCTATACTGACTTAGGCATCGGAGTGTCCACACCGGACTCCCCTCCGGTGTGTTCCTTGCAGGTCATTCGAAGATTCCAAGAGGAGATAATCTATTCAGGACTATTATACACATTCGGGAAGAAGGACATCCATTTCAGAGGATACCTAATCCTCTCGTGCAAATTTTGGCACATCAACTGGCGCCGTCTGTGGGAACGAATTGAAAGATTTTCTCACGAATTTCTACCTGTCCAAGCAAATGGGTGGTGGAAATAAAACCTCTATTTCCGGGAAGAGGAGTCTTCCAGGAGAAAATTCCCCCTTGCCGACTGATCCTCCGCCAAGGGGAGTTCGGGGAAAAGATCCAATCCATGTACCTTCTGGATCAAATCAGCCATTAGCGCCTACTCCAGGCTTGGAGGACGAAAGTCATCCCATACCGGTCGAAGAGGGCACAGCGGGGAATCTGGAGGCTCCCGAGTCTCAAACCGCAGATCCTCAGCAAAAGGACACTCTAGACCCGGGGCCGCTCCTGATCTCTCCCGATCAATTGAACGCCCTCATCAAGCAAGCTGTAGAGAGAGCCTTTGCTGACCAAAGAGACCGGATTCCTAGAGCTGCACCAGGGAACCCGGAGGCACCTGTCCCAAGGCCCCGAGACGAAGCATCTGGAGCCTCCCAAGTGTTGTCCAAGGACATGGAGATGCGGGCAGAAGAAGATGATAAAGTGCCCTCACGAGCGGAGAGAAGCATCCCTCTTCGGAGCACAAGAAGAAATGCCGACCTGGCACCTCGAGGTACAGAACCCCCTGAGACAGAAGAAAGTACAGATGATACCTACGGAGGGCCCGTTAGCGACCAACTACTGGCCTTACAGAAAGAGATGAGAGATATGAAGAAGCAGATGAGCAATCGAACCACTAGATCTGCTCATGCCTCTGGATGTCAGTTCTCCCCTAACATATTACAGGATGAACTACCATTCAATTTCAAGCCCCTTAATTTTGAATACGATGGTACGGCAGACCCATACGAGCACCTAGTGAGGTTCGAGAATGCAGCATTGCTACACCGCTATGGAGAGGGAATAAAGTGTAGAGTATTCCTAACTACTTTAGCAAAAGTCGCACAGCAATGGTTCACCCAGTTGGAACCTAACACAATCCGATCCTGGGATGAATTCAGTGAGCTCTTCCTTCATCAATTTGCCAGTGCCCGGAGACAGCCGAGGGCCACTTTGACCCTCTTTAATTTGAGACAAGGAGAAGGTGAGAGTTTAAGAGCTTTCCTTCGAAGGTTCAATCAAGCAGCTCTGGAGGTCCCTACCGCCTCTCCAGAGGTGAAAATCAACGCTCTAACGAACGGATTGCGTGATGGAGACTTTTTCTCCTCTCTAGCTAAGAAGCCTGTTAAGAACTTTGATGAACTGCTGCACAGGGCAGAAAAGTACCTCACTCTGGAGGAGGTCCGGAAAGCGAAGAGGCTGGAGGTTAGGCCACAAGATCGAGAGAGGAGAAGGGAAAGAGAAGGCCCCTCCAGGCGGTTCAGTCCAGAAGTCCCCCGGACCTCTGGAGCAGTTAAAGATAGCAATCCCTCCGGAGGTCCCCGATCCGGCCCTCGGGGGAGGTTTGAGAAATACACACCCTTAAGAATTGAACCCGCTGAAGTACTGGAGGTAGCAAGAGACCATCCGGATTTGAAGTTCCCATATTCCCGGAGTCGAGGACCTCAGAAGCCTAAGTCTGATCGATTCTGCCGATTCCACAATGAATATGGACATGATACGAATCAGTGTTACCATTTGAAAGACGAGATTGAGAGGATGATCCAGGCGGGTCATCTAAAAGAATTCATATTTAGAGACAGGCAAGGCCCTCGGGGGCAGAAACGAAAACAACCTGAAAGAAAACTAGAGGAGAAGGAAACTAGAGAAACGGTAGAGGATATACCCCCTCCACCGCCAAAGAGAGGAGTAATTCATATGATTGTGGGAGGGCCAGCAGATGGAGATTCCTTCCGAAAAAGAAAGCAGAACGTCCGAGCTCTAAAAACGGAACAGGGAAGCCAATTAAGAGAAGTGGGACGTATGACAGAGACGCCCAATATCCGATTTGGGCCGGAAGATGTTAAAGGAGTCAAAGAAGATCACAATGATGCTCTGGTAATCACTACCGACATAGCTGGATTCGATGTCGCCCGAATCTTCGTAGATACGGGGAGTTCGGCTGACATTATGTTTTTCGAATGCTTCAAGAGGATGGAGTTGAGTGTAAAGCTGCGTCCTGTGGATACCTCCCTGTATGGCTTCTCCGGAGGTGCCATCCAACCTTTGGGATCAGTAATGCTACAGGTAGGGTTGGGAGATGCTCCAGCCCGGAAAGTCCATTTGATAGAGTTCCTTATCGTGGACATCCCTTCATCATACAATGTCGTGATGGGACGACCCAGCCTGAACCTTTTTCAGGCAATCATTTCCACATTTCATATGAAAATGAAATTCCCTACCGCCGCTGGAGTAGGAGAAGTGAGAGGAGACCAATACCAAGCACGGAAGTGCTATGCAGAATCTGTGAAGATGGCGGACAGAGCCCTGACTAAGGGCCTGGAGCGGACAAGAGGAGATGACCCTGAGGTCAAAAGGAAAAAAGTTGAAGAAGCAATACCCGAACAGGTGAATGTTAAAACAGACGAAGAGCTAATGAGCGTGGAGCTCTTCCCAGAGAAACTTGGCTTCACCAATAAGATAGGCACCCAACTGGGACCTGAACTCACAGAAAAGGTCATAGGGCGAGCAGACCTCTCTGGAAGGATGGTGAAGTGGGCAATCGAGCTCCAAGAATATGACGTGAATTTTGAGCCGCGGAAGGCTATAAAAGCCCAAGCTTTGTCCGATTTCATCCAAGAATCGACCAAGCCAGAGGAAGTCGAAGGATGGAAAGTGCATGTAGATGGCTCAGTAACCCTGAGCGGATGTGGAGCAGGGATTGTGCTAACAGGCCCGTGAGGAGAGGACCTGCAATTTGCGGTGAGGTTTCAATTCATGACCTCAAATAATGGAGCAGAGTACGAAGCTTTGATCAGAGGAATGGAGATGGCATTAGAATTAGGAGCTCCAAAGGTAACTCTATACTCAGACTCCCAATTAGTTGTTCAGCAGGTGAATGGTGAATACGTAGCCAAAGATGGCAGGATGGCCGCTTATCTGGAACGAGCCAAAAAAGTGATGGGCAAGTTCCAAGAGTGCGAGGTAGTCCAGATACCTCGAGAGAAGAACATACAAGCGGACAGCCTCTCCAAGCTCGCTAGCTCCGCAGAGTTTGATGGAAAAGGAACAGTAACTCTAGTAGTGGCAGAAAGAGAGACTCTGGAGAACCCCATTGGTTCTATTGAAGAGGAAGATGATTGGAGAAGAGCTATATGGATAGAACTCACCAAGGGAACAGACGCTCCTACCACTAGAGAGACCCGAGCCCTTCGAATCAAGTATTGTCTTATTGGAGGACATTTGTACAAAAAATCATTCACACACCCATATCTGAGGTGCATATCAATTCGAGAGGCTATGTACACACTCAAAGAAATCCACGAAGGGGATGCAGCTAGTCACGAAGGATATAAAGCAGTGGTGAAGAAAGTTTTAAGGGCTGGATTATATTGGCCCTCCATGACAAGAGACGCTAAGGAGTTCGTGAGAAAATGTGTCAAGTGTCAGAAAAATGGCCCATTAATAAGGACCCCTGCGGAGGAAATGGGAGCGATGCACTCTCCCTGTCCCTTCGCTAAATGGGGAATCGACCTGGTAGGACCCTTCCCTCCAGCCTCCGGAGGAAGAAAGTTCCTGATAGTAGCAGTGGACTATTTTAGCAAATGGGTGGAAGCTGCTCCCCTAGCTACGATATATGAGGAGAATGTGATTAAATTCCTAAGAAAGCAGATTTGTTGCAGATTCGGAGTACCCAGAATATTGGTCTCCGATAACGGAACCCAATTTAATGGAGAAAATGTGCGAGGATGGTGTGTAAGACTGAACATAATACAGAGATTCACCTCTGTAGCTCATCCTCAAGCTAATGGACAAGTGGAGGTCACTAATCGAACGATAGTAGACGGTATCCGAACAAGACTAACGAAGATAGGAGGAGGATGGGTAAACGAGCTAAATAATGTATTGTGGTCATACAGAACTAGTCCGAAGACAGCAACTGGAGAGTCCCCATTTCAGCTGGTCTACGGAGCTGCAGCGGTGATACCTCCAGAGGCAGTATTGCGATCACACCGAATCGCCCAATTTGAAGAACATCAGAATGAAAGATTGATGAGAGAGGCTCTAGATTTGATGGAAGAAGAAAGAGAGATGGTCAGAGTACGGGCTGAAAGATATAAGAGTAGAATTAAAGCCGCTTACGACCGGAAGGTGATCCCGAGGTCCTTCAGAGAAGGCGATCTAGTGTTAAGGAGAGCTGACGCCCTAAAAAACACAGGAAAGTTAGAGCCCAATTGGGAGGGGCCTTATAGAATCACACAGGTACTGAAAGGAGGAGCATATAGACTGCAGAGTATGGAAGGGGTCGATATAGCTAGACCCTGGAACGTTTGCCATTTGAAGAGATTCTTTATTTGAAGAAAGTGTAAGGTCTTGAGACCATTTATGGCTTTTGTTTCGTGATTTTTCGCATGGATTCATATTTTGCTTGATGTATTTTTGCGGCTTCACCGGAGCTCTTTTTCCCTCTCTACGGCTTTCCCCTTTGGGGTTTTTCCGTATGGAGGTTTTTAATGAGACCGGCGTAGGTTATCTATGGCCTATGTTGAAAATTGACAATAAATCAATGAAGTCTTATCCCTTTTCGAAGAAAGAATTATTCAGAATTATTATGTCTTACTTATCTTTCTTGCATTCGAATATGCGACGTATAAATATAACAATAAAGAGAGTAAGAAACACTCAGAGGCCTAGAGGTCGAGGTGCTCCAGAGAGCCCTCATCTCACTTGAGACCCAAGTGGGTTACTGAAATGAGAAGATTTTACAAACTAAAATCTTTTAAGAAAAAGAGTGAGAGACACTCAGAAGCCTAGAGGCCGAGGTGCTCCAGAGAGCCCTCATCTTACTTGAGACCCAAGTGGGTTACTGAAATGAGAAGATTTTACAAACCAAAATCTTTTAAGAAAAAGAGTGAGAGACACTCAGAAGCCTAGAGGCCGAGGTGCTCCAGAGAGCCCTCATCTTACTTGAGACCCAAGTGGGTTACTGAAATGAGAAGGTTTTATAAATTAAAATCTTTTAAGAAAAAGAGTGAGAGACACTCAGAGGCCTAGAGGCCGAGGTGCTCCAGAGAGCCCTCATCTTACTTGAGACCCAAGTGGGTTACTGAAATGAGAAGATTTTACAAATTAAAATCTTTTAAGAAAAAGAGCGAGAGACACTCAGAGGCCTAGAGGCCGAGGTGCTCCAGAGAGCCCTCATCTTACTTGAGACCCAAGTGGGTTACTAAAATGAGAAGATTTTATGAAATAAAATCTTTTAAGAATAAGAGTGGGAGACACTCAGAGGCCTAAAGGCTACAGTGCTCCAAAAAGCCCTCACCATACTTGAGACCTACAAAGACTAGATAATGAAGAGAGCAGGTTTTATGATTCAGGAGTCATGAAGAGGGGGAAGATGATACCCTACAACCAAGTCACCTGATATCAAAACACTATGCAGCCGAGAAATAACTCCAGCATAGCCTACAAGACCAACAAAAAGGGGGGGAAGAGAATACACCTCCAACACATTCCTTGCTGATCTTGTAAGCTACTCATGCAAGAAAGAAAGAGACAACGAAACATGCAACATCAAGCTAACATAATTACTACAAAAAGCCCCCACATATCCAGGAGTGTGGGGTCCCCTACAAAGTATGAGGAGCAAATGTTATGAGCAGAAAATAAAGAGTGTAGCAAAACAACAGAAAAGTAGATTGTTTATGATGATCAGGAATATGATATTTAAACTGCTTTTTCAGCAGCAGCTTCCTTGGCAGCAACCCCCTCAACCTCAACTCCTTCAGCTACTCCAGCAGTGCCCTCTTCCCCAGCAACATGATTGCTAGATCCTCCACCTTCCTCCGGATCCTTCATACTCCCCATAGCATCAGCAGTGCCGGTCCCTCCATCCACCTCTGTTGCCACTTTTGGAGCAGAAGCATAAGGATAAATAAGTGGCTCCAGAGGCTTTAGCTCAGCCATACCTATCTTGGCAGCCTGCAACTTGGCAATAGCTCGGCCCATCCCGGGTAGCCACCAAGGACTGTCCGGACTCTCTTGAGGATCCCCCAAGAACTTTGGAGGAGTAGCGAGTCGATCCAGATGAAATTCACGAGAATAAGTCCCATCGAATCCCAGGGCTGAATGCTCGGCGATGGCGTTGCTGAAGCCATGATCGATAAAATGAGGAATGTGCGGCCCCATGGCACAGAGAAATCTCGAGCTCTTCAGGAAACTGGACAACCACTGAGTATGAAGAGTTTCTAAGAACTCTTGGCCCAAGGGAGAAGTAAATAGGGACTCAATGCAAGCCCGCACCCCAACATCCGGCAGCTCCTGCTTCATCCGCCCTACCTCCTGCACCAGACGCTTGATCCTGACAGCATCCTGCTGGCTTTGGGTCTGTAAGAAAGACAACTCCTCGGATAGAGCCTGCGCTCGCTTATGAGCCTCCTCCTTTTCCCTAGTAATATCCTTGAGGGACAATTGAAAGGAGGACACCTCAGCTCGGAGAAGCTCAAGTTCAGCCACCATCTCGACACCTCGGTCGAGTATCTTGGCATAGGTAACGCCAAACTACAAAGAAAAGGAAAATGATGTTGGAGATGTAAAGAAAATAAAGATCGTGAAGATAAGAAAAAATAAAAGATACCTCCGCGAAAAGATGAGCGCCATGGAGCAGTTGGTCCTCAGGAGGGGAGGAATCAGATGAAGCAGTAGCATGGGAAGGAACGAGACATCGGTCAATGAGACGATGGAGAAGTTCATATGGAGAGGAGCTTTTCTCGACAAGAGTACGGGGCGTTTTTCCCTTCTTTTTCTTAGAAGTCCCACAGTCAGCAAAAACGGCGTTGGCAGCCGAACGGGTTCTTTTAGCAACTGAACCTGGGACCTGAGTGGAAGAGCTAGGGAGAGGAGGAATTTTTGAAGAACCCTCTGGAGCCGGAGTCTTAGCAGAGCTCTCGAGAGCAGGAGACGGAGGAGCCTTGGGAGGATCTTCTGAAGCAGATAACACGGGGGCCTTTACTATGCTGAGAGCAGGAGCATCCCGGGAGATGTGAGTTAGCCAACTCATCTCTGCAAATAACCAAGAAGACATTCAGAATGCATGAAAATAGCCATATGCAAGAAATAAAAACATAGCAGTGGAAGATTTTTTACCATCTTGAGGACCTAAAGGGAAATCTTGAGAACAAAAACCGAAGTGGGAGAGGATGCGAGGATTTTTGCAAATATCAACAATGTCAAAATAGTCTTTCAGACGGATGTGAGTATTGAGGTTGCTCATGATAGTATGATTGGAAACAGAGTAAGCTTTCAGAGGAGGAGGGATTACGCCGGGATTGTGGAACAACCAATCTCCGTGAGGAAATGGCCAATCAGTGGGACTTGTGACGAAAAAATAATAATTTCGCCAGGACGAGTCTTCTTCATGGAATTTTTTCAGGAATTTGCAAACACGGGACCTTCGTCCACTAACATAGAAAAAACCATCATTAACCTTACAAGAATGCTGGCTCAGAAACAGTTCAGCAGTTGGGTCGCCCCCATTCCCTTTCACCAGGATGAAAAAGCCTATCATGGTACGGATAGCATTTGGAGTGAATTGGTTAAGAAGAATCTGCATACGGGTTGATATGGCAGCCAAATAGGGGTGGATCGGAAATCGCAGTCCTGCCCTAAGGTGTGCTTCGAAAAAAGCAAGGGTTTGGGGCTGGGATATATCTGGGCGTTCATTTAAGCGAGGAGCGCGAAAGGTGTACTCAGAAGGAAAACCATAGGCATGAGCAAGACTAACTAAATGGGTATGATCGATTTGGGAAGCGAGGGAAATTTTATTTTCTGGACTCCCCACCAGAGAGGGAGTCGCTTCGGAAGAGTTTTGGCTAGTAGGGGGACTCGACATCGATTTATAGTGATAATAAAAGAAAAAAAAAATAGCTGGGTTACCTTGAATGGAAGAACTATGGAATCAAGCGAGACGGCCGGCGATGGCGAGAGCTTGGGAGAAAGAACACCGGAGAACAAAGATGAAGACGACGAGAATTTTCTGGGAGAATGAAGTTTGAAAGGAAAAGAGAAGAAAAGGGAGTAGTTGCGTGAAGTAAATGAGGAGAGATAAGGGGAAAAAATCGAGAACTTTCCTCGGGAGGATAACGAGGCAGAGAAAGGGAGGGGCGCGTGAAGTCCACGTGCGGAAGCCGAAAAGACTTCCAGGATCGAAGGCGGGAAAAGTCTTTGGAGGAGATAATGTTTTGAAACTTCCTCTCCAAAGCGAAGAAATACACGTCTCTCCAGAAAGACCTCCGTATAAAGTTCTAGGAAATTTTTCTACTCTCACAAAAGATATCTCCCTTTTACGAGAGTAGGGGGGAGTAGATGATGCGGCCTAAAAATGTCACCTAATGAGGAGTCGACACGTGTATGAATGATAGGATTGGGAAGAATGGATAGAATTCATTTAGGGTTCTCTGGATAAAGAATCCTCTCCGGAGGGCTCTCGGGAGGGAGCTTCGTCTGGAGATGAATATCAGAATCAAACAGTTTTAGCTAAGATCGTGGGTCGCAAATATAGGATGCTCCCGCTATTTCCGCCCTAGCTTTGATGAAAAGAAGACTCTGTCCTCCTTTACTTTAGGAGGATAAGTCCACGAAGATAGGATGCTGCCGAGTCTTCAGGAAGTGGAGAGTAAGGGAGATTGGGTCTCCTCGGTAGGACCGAGTCTTACGGGCAGCTCCGAGATAAGGGGAAGGCTTGACTTCCTCTCCAGAAGATATCTCTATAAATAGGTAATTTTGAAGATATTTCCAGGTTAGACACTTACACCTTAAAAACCTAATATACTGAATACCCACATCTCTGCTTGCGATTCTTTGAGTTGATTTAAGATATCAAGGATCTTGAGATCCTTGGGAGATTTGATAAGCCCTATACTGACTTAGGCATCGGAGTGTCCACACCGGACTCCCCTCCGGTGTGTTCCTTGCAGGTCATTCGAAGATTCCAAGAGGAGATAATCTATTCAGGACTATTATACACATTCGGGAAGAAGGACATCCATTTCAGAGGATACCTAATCCTCTCGTGCAAATTTTGGCACATCAATATTAATTCCTTTAAGTTATAATTTGATTTTTTTTATTAATTAATTGATTTGATTTATTCTTTTGTTATTAATAACATAAGGGTAAATATGTAATTTGATACGTTACATATTTTAATTACATTTACAAAAATATAATAAATTATTTTATTGTATAAGGATAAAAATTGTTGTGCCACAAATTTGCACGAATGGATTGGATATCCTTTAGGTCAAATATCCAAATTCCCGAACTCATACGAATAATCCGGGTATAACGCCTTCTCCGAAATGATCCTCCAAGAACCTGTAAAAGACACACCGGAGGGGAATCCGGCGCAGACACTCCGACGCTCAAGTCAGTATATGTGATTCGGAATATGATAAGGACTTAAGGGTCCTCTTTTTATCAATGAAGTTCTCGAAGGGAATCAGAATGCTCGTAAGAGGCGTAGTGAGTTGAATAATGTCAGAGATCGTAAAATATCAAAGTACCTAAGCTTACCTATTTATAGAGGAATTCTACCTGGGGGGAAGTTAGGTTTTCCCCTTATCTCGGGCCTCCAGCCTTTTCTATCCTTGAACTAGTCCACTCGCCTTTGACAAGGTCTCTCGAGTTCCCAGTCCCTGAAGAAACGCAACCACTCCCTCTTGTGGGCTTCGGCCGTTGAGTAGAGGAAGAATCAGTCTTCCTCTATCCAATCTTATCCCGTTTTAAGTGGAACCTCTCCTGAACTTTCGACCAACTAATTCCCCTCGGGACCAGGTCTTCCTGATACCTCTCCCCTGAGGTCCTTAGGTGGAGCTCCCTCCGAAGGAACACCCGGATGAGATTCTCTATTCTGAGGAGTCCTCTATAAGCTCGTATCCTCTCCTCAATCCTATCATCTATACACGTGTCGACTTCTTACGAAATGACAATTTTAGGCCGCATCATCTACTCCCCCCTACTCTCATAAAGTGATCATACCTTTGTGAGAGTAAGAAATTCAAGGGAATCTGGCATAGAGGGCGTTTCCGGAGAGACGTGTTTTAACTTCACTTCGGAGGAAAATTTTGGAAGTATTTCCCTTCATGAGTTTTCCCGCCCAAACTTCCAGAAAAATGCTTCGACTTCCGCATCTGGGCCCCACTCAGATATGATCTTCTCTTTCCTGCTATTTTCCCAAGGAGAAGCCTCGATTCTAACCCCGTTCTGTTCACTTCTCCACATTTTGCATCCTTTATTTCACATCCTCTCTCCTCGGAAACTCCCCCACTGTCTTCTTTTCTCTTCTCCGGCGTCTCTTTTCTCTGGCTTCTCGTCACCGTCGATCGTCCAGTCCGACTTCACACTTCTTCCGGCAAGGTAACCCAGCTATTTTCTACATCCTTTTTATTTCCGCAATACTTGTTAATGTCTTCCGGCGAGGTAACCCCATCTGAGTCCTCCAGACTAAGTCCTCCCCGGTCGGTTTTGTTTCCAATAGAGAACCCCCAAATGAGAGAGAAAATTTCGACCTCTTCTCTGGTTAACAACACCCACTTGGCTAGTCTCGTCCAGGCCCAGGTCTTTCCGCCGGAGTACATCCTCTGGATTCCTCATCCGGATGAGCGCCCCAATTTCTCGGGACCTCAAACCCTAGCTTTCTTCGAAGCCCAGATTAGGGCTGGTCTTCGATTTCCTATCCATCCTTATCTGGCCTCCATATCTACCCGCATGCAAATTCCCCTCAATCAGTTTACTCCCAATGCCATCCGCACTATGATCGGATTTTATATTCTAGTGAAGGGGAACGGCGACGAGCCTTCTGCTGAGTTATTTCTGAGCCAGTACTCTTGTAAGCTGAACGATGGCTTCTTCTATGTTTGTGGGAGGAGGTCCCGTGCTTGCCAGTTCATGAAAAAGCTTCATGAAGAGGAGTCATCCTGGAGAGATTACTATATTTTTGTGACCAAATCCTCTGATTGGCCGTTTCCTCATGAACGTTGGTTATATCATAATCCAGGAATACCTCTTCCTCGTTTGAAAACTTACTCTGCCTCAAATTATACTGTTATGACTAACCTCAATACTCACGTTTGCAAACAAGATTTCTTTGATGTCATTAGTATCTACAAAAACCCTCGCATTCTCTCTCATTTTGGATTTTGTCCTCAGGATTTTCCTTTAGAACCTCACGATGGTAAAAAATTCCTTGTTCTCTTGTTTCATTCTTTATAGGTGACTATTTTTCTGAAAGTTTCTTGGTTACCTGCAGCTATGAGCTGGTTGACTCACATTTCATGGGATGCCCCTGCTCTTGGGGTGGTGAAGGCACCTGCGGCTGCTACCCCTAACAATCCTCCTAAGGCTCCTCATTCCCCAGCTCCGGTTCTGGAAAGCTCGGTAAAGACTCCGGCTCCAGAGAGCTCTACAAAGGCTCCTCCTCTTCCTAGCTATTCCGCCCAAGTCCCTGGTTCCATCTCCAAGAGGACTCGTTCAGCTACCAACGCTTCCATTCTCGATTCCGTCACTTCCAAGAAGAAGAATGGAAAAACCACTCGTGCCCCTCCTGAGAAGGAAGCCTCCCGTCCTGCTTCCTACGAACCTCTCCAGCGTCTCATCAGCCGGTGTCCTCCTCCTTCTAACACCGCGCTCTCTTGCAAGCCTCTTCCTGAGGATCAATTGCTCCATGGCGCTCATCTGTTTTCTGAGGTATCTCCCTTTATTTTTATGGCATCTAATTTCTTCATGTCTGAAATATTACTTTTTCTCATCATGCAATTCGGGCTTGTTTACACTAAAATATTTGACCAAACTATCAAACTGGTTGCTGGGAACGAACTCCTTCGGGCTGAGGCGTCCTCCTCTCAATTGACTCTCAAGGGTGTCACCGCGGAGAGAGACAAAGCTCAAAAGCGAGCTCAAGCATTAGCTGAGGAGTTGTCTCTCCTCCGGGCTCAAAGTAAGCAAGAGGCAGCTAAGACTAGGCATCTGGAGGGAGAAGTGGAGCGAATGGAGAAGGAGATGAAGCGTATGGAGGAAGAGATGAAGCGAATGGAGCGTGAGCTACCAGACGTTGGAGTGCAGGCCTGCGTCAAATCTTTGTTCACCTCCCCTCTGGGTCAAGAATTTCTAGGGACTCTTCACACTCAATGGCTGTCCAGCTTTTTAAAGAGTTCAAGCTTCTTATGCGCTATGGGGCCACATATTCCTCACTTCATCGATCACGGCTTCAGCAATGCTGTGGCCGAGCACTCAGCTCCAGAATTCGATGGAACCTACTCTCGTGCGTTCCGCCTGGACAAGATTGCTCCCCCTCCCAAATTCCTAGGGGATCCAGCAGAAAGTGTTGATAGCCCTTGGTGGTTGCCCGGAATGGGTCAGGCCATTGCCAGATTGTAGGCGGCCAAGGTGGGCATGGCTGAGCTGGAGCCTCTGGAGCAATTGACCTATCCTTACGCCTCTGCCCCCCTGACTGAGGTGAAGGCAGATGGAGGAAAGGATGTTGAGGCTACGCCAGAAGGAGGAAAGGGCCCAGAGGAGGGTGGAGGATCTAGAGGTCATGCCGCTGTTGAGGAAGCTGATGTCAAAGAAGCTGTTTAAAATTCATGTTTCCATGATCTTAACAAACATTTTACCTTTCTTTTGCTACACTCTTTAATTCCTGCTCATGATACTGGTTTTTATTATACTCTGTAGGGGACCCCGCACTCCTGGATATGTGGGGGCTTTTTGTGGTAATCATTTTAGCTTCTTACTGTTCGTTTATGGCGTGTATTTTCCTTTTTGCTCACGTGAGCGGCCTATAAGACTGGTAAGGAACATGGTGGAAGGGTCCTCTGATCCTCTTTTCCTTCCCCCTCCTGGTCTTATGGGCTGCATCATTCTTACTTTCTCCTGGTCACACAACCCTCAAATATGGATTTTGGTTCATAAAATCTTTCTTTCGTTTTTAAGTAACCCACTTGGGTTTCAAATACGGTAAGGAGCTCTCCAGCTTTCCTCGGCCTCTAGGCCTCCGAGTGTCTCTCACTCTCGTTCATAGAAGATTTTGATTCGTAAAATCTTTCTTTCATTCTTAAGTAACCCACTTGGGTCTCAAGTATGATGAGGAGCTCTCCAGCTCTCCTCGGCCTCTAGGCCCCCGAGTGTCTCTCACCCTTCTTCTTAAAAGATTTTGATTTGTAAAATCTTTCTTTCATTTTTAAGTAACCCACTTGTGTCTCAAGTATGATGAGGAGCTCTCCAGCTCTCCTCGGCCTCTAGGCCTCCGAGTGTCTCTCACCCTTATTCTTAAAAGATTTTGATTCGTAAAATATTTCTTTCATTTTTAAGTAACCCACTTGGGTCTCAAGTATGATAAGGAGCTCTCCAGCTCTCCTCGGCCTCTAGGCCTCCGAGTATCTCTCACCCTTATTCTTAAAAGATTTTGATTCGTAAAATCTTTCTTTCATTTTTAAGTAACCCACTTGGGTCTCACTCTCACGATTCATATTCGCACATCATATGTATTAATACGAAAAAGATAACCAAAACACAATAACTCTACATAATTTTTCTCAAAAGGAAAAAAGCTTCATTGATTAATATCAGTCTTCAACATAGGCCATAGATAACCTATGACGGTCTCATTAAAAACCTCACTACGGAAAAACCCCAAGGGGAAACCCGTAAAGAGGGAAAAAGAGCTCCGGTGAAACTATTAAGTACATTAAATAAAACAGAAATCGGCACTAAACCACAAACGGTCTCAAAACCTTACATTTTCTTCAAACAAAAAACCTCTTCAAGTGACAAACATTCCAAGGTCTAGCTATATCGACACCCTCCATGCTCTGCAATCTATAGGCTCCTCCCTTCAGTACCTGCGTGACTTTATATGGCCCCTCCCAATTGGGCTCCAGTTTCCTCGTGTTCTTTAGAGCATCAGCTCTTCTTAGCACCAAATCCCCCACTCTAAAGGATCTCGGGATCACCCTTCGATCGTATGCAGCTTTGATTCGACTTTTGTATCTTTCAGCACGTACTTGAGCCATCACTCTTTCCTCTTCCACTAAATCCAGGGCCTCTCTCATCAGCCTCTCGTTTTAGTGTTCTTCGAATCGGGCAATTCGGTGAGATTGCAATACGGCCTCTAGAGGTATCACTGTCGCAGCTCCATAGACCACCTGGAAAGGAGATTCTCCAGTTGCTGTCTTTGGACTAGTCCTATAAGACCATAGCACGTTGTCCAACTCGTTTACCCATCCTCCACCTATTTTCGTCAGCCTCGTCCGGATACCATCTACTATGGTTCGATTATTAACTTCCACCTGCCCATTAGCTTGGGGATGAGCTACGGAAGTGAATCTTTGCACTATGTTTAGCCTTGCGCACCATCCTCGTACATTTTCTCCGTTGAACTGTGTCCCATTATCAGAAACTAGTATCCTAGGTACTCCGAACCTGCAACAGATCTGTCTTCTCAGGAACTTAATCACGTTTTCCTCATCTATTTTAGCTAGAGGGGCGACTTCGACCCACTTGCTAAAATAATCCACTGCTACTATCAAAAAATTTCTTCCTCCCGAGGCTGGAGGGAAGGGCCCCACCAAGTCCATTCCCCATTTGGCGAAAGGACACGGAGAGTGCATAGCTCCCATCTCCTCCGTAGGGGTCCTTATCAGGGGACCATTTTTTTGGCATTTCGCACACTTCTTAACGAATTCTTTGGCGTCTCTCGTCATGGAGGGCCAGTATAACCCAGCCCTCAAGGCTTTCTTTACCACTGTTTTATATCCCTCATGACTGGCCGCGTGGCCTTCATGAATCTCTTTGAGCGTATACGCCACTTCCCGGGTTGATATGCACCTCAAGTACGGTTGGGTAAATGACTTCTTGTATAACTGTCCTCCAATAATACAGTATTTGATCCTGAGAGCTCGGGCCTCTCGGGTGGTGGGGGCATCTACTCCTCTGGTGAGCTCTGTCCAGATATCTTTCCTCCAATCGTCTCCTTCCTCGATGGAACCAATGGGGCTTCCGAGAGCCTCTCTTTCTGCTACCACCAAGGTCACAGTTCCCTGTCCCTCCAATTTCGTGGAACTAACAAGTTTGGATAGACTATCAGCCTGTACATTCTCCTCTCGAGGGACTTGAATCACCTTGCAATCTTGGAATTTGCCCATCATCTCTTTAGCCCATTCCAGGTAAGCAGCCATTTTGTTGTCTTTGGCTGCGTACTCTCCATTTACCTGTTGAACAACCAATTGGGAATCGGAATATAAAATTACCTTTAGGGCTCCCAACTCGGCCGTCATCTCCATTCCTCTGATCAGAGCCTCATACTCTGCTCCATTGTTTGAAGTTATGAATTGAAATCGCACTGCAAATTGTAGGTCCTCTCCTTGGGGATTCACTAGCACTATCCTTGCTCCGCATCCGCTCAGGGTTACTGAGCCATCCACATATACTTTCCATCCCTCTATCTCTTCTGGTTTGGTGGATTCTTGGATGAAGTCAGACAAAGCCTGGGCTTTTATGGCCCTCCGTGGCTCGAAGTCCACATCATACTCTTGGAGCTCTATTGCCCATTTCACCATCCTTCCGGAGAGGTCTGCTCGGCCGATAACCTGTTTCAATGAGTAGTTAGTGCGGACCAATATTTTATAAGAAAGAAAATATGGGCGCAGTCTCCGCGCTGTAAATACTACGGCCAAAGCAGCCTTCTCAATTTCCGAGTATCGAGCTTCAGCCCCTTGAATGACCTTACTGACGTAATAGATAGGATGTTGGATGGATCCTTCTTCTTTTACCATAGTTGTGCTCAGCGAAAATTCCCCTACGGAGAGATACAGGATGAGAGTATCTCCTGGGGAAGGTTTAATCAGCTTTGGCAGCTGGGACAGGTGGTGTTTCATATCCTTAAAGGCCTTCTAGCATGCTTCATTCCACTCGAACCTGGCCCCCTTCTTGAGAATTTTGAAGAAGGGATGACTTTTCTCAGCAGACCTGGCTATAAATCTACTCAACGCTGTGATTCTCCCATTTAACGTCTAGAGCTCCTTCACGTTCCTCGATGGCTGCATGTCTAATACAGCATTTACTTTAGCTGGGTTCACCTCTATCCCCCTCTGAGTGACCATGTATCCAAGGAATTTCCCCGACTTCACCCCGAAAGAGCAGTTGGCCGGGTTCACTTTGATACCATTTTCTCGAATAACCTGGAAGATCTCCTCTAGGTCCTCCACATGCTCCTCTGCTCTCACGCTCTTGGCCAACATATCATCCACATAGATTTCCATGTTTCTTCCTATTTGCCCTCGAAAGACAGCATCAAACATCCTCTGATACGTTGCACCGGCGTTGATTAATCCGAATGGCATTCGGACATAACTTAACGTTCAACACACTGCTATGAAGCACACTTTAGGGACATCTGATGGGTTCAGCTGGATCTGGTGGTAACCTTGATATGCATCCAGCATGCTCAATAGCTCGAAGCCAGAGGTCGCGTCCACTAATTGATCTATCCTCGGCAGCGGGTAATGATCCTTAGGGCACGCCTTGTTGAGGTCTCTGAAGTCAATGCACATTCTCCATTTCCTTGCCCCCTTAGACACTAACACCGCATTGGAGAGCCATCCTGGGAATTGTACTTTCACGACATGTCCCGCCTCCAGTAATTTCTCAACCTCTTCTTTCATAATATTATTCTTCTCAATCCCAAAATTTCGTAACTTTTGTTTCACCGGCTTTGTTTTTGGGTCGACGTTAAGATAATGCATGGCTATCTCCGGGGGAATACCTGTCATGTCAGCTGGAGAAAATGCAAATATATCAGAATTTCGACGTAATGTAGAGATTGCCTTCTCTGTCATTTCGGGTCCCAGCTGAGTGCCTATCTTAGTGCCAATGCCAACTTTCCCTGGGAAGAGCTCCACATTCATCAGCTCCTCGTCTGTCTTAACGCTCACTTGTTCCGGTATAATCCCTTCCACTTTCTTTTTCTTTAGCTCGGGGTCATCTTCCCTCGTTCTCTCTAGTCCCCTAGTTAAAGCTCTGTCTGCCATCTTTACGGACTCCGCATAGCACTTCCGTGCTTGATATTGATCTCCCCTCACTTCCCCCACTCCTCCAGCCGTGGGGAATTTCATTTTCATATGAAATGTGGAAATGACTGTTTGGAAGAGATTCAGGCTGGGTCTTCCCATCACCACGTTATACGATGAGGGGATATCCACAATGAGGAACTCCACCAAGTGGACCTTCTGGGCCGGAGCATCTCCCAATCCTACCTGTAATATCACAGACGCTAGGGGTTGGATGGCCCCTCCGGAGAAACCGTACAGGGAGGTGTATACAGGTCGCAGCTTCACGTTCAACTCCATTCTTTTAAAGCACTCGAAAAACATAATATCAGCCGAGCTCCCCGTGTCTACAAAGATTCGGGCGACATCAAATCCTGCTATGTCAGTAGTGATCACCAAGGCGTCATTGTGATCCTCCTTAATTTCCCTTATATCCTCCGGCCCAAATTTAATATTGGGCGTCTCTGCTACGCGTCCCACCTCATTCGGTTGACTTCCCTGTCCAGCTCTCAGAGCTCGGACACTCTGCTTTCTCTTTTGGAAGGAATCTCCGCCTGCGGGACCTCCCACAATTATGTGTATTACTCCTCTTTTTGGCGGCGGAGGGGGCATGTCCTCGGCTGCATCCTTGGACTCCTTTTCTTCTGGTTTTCTCTCATGTTCCTTTCGCTTCTGCCCTCGAGGGCCCTGCCTGTCTCTGAATATAAACTCTTTCAGATGTCCTGCCTGGATCATCCTCTCGATCTCGTCCTTCAGGTGATAACATTAGTTCGTGTCATGTCCGTACTCGTTATGAAATCTGCAAAATCGATCTGATTTGGGCTTCTGAGGGCCCCGACCTCTGGAATAAGGGAATTTCAAGTCGGGATGATCTTCTGCTACTTCCAGTACTTCCGCAGGCTCTATTCTCAGAGGTGTATACTTCTCAAACCTTCCGCGAGGGCCGGAACGGGAGCCTCCAGAGGGGTTGGAATTTCCCGTTGGTCCAGAGCCCCGAGGGGCCTCTGGGCTGGATCGTCTTGAGGGGCCTTCTCTTCTTCTTTCTCGGTCCTGTGGCCTAGCCTCTAGTCTTTTGGCTTTACAAACCTCCTCCAAGGTGAGGTATTTCTCCGCTCTGTGTAGTAACTCGTCAAAGTTCTGGAGTGGCTTCTTGGCTAGGGAGGAAAAGAAATCACCATCACGCAGCCCATTGGTAAGGGCATTGATCTTCACTTCTAGAGAGGCGGTAGGGACTTCCAGAGCCGCTTGATTGAATCTCCGGAGGAAAGCCCTCAAACTCTCGTTCTCCCCTTGCCTCATATGGAAGAGGGTTAATGTTAGGGGTGTGCACCGGTCCAGAACCGGACCGGACCGGGACCAATTGGACCGGGACCGGAATCTTAAAATTTTACGGACCGCAGGACCGGACCGGAATGTAACCGGTCCAGGTTTGGACCGTTTCAGACCGGTTTTTTTTTTTTTTTTATAATTCCTTAGTCTATGAGAAGAAGTGGAAGGTGGATCACATTTTTTTGAAGATCTAGAAATTTCTTCATATTTACCTTTATAATAAATTCTTTTTCAATATCCTAAAGAATAAGTTATGCCCTTAGATCAAGTTGATCACAATTGTGCAAGAATATATATATACTTGAAAACATAATTTATAGCAAAACCATGTTCACAGGAATTAAAATTCAAGTCCAAAATGAAAAAAACAGTAGTCCAAAATGAAACGATGCACAAATTTAAGGGTCTACAATGTATATAACATTGTCTTCATCGTCCAATGTAATCTTCATCAAATCTGTAATAACATATAAAGATGTTAAATTTTTTAAATGGGTACAACTAATAAATAAACATGCTGAAAAATACTCCGTATTTGATAAGTATAAACCATTACCATTCTCAATTTCTTCTAACTCACGCAAATCACCCAAATTATCTTTGAAGAATTTTGAGAATGGTAAAAAAATGGGAATTAGGTTTAAGAAAGTGGAAGAAAAATGAGATTTGTAATTTCTAAAATTCAAATAATAAAAAAAAATTTGTAAATCCGGTTTCCGGTCCTGGACCGGTAAATTCCGGTTTTAGACCGGACCGGAACCCGGAATCTTAAAAAATTCCGGACCGAGGACCGGACCGGAATCTAACCGGTCGGTCCGGTTCCTGTCTTTTTTTCGGTCCGGTTTTATTTTACACACTCCTAGTTAATGTGGCTCGCGGCTGCCTCCGGGCGCTTGCAAACTGATGGAGGAATAATTCGCTGAACTCCTCCCATGATCGAATGGTATTGGGTTCAAGCTGGGTGAACCACTGTTGGGCTGCCTTGGCCAATGTAGTCAAGAACACCCAGCATTTGACTCCCTCCTCATACCGATGTAGTAACGCTGCATTCTCAAATCTTACCAGATGCTCGTATGGGTCTGCGGTGCTATCGTATTCGAAATTAAGGGGCTTGAAGTTGAATGGCAACTCATCCTGTAATATATTAGGAGAAAACTGACAACCAGAGACATAAGCGGACCTACTTACCCGATTACTCATTTGTTTCCTCATATCTCTCATTTCCTTTTGTAGGCCTGCAGTTGGTCGCTAACTGGCCCCGAATATGTATCATCTGTACTCTCCTCTACCTCGGGGGGTTCCATCTCCCGGGATGCCAAGTCCACATTCCTTCTTGTGCCCCGAGGGGGAGCGCTTCTTTCTGCTCGAGAAGGCGCTTTCTCGTCCCCTTCTGTCCGCGCTCCTGCCTCCTTAGAAAACACTTGGGAGGTCCCTGGTGCCTCTTCCTGAAGTCTCGAAGCAGGCATCTCCGCGTTCACCGGTACAGTTCTTGGGACTCGACCTCCTTGAGCCGCGAAAGCTCTTTCCACAGCCTGATCAATGAGGGCATTCAACTGGTCTAGAGAAACCAGGAATGGTTCCGAATTTGGAGTATCCCCACGTTGAGGACCTGAGGTCCGGACCACTGGGGTTTCTGTGGTCTCCGCTATTCCATCGCCCAAGCCCGGAGTTGGTGTGGCGGCTGGTATCAATGGCGGATTTGATCCAGAGGGGACATGAATAGGATCCTTTCCTCGGCCTTCCTTCGGTGTGTGATCAGATGGCACAGGGGGAGTTTCCCCCGGAAGAGTTTTCTTCCCTAGAGTAGGCGTGATTGTGTTATTTCCTCCGCCCATCGCTCAAACAAGTAGAAATTCGTGAGAAGATCTCCTATACGTTCCCACAGACGGCGCCAGTTGTTGTACCACAAATTTGCACGAATGGATTGGATATCCTTTAGGTCAGATATCCAAATTTCCGAACTCGTACGAATAATCCGGGTATAACGCCTTCTCCGAAATGATCCTCCAAGAACCTGCAAAAGACACGCCGGATGGGAATCCGGCGCGGACACTCCGACGCTCAAGTCAGTATATGCGATTCGAGATATGATAAGGACTTAAGGGTCCTCTTTTTATCAATGAAGTTCTCGAAGGGAATCAGAATGCTCGTAAGAGGCGTAGTGAGTTGAATAATGTCAGAGATCGTAAAATATCAAAGTACCTAAGCTTACCTATTTATAGAGGAATTCTACGTGAGGGGAAGTTAGGTTTTCCCCTTATCTCGGGCCTCCAGCCTTTTCTATCCTTGAACTAGTCCACTCGCCTTTGACAAGGTCTCTCGAGTTCCCAGTCCCTGAAGAAACGCAACCACTCCCTCTTGTGGGCTTCGGCCGTTGAGTAGAGGAAGAATCAGTCTTCCTCTATCCAATCTTATCCCGTTTTAAGTGGAACCTCTCCTGGACTTTCGGCCAACTAATTCCCCTCGGGACCAGGTCTTCCTGATACCTCTCCCCTGAGGTCCTTGGGTGGAGCTCCCTCCGGAGGGACACCCGGATGAGATTCTCTATTTTGAGGAGTCCTCTTTAAGCTCGTATCCTCTCCTAAATCCTATCCTCTATACACGTGTCGACTTCTTAAGAAATGACAATTTTAGGCTGCATCAAAAATGTAAATTTACAATAATATATTTTAATTAATTTAATTTAATAGAAAATACAAATTTATGACACATTACGACACATTACGATAATACATATCGTAAAGTTTACAAAAGGTAACAGGTCATCAAATCTAAACCTTTAGATTAGATTTTTAATGGCTTAGATTAACTGACTAAGGTAGTCATTACGACACTCTGACTACATATAGAAGGTCCCTAGAAACTTGGGATTTGTGGCGAAATAATTCTCAAAAGTCTTCGGTAATACTTCATTAATTATATATATACGGGGAATGATATAATGACCACTAGTGACACAAATTTTATGCCCACCGCTTACGTGGCAATGCCACATAATATACTCCCTCCGTCCCACTATAAGTTTCCCACTTTCCTTTTATGGATGTCCCACTATAAGTTTCTCATTCCATTTTTGGCATATTATTTTCTCTCTCTCAATCACATCACTTATACTTTATCTATTATTTTATCATACTTCATCTAATACACATCTATTATTTTCTCTCTCACCATCACATCACTTATATTTTATCTATTATTTTATCATATTTCTTAATCAAAACACCCAAAAGAAATGAGAAGTTTATAGCGGGACGGAGGGAGTATATTTTATTCCATATTTTTAGATTATTCCTATTATCATAAATCTTATCTTTCCATGTAAATAGGATTAAAAAAAATATAAACAAAAATTATATTCCAAAAATTAATCGATGTTTAGTAAATAAAATTATATTAAATCAATTTTAAAGTTATTTTGAATATTTATTAATAATTAAATACAGTAATAATTATTAAAAAAAATAAAAGTTGTTTTGAAAAACTAAAAAATATTTTTAAAAAATGATAAACATTCCAAAAGTATTTCCAAATTATTTTAAAAAAACTTTAGATTAGAGTATATCATTTTTAAATGAATAAGTTTGCCATATAAATTATATTGAAACATGTTCCTTAAATAAATTATGTATTAGAGTATTAAACTTTTTTTTTCATAAAATTAAATTATTTACGCATAATAGTAAAAAATTATTATGATAAAATGATTTATTTCATACATTGTTAAAGTTGTTTATTTTACTCCTTCAAAAAAAAAAAGTTGTTTATTTTATAAATCATGTATTATTATTATTTTTATAAATTTATTTATTTTAAAAATCATGTATCTTTTTTAGGTATGGTTTTTTTTTTTAATCCTATTTACATGGAAAGATGAGATTTATAATGTAAAATGGGAATAATCTAAAAATATGGAATAAAAAAATATTATGTGGCATTGCCACGTAAGCGGTGGGCATAAAATTTATGCCCACCGGTGGGCATTATATCATTCCCGTAAACCTATATACCCCATAAAAGTGCTTTCTAGAATTTTATTAGTTGTCGATTCGCCGTTTATATTTCCGCAATAACTCAACAATTTTTGTAGCGTCGCCGCTTCTACGCCTCGTCATCAAGTTTTCAAGAAAGGTAATTTGTTGGTGTAATTTTCTTGTAACTGTTAATCTGATGAGGAATTAATTTTTTTTGATACTATAAATTTAAGACATTTCAAAATAAATTATTTAAGTTTCAACTTTACAAAATACGTCTTTTATGTTTCAATTTAGTCATTTATCCAATTTTAATCATTTATCTTTAGAAATAATTAAAGTTAATTAAAATAATTAAAAAAAACTTCATGGATCAAACTTAACTTTTTTTTTTTTGATTGGCAAAAAAGCAATTTCATTTCTTTACGAGTACAAGGGGTACTCGAACCCATTAGAAAAGAACAAAGAATTAGAGAAGGTTTAAAAGTACATATGGGAAACTAAGCCTCTGCCCCCATGCTTTAATATTGGATCATTTGCAATGAATGGAGAGGATTATGTAGCCATTCCATATTCTGCATCACCCTCACACTTTGTAGCTTCGCTCCTAGCCATGACTTGAGTCTAAATTTCAGAGTTTCCATCACTTTGGGCATGTTCGTGTTGGTTCCTTTGAAGCGCGTCTCGTTCCTAAGGTTCTAGATTGTCCACATTTTTCCTATCCAGATAGTTATAGCCACCCTTCCAGTTTTTCCAGGTCCCAGTAATGAGCTAAGTTGTAAGAAGTTCGCTCCTGGGTCCCAATGCATGACGAGGTATTGTTGGAGCCAAGCTGCGACACCGTTCCATATATATCTGCTGACCTTGCATCCGAAGAGGGTGTGTGGGATGGTCTCTGGCTCTTCCTTGCACAGCGAACATGTTGTTTCTTCGGTGGTGAGCAATATACCTTTGACTCTCAATTTATCCGTCGTCAGGAGTCTCATACGTATTGCTCTCCAAGCTGTAAGTGTCGTCTTCCTCGGTGCCCAGTTCTTCCAGAGCCTCCTGAGTGCCTTTAATGTGGTGTCAGTCTGCTCTCCTCGGTTCAGTTGGTTTGTCCGCCTTTTATATGCAAGTTTGGTCGAGTACAACCCGTTTGGAGAGTATTTCCATCTTCGAGTGTCCTTCGTGCCTTGGACTATTTTTTCCCTGTCAATAAGATCAGAAAACGAGTTAACAATTTGCCCATCTCACATATTCTCCTATGTTTTTTCGTGCTAAGCCTGTAGAGTTTATTGAATTTATTTTTAAGGTTTTCCTCCCCAGCCCAACAGTCTATCCAAAAGATAGTGTTTTTCCCATTACCCACTACAGTGACAAATTCATCTTTTAGCATGTAGCCCTCACCCCCATTGTACATAGCGCACAAGTCTTTCCACCAACCCGAGCTCCCCTTAAAATTATGTAAGTTGTCTCTCCCTTCACCGCCTCCTACTCCATCCAGTCCCCCATATTTTGATTTTAATATTCTCACCCACAACCTGTCTACCTCCGTGAAAAAACGACATATCCATTTACCCACCAATGCTAAGTTGAAGTGTTCAAGATCTCTAATCCCCAACCCCCCATCTGTTTTTTATTTGCAAATATCTTTCCAACCAATCCACGGTATTTTGCTCCTATTCTCATTTCCACTCCACAAGAAATTTATTTGCAATTTTTTCATCTCACTAACGATTTTTTTGGAAGCTTGAAGAATGATAGATAATAGATTGGCATTGCGAACATGACTGATTGGATCAACGTTGCTCTCCCTCCCATGGATATGTGTTTGGAATCCCATTTTCGAAGTCTCTATTGAATCTTCTGAATTAGGCCGGTCCAGGAGTGAATTAATTTATGGTTGCAGCCCACTCTCATGCCTAAGTATGAGAAAGGGAGAGAGGAGACTATGCATCCCAGCTCCTCGACCTAGTTGTTTAATGTATCAGCCTGAATGCTCACTCCTGTGATTGAGCATTTTTCAAAGTTAACTTTAAGCCCCGAGAGTAATTCAAAGTTTCGAAGGATGGCTTTAATGGTCCTGATGTTAGCTGGATCATTCGAGCATAAGAAGACCGTGTCGTCGGCATATTGGAAATGGGACACCATCACTTTCTCATTTCCTATCTATGCCCCTTTGAGTATCCCCCTTTCTACTGCAGCTTTTGATTGCATGCTGAGGCCCTCAGCTGCTATGAGGAAAAGAAAGGGTGAAAGAGGATCACCTTGTCTGAGCCCTTTCTTGAGACTGAATTCTTCTGTTGGGCTGCCGTTTACCAGAATCGATGCCTTGTAGTTGAAACACGTTCTTTTATCCAGGCCCTCCATTTGGGATCGAATTGCATGCCTGATTCGGGTGGAATTTACACGTTTTAGGAGCACATGTGAAGCATGTTTTGATGTTGATTTCATTGATTTATGCATTGATTATGATTGTTTGAGCCAAAATGAGAGAAAGGTTGTGTTTTGTCGATTTTATAGGAAATACGATGGAATTTGGAGCAAAACACCAACCATGCCTTACTGGATCAGGAAGATGAGTGCACCGTTGGATTCGTCTCGAAAAACGGAGTGGAATGAAAAAAAGAATCGAGTCAATCGGAGGTCGGAAGCTCGAGATACAACGAAACGAAAAATGACATGGCCGGGTAGAAACCACATGGCCGGGTGGCCCCCACCCGGGCATCCCACCCGGCCGGGTAGAATCCGACCCGGCCGGGTCACTTCAACCCGGGCAAGGGCATATTTTCATCACTTTCGTATTTGGCCCGGGTGAAACCCACCCGGCCGGGTGGATTCCACCCGGGCAAGGCAACATTTCCAAGAGGTTCGAATTTTGGCCGGGTGGCATGCCCGGGTGGGAGCCACCCGGCCGGGTCACATCAATTTCGGGGTGTTTTGGCCATTTTCTCCATATTTCAAGGGCCTAATTGCAAAATTAATTCAAGACATCTACCCCAACTATAAATAGACCAAATTTGAGTTTTAAAAAGGAGTCTTACTCCTTTTCCAAGCATTTTCTCACACACAAACACATAGTTGTAGGTGTTCTTCATTTTTAGTTTAATTTCTTCAATAGATTAGATAGAATAGTGGTTTTTACTTCAAATCAAGATACGATTATCATCGGGCATCGTCTATTACATCGTTTTGTAGCTAAATTCGCATGATCAAGGTGATATTACTCTATTTTGCAATTCAATTTGGTATTTTCTTAATTTCTTCAATCTCTTGTTATTTTATTATGAGTTTGATGTTATTTGTTGTTGTAGCCATGAGATTCTCTTCTAGAACCATGGGCTAATCCTCAATTGCCTTGGGTGTGGATGTTTTGATGAGAATTTAGTGTAATTGTGAATTAATTGCATGATTAGCTTATAATTTGGGTTTTTATGTTTCTAGAGTTGTACTTTGATTGATTCATTTGGTTGATCAACCCTATTAGCAAGCATGTTCGATTATGTTTATTGCAACGAGAGTTGGGTAGCATGATTGGGAGTGTGAGTGTGAGCTTTGATCAGTTGAATATAAGTTAATTAGTAATTAGCTCACCCGAGAGGGGTGTTAATGGCTAGACCGACAACCTTAGACACTAAACGAGTAGAGGTCGTCTAGGAGTTTGGTGAGAGGGCGTTTCATAAGCATTAGTAACCGTGTTGAAAGTGCTTATGAAACACTATCTTAGGGGCTTATGGTATTTGGTTATATCCTATAATTGCTAATCAATGCACGATGTTTACCTATGCCTTTCGAGGGGGTTTGCACACTTATGTGATAGCCTTTAGCTTGACCCAAATTTGTCGTAAAATCATGTAATTGGTTCACTAGTTCACTTAATTGCTCACAAAACGGAAACACCCAAGGCAATACACTTCTCTTGCACTTTCAATCGAAAGTTAGATAGCTTGTTATTTCTTATCACTAGTTCTCATCACTTTAGTTAATTTAGTTTAATATTTTTTGTGCTTATTCCCGAAAATCCAAACATAATCATTTAGTTACTACAATAGCATGATAACTTATAACTTTAGGGGCTCATTCTCACTCAATTAAGTCCTTGGAACGAAAATCTACTTGGGACACTTATCTTACTACTAACGAACCCATACGCTTGTGGGGATCGTATAGTTGTAAAAGTGCAAAAATATGACCAAGTCAATGGCGCCGCTGCCGGGGACTTAAGCGAGTGTTGTTAGTGAGACTTAGAGTTTGTTAAGTGTTATTGATAGTAGCATTTATTTTTGTTATTTTGTTTTTGTTCATCTTTGTGGGATTTGACATTTTCCTTTTGTAGGTGCATGATCACAAGATCACGTGGAGGAAACCTTGAACCGTTAGACCTTGAGATCGAGGCACACGTAAGAAGAAGAAATCGAAGTAGGAACCGACAAAGAGTCGTAGAAGAATCATTTGAGATAGAGAACATTGAAGAGATGAATCCTCCACCACTTGGAGATGACGAGCCTATAAGAGAGAACCAACAAGTTGGAAACCAAGTTGGAGGTAACCCACCTCCAAATCCACCACAAAATCTCCAATATCCACCTCAAAACCACCTTCCATATCAAGGATACTATCCTTACCTTTATCCACCTCCACAACAAGCCTACTATCCACCTCCACCACATCAATTTCCACAACCTCAACATCCTTACCCTCCACCTTACCAATACCCTCATCCTCAACACATTCAAGAAGAATACATCCCTCCCCCTCCACATATAGAAGAACCTCAACGTGTGTACCATGGAAGGCCAATGAGAGAATATTTTGAGCCTCAACCTAGGGAGCATTACGATGGGTTGGCAAGACCAAGGGTGGAGGCAAACAATTTTGAGATTAGTGCCTCTTTATTAAGGATGTTGAGGGAGAGGCAATTTGAAGGAAGGACGGAGGAAGGATTTGAGGAAGACCCGAATGAACACCTTGCTCAATTTTTAGAGATGGCCGACACTCTCAAGCAAAACGGAGTGTCGGAAGATGCTAAAAAGATGAGGCTATTCCCATTCACATTAACGGGGAAAGCAAAAGCTTGGCTACAATCAAGCATTCCCGCCGGAGAAGTGAGGACGTGGGAAGAGTTGAAGAAAAGATTTCTATTGAAGTACTACCCCCCTTCAAAGACTATGGAAGCCAAACAAAAGATCTCTACATTCCAACAAGGTCCAACGGAGGGAATCAAAGAGGCATGGGAAAGGTTTACGAATCTTCTCATCACATGCCCCCATCATGGTTTCCCAATAGAACAAACAACATGTTGGTTCGTTGGTGGGTTACGATTGGAAGATCAACACCACATTAATGCTTGTGCGGGGGGTTCAATTTGGATGAAATCGGTGGAGGAGATCAATGACATAATAGAAGGGATATCAACCAATACTTTCAAGATGAGAGTAGACCGTGGAGCACAAAATCGGGTAGCTCAAGTGGATGTTAATGATAGCATGAGAGAGATGATGGCCACACTCATTGAAAAGGTGAATGTTTTATCTCAATCAAGAGATAATCATTTACCCTTTGTGCAAGAGGACCCTCAAATGGGACCTATGGAAGAAGTGCAATACATGGGTCAACAAGGGTATCCTCAAAACTTTCAAGGGAATCGACAATATCAAGGGCAACCACCATATCAAAATCGTGGTCAAGGCTTTCAAGGTCCTACTCATAACCGATTCCAAGGCCAATCCTCATCTTATCAAGGTCAAGGGGGTCCGTCTCCTCAATTCTCAACTCCTCAAAATCAAAATTTTCGAAAGAATGAGAATTTGTCCTATTCCAATCCCAAAGGTGCTATTCAATATCCTCCCGGATTTGATCCCGATGCAAAACTTCCAAGTGGAGAAGGGAAATCCTCCACGGATGAGCTTCTTGCACTCCTCATGAAGAGAATGGAGACAAGTGAGAAGAAATCCGAAGCATCCGACTCCATCCTTGCCCAACTCATGAGTAACCAAAAATCTACCGACTCAATGCTTGCCCAACTCACGAGTAACCAAAAATCCACCGACTCAATGCTTGCCCAACTCATGAGTAATAAAAAATCGATGGAATTTCAAATGGGACAATTGGCAACTTCCATTGGATCTCAACATACAAAGGGTAAATTGCCCTCAAACACCGAGGTAAACCCACGTGAGCATTGTAATGCTATTACAATTTCAAGTGGTGAACATTATGGAGTTTCTTCAATTGAATTGGAAGAGGGTGAAGTGTTGAAGGCAAAAGAAAGGGAGGAAGAGGAAAAGAAGAGGATGGAAAAAGTTGGAAGTGGAAAGGTTGCTCCAAGAATTCCAAAGTGGAGAATTGCCAAAGATTTGAAAAAGAAGAAGCTTGAGGTACCTTGTGATAGATGGGGGGTTCCCATTACATATGAGCCACTTCCATACCCGGGAAGATACATGAAGAAAATGGATGAGAAGTTTGGGAAGTTTTTGGATATCTTCAAGAAAATCCACATTGATCTTCAACTTTCGGATGCTTTAGAGCAAATACCTCATTACATGAAGTTTCTAAAGGATGCAATAGCAAACAAAAAGAAACTAGTGGATGATGAGAAGATCAAGTTGACCGAAGAGTGTAGTGCTATCCTTCAACGAACTCCTCCCGAAAAGCTCAAGGATCCGGGTAGTTTCACTCTCCCATGTGAGATTGGTGATGGTCCCATGATGAAAGCTCTTTGTGATTTGGGAGCTAGCATCAATTTGATGTATTGGTGAAGATTGACAAGTTGGCGCCATTGACTTGGACGTATTTTTGCACACTTTTTAGTACAACAATAACAATCCCCACAAGCGTATGGATTCGTTATAGTTGAGTAAGTATACGACCTAGTAGTTATCGTCCAAGGACCTAGAGAGAGCGTGGAGCCCCGAAACTATAAGTTAAAATGGTGTTATAGAAGCTAAATGTGAGGATAAAACAAATACCAACTAAGAAAATAAACAACTAATGCAAACAACTAAAACTAACTCTCAAAAAGATGAAAGTGCAAGGGGAGGGTATTGCCTCGGGTGTTTCCGTTTTGTGAGCAATTAAGTGAGTTAGTGGACCAATTACATGAATTAGCTATGAATTCGGATTAAGCTAAAGGCTATCACATCTATGTGTAGACCCCCTCGAAAGGCATAGGTATACAACGTGCATTGATTAGCAATTATAGGATCTAACCAAATACCATAAGCTCCTAAGATAGTGTTGCATAAGCACTTTCAACACGGTTACTAATGCTTATGAAACGCCCTCTCACCAAACTCCTAGACGACCTCTACTCGTTTAGTGTCTAAGGTTGTCGGTCTAGCCATTAACACCCCTCTCGGGTGAGCTAATTACTAATTAACTTCTATTCAATTGATCAAAGCTCACACTCACACTCCCAATCATGCTACCCAACTCTCGTTGCAATAAACATAATCGAACATGCTCGCTAATAGGGTTGATCAACCAAATGAATCAATCGAAGTACAACAATAGAAACAATTAACACCCAAATCCTAAGCTAATCATGCAATTACTCACAATTACACTCAATTCTCATCAAAACATCACACCCAAGGCAATTGAGGATTAACCCATGTCTAAATTAACAACTAGAATAAAACTCATGAAAATTAAACTACAAAACATGAATTAAAATCAAATAATCAACCAATATTGAAATAAGGAAAGAAAGCACCTCTATTGTCTTCAAATACTTCAATCTCACCAACAATAAAATGAAATACTAAATTAAATCTATCTAAGAAATGAAATAACAAGCTAAACTAATCTATTGAGTGGAGTGGTGGGGAGGAGAAAAGATTTCTCCCCCAATGGAGTCGTGTGCCCTCTGTTTTTGCCAATCGCCTTCTGTGTATTCTGTATTCTGCCTCCATCCTCCCAGCTCACGGCCAATGTTCTATATATTCTGTATTCCCCCCCGATTGATGCACCCCCCCAAAAATTGGTCAGAATAAATGCACCCCCATGAAATTGTCTTAATTACCCTTTTCTCATTTTTATCTATATAATACAATTTACTTATCACACCCTCCCTCAAACCCTACTTCTCTTTCTTTTTTTCTTGCCGCCGCCCGCCTCCGCCGGCCACCTCCTTCTCCCTCTGCCGCGGCCGCCGTCGCCGCCCGCCTCCTTCTCCCTCAACTTCAGTCGCGGCCGCCTCCATCCCCCTCAGCCTCAGTCGCGGCCGCCTCCATCCCCTCCGCCTCAGTCGCGGCCGCCTCCTTCTTCCTCAGCCTCAGCCGCGGCCGCCTCCATCTCCCTCACCCTCATCCGCGGCCGCCTCCTTCTCCCTCAGCCACGGCCGCGACGGCCTTCCCCTCTCTCCCGTCGTCGCGACGGCATCCCCTTCCCCTCCCTCTCTCATTTCTGCAAATTAATTTTTGTTCAACCCGATCGAAGATGCCGGCCACCCCACCTCAGGTAAGTGTATCGCCGTCGCCGTCTGCAATTTTGAAGTTTTAGGTTTTAGGGTTTCTGCAATTTGCAGCAGAAACCTTTTTTTTTTAATTTTTTTTTTATTTTCGACACCATATCGTCGACCATGTAACCTCTCGTCGACGATTTGTCGTCGACGAGAGGTTACATGGTCGACGATATGGTGTCGAAAATTTTAAGTTTTTTTTTTTTTTAAAAGTTCGACCTTCCTAAGTCGACCATATAAACTCTCGTCGACACCCAGGTGTCGACGAGAGTTTATATGGTCGACTTAGGAAGGTCGAACTTTTTATGTTTTTTTGTATTATTCGTTTCGATAAACCAGTGTCGACCATATTCACTATAGTCGACACTGGTTTGTCGAAATTCTTTAAATTTTTTTTTTAAGTTCTTGATTTTTTTTGTTTGGGGAGAAAGTTTGTTGTTTGTTGTTTGTTGTTTGTTTTTTGGTGGTGGTGGTGGTGGTGGTGGTGGCGGCGGCGGCGGCGGCGGTGGTGGCGTCGGCGGAATCAAACTTAGAATTAGTGTTTAAAGGTGGAGGAGGGTGCACTTAGTAATAGGGGTGCATTTAGTAGTGTAATATAAGTTAAAGGGTATTTTTGGTTTTTTACACTATTATTTTATTATTAAACTCTGAGGGGGAGTGTTCTAAACCGAAATGGAGGTGTAAATAGTCCCACCCATATTTGTATTTAATTTCACACGTGAAATTGTAGTGTGATCCAAAATGGGCATTCCATTTAAATAATGGACATTTGAATTGGGCCTAACCCAATCATCATCTTCGTGCTTTTAATTCTCAAGCTCAATTATTATCTATTTCTTCTCGATTTATTCCTTCTATTGACTTCACAATATAATCAAGGCATATTTTGCTTCAAAAATTCTCAATTCACCTATAAACATAGCAAAACACACATTTTCTCCAAATCAAGTGCAATTAGTCAATTTTATGTAAATAATGCATGAAATCCTATAAAATTATACTCAATAAACCCATGAATTTCTAGCAATTTTCACACTAATCAATGCCCCTCAACATTTCGTCGAGGTAGCTCCAAGAGACTGAATCGAAAGCTTTAGCGAAATCTACTTTGAAGAAAAATAGGGGAGTCTTTCTTGGCTTAGCTTCTTCAATGGCTTCGTTTAGAAATAAGGATGTCGTCCATGATATGTCTTCCTTTGATGAAGTCAGATTGGTTATCCGAGATGATGCCTTCGATTACCTTTCCCAATCTTGTTGCCAGAACTTTTGCGATTATTTTGTAGGCGCTTCCGATTAGAGAGATGGGGCGAAAATCCCCTAATTTTTTAGCCTCCTCTTTTTTTTGGTATGAGAACGATGAAGGAGGGGTTGAGGCCCTTCACGATTTTGCCGAATTTGTGAAATTCGCTCATCATTCTCATGATGTCGGGTTGAAGGATGTACCAGGAGTTCTTGAAGAAGCCAAGAGTGAAACCGTCAGGCCCCGGACTACTGTTTGAGTCGCAATTCCAGATTGCCATTTTTACCTCCTCGGAGGAGAATTGGACAGTCAAGAGAGCATTGTCGGCCGCTTCGAGTTGGTGAGTGAATAGGTGGGGAGGCAGCGACGGCCTCACCGTAGGTTTTGCACTGAAATGTTTGTTGAAGAAAGAGTGAACTTCCTTTTTAACCTCCTTCACAGAGTCAATCATCTATCCATAGGCCATTAAGCTCGTTGCATTTGCGTCTCTTGTTGATTAAGTTGTGAAAGAATCTTGTGTTTGCGTCTCCTTCCAAGATCCATTTGGTTTTTGCCTTTTGGAAAATGAAGAAGTCTCGAAGTTGTAGGTGGTTGGAAAGATTGGAGAAAGAGTTAGCTCGTTGCAGGGCCTCATCCACGTTAAGCCCAATCGCTTCATCAGCCATGTCCAACTCTTCAATCTGTTGTTTATTGGACTCAATGATTGTTTCAATGTTCCCAAAAACATTTGCATTCCAACTTTTCAAGTCTGATTTCAGGAGTTTGAGTTTCTCCTTCATTACATAGCCTCCCCAGCCTGATACTGCATAGTTTGACCATTTATGTGAGATGAATTCCTTGAAATTGTTGTGATTTTGCCAGCAGTTGAAGAATCTGAATGGCCTCGGACCCCGGTCCTTGGAGCCTAGGTCCGAGAGGATTGGACAGTGGTATGAGACGGAGCATCGTAATCCACTCAACACTGTACCTGGCCATTTGGATACCCAATTGTTGTTAACAAGTATTCTGTCTAAATTGCTCTTGCATGATCCATCCGGTTGGTACCAAGTGTATTTGCGCCCAATTAGTGAATATCGAGTAGGTTGCTCTTAACAAGGAACTCATTGAACACAACAATGTCCCTGCTGGAGTTGCCGCCTCTGCTTCCATCTCTTTCGTTGGTCGATTTAACCGAGTTGAAATCGCCCATTACACATACTAGATCATCCTCCCTCTGTGTAGATGCCATGGATATCAGGTCCCATAGTCCTCTCTTTTCTTCCAGATGGCATGGAGCATACACATTTAGAATTGTGCATTTTGTTCCATCAGCCTTAATGATGTCGTCTACCGCGAGTACCCCCTTTTCATGCCAGTAACTACTGGCTTGAAAAGTGTCAGTGTTTCACAATGATATCAAACCACCTGATCTTCCTTCAGCGTCCCTGCTAGCCCATCCAAAATTGTCCCCTCCTCCCTAGAGTCCCCGACAAGTTCTCCAATTCACCCCCTCTGTTTTTGTTTCTTGTATGCAACAGAAGTCGATCTTCATTTTATTGCCTAATTCTCTCACTTCATTTTATTGCCTAATTCTCTCACTTCATTTTTAATTGATAACGTATTTATGGAACAAAACATCGTTTCAATATTTTTATTTTATTTTAGGGTACAAAACTTAATTTCAATATTTTTATTTTATTTTAGGGTACAAAACTTATATATATATATATATATATATATATGGACGCAATAATATAGTGATAGGTAAATATATATTTTTTGTTATTTTTTCAGATTATATTTGCTGTGTAATTTTTTTTTTTTTTTTTATGTCTGATGAGTCGAGATTATTGCATTATTTTTGTGCCTTAATTGGATATTCTTTGTGAATTAAATTAGTATTTTAGTGCATTCTCGGACTCATTATTTTGTGACTTCAATTACTTTGATATTTTTATTTTCTGATTTAATTCAGGTAAAATTGAAGCATTTTGAAAATACATAAACGAGTCCGTTTGATAAGAAATTGAGTCAAAACTGAAGGACTCAGCGAAACCCACGGTCATAAAGCCCATCACCAGGCCAATTCTTTAAAAGTGAAATAACTGAGATTGGATTGTCAATTAGGCCTAAACATCTACAATTGGCCCAATTACTTCAACATTCAAATGGGCAAATTGTGGTTTTAAAGAGAAGCAGTAGCCGCCATCTGGGAAGAAGGGCAAGCACGCAACAGCCATTAGCGGATTCTTTGGAGATTCTGGAATAGCCGATGAGTTTGATTTTATTTTTATCTATTGTTCTTTTAATTATGTTTAGGAGGTAGATTGTTATTCTAGCCCGAGGACGTGAAACCTTATATTGATTATACTTGTTTAATTAAATAATTCTTGCTTGATTTTGATTTATTTCTTGATTTTGTTATTACTTGAGTAGATGCTATGCGTGTTTGAACTAGGAGTTTAATAGGCTTGATCATCCAATTTTATTCCTCTTTCAATTCTAGCTATCCCATAAATTGTAATCCGTAATTGTTATAATATTTTGGGTATTGTAGCAACTAAGGCAGAACACCTTAGGGAGTAGTAACATTTAGGTTGCATGAAACGAGCGTCTCGTATTCATGGTCTAATTTATCCTATTGTTTTAATTCTTAAATGCGTTCCTCGAGTTGAACCTTAGATACATGTTTTAGGATTATTCGTAGGGATAGATTGATTGGGGGTCGTACCTGCTAATTAATTAAACGTAAGAAACAATTCGAACTAGTTTGGTCGTACCACTGGTTTATGGATAAGATTCGAGAATAAATTGAGACAATTGGGTTTGTTGATTAAATTGGTATAATTAATTAAGGGGACACTATCCGAGGGCTAGATCGTTCTTTATATTTGATTTCTGTTTATTTTTATCGCTTACTTTTATTTTTTATGCTTTATAGTATCTAGTTAGTCAATCAATCCAACTCCCCCCTTTTTACTGCTTTCATAACACGAATTTATTCAATCGAACTACACCGTTCTCTGTGGGATCGACCCTTACTTCCCTACTACATAGTGGGTATTTAAGGTATTTATTTTTGGGTGCCGGCGACAGCACACCAAATTTTGGCGCCGCTACCGGGGAATGGTTGTATATTTGATTGAATTTTTTGTGTTTTTCATTTCTGTCAAAAAATTCTGAAAAATTCCAAAAAAAAAAAAAAAATTGATTTCACGTTGGTTATTGTTGTTTCATTTGTTCCTCTTCAATAACACTGACCCCTTCAGTGTCTCCTTATTCAGGTTCTAGAAATTGTTTGCAGGTTTATTCTCTCTATTCTTTGTGCTATGTATGATTTCAGGTGTGAAGATTATCAAAGCACTTATTCGGTTCATAAGTCAAAGGATGATCCATTGGAGAAAATTGCAAGTATGATGCTAATGATGATGAAGGAAAAGACTCCAGAAATTCGACCATGTCGAATTTGCTCCACCACAGATCACACCACTGATGACTGTCGAATTTTAAATGATGCAGTAGGGCAGCAATACCATGATTATAGACCTCGACAATTCAGAAATTATGAGAGGATTTATGATAATGGTGGATGGATGGACTCGGAGCAAAAGTCTGAACGCGCATTGAAAGATATGTTGAATTCTTTGGCTTCGAACATATTGAGTTATCAAGAGAGTGTCCAGTTCAAATTTAAGATCATGGTTGAGGAACAAAAGAATATGGAGTCTAGCCAAAAGCGTATGGAGGTTCAGTTGAGCCAAATGACGAATGTCATAAGCCAATTGCAAACACAATTGATAGAAAAAATGATGAAAGATGTTGCGGAGCTTAACCAAGTTGAAGTAGATGAACATCCTAAGGTGTCTAACGACCAGATTGAGGCACGAGACGAGTCGGTTGAGACGGAGGAAGTTATACAGAAAAAACAGGATGCAGTTTTCACTAACACTGACCCCCTCAGTGTCAGTGTACCAGAACAGAAAAATGAGGTAAAATCTCATGAAATCAATCCTGTTATTACTAATATAGTTCCCTTTCCCTCCAGGCTCAAAAAGGTCGAGAAAGATGTCAGGGAGCAACAACTAGTCAATGTCTATCGAAGGGTTGAGATCAACATACCACTAGTTGAGCAGACGAAGCAAATTCCGAGATATGCTAAACTACTGAACGAGCTTTACACCGACAAACAATGGCTATCTTGGAATGAAAAGATCTTGACTGGAGAGAAGATTGTTTCTCAATGCAAAATGTCACTAACTAGAGAGGGTTATCCTATTCCTATTACGTGAAAGAGAAGTTGATCGTCGAGCCAACGACGTTAATAAAAGGCGCTTATTGGGAGGCAACCCAATGTTTACTTAGTTTTTTATTTTGCTATTTTTTATTTTAATTTTATTTTTGCGTGTTTGTGGTTCAGGAGAGGATTTGAGATAAGGCGTGGGCACGCCTTATGGAAGAACTTCTCCTTAAATTTTACTTCTATATTTTTTTTTTTTATATTTTTTTCTTTTATTCCCTCCACTGTTTGATTTCCTCGCAGTTGTCCACGCTGGCCATTTAGTTAAACATCCTATTGCATAAGGCCCATTCAATACACCATTGTAAAAGCCCAGCAAATCACAGAAGCCCTGCATATTCCACCTGATTCATCTACTGCCGCACGTCTAACCGATCCACTCCGCCGCCGACCTGACCTGTGTCGCCGTAGTACCCACCGAGGCGAAAAATTTCCACTACACACTAACTCAGCACCCGACGCTCCCATTGTAGACTCTGGTACCCCCGTTCCACTCTATTTCTTATTTCTATATGGTGTTTGTTTTTTGTATCTCTTGCTTTAGTGCTAAGGGACTAGCACCTATTTAAGTGTGGGGGGATGAATTATATCGTGTGCTTGAGTGTTTAAAACTTGATGACGTGAGTATTTGCATATGAATCTAGTGGATGTAATTTGCTTCTTTTTGTTAAATACGCTGTGATTTTGGGTAGTTTGTCCTAATTGACGATTGGATTTGATATTCATGCTTGAGTGATGGAATCGAGTTGATTTTTGGTTATTTTGGTGCTGAAGTAGTCCTAGATTTCTTGTATTTTGGGTAAATTTATTTTTGGTTCTCTTAAGAAGGAAAATCTGAGTTGGTGGTTGAAGTCGAAAATAATGAAATGATTGTGGATGGAGGAAAAGAAAAAAGGAGTTGAGTTGAAAAGCATTGAAATGAAAAAAATAACGAGGGGCTGAAACAGCTACCTACTTGAGGGGGCTCATGTGCTTTGAATGAAAAATTAATAACACAAAAAAAAGAGCTAAAACCCAAAAAAGTAGAGAGGAGCTGCGGACCTCGTTTGAAAGTTGAGAAAAAAAATTCCAATTTCAAGAATAAAGTCTCCAAAAAAAAAAATAGAGATGAAAAGAGGAGACGGACGCCACTCAGATTAGTACTTTGTTAGAGGATTGAATCAAATGAATTGGAAACAAGGTTTTAAGGAACTACTGATGTACTTGGGATGATCTTTAATCGATGAGTTTCATGCTTAGGTGTGAGTAAAAGGTCTTAGTTATATAAGAGGGACGAGTTACTTTTGATTATGGCTCAAAAAGCAAATTCAAATGCTAGAGTTGTGTGGAAGTATTTTTGTTAATCTTGTTCGAACATTTGAGCCGTTGGTGTTGGTTGTGTGATATGGTACTGTTTTCCCTTTAATTGTAATTATTGCTTGAGGACAAGCAATGGTTCAAGTGTGGGGGGATTTGATGAGTCGAGATTATTGCATTATTTTTGTGCCTTAATTGGATATTCTTTGTGAATTAAATTAGTATTTTAGTGCATTCTCGGACTCATTATTTTGTGACTTCAATTACTTTGATATTTTTATTTTCTGATTTAATTCAGGTAAAATTGGAGCATTTTGAAAATACATAAACGAGTCCGTTTGATAAGAAATTGAGTCAAAACTGAAGGACTCAGCGAAACCCACGGTCATAAAGCCCATCACCAGGCCTATTCTTTAAAAGTGAAATAACTGAGATTGGATTGTCAATTAGGCCTAAACATCTACAATTGGCCCAATTACTTCAACATTCAAATGGGCAAATTGTGGTTTTAAAGAGAAGCAGTAGCCGCCATCTGGGAAGAAGGGCAAGCACACAACAGCCATTAGCGGATTCTTTGGAGATTCTGGAATAGCCGATGAGTTTGATTTTATTTTTATCTATTGTTCTTTTAATTATGTTTAGGAGGTAGATTTTTATTCTAGCCCGAGGACGTGAAACCTTATATTGATTATACTTGTTTAATTAAATAATTCTTGCTTGATTTTGATTTATTTCTTGATTTTGTTATTACTTGAGTAGATGCTATGCGTGTTTGAACTAGGAGTTTAATAGGCTTGATCATCCAATTTTATTCCTCTTTCAATTCTAGCTATCCCATAAATTGTAATCCGTAATTGTTATAATATTTTGGGTATTGTAGCAACTAAGGCAGAACACCTTAGGGAGTAGTAACATTTAGGTTGCATGAAACGAGCGTCTCGTATTCATGGTCTAATTTATCCTATTGTTTTAATTCTTAAATGCGTTCCTCGAGTTGAACCTTAGATACATGTTTTAGGGTTATTCGTAGGGATAGATTGATTGGGGGTCGTACCTGCTGATTAATTAAACGTAAGAAACAATTCGAACTAGTTTGGTCGTACCACTGGTTTATGGATAAGATTCGAGAATAAATTGAGACAATTGGGTTTGTTGATTAAATTGGTATAATTAATTAAGGGGACACTATCCGAGGGCTAGATCGTTCTTTATATTTGATTTCTGTTTATTTTTATCGCTTACTTTTATTTTTTATGCTTTATAGTATCTAGTTAGTCAATCAATCCAACTCCCCCCTTTTTACTGCTTTCATAACACGAATTTATTCAATCGAACTACACCGTTCTCTATGGGATCGACCCTTACTTCCCTACTACATAGTGGGTATTTAAGGTATTTATTTTTGGGTGCCGGCGACAGCACACCAATGTCTTTTTTTTTTCATTTTTTAAAAATTATATACAGATTAAATACATATTTTTTAAAATTTCAAATTTTACACTATACTATTATTTGGTTGAAAAATTATTTTTTGTATTTTTTTAATTATATTTAAAGTCTATACATAATTTTATAATTAATTGATTTTAACAATAGAATTTGATGCTGTCAAAAAAAATATTAAAATAAAGTTTTGTTTCATAAATACGTTGTCAATTAAAAATGCACTGCATACCTAATTTTATTTGAATAAATTTAATTAAATTTGATCCATAGAGTTTTTAAAATTATTTTAATTAACTTTAATTATTTACAAAGATAAATGATTAAAATTGAATAAAAAAATTAAAACATAAAGAACGTATTTTGTAAAATTGAAACTTAAAAGATTTATTTTGGAATGTTCTAAACTTACAGGACCAATTTGTTTTCCCTCTTAATCTGATTACCGTCGGTGTTTTTAATTTGGATTCTCATGTTTTTGGAGTTGTCTTGCCGTCTTTTCACCCCTCCCTCAATTACTGATTTTGTTGATTGATGTGTTTTTTGCTTAGTGATTACATTATTAAGTGGAGAGAGATTGAATTAGATTATGATTATCGTATATTTACACGCTAACCAAGTGTTTGATTGCAAAGTTGTTCTTTCCTTCTTCGTGCACTCTATGTCTGCTTCCAAAAAAACATGCGCATATGGTGTATATATTGTCATTCTGGTCATTTTTCATAGGAGAAGAATTGGAAAATGCAAAATAGTTGGATTGAATCTAATAAACTCGGAAAAAAAATGTTGTATGTAAAGCAGGTAAAACTTATGCCCGAGAAATCAAGAGAGCTTCAACCTCAACTTTTCTTACACTTTGAACAATTGCTAGAATTTTGAAAGAAAATTGCTCATTTTTATTCTCAATATTGAACGGAAGACTAATTAATCTCTAATGCTAGCTCTGTTTTATAGTTCTTGAATTTTTTTATAGTTGTCAAACTACACCAACCAACAAACACATTGTCAGATAGTGTATAAGGTGTAGAAAAATATATTTACAACACTTGAGGTTAAATATACTCACTTTATAAGCTCAACATTCTATGAGACTACAATTTAATTAGATGAAAGGTTTTAGTTACAGCTATAAATACACATTCTTTAAAATTGTGGTGTAGTCAACTTAAATATTCTTATTATTCACCATTTCTAAGAGTTGATTCATATTGTAGTTGACATATACATTGAGAAATTATACACACCCAAAGCATGATTAACACACATTTTTCTTCTTTTCAAAAGAGATTTTACATTTAATATACATAAAATAGATGTCCTCACTATATTAATAAAAGAGAGGATACCTATTATTAATTTTTTTTTTAAAGGAAGGATACCTATTATTGTTAGTTTGTCATTATTAAGACAATTTGAGTTCATTAGGACTTTGTTTACCTATTGTAGTTGTTAGCTTGTCATTATATTAAACTCATTGATTTCTAGCAAGAATCATACTCCCTCCCTTTCACTATAGTTTTCCACTTTCCTTTTTTATATTTGATATGATATTTTCTTTCTCTCAATCACATCACTTATATATTTTTTATCTATTATTTTTAGCATACTTCATCTCTTACACATATACACCTCACTTGTACTGTATTTATTATTTTATCATATTCATTAATCAAAATATTCAAAAGAAAGAAAGGGAAAATTTGTAACGGACAGAAGGAATATTATTTTGCGAAAATATTTTGATATAAAAAGCAATTATTGCCATTGGAGTACTTAGTATAAATGCACATTCTTTTAAATTGTGCATGGGGTAGTTAACTGAAATATTCTTATAAGATAGGACGAACCTTTATGTAGTAAAAAATTGAAAAAACTGAACCTAAAATTTTAATCTAAAAGTAAACACCCTTTAGACTAATGAAAGTATGAAACCGAGAAAAAAAAAAAGAGCCGGGCCCGGCATGTGTTTAACCACAGCCACTTAACTTAAGCACTTGGTTGATCTTGACGACGAAAACAAAATTTTCAAGTAAGGCTGCTAATGCTATCTTCATTTGTCAGCACTATGTGATGTCTTTCGTTGATTGTTTGTTATTCCTCCCTCTGCAGCAACCATGATTATTCATACAGCAGGAGCAAGCTGCTGACAAGATTGATTTCGACACTGTGAAACCCTAGTAACCTTCTCAAGGTCAGAAATTCCACCAGTTTAATTTTGTTAATACTCTGAATTCGTATGCTAATTTTAATTTGAGGGTCTTTTTGTTAATTTCATACTCTGAATTCGTATGCTAGTTTTAATTTGAGGGTCTGTAAATTGTTTGTTGCCTGATTTATGTGACGTTGTCCTTTTTTAATTGAGCCTTTGAAATATTCCCAGACTCTGATTAAGATGCCCCCACCAAAAAATGTAACTTATCCAAATTTACTAAGGTTGTGTTTGGATTGAAGGGATTTGATTTGAGGAGTCATTTCAAATGAGTGTACTTAAAAGTGAAATTGAATTTGGATTGTGGATATCCAAATGGAACTAACATTTTTATGTATAATGTCTCCCTTATTCATGTAAACCAATTTTCCTTTATTAGCTTTTCAGAGTAAAAGGTATCTGTGAAGAAGAAGAAGAAGAATAGATATGGCTTATGCTGCACTTCTTTCAGTTGTGCAAGTTTTGGAGCAGATAACACATCAAAATCACTTCTCCAACCTCTTTACTATTAAACAACAAATCAGGACACTTCGTGACAAGTTCTGTTTGTTGCAAACTTTCCTGGAAGACGATCCGCCCCACAGCGAACAATTAACCGATTCTCTGGAAAGTCGAATCAGAGAAGCAGCATACCATGTTGAAGATTTCATTCAATTCCATGTTCTGAATCAGACAAGCCCTGGAAAAAATGAATGCCTAGCTTCTCATAGAGTTAAGAAGGGTTCTTGGAGAAAGATTTTTGCTGCTCAAAGTGGGAAAAAGACTGATGTTGTCGTTTCTGAAAAATTATATCAAGACGTACAACATGTGGTCGATGAAGTTAATCTTGTTGTCAAAGAGGTAATGATGATCATGGAAAGTCGTAAAATTAAATGCTCGCAGCTCAGCAATGATACTGCAGATCCGGGCTCTCCAAGAGTGGCACCCGTTGGGAAAACCACTATGGTGGGATCTGATTATGAACTGATTCAAATAAAGGAGCAATTATGCGGTGGATCATCCAATCTCCAGATCATCCCAATCGTCGGGATGGGAGGAATTGGTAAGACTGCTTTAGCCACAAATGTCTTTTATGATTCGCTTATTGCATATCACTTTCATGTTCGTGCTTGGACAACCATAACACAAGATCACAAAGTGCCAGCTATTCTCCTAGGCCTCTTACATTCAATGGCTACATCATCTGAGAATTTAAGTCAAAGAATGGGAGAACTAGCTGAGTTTTTGTACAAAAGTCTCAAGGGGAGAAAGTATCTCATCGTATTGGATGATATATGGAGCACAGACGCTTGGGATGATGTAAAGATGCTATTCCCAGACGACCATAATGGAAGTCGTATCATCTTAACCACCAGACTAGTCGATTTGGCTTCTTATGTCAACTATTCTGGCCCTTTCCACCAGATGCAATTTCTGAATGACGAGCAGAGCTGGAACCTTCTTCGTGAGAAGGTATTTGGACAAGAACATTGTCCTCTTGAATTGGAGGAAACTGGGAAATTGATTGCAAAAAACTGTAGAGGACTTCCTATTTCAATAATTCTAGTTGCAGGGCTCCTGTCCAAGATAAGAAGGATAAAGTATGAATGGAATAACATTGCTAGAGATGTTAGTGTAGCTGTAGCAGCAAGTGAGGAACAAATCTCATCGAAGATACTCTCTCTGAGTTATAGTCATTTACCTCATCATCTAAAACCGTGTTTCTTATACATGGGTGGTTTTCCAGAAGACTATGAAATACCTGTGTTTGTACTCATCAGACTATGGGTTGCTGAAGGGTTCCTGAACCCGACGGGGTCTAAATGCTTAGAGGAAATAGCAGAAGAGTATTTTGAGGATCTTGTGAAAAGAAGTCTTGTTTTGGTCACCAAGAAAAGGTACAATGGAAAACCCAGATTCTGCAGCATCCATGATCTTTTGAGGGATCTATGCATAAAAAGAGGTCGCGATGAGAAATTTCTCCATCCTATGGATGGGGTTCAAGAAAGGATAGAGAATAAGCGTCGTCTCTGCTTCTCAAAGCATGTAGAATGGTTCCACTTCAAGTATTCAAGTACTACAAGTTCGCTTGTACGATCCATCTTTTGTTGCTCCTACATTGACAAGATGTTAGTTGGTTTTCACCAGCTGAAAGTATTACACATTCTTGAAGTGAACTTTGAGACATTCCCAGTTGAAATACTAGGGCTATATCATCTCAAATTCCTGGCATTCACCACCGGTTTCATCCGTTATCCCACACTCCCTTCGTCATTGCCAAAACTCCAAAATCTCCAGACCTTAATTGTGGGTTCATCAGTGAAATTTAGTTCAAATGGACACAGATTGGTTGCATCCTTACCAATCTGGACGATGCCACAACTTAGACATCTCGTCTTTCTGAGCATAACCTTGTCCCCTGCTCCTTTACCCTCTATCCACAACGAGGTACTACCTGTCCTAGAAAACCTGCAAACACTTTCCAGAATTAGAAATTTCAGGTTCACAAAAGAGGCCATTGAAATGATCCCAAACTTAAAGAAACTGAAGCTTCTCTACAATCTGAACTCAGAATACGAGCTTAACAACCTCGTCCTTCTCCATCAACTCGAGACACTGAATCTCGAATCCCAACTCTCTTTTTCGATCCCTTTGAGGTTTGGAGTACCTCTCAGTGTCAAAAAGCTGACCCTGAGAGGCTGCGGGCTTTCTTGGGAAGACATGACGATGATTGGTTCATTGCCGAATCTTGAAGTTCTCAAACTGCTTGATATGAGCGTGTTAGGCGAAGAGTGGGAGCCACTAGAGGGAGAATTCTTGATGCTGAGATTCTTGCTACTGCAGAGTCTAGACCTCAAGCATTGGGAAGCAGAGAATGCACATTTTCCGAGCCTTGAGACTCTGATCATCAAACATTGCTATGAATTGGATAGTATTCCTAGTGGGATTGGAGAAATAGCAACTCTTCAAATCATTGAAATTGAAGGCGGCAAGTTAAGCGCGGCGGAATCAGCAGAACAAATACTGGAAGAACAACAAGGCATGGGGAATGATGTTCTTCATGTTCGTGTTAGGAACACGAACATAAACTCTAGCTATAATTGGTCTGTGGATTTAAAACAGAGGATCGATAAAATCAGAATGCATGTACTATGATTCTGATTAGTTAATTGTTGTAGTAGAAATGACAATATATATAGCAGAAGCTTCATGGAATATCGTTGTTGGCACATGATGTTTGTCTACAACTTGAGTTGTTTTCATGATCTTTTGAGCAAAATAATGAATTAAAAGGACTTTTTTTTAATAAAGAGTATTCTTTTATGTTGGCCTAATACTGTATTTATTGTACATAATGCATCTTTGCTCTTCATTGATAAAGAATGGTATACCTCCTCTTACTATATTTCATGTTTCTGCAGAAATTTTGGGGATTTTTCTTAAACAATTAAAAAGGGGAGCAGATATTGCAGGTGCTTGTTGTTATAGTGTTGTACTTAAGAGTGTATGATCATGTGTCTTGGTTGTTTTTAGTTGGTTTAACAAAAATACAAAAGTAGCATAAATATTCTTATGTCTGTATTGGATATTTCTTATTGTGAACTGAATGAAGCTATGAATGCTGTGTAATTTAGATAAGATGAGGTTCTTAATTAAACCTGAGTATGATGTGAAATAGTTGTTGCGTCTGCTTTGGAGAATAATCCTAGTGAGGTCGGAGAAATGGCAACTCTTCAAATGATTGAAATCGAAGGTGGCAAGTTAAGCACAGTGGAATCAGAAGAACAACGAGGCATGGGGAATGATGTTCTTCAAGTTCGTCTGTTCGTGTTGTGAACACCAACACAAACCCTGGCTGTAATAGGTTTGTGGTTTTAGAACAGAGGTTAGTAAAACGTACTATGATTAGTACTTATTATTGCATGAAATAGTTGATGAAATTTTGCATCAAAAGTAGTACGGAGTATGTTATTTTAGTTTTTGCATTGAATGGAAGGAAGTACACTAAATTGGTAGTTATATTGCATGAAATAGTTGATGTATAAAATTAATAGAACTTAAACAAAACACTACTGTATAAAGTAAATCAAAAGTAAATCATCCTTCCAGGTTATTAACTTCATAAGGTGGGCTGTATGTAGGAATCGAACTCAAGACACGTGTGGACTTGAGTCTTGAGGCTCCATAAAAGAATTTTGTCTCATCAAGTTTGTATATTAATTTCCTAGTAGACCAATTCAAATTTTATGTAAAGATAAATCAAGGATGATTCATATTATGCTTAACACGAGAAATTTTGGACTTCACTCGTGTACAGTAATTTATATTAGAATTCAAATGAAGAACAACATATTCAACACTCTCTGGTATAGTTTATGGTAAAATCTATATATATAAAAGAAAGGGCCAATCTTAATCAATCTAATTAATCTTCTCAGATCACAGCTGCAGTTAGTAATATAGTATATCCATAGACTTGAACATTGCAAACAATTAATAATTGTTGACTTGTCTTTAACGCTATGCGGAAGAACAAGTTGTTAGTAGTGGTAAAAATATATGTATATACCTCATGGCATATCACTGCAGGTTAATATCCTACAAGATATAGCATAATAAATTCCAAATACACATTGCATATACTTTTAGTATTGACCAAGATATTAAATTAAAACACTATATAATCTCTGTCCAAAATTTTAGTTTAACTAATTATCACCTTACAGGGAGAGATGGATAGTCTTTTTTTAATGGAACACTGTCTCAAATTTGACTATATATTATAGAATATTGTTAAAAAATACTTTCTTCTTCCGTCTATTAAGAAAAGTAATTAAATTATAGGTATAATATAAGTGATGTGATTGAGATAGAGATAAAGAGTGGATCGAGTGTAAGAATAAGAAATTAAAATATATTTGTCAAAAATTGTACGAAAAGTTTATAGGTGGACGGACAAAAATGATAAAATAAGAAGGTTTTAGGTTGAGGGAGGAAGCACTTGAAAAGTTAAAAGCCCATATTCAACAATGTTAAAGTAGAATTCAAACTTAGTCTTGATGAATCATATATAAAAAATGATTTAGCTAAGAATAAGTCATCAAGGCGCCTAATATATATATATATATATATATATATATATCTCCCAATTAAGAGAATCAAAGTTGGGTATCAAATACTGTACTAGTAAGTAAATGGGAAAGAAGAAGAGTATGAAAAATATTGGTGTGATGATAGCAGCCTTTGTTATCATTATCATTGTGCTTTCTCCAGCAATTATGCCATGCCATGCCATGCAGCTCGATTCACTTTCCAAGGTCTCTCATTAATTAACTTTATTTATTTAATATTATTTTAATTAATTTAAAAACTTATAATAATTATATATAAATTTTTGTTGCAGAATAGGGTGGTAAGTTAGAGAAATGTGGTCCTTGCATGTGTTGCAAACCCAACAATCCAGTTTGCTGCCTCTGCGCCTGCCCTGTGCCGCCATGAACAACCAACCATGCATTTCTCCGCCCACTTTTTCACCTAATTAATTATTACTACTATATATGTATGAATAAATAAATATTTTCAATTCGGATATATTGCAAATTTGCAATCTCGTGTATTTTCAATATTTCATTAATCCATGCCGTTTTTAATTTCCAACACATTTCTCATTATTGATGTAGTAATTAATTAAATTAAACCCACGTAAGTTAAAGTGTATTAGTAAAAAAAGTAATGTTATTTAGTGTAATATTTTTCAGATGTTTGGAATGAATGGATTATTATGCTTAGGATTAGGAAGTACTGTTGATTTTCAAAGGAATTTGTATGTGACTTGCTGAAATAGTGAAATTCCACCTATTTTGGACATGCTACTTCGTTTTAGTATTATCTTTAAATTAATTCTTTTTAAAAAAATTCAGAATGAAAAAAGACAACCTAATAAAAGATGAGGAAATATTACTTTTGAAAAGTGTTTGTGTTACTTTTTTTTTCAAAGTTATTAAATATTGTCATTTTTTATATTACTTATATGAAACAATGATATTGAGTTTATTATAAAATTTTGAAAAAAAAAATTATTTTTAGAACACTAACTATTGGAGTACGCTAAAACGACACTACGATTGTGTTTAGATGGAGACATTTTAAATACAAAGAATTTGAAATGAATGGATTTAAAATTTCTTAAATTTCAAAAGACACAAATTGTGAATGAATTTAAAATTTTCACACTTTTAACCAAAAATATATTGATCTTAAATACCTATGATTTGAAATTCATTAACTTGTTATTGTGTCCAAACATGTAGGAGTGTTCAAAAAAAAATCGGACCGGAAAAATGACCGGAACCGGACCGACCGGTTAGAGTCCGGTCCGGTCTCCAGTCCGGCAAATTTTGGATTCCGGTCTTCCGGTTCGGTCCAGTCCAAGATCGGAATTTTCCGGTTCGGACTAGTTTGGACCAGAATTTTTTTTATTTTTTACTAATGCACTCTCAATTATTTTCAAAACCAAGTAATTGGTGAAAATGTGTTGAGATCTATTACATTTTTTTGTAAATATATAATTTAACAAACATATTTAATTTATTTTAGGGTCAAAAGATCATTAATAATAATGTAAATAAAATTCACATTGGCGTAATGAAGAGCAAACACTTTAATTTTCATACACAAATTTATCAATTTTGTTCTTGCTTTCATAAACTTTAAAAAAAATTAAAAATTAAAAAAAAAATCCGGTCCAACCGGTCCAAACCCGAACCGGATCGGATTAATTACGGTCCGGTCTCCGATCCGTAAAATTTTAAAATTTCGATCCCAGTCCGGTCCGATGCACACCCCTACAAACATGTAAGGTGGATTTGAACTTTGAATTTAAAGTCCATACACCCAAATCCATCCCTACAAACACAGCCTAAGTTTTCAAACTTACACAAGAAGTGCACTAAATTTTCAAAATGTCAAAAGGACACAAAGTTGGACAAATTTTGGCCCGAAAACCAGGGTAATAATTTATAACATTATAAATAAAATATGATAATAATTAAAATCTGAAAATACCTAAAAAAATTTATTAAATCATTTAATCTTTTAAACAAAATATTATTTATTAAAACTGAGAATTTTAAAATAAATAATAAACTGAAAATTGATTTTTTTTTATTTTTTAAAATAAAGTCTAAAAATATAATTAACAATAAAAAAATGATAAATACATTAAAATAATAATATAAAAAAAAAAAAAAAAAGCTACTCCATTAATGGTCTTCTTTAAATATAAATTAAATCTAACTTGATAGTTTACTCAATGATTTTGAATTTATTTGAATTTGACAAGAAATTTTCATTTTACGTCCTGTAACTTAGGCCTAATCCAATATATATCCTTTAAGTTTTTACTTTTTCGATTTACGTCCTTTATGGTCCAATTTACGTCCTTTTCGCCGAAAATTTTTAAAACTCAACGGAATATGAGGAATAAATTGGGATTCAGACCAAATAGTCCAATTTACGTCCTTTAAGTTTGAAAATTAAAATTTAATAATTAAAATTTTCTAAAAATCCCATTAAAGATATAAAAAATCTATAAAAGTATCATTAAAAATCCAAAAATCTCATTAAAATTAAAAAATATAAAATGTGTAAAATAAAATTCAAAATATATCACTAAAATTTCGATAATATCATTACAAATTATAAAATGTGTAAAATAAAAATAAAAAAAATTCTAAAATTTTGAAAATACAAAAAATAAAAAATTCTACAATTCAAAGAATGAAAAAGGTATATTTTAAAAATTAAGAAATTTAAAATCTCATTAAAATCTCTAAAAACTCTAAAAATCTCATTAATTTATTAAAAATGTGTAGATAAAAAAAATACTAATACTAAAAATCTAATAAGAATAATAAAAATTATTAAAATTTCATTAAAAATCAGACTTGATTCACACTCGTCTACCATTAAAGTTTTGCTCGAACTCCAAAAAAAATTGGGTCCCACGAGATTTTCCAACTCACCATCGAGGTTGAGTAGAAGTTCCACACCTTGATCGATTTTGGAACCGTCCCAAATTCATTTTCACGATATTTTTAAAGTTTTGGAATTTTTTATTTTAAACATTTTTAAAATTTTAATTTATAGATTTTTTTTTTTATGAGTTTTTAGAAAAAAATATTTTAATTTACACATTTACGGATTTTTGAATTGTAGAAATTATAGATTTTTTTATTTTTATGAGTTTTTAGAAAAAAAAAAATTTACACATTTTCAAATTTTTTGAATGTAGAATTTATAAATTTTTTAGATATTTTATATTTATTTTACACAACAATATATAAGGTTTTAATGAGATTTTTAGATTTTTAATGAGATTTTTTAATTTTTAATGATATTTTCAGAATTATTTAATTATTAATTTATAATTTTCAAACATAAAGGATGTAAATTGGACAATTTGACCGGATTTCCAATTTTCCTGTGGAAAGGACGTAAATTGAACAACCTAGGACGTAAATTGAAAATGTGAAAACTTAAAAGATATATTCTGAATTATGCCTAAGTTACGGGACGTAAAATGAAATTTTCTCGAATTTGACTAAGTAAACATAACAAATAAACTAAACCGTACGTATCTTTTTCCTACGTAAGGGGCAGGTTTTTTTTTTTATTTAAAGAATATTAAATCTCTCCGTAGTTGAGAACTGTTAGTACGTACCATAGCTTAGTTTGAAGTTTTTCCGAAACAAATAATAATAAATCCGTGTATGAGATAGACGTGTGGTTATTATTTTTTAATAATAAATATTTTAATGAACAGAGTATTAAACTCAATATCAATGTTTTTTTTTTAATGAAATCAAAGAAAAATAATTACATTCAACAGTCTACAAATCAGTTAAAATATTAGAACTAAATCCACTATTCAAATCCGTAGAAAAAATCAAACTTAGCTTTTCAAAAGTAATTAGTATTCCAATAATTAAAAAAAAAAAAAATCTGTAACATATATAGAGGCATAGAGCGACTTATCTGGATCCCTAGAAAATGTAATTATCTATTAATTAAACTTTATAATTACATAATTAATGGCAACAAACACCGCCAAAACTCTCATGTTGGCTATTCTGATCATCATGTTTGTAGTTTCTCCTCCAATAATCGATGCAGCCCGAATAAGTTACCAAGGTAAATAAAATCAATTCCCATTAATTGAAATTATAATTCTTTTTTTTTTTTTTTGATGGAAATTGAAATTATAATTCTGATGATATCAATTATATAATTTATATAGGAGTATATATTAATTAATACAGTTCGGTAATGACTATTTTCGTTTTTGTTTAGAATTGGCAGGGTATTAAAGCAGCATAGAAATGTGGAGGTTGCATTTGTAGCCAGACTCTTACACAGCCTTGCTGCCTCTGCAACGCATGTCTTCCTCCTCTACCAGGGGCGGACGCAGAATTGAATATGGAGGGGGGCCAAAAATTAAGTAGTGACTAATTTAATATTTAGTACTCACTTTGTTCCATAATTATTTGTGCACATTGTCTTACTCCGTATTTATCTATTTCATAATTTGCACGTCTCGAAAAAATAAAACTCTCTCATAACTCAACCATCACAATATTCACATAATTACACAAAATACTTACTCCACATATACCTTTTTATACTCAATTCAACTAATTTATTTACTTTATTCACAAATTTTTAAAAATTACATCATTTTCTTAGTTTGTGTATCTCTTTTAATGTGCAAATATTTTTAAGACAGATGAAGTATATAATTATCAACAATAATTCTTTCAATTTATAATATATATTAATATTTATCACAATAACTAAATAACTAATTAAATTTAAAACAAATAATTAAATTTGTGGCAAACATGCCTATTATCCAAGAAAATAGATGGAGGGTGGGGGGTGGGGGGCCAAGGCCCCTCCCAACATATACTTGGGTTCGCCCTTGTCCTCTACCCTTATATCAAAGTTGAAACACATACATAAAAAATTATGTAAATTCGGGTTCTAAGTTATTTTTTTTCATTTTCATGTATCACTATTTTGTATCTTTAATAAAAAATTAAACATATTCAACTTAACTTATGTATATTCAACTTAACTTTTAAAGTGTAGCTTTGTACATTATATATAGAAGGCTCAATATTCTAGAGTCTTCCATCTAACAACTATTAGTTAGTCTAACAAGAATGTAACTACTCTTCTTTTAAAATCTAATTAGCGTGCATGTGTGTTTTCTATTAACAAGGGTTTGCATGTATATTGCATGCATGTTTAGTGTATACTTTAACATGCCTCGGAAGAATATGGACCACGTACGCTAGCTAGGAGAGTGCAAACCATGTATATAAATGGGCAAACCGAGCCGGAGCAAGTGGTTTAGTGAGAAGATCATATGGTTGATCGTCGGAGGAGATGAAACGAATGTCAAGGAAGTCATCTTGAACCTTTTCTCTGAAAAAGTGGACGTCAACTTCAATGTGCTTGGTACGAGAATGGAAGGCCGAACTGAAGGCAAGTGTGATAGCCCCTTGATTATCACACCATAGCAATCCAGGAGTAGAGATGGAGATATGTAGTTCCTTGCATAAGCTTGCAATCCAAATGATGTCTGTGGTGGCAAGTGCTTGAGCCCTGTATTCAGACTCAGTGCTGCTGCGAGCAACCACAGACTGTTTTCGAGAGCTCCATGAAATCAAATTTTGGCCAAGTGTGATACAAAAATCAGAAGTGTTGCGCCTGTCATCAATGCTAGAAGCGTAATCTGCATCCACGGACCCCTGCAACCTATAAGCAGAAACTGGAGAAAAAGAAATACCATAAGAAAGAGAGCCTTTAAGATATCTAAGGACCCTCTTGCAAACCTTCCAGTGATTTTGTGTAGGACATTGCAAAAACTGAGAGAGTTTGTTTACATTGAAAGAGATATCAGGTCTGGTTAGGATTAGGTATTGAAGAGCTCCAACATTAATGCTTGGATAGAGAGTACAGTTATAAAAAGAAGGGCTATCAGAAAGTGAGAGTTTGGAGGAGGAGCTGTTGTGATTATGAGGAGAGTGATGGGGAGGGTTGCTGATGGAGATTGAGGGAGATCAATTAGCAGCAATTAAGGAATGATTGAAAATTGATGGCTTGATTTGATTCGTATTTTAATTATAATTGTTATTTCCTATTTCAGTACTATAAGCCCACGATAGTGTTGGGCCTTAGATTAGGATTTCTTGAGGTTGTTCTACTATTAATAGGGAGTGTTCTTCATTGTAAGGGGAGTTGAATTGATTAATGAAAAAATGAGAGTTTATCTCAGTATCTCTTTTATGGTATTCTGTGTGAATCAACGTATCTGAGTTGTGCCACTTTTCCGGGTATTCGTAGAATCAACGGATAGTGTGTGTTTCTTATGTGTTCTTCGTATTTTCCTTAACTTATACGCTTCCGCAGCATGCATCAGTTGGTATTCAGAGTCCAGTCAACGCTCCTAATATGTTGATTCACATTGATCAAGCCACTATGGATGTCAATCTCACCCAAAATTTGTTTTCTGATAGCTTTTCAGATACATATGATGATGTCAATGTGGGCTATGAAGGTCCACCAATTTTTTATGAAGAGGTGGATGATCTTTTCGTGAAAAGTGATATTTTTGAAGATTTGATGTCTACGGTTGAAGACTATGAGGGTCCTCCGAGATTTAATGAAGAAGCCATTATTCACTATGACGACTCTTCATTTTTTAAAGATGGTGTAATGCTTGTGTCATTTTTAAAAGTGTCTTTTGTCATGGTTGATTCATTCGTGGATGTGTGTCCCACACCACAACTTTCTTTGGTGTATGTGCCTTCTAAGGAGAAATATACAAACTATTTGGGGAGCGATACACCAATACACCAACTAAATATTGTTTATTCTAAGGATGTTGTTGCAGATCGATCCCGACGCGCTCTCCAGATTTTCGATCCGAGGGCGAATCTTTCCTACATCTGGAGAGATGATGGAGATTGAGAGAGATCAATTAGCATCAATTAAGGAATGATTGAAAATTGATGGCTTGATTTGATTCATATTTTAATTATAATTGTTACTCCTATTTCAGTACTATAAGCCCATGATAGTGTTGGGTCTTAGATTATGATTTCTTGAGGTTGTCCTACTATTAATAGGGAGTGTTTTTCATTGTAAGGGGAGTTGAATTGATTAATGAAAAAATGAGAGTTTATCTCAGTATCTTTTTTACGGTATTTTGTGTGAATCAACGTATTTGAGTTGTGCCACTTTTCTGGGTATTCGTAGAATCAACGGATAGTGTGTGTTTCTTGTGTGTTTTTCGTATTTTCCTTATTTTATACGCTTCCACGCTGCATCAGTTGCTGAGGGAGTTAGATGTGGAGTCATGATGAGAGGAGTTATGAGGTGATGTATGAGAAGAGGAATTGGTAGAATATGAGGGGGGAACATGAAGTAGATCAACTGATATTTGAGTTGAGAAATATGGGGAGGGAGTATAGGTGGAATGGGATGATATGGAGGAAGAGAAGGATGGAAATTCATTTTCATTGAATTGAACAGAAGCTGATATGAAAATATTCATGAAGGCACTTGTATTCCTTGTGAGAAGAACTATACCCCAAAAAAATGCACTTTGAGCTTCTGAATTGAAGTTTACATGAGTTATAAGGCCTAAGGAAAGGAAAGCATGCACAACCAAACACCCCAAGTGAATGATAATCAGGTGTTTTGCAATAGAGTAATTCAAATGGGGAGATGCTTTGATACCATGTTAAATTGTGTATATTCAACTTAACTTTCAAAGTGTAGCTTTGTACATTATATATAGAAGGCTCAACATTCTAGAGTCTCCCATCTAACAACGGTTAGTTAGTCTAACAAGAATGTAACTACTATTTTTCTAAAATCTAATTAGTGTGCATGTGTGTGTTTTCTATTAACAAGAGTTTGCATGTATATTGCATACATGTTTAGTGTATACTTCAACCGTTAGTGATATTTCATATGCACAAAAGTGACATTCGAAAAAAGAGAATTCGTGTAAACTCGAATTCACAAAAGACGATACAAAACACATAAATTTCTGAAGTGATTTCATGTACTGCCTAATAATATATTTTCCTTACAGAATATTGTTCACATGTTATTCTTATGTAATATTCTCTATTTAATTTCCAATTAAAGTTATAAGAAAAAAAATTTTTTTTTTTTTATAATTACATGGGCTTTGGCAATTTTATTGGCCCTGAAGCAATCCAGATCTTTTGAACTGAAAAAAAGGCCCACAGACTAGAAATATAAATATATTTTTTTTGGGGTGGGGAATTATTTTATTAGTAGTTTAAAACATTTTTGGTTATAATTTAAAATTTTAGAATCGAGTTTTTTTTTTTTTTTTTGACAAACAATACCAGGAGTACATATAAATTTTAACTAGAGCATCTCCTAATATGTTTTGGAATATCATTTTCAATCCAATCGTAAGGATCTGAAACATTCCAGGCAAATTTTGCAACCAAATGAGCAATCTTGTTTTCCTCTCTCGGAATATGATCACAGGCCCACATCGATCGCACTCCAAACTCTCTCCTGATTCTTTCCACAATATCCTTTTCGAAACCATCAAGAGATATAGATTGTTGTATGGCATCAATAGCTATTGTAGAATCCATACATAGGCTAGAAAACATTCTACCTTGTAAGGAGCATCTCTTCATGCCAAGTTTTGCTGCTCTGAGCTCAGCTGCCACAATAGAGCCTGGGTTCTTAATATGTTCACCTCCTGCAAACACCAGAACTCCTTTCTCATTGAACAATGCAAATCCAATAGCAAAGAAACCTTTCTCCGGATTAAAGGCAGCATCAACACAAAGACATTCTTGCAGCTTATTTCCTTTTGCAATGCCTCGGCTACTAGATTTTTTATTGCAATTTAATGTATCCACATTGAGGAAATCAGAGCAATAATCAATGGCCCATTGGACCTCAAACACAGGCCAATCAATAGAAGTACCTGCCCTATCCCTATGTAACCACTGGCATCTCTCTTTCCAAATCGCCCATGCAATAATAATAATATGCTGAAAGAAGTCAATTTTCTTAAACACAGCAACATATAAAAACTGAATCATAGTGCCATTCACCCAACCCTTCACTCTATTCCATATCCCATACTTTTTCCATACTTGTTTAGCAAAAACACATTTAAAAAGAACATGTATGGAATCAGCAAATGAGTACCCACAACACAAACAAGCGGAAGACATAGGAACATGATGTCTTACCAGATTTCCTTCAGCAGCCAAAGATCCATTCATCATTTTCCAACCAAAAATACGTATCTTAGGCGGAATCCGGAGACGCCAAATAGCTGCATAAAGCATGCCCTGAGCATTTTGTCCCGAACAGTTCACCACAAGCTCCCTCCCAGCCAAACCATCAAAAGCCACTGCCGTCTCATACCCCGAAGCAACAGAATAACAGCCCGAACTCAAAACGCTGATCCTCGTGATCGGGATCCACCCTTGGCACCTTAAGAATGGCAGCACATTTGATTGGAAGAAAAGCTTGGGATAAAAGATCCATATTCCACTCATTTTGAGGGGAAAGAAAACGATTAACCAAGGAGGCACTTGCAATACGAGAAAAGATTCGACCATTATCAAGACCTTGGACCCATCTATCCTTGAATATATGCACTGAATTCTCATTTCCAATCCTCCACCGCAGCCCTTACTCCAAAATATCCCTACTCCAAACCATTGATCTCCATATGAACGACGGATTTGGCCCTAACTCAGCATTTAAAATATCCGTCTCCCTAAAATATCTGGCTTTAAAGAGCTGGCCAACCAATGAGTTCGGTTGCTGCAAAATTCTCCATACTTGTTTTGCAACAAGAGCCTTGTTAAAGAGAACTAACCTTCTAAAATTTAGGCCACCATCTCGTTTTGGTTTGCATAGATTGTGCCACTTTTTCCAATGCAAACGATTCTTATTATCCGACGACCCCCACCAAAAGTTGGCTATAAGACTCTCAATATTGGCACAAATAGATGTGGGAATTCGAAAGCATGACATAGCATATGTAGACGGATAGCCTGGAGCACCGATTTGATAAGTACCTCCTTGCCACCCTCCGAAAAATGTTTATGGCCCCATGATCGAATTCGTTTGTTGACACGGTCCACCAAATACCGAAATTGCAGCCTCTTTGCTTTAATGGAAACCGTAGGGAGACCCAAATAAATGTCATGACCAGTCGTCGATCTGACCCCTAAAATCCTTTTGATCACATCTCTATTCGCCTGCTTAGTCATCGGACTAAATGTGACAGCAGATTTCTCATAATTGACAAGTTGACCTGAAGCCTCTTCATAGATGGAAAGACAATCTTTCAAAACCAGACACTCCGATTCCTTAGCCTTCATATATATCAAACTATCATCGGCAAAGAAAAGATGTGAAATAGCCGGTGCATAACGGCCAAACTTGATACCAGAAAAACGTTTTTTCTCCACTGCCTGCAGCAAAAGTGAGGAAAGAGATTGAGCACACATGACAAAAAGATACGGAGATATAGGGTCCCCTTGCCGAAGACCTCTAGATGGCATGAATGTATTCGAAAGCTGGCCATTGATGCATACATTGTATGATACAGAAGAGATACATTGATTGATAGGAGTGATCCACTTGCTAGAGAAGCCCATCTTCCTCATAACATGCTCAAGAAACACCCATTCTACCCTATCGTATGCCTTACTCATATCCAATTTCAGTGCCGCATAGCCCTCCTTGCTTTTAGACATCCAAAGCCAATGCATGCCTTCAAAATCGATTAGAATATTATCCGAGATAAGACGGCCTTGGATGAAAGCACTCTGATGTGGGTCAATGATATCTCCCATAACCAATTTGAGTCTATTAGCTATACATCGTGCTAAAATCCGATAGCATACATTACACAGACTGATTGGCCGAAAATGAGTAACTTGAGAAGGATGTTTAATCTTAGGGATCATCACAATAGAAGTTTGATTCCAAGATGCCAAAGACAAACCATCATTCAAAACACCCAAAATCTGAAGCGTAATGTCCTTCCCAACCGTCGACCAATGTTCTTGATAGAAGGATGCCGGGAATCCATCTGGCCCTGCTGCTTTCCATGGGTTTAAGTCCATCAGTGCACGATAGACCTCATGGGGAGAAAAAACAGCATCCAACAAACCCTTTTGAACTGAACTAAGTAATTGCTGGATGTTATCCGTAGCCAATTTCAAGGATTGAACACTAGGGTTTCGAGAAGTGAATATCCCTTGAAAATAATCAATGAAAGCCTCATGGATTTCCACATTACTAGATACCCAGACCCCAATATTGTTCTGAACTTTCAGTACCATGTTAGCACCTCTCCTTTGATTGGCCCTCATATGGAAGAATTTTGCATTTCTATCGCCTTCTTTGAGCCAGCAAATCCTAGATCGTTGCTTCCAATACCATTCCTCCTGCGAATAAAGATTTTCCAACTCCTTCTCATAGCGACCAACTTTCTGAAAGTTCGGATCACTTGTCTCATCATGGCACTCTTTATTAATCATCTCTTTACATTTAGAAATTTGGGTTTTCAAGGATCCCCCCTTCTTAGCAGCCCATATTTGAATCTGCTTCCCACAATGGCCAAGCATACCAGCTAGATTAGAGCCATTTTCCTTTACCCTCCATACGCGCTTCACAATATTCCTGAACTCAGGTTCCTTGAGCCAATGATTCTCAAACCGGAACTTAGAATCCCGTCGACAAAAGGGTCTATTTTGGTGACGACCCCAAGACATGAGAATAGGTCTGTGGTCAGATCCCATAAAGTCTAAAACCTTATATTCATACAAAGGAAATAACTCTAACCAAGCATCAGTAGCAACAAACCGGTCTAGCTTCTCAGCAATTAAATCCCTCCCACTTCTCCGATTAGTCCATGTGAACTTTGGGCCACAAAAATTCAATTGTTGCATACCAGTAAAGTTCAAAACTTCCTGAAACTTCATAAATCTTGATAAATGCTTTGGTTTACCACCCCTCTTTTCACCATGAAATAGGGTTTCATTAAAATCTCCCCCAACCAACCATGCATTAGTATCCAATGGAATGTAATTCTTTAGTCTTTTTAACAATTCCCATGATGCATTTTTGCCATCCAAGTAAGGGCTTCCATGAAAACCAGTAAATCTCCACTTAATATCATTAAAATTAAGCATGCAATCAAAATGAGCTTTGGAGTAAGAAAGCACAGTGAGATCAATATCCATCCAAAAGACCAACAAACCATCACAATGTTTCTTATCATTGATTAACAAACAGTTGGTAAAACCAAGGTTAACTTTCAAAACATCGACTCGGGCCGATGAACACTTAGCTTCCGAGATAAACAAAAGAGAAGGACGAAAAGAAACTACTAGTCTACTAAGATACCGGAATGCTCGATTACTACTAACACCTCGAGCATTCCAACACAACACACTCATTCACCACGGCGGGGCTGAGTCACTTCAGCCTCCGCCTGATCTTCACACTGAACTTCCGCACCATACATCTCCACCATACTCCTAGCCCTTTTAAAAAAATGATCCGGATTCTTGACAATGTCCCCCTCTGACCAACCATTCCCTCCACCCCAAAACTCCATCATTTCACCCGACCATTCCTTCCTGGCTCGCTTCTTGCATGGCAAGGCACTGCTCATCATAGAGGCCACCTCCCCGTCCATACGCTTATCCATAACCATTTCTTTCCGAGCCTCAGGTTCACACTTAGCCATTGGCCCTGCTTCAACAGGCGGAGCATATGGAGCCTCCCCATCAAGGATGATTTCAACATAAGTAGTATAGTCCCTAGAACCAAGATCCATACCCACATAATGCACAACCCGATAATCTTTACCATTGTCAACACCAGTCAGAGGATCACTTACATAGCAATGTTGAAACCCTTGTGGGACAGTGAAAGAGAGAGGGTACAAAGTCATACCTGTGCGTGGATCTGTGCGTCCTCCATCATTGATAACAATACCTTTTCTGGGCCTAACACGGTTACCTCCTTCAGAGAAAAGTTCATCAAAACGATGCACCACCCTATGGCTTTGCAGATTTGAGTCCTCTGCCTCGCCAGCCACCTCATCCTCCAACATAATACCCTTTCCTTTGTCAAGACGGCGGGCCCTCTCCTCAGCATGGGTTCGCTCACGAACCGGCTTATCCTCCCCTATTTGTAAAAGCTGGAAAAAACTCTTAAGAACATCCACCGGAGGGCACTTTTTCTTGTCCGCCTGAAGCCATGCAGGAAAGAACCGATGATTTTTACGCCACTCCTCCGACTTCCCAAAGCCAATGTTGCACTTCTGTTCAAAATGGTCAAGATGACCACACAACAAACAAAAACCAGATAGGCGTTCATACCGAAAAACCGCCGTGATGAGGTCCTCCTCCACCGTGATATAGAAAAACCGACACAAAGGTTTTGAGACATCCATAAGAACCTTGATACGCAGACACTCACCCCAGGCCTCCTCACCTTCTTTAGCGTCCACTTGAATCACCTCACCAATAATACTGCCTATTTTCATACCAAGAACCTTACTCATAGCAAACAACTGTAACCCATGGACTTGTACCCAAAAGGGAACCAGAGAAAGCTTAATATGGGCAAACCTTTCCCCCCCCCCCCCCATGCAACTGCTTCATTACAAGCAAAGAACGGTGGAGATTCCATGGTTGGCTATCAAGGACCTCCTTAAGCTCAGCATCACCGCCAAAAGTGACCAAAAAAAGCCCCTCCCCAACACCAGCAACCTTGAGTGAGGAACGAACACGCCAAGAGGTCACCAACAGATCTTTGAGCACATTTGGGCTTATTGGCCGTCGAGCCACAAACCTCAGAGCAATGGTGTGTTTATGAATCGCCAAATCATCCCGATGAGCAATAATATGAGTAGTTTCTTGAGTGGAAATGCGAAACCCCTCCATCATTACATTGAGCTCAGCCGCCATTGGAATAGAGATTGAGAAAGAAAGAAAATCAAGAAAGGATGTGTGAAAGGATGAAGAAGATGAATGGATCCCAGGCCAATAAATAGGGAAATTTCCGCCCCCAAGATGTCTCAAACACCACAAAACCGCAACGCTCAAACCCCCAAAACCACTAAAACAAACTTGTGTCTGGAGAAATACCCCCCGTAAAAAATTCGCCCAATCCGCACAAAGGCCATCATCATTACTTACCATAGCCACCCGCACACGAAACGGAATCCCCAGTCGGCGCGCGAGTGGGGTAGACGCGCCTGCAAACAAACCAAAACACAATCTAATGATTGGGATTTCCTAGAAAAAATCAAAAGTATGGAAGATCGTAAAGGCAAAAATCCCACACGAAAACCAAAGAGAATGATTACAGGGATGGAAACGAAGCGGTGCAAAAAAAGTTCGGGAAGAAAGAGGGATAGCAAAATTTTCGTTGGGAGAAAATTTTGAGGATAATCTACTTTTGACTTATCGAGTTTTAACTATAAAAAATTGTTGGTTGTGACTGTATTAAAAAACTGTTTAAAATAATTATTTAATCTCTAAATAGCAGCACATAATTACTTTTAATTTTTTTTTTACTTAATTTGTTTATATAAAAAGCTAATTTTAAATCATCACATTGGTGTAAGTTCAAGAACACTTTTATTAAACATAAAAGTGATTTGAAGTTCCTTTTATTGATAAAACAATCACTCTGAGCTAGACATGTTAAACGGTTAGAAACCGTCGGTTAAGGTTTGAAAAAAAATCAAATCGAAACTGAACCGTGACTGAATCGGTTACGATTTGTAACCGCCGGTTTATCGGTTTTTTTTTTTTTTAATAAAACATTTAGTTCTGTTTTCGCTCATTTTTTGTTCGTTTTAACCATTTTTTTCAGAAAAAACATTACTAATATTTAATACAAACTATACAACTTAAATTTATATTTAGACAATAAAAGAATTGTATATAAAAAAAAAACTGCGGAACCGACGGTTTCGAGTTTTTGAAAATTTGTAACCATAACCGAACAGTCATTTTATGGTTACGGATAGGGGTGTGCACGGTTCGGTTCGATTAACCAAACCGCCCCTAAGCCGTAAACCAAACTATAAATCGTTCTTTTTTTTTTTCAAAACCGTAAATCAAACTGTATTTATAGAAACCGTTCGGTTTGAAATCCTAATATTTCGGGCGGTTCAGGCGGTTTTTACCGAACCGTAGTTTTGCTCTTTTTTTTTCCCTATACACAATAATTAATAAAAATGTAAAACACAATCTCAATAGAATAGACAAAATGAAATCCCAATAAACCAAAATATAAATCGAATGGACGAAATGCTATTACAACGTTCACAAACTAGTTGTTAAAAAATAACTAAATAACCATAAAAAGAAACAACAAACTTATGTCTTCTTAAAGATTTCAGATTGACTGAGACTGTGTAGAGACGCTAAATACTAAATAAAAGAGAATGGGTAGGGTTTCTTACTTTTGGCAATTGTGCTTGACGGCTTGAAAAATCTATTGACTTTACTAGTTTAGGGATTATATAATATAGAGACTATAAATCTATAATATATATATATATATATTATATACTATTATATTATACTCTGTATATGATATACATATATATATATATTATATTATATTATACTATATATAATATATATATTTTTATATATATAAAATAAGTTCGGTTTGGTTCGATTTTTTGAGGTTTTTCATTAGTGAAAACCGTAAATCAAACCATACTAAAAAAAATCAATTCTAAAAACCGTAAATCGAACCGTAAACCAAAGACCGAACCGTATTTAATGGTCTGGTTTGGTTCGATCGGTTTGATCAGTTTGAACTATATTTTGCACACTCGGAGTTACGAATCAATTTTTTGAACCGTAACCGACGATTTGTCGGTTTGGTGGTTCAATTTTACCCATGTCTACTGTGAGCTAATATTTAAAAGAAGGGAGCTATATTTTTTAAAACGTCTATTTTTAACATATACAACTATTTATTTTTTTAAAATACTTTATTTTCAAAATTTACTCGATTGTAGTTGTAGAGTCATATTATTATGTGAATAATTATAATATCATAAAAGATTAAATCGAAAATAATTTTAAAAAAAGTATCGGTGGAACTCTACTGAAAGTTGAGAAGTCAATAAATAGCCTATTTAATACTAGTATTTGCAATAACACCTACTAATGCCAATAACTCCTTTTATTATATAGTGACAAGAGTAATTATTATAGTGCAGGCAGGAGAACTAGAGGAACCGAAAGTCAGATACTTTGAATCTCAACATTTTCCAGTAATAAAAGCTTAATTAGATAAGAATTACGAGTAATTATTTATTTATTTTGGAATGTTCAATCCATCTTACTTGGAAATTTTGGGAATGATTTCTACGTAACAAATTAGTCGGATTATTTGAATTGAAATCACTCCCTCTGAATTTATAGTACTTATTTATTGAAAAATTTAGAGTGCATACTAGACTTTACCAAAAAGGGTTGGTCTGCTGGACTCGAGTGCATGTTGTGCACCCTAGTCCATGTTACACTTTTCAGTTTACTGACTTACACTTTTTGGTAAATGGTGTTGCACTTTTCAATTATTAAACTGTATAATAATATTTTTAGTAATAATTGAAAAGTGCAACACCATTTACCAAAAAGTGTGAGTCACTAAAACTGAAAAGTGCACATGGACTAGGGTGCACAGCATACACTCGAGTGCATACTAGACTTTACCAAAAATTTAAATGTATCATAATTTGGATAATTTCAAATACTCATTTCAAGCGCAATTGTATATCTCATACTAGTATTTGTTTATGTATCGTGATACTAGCTCCCTCCGTCCAATTTTATTATGTCCATTTCTCTGGACACGGATTTTAATGAATATTAATTAGTTTATTCATAAAATAGATAAGTTGAGGGTATGATAGGGTATTGTGGGGTTCATTTATAAATAAATAATCGTTTATGAATAAAGTGAATGATAAGGTGGGGTTCATTTATAAGTAATAGTAGGAGGGTGGAAATAAAGTAGTATGAATAGTATTATTTACAAAAAGGGTATGAGTATAATAAAATTGGACAATCAAAAAAGAAAAATGAAAATAATGAAATTGGACGGATGAAGTAAACAAAATTCAAGTCTCCCATAAAAGCAAGCACAGAAATTCAAGTTGTAGATCCAAGACTTTCAATATTCAAAGTTTTGACTAAATTATATAGTAACATTATTAAATCGATTAATTTTCTCTATTTCCGTTTAATATATTTTTTTCACTTTGGCAGGAAAGTTGACTTAATTTTTTATTTAATTTCTCATCTGAGGAAAATACATGGAAAGAAACAATTGCACATAAAATATTGGTACAAATGAGCATTTGTCGTTACCAAGTTTCTAATCATGGTTAATATGATCACTTGACATCTTATGGACTTTTTTTATCTTTTTTTTAACGGTAAAAGTATATTGCTCTTGAATATTTGGGGTACTCAATCCGTAGTATTACAATGTTTTATTTACATATTATCTTACTCGCCTTTCTTTTCTCGTTTTTTCTTGTTACTCAATTATACATAATTGTGGATCATACCACCATGCTGCTAAAGATGAATTCAAACTAATTAGATTGTTTCCTTCCAGCCAAGATCATAAGTTAATCTTTATATTTTCTATCGATTTTTTCACATCTGGTCCTTTTTCTGAAAAATATTTATCATTTCTGCTTTTCCATATCTCCCAAACAGCTGCTATCCATAAACTTGTCCCCATATTTAATTTTTCTGGTTTTGCTGCTTCCAAGTAAGCTGCAATGTTGTAGGAAATGGGTTGTGATCGTATTAGAGCATCTCCAATGGGGGAAGAATTCCATGTGGAGTTATACCCCTTCCTGAAAAATGAGGAAGGTATGGTTGTAGGTCTGATGAGTTGGCAAAGTGATGCAGCGTGCGTGATCAAAAGAAAGAACAACAAGAAACGTTGATTCACAAAATACCCGAATCTTGATAAAACGAAGAATAATTCTTCAATAATAATTTCAATCTCCAAAAACTGCTCAACAATGTTTGGAAAACGAGAATTGTAGGTCCCTAAGTTGAGTTACTATCGAGGGAAGCTAAAGAAAATGTCTAGAGGGGGGTGAATAGACTTTTCTAAAATCTTTCGATATATCAGAATTACAATGTGCGGAATATGAAATTAACAATGAGCCCAATTAAAGATTATACTCAACTTATTTTGAGAACTATGTTTCAGTGTTTACTCAACTTGTCTTGTTCCGTTATGTATGTTTAACAAGTAAACAATTAATCAATTAACAACAAACAAAATAGTAAAGTAAACCAAACACGAAATTTATAGTGGTTCGACAACTTGTCTACATCCACTCTCACAAACCCAGTTGTGAAATTCTTATTAACTCGTCCAATGGAATAATATGTTCTTGTAGCTTTAAGTCCCAAGAAATAAGACTTAGATCTTCTCGATTATATCTCCAGATATATCTTCGATCTTACTAGCTATTTTACAAGTAACTAGCAACTTGAAACAATAAACGAAAATAAAACTTCTCTTCGTTCAGTAGTAGCCTTCTGGTTTCTTCACTTGTCTTGTGTAGCTTCACTTTCTGAACTTCAATCTCTGAGAGAAACTTCGAACAATTCTTCAGTATGTAGCTTCAGTATATGTATTTCCAGTAGTCTTTGAATGATAAACACCTTGAGGTATTTATAGATTCTAGAAATCAAGAACTCAGTTAGTTGTAACCAACTCTTCTTGAAAACTAACTTCTAACTGAAACTTCTTATCCTTTCACGCGTTTCTTCAGTTAATTAGTTATTTCTTAACTAACTCCTTCAATTTTATCTTCAATACGCGTTTCTGTAACTAACTTTAGTCTTCTTGTCTTGTTGAGTCGTACCTGTCTTGTAGTAGTAGTAGTAAACTTCTTCAGATTACAACGTAGAACTAATCTAGTCCTATCATCTAATCCTAACAAGACTATTACATTACATATACTATGCCAAATAAGCTGATAGACAGCGGTTAAAAACCGCTGTAAATTGGAATCAGTAACCGCTGTGGTAATAAGGGCTGTAAAAAGAGGGCGCTGATAGACAACGGTTATTAACCGCTGTCATATCTATATACAACAGCGTTTATTAACCGCTGTTATTCCATCAAAACCGATGTGGTATGTGCTCGGTTTGAACCCCTTACAATATTTACGATAGCGGTTTTATTAGTTATGACAGCGGTTATGAACCGCTGTTGTTTGAATTTACTACAGCGGTTTTTAACCGCTGTTGTTTAGAATTACTACAACGGTTTTTAAACGCTGTTGTTTTGAATTTCTACAGCGGTTTTTAACTGCTGTTATTTATTAACAACCGTTGTTGTACTTGCTCTATAACAGCAACTGTATTAGCTATAACAACGGTTATTAGCCGCTGTTGTATATATCCAATATTTAAAAAAAAAAAAATGAAATTTTCATTTGCTAAATTAATAAAAATAAAATACAAAATCTAAAAACATTTATGTATATATATAAATTCAACTAGACTATTACAATAAATTCATTAATGAGCAATTCCTCCCAAAGCCTCATTAATTAGCAATCCCTTTGCAATTGTACTTCGTCAATTTGAGCTTTCAGATCAACCCCGTTAAACTGTCTATCTTTATTCTTAAGTCTTCAAGCCAATTTAAGTCAAATAGGGGCTCTATCAATGTCGTTATCTCTGGTCATTAATGATTCCTTAATGAAGAGATCATCAATCATTCAAAATGATGAGTGTAATTAGCATATAATAAAAATGATGGTTGTAATTACTTACCTTCTCCGCAGCGTAACGCTTTGCTACTCAGCTCCTAAAGTCAAAAAAATGAAAGTAGATACATGAGTGAGTAATGTTAATTATAAATATTATTCTTATGTACAATACAAGAATCTTACCTTGATTTAGTAGACTAATTAAGTCGTATGACAAAGTCTCTCCAATCAAGATCATTATTCGTATGCCAACTTGCTTGATTGTTGATTATTGTTGATTTTTTATGTGGTATCAACTCTCTCGTGAGATAATTTTTTAAGTTCCCCCTTTGATCCCGCTGACATCAAACATCATTTCTTCTTTTTATGGTCAACATTAAATGCCAACTAAAAGTATATACAATAAGCATATAAGATACTAACAAAAAAATTAAATAAAGTTCATGATGTTAATGTACTTACAAGCACAGCATTCCATACATGAATCTTGTCTTTCTTTGGAAGAAGGTGCCAAGTTGGATTCTTAGCTTTCCAACTCTTAGCACCATTATTCTCTACAGGCTGCCCATTCGTGTAGTCATCATGATATACCTTAATCTTCTTTTTACGAGTGCCACAAACCTATTCATCACAAAGAATATAATACATGGATAAACACAAACCCATGACTTTTTTAGACATTGATTGAAGAATTAAAAAAAATAGAACTTTTAGATAGCATATATGATTTATTAATTTAAAAAAAAAAAAAGTGAGTTAGAGAGACCTGGAGACTGGAGAGTAGTGAAAGAACTTGCAGGTGGAGAAGAAGATGATGAGGGCAAGGGCGGCGACGGGCGGACTGTACAACATATTGCTACGAAGTGAAGAAGGAACAATGCGATGGGCCAACGGTGTGCGCACGCGAGTGAGGCGTCCACATATGTGAAATGAAGAAAGGAATAACTGTGCGCGGCTGGATTATATGGAGAGATTATGTGCACAAGGCATTCTTCTTCCATGGTCAATGTATGACGCTGGATTTTTTAAAATGTAAGGCGCTGAAATTTAGATTTTAATTAACTGCACACTCACTTAACATATACAGGAGTCCCTCACTTAACATATACAGGGTGATGGGACAGTTATATATAATATAATATCTACTTATAACATTGATTAAATAACTAATTAAATTTATGATATATATAATATAATATATATAACTGATACAAATTTAAAAGATCAATAAAATTTTATATTTACATGAGAATAATAAAACCTAGAAATTATTTTAAATAAATATTAAATTAATTAAATTTTAAAATTTAATCTTCTTTTTTTAATTCAACTCGAATTCTACTTCCATGTTTCAGTAAAGCAAAATCCATAAAAAAAAATAAAAAAAAATATGTTTGATATTTTTTATTAATTTATAAATATTTATCTTAAATAAAAATTCTTTACTTTATTTTTATTAATTGATCATATATATTAATTTTTACTGCTATATATAATTTTTAGGGATATTTACTGTTGTACGTTTTTCTCTTTTTTCATACATAATAAGCCTTAGAGAAAGAGAATGATTAGAGGAGTTTTCATACATCTTCTTTTTTATTTGTTTATGAACTGCCGTGATTTTCTTTCTAGATTTTTCCTAATTCTTTAATTTGTTTCTTATGTTTTTCTCTAACATTTTAGAACTACTCATTGATTTCATGAAATCTAACATTCAATTTCCACATCAACAAAAAAAAGAAACAATGGATGATCAATTTATTTCTCCTTACCGTCCGACGACGGACAACTGTGGGTGCAATGCAGGCGAAAAATGTGTCTCTGACGGCTACCCCTCTCACAGAACGAGGGGCGCTTGGGGGGAGATAAGAAGAAATATTAGATTTTTTTAATTTGTTTAATAATAATATAATATATTGGACCTGATATTTTATAGATTTTCTTAACTTTTTTATTAATAATATAGTAATATATATGAACAAATATTTTTAAACTTTTATCGTTGTTTAATCAAAATCGTATATTGTGTTAATCATTATATATTTCTTAATTGATAAAACTTAAAAAATAATTAAATTAAAAATAAAATTCTTTATAAATCAATAAAATCTTAAAAATATGAAATAATCAAATACAATTTTGAAGATTAATTACAAGATTTATTTTTTTAATAGATTTTTTTAATATATTTATTTTTGAGAATTTAATCGTATTTCATAAAAAAAATTCAGTAATTTAAAAAAAAAATTATCATATTTTTTTATTTAATTATTTTAAAAGATTAATTTGATTATATTACATAAGAGAAGCTATTACAGCGCATAACTAAAACATATCACAGCAGTTACGGAAAACCGCTGTCTATCAGCGCACAAATGGAACCTATGACAGCGGTTCTGAAAAAGATGCATATGACAGCGGTTTTTGAAGTTTTAACAGCGGTTTTAAAAATAACCGCTGTTATTCAACTGCTGTAAAAAGCATGATTTGGCATAGTATAAGCTCTTGTTACAAAGCTTAGTCAACTTATAACACTATACACAGAATCTATCTATTACATTTAAAATCATGAGCTCTATACAACAATTACTCATAGCTCACTAACAATCTTTCATATACAAATAACAAATATGAAGTACTTATAAATCGTACTTATCTCTCAATAATACTTGTCTTTTAAAAACTAGTACTTGTCTTGTGAATTCTACTGATTTTGTACAAGATGACTTCAACTTAACTCGACTAGATCAGTCAACACTTAGAAAATATTCAAGTCTATTTTTGGCTTATCAAAACTTCATCTTTATCTTTTATTCATTATTTAGGACTTGTTCTAGGATTCATATCCCAACAAGAATAAAACCAAACCCTAGTGTACGGAATTAGGAAATTACAAAAAAAACCTCAAAACAATTAAAAATTGCAAAAATAACACCCCAAAAAGCAATAAAACGCGTTTTTCACCACTCAAACGATGGAATTTGGCCAAAAAGTGTGCTCACACGTCCAAATCGGGTTCCAGCTCCCAAAACTTCAAAAATTCTTCGGATGTTCTCGTTTCTTCAAAAATTGCAACGCCACTCGTGCTACATCATTCCCTCCCGGGTAGAAGAGATTCGCCCTCGAATCTGAATCGGTCTCATCACTGGACGACGAATCCTCAACAAAGGGAATCAAGTGCTTCACATTAAAGACATCCGACGTACGAACATAACTTGGTAATTGCAGCCTATATGCATTCGAGTTGATTTTCTCCACGATCTCAACCGGTCCAATCTTCTTAGCAGCCAATTTAGAATACTCACGAGCAGGAAAACGGTCATTTGTTAAAATAGCCCACACAAAATCACCCACTTCAAAATCAACCCGACGACGACGCAGATCTGCATGTGCATTATACTTAGAAGTAGCCTCAACAATCCGAGCATGAGTGTCACGATGAACCTGTTGAATCTGTGTCACTAAATCTGTTGCGCTAGCATGGGAAGGGACCTTACTAGGCAAAGTCAGCAAGTCAAGCGGACCACGGGGCACAACACCATAAATAATCTAAAAAGGGCTAAAACCGGTAGTACGATTGACAGCATGATTGTGAGCAAATTCAGCCTGACTAACCTTCGAATCCCAAGATCTGGGATTATCACCAACCAAGCTGCGAAGCAAATTACCCAAAGAACGATTAACCACCTCCGTTTGGCCATCAGTTTGGGGATGGTAAGCGCTACTGAAATTAAGGGACGTGTTCTCTGAACGCCACAAACTACGCTAGAAATGACTAACAAAACGAGTGTCCCGATCAGAGACAATGGAAGAAGGGATTCCATGGAGGCGGTACACCTCACGAAAGTATAATTGTGCCACATTAACAACATCAACTGTTTTCTTGCAAGGAATGAAATGAGCCATCTTGGAGAATCGATCAACCACCACAAAGATTGAATCATTCCCCCGTTGCGTCCGTGCCAGGCCAAGAACAAAATCCATACTCACATCAACCCACGGCTGCGTCGGAATGGGAAGGGGCACATATAAACCCGCATTAGATGCAGCCCCTTTCGACACCTGGCAGATTCTACAACGAGTCACAAACCTGCCCACCTCCTTACGCATCGAAGGCCAAAAATAAGAAGCTGCTGCCAGCTGAAAAGTCCGGTCACGACCCACATGACCCTCGTTGTGCAATTCCTGGATGATTTTGGGACGAAGGCTACAATCAGGAATACACAACTGGAGGCCCCGAAATAGAAATCCATCCTCCAAAATGAAAGGAGAACCACCACCCTGCTGGATCTGAAGAAGAACCTTGGAGAAGAAAGGATCCTCCACATACAAATCAATAAGAGACTCAAACCCCGGAACATGTACCCGAAAAGTCGAGATCAAATTATGGCGACGACTCAGAGCATCTGCCACCCTGTTAGAGACCCCTGCTTTGTGATTAATAACGAACGTGAACTGCTGGAGGAAAGAAATCCAGGATGCATGGCGATGAGATATCTTATCTTGGCTCCCCAAATGTTTCAAGGCATCGTGATCAGTAAAGAGAACAAACTCCCGCTGGAAGAGATAATGCCTCCAATGCCGAACAGCCTGGACTATGGCATAAAACTCCACATCATATGTGCTGAAACGGAGTTTGGAACCCGCCAACTTCTCACTGAAAAAGGCCACCGGACGGCCTGCTTGGCTCAAAACTGCCCCGATTCCTCATTTTGAAGCATCACAATGTAACTCAAAAGGTTGGGAGAAATCAGGAAGAACAAGGATAGGTGTTGTCGTCAGTCTATGCTTGATCTCATCAAAGGCAGTTGACGCATCCTCTGTCCACACAAACTTGGTCCCCTTCATGCAATCTATTATTGGTGCCATAATACTACTGAAATGTGGAATGAATCGTCGATAGAAAGAGGCTAGCCCATGAAAGCTCCTGACCGCCGTAATAGATGTAGGGGCCGGCCAGTGACGAATGGCCTCAATTTTACCTGGATCCGCTGAAAGGCCCTGATCAGACACAACATACCCCAAGAACTATACCGAAGTAGTCATAAAGGCGCACTTGCCGGAGGCTGCATAAAACTGATCCCGACGTAAAACCAACAAGACCTCCCGTAGATGTTGTAGGTGAGAGTCGGGGCTGTCACTGTAAATCAGAATGTCATCGAAATAAACGATGACGAATTTGCCAATGAAAGGACGTAGGGCCTGATTCATGACACGCATGAAGGTACTCGGGGCATTAGACAACCCAAATGGTATTACCAGCCACTCAAACAACCCCTCCCGTGTTTTAAATGATGTCTTCCACTCATCTCCAACACGAATACGAATCTGGTGATAGCCACTCTTCAAATCCAGTTTACTAAAGATGGAGACCTGCCCCAACTGGTCCAACAAATCATCCAACCGAGGAATAGAAAAACGATACCTCACGGTTATCTTATTAATGGCACGACTGTCCACACACATGCGCCAAGTGTCGTCCTTCTTAGTGGTCAATAGGGCAGGCACTGCACATGGACTGAGGTTTTCACGAACGTGTCCCTTTGCAAGCAACTCCTCCACCTGGCGACGGAGTTCCTCATGCTCCTTCGGACTCATACGATAATGTGGGCGATTTGACAAGGCTGCACCCAGCACAAGATCAATTTGATGTTGAATATCCCGAAGAGGAGGCAATGTATCCGGGAGGGACTCGGGAAAAACATCAGCAAACTCAGACAATAAATGTTGGACAGCAAGGGGAGGTGTCCCAAACTGCGAACCTGTGGGTTGAGCAATAAGAGCAAAAACAATCCTAGACTCCTCCTTAGCAGACTGAAATGGCACACGAGATAAGAGCATAACAGGTTTGGAGGCATCCGTCCGAGGAATACTTCGAGGCTTGCTGGGTAACAACACAATCTTACGACCCCTGAAAAGAAATGAGTATGTATTTGCACGACCATCGTGTGTGACCTCACGATCAAATTGCCACGGTCGGCCCAATAACAAATGACACGCATCCATAGGCACCACATCACAATATATCTCATCACTATAAGACGACCCAATAGAAACTAAAATCAAAACTCGACGAGAAACAGTAACATCCGTACCTTTACTAAGCCACGACAGTTTATACGGCTTCGGGTGAGCTTCAGTTTCAAGACCCAACTTGGTAACTTCCACTTCCGATAACACGTTCTCACAACTACCCGAGTCAATAATGAAAGAACAGACCTTGCCTCCAATAGTGCAAGTCGACTGAAAGATATTGGTACGTAACCAATTGTCATCGTTGGCACGTGGGTTAAAAAATGTGCGCCTGAGCATCAACAGAGGTCCTACATCACCCTCTACAAATTCCTCCTCAACCACTTCATCCATATCCTCATCATAAACAAGGGGGGTGTCATCAACAAGGTCATCATCAACAAAAAGGCCACGCTTGTCACCGCGAGGACGATGACAATCCGCTTGGCGGTGACCAGATTCGCCACAATTAAAACACTTTATGCCACTGGAAGAAGCCCGATTCGGTGGTGGTTGAGAAATAGAACCACGAGGAGCAGTAGGGCTAGGGGAAGGGTTCACCGTATTACAAAACCCACTCGAGGCACGACGGGCCAACTGTTTTTCAGCCTGAAGTGCTCGCTGATGCGCCTCCGAAACAGTAACAGGATCAAACATATTAAGAACATCCTGCAGTTGAATCCGCAAACCCCCAATATAACGAGAAACCAATTGAAACGGTGTCTCTAAAAGATCAGTACGTGCAAGCAAGTGATAAAATTTAGCAGTATACTCATCAACAGACTTAACACCCTGACGCAACAACTGAAAACGCTGATAAAGGTCCCTCTCATAACTATATGGCAAAAACGCAGCACGAATATGTTTCTTGAATTTTCCCCAATCAACAAGTTTAGGCTTACCAGATCGAAGACAGTTTGTCTTCGCTTGCTGCCACCAGGCCTGTGCACGACCCCGCAAACGTGTCGCCACCAAAGAAACACGACAATCTATCGGAACATCCTTAAAGTCAAGGATTTCCTCCACAGTAGCAAGCCAATCAACGAACTCATCCGCAGCCAAACTGCCATGGAATTCTGGGAGATCCACTTTGAAGCCAGTCTCCCAGCGACGATCTGTGCGATCCGAGCGCGGGGGGGAAGGATCCCGAAGTTGCGCGAACGGATTGCCATCGGGGGTAGCGTCATCATCATCATCATCATCCAGATCATGTCGTTGGGCGTTGGGTGCCCGCGCTTGAAGGGCCGCCAATTGCTGAGTCAATTGAGCCACTTGTTCGCGCAACAGTGCGATTTCATCCCTACGAGCGTCCTCCATACGGGCATCGAGATTCTGTCTACGAGGCGGCATATCGAAATGATCGTTCGGAAACTGATACCACTCTGATGCAGCGTGCGTGATCAAAAGAAAGAGCAACAAGAATCGTTGATTCACAAAATACCCGAATCTTGATAAAACGAAGAATAATTCTTCAATAATAATTTCAATCTCCAAAAACTGCTCAACAATGTTTGGAAAACGAGAATAAAACCAAACCCTAGTGTACGGAATTAGGAAATTACAAAAAAAACCCCAAAACAATTAAAAATTGCAAAAATAACACCCCAAAAAAGCAATAAAAACGCGTTTTCACCACTCAAACGATGGAATTTGGCCAAAAAGTGTGCTCACACGTCCAAATCGGGTTCCAGCTCCCAAAACTTCAAAAATTCTTCGGATGTTCTCATTTCTTCAAAAATTGCAACGCCACTCGTGCTATATCACCAAGGAAGGGACCGTGCTTCCTGAGGGAAATTATTTGGGAAGAAAAGTGAAAGTGGAGATAGAGGGAGTGTTTATCACTCCCAGAGAAAGTGGTCAATTTTTTGTTGGGTGAACCCCACTCGCGCGTGAAGTTAATTTTTGGGCCCTTAACTAATTTTTTTTTTTTTTTTTATTTCAGATTATATCTGTTGTAAAATATTTTAAGTGGGTGTTTTTAAACACTATAAAGTGTTTAAAAGCATTTTTTTTTTTCAAATAAAATTACTTTTGAAGTGTTTTCAAATACAACTAAGTGATTAAGTTAATTTGTTTAAAGTGATTTTGGTGAAGCACCTCTCCACCTACTTCTAATAGATTCTATGTGCTTCTCATCATTATAATAATCAATTTTACCCTCACAATTTAAATAATATTTCATCTTTACACATTACCTATCCAAATGTAGTAAGGGTGTTTTTTGTAAATTTATAAAAAAAGTGGTTTGTTTTGTAAACACCACAACATATACACAATTGATTTAAAGTGTTTAATTTTAAAACACTATCAACTTTCAATTTTATTGCAAAAATCAATTTTAATCACTTTGAATCAATCACTATAATTTGCAAACACACCCTAAGCAGGGGCAGATCCACGTTCAACCCCGGGGGGCCTCCCCCCACCCCCATATGTATATTAAATTTTATTTAGATTTTTTTTTAAAATTAAGTAAAATTAGTGATATAATTAATGATAATTTAATTTAATAAGTTATTTTAATACTAAGTTGATTGTAAAAATCGACTAAAAAAATCCTTATTTATTATTTATACTTACATATAAAAATAATTATATATTAGGTATTTTAATTGTAGAATAATTTTAAAATAATTATATTTTTCATGCTTGAGTTTATTATCAATAATTTTTTTTATTAATTTTATAATTAATATTTTAATTTGAGTGTTTATTTTTTTTCAATATCAATACTAGACGAACAATATATATATATATATATATATATATATATATATATTCAATTACTTAGTCTAATAAATTAAAGATATAAATTTACATTTGAGAAATTTGATCACTAAAGAAAATTCGGTCCCCCCTAACTTTGAATCCTGGGTCCGCCCCTGACCCTAAGTATCCAGACATAACATTTACGGAGTATTTTTTTTCTAAACTCACCAACATATTGTTAGTATTTTTTCGCAACAGTAAAAAAAAAGGCAATTTAAATATTATATTTAATATCTAAATTGCTAATATTTAATTAAAGAAATAAAATTATAAATCAAATAAATAATGAATAAAGAGGATGAAAATAAATTATAATTTGATAGTGGGACCCTAAATAGTTATTTTTGGGGAATGAAGCATTGGGGAGGAATGAGCATTTGAAAGGAAGTGGTATGAAACTTTTGAGGTGGCACACATGTAGCATATATGTGACAAATTCATACCTCTAAATTCATACCTTGCATTGGAGATGCTCTTATCTAGAGCCGTTGTGCACCTTGTACCATTTTTGACATTGATCAAATCATAAATTTCGTTCTTTGAGAATCTTATGAATTTATTTAACCAATTGTACTTTGTGAATGTATATAGTATTATATTTTGTACTCATTATTAAATTTGACATAAGATGGTACAGTTAGTTTCACAATTTATTTATTGGTACCACTAGTTCGAATAGAATGCGTCATTTTTTTCAACCGTAGAATAATTAAAGGAATAGTAAAGTAGATTACCCAAATAAATGAAACGAATTTTAAAAGTTAAGGAAAAATATTATTTTATTTTCTTAATTTATAAAACATTATAACGCGCGAGCTTCATTAATAAACCCCCCAAAAAAAGTAGTAACTGATAGAAATTAATGAGAGAATGTGACATCTCCACCATATTACACATATAAATACACACCCGGCCTTTCTCAAACCAATTAAGCCTGCAACAACGATAATTAACATTATGGCAAACTATAGGTCCATCATGATCATGGTGACACTTTTCTTCTTTGTCGTAATTGTTTTATCTCCAACTTTGCCCATTGGGGAAGCTGCTCGAATCACCGGTAATTAACTAATCTCTCATCGATTTTATTAAAAAATTAATATAAATGAATTTATTTTTCACATCTCTATAAATTTTAACTTTTAATTCTCTATGTCTCTGCAGATATAATTCCGATTAGCCCGCCTATATGCCCTGCTTGTTTGTGTTGTGCACCTCCACCGCCAGGGGGGTGTTGTCGTTGCTGCGCTTCTACTTTACCTATCGCCATTCAATCTCAAAATGGCTCCCCATGAATATTGCTATATACATATATTTTGTCACTCGAAATCAAAGGGGAATATATTGTGTCACAATAATACTTTTTGAATACTAATACCTAGTTTAAACATATCAAGCGTACTTATATAGTACTCCATAATTTTGTTTTACAATATTCAAAATTCCATCTCACATCGTTGATTTTTTATTTTATTTTTAAATATGAGTTTTGTGATTTATAATGCTTGTCAAGCTGTTATTTGAATCGATTAGCGTGAGAAGTCACTTAATTTGACTTGTAAAAACTCCAGCCATGAAACACTCTATTTATTAATGAGTTAGCTTGTTCAATATTTTTGTTATTTCATTAGGCTCCAACAACTTGGCTCAATAGGCTCGTAAAATTCGTTTATAAATCGAGTTAAACTCTCATTATCATCAATTAAAAAATATTATATGAATTGTCCTCTCATCGATATCATGATCTATTTAATTTCATAATAAGTTTAAGTAGTAGTATTAGATTTCTTATCGAATTTATAAATCAAATTATTTGATTTCTCCTGGCCTCTAAACCAATCTATGTTCAATTCTTATGGTTTTTATGTTTTGTATTTTTTTTTCTTAACATAAGATTGAATTATAATTATAACAAATTATTCGAGATCGAGTAACATGGGGGCGCTGATGTAATGACGGTGGTTAGGCAAGGCTACTACATAATTAAATAGACTAAGGATTAATTTATGCGTATTAAATTGTATTAAACTTTGAAGTTAAATTTATAATATGGCCTACAGAGAAGATAGAACTTTAAAATTAGACCAAAGGGCTTGATTGAAGAAAAAAATTAAATAGGACTATGAGTGATATTGAGTTGTTGGCGTGATTTAAGTTGGCCACACATCGTTGACAAACAAATTATCATTTTTTTTTTATTAAAAGCTATTATCCAAAACTGATTTAAAAAAAAAAAACTCCAAATTAATCTTGACTTTGAATATTTAGAAATCAAGCTCATGAATAAAGAAGATGGAGCCCATTCAGTAACGGACCTACGTGATGCTCAGGGGTTCGTGGGCCCCCCACTAATTTTGTAAATTTGTTAGGAGTATTTTGGTAATTTCACATATATTAAAATTAATACTTTGTTTTATAATTATTTGAACACTTCTTATATAAAAATAATCCATAAAATTAATATATATTCGAACATCATTTTATTTTAAAATCATCACTCATTTTGGGTCTATATTTTATCCTAAATTTCACTAAATCTATTTTACATTCTACTAAATCTTCTTTACACTTTATCAAATCACTCAAAATACGCTTTCTTATTTGACTCTACACCACTAAATTCAATTGTTTTTTTTAAAGTGAATCAGTTAAAATGTGCAAGTTATCACGGGACGGAGGGAGTATTAACTTGTACCAAAACATAGCAAAAGTCAACTTATCCGATCAATTTAATTTAATGAAATGTGACGTATTGACAATTTTATAATGTGAAATTTTGATAAAAATAATAAGTACATATTTTTTTTTATATAATAATGTTAATCGGGCCCCTCTACCGAAAATTTCTGGGTCCGTCACTGAGCCCATTTAGACCCAATAATAATTTTAACTACGTCAAGGTAAAGATAAAGAGTGTAGCTATTTTCACTTTCAGTATCAAGAACAAAATTGTTTAATTAGAAAAATGACGCTTTATTTTGCTAATATTAGCTATCAAGTATTTTGTAAAAAAAAATGTTTGGAAAAATTGAATTAAAAATTGTATTACTAATTTAATGAAAAGGAAAACTTGATAACTAAGAAAATACATGTCAAATATACAAAAACTCTGGTGAAGTGATTTTTTATTTTTTTTTAAATATCTCTTTAGTATACGAAGTTTTAATGGTTTTAAGATTAACAATACACAAAATTAAGTGTTTCTTTAAGCATTGATCGAATGCTAAATATGGAATACATAATTAAATAATTCACTTGAATTCGTGTTCATAGAAGATTTACCCATCAAATAAAGTATATAGCTACCACCGATCCACCACAGTTATGTAATGATATCAAATTTTCATAATTTCATATTACATTTTAAATATACTAATTTTAAAATGAACATATTACGTACATCATTTTAAAGTTTGTTATCGTAAAATTAAATATATAGAACGATTAAAAAATTGAAAATAAAGTGGGTCTCTAAGAGGAAGTCCGGCCCTAATTTAATGAGTTCCCGTCAAAAAGATTGTGCTTGACTCAGTCCATCGAATCCAGTTGACTTAGAGAAAAAAAAATGTGAAAAAATAATATTTCTGTACCAAAGTTTTCGAATAATTTTTTTCTCGTACAGTATTTTTTTTTTCTATTTTAACCAGATCAATAGTATTAAATATTTTTTAAAAGGTTTGAAATTTCAATCATCAATATATAGAATCCATTCAATTTTTCTTTTTTCTTCTTTCAAATTATTTTCCTAAACATCAACATCCAATGTTCTATTTTAAGACCGGTTTTATACCTATAAAAAAAAAAAATTCATTCGTCTCATTAAAAAAAAAATCTTTTTAGTTAATCTAAAAAAAGTTTGCTTATTCAAAAAAAAAATCACAATAATCACACTTATAATATACACATATTTATCATTATTTTTAAGGGTACAATATACACGTCTCAAATCTACCAATTATTTATTTATTTTTTATATAAAAATTTACAAAAATAATCATCAACACTCTAATTATTAACTTTTTTTTTTTTCTAAAATTGTGTGTTGAAGATTCACCTCAAATTTTTACGGTACGGAGAAAGTAATTATTTTTGTATAATATAATTTTTGACCTAATTAAAATAATGGTGCATTTATTTCTAAAGCTAGGAAAAACCACTTGTAATATATAGTAAGGAAAACGAAGGTGCCAAATGCCAATGAAGCTAGGCAAGCATATAGTATTGAAATTGAAGGTGTAGATCCAAGACTTATTGCAACATTCAAACAAAACTGCACGTTCTCGTTGACATTTATCATTAATGGATAGTTAATTAATTAATTTCATTAAAATCTAGTACTGTATATATATATATAATCCTACACATATCCTCAAAACTGTAAGATTGAACAAGTGATCATAATATATTTTCTTCCATGGCAATTTGCAACACCCTAAGATCCACCATGGTGACCCTATTCCTCTTCGCCCTCGTTTTATCCCCGATGTTAACAGCCGACGCTGCTCGATTCACAGGTAACTAATAATAGGAATATAAGTCAATTTAATCTTATAATTTTTAGCTTTTTTGAAATGGTCCTAAAAAGATAAATGTATCGATTTAGTCCCATTTTTTTGCAATTACATTTAATTTTTTTGGAACTAAAACAGAACAAATTGCAAAAAAAAAAAAAAAAAATTGAACTAAATTAATAATACATTTAACTTTTTTGGGACCATTTAAAAAATGTATGGAACTGAATTTACCTATAAACCAATATTGCAACAAGAATTTTCAATTGAGATTTTTAGGGATTTATTGAAATTAATATGAATATGAATATTGATTATTGTTTGAAGCTAAACAAATTCACGATTTTACATTTTAAAAAAAGTTGGACAAAAATACCCTTAAATCAAATTTCTACAATATTCTTCTTATACACATTTTCTCTCACTTCCGTTGTTGATATTCTTACCTTCTCTAGCTAGCTCATCAAATTAATCAATGGTTGTTAGGTGACAAAACTGATCAGTTTGATTCTCACTCATACATGTTCACTTTTTCTTGCATTCACCTCCTTGGGTTTGTATAGTAGTAGTTGAGGTGTGTACAGTAAAATCAGAAGTTTTTTTTTGTTTTCGAAATACTTATTAACAAGTACTGTGACTCTATGTATTATGTGGTGTAGAGGTACTAGCAAAGAGGCCTATATGCCCTGCGTGTTTGTGCTGTGAACCTCCACCACCGGGGGCTTGTTGTGCTCGTTGCTGCGCTTCTACTTCACCCATTGCGGTTAACGACAATCACACTCCTTAATTGATGCAACCATATTCACTTTGAATCAATAATAATAACCAATTATTCCATAATATATACTCATTCATGCATTTACGTTTTTTTTTTTTTTTTTTGATTCGATTAAAAAAAACGTATTTGTTGATGTATTCTGTGTCAAATAATTAAGTGCAACTTTTATTAAAACGGAGATAAATAAAGATAAAGAATAAAATAAGTAAAGATTAATTAAATTCTAGTATATAATGGAGTTCATATTGTACTATTGAATTTTAAGTTATTTTGATATATTTTCTATTATTCAATAGTATTTTTGACTCATTACAATAAAATCAAAGTAAGTGAACAAAAGTGTAAATCAAAATCAAAATGCAGAATTTGATTCTCTCTATTTGTTTTTTTTTTTTTTTTTTGACGGGAGTATGAATATTGACTTTATTAAGGGTGTGTTTGGTTTGGGATTGGCCCATCCGGATTTGGATGGGCCATCCCCTATCCCATCCCTCTCCATCCCCCTCCATCCAAATACCCATTCAAATACAGATCCACCCCTATAATACATCTACATACCTATTTTTATACAATCACATTCCTCTTTTTTTCTTTTAATCACTCATTCTCTTTCCTATTTTTCTTCCACATATTTATTCTCTCTCCTACTTTTCTTTCATACATTTATTCTCTTTCCTACTTTCTTCCACACATTTATTCTCTCTCCTACTTGATTTGACATAAAGTTCTCCATCCACACCTACTTTTCAATCTCAATCCAAACACAATTTTTATTCAATTACTATTCATGGATTACCCTCATCCATATTTTTTCAATCTCCATCCCCATCCCATCCACCACCATGCCTAACCAAACAGCACCTATAGGTTCTCATTTTCCAAATTTTAAGGTTAAAATAAAATATTATATTAATATTTGTGAAATTAAATATCTAAAGCCACCGACGGTACTGCAGGTTAAGTAATTTTAGAACCAGAAGATTTACGTATGCACATAAAATTGAATAAGCAATTAATATGAAAGTGCCATTTTGATTTGACCTGATCAATACTTGAATATTAATGTCTTATCAAAAGCTAAATTATTTATTAAAAAATAAGTTCACTTTTTAGACTCTAATTTTAATGTTTCCTTCTATAAACGTATGAGGTGCATGGGATTTCATCTGATAAAAGTAATCAATTAACTAGAAAGAAAAGTTAAAATTTATGATTATTGTGGATAATGAATGAGTAATATTAATAAATTTTAATTTGTCTCACCATCCCATTATTACTCCATCACACATAAATTTGTCTTATTTAAATTGTTTGCGGACATTCCCTCAGATGAGTTAAATCTAGTGTTTCATGTCCCAAATGTATTAATACATCAAGCCCCTAAATATATTGAAATATATTTGGTTAGGCTGAAATATTGTAATTGGCCTGATTGAATCACCAATGTGTTTTTCGATTATTTAATATGTATACAATTGAGTATGTTTTCGTATTTAATTGGATATTTTTTTTATTTTATTTTAAGTCATATTATGTATCTATTTTTATTTTAATTACTTATTACTGAAACGGTAGTAGGTGTGGCAATGTGACATAAGTCTCAAAAATACAATAATTAATAGGTCATAATTTGCTTCATCCAAATAAATTCGTCCCATTCATGTTAGTGGCCCGACATAGACACGATAGTGAACATTGTATGTTCCATATTTTCAAACTTGAACATCAACATTGTAATATTCAACAATTTAATTAATGTTTGGATGATATTTATTTGGTTGGGAAAATATTAGGGTCTGACTATATGCACCTCCATTTCAGTTTGATGCACTCCCCCATCAATCCCCCGATTTATACACTCCCCGAATTTTAGGTCACACCTCCCCTCAAATGTCATAAATACCCCTCCTTCATTAAAATCCTTTTACTACCCACACCCCCCCCAAATCCTCCATCTTTCTTCCTCCTCCATTTCTTCTTTCTTCTCCCCCACCCCTCACCACCACCGCCGGCGACCTGCCCCTCCACCACCCGTCGCCGGCGACGCCAGCCCCTCCCTCCCTCGCCGAACCCGTCGCCCCCCCTCCCTCCCTCGCCGAGCCCGTCGCCCCCCCTCCCTCCCTCGCTCGCCAAGCCCGTCGACCCCCCAACCCCCGCCGCCTGTAAAAAAAAAAAAAAGAAGAGATCTTGGCCGCGCGCGGCCGTCCCCTCCCTCCCTCGCCGAGCCCGTCGCCCCCCCCCCCTCCCTCCCTCGCTCGCCAAGCCCGTCGCACCCCCCAACCCCCCACCGCCTGTAAAAAAAACAAAAAAAAAAAAACAGATCTTGGCCGCGCGCGGCCGCCCCCTCCTCCCTCCGACGCCGCCACACCCCACCCCCACCAGGTTTTCCCCCTTTCCCAATGTTAGGGTTTTCTGCAAAAATGCAGAAAACCCTAATTTTTTTCTTTTTTTTTTTTCAATTTTCGACCGTATAAGGTCGATTACATACTCCTTCGTCGACAAATTGTTGTCGACGAGAGTGTATTTGATCGACCTTACATAATCGAATTTAAAAAAAAATTGTTTTTTTTTTAATTTTCGACCAACCGTTTCGACCATATACATTCCCGTCGACAACGATTTGTCGACGAGAGTGTATATGGTCGACACTGGTTGGTCGAAAGTTGAAAAAAAATTGTGATTTTTTGGAGTATATGGTCGACCATTTTTTTTTTTTTTTTTGAGTTGATGGTCGCCGGAAATGGTGTCGCCGGCGACCGGAAGTTGTGTGTTAGGGGAAGGTGAAAGAAATGAGGTGGGGTACATCTAGTATGGTGTATATTTAATGAAGGGTATTTTAGGTTTTTTACCTATTATTTTATTAATAAAACTGAAAGGGGGAGTGCATCAAACCGAAATGGAGGTGCATATAGTCAGACCCAAAATATTAATAGGATGAAAAAGTAGTTGATTAGATTAAATATTTCGTTAGTTAGACTTAGTCGAAGCCTGGGCCCAAAGGGTAGAGACTACTTTTATAACTCTTATCATACAGCACAAATAATCGATATTGGGCTTCTAATTTTATTATTCCTTAGAAACAAGCTAGTATACGTATTTTTTGGTACTTATAAATTACCATGTCATAAAAATATAGAGTAATAATAGTATAAAGTATAGTTATCCACTTATCCATAAGCAGGGTCATTTTGATTAACAATTGATTATTAATTAGCTCAGTTTTTTTTTTTTTCAAAAGAAAATCATCTATAATTTCGTAATCTATTTAAAGCCCGTTAAGCGCATTAAATTATGTACTAAACAATGTGAAAGTGCCATTTGATTTAGACCTCATACTAGACTAAGGTCTAATCAAAAGCAGCATTAGTATTATTATTAATTTATGAAAAAAAGTAGGAGCCCAAGTTTAAATATGAGTGAAGCAAAGTCCGCTATTACATGTGTATTTCATATATAAAATAATAAAAATTATAAGTTATATATGTCATATAATATATCAATAATCACTCCTATTAAATATCTCAAATTACTAACATCTCTTTTGCAGGTAACAATAGTCAATATTTACAAGTGGACTTACACTTAATCTTTTAGAAAATTGTTTTTCATATATAGCCGTAGCATAAATAAAGGCCGTGACAATTCATGTAATATTAACTTTTATTTTAAAAAATAAACCTAATCAATGACCCATTTGAAAAAAGAAATAAAAAACAGATGCCAAATTGTCAATTGATATTGCAGTGCCACTTCATTGTGAAATACTACTTCCGTCCACCTATAAGCTTCCCGTTACTTTTTGGCACAGAGATTAAGAAAAGTGATTAAATAATAGATATAGTACAAGTGATGTGATTGGAAGAAGGAGAGAGATAGAGAGAAAAAGTAAGATATAAAGTGATGTGTAAGAAAACTCATCAAAAAGGGTATGGAAAACTTATAGACGGACGGATAAAAATGGTAAAATGGGAAGTTTATAGGCGGACGGAGGGAGTAATTACTCTCTTAGGCCTATCGAAAAAATTGTTTGATTTTCTACTTTTTACGTTTTATTTTACTTTTTTTAAACCCTTTGACAACGTAGGATGGGAAAAAAAACAAGTGAAGATAAGAACCAACAATTGTCCTGTCGTGAAAGCTTGTCGGATATGTCCATTAAATTTACTCGAAAGTCGAAACAGCTTATTAAATTTGGTTTCATTTTTAAAATAAGTTATCAAGCTGTAGTTCTACCATATCCGTTTAATGTTTAAGATATATATGAACGTGGTATGAATTTGGACTTACATTCACCTTTTTTTCTTATCTTTTTTGAAGTATGGAGTAATATTTAATATACAAATTTATTTTGCAATTCGGGTTGTCTGTTCAAATATATAATATAAATGTAAATTTTAAAGAAAGACAATGGTACGTGGAAGGGACGTTCTTTACCAAATTGTTATTTTATTTTATTTTCAATAGGCATTTTTCTGCTATTTTAATTTTTTCAATGAACTTTTTTTGTGGGTGCTATTTTGATTATTTTTCATTAGACCAATTAATATTGAAAGATGTCACTCGATAGAATTGAAACGTGTAGTTTAATATTACTAAAATATGTAGTATAATATTACTGAAATGTGCTACTCGTTATAACTAAAACATGTACTTCGTAGTATTATAAAAAAGTTCAAGTTTGACCTATTTAACTAAATGAGTTTTTTTTTTTTTAAATTAAGTCTGGTTTTTTTTTATTATTATTAAATCGAGTTTTAGTAAATTGAGTTGTAAGGCCCTATCAGGTAGTGTGACCCATTCTCACTCTTATTAGAAAGCATGAGAATTACATACTAGAAAGTGGCCCATATTAACTGTGTCGGGTCAAATGTGGGGTGAGGCACGTTAAATGGATTGATGTGCATGAATCACATATCGTGTTTAGATTGAATTTGAGATTTTCTCTAGAATACATAAATAGCAAATATGCATTATTATAAGTGCAAATTTTAGGTAACACATACTTACCCTTAAAGTAACACAAATTTAAAGATAAATTTTATGTTCTGTATTAATTTGAACTATTTTTGTTGGAAAATCCATTGAAATATAGTTTCTTCGCGGTGAGGCCGTCCCCACAAGAACAAATTTGTTAAAAGTTAAAACTCATCCTACATCATTCGTATTAAAACCCTAATTTCAATTATCAACCCACCAAACATTTATTTCCAATTAAATCACACCTATAATAAATTATTATGTACAATGCATACATTTATGAAGTAAAACTGCTGCATGGACCAAACCACTAGCTACTTATCCCATAACTCTTAGGTCAGGTATAAAAAAAAAGTACATAGAAAATAATTCAACCTATGGTTGACTTTTTTCGAGAATATAGTACTTGTAAAGAGATGTACGACATGCTATATCTTAGAATTTAGAGATGCCATTAGTGATAATCGCCAAGTTTAATTTTCATAACATGCATGATTTTTAGTTTTTTAAATTAATTGCCACAATTCCTATTTTTTAATTTAATTGTTTTTTTATTGACACCGCTGAAATTAATACAATAATATTGAAGAACTTTGTGATTTTTATATTAACTTAAACCGTTAGATATGATCGTTTATATTGACATCTACGGCCACGCATTGCTTGTCGTGTAGGCTGACAAATTTAGTTAATGTTTCATATATATGCAGATACCCCGAAATACGTGCAAGTTAACATTTAAAGTTGTTTAATGCTAGCTCTTGTAAAATTAAATGTTCAATTTTTCGTTATACGACAAAAAAAGTCGTATAATAGTTCCCTGAATTTTTTTCTAAACTCGTTATCATTGTTTACTTTACGAAATAATATCCATTCCGTATTACGTTAGATTTCTCATTTGTCAAAGCAATCTATCCAATATTTGATTATTCTATTATATTTGTTCACAACAATTCTTATATTAAAATTCGTGTCAAAAGTAAATATATAAACAAGTATAACATCCAAAGAGTATTATATACTCCATTCTATTTAAAATATAAGTCGTTTTGAATTTTCGTTTTCTTTGCAAAATATAAGCCGTTTTGCACTTTTCAATGCAAATTAATTGCATTTATTTCAAATTTACCCTTAACATCAATAACTATTTACATATATATATATATATATTTTTAAATGAGAATTACAAGTATTGATTAAGGTTAAAATGAGAAGTTAAAATGACATATATTTTAAATAAAGTATCATATAAAATGTAGGAGTAATTATTTAGTGATTTTACGGATTACCTTGAAAAGTGAATCGACAAAGATGAAAAGTACTAATGGCAAACGAGCCATTTTGAACCACTTAATTAATCTTCCACGTACCATACGATTGTAACTTATAGATCTGGACTCTTATATCATCTTAAATAACTAACTCGTTAAAAACATGATACTAGCAATGATATATTATATCACTATACCACTTCGATCTCTTAACATCAGCACATTTGAAAACTTATTAAAAAAAACTTATGACCACTACAAGATCGTCCCAACTTTCTTATTATCACGCTCCTGGTTTGGCAATATAGTACTCCTTCCGTCTCTTTTGTAATAGACTCATTTTATCATTTTGATCGTTTCAACCAAAGTAACTCATTTTTTAAAATGTTCTATCTTTTTTCTTTCCTATCTCTACATTTATTCTTCTTATCACTTTTCACCAATTCAATATTATTTTAATCTTATATATCAACAAAATAAATCGATCAATTACATATAGATGGAACTCCTATAGTCCTATATACTTTCACAATAGGACCATTCTTTGTTGTGCCAAAAGTTCTTAGCCGTACTTATTTTTTGGGTGGGGGCGGTGTAAATTAGTCAACTCATGTACCACAGTATTTGTTTGGTATAAAATAAAAGATATATACAGACAATTTATTATACCTGACATTTCATTTACAATTAATAAAAGAAATACAAGAGCTTAACCTAAAATCCAACAGTTGGCGAAAAGCTTGTGTCAACTAAATTATTAACTCACATCACATGCAAGATTTATTACTCCCTCGTGGCCACAATCTAATTGCATTTTCTGCATATCTATTCCCCCAACTACTTTCTTTCTGATATTTCATCACTTGTATGATCATAATTGTATATGTATAGCATAATGACAATAGACAGCTAACAAATTTAATCTAAACTCTCTTGCTTTTACTTCTCTAATACTACAATATCATGTACATAACCTTACAGCAAATGAAATTCAGATGAGGGAGACATATTTATTTCAATGCAAACCAGCTATTAATGAATTGGAACTAACTTTTGAGCACCCCATTAAAGGCAATCCAACGCCCACCCTCCTTTATTCAACACTAGGCCAGAGCACCAAAACACACACATAGACATATATATATATATATATAATGGCCTTGAACTTAAATCTTAGTGACAAAAAAATGGCAGGTTCTATAGTGTATGCATTGTCAATCTTGATCTTTGTCTTCTCCGCCGCCTGTGTTAACTCTCAGGGCCTAGTTCCGGCGATTATCACGTTCGGAGACTCCGCCGTGGACGTCGGAAACAATGACTACATTCACACTATTTTCAAGGCAAATTATCCTCCTTATGGTAGGTCATTCAAGAATCAAGAAGCTAATGGAAGGTTCTGTGATGGGAAACTAGCTACAGATATTACAGGTAATTTTAAAAAAATTACTAAAATTCAAGAATTTGAGTTTAATTACATTCATCATAACAACATTGTAATCTTGCAGCTGAAACTCTTGGATTTACAACTTATCCCCCGGCTTATCTTAGCCCAAAAGCATCAGGGAAGAGCCTTCTGCTTGGAGCCAACTTTGCTTCAGCTGGTGCAGGATATGATGACCATACTGCCCTTTTAAGTGTAATTTATTACTACTACACTTTTTTAATGTACAAAATGTTGAATTATGTAAAAATTTAATTTGGGTTCTTGTTGCAGCATGTGATTCCATTATCAACACAGTTGGAGTATTTCAAAGAGTACCAAGGAAAGCTAACAAAGGTAGCAGGAAGTCAGCAATCTGCAAGTATAATAAAGGATGCATTGTACATAGTTTCAGCCGGTAGCAGTGACTTTGTCCAAAATTACTATATTAACCCTTTCCTCAACAAAGCCTATACTCCTGATCAGTATTCTTCCTACCTCGCCGGCATTTTCACAAGCTTCATCAAGGTACGATCTATCTGGTTGCAATCAGTGTGCATGTGTGTGCTTTCAATTGTCAAGAATCACTTTTAAGAACAAAAAACTAAAAACTATAGCTGCTTTTCATACTCAACTTAAAAGTGATCATATGGAACAGAGCATATATGGGTTAGGAGCAAGGAGAATCGGAGTTACCTCATTGCCACCACTAGGCTGCCTTCCAATAGCAAGAACGATATTCGGATTCCACGAAAGCGGCTGCGTTGCCAGGCTCAACACCGATGCTCAGCAATTCAACAAGAAGATCACCTCAGCAGCTGCACAGCTTCAAAAGCAGTATCCTGATCTCAAGCTTGTCATTTTCGACGTATTCAAGCCCATCTACGACATCGTTTCAGACCCTAAGAAGAATGGTACTCAACTCTCCATACATTCTTCAAAAGTTCATTTTCGAACTCCACAATTTTTACTCTGTTTCTTCTCTGGTTTATGCAGGATTTACTGAGGCCACGAAAGGTTGCTGTGGAACAGGAACTGTGGAGACGACGTCGTTGCTGTGCAATCCCAAGTCGTATGGCACGTGCAGCAATTCGAGCCAGTATGTGTTCTGGGACAGTGTTCATCCGTCTCAAGCAGCAAACCAGATTCTTGCTGATAGCTTGATCATTCAAGGGATTGCTCTCATTTCTTGATCTGAATATTAGCTGTGTGTGATCTTCCTTTACAAAAAAACTTACTTTGTTAATTTATTATCTTTTACTTGAATCTGTCTTTTATATTGTTCCATATGGAAAATCTGTAACCTTTGTCATACTATTTGCCATATGCTGTCTTTAATGTAATGAAAGTTTCAAAAGGCTTATAGCTAGCTGCTTCTCTTAAAATTGATTCACTAATTCACAAGCAACAATGTGAAATGTATATACACATGCAGTGCGTAAGGTTCAGAATATAGACGATTCTTGAAACGGGAACATACAAGAAACGAATCCTAAATCGAAAAGAATTTCTGTTCAAGCCAACATTTGAAAGTATGTCTATTTCCCTTCCTCAACGATTGAACTGCTATCTCAGTGCACTCCTAAGGGCGTGGGGGTGACGTCGGTATTCACTGGCTGCAACGAGAAATAAAGGGGGTGGAATTCGGTAATTGAAAATCAGGGAAGTTTTCTAATGTTTTAAGTGAAAATCATGAGATTGTAATCACAAACCTGAAGATTGTTGTCACTATCTGGAGATGATTCAGTACTATGAGTTTTCGTAGAATCTGAACTATCGGATAGTTCCTTCCCATCTCCATTATCGAGTTTTCCTTGCAATTCGTTGGATGGTTTTTGATCCTTCACATTTACAAAACAGCAAGAAAGAAGCAAGATTAGATTATACATAGCAAAATCCTTAACCCACAAATAGTGTCTGTTTCAGAAGATTTACAGTCTATGAAATCCAAAATCTTGTAAGGTTACAAAACTAGAAGCAAGGTTCCATCAATATATGGCAAAATATAAGAGAAAACTGTTATATTTGACATAGAATCACAGACCTGAGGTATCTGATGATGCATATAACCAGGATTTTTCATGTAAATTTCCTGAGACGGTCTCACGTAAAAAGTCTTCACAGCACCATAATCCTCACAGAATTCTTTCTCATTCCCATTTGTGATCTTCATAGGCGTAATCAGAAGAGATGATTTAGTGATAAAGATCAAGAACTTTCTCTTAAATCAGTGAGAAAATAAATTTACAATACGCATATGTTTCATGAAATACTTAATTCATAAGCAGAATCCAAAAACGTAGAAAAACAGAATCAGTCACTATAATTTTCTTACCAGTGCAGGGACGTCGCAGAAGTTATACGACTTGGAAGCACTAGCCCAACGAATTGGAGAACTGAAGCCAGGAAAGTTGTAACATGGTTGCTGATTAACCGAAGTATAATGTGGCAGTGCTGCATATGCATACGGTTCAATCGGCTTAGACTTAGCCACTTCCACATGCAAAATCCTCCCTTCAAAATCGGCACCTATTGAAAAAGAAAAAAAGGGCAAACTAACCTCAGAAAATCATCCCCAAAAACACTTAAATGGAAGGAAATTATTTGTTACCAGTTAATGATTCCAAAGCCTTCTTTGCTTCATCTGGACATGAAAAGGATACAAAGCCATACACACTGCTAACTCCAACAGCCCGGATCACCTTAGCAAAGAGTAATTTTCCATAACCACTGAAGAGCTTTGCCAGTTTTTTGTCATCCACAGATGGGTCTAGATTCTTCACAATCAGTTTTGAATCGATCGACGGAAAAAAGTAATGACCATTGCTACATTCGTCTTTGTTCAAAGCTCTACCAACAGTAGGATTCTTGGATCCTAAACCATGCAGAATATTACTAGTTCCTGCACCCTTCCTCTCAATCTTGCTTCGAAATTTAGTGACATATCTGATGAAGATAAAACATATTTTAGGTTTTCGTACATTATACATATGCATACTTATAAATGACAGAAAGGAGGAGACTCACAACTTCTTTCCTTCAAGCTCAGTACCATTGAGAGCACCGAGAGCTGCCATTGCACAGTACTCCGAATCAAATTGAACGTACCCGAAACCTCTACTTATTCCATTTTTCTCAACAACTTTGCAAGAAAGTACTGCTCCATATCTGGAGAAAATACTTTGCAATCTTGCACTTGTGATCGACTGATCAAGATTCTTCACAAAGAGGTTTCCAATTCCATATTTTCTTGCAGTAGAGTCTTTCTCATATCGCATAATCCTCATAGGTTTACCCCTCAGTAGAGTATGGTTCAGGCATTGCAGAGCAGTATTAGCTACAAAAAACATTCAAGATTCAAGAAACAAATAAGCTACGAAACTAATATCCCATATCAAGACAAAACTTAAAACAGATTTTCAAATCCCATAAATCAAACGAGACAAGATTCCACATAAACCCTTGAACGATCAAATCACAGATACATACAAAAAGTAAAAGTACCATGACATGGAAGCCAGAAATTGACGTAAGCATAGCCGAGGGATTTGCCAGAGAACTTGTCGCGGCAGAGACGAACAGAGAGCAGTGGGCCAGCCCGTGCAAAAGTATCAATGATATCATTTTCTGTAACTTCGGGATGGAGATCACCAACGTAGAGTGAGTTTCTTCGCATTTGATCATAAGCCGCCATTTTCTTGAATTAGAGAGAAAACGAGTACAAGAAAATGGGAGGGAGAGACTACTGAATTCTGTTTCTTAAACACTTACTACTCACTAGCATTCTGCTGTTTGTTATAACTTATAACCGCTTCTTCCGCTTCTGCAAAGAAATAACTTACACATTGAGTAAGCAAGTCTATAACTATTTACAAATAGTTATATTAATTTATTTTTTCATTAAAAATGTTTTATTTAAAAATGTTATGAAAAGTGACACAGAAGAATCACAAATGCTATTTAAACAATGTAATCTTTACAGTATGTCTTTTCCTATTCATTTCCATTTTCCAAACATCTACCAAATATACAAGTCTTTAAACCCCTGGCATTTTCAACTGATTTCATCTGTACAAAGTCAAAAGGATCCGAACGCAGCTGATCTTCTGCGAGATGGTTTCGGGCGAGAGTTCTTCAGAGCCTCGGCATACTTCACTAGTTCGATTTTTGCTGCATTTTGAGCATCTTCATGAGGCTGAATGCCAGGTGGCGAATGCTCATCGTACCCTGCTATTGAATTGATACTTCTAAGTATATTCAAAGAACCATCTTCACTAAATCTTTGAGAACAATTGCTGCTTTTACCAGGAGTGCTGTTTTGACCTCGTGAATACGATCTATGGAGATCAAACGAATGTCTATATGGACCAGCATCTACATGTAATGAAATGTCTGAATGAGAATTACGAGAATCAATGCCATCTGGAGATGCAGATTTCGCCACTTGTGTCTGAAAATGATTCTGATTGTCTTTTCCTCGCAGCAGCTTCATCAACTTAGCAAAGACTTTTGTTTTGCTTGGATGGTTCGTTTTATTACCGGGCAAGTTATCAACGGGCGAGTTATCAGGCTCGACTGAGTCTGTGAAATAACTAGACCACTGATCAGAATCCAAATCACTTATGTCCATCGTCTTGTCTCCAGAACCTTCTTTATTTGCATATGCAAGAATGAGCTTCTTGGCCTTCTCTTCTGATTTCGGGCTTAACGATTTGCTGAGGTCCCTAGCGATGGTTTCACCAGGGCTGGGCTGATAATTTCTCATCTCATACCGCAAGCAAGCATTTATCCATCTGAGGTAGACAAGCTCTTCGATTTCTGTGCAACGAGCAGCTTGGACCTGCTCAATTTCCTTACTTAAATCTTCGTTCTGCTGTTTTAAATGCTGGTTCTCTTCTTTAAGAGCTTGAATCTGATTCAAAATGTCGCGTAAATTCACACAGAATAATCATAACTCATTAACTCCATTGAAAAAATATAGGGAATTAGAAAATCATAAATAGACTATTAATTACCTCTTCGACGTCAAAAGCAGATGAAGCAAGAACTCGTAGATTCTCCATTTTCTTAGCCAATTCAGAAATTTCCAGCTTCAAAACACGATTATACTCCTTCATCTCCTCTAACTCCTCCGACTCCTTACTTTTCAGTAGTTGAATTCCGTCATCTTGATTGATTCCAACAGGTTTCTTTTCCTGGTCCTGAAGCTTCATCACTCGTTCTTGGAGGTTTAAGATCTGCTCCCTATTCTGCTCAGCTTCGAACCTAAACTTCTTCCTCAGCAGTTTTATCGTAGCTTGTGCAGATTCGAGCTCTGTGACGACTTTTTCATAATCAGCAACTTTAGCTTGCAATCTATTGTTATCCATTTGCAACGAATCAATCTTAAGGCTATAAAGTTTAGCCTCCACGTTATGTAATCTTAACCGGTTCTGGAGCTCCATAACAGCAGTTTCTTGTTCTTTAAGGCCATAATACTCGAGCAATTGATTTTCCAGAATCCTCTCTCGTTCCTCAAGAATTTCAACCTTATTCCGTAGGCTACTAATCTCTCTGTTGCATTCCTCGTGTTCATTACATTCGTATTCTGTAGGTGATTCTGCATCATTTGTTTCCATGTCATATTCTTTTATGAGCTGTTCGAGCTCTGGTAAGAGAAAGCCATGTCTATCTACGACATGTCTACCACTAGACGAGAGGTCATCGATGGAATTCTGCAATAACTGGAGGAATATCTACTCAAAATGGGAAGGATAGAAGCTATATCTTAATCAAACTACATGGAAATCTAAGGACATTATGATAAATGAATCTTGAGAGCAATTCAATAATTCATGTATACAGGATTTAGAAAATTTCAGCAATACTTCACAGAAATATAGATGACATCAGAGAGATGGAAACTTCAATGAAAGCAGAACAAGAACAAAACTCCCATATATATTATCCATAACAGCATGATATTACAATCAACATCAATCAGATTACTTATGACTTAATCCAAGAAATAAGCTATCAAAAGAAAATCTCAAGTTCATACAAATATCTGATTATCATTTCCAAATCTCTAGTGTAAACAAATCAAAACTGCAGGTAGCCGGATTTACCTGCAAAGAGCCATCCCCATCCCCGAGTTCGCCGATTTCCCCTTTTGAATCAGCCTTGACATTACCTGCACATCAAACATGCATCAGATATAAATCAAAAGGCGCTACCAAGAGGCTTAACAAACAAGCATCAGGTATTAATGAAATTAGAGGCTTAACAAACAAACAAAACAAAACATAACAAGACAAAAAATAAAAAAATCTAACCAAGAGATCGCAGAGAGGGGTTTGATTTGAAGTGCATAATTCTTTTGCTTCTGAAAAAAGTATAGACAACCCCACCAAGAGAAACAGCCAAAGCCACCCCAAATTTGAACAGAATAGGGCTTATCGGACCCCCCTTTTTATCTTTCTCGCCCATTTCCAGGCAACACCAACTCCAACTTCAAATCTTTCAGGCAAAGATAAACACAAATAAAAGCAAGATCATGACCAATTAACCCAATATCTTCTTCTTCTTCCATCTGAAACATTAAGAACAGTGCTTGAATGCTTGATCACAAAGCCCATATGAGAAAAAACAGTAAATCTCAATCCTAAAACACCCCTTTTCTCCAAAATAAATTTTAAAAAAGAAGCTGAAATCAACTTACAGATTGAACGAGAAACTTGTCTCTGCATCGAAAATGAAATTTTCGAAAACCTTGGGAGTAGCTCAGCTGTTTGATTGCGGGATTTGACTCTCTTGTTCAAATGGGAGTCTTCATTTTGTTTGAGTGATTTGGCGAAACTTATTAAAGTTGAAAACAGTTGCGTTTGAAAAACCTGGATTAATTATTCTGTATTAGGTGGCTTAACTTTAAGGAGCAATTTGGGTTTTGTCTTATCTCACATTTAAGCAATAATCGTGTAATAGTAGTAAATAATTGCAATTTTTTGTCTCACGCAAACTTCAAATTTTGAAATCCAAGGGGGAAGCACGAGGTCAACTTTTTAACCAAAAAAAAGGTTGAATTCATTAGAAAATATTTGAATTCACTTTTGAAAAAAAACATGTTAATACTACTACAAAATTACGAAAACGGTTAACATTATGAATAGAGGGAGTATTAAAAATTAATAACATCATATATATGGTATATTAACTATTAAGTGGTCCTTTTATCTTGTTTTTAATTTTACATTAGAATATTAGTATTAATTTAAAATAGCGTTACATAGAAAAAAATAGAACACAAACATTTTTATTTTGCATTAAATACTTGTTAAGTTTGTTTAAATACCTAATCAGTTAAATTTGGGACAAGAGTAATTAGATACATGGTACATTAGCATACGAGCGTGTCGTATATACATTTTAAAAGTTACTATATGGTAGAAAATAAGTCAAACTTGTAGGGAAAAAAAAAAAGGTAAGTCTATTGTATTTAGTGTAGAAGATGCACTCTAATCCATTCAACCTGATATAAATTGAAAATCTCACTAATTAATCAAGTATGCTAGCGATCTAGTAAAACCATTGACATTTTTTAGTGTCACTCACACCTCTCCACATTTTTTTCAAATTTAATTTTTTAGTGCAGTATAGTATTATTAAAAAGTGTCAATCATTATAACTAAAAAGTGAATTATAATATCATAAAAAAGTGTAAGTTGTCTACCATTATTAAAAAATGTCACTCACTATCAAAATAATCATTTGATCCCCCAAACTAATTTAGAAAATATTTTTTGCACTTTTTACAACTATACGATCCCTACAAGCGTATGAGTTCGTTAGTAGTATGATAAGTATATCAAGTAGATTTTCGTTTCAAGGATTTAGTTGAATGAGTCCCTAAAGTTGCAAGTTATCATGTTATTGTAGTAAGAAATTTTTTCGACACAAGACCTGAAAGTTGGGCCAACTATCAATTTAAGGCCTAAAAGAAAATTCTTATCGATATAAGGCTCGATTCATATAAAACTATCAATTTAAGACTTAAATTTTTAACACCGTTAACAATCCATTTAACGGAAGTTGACGAGGCAATTAAGTGTCACATAATATATCCATGTGGCATCTAATTTAATTACAATATAAAAAATTTATATTTTCTTCTCCCTCCTCGCTATAGTCTTCTTCCATGGACACGCTTCCAAAAAAACAAATACTTCGCTATAGTCTTCTTCCATGGATTGCATGCTACAATGCGAGTTTTGATAAATGTATTTTTTTATGCAGCATCAATCAAATTATTAAAAAATAGTAATTAATTTCATGGAGGTTAACACTAGATGAGAAAAAAATAATTTTTGAAGCATTTCATCAAACACATAATAATAGGCGGAAGAAAAAACATAAAATATCTTATGATTTCTGAAAACCTCATATGATAAGCACTCTCCAACAAAATAAAATCCCATAGCCTCGTTACGAGATTGATTTATGTCCAAGAAAGAAGGAGAGTGTGAATATCGTAGATGATAACTATGTCAGCAGAGGGTAGATAAACATGATAGATACAATACTATCGTCCATGGCCTGTCCTTCTCCGGCTCCCCTGCTCACCCCATGCAGCACTCTAAATCCCCAAAGATCGACATTGTCACTTGGTTTGCTTCCAAAAACTTCTACTGCCAAGTATTTGTTTATAATGTCGCGCGTCCATGGAAGAAAACTATAGAAGAGAGAGAAGAAAATATAATTCTTTTTTGGAAGCGCGTCCATGGAAGAAGACTATAGTGAAGAGGAAGAAGAATGTTGGGAAATAAAATGATTTTGATTCAGATACCAAAACCCCTGATTGATGATGATCAGATTAGTTGAGATACAATCAGTCTAGTTGTCTCAGGGTAATTGAGACAGTAAGAATGCTTAAGTCTAAATCTCAGGAATGTTGTGAGATTTATAGTTCAGGATAGTTGTCCAAAGCTGGAATGTTAGGCAGTTTGTTAAGTGTTAAAACTTTAGGACAAGTCTGCTGAAGGATACATCATTGATAAGCTTGCTGAAGAGGACAACCTTGTTGAGTGATCAATAACATAAAGTAAAGCTGCACTGTACTAATAAGAGCTACATCAGATCAGCTTGTAAATGATTGAAGATCACAACATTGAATGCTGCTTACTCAGAAGACATATTTATTGAAGCATTTATTATCAACAAGCCTGAACAAGCATTGAAGACATAGAAGCATTAAAGACTGAAGGAGTGAATGAATGTTGGAACATTCCAAATTGGAGCAGGAATGTTCAAGGAACTTGTCTCATCTGACCGTTGGTGGAGTACAAAGCCTGCGACAATCAACCTTGGGAAATGTGCAAGTATGGAAGCTGACACAAGTCTTTATAGCCGCATTTTTCAGAAGTCAACACATTCATTCAAGCAACCAACAAAAAGCCCTTTATTCACTGGATAATAAAAGGTTGCCCTCCATAGCCGTTTCAAGGAAGCTGCAAATAGACAATTTGAAATGCTATCTCTCCAACGGATAGTTGCTCAAATTGATCTATAAATTCAGAAGTGATCCAAGGATTCAAGTATCCAACTATCTGCTATCAAACTACTATCAAGCAATCAAAGGAAACCAAAGTTATTCTCAAGAATCTCAAGTTTCCTGATCACTTCAAAAGCTAAGCCAATTCTTGTAATATCCCAAGCTTAACATTGAGATATCCTAAGACTTTACACTGTTCTTATTGTAAAGGATATCTCTATTAGTTGGAACCAAACCTCAAACCCTTACCTCATTGAGTGAAGTAGTGTTTGTTGTAGAAGTGGGGAGTTAAAGACTGTTATTGAGAACACAGTCTTAATTCAGAGAGATTGAGCACTAGGACTCAGATTATCCTAGGGATCAAGGCACTAAGGAAGTGTTGTTGATCAGTGCACCTTGGCACTATAAAACAAGCTAATTCCATTGTTAAGGAATTATCCTGTTCAATCAGGGAAAGTGGATGTAGGAGTATTGAGACTCTGAACCACTATAAATTGCTGTGCCATTTACTTACTGCTTTCATCCTGTTACTTGCATTACTTTCAAATCATTCATCTCAAAAAGGATTTAATTCAATAAGTTAAGTAAAATTGTTTTGGACAAAGTCCCTGATCAACTGTTTATTTTCAGAAATTAACTTGGAGTATTCTTTCAAAGATAATGCCAACCACATTCCGCACTTAGCTACTCAGTTAGATATTTATCCAACTGATCACTTTCTAGTTTTCAGTAGGACATATATCTAGAGAAGTTCACTCAGGGTAGTTGACAGACAACCTTCCTGATCAAACCAAACTGTTGTTTTTTTTAAGAAAGAAAGGAAAATTTGTATACACAAGTGCATTCCCCCCATCTTTGTCGATTCGTAGTAAAACAATATCGATTCGTAGTAAAACTATGTCGATTCGTAGTAAAACAAAATGAATATTCAGCTTTAAGTGTCAACTCAACATATGCAAGTAGGAGTCAAAGCATAAAACATCGAAGATAACAACTAAACTTTAAATGTCATCTTTATATCTATTGACACACATCTAATATGGACCTATACGTAAAATCTACAATTGAACATAGCAAACGACTATAAAGTATAACAAATCCGAAGTACATATTTCAAGGGAGAGAATCTGCAAATAGTAAGAAGGTTCATTGTAGTTCTTTCACGGAATTTCACTTGTATTTGACCACCTACATGGTGAGGATCGGAGGACTACATTATTTCTCATTTCAGTAAAATAACCATCATTTTCGAATTTCCCGGGTATTTAGCAAAGTAAGACCCTTTATAAACCCTAATCCCCGAATTGAATCAACCATTTTCCCCTCTTTGATGCAGACTGCAGACATGCGTGCAATTCGTTCGCTCTATGTCTGTAAAACCCTCCGAATTCTCTCCGATCAAAAACCCAACACTATCATCACATGTTGCAGATCCAGTGATTACCCTCAGCTGCCCAAAAAAATTCACTCCACTCCCCACCCTCGATTCCCGTCTTCCACCGCGGCCAATGAATCCACCGCGCCCACCTGGTCTGCTTTCCCCAACTCTCCGCCGACGCCTGTCGATTCCCCGCCTCGACAACCCCCGGCAGTTCAAGCCGTTTACGACCCCGTCACCGGCCGTCTCGTTACCAAGCGAGAACGTAATGGCAGCAAGGAACTCGACTCTGGTACTGAGAAAACTGAAAATATATCTAGCACGGAAATGGGTAACAGAGTGTACGCAGATGTAATAGGGAGCAGTAGTGTTAGAAGTAACATTAAGAAGGGAAAAACTAGGAGTGTTCATGTCTGTTCCGATTGTGGGTATTCTGATGGACAGTGGTGGGGCACGTGTAAGCAGTGTGGTGAAGTTGGCACGATGAAGCGGTTCACCACGGAGATCAGCGCGGAGCAGAAAACAAGGGGGATGCAGGTGTCGGAGAAAGCCGTGAGATCATGGCTGCAAAAGGAGACGGCCCCTATCAAGTTGACTGATGTGTATAGCCGGGTTACCGATGCAAAATGGCGAATATCTCTGTTAGTAGAGAAGTTTTTCTTCATTTGCCTTCACACATACTTACTCAGTAGTGTCGTGCACCTTTTTGTTCTAGTAGTGCCCATGCTACTTAATGATTACGTGTTGTTCCATTAAGATTCTGCATTAAAATCTTCGTCTGTATTGTATAATCTTAGGATGTGTAATATTTATCTACTCATTATCTCTCCATGGGGTTATTAGTATGTAGAGATATAATAGGTTTGTTTTTATTTTTATTTTTATGTAGGCCTGGAGAATTTGGAGCAGAAGTGGAGAGGGTGCTTGGTGGCGGTTTAGTCCCAGGTATTTCCTTTTGTTTCTACTCAAGACTTTCCTCAGAGTGCATTACTTGTGCTTGTTAGCTAGCTTATATGACCGCCTCATTATTTCTTAATTTTTTTTGAATGTTAACTAATTTTGTCATTGGTGGCTATTTTGTCTACAGGTTCTCTAGTATTAGTGGGCGGAGATCCTGGTGTCGGTAAAAGCACACTATTGTTGCAGGTAGTCATATTCTCCATTGGTAGTGTAGCTAGTTCCATCCTTAAACTTTGACATTTAATAATACTCTAGTATAATTTTTGGCATCAACTTTTACTTTTGGAAATTGAAGATTGCTGCATTGATAACGGAAGGGAATGGTGGAGATACTTCAGGTCGAGTGATATATGTATCTGGGGAAGAGGTATGTCTTGTCTGAGTGTCTGCTTCATATAACTTGGAAGCAAATTTTCCTTTATTTCTATAGATTGGACACGTGCTGCCAATATCTTTATCTCTGAAGTCGAGAATACTCTTCTCAAGTTCTGTTTTGCCAAGGATCTGAGTTAGTGACCTTTTACCTCTTTAATTTGTCACAACTTTTTCTGATTTCAGAGTGTTGATCAAATCGCAAATAGAGCTGACCGCCTTTGTATTGAAACAGAAGAACTTTATCTGCATTCAAGTACTGATATTGAGGTAAATCTTGCAACATGGCCACACATGTAATGGATTTTGAGTGATGATGTTGCATAGCATGTGGTGTTAAAGTAGCAGCAAACATAACTTGACATGAGAATGAAGTTTGTAAACACTTGAATCTTGAAGTTTTGAAATTAATACATATGAAGATAAACAATTGCATTTAATCTTACTTTCATGGCTTGTTGTCCTTATATAACATAATTTACCTTCGAGGAGAAGAGTTGTCGTTCAAAAGGGTAAATTGAGTTGTTATGTGGTGAAAATTGTAACAATGCAGGAAGTGCATGTTCTGTGAGGCTAATAGAGAATCTATGTTTGGCTGAGGTGAAACTTGTAGATGAATTCAAGTTTAACTTGATGCTTACAAGTATTCACTTGTTTGGTGAGACACATAATTAAATAAATTTTGTTTAGAGTTGGTGGAGAATGGAGATGAAGAAGTATGAGCTCAAAATCATAAAAATCCTCAAATTTCTCCACCTTTTGTCTTTGTCTAGAAAAAAAAGGGTGAGTTATTGCAGATGACTTACCCTCTCTGTGATTTTGTTGCACTAAACAAGCAGGAGTATTCCAATCTACTTCCTACTCCTGCATTCACATTTTCTTTCATTGAACAGACAATGTCTATGGGTCTTTCTATTTGATTTAATCATAACTAATGAAACTTAGTAGCAAAGTTCATACTTTAGGAAGTTTCAAACTCATGGTCTGTTGTGTGTAATGGAAAATAATATTTTGAATTTTATTGGTTCATTATTCCTCATTGTTGTCTTCCTTGACAGGATATTCTAGAACAGGCCCAACGTCATTCACCAAAGGTTTTAATTATTGATTCTATTCAGACAGTCTATATAAAAGGAGTGACTGGAAGTGCTGGAGGTGACGTGCAGGTTTTAAATTTCTAATTTTTTTATCCTCCAAGAACTTTATGATAAGTCAAACTGTAATTATTTCAAATCTCTCTTATAATGCTGTTGAGGAACTGCTGTCTTATTGTCATATTAGAAAATAATAACATGACTACACATTGAGCTAGTTTCTTTACATTTAGTTATGCATCATCTTGCAGAACATGAGTCATTGGCCTTGCGTTTGTATTCTCCTTATATGCTTAAACTTTGTTTAGTTTGAGAGAACCCAAAATATTTAAATCTATATATTTATTCTGCAATTCCTAGCATTAGTGTGAGATACTATTATTTCGTAATACTAAGTCCACATGTGACATGCGGCAGGTGAAAGAATGCACTTCAGCCTTACTAAGGTTTGCTAAGAAGACAAACATCCCTGTGCTTTTGGTAGGTTTAACTGTTAAAGTTTGAGAAAACCATTTAAACATCAATATGTAAACCTCTAATTTTTCAAATGTTAGACACTTCTGATGTAGTTACATTTTTCTTTCTGTTTGTAGATTGGCCACGTGACAAAGACCGGAGACATAGCCGGACCTCGTGTCCTGGAGCACATCGTCGATGTTGTTCTATATTTGGAAGTTGGTATCTAGTCAATTATACTTTCATCTCTAGCAAATTAGCAATTGATATATTTTTCATTAATATTTTAATTTGATTAGTAGACTATCAATTCATATTATCTGCTATCTCTGGTATTGTACAATGTTTTAGTGATTTTTTGCTACTAATAGTATTCAATTTTCAGATTTGGAATGAATGAAGGTGTGGATATTATTTAGAACTTTAGGCTCAGTTGATGACTTTTTATGGTTGAATATCCAAAATCTATGTCCCTTGTTCACATACTGAAAAGCTGGTTTGGTTATGGAATAATGTTGATAACCTAAAAAAAAAAGCAATTGCTTGTTGGATTATTATATTGGTATTCTTCTACGAGAAAAATCTTTGGTTGCATTTGATTGAAGGATTTGATGTTGGATTTCAAATTCATAGTAGCAAATTTATTGGTAGTAGTTTGGAAAGATATGGATTTGAATTCCATCATTCTAAGTTTGAACTAGTTTTTGAAATTTGCTTCAATTTGGGTGGATTTGAAATCCATTTGTTTCAAATCCCTCAATCCAAACACAACCTAATAGAACATTTTGTTTATGGAATTAAAATTTTAAAACTACATATGCTTTTGTGCTTAAGAAAAATTACTAATTTCTGTTTAAAAAAAATTGTATTGATGGTGATGAAAACTGTAATGGGATTATGTTATTTGATGAAAGGAAAATGTTTAGCTCTTAAACTATTGAGTCCCCATCATATACCAGTTTCCATGAGGAAGTTCTTACAAACTCAGGATTTCAATATGGTGGAAGTGAAAAAGTGACTTTCAGCCTCTCTAGAATACATCAGCATTTAACATACTTAATTCACTTCTTTATATATTTGTTTCCATGTCCATCTACCATACCCCACCATTCAGAATCCTATGCACATGGTCAGGCTATGTGTTTGTGCAATATTGAATTGCATCTGTTCCATACTAATAACTACACTAATGATGGATGTTTTCAGGGGGAGAAATATTCATCACATCGATTGCTTCGATCTGTGAAGAATCGATTTGGCTCCACAGATGAGGTATTCCATAGTCTGAGTCACAATACAACTCAACCTTTTATGGCCCTCTTTTCACAACTTCTGAGTTGTTTCTCTTAAAACATAACATGTAAACCAATGACACAAGCATGATAACTGTGTAATGCTGGGAAAAGAATTCTATGAATTTGAACCTTTAAGGAACACCTTTGACCTTATGGTTTCCGATATCATAGAATCAAAGTTATGTAAATACTATATCTTGACAATGAAATGTTACTTGTATTTCAGCTTGGAGTTTTCAAAATGTCACAAATAGGGTTGCAAGGAGTTTTAAATCCCAGCGAGATGTATTTAGCTGAGCAGCACTCTGATTCAGACTACCTAGCAGGGTTGGCTGTAACAGTGATTATGGATGGATCTCGAGCATTTCTCATTGAAGTTCAGGTATATATCTATTTTCTTGTTGTCATATACTAGGTCTTAGTTAATTTAGGACAGGCATTATCTACATTCTTTTGAATTTATTACAATTAAAAGTATTGTTTCTGAATCCAATCTACCACTAGATACAGTAAACATGTTTAGCACATAGTTATTAGAGGGCGCAAGGGACGTTAAGGTCAGCTCATGCAGACAAGAGGCGGGCAATGTTACAGGACTACACTGCACCTCTTACAACTATGGTTTAGCACATTATCTGATAAATGATTATAGAAGCTCGACTCTTGAAATTTCTCGTCTTTTATTGGATAATGTAGTATCAGTTGTCATTGGAATTTATAGTTGGAAATTGGAATGCACATTTTAGTGGTTTCCTAGCAATCTCTGGATTTTTATGAATAATAATTCTGATATATGAAACTTCTTTTTTTCTATTTATCTATATCAGATTCAATTATATTCCTGTAGGCATTATGCTCAGCTGGCTCATCAGTTGTCCGGCATTTAAATGGCGTTCAAGCTAGCAGAGCTGACATGATTATTTCAGTGAGTGGTTTTTCTCATTTTATCAATCACTTGGTGCTTGTTCAGTTGAGCTTTATCCTGTGATTTCAACTAAGTTTTGGAATATGGCTAGAATAATTCAGAGACTTAATGTAATGCCATTTAGAATGATGCATAATGTGTCATGATGTCATTGCTCTATTTCTGCTACACTTTTTTATAAATTTATTTTCAGAAGTTGTTTAGAATAGTAAGTCAATGATCTGACCATCTGCTCTTTGTGCAGGTTATTATAAAGCAAGCCGGTCTTAAGCTACAAGAGAATGTAATGATCTTTGCACTTAATCTGGGTTTCAGCTTTTTTGTTTCTTTGCATGTGTGCCGGCCCCCTTATGTACAAGTTTCTTTTCGTCATAGTTTGCATAAGCTTTGTATCTGTTCTAAATTTCTAATCTGGTTTCTTACTTCTGCTCTGCTTTGCTTTGTGACATAAGAAATTAAATACTACGGAGTATTACTTAAGAACCTTTAAGCAGATAGATTAACCTCTTCATGTTAATTGGTGTAATAGTATTAGTAGCTCATGTAACAGTTGTGAAAATTAAGGGAATGTCATCAAAACAATTTTTGGAATGACAAATTGTATCTCTAAATCCAAGCATTGGTAAAATTTGATGATTGCATGAAAGAATCTTATGATAAAAGCAGCAAAGTTTAGATTGTTGGTTTTATTTTTCTTTTTCCTTTTGTGGGTTCAACTTGTATAACTCTTTGCCAGAGTGTTCCTGCAATACTTTATTCCCTTATATCCTGTTATGATAGCTGAATTAGATTTACCGTATTATTTCATCTTATGATCTCCCATTTTCTTGGTAGGGTATCTTTCTCAATGTTATTAGTGGGGTAAGCCTGGCAGAGACAGCTGGTGATCTAGCAATAGCAGCCGCAATCTGCAGCAGGCACGTCTCTTAAATACCAAACGTGTCTAATTGTTTATCAATTGGTCATAATTGTTATTCATTGTCTGCAATTAGCATCAAAATACTTCCATAACTATGCTTAGCATTTCGCTTAATATGACATATTAATCGGTGTCGATTTCAGCTGTTAAAAGTTGTAGGCACTTCACAACTGCTTCCAGAAATTAAAATATGTTTTTTGAAGCTTGACTAAATGTTATTGTATTCTTCCAGCTTCTTGGAATTTCCCATACCCTATGGCGTAGCGTTCATTGCGGAAATTGGCCTTGCTGGTGAACTCCGTATGGTATGTAAAATTCACATCTCGTTTCAAACTACTACGCAATAACACCCGTGAAAAGATTTATTTGGAGAATTTTCACCCCCTCCCCAATAGGTACCCCAAGTGGAAAAAAGAATCAACACGCTGGCAAAGCTGGGATATAAGAAGTGTATTGTTCCCAAGTCGGCAGTGAAGTCTCTGTCAGATCCACAACCAGGAGGCATGGAGATTGTGGGATGTAAGAATCTGAAGGAGATGATTAACACTGTTTTCAGGAGAAGCTGATGATGATTATCTAATCAAGATACCCAGGCAGCTATTGTTGTCCCGTTTTACTGTTTATACCGTTGCTGTAAAATTTCCTACTGTCCATTCTTATGGACTGTATATTATGGTAACATACGCCCAACACTTGCTATTTTTGGTAATTAGTAACAGGTATCCCGTATGCCAATGTTTCAAGGGTGTTTGCTATTTTGCTTAGCTTAATTTTGTTTTTGATTTCCAATTTTTTTTTTTTCTAGGTTTGCCAAGCGTAGCTGAATGAATTATTTTCCCTTTGATTATTTATTTATTTTTTCACCAATAATGCCTAGCGTAGCTGTATGAATTTATTTTTCCCTTTGATTATTTACTCTTTTATATAACAATTTTAATTATTGTTTCTTTCCCTGCCAATCATTCTCTCTTTTCTTCCATAAATAAAATTTCATATATATACATTAAAAAAATTATATTCAAGTTTATTAACTATTTTTTTCACAATACAACATAATATGTACACTAGTAATATATTTAAAAATGTAATTTTTTTATTCTCAATTAGCTAAATGAAGATTTTTTTTGTTATAGATGAAAGGGAGCATTTTCAAATAAATTTGAGGGAGTATGTATTTTGCCTAGGTTCTTAACAAGGAGGGGTTAAACCTGTATTTTTGCATTTTCCAATTTTATTATCCGTCTTCCTAAACCCACATTCAACAGTAATAGCTGACCAAAAAACCTCCCACCATGCACCATCATCATCTTCGCCGCCTCTCTCCCTTCCTCCGCCGTGGGTTTGCCACCAAGTACACCGGAAAAGTCGTTACAACAACCAACAAAGGCCGCTCCTCCGCCATTGAAGTCTCCGTCACTCCTCCGACGCTCATATCCGACGTCCGCGGCTACCCTCTACCACGCCGTGAACTCATCTCCAAAGCTTCCAAAATCCTTCAATCTAAATCCTCACCGGACCCCTTCCTCGACCTCTCCGACTTTTTCCAAACCCTAAACGTAGCCCCAACGTCCTCCGAAGTCTCCGAAATCCTCAAATCCTTTAAATCCCCAACCCTAGCCCTCGATTTTTTCCACTTTTGCTCCTCTCATATCCCTAATTTCCGACACGATGCCTTCACTTACAACCGCATTTTGTTGATTCTCTCTAATTCATCTCTCCCTGAAAAAACTGATAAAATGAAGGAAATCATCAATTCGATGGACAAATTGGGGACAACAGGCAACATCTCCACCGTCAATATATTGATTGGCGCTTTTGATGGTGTTGATGGATTGGATAAATGTTTGGAGTTGTTGAAGAAATGGGGTTTGCAGATGACTTGTTATACTTACAAGTGTCTTCTGCAGGCGTACCTGAGAGCAAACGAGTTGAATCGAGCTTTGCAGGTTTATAGGGAAATACGGAGGAAAGGGTACAACCTGGATAGCTTCGGGTACAACATGCTTCTTCATGCGCTTGCTAAGGACGAAAAGGTTTGATTTTCCACCTAATTTGGAGGTTTTTCATGTTTTTAGATACTTCATGTGTATATAAGGTTTAACCTAGTTGAATTTTTTTGTATGGAGGATGCCTTATTTGTAGGGCACATAATGTGCTTGATTAATTTCCTTGATTCCTTCAAATGAATTTGTGACAAATCTTTGCGTTTTGAATATGTTCCCTGTCGATCAAACTGTAAATGTTTCCTCATCCACTAAATGTGTTTTAGGCTACATTTAAAAATGGATGCTGCATATGATCTTGAATAGTAGATTAGGGCTATGTTTTGCAGCTGAATTTTTTAATGAGTATGTGTAGTATAGTTCAAAACTTTTACTAATGTGATGTAGTATAGTTTTTGGGATGCTAAAAATGTGAGTCCTGTAGAATCTAATTGTCTGATATGTGCAGCTTCTTGTCAGGTTGATCAGGCCTACAAGGTCTTTGAAGACATGAAAAGGAAGCTTTGTGAACCTGATGAGTATACATTTACCATTTTAATAAGGATGAATGGGAAGTTGGGCAAATCCAAGGAGGCATTAGCTTTATTTGAGGAAATGCTATTAAAGGGTTGTAAACCTAATTCAATGGCTTACAATACTATGATCGAGGCATTGGTTAGGAGCAGAATGGCAGACAAATGTATGATTCTCTTCTCCAAGATGGTGGAGAATAATTGCAGACCTAATGAATTCACATACAGTCTCATTCTCAATGTCTTGGCTGCAGAAGGGCAGCTCGGTAGAATGGATGAGGTAGTGAAAGTGTCCAATAAATATATGAATAAATCAATCTATGCATACCTTGTGAGAATGCTGAGCAAATTAGGACATGCAAATGAAGCACATAGGTTGTTTTGCAATATGTGGTCTTTCCATGATACGGGAGATAGGGATGCATATCTCTCCATGTTGGAGAGTTTATGCAATGCTGGGAAAATCGTGGAGGCTATTGACATGTTGAGTAGAACTCATGAAAAGGGAATAATTACTGATACTTTCATGTACAACACTGTCTTTTCTGCCCTTGGCAAATCGAAGCAGATAGCCCATATTCTTGATCTACACGAGAAAATGAAACGAGATGGACCTACTCCGGATATTTTCACTTACAATATCTTGATTTCTAGTTTTGGTAGAGCTGGAAGAGTCGAGGAAGCTGTTAGAATTTTCGAAGAACTTGAGAATAGTGAATGCAGTCCAGATGTCGTATCTTACAACACATTGATTAATTGTCTGGGAAAAAATGGGGATCTTGATGAAGCCCACATGAAGTTCAAAGAGATGCAAGAGAAAGGTCTGAATCCTGATGTTGTCACATATAGTACATTGATAGAGTGCTTTGGTAAGACGGATAAAGTTGAGATGGCGTATAGCTTGTTTAATGAAATGCTTGCTGAAGGTTGTTGCCCTAATATAGTGACATACAATATCTTACTCGATTGTCTTGAAAAGTCGGGGAGAAGCGCAGAAGCTGTTGATTTTTATTCGAAACTTAAAGAACAGGGGTTGACTCCAGATTCGATCACGTATGCTATTCTTGAGAGAATACAGAGCGGTTCACAGAGAAGAATTCGGAGGCAGAATCCAATTACTGGTTGGGTAGTTAGCCCTTTAAGATGATACAGAATTATTGCCTGTAGATTATTTATAGTTTTGACCCCCAAAATGCTAATCGATTATACATCTCCGTGGGATCAAGTTTTCTATGCAGGCATACTACATTGTTATCGGATCCTCACAGAGTAGGAAGAAACTGGATTATTTGTGTTTAGTTTATGTGTTAATCTTCATCTGCTTCCAGATTCTGGGAACTCTTTTATTGTATTCTTCTCTTGTAGTAAGTTGTAAGATAGTGTTACGTTCGATCGAAACTATGATTGGAAATATTGAAGCTTGTTTTGCAATTCATAGTCACAAATATATCCATGAAATCATGCCGGCGCATTTTTTTTAAAATTTTATTATTCTTGTTATAATTATTTTATTATTATTTAAAAAAAATATTATTATTATAAGCAGTAGTATTTTTTTAATTTTACTCGAAAAATAATTTGAAAGTGAAATCTGAGAATAAATATCATGAGCCAAAGCTTTCACGACTCGGAGAATACAGATTGGTCACCCATGTTTCAATTGTTATTCTATTTCAATATTTAAAAATCGAATTTTAAAATTACCTAAATCCAAAGTAAACATCACCTTGTTGAACTAATCACTCACACTCACGTCCTGAAATAGCTTGATGAGAAAAAATGAGAGTTATTTGCAGGTTTAATATGATGTACTATATCTTGAAAGAACGAAATGATAGGATGTGAAAGAGAAGAGGGATGCACCACTGTAGGTCCCTAAGTTGAGTTAATATCAAGGGAAGCTAAAGAAAATGTCTAGAGGGGGGTGAATAGACTTTTCTAAAATCTTTCGATATATCAGAATTACACTGTGCGGAAAACGAAATTAACAATGAGCCCAATTAAAGTTTATACTCAACTTAATTCGAGAACTCTGTTTTATGTATACTCAACTAGTCTAGATCAGTTATGTAATTCAATCAACTAAACAATTAATCAATTAAACAACAAACAAAAAAAAAAACAGTAAAGTAAATCGAACACGAGATTTATAGTGGTTCGACAACTTGTCTACATCCACTCTCACAAACCCAGTTGTGAAATTCTTATTAACTCGTCCAATGGAGCAATATGTTCTTGTGGCTTTAAGTCCCAAGAAATAAGACTACCAAGTGCCTCTTCGATCTTACTAGCTATTTTACAAGTAACTAGCAACTTGAAAACAACAAAAATTAAAACTTCTCTTCCGTTCACTAGTAGCCTTCTGATCTTCACTTGTCTTGTGTAACTTTACTTTCTGAACTTCAATCTCTGAGAGAAAACTTCACTTGAATCTTCAACAATGCTTGCAGTATCAATATCTCAGTAATCAGTATCTCAATTATCAGTAGTCAGTAGTCCTCAAATGATAAACTTCTTCAAGTATTTATACACTTCGAACTTCAAGAACTTAGGTAGTTGTAACCAACCTTTCTTGATAACTGATTTCAACTGAATCTTCTTATCCATAAACGCGTTTCTTGTTATGAATTAGTTATTCCATAACTAACTTCTTCATCCTTATCTTTCACGCGTATTTGTAACTAACTTCATGATAACTTGTCTTGTGTAGTCTAGTAGATGCACTTGACTTGTAGTCCACCTGTCTTGAGTAGTAGACTGGTCTTCTCTTCTTGTGCAGTAGACTTCTAATAGAACTAATCTAGTCCTATCCTCTAACAAGACTATTACATTACATTAAGCTTTTATAACAAAGCTTAGTCAACTTATAACTATACAATGAATCTATCTATTACATATAAAAAACATGAGCTCTATACAATAATTATAGCTCAATAACAATCTAACATATACAATCAAATATGAAGTACTTATACATCGTACTTATCTTTCAATAATACTTGTATTATAAAACTGTACTTGTCTTGTGAATTCTACTGATCTGTACAAGATGACTTCAACTCAACTAGACTAGATCAATCAATACTTAGAAAATATTCAAGTCTTCTTTTGGCTTATCAAAACTTCATCTTTTATCTTTTATTCATCATTTAGGACTTGTTCTAGGATTCATATCCCAACAATTTCCCCCTTTTTGATGAAGCCAAAACTACTTGAATCTTTTCTCATTAGTAGACTAGTTAAGTAGTTACCTTGTCTTTTAACATCAAATAGTACTTATCTTTCATTCATTCAAAATAGATCAGTAGATTACACATAATTTGAATAACAAAATATCAGAGCAAAAACAAACAACTAACTTTCAAACAAACAAAAAAAACTAATCTGAAAGAGTACCTCCTTCTGGGTTTGGAACACAGAATGCATCAAGGAGTCTCTTGTGAATTAGACTGACATGATCTTCATCTTCAATCTTCTCTTTATCTAGCAGCTCTTCTTCGAACTTCTTGATTTGATTAACATCAACCCTTTTTCCTGAGCTTGTCATGGGACATTTCCATTTAGGAAATTCAGGAACAAGAATGTTGAAATTAGCACTAGCAGAAATCCTTAGGATTAAATGCCATAACTTCCTGTGTTGTCCTTCCATGAACCTGTCAAATAAAGAGTATAATTCATCTTGGCTTTCAGCATCACCATATTTCCTGATGATCCAATGATCAAGTTCCCATTGACTCTTCACTTCAATCCATTCAGCTCTATGCTCATTATCTATGAAGTGATCAATGAACTTGTCTTCCATCTTGTCTTCATCAGCTTTTAACTTCTGTAGCCTTTCAATATGTTTCGTAATTTTCTTCTTGCTTGCATAATGAATCTCATCATCTGCAATTCTTTGTTTCTTCTCAACTACAGCAGTAGCAGTAGGTTCTTCAATACTCAGCTTCCTCTTAACTCGTTTGGTCTGAATCTCTGCTTCAGGAGACGATGCAATAGCTTTACCTTTCTCTAATCTTTTCTGCTTTTCAGTTTCAGCATGCTCTAGATCTGCCTTCTTCACTAATCTGCCTCTCTTAGGCCTTCTTAGTTCTTCAATTGCAATAGCAGCAGCTTTCATCTCCGGTTCAGTACTAGCAGATTTTACAACTATATCTTCAATTTTACTTGTCTCTTCCCCCTTTTTGGCTTCATCACTTGCCTTAAGAGTGAAAAGAGAAGTAAAGCGAGTCATTTCTTCCTTCAAAGCTTCCTTCATTGCTTCAGCAGCTGACTCAATGTGCTTCTGATGCGATTCCGCATAACTCATCTTGTCTAAGCGAACAGTAACTATTTCCAACTTTTGTGTACAGGAAACTAGTTCATCTTTCAATTGAGTAGCCGTCTGTCTAAGAAGAGTATTCTGTTCAGTCAACTCATGTAGAACAACCCGAGAACGCACCAACTGATCTTGTGCTTCCCTTCTTTGTTCATCAGCAATGGCAACTTTAACACTGTAGAGTCTCTCCATTTCGCTTGACTCTTCTGCTAGCGATCGAGCAAAAGAGATTGATCTCTTTTCTGAAACATCAACTTGTTTCTTCAGAAAATCTTCAACTTGAGCAAACAGCTCTTCTCGGAAAGTCGAGTCCATCTTGTTGATCTCACCAACAAATAAGTCTCTGGATTGGTCAACAAGTGACTGATTCTGTGCAATTAGCACATCCTTCATTTTCAAGTTCAAGAACTCGTCTATGGCAGTATGAACAACACTTCTCAGATCAGTCTTTAAATCATCCAGAAATCTGTCTGGCACAGCTTGAGTAGTACTGGAAGTTCCAACAACATTATCAACGGCTTTGAGTTCTTCTTCATCAAACATCTCAGCATCCAAAAACTCATCATCTTCTTTACCAAGCATGAGTGAGTCGACTTCATCTTCATCACTTTCAACAATTTCTTCCAATTGGTCTGAAGTCTGGACTGCTATCTCAGCTACTTCTGGCTTGATCTCGTCTTCCACCAGATCAGTCTGGGTTCCGACGTCAAAAGCAAATACATCCTCAATAACACCATCTGGAATATTCAGAAGCTTCTTGACTAGATCAACCAGGGCTTTGCGAGGGAATAGCTCGGAGTGATCTTTAACTCCACTATTTTCTTTTTGTTCCATCTCCCAATCCATAAAATTGGAGATTCCGCCCATGCCTTGAATGACTTCAAAAAGATCATCCGTAGAAGACTTCTTCAAAGCGAACCATGTGCAAATCCGGACTAGCTTTTCAAACTGTTCCGAAACTGTGTCGATGTCAAGAGTTGAGAGCGTCTTCTTAAGATTTCTTGAAACTCGAGCACGAATCCTCTTCTCCCGTAGACACATTGGATAATACACTAGGGATTCAAATCTAACAACAGACGGGTCCTGAGTAGATGGGGTCTCTAACTCAGCTGTTGCAGTGGCAACTGGCGTCTTGTCTGAAGTAGATGGGTTGGGGGGTTCACCATATTCTGGTGAGGGAGAGGGAGTAAAGGCTGTGGTTTCTGTGTGCTTTGATGTGGTTTGGTCAGGTATGACAACTGTAGGAGTATCAGTTGTATCTTGTTTGGGAGTGATTTGGGGATGACTGGCTCTAAGCGGTAATGCCGCCAGTACATGTGAGGTTGAGGATAAAGGACGAGGCCTAGATCGATGTGATCTAGCCTTGGTTCGAACAGTAGAGAGAGAGAGAGAGGGAATTGACAAAGCTTGTGAAGAGGTACCAACCTGGTGACTCGACTCTTCTGGTGGAGGTGGGGTTCCAACTCTCACAAGAGTATACATCTCAGGTACTTGATCACTCGACTCCTCCTCTTGATTTGACTCATCATCCGATTGAGTCTTCTCCGAGTCGTCTGCACTGGACTCAGCTTCCTTAGACCCGGCTTGTGAAGAGCTATCCGAATCCGCATATGGCAACACTTCAGATTCATCAAATTGAACCTGTCTAGGAGCAGCTGGCCTTCCAGCAACCTGCTTCTTCAGAGCCTCTTTCTTTAGATAGAACTTAAGAGGATGAAACGGCTTTCCCTTGCTCCAAGTAGTCTTGTTGGGCATCAACAGTGGGAGTAATATGCTCAGCTTGTTTCCATATCCAACTGCTTGAGAGACTACCCAGTTCCGAGTATCAACATCCACCCTGACACTTCTTTCGAAGTGCATCATCCTGTCAGCTATTAACTTAAACCAATTACCCTCAGTAATTCCATCATAGATAGCTGCCATAATCCTTGTTTTGACCTGGGTGACTGAGTCAAAAGACCCAGTGGCACATAGAAGCATCTTGCTAGCTATGTCCAGTAGAGTGCGATATTTTTCTAGGAGCTCACCCTTCTTGGCTGTAATAGCTTTACCATCTGGTTTCAGCTTCATCTTCCTTCCACAGAAAATGCTTAAATATCTCATCTCTTGCCCTTCCGCATACTTCTCCACATCAATCGTTCCGATGGGCAACCTCAGTCTTTCAAAAAGAGCTTCACGAGTGATTTCCACTCGATTTGAACCGATAAAAGATTCGATGACATCTCCTCTTCTGCTGGCATTAGCATAGAATTCCAGAACCTCCTCTTCCAGAACAACCTTAGGAAATGCCTCCAAATAGGGTTTTAGCCCGCATCTTGTGCACTTGGTCAGAATTTCTTCATTTCCGACTGTGTGATTTCCACCAAAAAACAGGGATGGTTCAACATGCACCTTGTTGTCATTAATGTATCTGCCTAGATCAAACGGTGCCTGTATGCTGGTACTAACATCGAAGATAGATCGAATCGACATGTTAAAAGATTTGTAATGAACACAAACAACGAATTATGCAGGAAATCACTGTTAGGCGAGTAGAGGAGTTATGAAAAATGTGAGGCAAGACGTGTGCAAGTGTTGGGTTTTGTTTAAAACTGAATTTTTGATCCAACGGTCAAGATTGAAAAATTAGATCCAACGGTTGAGACCTTTGGCATTCGGTTACGGAACCGAGACAAAAAATTGTGAATTGATTTTGTACAAATTGAAATCCGCCTCTCTTATTTGCAAAATTAAAGAGTGTACTCATCTGACCTATCTAGGTCGTGTTTTGGCATGAATTGAATGTGTACACCTCATTAACTAGTGGTGTATAAATCCAATTCTAGGATTTCCAAATTTTTAACACAATCACATTACTTTAACATCGTTAATTTGTTTCGAGTAAACACTTAAACACATATCCTTTTTAAATCAAAGAAAACTTAGCTTGTCTGTTCGAGTCCATCCAGAACAGATGAGTAGGACTAAGCTTCATAAGGCGAGTAGGAATAATGGCACAAGACGAGTAGTCTTATGTCCACCAGATGAGTTCCCCCTTCGACTGTGCGTATCTGTCTGAACGTCGAACAGCTTTATGTACCTGTCTTATTTAGTACGGCAGATAGTCGAGTAGAATATATAGAATGAATATCAATTTAAATCAATGACCAAGGTTCAAACAAGATGACTGTTACCAAATTAAAGAGTCAACACAAGGATTTTTAAGAAATCAAAGATTCCCCCTTAAATGTTTATTCCCTTAGTATTACCCTCAGCTTTACCAGCTTCCTCATCGGGTTGTTTGGTCAACTTGTCTGACCTTGTATACCTGTCTGTTGAGTGAGTAGATGAGTGCTCTGTGCCTTTTGTGGTAACTTGTCTATTTCTCCTTTCTTCTTAGGACGGTACCTGTCTGGTTAGTACATTGCTATATACTAGTAGGATCAAGATCAATTAGTCCTAGACTAATGCATAATTCATGAAATCGGGCCTCAGCTAATGGTTTTGTGAAAATATCAGCTCTTTGAAAATCAGTATGAATCTTTTCCATGCGAATATCCTTCTTTTCTACATGATCACGTATGAAATGGTGTTTCACATCAACATGCTTACAACGTGTGTGCAGAACAGGATTTTGTGTAATGGCAATAGCACTATTACTATCACAGAATATTGGAACATTTGATTCACAAATATTATAATCTCTAAGCTGTTGAATAAGCCATAATAATTGACTACAACAACTACCAGCAGCCATGTACTCGGCTTCAGTAGTAGAGGTAGCAACACTTGTCTGCTTTTTCGAAAACCATGAAATGAGTTTTGTGCCTAAGAATTGACAAGAACCAGATGTAGATTTCCTATCTATTCTACAACCACCAAAATCAGAATTAGAGTAGCCACTTAGAGATAGATCATCATTTGAAGGATACCATATACCACGATTGATGGTTCCTTTCAAATATTTCAAAATCCTTTTAGTGGTTTCCATATGACTCTCTTTTGGATTGGCTTGAAAACGAGCACATACACCAACAGAAAATGCAATATCAGGTCTACTAGCAGTCAAGTAGAGTAATGAACCAATAAGACCACGGTAATGAGTTTGATCAGTACATTTACCATTCTCGTCTGGATCCATCCTGTAAGTAGGTTGCATAGGTACTCCAGAAGATTTACATGTTTTAATACCATACTTGTCTAGTAGATTACGAGTATATTTTGCTTGATTTATGAAAATCCCTTCTGGGGTCTGTTTTACTTGAAGTCCAAGAAAGTAGTTCATTTCACCCATCATAGACATCTCAAATTTAATTTGCATGAGTGTTGAGAAACTTTCACTCAGCTTTTTGTTAGGTGAACCAAAAATGATGTCATCTACGTAAATTTGGACGAGTAAAATGTCTTTCCCTTCTTGTCTTCTAAACAAGGTTCTATCTACCTTGCCTTTAGTAAATCCATTTTCTAATAGAAATTGAGAAAGAGTATCGTACCAGGCTCTTGGAGCTTGTTTTAGTCCATATAAGGCCTTCTTTAATCTGTATACCTGGTTACCTTTGACTTCGAAACCTGGGGGTTGTTCAACATACACTTCTTCCGCAAGAATACCGTTAAGAAATGCACTTTTAACATCCATTTGATATACAGTAAATTTCATGTAAGCAGCATATGCAAGGAACAATCGAATGGCTTCTAGTGTAGCAACAGGAGCATATGTTTCATCATAGTCTATGCCTTCAGCTTGTGAATAGCCTTGGGCGACTAGTCTAGCCTTATTACGAACAACTACATCATTCTCATCTTTCTTATTCTTGAAAATCCATCGAGTGCCAACTACATTATGATGTTTCGGTCTATCGACAAGTTCCCAGACGTCGTTTCGAACAAACTGATTCAACTCGTCTTGCATAGCAATGATCCAATTACTATCAGCCAATGCTTCATTAATGGTTTTAGGCTCGATAGATGAGAGGAAACAACACCAGCAAAACAGAGATGGACTAGATTGTTCTTGCGACTCAAAGAGTTGTCGTCTAGTCTTAACACCAACAGTAGAGTCACCAATAATATTTTCAGTATTATGCGCTAATTTCCATGTATTTCTATTCTTAACAATAGTACTATCATCTATATCATGTACAGCATCATGCATGTCAACATCATTATCATCAGAAGATTTAATGGGAGTAGACGAGTCGACTAGTTTAGGCATGTCAACTGGTCTAGTAGAGTTACCTTGAGCACTTACCTTCTTCTGGTCATCTGACTCAAGAGCTTTCATGAATGGATTGTATGCTTGAACGGATTCATATACCTCTGAGTCTTTGTCAGATTCGACAGTTAGCTCAGTAACTTTCTCACTGATCTTGTTGGTAGATGAGTCCTGTTGAGATTCTTCGAAAACCACATGTGGTGTTTCTTCCACACAAAGGGTTGAGTAGTTGAATACTCTAAATGCTTTGCTAGTCGAGGAGTATCCTAAGAATATCCCCTCGTCTGCTTTAGCATCAAATGCATTCAACTTGTTTTTTCCATTGTTATGGATGAAACATTTGCATCCAAATATATGAAAATATGACACTCTGGGTTTTCTACCTTTCCATACCTCATAGGGCGTCTTACCTAGTGCTTTATTGATAGCACTTCTATTTTGTGAGTGGCATGCAGTATTGATGGCTTCTGCCCAAAATTTCTGAGGCGTATTATACTCTGTCAACATGGTCCTGCAGGCCTCCTTAAGAGTTCTGTTCCTTCGTTCTGCTACTCCATTTTGCTGTGGTGTCCTAGCTGCACTAGTAAGGTGCTGGATGCCACGCTTAGAACAAAATTCTTTAATATAGCAGTTAATGAATTCAGTACCCTTGTCACTACGGATCTTGACAATTGACTGATTCTTCTCAACCTGTAACTTCTTCAACAGATCAGGCAGAAGTGTTTGTGTATCACTCTTCTTGTGTAAGAAGACTACCCAAGTGAACTTAGAATAGTCGTCTACCACAACAAGTGTGTACCTTCTACCGTTCAAAGTTGGAGGAGTTATTGGGCCATGTAAGTCCATATGTAGAAGTTCAAGAACTCTACTGGTTGAGAGGGATGGAATAGATTTAAAAGAACCCTTTACCTGTTTACCTTTTTGACAGGACGTGCATACATGTGACTTATAGTAGACTTCATTGGGAATACCTTCCACAAGGTAGTCTCTGGCTATCTTATTAAGAACCTTAAAGTTTAGATGACAGAGGCGTCTATGCCAGAGCCAGCCAAGTTCTTTAGGATTCTTAGTAAGTAGACAGGTGTCCCTCGGACAACTGTTCCAGTTTACTATGTACACACTTCCTTGTCTAATGCCGACCAGTAAGACTGTGTGTGTCTTTTTGTCAATGATTTCACATTTCTGACTCTTGAACTGCACCTTGTATCCACGATCACAAAATTGTGAAACAGAGAGTAAATTGTATTTCAAGCCTTCAACATAAGAAACATCTTGAATCTCTATGTCTCCATTCTGAATGTAACCAAATCCTTTAGTAACAGCAATGGAGCTATCACCAAATATCACTTTTGGTCCTTCTTGCTCATGGTAGTTTGATAAGAGAGTCTTGGTACCAGTCATGTGGTGCGAACAACCACTGTCTATGTACCAAGTTTCTCCTGTTGAACCACCTTTCTTGTATAGATCGAGTCGACCCTACAACAGATGATATTTCATAATTTAGGTACCCTCCTTGTTTATTGGGGTCCTGGGGGGTTAGTCGAGTTCAATGGAATCCAAATGTACATTGGAGTCCTGACAAGTTTGATCTTCTGAGCTTACGACCATATTTGTTGCAAAATAAGACCTTGTTGTCCTTATCTGACCTATCAGTTGAGTTCGGGTCTACTCTTTGGAGATAGCCTTTTGACTTAATCTCTACTTGAGCAGGCACTTGTCTATGATAGTCAGAGTAAGGTTTGTATGCATTAGGTCCATACGGTTTATAGACATGTTTAGGTCTTTCTTCTCCTTTGATATCATATGACAAAGGTGGAGGATATAGAACAGCTTGTGTACGATATTTTGGACCTTCCTGTCTGGGTCTAGACGAGTAGAGTTGAGACTGCCTTATGAAAGGAGGTCTAGACTCTTGTCGTCTAGTTTGTACTAGTTTAGTACTCGTCTCCTCAGGATACCAATCCTCGTATCTGACCTGATTTGGTCGTCCACGATTCCTAGTCCTTTGTTGACTTGTCTTAAACGGAACAGGCTTGTTGTTAACTTTCTTTTTACCTCCCTTGGTATTTGGAATGTTAACTTGAGCTTGTTTTGGTACAGTACCTTTAGTTGGAGTGTCAATATCGTATATCATTGGTTCTTTTCCTTTATCATTAGTCAAAGAGCTTGAGATGAAAATAGTAGGGTTCTTAGGAACTTGAGTAGACGAGCTGGGTGTCTCAGCACCTATGCCTGTCTTGTCAGCAGGAGCCCTATACCTATCTGACAATTCAAGGTTAACCTTAGATGAGTTAACCAGGTCAGTAAGTTTAAGGTCTAGAGTGACAACCTCGGTTTCTAAGAACTTATTACGTTCTTCAAGCTTTTTGAACTTGCTTTGTAAAACATTGAATTCATGTTTCTCAGTAGCATGTGTCTTAAGTAGGTCTTGATACAACTTGTCTGTTAATGCACACTTGTCTTTGAGTTGTCTCAACTCTTCTTGCAAGCGTTCATTTAGGACTGTTATATTAGGATCTACTTTAGACTGAGCTTCCTTAAGATCGATGATTTCTTGTCTTAAGATGATGTTTTCGTCACTGACTTCAATGAATGCCTTGTTGGCAAGTAGGAGGTCGTCTTCAACTGCACTAGTAGAGTGCTGAAGACTACTCCCTACTTTGCTACTGGCAGTGTCACTTTCATCAGAATCTGATTCATCACATGATTGAAAGGAAGTAGCAGATGATACCTCTTGGTCGATTTTAGCCATGAAGCATAGACCATCATCTACTATGAAAGCTTCATCGTGATCTGGTTCAGTCGGGTAGCTAGATGAGGATGATGGCAACTCGTCTGAGTCAGAGTCATCATTGGCCATCATTGCCTTCTTACCACGGTTGTATCTTCTTTCCCTTCGTGCTTTGCGTTCTTCTCGATCATCGGTACTCAGGTCTGGACATTCATATATGTAGTGACCTGGCTTCTCACAGTTATAGCACAAGATATCATTAGTAGCCTTTTTAATAGGAGAGTTGTTCCTTCGTTTATCACGTCTATCAGAACGAGTAATCTTCCTACCATCAGACTCTCTATCTTGTCTGTTACCTTTCGAGACTTCGTCTCTCCTTTCGGACGAGTTTCGGTCTCGTCTGGTCTCAGACGAGTTCTTAGAAGCAGACCCTCTATGCTCTCTATAGAACTTCTTATATCTTCCGAAACGTTTATTCAGCCTATCAAACTTTCTAACCATGAGGCTTACCTGATCCTTCAGACTGAGATCAGTATCTATCTCGTCTTTAACAGAAGCAGACCTAGTCTTAGTCTTAGACCTGTCTATCTTAGACGAACTAGCCTTAAAAGCAACGTTCTTAGATACAGCATGTTCTCTGTCACTACTTACTATGGGTTCATCTTCGTCTAGATCAAACTCATGAGCCTTTAGAGTTTGAAACATAGTCTCTGCTGTCCATACGTCTATATCTTGGGTATTCTTAACAAGCATTTTTACCATCTTCCATCGACTATCAAGGCTTTTGAGAATCCTAAGATTGATTTCTCGTGGAGTATAAGATTTACCAAGGACTTCCAAGTCATTCATGATTTTAGTAAAACGAGTATCCAACTGGTCTATTGTTTCACCAGCTTTCATATGAAATGATTCGAATCTTTGGACTGCAGTAGAAAGCTTGCTTTCTTTGATTAGGGATGTCCCTTCACAAATGATAGCTAAGCGATCCCACATTTCTTTGGCAGTTTTACATTTTAACACTTTTCCCAGATACTCGTTAGGAAGAGTGTGTAAGATGTAATTCTTGGCCAAGCTATCCAAATTATTCTGTCTCATTTCTTCAGAGGTTAGTTCTGACCTTGGTTTCTTGACGAGAGTACCCACTGGTTGATTTGGATCAAGGGCAGCAGTATTGGGGATCATGGTCACAATTGGACCTTCAGTGACGACGGAGATCATTAAGTCGTGAGTGGAGCTGAAGATGGCTTCCATCCTTAGCTTCCAATAGTCGTAGTCTTGTACCTGGAACTTAGGTAGCTTGTTAGCGTTGATCTCAAGAGACATGATTTCAAGAAATAAGTGCTAAGTAGAGTTATGATCAAGAATAACAGATAAGTCAAGAACAGGAAGCACGAAAACAGATGTTACAAGAATATGATCAAGAACACGTATACAAGAACAATCAAGGACCAAGACTTCACCCTAAGTCTTAAGTCGGTTATCAAGAAACAGCAGTTCGTAAACTACTGCTCTGATACCACTTGTAGGTCCCTAAGTTGAGTTAATATCGAGGGAAGCTAAAGAAAATGTCTAGAGGGGGGTGAATAGACTTTTCTAAAATCTTTCGATATATCAGAATTACACTGTGCGGAAAACGAAATTAACAATGAGCCCAATTAAAGTTTATACTCAACTTAATTCGAGAACTCTGTTTTATGTATACTCAACTAGTCTAGATCAGTTATGTAATTCAATCAACTAAACAATTAATCAATTAAACAACAAACAAAAAAAAAAAAACAGTAAAGTAAATCGAACACGAGATTTATAGTGGTTCGACAACTTGTCTACATCCACTCTCACAAACCCAGTTGTGAAATTCTTATTAACTCGTCCAATTGAGCAATATGTTCTTGTGGCTTTAAGTCCCAAGAAATAAGACTTAGATCTTTTCGATAACACTACCAAGTGCCTCTTCGATCTTACTAGCTATTTTACAAGTAACTAGCAACTTGAAACAACAAAAATTAAAACTTCTCTTCCGTTCAGTAGTAGCCTTCTGATCTTCACTTGTCTTGTGTAGCTTTACTTTCTGAACTTCAATCTCTGAGAGAAAACTTCACTTGAATCTTCAACAATGCTTGCAGTATCAATATCTCAGTAATCAGTATCTCAATTATCAGTAGTCAGTAGTCCTCAAATGATAAACTTCTTCAAGTATTTATACACTTCGAACTTCAAGAACTTAGGTAGTTGTAACCAACCTTTCTTGATAACTGATTTCAACTGAATCTTCTTATCCATAAACGCGTTTCTTGTTATGAATTAGTTATTCCATAACTAACTTCTTCATCCTTATCTTTCACGCGTATTTGTAACTAACTTCATGATAACTTGTCTTGTGTAGTCTAGTAGATGCACTTGACTTGTAGTCCACCTGTCTTGAGTAGTAGACTGGTCTTCTCTTCTTGTGCAGTAGACTTCTAATAGAACTAATCTAGTCCTATCCTCTAACAAGACTATTACATTACATTAAGCTTTTATAACAAAGCTTAGTCAACTTATAACTATACAATGAATCTATCTATTACATATAAAAAACATGAGCTCTATACAATAATTATAGCTCAATAACAATCTAACATATACAATCAAATATGAAGTACTTATACATCGTACTTATCTTTCAATAATACTTGTATTATAAAACTGTACTTGTCTTGTGAATTCTACTGATCTGTACAAGATGACTTCAACTCAACTAGACTAGATCAATCAATACTTAGAAAATATTCAAGTCTTCTTTTGGCTTATCAAAACTTCATCTTTTATCTTTTATTCATCATTTAGGACTTGTTCTAGAATTCATATCCCAACAACCACGAACTAGTGTGCAGCAGTGGGGCTGTAAAGTGTAGCATGCACCGCCGCCTAGGGCTGTGAAAATCAATGTTGACGGTGCATTTTTTCAAAGGAGTGTTTCAGAAATTGGTTTTGGCAATGCATATGATTGCCCACGATGAAGCTGGTGATTTTGTCGTTAAAAAATTGTACTCGCTAATTTTGTAATGAAAATGCATGAAGCACTATCATGGATTAAGGAATTGAGGTTTGAACGGATGATAACAGAAGTTGATTCAAAATTTGTACATGACGCTTTCAACTAGGTCACGAGATTGAATTATGTGTTTGAAATTTTTATAAGGACGTGTAAGCGAGTTGTGAAACATATATCTTATTGCTCTATTAGTTTGGTTGAGATGCTAATAGTAAAGTGCATCACTTGGCTAGGAATGCGAGCAATCCTTCTCTTCATTGTTGGGTTGAACTTCACAATTTTGTGAATAGCCTTCTCGATGTGAGTTGCTCGTACTAATAAATTATTTCCTTTACACAAAAAAAATAAAAAAAAATTCTCAAACACAGAACTACTGAAATTATGTTGCACCATTACTTCATTTATGAAACATTATGAGTTTAAATTTTTTATGTACTCCTTTCGTTTTAAAAAGATAGTGCATTATTCTTTTGTCTTAATTCACTTTCTTCTTACTTTAATATTTTTGTCCTAAACATCCTTATTTAATAATTATTGTAATTAATTAATAATTTTATTCATTAACATTAAATAAAAATATAAGAGGAATGTAAGAATAATTAATTTTATATACCTAAAATAGTTTTTATTAATTTGTACAAAAAAGAAAAGTAAGCTATCTTTCTTAGTTGGACTTGGGAGACTATTGTGGTTTGAACGGTTCTGTCTATGAAATAATTTTTCAAAGATTTTAACGACTCCAGTATTTATTGTGTGTGTGGGTGTGGCTTCCAATTAAGAAAATCACTTTCACTTGTAATTTATTCACATTCTAAATTGTGATTTGCATAAATTGCATCTCACCTGTTTTTTTTTTCAAGCGTGGAAACCCCAGAATCAGGCATCTCCAATTATAGCCCCTGGGATGTAAAATATATCTCTTCTCACCTAGTATCCTTATTCATGAAGATAATCAATTCGGTCGTTGTGGTCGGACTCTATTATGAATTTCTGACCACATTCTCTAACTGATTTTTCACTTCATGCCCTTTTTAATACTCCTCATATTAGATGAGCACCCACGTATTACGCGGAGAAAGTCAATAAAAATAAACATTTATATTATATAATTAAATAATTTTATAATATAAATTCTAAATAAAAAAATTAGAAGTATTGAGTTTTTTAATACAACCTTTAATAAATGTGAAAATAACTTTAAGAAAAAATAATTATAAAATTTCGGACACAAACAATTTAAATAATATTAAAATAACTCTTAATAAATTGTAAGTCAACATTAAATATGAACCACGACACCTAAATAAATAAATAAATATTTTGGTTAATTACAAAATAAATCACAACTTTTTCCAATCTAATCTAAACTTTAAGATAATGGGCTAGTCTTGTATGAAATATTGCATATATGCATTTCAGTCATTCACACACATATTCTTTATAAATACACCCACAAACTTAATTCACACACAAATTTTTTATAAATACACCAACAAACTTAATTCACACACACATTATTTATAAATACACCAAAAAACTTAATTCACACACACATTCTTTATAAATACACCCACTGACAGCTTAATTCGAAAATTTTAATCCGTTTATTTTACTCGTTTCTGTGATTTTTTTATCTTTTATTTTATTGTCGAACGCGGGATATTAAATGTAGTAATTCAAATTGTAATATGTAGTAATACACATTATTTTATGTAGTAATAACACAAACAATTTATATAATAATACAAATTCTTTTATTTAGTAACACGTTTTTTCTAGTGTTTTTATTGATGTAGTAACTCACATTATAATATGTAGTAACATATATTATCGAATGTAGTAAACACAATAATCATGTTGTAATACAAAATGTTTTATTGTAGGATGATGCGAAAAATATTAGATCATTTGATAAAGTTACATATAGTAACAAACGTCTATTCAATGTAGTAATTCAAACTGTAGTATGTAGTAACATATAATTTTTTATGTCGTAAAACAAATTATTACATGTAGTAATAACACAATTTTATATAGTAATATTGATTCTTTTATATTTTTTTTATTGATTAAGTAACCCACATTATAATATATAGTATCATATATTATTACATTTAGTAAGATATATTATTGCACGTAATACAAAATAACATTGACCCATAATGATTAGTATTAAAGAATATTTAAATAAATATAAAATATTTAAGGATTAAGATCATCGTAAATTGCAGCGTCCGACCGCGGCCTGAGGTGATCGAAAACTGCTCGGAGAAGATGACCTTATTCAATTTTTGTCAGTGGGTGCATTTATAAAAAATATGGGTGTGAATTGAGCTGTCAGTGGGTGTATTTAGAAAAAATGTGTGTGTGAATTAAGTTTGTGGGTGTATTTATAAAAAATGTGTGTGAATTAAGCTTGTGGGTGTATTTATAAAGAATATGTGTGTGAATAACTGAAATGCATGTATGCAATATTGCATATAAGTTTTTGTGTAAGATAATTGAAAATAAATCATAAACTTTAAATATTGTTGCAATTTAGACTTTTTAACAATTTTAATTGTGTTTAAATCTAATCTAATTTAGACTCTTTACCGACATAACAACACTTTAATGAAACAATATTATTTTTTAATCGGGTCTAATTTTAAAACGTTTGATTCAAAGAAAAATAAGGTTTCTATTGGAGAGGCAAAATGGCAATTTGTCTCCATTTTCCTCCCAATGCCAACTCAAATTGTGTGGCAAATTGCCACAAATCAATTTTAGTGGCAAATTTGCCACTTAACTTAAATATGGTGGCAAATATTTTTTGCCTTTTTTAAAATTTTATAACTTCTATGTTGTCTCATTGTTTTATAAATTTATTATTTTATTGTTTTATGAAACACACTCAAGTAAATTACTGTTTTATGAGTTTTTTTTATGTAAATTAATTTTTAAATTTGTAATTAATAATTTAAATGTAAATATGAAATTATATATCTTATTATAAACAAATATTTGATAAAATGAAAAATAAAAAAGATAAGATTAAGAATGTTTTAAGAAAATATTTTAATTTAGTTAAAATTTGAGTTAAATGGTTGTAGATGATTTTACTGTTTGACTCAAATTTGGTGGTAAATTGAAGATTTTGGTGGCAATTTGAGTCCAAGGGTTGGAGATGGCCTAAGAAGTCCAATATGCAACAAAATTTAAAGTTGGTGATTTATTTGCAATTATTTAAAGGTTTAGATTATGCTGCAAATAAGCAAAATGTCGTGATTTAATTTGCAATCAACCCTTTTTAAAATTAACAACTTCATTAAATTATGACACATAAGTAAAATTAACCACAAAATGACACATTATCAATTTAAACTCCCCTATTAGTATGTAAGGGGATTATATATTATAGAAATAGTGTATATAACAAATTTGTTAATCTTGTAAAATAATATAATTATTTATATAATAAATATATTTAAATAAAACATATGTATAATACGTTTTAGATATATATTTTATAACTCTATTTTTTAAATACATTAAACTTAAAAATTTAAAATATTTGTTGAAAAAAATTAGATGAGATATAAGATAGAAGTAATTATAAAATAAAATTTAATAACTAATTAAATAAATAATTGTACATGTTAATAAAAACGCGTTTTAGATTGTATTTTACTCAAAAATACATTAAATTGTTTAAAAATAAATCAAACTAAAGAACAAAATGAATACTACAATAAAGTTAAGTAAATTAAATAAAAATTAATTTAATTAGTCAATATTAATATAATAAGAATTTCAACATTTCATACAACCACAAATAAATAAAAAAATAGGAAGAAAATTTAATACTCCCTCCGTCCAATTTTATTATGCCCACTTCTCCGGGCACGGGATTTAATGAATATTGATTAGTTTATTCATAAAGTAGATAAGTCGAGAGTATGATAAGGTATTGTGGGGTCCATTTATAAATAAATTATTGTTTATAAATAAAGTGAATGACAAAGTGAGTAAATAAGTGATGTTAGGAGGGTAGAGATAAAGTAGTATGAATAGTATTATTTCCAAAAAGGGTATGTACATAATAAAATTGGACAAACAAAAAAGGAAAATGAGAATAATGGAATTGGACGGAGAGAGTAGTTAATAAGAATATAATATTTTTAAAATAGTTTATGAATCATATCTTACTCAATCAATAACTTAATTACACATCATACTTTTTAAAATTAACAATTTCATTAAATTATGACACATAAGTAAAATTAACCACAAAATGACACATAAACAAAATTAACCACAAAATGACACATCATCAATTTAAACTCCCTATTAGTATATAAGGGGATTTACACATGAATGATATTTTAACATTCTATTCTTGTACAATATTAAATGATATTTTAACTTTTTTTGCACCATTTTTCCAATTTTACCTTTCTTTTAATTTTAAAAGTCAAAGTCTCAAATAGACCCGAGTTCATATAAGAACTCGAGTTGACCCTTTTTTCTTTTCTATTTTATTAATTTTTTTCCCTAAAACGTGTAAGTCACTATTAATGAAAAGTGTAAGTCATTATAACAAAAAAATACAACACACTATTATTGAAAAGTGAAACACAATATTTTATTAAAAATTGTAAATTACTACTATAATTGAAAAGTACAACACATTACTAATGAAAAGTGTAAGTCATTATAACTAAAAAGTGCAACACAATATTACTGAAAAGTGCAATACAATATTATTAAAAAGTGAAATTAGTAACTGAAAAGTGCAACACAATCTTAATTAAAAATGTAAGTAATAATAATTGAAAAGTGTAAGTCAATATCTCAATTTTTAATGAAAAATGTAAGTTATTATAACAGAAAAGTGAAACACAATATAAATAAAAAGTGTAAGTCATTATAAATGAAAATATTATTGTAAAATGTAAGACACTACAATTGAAAAGTGCAACACCATATAACTAAAAGTTTTGCAATATAACATTACTAAAAAATGTAAGTCAATATAAATAAAAATATTATTTAAAAAGTGTAAGTCACTAAAATTGAAAAGTGAAAAAAAAAAAAAAAAGTCAACGATCAACTTAAATTTTTTTAAAAATACTCATATTTTCTAACTTATCTTTATGATAAACTAGATTATGGAATGTGGTTAGAAATTTCATTCATTAATTAAAAATAAAATGGTCAATGCAATGACATTACTCCTTAATTCCAAAAAATAATAATTAACATATCATTTATTGTATAATAGATAGAGTATTATGGGAAGAGTCATGAATATTATTACTCAACTAATTCCTATATTTAATTTAATTTTCCATTTCAAATTCGAGCATCTTATACATTTAATTTAATATTCCTGGTTTTACATTACATTCTCTTTAATATTTAATGTAATATTCCATTTTATATTATAAGTACAAGATTATCAATCAATCAATCAGTCAATTAATTAATATATGCATGTATTGTAAATTCTACAATTCTTGAGCCCTCAAAATGGCTCTCACTGCGTTTGTATTTGTAGCAGCCTTGCTATTTACATGCTGTGCAGAATCCAACGTCTTCCGCCGTGTGAAGGGGCGGCTGGACTGCCAAAGCTGGCGGCTGGCGGTGGAGACAAACAACCTCCGAGGGTGGCAATTGGTGCCGGAGTCATGTGACAAGTACATCGGAAAGTACATGCTCGGCAAGCAATACCGCCACGACTGCCGAGCTGTCGCCCAAGCTGCGATAGAATATGCAAACGCCGTCATGCCCGCCGGAGACGGAAGGGATGTTTGGGTGTTTGATATTGACGAAACTACGCTTTCCAATATTCCTTACTTTGCTCGTGATGACGTCAAATTTGGGTAATTTTCACTTTCTAACACTCGTGTGAATTTGATTTTAGGTGAACTCGTTTTTTAAGTTTTAGTATACAAAGTTTTACTGTTGTTTAAGTACAAGTTTATCGAAGATTTTGTCTAATTTGATATTTTATCTTATGTGCTAACCATATTTAATACTCCCTCCGTCTAATTTCAATATGCCCGCTTCTCTTGGCATAGGATTTAAGGAATAATACTCCATCCGTCCCACAAAAATAGCCACATTTGACTTTACACACAGATTAAGAAAAATCAATAAATGTAGTCAAATTTAGCTAATGTGTCAATTTTACCCTTAGAATCTCATACTCCAAAATCTGCTAAGCATTAAGTACTCTTATCAATTAGGGGTAAAATTGACAATAAAACATTTAATGTTAAAGTAAAAGAGGAAATGGGGCTATAATTTGGGACATCCAAAAAATGAATACGTGGCTATCTTTGTGGGACGGAGGGAGTAGTAGTTTATGTATAAAGTAAATAAGTTGAGGGTATGATGGAATGTTGAAGATAAAGTAGTGTGAATAGTAAATTTTCTAAAAAGGGAATGAGAATAATAAAACTGGACAATCCGAAAAGGAAAGTGGAAATAATAAAATTGAACGGATGGAGTATATATTTTATGTAAATTAAAAACTTTATAAAAGGTAGTATCTTGTTTTCTCAACCACGAAAAAATCTAGTGCATAATTCGATAAGCATATATTTAGAATACAAATAAAAGGCAAAATACACTTATATACTAATATTTGCTTTTAAAATGGAGTAATTTATTGGAGAAGTTTGATAAACTAAAATAATCCCCCTATAAACTAATAGTCTAATAGGAAAATTTTGTTGCTTATGCATCAAATTTTAGTGAGCTTTAGCTATGTGTCTATTTTTAGTGAGTTATGTGTCGATTTTTAGTGAGTTTTGATTATGTGTATGTTATTTATAACATATTTATCATTATTACATATATTGAGTTTTAATTTTTTTATTATGATTGACAAATTAATTTATTATATCTAATTAGAGATAAACTCGAAACATTATGTTTAATGTAGGATACTTTTTCGTCACAATTTGTTGAAAAAAATAGTCCATATAGCTCTAAATCTAATTTCGTGATTAATTTTATACTCCAATATGGTAACTTGTAGAGCACTGCCATATAATGAGACAAGCTTCAACGAATGGATGGCGGAAGGAGCAGCGCCGCCGGTACGGGCTATCCGACATCTCTACAAGACGGTTTTGTCTCTTGGATTCAAGACCGTTTTCTTAACAGGAACACCGGAGAGATTCAAAGACGTAAGGATTATCAATTTAAAAAAAGCTGGTTATCACAACTGGGAAAAGCTCTTCTTCAGGTATACTATTAGTTACCTCTTTTATTAAAATAAACCTAAAGTTCCTATTGACATGTTTATAATTACAATCAATGCAGAGGAGAAAGTGATAGGGATACCTCAGCAGTGGAGTACAAGTCGAAGAAAAGAAGAGAGTTGGTGAATCAAGGTTACAGAATTGTTGGAAATGTAGGAGATCAGTGGAGTGATCTGAGCGGCACCAATGTTGGGAATCGAACCTTTAAAGTGCCTGATCCTATTTACTACATAGCATGATCAAATTACAATGAATTTTATGGATTCAGATTGAACAATTGATAGTGTTGATGTTCTTAACAATTTTGATCTATCTGGATTTGAGTTGATTTCGCTTATATCAAACACTTCTATCAAAGTAAACGACTTTTGTGTAAAATGGAAGTGTAAACAAATTAATTTAAATTTGCAGATTTCTTGTGGACGAAATCTGTTACAGTTGCAACAAACGCAGAAAATTCAGTTAGTTGAGGGATCGCATAAAAACCATGAAACGCATTCGGAAACTCAATCACGTCCACACGTTTTCCGCACTTGTTTAATCCCTCAGCATACCTCCTCTGCCAATCTTGCAGAGGATCAAAACCTCCCACAATCACCAACACATCCGGAAAATCCAGCCTCTTCATCTCCTTTTCAGCTTCTGGATTCTTCCAAATGTTTACAGCGCCATGATCTCGATTTTCACCCTCAGGTAAATACATTCTCCACATCCAATCCGTTTGCTTCACATCAAGCACCGGCGCCTTCTTCAGCCTCACCTCCGATTCCGTCCGCTCTTCGCCGCCGAAAAACGGCTGGATCAATAAAACCCCCAATATTTTCACGTTTTCGAATTCGTCGGAGTTTTGGCAAGCTCTCAGTGTCACGTGATGAGCTATGTTTCCGCCGGCGCTGTCTCCGGCAATGAAGCATTTTTTCAGATCTGCGTTGGAAGGAAGAATGGCGGAGTTTTCTGGATCGTTGATGAATTTTAGGGCATCGAAACAATTGTTGTACTGGCAAGGGTAACGGTGCTCAGGGGCGAGACTGTAGTTGACGGAAACGATAACGGCGGGGAGATGAGCGGCTAATTGGGAACAGAGATCATCGTAGCACTTCGAATCGGAGCCGAAAGTGTTGAATCCGCCGCCGTGGAAGTATACGATTAACGGCAGTTTGTTTGGTTGGTTGATTGGGACGAAGAGGCGGAACCAGAGGTTGCGGGAGGGGTCGAATGAGACGTCGGAGGTGGAGATCGCGGTGGAGTTTATGCGTTTGGTGGCCGGAGCAGAGTTTTTGAGGTCGAGGAGATTGAGGATACGGCGGTTGATGGTGCCGTCACGGCGGATGTAGAGAAACTTAGCTACTGATAAGATGGCTAGTACCAGCTTTACCATGAATGGTAACTTGAGCTTCGTTTCTGCATTCTTGTTATCAGCCATTTTTGTCGATGCAGTAGAGAGGAAATGGGGATTTTTTTTTTTTTTGCACAATCGGCGATCGAAATAGGTCGAATAATGTATCGAATTTGTGGATAAAAATTGACAGATTGTCTCTTGTATTTTGGGTGTAGAATGTTTATCCGATGGGCTGCAATTTTGTATGTAACCAAGCAAGATCCAGCCTCAAAATTTGTTTCTTCGTTGCAGACACGATCCCCAACAGGGCAATTATGAAACGGCAACGTTCTGTACCAGCCTCTCCCATTATTTAATTTATTTTCATATTTTATCACTTTATTGTTTTTTTAATTACACACAGGGCCGACCTAATAGATAGTTTGACGGCTGTGCCCCCAATTTCAATACTCTCACTGTCCAGAACTGTTTGCACTTTGCACCCTTTTTTTTTTTTAGAGATTTTTTACTACCCACACCCAACTTGGCCCACCTATAGCAAATGGCTCCCCCAACTTTATGCCTCGCATCCAACTCCCAAAATAGTGTGAAATTGTCCCTTTTACCCTTTTTTTCATTTCATTTTTATATTTATTTTAATTATTGAGACCCAATTCAAATCAATAATTTTATGACAAAGTGGGATAGGTTAGAGCACCACTACCTAGGTCCTTAGGTCCTGGGTTCGAGTCATGGGGAGGGAAAAAGGGATGGGTATTTAACTTGTAATCAAAAAAAAAAAAAAAAAATCAATAATTTTATTTTCCTCTCTCTCCACTCCCCTCTCCCAAGTCTCCCTTTCTCTCTCCACTCTCCTCTTTTCTTCACCTCCATTCTCTCTCCCTCAAAGACCGCAATAATTTTATTTTCCTCTCTCTCCACTCCCCTCTCCCAAGTCTCCCTTTCTCTCTCCACTCTCCTCTTTTCTTCATCTCCATTCTCTCTCCCTCAAAGACCGCCGTCATCGTCCCCAATTCTGATGCTCGTCTCTGCGCAATTTCGAAACAAAGTAATCCAATGGAGGATGAGGTGAAATTGATGGAAGCATGGACATTGGCTTCCTTGAATGGTGTTTGCCTTTGATTACGTGTTTTTTTTTTTTTTTTTAGTTTTAGAAAAGTATTGAGGTTAATATATTGAAGGCAAAATATCACTTTTGGTCAGAAATCAGAAAAGTTTAGAAAAGAAATCTGAAGAAAGGAAATCAGAAAAGTTTGGAAAAGAAAAGGATTTGAAGGGTTCAAACAGAGTCAAATGATTTCGCCTTTTAAAAATAATAAGCAAAAATAAAGACAAACCAATTGCATTTCTTCAATTTCTTCAATGGAATGTCTACTTCTTCAATTGGGTTTCAAGAGAGAGAATTTCTTCAATTTCTTCAATGGAATGTCTACTTCTTCAATTGGGTTTCAAGAGAGAGAATTGGGTGGTTTCAAGAGAGAGAGAGAGAGAGATGAAGAGTTAAAACTCAAAAGAGTGGGGACGTGGAAAAATGTGATTTGTGATTAGGTGGGTGATGTAGGTGATAATATTAACAATTGTTAATTAAGGTCCTTAATGATGATAATTGAGTGACATTTAGGGTAAATAAAAATAATTAATATTTATGTATATTTAATAATTATATAATAATTGTAAAGTGTATTAACTTCTTTTATATTCAAATTCTTCAAACTCAATTAATTAAGGTTTATATTTGGTATCTTGTATAACATATAAGTTTAGTAACTTATATAATATTATTCAAATTCAATTTAAATTCTAGTAACTTATATAATATTCAATTTAAGTTTAAGATTTATATTTAGTACCTTATATACAATTTAAGTTTAACAACTTATGTAATTTATGTTTAAGGTTAAGGTTTATATACATATAAGTTTAGCTAACTTATGTAATATTATTCAAATTCAATTTAAATTTTAGTAACGTATATAATATTTAATTTAGGTTTAAGGTTTATATTTAGTACCTTATATACTAGTACAATTTAAGCTTAACAACTTATGTAATTTAGGTTTAAGGTTTTGATTTAGTACCATACACTCAATCAAACTACGTTATTTACTTTATATAAAAAAGTTTACAAAATTACCCCAAATATACATTTTTTCCTTAAACTTTGTTCCAACAAATGAAAGTTTTTCAGGGACGGAGGGAGTACAATTTAAGTTTTAGCAACGTACTGATGTGATATTCCAATTCAATTTAGGGTTTAATACATTATGTTTATCGAATAATAAAGATTTAACAAGAAAATTAAACCTACTGAGATGATTGAGAAATATTTTCTCTTATTTAAAATGCATAGTGATTTTATGTGACATGTTGAGAATGTGCAATGATTCAATCTCAATCTCAATTTCAATTTTAGTAACTTATGTGATTTATCTTGTTTGTGTCATATAAGTTCTTGAATAAGCTTTGATAAAAAATGAGTTAAAAGTTGGCGGCTTTAAAGATAGGGGTTAAGCCTGTAGTTCTTGATGTTGTGTTGAAGGAAACTATGGATCTGATAATTGAAATTCTTAGTTTTTTTTTATTGTGGGGTGCCTTTTAAAAAAAAAATAAAAAATTTCTGATTATTTTTGTTTGTGTGTGTGGTTAATTGCACGAGAACAGTCCAATTGAGGAAGTGTTTGAGAATTTGAGATGAACAAAAGAGGGTCTACAACTAATTTCAAGTGAAGTAGCTCTGTTGCTTTTCTGTTGATTTGAGTTTTGTTTGGACAATTGAGCATTTTTACGTTGTAGGAAGGACCCATTTCGATTGAAACCCCCAATTTTTTTTTAAAAAATAGAACTATGCAATAAAACCGAAAATCAGAACTGAAATTTTCAATTTGAGAGCAATCTTTTTTATGCAAGAAAGACGAAGAACTTGACTTGAATTTGAAGGCTGAAAGAAGAAACAAAAAGTTAAAGAAAAAACTGTAGCATGTATATCGCAAGATGAACTAGTTGTTTGTTGCAGAAATTCGACCCTTTAGCTCATGGTTGGCTACTTGTATTGGTTTTTAAGCTTCTACGGTCTCAAATAAATTTTTGCGTACTAAAAATTTAAATTGAAATTAAATTTACATAAGGTACTAAACTTATATTGAAACTAATTTATTCGTTCATTAAATTTACACTTATAAATTGAATGTCAAGAAGTCATCGAACTCTAATCTAAGGTAATAAACTCTAAATTCAAAACAGATCAAATTTAGCCATCTATACTTTTGACTCCTCAATAGCGTAATGATTCTAAAAAATATACAATATTATTTCAGGCATAAATTACAATAAGATAAAACAAAAAAATCAATGACAAGTATGATCACCCAACAATAAAAGTTGAACACTGCGGGTTATTAAGCTGTAAAAGTTGAACACATAGTATTGCAAATTTGAACACTAAGTGTAATAATGAGTGGAGTTTTTAGGTGTAATTTTGTAAAAATTTATGTATAAAGTAAATAATGAGTTGGCTTTTGTGTATGTGTGGAGAAAAAGTAATGACATTTGTGTAAAATTAAGGATATTCTAAGGGTGGAAATATAAAAGGTTTTCCATTTTAAGGGTGTGAAAGTTATTGTGGGACGTTTCGAAAAGGAAAGTGTGAAAGTTATTGTGGGACGGAAGAGAGGGAGTACTCTAAACTTTAAATTAAATTTTAAATATTACATAAGGTATTAATTAAACTTAAATCTAAATATGTTATCATTTTTTCTTTACACTATGTTTAGTACCATATAAACCCGTCATTTACATAAGTTACTAAAACTTAAATTGAAAATTGAATGTTACATAGATTACTAGAACATTAATTGAAATTGAGTTTGAATATTCTTAATTTTCAAATTCGATTTAGGGTTTAGAGTTTATTAACTTATGTAAACTCTAAATTGAACTGATCGAGTTTGAATATTACATTTTCTAAACAATGTGTAAGAAAAAAAATAAGGTACAAGGTTCTAAAACTTAAACATAAATTGAGTTTGAAAATTACATAAATTACTAAAACTTAAATTGAAACACTGAGACAATTATTGTGACGTAAGTTAGCTTTTTTTGTTTTTTAAATAATTATGCGCGGATTGATTGACCCATTCATTTCTAATATTCAAATTCAATATAATTAGGATTTAGAGTTTAGTAACTTATGTAAACTTTACATTGAATTGAGTTTGAACATTACATTTTCTAAAGTTACTAAACTTAGATTGTATACAAGTTACTAAACTCTAACCCTAAATTGAGTTTTAGTATTTTTTCAACGATTAACTTTAACCCAATACACCTAAATATATTAGGAAAACAAATCATATTTAGCCATCTAAACTTTTGACTTCTCAACAACGTAATGATTCTAAAAAATATACAATAATCCAGGCAAATATGATCTCCCAGCAATAAAAGTTGAACACCAAGTGTTAAAAACTTGAACACTGAGTGTTTTTAAACAGTAAAAGTTGAACACCAAGTATTGCAAATTTAAACAATGAATGTTCTTAAGGGTAGAAAATTGAGACAATTATTGTGACTATTGCATTAAACTTAAAAAAATATCATTCAACAAAATTAATCCATAATTTTGAAAATCATCTCAAAATCTCTAATTCTATCACAATTTATATAATATTCAAACTCAATTTCAATTTAAGTTTTAGTAACCTATGTAATATTCAAATTCAATTTAGGTTTAATATCTTATATACATTTAAGTCTACGTACAAACTTATGTACTCCAATATTTAATGAATGAATAATTTAATTTCAATTTAAATTTAGTACATATGTAATATTTAAATTTTGGATTTAAGGTTTAAAGTTTTGTATCTTGTCCACATTCAATTATATATATATAAATTTAATGAATGAATCAATTTTAAATTTTATGTAATATTATTATTCAATTTCACATCTATTTATTACTATATTATATCTTTTAAAGTGTGGATTAATTTTGGGAGAGAGCATTTAGAAAGGGGATGATTGGATTAATTCTAAATGTTAGTAATTAACTTCCACGTGGGCACCCCATTCAGACGACATTTAATTTGAGAAATACATGGAAATGTTAATTGACTCCCACGTGGCCACCACATATTTGGATTAACAGTTCATCTTCGTTAATGAGCTAAATAACAATATCCCAGCAAAATTAAAAAAATAAAACCAAATCCCAAGTTTCACTCCATCTTCTTCCTCTCAAGTCCAGGCTTCAATTTAAAGCCTTTCGAAAGTGGAATTTCATGTATACTTATGCCAAACATAAATCTTCTTACTTGAACGCTTTCTTCTAACGAATACGATATTGTAAAAATGTCGTCGGACGATTTTACGGCTACCACCGCCGGCCGATTCATCTACGACACCACCGCCGACCGATTCATTTACCACAACACCATCGCCAAGTCCAGATTCAACACCACCACCGCCGCAGAGCACCGATTCGCCACCGCCGCAGAGCACCGCTTCGGCATCACCTCCGCCGCTGAGCTCAGTGGTAATTCTCAAACACCACTTTCGTCGTCGAGCTCCGGTAACATCACTTCTCCAGCACCGCCTACTTCACAAGCACAACCTCCTCCGCTGGAATTCGGTAGCGAAAAGAAAGAGAAATCTCCACCGAAGTCGAAGGGAGAAAAAATAGGCTAGGAGGTCAGTCGGGCAAAATTGTTCGTATGCCGAAATTATTTTGGGGAAAATTGTTTGGTAGCATTGGGAAGATAAAAAGCAAAAAAGCAAGAAAGAGGATTTTTTTAATTTTATAATCTATTCTCAATTCAGGGGTATTATGGTCATTTCCGTCTTGATTTGGGAGCTCATTTCGACATCTTTTATGGGAGGGAGTGGGCTTCTATAGATCACCCCACAAGGGAGTTAATAGTGATCCCCCCTTTTTTTTAATCAGTAAAAACAAAACTTCATTAATAATAGTTTGGGTATAAGATGTACCCATGTAATTACAATGAAGTAGCAATATCAGTAAATAGGATAACAGAAACTAAGAGAAACCTAACCATATACTCCCTCTATCCCATACTTGAAGATCCATTTTACCATTTTGGTGTTCCATACTTGAAGACACTTACCTAAAATAACAAAAACACTTTTAAACAATCTTCTTAAAACATCACAATATTACAACAAATGTCACTATTTTATTACACTAAAAAGTAACTTTATTACTATTTATAAAGTTGAAAAGTCTTTACTACCCCCACTTTATCTTACACAATACTAATAAACAATTCATTCATTAAAACCCGTGTCCAATTGGTTTGTGTCTTCAAGTATGGGACGGAGGGAGTATCAAGTTACATGGGTAGACCTGAAGCAGCTACTCCCCTGAGATGGAAATTTGATGACAAACCAACTCCATAATTTTGCCTTGAGTTCCTTCATGAACATTTTATGCGAAAACTCCTCATTCTTAAAAATTATACTCCCTCCGTCCCGGAGGAACTTGCACACTAGAAATGGCACACATTTTAATAAATGTGTAAGAAAAAGTGTAATGAGTGATGTTTTGAGGGGTAATTTTGTAAACTTTTATGAATAAAGTAAAGTAAAAGGTAGATTGAGTGTGAAAAAGTAATGGCATATGGGTAAATATGTGTATATTTTGAGGGTAGGGGTTATGACAATATTTCCTTTTATGGAGTGTGCAAATTGGTATGGGACATCCATATATGGAAAGTGTGCAAATTCCTATGGGACAGAGGGAGTAGCATTTTTTCATTTCTATATGAGCCACACAATACCAAGTCAAATATATACCGCCTTCAATTCTCCATTTTCCTTTAATTAAGTCTCCGAAACTCAACAAATTTTGAAGAGTACCAGGGTGTAGGGCCGCAGCCTGTTGAATCCATGTTATGCACTCCATCCAGATTTTAAATGAATGTGGGCATTCGAAGAAGAGGTGTCTCTTCGTGTTCTTTGTAGAAAATACACTTCAAATCATTGTTCGGTTGGAGTATGTTTCTTCTTCGAAGGTTAGATCGGGTTGGTAGTCTACCCCATAGTAATCTCCATCCATGTGCAATCACTTTTGGGGGGGCAAAAGTTGACCAAATTGCCTTATACCCCCTTTGAGTGTTGACGTCCAGTTGGGTCGATTCGACTTGTTTGATGAGAGTCGTGTATGTGTCCTTAGTTGTGAACACACCTGAGGTAGAGTATCTCCATCGCCATGTGTCCTCTATGTTGGGATCAAGCTTCTACCTGTCTATCAAAGAAATAAGATCGTTAAGAGAATCTTGCTCCCTATCAAATAGAGGTTGTCACAAATTCCATAACCACTTTCATTCCTAATCTATTTAACACCCCATCTCCCCTATGATTTTCCTTTTGTCTAGGTTAATGTTATAAAGCCTGCAAAACTTTTCAGCTAGCTTCCACTACAAGAAAACTGCAATTTAGCCACGAAAAAAATTGTCGCTAATTCTAATATTTTCGTCGCTAACGTGAGTTAGCGATGAAATAATTTTGTCGTAGAATTTGTTGCTATACACCCGTCGCTAACGTGTTTGTGACAAAAAAATAATTTTGTCGCAAATATTAGCGATGAACATTACAGTTTCATCGCAAAATATTAGCTACGAAAATATGAGTTTCATCGCAAAATGTTTGCGAGGAAAATCAAACATTTGTCGCAAACACGTTAGCGACGGGTGTATAGCAACAAATCATGCGACGAAATTATTTCATCGCTAACTCACATTAGCGATGAAAATATTAGAATTAGCTACAATTTTTTTTTGTCTAAAATAGTAGCTCCTTACTTCGTGATTAATTTTTTGCGACGATGAAACCCATATTTTTGTCGCTAATATTTGGCTATGGGTATCCGATTTACAAATTGTTCTCTAAATCCACTTCCGCGCACTTGGCCAATCCGACCCACACCCGCCCCCAACCTGACCCAACTGACCCGCACCCAACCCAACCCAACCCAACCAACCCACACCCGACCCAACCGACCCGCATACCCCTCCCCATTTTATTTATATAACCGACCCGCACCCAACCCAACCGACCCGCATACCCCTCTCCATTTTATTTATATAATCGACCCACACACACACTCGTACCCAACCCAACCGACCCGACCCGCATACCCATTCCCCATTTTATTAAAATGACTATTTATTTGGTCTTTATGGGAATTGATCCCAGGTGGATAGGCGCCCATAGCTGGGCGCCCACCACTCGGGCAGACAACTCTTTGGTTCAGTTTTTAATATTAATTATATATGTATTCAATTGTTACTAATTTAGTTAATTTTACTTATTTAATTAATTTATTTCACATATATTAATTTATTAATTTTTAACTTGTAACAATTATATATATATGGTAATATTTAAAACAATTTCAATTATAAAAAATCAATTTTACTTTAACAATTCCAAAAAAATAATAAATATTACATTCAATCTTCATCCTCTCATTTTTATGTCCATCTTCATTTGCATCTTCATATTTATAAATATTTTTATAAACATTCAAACTGATTTATATAAGATACAAAATTTAGGAGAATTATTAAACATTTAAACCGATTTTCTAGATTTAATATGCATACTTGAAGTAGTACTCTTCCCTCATGCTTAGTAGAAATAACAACAAATAATTAATGAAATCAAGATAACAGAAAAACAGAAAAATATAAAATAAATTATACATAATGAAATCAAGAAATTATACCTAGACATGTGCAGCGGTTGAAAACCGTCGGTTTCGGTTTTCGGTTTTCGGCAACCGTAACCGAACCGCGAATCGCCGGTTACGGTTTTTGAACCGGCGGTTCGCCGGTTATTTTTTTTTTAAGCTCGTTTTCGCCTCTTTTTTCGATCGTTTTCGCCTATTTTTTCGATCGTTTTCGCCTCTTTTTTCGATCGTTTTAAGTTAAAATTATTTGTACAACTTAAAATTAAAATTATACTCGTTTTAACTTTTGTTTATCGTTTTTTTTATAAATTATTATATTATAACTTTAAGTCGATAACTTATATTCTTATAACTTTAACTTATAACTTATTAAATATTAAGAGAATAAATTTAATGTAACTTAGGCGGTTAGCCGGTTAGGCCTATTTCTTAAAAAAATAAATTAATTATAATTTACATTAGAAAACTTACAACTTACAACTTACAACTTATAAAAACTAAATCAAACTTATATAAATTAAAAACTTTAGAATTACAACTTACAACTTACAATCAATTTGGAATTTTGGGGAGGGGTTAAAAGAAATTGGACTTGAGCTTAATTTAAAAAATTAAACTTAGAAATTCTAAGTTCAAAAATTTTAAATTAAGTTGCCTACGTATCCAAATTCAACGGAAATTGGAATCAAAGTCCACGTAGTTCTCTTACCTCAACTTACCTCGTTGTTGTTGAACTTGAAGGAGGTTCTTCATTCTTCACTTCCGCCCGTAGAGGTCCATTCCTCGTCTTCTTCATTATCTTCTTCTAACGATTGGGCTCTTTTTTCGGCTCTTATCCAATCATCAAGTAAACATTGGTTCTCTACGTTTTCAACGGTCATATTGGATCTTGTTGCATCCAAAGTATAACCTCCTACACTAAATGCTTGCTCAACGGCAACGGTTGAGGCGGGAGCCGCTAAAATTTCTCTTGCAAGCATTGACATTGCCGGAAATACTTGAGTCACCGTCGACCAACACCTTAGTATATCAAAGTCTCCTTCCATATTTTCCATGGATGTATTCGCTTCGTAGCTTTCATATTCTTGAGTATAAGTAAATTTTGATTTTTTACAATTACGTTGAAAAAGAAAGCTATCAACATCATCATCATCCATGTCGTCATCATTATTTTGTACGTTAAAACTAGCACTAGAACTAGAAGAAGAACTATGACTAGGGTTGGATAAACCATGTGTATCCATATACTCCTTAATTAATGATAATATAAGTTGTTGAACTTCAAATATGAAATGATCGGTGTTCGGTTGATCATTCGGAAATTCGGCAATAGGATATAATTTTTTATAATACAAGGCTAACATAGCTTTAACACCATCTAACTTATATCTAGGATCAAAAACTTTAGCAACTAAAAATATAGGGGGAATTATAGCAAAATATTTTTTCCATTTTTCCAACATAGGAGCAATAGCAAGATTTAATATTGGATCGTTTTTGTAACGTGCTAAAACGTTGACAATTTTTAGACAATGTTCAAGTGCCAAATGAGAAGTAGGTTCGTAAACTTTAGACATAGCAAAAGTAGCATTATTAAAAGTTTCCAAAACCTTAATTATGTTTATGCAATGATTCCAATCTTCAGGAAGTAAACCAAAACCACATTTTTCTTCTTCAAAAAAATCACATAAAGTCTCTTTATAATCAACCGACTCTTTTAACAACTTATAAGTAGAATTCCACCTTGTTGACACATCAAGAGAAAATTTTTTTGGATGCACATTCCTACTTCTACAAAAATGTTTCCATTTTTTCATCAAACTACTACGCCTCGTCAAATAAGTAATAGCATCTTTAATAGGAGAAATATAAATTCTCAAAGCATTTAAACCATCTTGAACACATAAATTTAAAATATGACACATGCATCTAATATGAAAAAATTTTCCACCAACATACGGTTGACATGCAATGCGAAGTTGTTCGATACTAGCATTATTAGCACTAGCATTATCAAAACCAATTGAAAAAATTTTGTTAATTAAACCATAAGATTTTAAAATTTCAACAATTTTCTTTTTAATAGCATCGGCCGAGTGCACACAATCAAAATCCCTATAAGCAATTAATCTTTTGTTTAATGTCCAAGAATCATCAATCCAATGACAAGTAACTCCCATATATGAATGTTTTTGAAAATTATCACTCCAAATATCGGAACAAATAGAAACTTTACTCTTAAGTGAACGAAAAGTATTGATCAAAGCAAGTTTATATTCACCAACAATATTAGCAATATCACGAGTAATCGTAGAACGAGAAATTTTTTTCATGCTTGGTTGTAGTGAAAGTTGTACCAAATCATTAAAAGCAAAATTTTCAACAAAACTATAAGGAAGATGTTGAACACTTATCATTTTAGCTAACATTTTTCTAAAATATGCTTGATCATATTTAAAAAGAGAAGTCGGATTACTTACCTCACCTTGAACTCCTCCTCCGGAGGACCCGGTAAATCCTCGTAGTTGCGTTTGGCTCGTTGTAATTCCCATTTTATCCGGATGGTGGTTTTCCAGGTGGAGCTTGAAGGTACCATATCCTCCTCCTTTTTTAAATTTATACTCCTTTGGACAATAATTACAATGAATTATAAATCTATCGACCTCACCGGTTGGATCTTTTTGAAAGTGACGTGCAAAAATTTCGGATTTAAAACTTCGAGCTTGTGAAGAAGAAGTAGGAGGTGGAATTTCGGTTGAGGGTGCCGAAGGTGGTGGATACTCGGTTGCAATTTCTTGAGTTGGACCACGTTCAACCTCTTCTTCATCATCATCATCGGTGGCAATTTCGTTCATGTGGTCGATGATATCGTCACCAAGAATTCTACGCATATGTTGATCTTCTTCATCGACGTCGTTGAACAATGGAACGCGTCTTCGTCGAGGTTGTTGTGAAGAAGATACGATAGCCTTTCCTCTTGATGATCTTGAAGAAGACATATTAGTAAATTGAGATTTGAGAGAATTAGAGAAAAGAATTGATTAATTGAAAATTTGAGAAGACTTGTGTTGAGAGAATTGAGAATTTGAGATAATAAGAATTAAGAGAGAATAGAGAATAGAGAATTGAGATAAGAGATGAGATTGAGAGTTGAGGACTTGAGGTGCGAAAAATGAGAAGAGAAAATGGGGTATTTATAGGTGAAAAATGGGATATTTTCGGATTTAAAAAAAAAAAAAAAATTCCGGCCAAACCACCGGTTACAACCGGACCGGCGGTTAACCGACTGCCAGATCAATCGTAGCCGTTGAGATTCAACGGTCAGATGATCTGGACCGTTGATCTCCAACGGCTAGAAAATTCAAATTTGGGGAAACCGGGCCAAACCGGCGGTTTAACCGAACCGGCGGTTAACCGCCGATTATTACCGTTGTAATTTTTTTTTTAAATTTAAAAACGCTTTTAATCTGGACCGTTGAGATTCAAACGGTCAACAGATCTGGACCGTTGAATCGCCAACGGTCAGATTTTTGAATTATTAACCGCCGGTTAACCGGACCGGCGGTTTAACCGCCGGTTTGGCCGGAATTTTTTTTTTTTTAAATCCAAAAATGCCCAATTTTTCACCTATAAATACCCCATTTTCTCTTCTCATTTTTCACACCTCAACTCTCTTATAAGTTATAACTTATATCAATTATCTATTTCTCTCTTATTCTCTCAAAAGACTCTCTTTCAAATGGCAACCTAAGGATCATCCGGAGTTACAAACGGTCAACGTGAGTTACGTGATGAAGAATAAGTCAATCAACCGCCGCCTCGAATTCAACCAAACTTTCACCCTCCTCACTCCAATTTGCTAAATCACTTTCACGTGAGTGATACAAATCCAATAGACAATTCACGTGAAGTTTGTTGCAAGTATTGCCAAAAAAAATATAAATTTAAGCGCGGTGGAGGATACGGAGTTTTCAAGTCACACATTGAAAAAGTTCATCCGGAGGCATTGGGTCCATTGGGACTTCCCCCTCGATTCTACTAATTAAGTATTAGTAATTTTACTAATTAAGTATTTGAACTTTGAAGTGTTTTAGTTTATTTTTATCTTGTAAGTTGTATTTTTTAAGTTGTAACTTTGTTGAGTTTGTTTTTTAAGAATTAAGAGTTTAAGACTTAAGTTTAGCCTAAAGTCCTAAACCTAAATGGCTAAATGTTAAATGTTATTTTTTTTAAGTGTATTAAGTTAAGATTTAAGTGAAATGTTAAGTATTTAATTTACATGTATCTAATTTCAGTATTAAATTTAAATATTTGTATATAAAAATATTAAAAAAATTTAAAAAAAAAATAAATAACCGCCGGTTTCCCGGTTAACCGCCGGTTAACCGGGAAACCGTCGGTTCCACTTTGGGGGAACCGTAGCCGAACCGTGAAATTACGGTTACGGTGCGGTTTCAAAACCGAAACCGTCGGTTTCGGCGGTTAGAAACCGCTCGTGTCTAATTATACCCCAAAATAAATCAAACAAAAAACTTAATATGTCAAATTAATGAGTGTAAATGAAATTATATTGATCATATTATTTCAAACATCATAGTGTTGGAATCGTCTCTATTGTTTCACACTATGCATGGACTCAAACTTTTTTCCTTTATCATGTTTAAACGACAACCATTTTTAATTCATGAGAATTAAATATGAAAATTTCTATTTAATCACTAAAATATTAGAGACGAAATATAATTTTTATTATTGTTCTGATTATTAACAATAAAATAAAATATTGTTTTGCTAATAAGGTAATGAAATGTTTTAATTTTCTCGCAAATATTAAATCCACAAAATTAGTCATACAAATTTTAATTTTGTCGCTAAAATATTAGCGACGAAATATAATTTTCATTATTGTTATGATTATTAACAACAAAATGAAGCAATTCGTTGCTAGTATAGCGATGAAATATTATAATTTCATCGCAAAAAATAATTTCAATAAATTAGCCACGAAAATTTCTATTTCATCGCAAAATATTCGTGACGAAATGTAATTTTCATTGTTTTTCTGGTTATTAACAACAAAATGAAGCAATTTTTTGCTAATATAGCGATTAAATATATAAATTTTGTTGCAAAAATTAATTTCAAGAAATTAACCACAAATTTTTTTATTTCATCGCAAAATATTAGCGACAAAATATAATTTTCATTGATGTTTTGATTATTAACAACAAAATGAAGCAATTTGTTGCTAATATAGCGATAAAATATATAAATTTTGTTGTAAAAATTAATTTCAAGAAATTAGCCACGAAAATTTCTATTTCATCGCAAAATATTGGCGACGAAATATAATTTTCATTGATTTTATGATTATTAACACAAAATGAAGAAAACTGTTGCTAATATAGCGATGAAATATATAAATTTTATTGCAAAAATTAATTTCAAGAAATTAGCCACTAAAATTTCTATTTCATTGCAAAATATTAGCGACGAAATATAATTGTCATTGTTGTTTTGATTATTAACAACAAAATGTAGCAATTTGTTGCTAATATAGCGATGAAATATAATAATTTTGTTGCAAATATTAAATCTAAGAATTTAGCGACGAAAATTTCTATGTCGTTGCAAAATATTAGCGACGAAATATAATTTTCATTGCTATTTTGATTATTAACAACGAAAGGAAGCAATTTGTTGCTAATATAGCGATGAAATATATAAATTTTGTTGCAAATATTAAATCTAAGAATTTAGCGATGAAAATTTCTATTTCGTTGCTAAAAATCAATTTTAGCGATGAAATTTAGATTTGTCGCAAAATTTTCGTCGCTATTCCCCATGTTTCTTGCAATGTTCCCTTCCCCAGACCAGTCCTTTTCCAAAAAGTAAGTATTTCTACCATTATTTAATTTTTTCACTAGACCTCTCTCAAACCAATCCCCTTCTCCTAGACTCGTTCTCAAAACATCTTTCCACCACAATGACACTTTCCCTGTTCTCCTCTATGGTAACCTACCTAGTTCCGTTCCCCATTTTCACTATATCTAGATTCCAACACCTTAACCCATAAACTACAACTCCTATTAAGGAATCTCCACCCTCATTTTTCTATTAAGGCTTTATTAATTATTTCCACATGTTGAATCCCACAAGACATTGTGTCTCTCCCCACCCCCCATAGAAACTTAATAAATAAACTCTCGATCTCTTTCACATGTTTTTTGGAAATTTGATAGAAGGAGAAATAGTAGATAGGTAGCGAAGATAGCACCGAGTTTATCACTGTACGTGATTCTGCCTCCCATTGAGATTTTTCTGTCTTCCTACTTTCTCAAACGATTCTTGACTTTTTCGATGATAAATGCACATTTTGTTGTACGTTTCTGATTCGATCCCACTTTCATGCCCAGATAAGAGAAGGTAGCTATGGACCCTACGTTGCAACCCAAAATGCCAGCCATCTATGTAAGTATGTTTGCACCACTTTATGGACACACAAACTAAGAAAAATGTGTAATGAGTGTAGTGTTGAGGGGTAATTTTGTAAACTTTTATGAATAAAATAAAGTGAATGATTGGATTGAGGGTAAAAGTAATGTCATTTTGTGTAAATATGTGAATATTGTGAGGGTGAGATTTATGAAATAGTTTTCTTTTTGGGATGTGCAAAAAATTGTCACTACAAGAAAAATGACTTTTAGTGACATAATTTCTGTCATTATAGTTTCTTTAGCTAAAAGTCTTTAGTGACGGTAATTGACTTTTAGTGAGAGGCCCTATCATTAATTCTCAAATTCCTGTCACTAAAGACTTTTAACTAGAGAAGCAATAGTAAGAGGATGCTGTCACTAAAAGTCAGTTTTCTTGTAGTGGGTTGGACAGACAAATAAAAATAGAGTGCAAACCATTGTGGGATATAAGAAGTATATTTTTATGAATTATAATTACAAAGTGTAGTACTATCTTGTTTCCACAAAAAATTATACATTCTCATGTTGAAACATCACATATTGAAATGTAGCACTTCCAGAGTTCCGGTTTGTATTTTTTTTTAAACTTAATTTTATTTAGTAGTTTAATATTTTTTAATTTTGTATTTTAATTTAAAGTTGAATACATAAATTTTTAGTTATCACAATTCAACATAAAAAATAATGTGTTTTTCTTATTTAGTCTTAAAAAAAAAAAAAAAAAGGTGCCGGTCCGTCTTGTCCACTTTCCGACCCGCCAAAGCTTGCGACACGTGCAACAATTTTTTTTAACGACTAATTTTGCGACTGTTATTTTTAATGCCGAATTTTGCATTGATAACCTTTTTTTTTTGCGATATAAATATATTTTGTCTTAAATTTGTGATGAATTTTGCAACGATAAGTATGTAAATATATTTAATTTATTTCATAATATTAATAAATGAACCTAAAGCACCTCGAGGTTGCAGACTTGAAGGTTCAATATCTTATGGGTTGGCCACAAATTAAATGTTAAATCGGACTGGGTTGGTTTGGGTTTGGTCGTGTTCAATCTGGGTTTGGTTGGCAAAATGTCAAATAAAGGTTGGGGTATATACCTCTCCAGCTTTGTTTAATACACGCCACCGATAAACACACCACCCTCAAAACACATTTGAGATAGATGCACTCCCCCCAAATTATCTATTATACCCCTTTCTCCTAAAAATCTAAGATAAATACACACCCCTATTCTATCTTCCTCATTTAAAACCCTAACCTTTCCCCTTCCTCATGCCCAGCCGCCGCTCCATTCCCAGCCACCGCCGCTCGCACACCCCTTCCGTCGCCACTGCCGCTCGCACACCCTCCCTCGCCGTCGCCGTCTCACTCCCCCTCCCTAACTGTCGCCGTCTGCGTCGCACTCCCCCTCCATTTTTTTTTTTCACGTTCTGCACTCCCCCTCCCTCCCCCTCTCGCCGTAGCTCTCCCCCTCCTTCCCCCTCCCTCCCCCTCTCGTCGCCGGATTTCCCCTCCCTCCCCCTCGCGCCTGTGCCCAGATCGCCCAACCCCCTCCCACCCTGCGGCCCTCCTTTTTTCCTCTTTGTAACCGGCGGCGGTGATTAGTGTGATAATTGCTTGAAATTCACATACTTATTGAGTACAATTTTATAGAATTTCATGCATTATTTACATTAAATTGACAAACTACACTTGAAATGAGAAAGGTATGTGTTTTGCTATTTTTATAGGAAAAATGAGAAATTTTGGAGCAAAACACGTCTCGATTGTATTGTGGAGTAAATCGAAAGAATCGAAAAAGAAGCAAGGAAGCCCATTAAGAAAAGAAAAGGCCTTAAGGCCATTGGGCTAACTCACGTGAGAAACAAAAGAAGAAAAACAAGTAGCTGGATTTATTTTTGGGGCCATCTCATTTTATACAATGATTAGCAACCCACATGCGTGAATATTTACGAAGCTAGCAGCTGAATTATTTAATTCCAGGCCCAATTAATCTATTTGGAGGGCCTAACCCATCACTTACCTTTTTCAGCACAGAAGCCGTGAGAATTCGGGAGGGGGAATACACGCAGAAGAAGATTGGCGAAAACAGAGGGCACACGATTCCATTGGGGAGAAATCTTTTCTCCTCCCCACCACTTCACCACTTCACTCAATAGATTAGTTAGTTTTAATTGTTCTTTCATTTCTTAGCTAGTGTTTAATTTAGTATTTCAATTTAATGTTAGTTTTGGAGGATTTGAAGACAAGAGGTGATATTTTTCTATTATTGCAATTTTAATTTGGTAATTTCATTTTCATTCATGTTTTGTAGTTTAATTTCTATGAGTTTTATTCTAGTTGTTAATTTAGTTATGGGCTAATCTCCTATTGCCTTGGGTGTGGATGTTTTAATCTCCTATTGCCTTGGGTGTGGATGTTTTGATGAGAATTTAGTGTAATTGTGTATTAATTGCATGATTAGCTTATAATTTGGGTTTTAATGTTTCTAGAATTGTACTTTGATTGATTCATTTGGTTGATCAACCCTATTAGTGAGCATGTTCGATTATGTTTATTGCAACGAGAGTTGGGTAGCATGATTGGGAGTGTGAGTGTGAACTTTGGTCAATTGAATAGAAGTTAATTAGTAATTAGCTAACCGAGAGGGGGGTTAATGGCTAGACCGACAACTTTAGACACTAAACAAATAGAGGTCGTCTAGAAGTTTGGTGAGAGGGCGTTTCATAAGCATTAGTAACCGTGTTGAAAGTGCTTATGCAACACTATCTTAGGAGCTTATGGTATTTGGTTAGATCCTATAATTGCTAATCAATGCACGTTGTTTACCTATGCCTTTCGAAGGGGTTTGCACACATTTGTGATAGCCTTTAGCTTGACCCAAATTCGTAGTAAAATCATGTAATTGGTTCACTAGTTCACTTAATTGCTCACAAAACGAAAACACCCGAGGCAATACCCTTCTCTTGCACTTTCTATCGAAAGTTAGATAGTTTGTCATTTCTTTTGTTATATTCTTGTTATCTTGTTAACACCCGAGGCAATACCCTTTGTTCTTATTCCCAAAAATCCAAACAACATCATTTAGTTACTACAATAGCATGATAACTTGTAACTTTAGGGACTCATTCTCACTCAATTAAGTCCTTGGACGATAACTACTAGGTCGTATACTTACTCAACTATAACGAACCCATACGCTTGTGGGGATTGTTACTGTTGTGCTAAAAAGTGTGCAAAATACGAACCAAGTCAATGCGCCGCCTCTTTTGTCGAGCGACGCCGCCGCCTCTTCCCCCCAACCAGCCACGCTTCCGTCGCCGGCCGCCGCTTCCGCTTCCGTCCAAGTTTGTTTGTTTGTTTGTTTTTTTTAATTTCTGCAGGTCGACCGACCATAACCACTCTCATCGACCCTCAATGGTCGATGAGAATGTTTATGGTCGACCCTTCATTGTCGAAATTTTTTATTTTTTATTTTTTAAATATTTTCGATGAACCAGTGTCGACGGGGATGTGTTTGGTCGACAAATCAGTGTCGACGGGGAGGTGTTTGATCGATAAACCAGTGTTGACGAGAGGGCTTTTGGTTGACACTGGTTTGTCGAATATAAGTTTTTTTTTTTTAATTTCTAAATGTGGCGGCGGCGGCGGGATCGAGTGGTGGAGGCAGTGGCTGTCTAATTCTAGGGTTAGGGTTTAAATTGTAAGGGGGAGTGTATGTATCTTAATCCCTTTTAGTAAAAGAGAAAAAATGGTATTTTGTATGAATATTTAATTAATAAAACTGAAGGGGGAGTGTATCTAACAAAGCTGGAGGGGTATATACCCCAACCCATCAAATAAAGCACCTCGAGGTTGCAGGTTCAATACCTTGCGGGCCGGACACAAATCAAATGTTAAATCGGCCTGGGTTTGGTCGGGTCCAATTTGGATTTAGTTCAGTCTCGGGCTTCAACTTTTCAATAGGGGCGCGGCTAAAGGCACCCAAGGATCCTATGAGGACATCCACGCGATGAGAACACCCACAAAACGGATGAGGACACCCACGTGAAAAATACAAAATTACTCTCCCCTCAATTAAAATCATTCATTCTTTCTCTTCCTCTCCATTTCAGTACACCCAGCCACCGCTCCCTCCCCATCTCTCCAATGGCCGCCGCCCACTCACCTCCTCCCTCCCAGGCGCGGCCGCCGCCCACCCACCTCCTCCCTCCCAGGCGAAGAAAAAAAGTCACAGTCGTGAAGAAAAGCCCGCCGTCAGTCCGTCTGTCCGTTCGGCGACACCAGATCTGTAAAAAAAAAACTGTCGTCGCCGTCCGTCCGCCGCTGTCTCTGTGGTGAAGAAGCCCGCCGGCCGCACCACCTCCTCCTTCAAGCGGCCGTTCGCGGCCGCACGCATTTTTGCCCCTCCCCTTCGCGGCCGTTCGCGGCCGCAGTTCCTCCCCCCTCGCAGCCGTTCGCGGCCGGCCTCCCTCCGTTCGTGCCTCTTGCCGCCGCCGCGCCGCTTCAGGTAAGTTGAAAATTAGGTTTCTCAAAATTAGGGTTTTGTATGTTGTTCTGGAATTTCTTTCGAACAATTTCTGTTTATTTTGTAGAAATTTTCGAACAACCTAAGTTAGTTCATGTAAAATTTTCGAACATTTTGACTTAGTTTTGAAATATTTTTTGAACAATCTGTGTTTTTCGAACATATTTACTTTGTTTTGGAAAAAATTTCGAACAAGTTGTTCGATCTTTTTTTTAGGACAAATTTAATTTGTTTTGAAATTTTTTTCGAACATATTGAGTTTGTTCGTTAAAAAATTTTGGACATCTCAACATTGTTTGGGTAAAATTTTCGAACATATTAAGATTTTATTTTTGTTGTTGAAATTTTGGTGGTGATTTGGGTGAGAAAATGATGAATCGTTGTGAAATGGAACGGATGGGTGTACTCTTCCGTCAATTTTTTAAAAAATTTGTAGGAAGGGTACAAATGTCATTTCGTGTACCCCTTGTGTAAAAAAAAATCTGGTGGGTGTACTCATAGGAAATCCGGGTGCATTTAGCCGCACCCTTTCAATAGTAGCTACTAGCTAGGTATGAATGTACCCTCCAATTTGATGCTTATTTTGAAGGGAACTTTTTTGGATTGAGGTATATACCCTCCAACTTTGTTAGATACACTCCCCTTTCAATTTTATTACTTAAATATGTATGTAAAATATCATATTTGCCCTTTTAGTAGAATTTGTAAAATGTAATGGATACATACACCTCCTTACTTAAAACACTAAACCTAATTTTATACAAAACTCTAACCCTAATTTTGCAGCAACTTCCGACAGCCTCCACCTCCACTGCCGTCACAACCTCTAGCGTCACACATCCAAAATATATTCAGAAACTTAAAAAAAAAAATAGTTTTTTTCGATCAACCAGTGTCGATCGTTGGTCCACCGTAGAATATATCGTCGACTAATTATAGTCGACGAAAAACACCCTCGTCGATAACATTGTATCGAAACAATTAAAAAAATTAATTTTGGACAAGAAATATCGATCAAAAAAATTACCGGAGGCTTACGGTGGGGAAGGCCGTCGGGGAGAGAAGAGGGCGGTGGGGAGGAGGCAGCAGCGCAACTAGGCGAGAGGGGCGGCGCCGCCGCTTGCAGAAATGAAAAAAAACCTACTTGTTTCAGGGCGGCGATGAGGCGACGGAGGGAGAAAGGAAGTAGGCGGCGACGGCGCTGGGCGAGGGAGCCGCCGTCGCCGCTGGTTGCAGAAATGAAAAAGAAAAAATAAAAAGAAAGGGAGGCGGGCGGCGCTGGAGGCGGGCGATGCTAGAGGTGGGCGGTGCTGGAAGCGGGCGATGTTGGAGGTGGGCGGCGCTGGAGGAGGTGGCTTGGGCGGCGAAAATTGGGGCCTCAACTCCAACAAGGAGTCTTGGATCCGCTTCTGAGGTCTTTGGCTTTGGGGAAGCAAAGCAGTGGACGATCTTGTGGGTGGCTTGGAGAAATGAGGGGGAAGGAGGAAAGAAATGAGGGGGAAGGAGGATTGGGGAAGAAATGAGGAAATTAGGGTTTTACGGGGGTGTGCATTTATCATACCAATTTTTAAGATAAAGGGTTATAATAAACAATTGGGGAAGAGTGCATCTATCTCATATGTACTTTAAGGGGAGTATATGTATCGGAGGAGTGTATCTAACAAAGCTGGAGGGGTATATACCCCAACCCAACCCAACTTTTTTTTGACAGGATTTTGAAGGGAACTTGAATGCAGAAGAAAAGAGAAGAAATATGTCTGTGTATACTAGAGATTAATTAATTGATTATCGTATTGGGCCGAAATCTTGCGTATATAGTTCCAAATCGCCTATTAATATTCACCAGGAAATATCGACAATCATCAGCTAATTTTTTATTATCGAGGCGTCCCCACTAATTATTCATCAAGTTATATATTAAAAGTGATGGAGGACCAACCTACGTACATAGTGACGGCGATTAAATATTCACTAGGTATAACATATTAAACGTGGCTAATAAGCTTAATTAATTCATATTTCCATTCATTTTTCTCAAATTTATGGCCCCATAGGGACGGCGATTAATTATAAATAACATCTCTAAATGTATGATTACTGATGACATTATTTGGAGAGTAATATGAGTCCAATGTCTTATTTTTTAAATTGGTTTGAAATGTTATTCAACTTTAAAATTCGTATTTCAACTTATTTGATAATTAATTGATTCGAAGAATTCGAACGAGCTTTAATCGATCCGAAATATGAGTCGGGCTCGAGTAGTTTAATAATTATACACTTGTTTTATCTTTTTTTTACTTATTAAGCTCGAGCTCAAGTCGATCTTTTAGACTGTATTTGTTACGGAATTGTATTCACAAAGCAACTCCTTACAAATGATAAATCAAGACAACTAGAAACGCAATGAATTGAAACTAATAAAGAACTCAAAGAAAGAACACGGGATTTACGTGATTCGATCAAATGATCTACGTCCACGGAGGATAGAAGACTCTCTTCACTAATCACAATATGAAAGTTACAGATTACAAGTATGCACAAAGCTTGATCTCTCTCTTGAACTCTCTAAGTGTGTAACCCACAACCTATGCACTAGATGGTGTATTTATAAATGTACAATGCATTGGATAACCGCCACTAACCAACTAACTAACTAACATAAATAACAGAATTAACTAACTCTGAAAACTAAATTTCAGTAGACTTGTCTCAAGAGACTTGGGATAAGCTGAGTTGGCTTCAGCAGACTTGGCCCAACTCTCCTAAAATGACTTCAGACGACTTGCTTCAGCAGAGTTGTCCAAACTCTTAATTTCAGATTAGTTGACTTCTAATAAGACCACTAAACCTTATCAGTTGAATTACACCTTAACCCAACTTTGCTGAACTCCAAGATCAGATCACTAGAAACTCTTCTGATATATAGATTTTAGATGACATCCAATATTGCATTAATCCTAACAATTATCCACCTTAATGCAAGATTGCCTTCTTCCCAGCCCTCCTCAAGGCTGTTTGTTCATTCTCTTCTTAATGAACATCCCAGGTGCTAAGGTTTACCAACTCCATGCAATGGTTGAACTTATTGCTTGGTAAAGCCTTAGTTAACATATCAACTGCATTCTCTTCTGAAGCTACCTTCTGAACTTCAACAATGCTCTTCTCCAAGATGTCTCTAACAAAATGTAACTTCACATCAATGTGCTTTGACCTCTCATGAAACACTTGATGTTTTGCTAGATGGATTGTACTCTGATTATCACACAGCACATAAACACTCTTCTAATATATACCAAAATCTCTCAGAATGCCCTTCAACCACATTGCTTCCTTCACAGCTTCTGTCAATGCTATGTATTCAGCTTCTGTTGTGGATAAGGTCACCATAGATTGTAAGGCTGCTCTCCATGTTATAGCAGTGCCATACAATGTAAACACATAACCAGATAAAGATTTCCTTGTATCTATGTTTCCAGCAAAATCAGAATCAACAAATCCAATCAAAGGTCTCTTGGTATCAGCTGATTTCTCAAACAATAATCTTAAGTCTTCTGGACCATTCAGATATCTTAGAATCCATTTTAAAGCTTCCCAATGTATCTTTCCTGGATTTTCAGATGAATCTACTCACCATACTAACAACATAGGCAAGATCTGGTCTGCTACAAACCATAGCATACATGAGACTTCATACTCCATTTGCATATGGAACAGTAAGCATCTACTTCTTCTCTTCAGCTGTTTGAGGAGATTGCTTGACTGACAACTTGAATTGCTGGCCAAATGAAGTACTAACAGGTCTGGACTGGTGCATAAGGAATCTTCGCAACACCTTCTGGATGTAACCTTTCTGGGACAATAACAACTTCCCTGCTTTCCTGTTTCTAAGAATATCCATTCCTAATATTCTCTTGGCTTCACCCAAATCCTTCATCTCGAACTTGCTACTCAGCTGCTACTTCAACTGGGTAATCTTTCTCATACTCTTGCTAGCTATTAACATATCATCTACATAGATCAGTAGATAGGTGCTCTCTAGATAATCTTGTTTACCAATATATACACATCCATCATATTTGCTTCTTAAGAAACCAATAGAAAGCATGAATGTATCAAACTTTCTATACCATTGTCTAAGACTGTGCTTGAGCCCATACAATAAGATGAACCCTTCTGGTTGATGCATATATATTGTTTCAGCTAGTTCACCATGTAAAAATGCAGTTTTAACATCTAACTGATGTAACTCAAGATCATCTTGAGCAACCTTAGACAAAAGTAATCTAATTGAACAGTGTTTAACAACAAGAGAGAATACCTCATTGAAGCCTATGCCTTCTCTTTGTGTGAATCCTCTTGCCACCAACCTGGCCTTGAATCTGATCTGCTCTCTAGCACCACCAAATCTAACTTCAAGCTTCTTCTTGAACAGCCATCTACAGCTGACCAACTTCTGGTTGTTTGGCTTCTCCACAAGGATCCAGGTCTCATTCTTCTCTAAGGATGGCAACTCTTCTGACATGGCTGCTATCCACTGCTCTCTTTCAGGACTGGTGATAGCTTCCTTATAGTTCCTTGGCTCATAATGCTCCACCTCTTCTGCTGTGATCAGAGCATATGACACAAGATCAGCCTTACCAAACCTAGATGGGGTGTGAATCTGCCTTCTGAGCCTATCTCTTGCAAGGCTGTAATTTCTCAGATCAGCAGGGTTGTCCTTCATGGCCTCATATCCTGAATGATCTTGTGGATCATCTTCTGGAACCTGTTCTGGAACAACCTCATCAGGGGTGTTGTCTTCTGTATTAGCAGAGTTGTCCACCTCCTCTGGGGTCAACTCATCTGATCCAAGAAGCTCCACCTCAGCTGAGAAACTCTCTTCTGACTCATTTACAATTCTTCCATCTAGGTCACGGGAATTTCCATTGTAAGGATATCCCATTACCTTTTCATTAAAATCAACATCTCTGCTGATTATCAGTTTCTTATGACCTGGTTCAAGGCACCATAATCTATAGCCCTTGACACCTATTGGATAGCCAATGAATATACATTTCAGAGCCCCTAACTCAAGCTTATCCTGTCTAATATGTGCATATGCCTGACATCCAAACACTTTAAGTTTTGAATAATCAGACAACTTGCCATACCAGATCTCATCTGGGGTTTTACCTTCTAAAGCATATGAGGGAGTTTTGTTTATTAAGTAACATGCAGTACATACAGCTTCTCCCCAAAAGCTTTTAGGTAATTTTGCATCAGCTAACATGCATCTGACCCGTTCTAGAATAGTTCTATTCATTCTTTCTGCTAATCCATTTTGCTGTGGAATAAGAGGGACAATTCTATGTCTAGTAATGCCCTTCTCTTTACAAAATTCACTGAACTCAGCTGATAGATACTCAAGGCCATTATCTGTCCTCAAATGTTTTAAGAACTTTCCTTTCTTGTTCTCTATCTCAAGTAGCCATTCTTTGAATTTTGTAAAGGCCTCACTTTTTTGTTTGAGAATGAACACCCAAAGTTTTCTAGAATAGTCATCTATAATTGACATGAAGTACTTACCTCCACCAATGATTTCAGTTCTTGATGGCCCCCATACATCTGAATGCACATAGTCTAGCATCTCCTTGGTGGTGTGTTGGCTCTTCTAGAAAGACTTCTTCTTGGCCTTGCCAAGAATGCACTGCTCACAAGACTCCAGGTTTTTGAATGTCTTCTGGTGGAATGCCCCCTTCTTGGATAACTCCATCAGGCCTTTCTCACCCACATGTGCTAACCTCTTATGCCAAAGCATGGCATCATCAGAACTCATGGTAACATCAGCAGCACCTGTGATTGTCTCACCAATTAAAGAATATAACCCATTAGACTTCTTCCCTTGCATCACTATTCTATCAGCTTTGGTGACAAACAGACATCCTTTTTCAGTCTTGAATTCATAACCCAAAGTATTTAGTGTGCCAAGAGATATAAGGTTTCTCTTCAAATCTGGAACAAATCTGACATTGGTCAGGATCACATGTTTATCATTAAACATCTTCACCCTCACAGTGTCAATACCTCTCACATTGTAACTTTCATCATTACCCAACAGAACTGATCCACCATCCATCATTTCCAGGTTTTGAAACCAAGATTTGGTGGGACACATGTGAAATGAACATCCAGAATCCAACACCCATTCATTAACAAGTTTGCTATCTATTATGCTCATGACTTCTGCACTATCATATCCTTTTGCCTCTGCTACATCAGCCTTGGCAGGATAAGTAGACTTTTTATGCTCAGGACAATCTTTAAAGAAGTGTCCTTCTTTATGGCATTTGTAGCAAACTCTGTTCTTGGCTACAAATCCATTCTTCTTCTGATTTGGCTTGGCATGAAACTTCTTGCCTTGCCCTCATTTCTTGTCATTCTTGAGTTTGATATTAAGACCCTCACCATGGTTCTTGGTCTTCTTGGTTGAGTTTGCTACATGTAAACTCTTAGTTTTCAGAATAGACAAGACTTCTTTGAATTTTGTCTTACCCTCCTTGGTAATCAGCAAAGCATCCTTGAAGCTATCATATGAAGGTGGTAATGACTCCAAAAGTAGAAAAGACTTCTTGTGATCATCTAAGGTAACTCCAACATTTTCAAGATCATCAACTGCTTGCATGAACTCTATTAACTGCTCATCAAGGGTCTTATCATCTGTCATCTTGAAATTGTTGAGCTTCCTCTCCATAAACATCTGGTTTGACAAAGATTGTGTCAAATACAGATCATCAAGGGTCTCAAATACAGCAGCAACATCCTTCTCCTTCATAACTTCCCTGAACACATTGTCTCCCAAACTCAGAACAACAATGTTGTAAGCTTTTTCCATAAGCTCTTCTTTCTTAGCCTGGTCTGCATCGGATGCAGCAGGGTCAAAAGGAGTAAGGGCCTCTTTCAGCCCATGGTGTGACAGCAGAGCCTTCATCTTGGCTTTCCATAAGCCAAAATCTGTCTTACCATTGAATTTCTCTATCTCCAACTTCACAGAGCCCATTTCTGATTCTTGACTTTATCTTCGACTTCCCACAGACGGCGCCAATTGTTACGGAATTGTATTCACAAAGCAACTCCTTACAAATGATAAATCAAGACAACTAGAAACGCAATGAATTGAAACTAATAAAGAACTCAAAGAAAGAACACGGGATTTACGTGGTTCGATCAAATGATCTACGTCCATGGAGGATAGAAGACTCTCTTCACTAATCACAATATGAAAGTTACAGATTACAAGTATACACAAAGCTTGATCTCTCTCTTGAACTCTCTAAGTGTGTAACCCACAACGTATGCACTAGATGGTGTATTTATAGATGTACAATGCATTGGATAACTGCCACTAACCAACTAACTAACTAACAGAAATAACATAATTAACTAACTTTGAAAACTAGATTTCAGTAGACTTGTCTCAGCAGACTTGGGATAAGCTGAGTTGGCTTTAGCAGACTTGGCCCAACTCTCCTGAAATGACTTCAGACGACTTGCTTCAGCAGAGTTGTCCAAACTCTTAATTTCAGATTAGTTGACTCCTAATAAGACCACTAAACCTTATCAGTTGAATTACATTTTAACCCAACTTTGCTGAACTCCAAGATCAGATCACTAGCAACTCTTCTGATAGATAGATTTTAGATGACATCCAATATTGCATTAATCCTAACAGTATTAAATATAAATGTATGTTTAAACTTGTTTAATAGTATTTATATTGAATCGAGTTTGAATGAACTTTTATTAAATATTAGTATTAATTATGAGACATAGAATAAAAGGCCGAAGTGAAATACACAATGAGGGCATGAATCATGTGTATGATTGTCGCTTATTTATTTAAAAATAATAAAACCAAAAGGCGTACCCAATAATTCAAAGAGTCGCATTTGGAGCAGTGTACTGTTTTTTTTTTTTTTGACGATTAAAACACAAATTCTTACCAAATAATTATTTTTATTGTTTAACGATGACGAATATGCACTTCTTTCTTTGTATATATATATAACCAACCCTAATTGCAAAAAATAACATCATCACATTCTTCTATCTCCTACAAAATGGAAATGGAGCTTCCAATTATCTTTATACTTGTAGCAACCCTGCTATTCTCAACTTCACATGCAGATTCCAACAAAATTCACCGGGCTGCGGCTGGCCAACAACAACCTGGAAGCTGCTGGAATTACTTGGTGCCGGAGTCGTGTGATCGAAAAAACGTGGCCGATTACATTCTCCTCAAACAGTACCGTCGCGACTGCGAGTCGGTGGCGGATGCGGCCATCGAGTACGCAGAGAGCATCAAGGCCGCCGCCGACGGGAAGGATGTTTGGGTGTTTGGTATTGATGAAACATTGCTTTCTAATCACCCTTATTATGAAGAAATCGAATCAGCTGCTGCAGGGTATTAATTAATTAATTACTTTCAACTTTTCTAAATTTCTTTGGATTTTTATTTCTAATAACTATTTCTATTTGGTATTCAAAAATTAAATCAATTTTGTCCTTAGTAGTAGTAAGAAATGCATCGTTTTTAGCATATTCTTTGCCACGCGCGTGTCACGTTAATTATTCCAGCAGAAGAATATAAAAAATTAATGTTATTTTGGTTTTTTTTTTCTTCTACTTGGACTAAATTGATACAATTTAAATACGTATGAAATTAAATTCAAACCGTGAAAGATGGTGGGACCATTTCAAATAATATAAAAAGTTAAATTTCACGGACTTTCATTAATTAATCGTTAGGGTTTTGTACATGCAGGGCTATTGATCCATACAATTGTCCAAGCTTCTATGAGTGGGTGGCGCAGGGAATAGCGCCACCGGTTCCGGGGATGCGGCGGCTGAACAAAAGACTATTATCTCTTGGATTCAAAATCGTGATTTTAACAGATACATCGGAAATTTATAGAGATGCAAGGATAGCCAACTTGAACCGCGCTGGTTATTACAATTGGGAAAAGCTCATCCTTAAGTACGTACGAATTAATTATATCAATTGGTCACTTTTTACATTTCTTTATATTTGATATTTTAACTGGTGATACATTAATTAATTGTAGTTAATATTTTTGTAAATTATGACAATAATAATAATTAACGAATTGTGGAAGCAGGGCAGAAGGTGATGTGGAGATGTCATCAACGTTATACAAATCAAAGAAAAGAAGAGAGTTGGTGAATGAAGCTGGTTACAGAATTGTCGGAAACGTAGGAGATGAATGGAGTGATTTAATGGGAACTAATGTTGGATCTCGAACTTTCAAATTGCCTAATCCTCCTATGCTATGTAGTACTACTAATTTAACTAACTATAATTAGTATCAATGTTCTTTTAATTGAAATAATATAGTATGCATGAATAAGACATGATCCAAGTGCATGTAACCTTTGCCATAAATTTCAAATTCACTATTCTAAATTATAAAATATTTGGAATTCATGAATTTGAACCTTATAAAATATTACTCCGTATAATATATTTCTCAGCCTTGGGATATACTCAAAATTAATATATAAATCTCTTGAATCCTTAGACTACAAAGAAACTAAACTTCATGAGTTAAAATTCAATAAGTTCTCAAAAAAGATTTTAAAATTGTCAAGTTAATGAAATAAATAAGGTAATTCATGCACCCGATCCCGATCGCGTATTTATAAATTAATAAAAGTGGCTAGCTAGCTACTAAGAAATGGAGTAATTAGTATATGGAATGGATTGATCCTAGAGGAGTGTCACTAATTAATTCAAAGAAGATCAACCTTTTTATCAATTTTTTTTTTAACATAATGTGGATTAAAATTTAATAATTAGTTAAAAAATATTAGTAAGTAGAGTTCATATATTTAATTTAGCGACATCAATATCATAAGAATATGTCATGTGAATCAATAATACATTTTTTCGCACACAGGTATCAATTGACTTCTTCAATTTAAAATTGGGACTTTTAGATACAACAATAGGATTCTTTATTGGGCTTGTCTTGGATGAGACCGTCTCACCAAATGAAACGGTCTTCCTTGACCTCATATAATTAAAAAGTGATAATATTTGAGTAAAAAGTGATAGTCATGTTAAAAATATTATTTTTTAATTAAAAACTATCACTTTTTTTACAAATAAAAAATCTGGTAAAAATATATTATACTACAAAATTTTAGAATATGGGTTAAAAGGGATACGTCTCTCGAATAAAGATTCATGAGACGGTCTCACACAAATTTTTGCCTTCTTTATTTGATTAATTAAAAGCAGGCATAGGCCCATTAAATTGGTTCTCCGATTTCAAAACCAAAAGCCCAGGTCGGTTCGGTACTTGGGCCAGAAAATAAAGGCCCAATCATAAACATACTTGACCCGCAAAATTCCAATATACCCAATTTATTGAGCACTACTGTCGCACAAAAGTAAATACGAAAATAATAAATTAAAAAAGGATTTTCTTAGTGTAGTCAAATTGTACAAAGTGACTATGTAGTCAGCACATCGAATTGCGCTACGTGACATCGTATGCGTCGTATGAATCTGCTACCTGTTATACATGTTTAAATTAATTAAATCATTTATTAAATTATATTTTGTTATTTACTATATTACCCTTCTTTTATTAAAATTATTTTTAATATATATATATATATATATATATTAAACAAAATTACTATTCTACCCTTTTTTATATAAGGAAAATTATTATTCTACCATTTTTTATATAAGGAAAATTATTATTCTACCCTTTTTTATACAAATATTATTGTTATAAAAATTAAATAAATCAATTAAAAAATAATTAAATAATAAATGTACTGGAAGTACCTACTTGCACGGTCCAACAGCCGTGCACGGTTGCACGATCGATACTTAGTAAACCGTGTAAATCAAAACATGTACTGAAAGTACTCACTTGCACGGTACAACAGCCGTGCACGGTTGCACGGTCAATACTCAGAAAACCGTGCAATCCAAAAAATGTGTTGTAAGTGCTTACTTTCACGTTCCAACAACCGTGCCTGGTTGCACAGTCGATATTCAGTAAACCGTGCAAACAAAAAAAATGTTAATTTTCTTGTTCACGTGCTCGAGCCACAAATAGGGCAGCTGCTTGGCGGCGCCAGTGGAGTGCGTGTTCGCAGAGGGGAAGAAAACTAACATATTCGTGTTCTAGGTTTAGATTCATATAATTTTTTTTTTTTGTTTAATTTAATTTGATTTTTTGTTGTTAATTTTAATAATAATATAAGGGTAAATAGGTTGTTTTATCATTATATATTTTAATTAAATTAATAAATATAATAATTTTTTTAATTAAATTAAGGATAAAAATGTAAATTTTAAATTTTGTATATTTTAATTAATTAAATTAATTGTAAATACGACACATACGATGAATATTTTCAATATAAAGTACAAAAGGTCATCAGGTTTACACCTTTATATTTGAATTTTAATGATTCAAATTTAATTGATTACAGTAGTCATACGACACCATACGACACTTTAACTACATGTAAAAGTTCCCAAGATTTTTTTTTTACAAACTATTTGAACCTCGTTTCAAAATATACGCATTGTGTTTATTAACATAAATAAACAAACTCAAATGTCATGATATTCAATTTGTTAGCTCGTGAAGTTTGAAGTTTGTTAGTAAGCCTGTTACGTAAATTGTAGTAAAATTATAATAATTTGAATTTAATATACAATTTTCACACCTAATATCTATATATATAAATATGTAATTAATCATTTAATTTAATGCAATTATGGAATTTAATATATATATATATATATATATATATATATATATATATATATGTATATGTGTGTGTGTGATTTTTTTAAATATACTCCGTATATTTTAACCTCAAAAAGCTCGTTCTCGTGAATTTTGCGACTAAGTAAATTTGGTGAATAATCCCATGCTAATGTTATACCATGGCCATGGGAAGTTCAATTTGTTATGTATCGTCGACTATTGATTGATCTATTATTTATATTGCTGACGTGTCATATTATTGATTCACATATTCTAATGTGTCTTTGTTTATGGGGAATTGAATAATGCTAAAAATTGTGAGGTGACATTATACGATTGGTTTAAGTTGAAGATATTTTAAAAGGAAGAATTAATGATTAATATTCAATCAATTATAGCTTAAAAAAAACAATTCTATGTTTAATGTGTAATTATTTTAAAATTGAACACGGTTCCAAATTAGATTTTACTAGTTCTTAACCCTACGTATTATGCTAAATGATTTTTTAAAATTAATTTTACATTTAATAATTTAATTTGATTAATTCAATTAAATTAGAGTAAATATTTTTATTTTTTAATATTATATATATATATGAGCAATACATTTCTTCTAAAATTATTATTGAATTATAATTAATACGTATGTTCTTTAAAATAATGAATTTTAGTTGTGGGGATACTAAGTTAAATAGGAAAATGATTTATACCCCTAATACAAATACTTATATAAAATATTTTACACATGAAATATAGTTAATTGAGACAATAATTCACAGGTAAAGTAAAAAACCCGTTAACTTTATATAAGACAATCTCTTTCATTATTTATGTATTAGAATTGACTAAAATATAGTTAAATAAAAATCAAATACTTTTGAAATATATAAAGTTGGTGAATGAGTGGTCCTCATGGGACCTCGTCGATCTAATCATTTTAAATGTATGTGTCGGTGAGAATTTTTTAGCTCAAAAGGTTAAAATAAGAGAAGTGTATATATGTGACTATACAACAAACGTATCACTTATTATGTATAAAAACTAAAAATCACACTTATTATGTATAAAAACTAAAAATCAATTTTATTATTAACTTAATTATTGTGCATCCATTCAATTTATACATGATAATTAACATGCACTCGTATATTCGTAGTGTTAATGTGTAAAATAATTTGTGATCAAACAATATTTTATTAATATACATTTACAGGGTATAGGATAGAATACGCCTACAGTGTTACCAATAGTTTAAATACAGTATATTTTTTGAAAGACTATATTTTTTTTTAAATTTGAATTTTGGTATTTTTATGTAACAATGAGAGAGATGTGCTCTGGCCGTGTAAGTTGTAACATACTAATAGGTTTACGAGATTTAACGTACACAAATATATATGATCTGATCAATAAGTTTTTAATAATTGAGAATATAAGGTTGGGAAACAATATATGATAAAAAAAATAAAAAATTGAGATTATAAATAAAAGTATCGAGATAAAAATTGATCTCTTTCATTTTTTAATAAGTGAAATTTTAACATTTTTTTCACATTGAATTATATCCTCACTTTAACTTAGAAAATTGATGTGAATAGAGACTTCTCTTATTAATTAAGGATATACTTGTTCATACATACATTTTTTTAATTTTAATAAATTTTACGAAAACTTCACTTCTTAGAGAAAACGGAGGGAATATTGTTCTACGATAAATGATTAGATGGAATAAAATATTTCACTAGTCCAATATTACACATTATGTGTTTAACTAAATATACCCCTAAAATTTTAACTTCTTCAGCTATATAGTATATCTCATTCCAATCATGTCTTGCTTTTAAATATATAAAAACGTGGTAGGGTCACGCAGTCTGGTAGTTGTGTGCATTAATGCAATGACATAATTGTCCAAATGTAGATTTTTTTTTTTTTTCCTAAGAAGATAATGATTTGAACACCACTAGTAAGGCTTAAGTTTATGAACGCAACAATTTTACCCTACTCAATGTTTATCTCTCCAATTTTCTCTCTTCTCTTATTTTCTCGCTCATCATTTTCGAACATATTTATCGATCTATTGTTAAAAAATTGGAATGAATGTGAGTGAATACAGGTAAAACATCAAATAAATTGAAACGAAAATTTGGAGTAATATGTTTTATCATATGAACTATATAATTTTAACAGCTTATGATCTGCAAAATATTAAAAAGGGTAAAATTAGATGAAGTGTTACTCTCCTCAAGATATCATATCAAGTCGTGTATCACAGGATGATTATTCAACGATCCATATATGTTTGGTAAATCATAAATGTTTTGATAATATAAATTAAAACTCATATATAAAGATTGTGTATATACTTTTAATCTTACTCTAAATCAAGTTCACTTTCAATAACAATATCCAAGAAATAAAAAGGTATCCAATCGGATATATACACACCATTATGCACTGAATGTACTGTCACTTTAAAAAGGGAAAGCAAATGGAGAGTTATTTTTTTTTCTTCAAAAAAATCTAAACCTCACCGATAATTTGAAAACTGATATGTCAATGGTAGTTAATACTGGGACTTTAACTTAATATTGTGCTCAATTATACTTTTACTTTTTTGAAACAGTGTGATTCATAAATTGTATTCTCTCCATCTTTAGTATTCGATTACACATTTGTCAAAAAGTTGATTCAAAACTTAACTAAATGATACAGGTAAGTGTTTCAATTGAAGTGAGAACTCCGTTGATTTTTTAAAGAAATATTCGAAAAAAACACAATATCAATTAAGGATAAAATGAAGTGAGAATCGTTGATTTCGATAACGAAATATCCGGAATAAACACAACAACGATTAAGGTTAAAACCTTAAAAATTTTCATATAATTTCTCAATGTGTAAAATGGTGCATACATTCTCCTTTTTAAAGGAGTTTTTAACGTCAAGGCTCTTTAAATGCAATAATTAAAGAGATTAATTGGATACATTGAAATTAGACTTTCAATGAAATAAATGAATGAAAAACATAATTTGAGGAATCATTTATTCTTCCACATCACTAAATATTTTCTTAAATGGAAGCTAGTAAAATAACTTCTCACTAATTAAGTATCTTTCTCAAACATTTCAAAATTACACTTCAATGTTATATTCTTTTCAATTAACAATCATACATTCTACAAATAATAGTAATTCAACTACTTTAATATTAATAAACAGCTTTTACAAAAATATGAATGGATGAGTGATAAATAAATGATTGTGAGAGTGTGTACAAAATCTAAATATTTTAAAAATATATATTGTGGATATGGTAGAGGATGGGACGACGTGCAACATGCAGGAATTGAAATGAATATTTAATTGCTACATGCTTTTCATATTACTACTCTTGGCCCACTCTTTACCTAACCCAATTAATGCAATCATCCAATTTAATAAAATAAAAATATCTAATAATTTTGTACGGAGTATTAGTTTTATTTCGTGGACTAGGGTGGGCTAGTCTGGTATGAAATATTGCATTATTCCAGTCATTCACACACATGTTCTTTATAAATACACCCACAAACTTAATTTACACACACATTTTTTATAAATACACTAACAAACTTAATTTACACACACATTTTTTTATAAATACACCCACTGACAGTTTAATTCGAAATTTTTAATCCGTTTATTTTACTCGTTTCTGTGATTTTTTTATCTTTTATTTTATTGTCGAACGCGGGATATTAAATGTAGTAATTCAAATTGTAATATGTAGTAATACACATTATTTTATGTAGTAATAACACAAACTATTTATATAATAATACAAATTCTTTTATTTAGTAACACATTTTTTCTAGTGTTTTTATTGATGTAGTAACTCACATTATAATATTTAGTAACATATATTATCGAATGTAGTAAACACAATAATCATGTTGTAATACAAAATGTTTTATCGTAGGATGATGCGAAAAATATTAGATCATTTGATAAAGTTACATATAGTAACAAATGTCTATTCAATGTAGTACTTCAAACTGTAGTATGTAGTAACATATAATTTTTTATGTAGTAAAACAAATTATTACATGTACAGTAGTAATAACACAATTTTATATAGTAATATTGATTCTTTTACATTTTTACATTTTTTTATTGATTAAGTAACCCACATTAAAATATATAGTAACATATATTATTGCATGTAGTAAGCAGTGACGGACCCAGAAATTTTCGGTAGGGGGGCCCAATTAATATTATTATAAAAATAAAAAATATGTACTCATTATTTCATCAAAATTTCATATTATATAATTATCAATACGTCACATTTCATTAAATTAAATTGATCGGATAAGTTGACTTTTGCTATGTTTTGGTACAAGTTAATACTCTCTCCGTCCCGTGATAACTTGCACATTTTAACCGATTCACTTTAAAAAAACAATTGAATTTAGTGGTGTAGAGTCCAATAAGAAAACGTATTTTGAGTGATTTGATAAGGTGTAAGGAGGATTTAGTAGGATGTAAAATAGATTTAATGAAATTTAGGATAAAATGTAGACCCAAAATGAGTGACGATTTTAAAATAAAATGATATTCGGATATATATTAATTTTGTGGATTATTTTTATATCAGAAGTGTGCAAATAATTATAGAACAGAGTATTAATTTAAATATATGTGAAATTACCAAAATACCCCTAACAAATTTACAAAATTAATGGGGGGCCCACGGGCCCCCTTGGGCATTACCTAGGTCTGTCACTGGTAGTAAGTTATATTATTGCGTCTAATACAAAATAACATTGACCCATAATGATTAGTATTAAATAATATTTAAAGAAATATAAAATATTTAAGGATTAAGGTCATCGTAAATTTCAGCGTCCGACCGCGGCCTGAGGTCAGGTGATCGAAAACTGCTCGGAGAAGACGACCATGTTCAATTTCTGTCAGTGGGTGCATTTATAAAAAATGTGGATGTGAATTGAGCTGTCAGTGGGTGTATTTATAAAAAATGTGTGTGTGAATTAAGCTTGTGGGTGTATTTATAAAAAATATGTGTGAATTAAGCTTGTGGGTGTATTTATAAAGAATATGTGTGTGAATGACTGAAATGCATGTATGCAATATTGGGCATGTTTGCTTCATGGGTTAAGATAAGATGGGTTAAGATGTGGGGGGAGGCTAGATAAACCTAGGGGGAGAGGCTAGATAAACTCATGGAATCTAGTTTATAAAAACCGGGTCAAATTATAAACCCGGGTCAAGGTATTTAAAGTTATGAGAAACCAAATATGGGAGAAGATGGGTCTATATGTCAAACCCATCACTAAACCCCCTAAATCCATTAAGCAAACATGCCCTTAATCTTATAGGTGAAGATTAAATATATCTCTCAACTCCTTTATAATACATTTAAACACTTTTTTATATTTAAAAAGTTTTCTTTTGAATTATATTGAATTTTATAGAGATTTTTTTTTAATACAATTACCTATAATTCCATCCATAAACTGATTGTCATTAAATTCATACTTATAAAATAGAATGGAGGGATTTGATCTAATCCACCATCCAAATCCACCCCACTTGTTTGAATTATGAATGAATTTCAAATACTTAGATTTTTGCTCACACACTTTTTAGTTAAAATTGAGTGAATTTTAAATTCTCACTAAAACTATATAATTTGAAATCCATCTATTTTTAAATCATTTCATTTAAAATACATTCTTAAATCAAATTCCCTTGTTCAAACCCAACCTGAAATTCTTCCCTTTTTTGAATGGTCAAAATAAGGAAGGAAAGTCGCAATTATTGTTAATATCAATTTTCTTAATATATTCAATATTTTCTAGTATTTTTTTAATATATTAATATCTATTTTGTGTTCACTAACTTTATAGTTATTATTATTGTATTTATTACTTCCTTCGTCCAAATTTATAATACTCATTTTTTTTTATACATGTTTTAATGAATACTCCATCCGTCCCGTGATTATTTGCACACTTTCGTTAACGGGTGTCCCAACATTATTTGCACACTCTAAAAAAGGAAATAACTCACATATTTTTTATCAATATTACCCCTCCTTTATTTTATTTGGGCCCACAACTTAACACAATTTATAACTTTAGTCAATGAATTACCAATAATACCACTTCTTTATTCTACCATACACATTACTATATTCTATTTTTTAAATTTTCGTGCCGGTCAAACCATGCACAAAATCCTGGAACGGAGGGAGTATTGATTAATTTATGTAAAAAATTGATATGTTAGGGGTATGATCATGGACGAACCCAGGATCCATGGTTCTGGGGGCCAATTTTTTTTTATTGACCAGGTTTCTCAAATGTATATCATTATGTCTTTAATTTATTAGACTGACTGACTAACTAAATATATATATATATATATATATATATATATATATATATATATATATATATTAGAAATTGTGATATTGAGTTGCAAGAAAAATATTTTTTTTATTGCATTAGATCATCTAGTATTAATTGAAAAAAATGAACACTCAAATTATGTAATAATAAATATATTACTTTTTTTTAAAGTTATTTAAAATAAAAAAATTATCAAATTAAATTATTAATCCATTTTTTAAGGGTTAAAGTATTTTTTATTTATATAATACTACTAAATGAGTTAATTACAATTATGTTTTAAAAACACTAGTAATAACAAAAATAATAGTATATTTTTTTATCAATAATAATCTCAAACATAAAAAAATTTAATTATTTTAAAATCAGTTATATAATTAAAATAGGAACAAAAAAATCATTTTTATATATTAGTACCAAAAATAAATAAGATTTTTTAGCTGACTTTTACAATAAACTCACGAAAATAATTTATTATTAATTTTATCACTAATTCTACTTAATTTTCAAAAAAAAAAAAATTAAAATTTAATAAATATATATAAGGGGTGGAATGGGGGAGGTAAAGGCCCCCGGTTAAACGTGAGTTATGATATATTGTGGGATTTATTTGTAAATAAAGTGATTATTTATAATAAAGTGATGATAACTTGAATAAATCAGTGATGATTAGTGACTTGTCTCGTTTTTCAACACTTTTTAAAGCACTTTACAATACGATCCCCACAAGCGTATGGGTTCGATTGTAGTACGCAAGTACGACCAAGTAGATTTTCGTTCCAAGGACCTAATTGAGTGAAAGTGAATCCCTATAGTTATAAGTTTTCATGCTATTGTAGTAACTAAACGTGTTTGTTGGATTTTCGGGAATTAAAACATAAGTATTAAACTAAATTAACTAAGATAAATAAGAAATAGACAAAAGTAATAATAAGCTATCTAACTTTCGAGAGAAAGTGCAAGAGAAGGGTTTTGCCTCGGGTGTTTCCGTTTTATGGGTAATTCAATGAGTTAACGAACCAATTGCATGAATTAAACTATGGTTTTGGATTAAGGTAAAGGCTATCACTCGTGTGTGTAGACCAATCCCTTGTGAGGCTTAGGTGAACACGTGCATCGATTAACAATTATATAGTCTAATCAATACCATAAGCTCCTAAGATAGTGTCTCATAAACACGTTCAACACGGTTACTAATGTTTATGAGACGCCCTCTCACTAATCTAATAGACGACCTCTAATCGACTAGTGTCTAGTGTCGTCGATCTAAGCAATCAACCCCCGATCGGTGTATCTAATTACTATGTTAATTCTAATTGATTAATTCAAGCTCATACACACACTCTTAACCATGCAATCCAATACGGTCGTTGAAGTCGACAAAACTAACTGTTGGGAATAAAATGAGATATGTTTTGATCTAATACCAAAACCTCCTGAGACATGCCTAAGTCAAATTGATAGTGTTCTAAAAATGTTAGAACACATAGCATAAGGCTAGATGAGAAGCTGAAATGTTAGGCAGCTCTTAGACAATTAGATGCACAATTTGAGGGGGAACCTATGCTTTGAAGATGATCAAGATCAAGTCCCCTCAAGGCTCAAATTCTGGAACTATCACTTAAGAGCAAGGACACTCTATGGAAAATCAAATGCACTGATCAGGAGAGTTGTCCAAAGAAGATGTTCTTATGCAAGAACAAGATTGTAAAGCTCAAAAGGACAAGTCCAATAAGATGATCTGATCAGGAGAGTTGTCCAAAGAAAGTGTCCATATGCAAAATTGGCAAAATCAAAAGGACAAGCTTAATGACTCTGATCAGCAGAGTTGTCCAAAGAAGCTAGCCATATGCAAGAACAACTTTACCTAGCTCAAAAGGACAAGGCTACTCAAAGGCTTTGGATCAGGAGAGTTGTCCCGAGAAGCCCACTTTGTATGAAAAATGCTCTGATGCTAAAAGACCAAATATGCTGATCAGAAGAGTTGTCCAGAAGAGCTGTCTCAGCATGATTGAATCAGAACAGATACTCTAAAGGTTGAAGGTCAACTATGCTGAAGAATTAAGGACAACCATGCCCTAAAGAAATGCAATATGCCAAGATCATCTTGGAGTGAAATAAAGGGAAAGAGCCAAGTCATCTGAAGAAGAGCAAGCCAACCTTGCTGAAAAGCAAAACTGCTGATAGTGATAAGGAGAGTTGTCCAGTTGATAAGGAATGTTGTCCTATCATTGGATCAACCTTCAGAAGCCATGTCCAAGTCCTAACAAGAAGACAAACATTGGGAAAAGTGCTGCAGAATGAAGACAAAATCTTACAAGCCGTTTATTACCCAAATGAGGACATGTCACTATCAAGAATCTGTCTTCCAGTTTGAAGAACTCAAGGAAGACATTTATAGCAATTTGGGGCTGCCTCTCCAACGGGCAAATCCTCCATTTTGTCTATAAATACAGAAGTCTGAAGACCATTTGAAAGCATCCAACTAACCTCAACAGAATCCAACTACACAAGTATTCTGAAGCTCATAGAACATTTAAGCTTTCAAAGAGACTATCTTAGTCTTTACACACTTCTTCTAAGCTGAACCCAATTGTATATTCATACACAAGCTTAGAGAGATATCCTATCCTTACACCTTGATCTTCATTGTAAAGGATATCTCATTAGTTGGAACCTTACTTCAATCCTTACATCTTTCAAGAGTGAAAGTGAGAAGGTTGTAGTAGTAGAAGTGGTAGGAGCTGACTGTTGAGAGAAGAACAGTTCAGTTCTGAGTTGAGAAGAGGGTACTAGGACTCTAGACATGCTAGGGATCAATTCACCAAGGAGTGGTGTTCTTGATCAAGTGCACCTTGGCACTATAAAACAAGTTAATTCCAAGAGTGAAGGAATTATCCTGTTAAATCAGGGAAAGTGGATGTAGGAGCTTGAGTCTCTGAACCACTATAACTTCTTGTGTTGATTTACATTCCAAGAACTTTCATACATTCAACACTGCACACAAAACTGATCTTTCAAAGATAAACATTCAAAGACTGTGCAAAAACCTATTTGGACAAGTTCCCTGAAAACTGGACTGTGTTGTATTGACTAAGTGATTTCAGAAATTAAAGGAGTTTAAACATAAAGGGCCAACCACTATTCCGCACATATAACTCTCCTAGATAGTTATTCAACTAAGTACTCAATAGTACTTAGTAGTTTGATTATCTTAGAAGAGTTAATCTTTTTCAGCAGAGTTGTCCAAGACAACCTTGCTGAACTCTGGTTTGATCAAATTAGCAAAAGAATTGCATACAAGTGTATTCCCCCCCCCCATACACTTGTTATATACTCCTTTCAGGACCAACAAGTGGTATCAGAGCAGGGGTTCAAAGACCACTGCTTCTGAAAATCCATCTTGATTTTCAAAAACTCTCATATTTGTGTGGTCACTAAACTGATCTTTATCTGAAATCTATTACTTGTTGACTAACTGATTATTCTTGAGAAATGGCCAACAACTATGCTGTTCCTCCACCTGCTGTTCAAGGATTAGACAACATGGCCACAAATCCAGTCAACCACATTTCTCATCACAAACTGCCTATGTTTTCAATAGACAATTATGATTTCTGGAAAATTAGAATGAGGGCTCATCTTGCATATCTCCATACTGATATGCTAAGAGTAATCACAAGAGGACCTTTTGTGTTTACTCAAACTAACCCCAGAGTGACAGCTGAGCAAAAAGCAGATATAAGGGAACTGATTCCCAAAGATGAAGATGACTTCACTGCTGATGAAAAGAGGAAGGATAATCTGAACTATCTAGCAATGAACACCCTCTATCAAACAATTCCAGATGCAGTCATGGGAAGAGTCTACCACTGCACAACAGCCAAAGAAATTTGGGATACTCTTGCTGAAATGTGTGAGGGCACTGAAAAGATCAAGGAGAACAAGCTCCAAGTTGTAGTACATAAGTTTGAGCAATTTTCAATGGAAACTGATGAGTCCATTGACAAATTTGCTGGTAGATTCACTGATGTGATGAATGAAATTAACTCATTGGGCAAGGTCTACACCAAGAGAGAAGTGGGATTGAAAATCTTGAGAAGTCTCACTCAAAAGTGGGATGTCTATGCTGTAATGATGCAAAACACCAAAGATCTTTCCACCATGCCCATGCAACAAATCTTCTCTGAACTCAAAGCCTATGAGTTTGATCTAAATAGAAGAAAGCCTGTTGAGGAACCTTCAAATCCTACTAAGGGAGTGGCATTCAAAGCCAAAGTTGCTGAACCAGAAATGCAACCCACTCCCAGATCATCAAAGACAGTCTCAAAGACTGAAATGAAGGAAGAACTAGCCTTGATGGCTAGAAGGTTTGAAAAGTTGAACTCAAGGTTTGGTAGATACAAGAAATTCTACCAGGACAACAAATTCAGGAGATACAACTCTCCTGAAACACAAGCTGAAGTCAAAAAGCCTGAAGAGAAAAGATCGGAGGACAAGTACTCTGATAGGAGAAGATCCAGTGGAGCTGAACCTTCATCATCAAAAAGAAGAGAAGAATCAAAGAAAGAAGATGATGAAGATCTGTGCTATAACTGTAAAAAGAAAGGGCACTTCCAGTATGACTGCCCTGAATTGAGCTCTAAAGAAAGAAGAGAGAGACAAGCAAAAAGGGATAGAAAGTTCACCAATAGAAAAGCCATGATGGCTGGTGAAGAATCTGATAGTGCTGAAAGCTTCAACTCCTCTGATGGATTATTCTCCAACAGTGATGATGATGACGATGTCTGCAACATGGCTCTTGAGGATGATGAGGTATCCTCTACTTCTAGCTCACCATCATTCATCTCACAGAACAATAGTGAGGTCAACTTGAAGCTTTCCCTTGGAAAGTTGATGGAAGATTTCACTTTGTTACAAGAATTTCATGATAACTGTGTGAGAGAAAATGAAAGATTGGCCATTGAACTTGCCAAAAACTCTGAGGTAGTTGTTGATGTCAAGTCTACTGAGTTGTATCAACAAGTCTTGAGAGAGCTTGAGGAAGCAAATCTCAGGATAGTTGACCAACAAAAGGAGATTGATGATCAACTTCTCTCTCAGAAGAGAAAAGATTTTGAACTTAAAATTCTCAATGCCAAATTTGAAAACCTCTCACATTAATATGATATTCTTAAATCAAGTGAAGAGAGTCTGAAATTAAAGATGTCTGCTCTGAAGAAATCCTCTAGAGCAATAGAGGAAATTCAGAGTTATCAAAGACCTATGGCTCAAAGAAGTGGATTAGGTTTTGATCCATTTGAATCTTCACCTTGTCTTAGTGTTGCTTCTGTAAGTAACACTAAGAGAATCTTTGTTAAGTCAGTGGCACAAACTGAAAATGAAGTGATTCAACCACTGAACAAAGGAAAGGGCAAAATGAATGATCTGCCTACTCAAGTGATTCAGGAGAATAGGCCAAAACCTAAGGAAATGGCCAAAGCTCCTGAACATAAGAGGAATGTTGGTCAGCAGAGTAGACCCAATGGAAGGACAACTCTACTGAACAATGTTCAGAGGAATTATCCAAAGTATAATCAGTCTAGGCTAACTCTTCTAAGAAAGCCTCAGCTGAATAGACCCAAGGATAACTTTCCTCAAAGGCAAAATAAAATGAGACAACCAAAACCCTTCATGCCAAAGGGTAATGGTCAAAAGAAAGCCTTTCCTCAAAGATTCCCTCAAGTAGCACAAAGAACTCAAAAGTTCAGGAGATTTGACAACTCTCCTGAAACTCATAGAGTTAACACTTTCACACACACTTTCCCAAAGGCATTTAAAGGGAAGACAGTGTATGTAGATGCTAGAGGAAGACAACTTAGCCACCTTGAATCAATCAAGGTTATTAGGCAAGTTTGGGTTCCTAAAGGTACAGCTAACCTCTCAGGACCCAAAACTCAAAGGGTACCTAAACCTATCTAATTGCAGGTACCAATGGGCCACAAGAAGAGGAGCATGAACAAAAAGACAGCATGGTACCTTGACAGTGGATGCTCAAGGCACATGACTGGAAACAAGGAACTCCTCACTGACTTCATTGAAAAAGAAGGCCCAAATGTTACTTTTGGAGACAGCTCACAAGCAACTACAAAAGGTTATGGTACTTTGATGATTGGTAACATCAAAGTGTCCAATGTATCTTATGTAGCTGGTCTCAAATATAATCTCCTAAGTATCAGTCAATTCTGTGATAAAGATTTTAATGTTGAGTTCTCAAGTGGAAAGTGTCTAATTAAGGATAAAACTCAACAAACTCTATTGACTGGAACTAGGAAGGGAAATGTGTATTTTGCAGACTGGGACAAGTCTACTGATGCTGCATGTTTTATTGCTAAAAGTTCTAGTGAACAAAGTTGGTTATGGCACAAAAGGCTAAACCACCTGAACTTCAAATCTATGAATAAACTTGCTAGAAATGCATTAGTTAAAGGACTGCCTAATGAGGTTTTCATTAAAGAACATGTGTGTAAGCCATGTCAAGAAGGAAAACAGATTAAAGCCTCATTTAAAGGTAAACCAGTCATCTCCACTGAAAGGGTACTTGAACTTCTACATATGGATCTGTTTGGACCAATTACCCCTTCAAGCATAAATGGTAGAAAATACACATTAGTGGTAGTAGATGACTTCTCTAGGTTCACATGGGTAGTATTTCTCCTTAATAAGAAGGAAACACAAGTCAAACTACCTGAACTTCTAAAGAGACTGTCAAATGAGAAAAGCCTTAGCATTATCAAGATAAGATCTGATAAAGGCACTGAGTTCATTAACTCATACATCAATGAGTACTGCACATCTAATGGAATAACCCATGAAACCTCAGCAGCTAGAACTCCCCAACAAAATGGAGTTGCAGAAAGAAGGAATAGAACTTTAAAAGAAGCTGCTAGAACTTTAATTGCTGATTCAAATTTACCTAAGAAGTTTTGGGCTGAAGCTATAAACACTGCATGTCATACTCAAAATCGATGTTTGATCACTAAGGGGCAAGGAAAAACCCCCTATGAACTCTGGAAAGGAATAATGCCTAAAGTGTCATACTTTCATATATTTGGTTGCAAATGTTTCATTCACAATAATGGGAAAGAACAGTTGAAAGCCTTTGACAGCAAAGCTGATGAAGGAGTATTTCTTGGATACTCTCAAATCAGTAGAGCTTTCAGAGTCTACAACAAGAAAACCCTTATAGTGGAAGAAACACCTCATGTTGTGTTTGATGAGTCTATCTTTGAGATCAGGAATGATCATTTGGAACCTGAAGAAATCACACAGAGGACAACCAGATTAAGCCTAAAAGACAAAGACACTGAATTCATAGATGTTGTTCAAGCCAATCTGCCTGAAAAACCCACCTTGGACAACAATCCTGAAGGCAACCTTCCTGAGACAAATCCCACTGATGGAAATGGTGAACTGAATGATCCAATCCCAGTTCACATCCAGGTAACAACTACCAATGAAGAAGCAGTTCCTGCTGAGGTAGTTAATGGGTCAAATAATCAAGGGGGAACTCAAAATGTTGAAAATGCCAATGTCCCTGACATTGAGGACAACACCCCTGATTATGATCCTGAATTAGATCCTGCATTAAATTATCCTGAATTCTATGATCAAAATGACTCACCTTCAGTAGAGGACAACTCTACTGAAGAGATCAGGAAAAGAAGGACTTGGTTGTCTGACCATCCTACTGATCTGATACTTGGTGATCCAAGTATAGGAGTCAGAACCAGAAAGTTTCATGGTGAAAGTGCTATGTTTTGCTGTTTCCTGTCAGAGCAAGAACCAAGTGATATTGAGGAAGCACTTCAAGATGCCAATTGGATCACAGCCATGCAGGAAGAACTGAACCAATTCACCAGAAATGAAGTATGGGAGCTGGTGGATAGACCTTCACATCAAGATGTTATTGGAACAAAGTGGGTGTTCAAGAACAAGAAAAATGAAAATGATGTGATTGTCAGAAACAAAGCAAGACTAGTGGCAAAAGGGTATTGCCAACATGAAGGCATTGACTATGATGAGACATTTGCACCTGTAGCAAGGCTAGAAGCAATAAGGCTCTTTCTAGCCTATGCAGCCCATAAGAGGTTCAAAGTATACCAAATGGATGTCAAGAGTGCCTTTCTGAATGGAGTCTTGAAAGAAGAAGTCTATGTGGAGCAACCACCAGGTTTTAAAGTTGGAAACCAAGTTTACAGACTCAAGAAAGCTCTATATGGACTCAAACAAGCCCCTAGGGCTTGGTATGACACACTGTCACAATTCCTCTTGGATCATGGATTCACCAAGGGAACTGTGGACAGAACTCTCTTCAGAATCTCTGAAGGAGAGGACATCTTGCTTGTCCAAATCTATGTAGATGACATAATTTTTGGATCCCCTAATGAGAAGCTTTGTGAGAAATTCTCCAAACTCATGCAAAGCAAGTTTGAGATGTCCATGATGGGGTTGATGAATTTCTTTTTGGGTCTACAAGTCAAACAATCTAAAGAAGGAATCTTCATCAACCAAGCTAAGTACACCAGAGAAATGATCAAGAAGTTTGGGTGTACAACTAGCAAACCAATAAGGATCCCTATGAACACAAATTGGAAGATGGATCCTGATGAGAGTGGTATTCCAACCAACTCTACTGAGTATAGAGGAATAATTGGTTCACTCCTCTATCTCACTGCCAGCAGACCTGATATCACCTTTGCAGTAGGTGTTTGTGCAAGGTTTCAAGCAAATCCTAAGAAAAGCCACCTTGAGGCTGCAAAGAGGATTTTGAGGTATCTCAAAGGCACTGAAAATCTAGGCCTTTGGTACCCTGCTGATGACAATATTGAGCTAACTGGCTACTCAGATGCTGATTATGGAGGATGTAGGATTGACAGAAAGTCCACCTCAGGGACCTGTCAGTTCTTGGGCAACAGACTCATTTCTTGGTTCTCCAAGAAGCAAAATACAGTGGCCACCTCCACCACTGAAGCTGAATATGTTGCAGCTGGAAGTTGTTGTGCTCAAATCCTTTGGCTAAGACAACAACTCAGAGACTACAAAGTCAACTCTACTGAAGTGCAAATTTTCTGTGATAACAATAGTGCCATTGCTATATCACAAAATCCTATCTTGCACACAAGATGCAAACATGTGGACATCAAGCATCACTTCATTAGAGATCATGTGGAGAAGAAGGATATCAAGTTGGTGAAAATTCACACAGACCATCAAAAAGCTGATATACTAACTAAGCCACTTGCAGAGGCAAGATTCCTGGAATTATCAGCAGAGTTGGGACTTCTTGATCCAGGAAAACTTGAAAAATGAGTCCAAAGAAGTTCATTGATGGAAGGGGAAATAAACTCAAACTTCAGCAGACTTGATCAAGTCTACTGAAAATCAGAAATATGACCTTACTTCTTCAGGACACTTGTCCATTAACATTCAGGACCCTTGTCCACCTTTCTTCAGGACACTTGTCCAAGTGGGGTCAGATAAGTTGTCCCAGCTATCAAACCAAATCTTGGTATGATAAGCACCTATTTTTGGTGATCAATACCTATTTCGAAATCTGTCCCATTGAAATACAGTTTTCACCTTTCTGGGATTTAATTTGTCTCCCACTCAAAAGGTCACTTTCCATGCATTAAATGCCAAGATTTAACTCTTGTTTGCATTAAACTTTTTGGGACATGATCTATCTCGAAAAACCCCCAGCCTTAAACAAACATTAAAAACCACCCACGTTTTGAATAAAACAGTTATTTCACTGTTACATTGGTTTTTGACCATTTGATCAAAAATGGACAACTCCTCTGAAATCAATCCTAGCCGTCCATTTTGGATTTCCATTTTTGCTCATCTTTGAATTGCTTCAAGACCTTACCAACTCATTGACAAACATTCGTTTTAGAATATTCACAAGTCTTAAGATCCCCACAAACACTTCTTCCCCAAGTATTCGAAACCCTAACTCAAATTTTCTTCAAACACTCTCAAAGCTCTCTCTGCAAATTTCAATGGCCCCCAAAGTTAGACCTGAGATGCTTGTTGATTTCTCTAACAAGGATCTAGACCTGGATTTTGGCTACTTAAGCCATAAACAAAATCTCCATTTTGAGCCAATAGTATCCTTTGAGAATGAGGATCCTGAAATCACACTAACCTTGAGATGGTTGAGGAGAGCTGGACTTCAAAAGTTCATGGAGGAGAAACCAAGCTCTTGCTTGGAGAGCTACATGGCAGAATTATTTGCCTTCCTCAAATGGAGAGGCAAACCTGAGGATGGTGAAGTATCAACCAGATTATCTTACACTGCAGAAGGAGAGGAGGAGGAGAGATTCCACAGAGTAAAATTCTCCTCAGAGGATCTGGAAGGAGCTTTTGGATTGCCTTATGAGGGAAGGAATCCAGAAGTTTATGGTACTGGTCATGAAGATGAGATAGCCCAAGAATGGCTACTAGTTCCAGGCCCTCTATCCTCAACTCAAAACAAGAAAACTCTCAAGCCAGAGTTTCTCAACCTTTTTGAGGTAGTTGCTAAGAGCCTCTTAAGCAACACTGGAAGCTTAGAGCAGGTTAGTCATCCAAGGATCAGAATCATGGCTGCCATTATTGATGCCAGTGATAAGGGCATTAAGTTTGATTGGAGGACCTTCATCATGTCTGAGATGATGAAGGAGAAGGCAAAATTCAAGGTGAAAACCCACAATAAGGTGGTGCTAGAAGGGAAAATCAAGTATTGCACCAGGGCAAGCTTGTTGATTGAGAGGTTTTCCCACTATTCCCAGATGCAGACCTTTGCAAAGCCCCTCCCAGCCCAGAAGATCCTGTTCAGAAAACTTAGCAAGAAAACTGAAAAGAGAAGGATGCTCATGGTCAAACCTGCTGAAGAACAGGAGGAAGAGAAGCCTAAGATGAAAAAGAGAACAAAGGCCAGGGCTGTCAAAACAAGGAAGATGTCTCAATTGCCTTCAAGAGAAGTCTCAGGAGCATCAGCTGAAGTTGATGCAGTGGCAGAAGAGGGAGTGAGTGTGCCTTCTGACCACTCAGAAGAGTTGAGGAGGAAGTACAATGAGACTAGGCAAAAGAAGAAGGGTGATAAGAGAATCAGGGAAGTTGTCCCTGAGAAGGAAGGAAGTGGAAGCAGTAGGGCCAGCAAGAGAAGGGCCAAACCTACTGAGAAGGTGTTGGAGCTTCAAGAAGAAAGGTCTCTTCAATTGGCTCTAAGGGAGAGCAGAGCTGAAAGCAGGGCCAAATCCATGTCAAGGACTAATTCTTCTGGTTCTGGAACTCCAGAATCCAAAATCCCTGAAGGTCAACCTATAGAGGCTAACCTCCCTGAAACTCAGTACCTTGAGCCCAACTCCCCTGAAACCCATGTCACCCCTTCCAACCAACCCATTACCCCTGTAAATCTCACTAAGAGATATTCTCCAGAAGGGAATGTGCAAAGAAGTGGCATTGATGTGCTTGCTGATTTAGCAGTAGATGAGACAAGACTCCTGTCTCCCCTTGACTCATCCATGCTCAATTATTCAAAGCTCTTAGAGCATGCACTCAATGAGCCAACCCCCCTGAGTAAAGCCCCTTCAGATTCATTGCTCTGTAAAGCAAGTGAAGTACCTTCATTTGAGCCCAACCCTTCTGAAACCATTATCCCTGAACTTATTTTGCCTGAAGCCCTAGTAGGAGAACCCAGAGCCAACTCCCCTATAACCCAAAGTCCCCACTCAAGTGGAGATGAGGAGGAGTATACTTATGAAAGTATGCTCAGAGGAGGAGCCAAGGCTACTGTGGACAGTTTGTATCCACAACTTGCTGAATTTCCAAGAATTCAGAAGGCCTTTTATGATTTAAGGATGCTTGTTGATGTGAAAGACAAATCTATGATGGAGATATCACAAGTCATCCAAGATAAGGGTGCAAACTGGTGGCAAATAGAGGAAAACAGATTGCTACACTTTGCTGGAGTTTCAAAGACAAGATTTCTCATTGATGAGGAGATTTTTGCAAAGCTGGTAGCTGATAAGATTGAGGAGGAGAAAGAAAGAAAAGCCAAGGGAATCAAACACCCTGACAGTAGCTCCAATGATGATGATTCCCCTGATGATCCCTCAAACCCTTCAAATCCCAACCCTCCTGAAACCCCTCAAGCCAACATCCCTGAACTTTTTCAACCCAAGTCTTCTATAGCAAACAGACTTTCAAACCCTCCTAAAACCTATCATAGGAAAGGCTCTGTATCTTCAGAGGTGTTGACCAAGGGTGGTAACACAACCAAAGACACATCTGCCAATGAAGGTTCTTCTGAACCCAAGGCACAGCCTAAAGATGTTGAGGTTCCTGTACTAGAGGCTAGTTTGATTAAGGCCTATTCAGTGTCAGAAGAGTTGGACACTGATCAGCCCTTAATCATTCAGGATGACTCAGTGGCTGCTGAGATAAGCACTGTGATCTCCTCACAACTGCCATCTTTGAACCCTGTTGAGGGTGAAGATGCTGCAGGTTTAGGAGAAGGAGTTGAAAAGGAGAGAATAGTTGAAAAATCAGAGGGAGTTGAGGATGAAAGAGAGGTAGTCATCACTAAGATAGTGAGTGTACCACCATATGAGGGTGGAATAAGTGAGGAAGGACAGGTTATTCTTGAAGTCAAATCTGAACTTCAAGAATCCCTTGATGAGAGGAGGCCTGATTCCTTGAGTGAGAACATTATTAAAGAAGGGAGAAAAGAACAAGTTGAAAATGAGAAGAAGACTGCTGATGTATCAGGGTCTTATACAAAAGAAATTGAGGGTGATGAGTGCTTATTTCCTAACTTGTTTGACTTGTCTGATGTTGCAGGTATTTCTCTTGATCAAATTTTTGCAGATGAATTCCTAACAGATGCACCTATCCAAGTAGACACAGGCTCAGCTCAGGCCTTACTTGGAATGCAATCAGAGAAGTTGGACTCCTTGGCTCATCAAGTCCAATCTGCTCATGCTGAAACTTCAGGAGCATTGAATGAGCAAGGAAGGACCCTAGCATCTGTAGAAATGAGGCTCACTGGCTCTGAAGATGTATATTTGTTGGAAGAAATGAAATCTCTAAACCAGGCCCAATCCCTGATGGCCTCAACAATGAGTGACCTCAAGCCCCAGTGTTTTGATGCTGCCAAAAACGGGGAAAGGGAAAGAGCTAGAGCAAAAGGTGCCTTGGTGATTGGGAGCCCAGTCAAAGGGAAAGACAACATTGCTGAAGGAAAAGGCAAAGAGCCTGAAGTACTGAATCTGGAAGAATTGAATGAAGAAGAGCAATTGGCACTTGCTTTGAAGAATTCTATGGCCTCAGCTCAAGAAGAAAGGATGAGGTTGCAACAAAGACCAGGTGGTGAAGTATCAGGTTTGGACAAGAGTGCTGAAGGTGTCCAAACTAGAGGAAAAATCAAGAAGGCCCAAGGAAAGAAGAGACAAGTTGAGAAATTCACTGATTTTCCTAGCAGCCTTGATCTTCCACCTGAATTCAGAATTGATGAAGATGAGCCTACATCAAAGAAAGCCAAAACTGCTGAAGAGCCCAAATCTACTGAAAAGGACAAATCTTCTGAATCTGGCAAAACTGCTGAAGGTACCAAGTCCTCTGAAGACATTGAAGAGTTATTTGCTGAAGGATTTGGACCTGAACCTAAGAAGAAGACAACTGTTCTAGCCCATGATCCATCAAAACTGTTTCATGAAGGGTATGGCAAAGATCCTGAAACACAACAGAAATTGGCCATGATGAGGGCCCAAGAGAAAATGGATCTGATGGAAGAAGCCAACAGAGCAAGAGATGAGAGAAGAGCAAACTTTCAGAAACCAAGAAGGAGGAGAGCAACTTATAGCAAGATGAAGCCTCAGCTTCTAATCCCAATGGACACCAAATATCCACACTTGGATAAATGGGTGCCAATTCAACTGAATGATACATGGGAAGAGGCCAAAAGGGAGTTTGTCTATGACTACTATGTCATTGATAGATGGAATGGAGGAGATGCAAACTCTGCCTTCACTGAGTTCATGCTAGAATACTACAGAGAGTTGTATCAACAACTACTTGCAGCTGCTGACATTGCAAGAATTGAACTCACAGCTCCCAAGCCAATCATATACATGCCCCCAAAGCTTGAAGGATGGATTGACCAAGCAAGAATTCTGAGAGAATTCACTGAGATCCTTAAGCTAAACAAGATGGTTCTTGGACCTAAGGGAACCAACCAAGAAGTCATGGCACTGAAAAGAAGAGTGTGGGCACAGTATGGAATGCTGCCACCCCCTGAGGATGATCTTTGAAATGGCTAAGTCTTCTGACCTTTCTTGATTGATCAACTATGCTGAAATATGGTCAAGATTGCTGATGTGCTAATCTGTTTGCTCTGGTTTGTTATGGATTGCTCTGATACAAGCTCTGTGCTCTGATGCTGAAAATCTTATCTATGTCTTGAACTGTTAGAATGAAATGCTCTGATGTATTTAAGTGTTATTGATTCATGCTCTGATATGTTAATTTCAACTATCAACATGCTTGTAATGATCTTTGAATGAATGATAGTTGAACTTATTTTGAATCAAGAAACACTAATCTCTCTATGCCTATCTTGAAACCTACTTGCAACAAAAACAGTGAAAACACTAACACATTATCTTTTCAGGAATATTGACCTTAGTCATGTCTTCTGAAGATACATGTAATAGGTGTAGACAAGTCACTTTTGCTTAGATTGTGTAGGTTTTGGCATCATCAAAAAGGGGGAAATTGTTGGGAATAAAATGAGATATGTTTTGATCTAATACCAAAACCTCCTGAGACATGCCTAAGTCAAATTGATAGTGTTCTAAAAATGTTAGAACACATAGCATAAGGCTAGATGAGAAGCTGAAATGTTAGGCAGCTCTTAGACAATTAGATGCACAATTTGAGGGGGAACCTATGCTTTGAAGATGATCAAGATCAAGTCCCCTCAAGGCTCAAATTCTGGAACTATCACTTAAGAGCAAGGACACTCTATGGAAAATCAAATGCACTGATCAGGAGAGTTGTCCAGAGAAGATGTTCTTATGCAAGAACAATATTGTAAAGCTCAAAAGGACAAGTCCAATAAGATGATCTGATCAGGAGAGTTGTCCAAAGAAAGTGTCCATATGCAAAATTGGCAAAATCAAAAGGACAAGCTTAATGACTCTGATCAGCAGAGTTGTCCAAAGAAGCTAGCCATATGCAAGAACAATTTTACCTAGCTCAAAAGGACAAGGCTACTCAAAGGCTTTGGATCAGGAGAGTTGTCCCGAGAAGCCCACTTTGTATGAAAAATGCTATGATGCTAAAAGACCAAATATGCTGATCAGAAGAGTTGTCCAGAAGAGCTGTCTCAGCATGATTGAATCAGAACAGATACTCTAAAGGTTGAAGGTCAACTATGCTGAAGAATTAAGGACAACCATGCCCTAAAGAAATGCAATATGCCAAGATCATCTTGGAGTGAAATAAAGGGAAAGAGCCAAGTCATCTGAAGAAGAGCAAGCCAACCTTGCTGAAAAGCAAAACTGCTGATAGTGATAAGGAGAGTTGTCCAGTTGATAAGGAATGTTGTCCTATCATTGGATCAACCTTCAGAAGCCATGTCCAAGTCCTAACAAGAAGACAAACATTGGGAAAAGTGCTGCAGAATGAAGACAAAATCTTACAAGCCGTTTATTACCCAAATGAGGACATGTCACTATCAAGAATCTGTCTTCCAGTTTGAAGAACTCAAGGAAGACATTTATAGCAATTTGGGGCTGCCTCTCCAACGGGCAAATCCTCCATTTTGTCTATAAATACAGAAGTGTGAAGACCATTTGAAAGCATCCAACTAACCTCAACATAATCCAACTACACAAGTATTCTGAAGCTCATAGAACATTTAAGCTTTCAAAGAGACTATCTTAGTCTTTACACACTTCTTCTAAGCTGAACCCAATTGTATATTCATACACAAGCTTAGAGAGATATCCTATCCTTACACCTTGATCTTCATTGTAAAGGATATCTCATTAGTTGGAACCTTACTTCAATCCTTACATCTTTCAAGAGTGAAAGTGAGAAGGTTGTAGTAGTAGAAGTGGTAGGAGCTGACTGTTGAGAGAAGAACAGTTCAGTTCTGAGTTGAGAAGAGGGTACTAGGACTCTAGACATGCTAGGGATCAATTCACCAAGGAGTGGTGTTCTTGATCAAGTGCACCTTGGCACTATAAAACAAGTTAATTCCAAGAGTGAAGGAATTATCCTGTTAAATCAGGGAAAGTGGATGTAGGAGCTTGAGTCTCTGAACCACTATAACTTCTTGTGTTGATTTAAATTCCAAGAACTTTCATACATTCAACACTGCACACAAAACTGATCTTTCAAAGATAAACATTCAAAGACTGTGCAAAAACCTATTTGGACAAGTTCCCTGAAAACTGGACTGTGTTGTATTGACTAAGTGATTTCAGAAATTAAAGGAGTTTAAACATAAAAGGCCAACCACTATTCCGCACATATAACTCTCCTAGATAGTTATTCAACTAAGTACTCAATAGTACTTAGTAGTTTGATTATCTTAGAAGAGTTAATCTTTTTCAGCAGAGTTGTCCAAGACAACCTTGCTGAACTCTGGTTTGATCAAATTAGCAAAAGAATTGCATACAAGTGTATTCCCCCCCCCCATACACTTGTTATATACTCCTTTCAGGACCAACAAGTGGTATCAGAGCAGGGGTTCAAAGACCACTGCTTCTGAAAATCCATCTTGATTTTCAAAAACTCTCATATTTGTGTGGTCACTAAACTGATCTTTATCTGAAATCTATTACTTGTTGACTAACTGATTATTCTTGAGAAATGGCCAACAACAATGCTGTTCCTCCACCTGCTGTTCAAGGATCAGACAACATGGCCACAAATCCAGTCAACCACATTTCTAATCACAAACTGCCTATGTTTTCAATAGACAATTATGATTTCTGGAAAATTAGAATGAGGGCTCATCTTGCATCTCTCCATACTGATATGCTAAGAGTAATCACAAGAGGACCTTTTGTGTTTACTCAAACTAACCCCAGAGTGACAGCTGAGCAAAAAGCAGATATAAGGGAACTGATTCCCAAAGATGAAGATGACTTCACTGCTGATGAAAAGAGGAAGGATAATCTGAACTATCTAGCAATGAACACCCTCTATCAAACAATTCCAGATGCAGTCATGGGAAGAGTCTACCACTGCACAACAGCCAAAGAAATTTGGGATACTCTTGCTGAAATGTGTGAGGGCACTGAAAAGATCAAGGAGAACAAGCTCCAAGTTGTAGTACAGAAGTTTGAGCAATTTTCAATGGAAACTGATGAGTCCATTGACAAATTTGCTGGTAGATTCACTGATGTGATGAATGAAATTAACTCATTGGGCAAGGTCTACACCAAGAGAGAAGTGGGATTGAAAATCTTGAGAACATATACCTTAAAAAAAGACATAAGACCATTGGGTACACTTTATCCAAATATGGATTGTAATACTGAAAATCCCAAATCAAATTGTCATTATGTGTTCATGTTTAATATAGATGTAACATATACCTTAAAAAAAACATATAGATGTAACATATGCAATGTATTCATTTTATATCTTTGCTCTTAAACATTCAAATTCATAAATAAATAAAAATATGTTTATCCAAGAATTATTCTATTTTTAATACTGAAAAATTTATGTGAATTTGAATTCACACAAGTGTTTTTGAATAAAATAAATAAATCAAGTATACACAAAATGTTATTTACAAAGAGTTTTTTTAAAAGTGTAATTTATTGAAAATTCTATATTAGATTGGGGTGAATGTGTGAATTCGTTAATGTTTTTATAGAATTGTCAAATAATTAACATTTTAATGTATGTTTTTTGTTCTATAAAATAAGATTTCAATTTACCTATAACATGTCATGGATAATACATTACTTTTTTAATTTATATATTTGTATTTAAGATATATGAACATTAAAAATAAAATATTTAAATTTAAATTTAAAATAGTACTATCAATTTTCTTTCTGGTCGTGTAGTACCAATACCGAGACATAAGTCCAGTTACCAATAATTTTTAAAATTCATATTTAGAGAAATGAGTAAAATGAATTAGAACGAATTAGAATGAAAGTAGTTTACCTTTACCTTTAAAGAGATAAGTATATTTTTTAAGTGTGCTTGAGTTGAGACATGCGAATAGGGGATGAATTTTCTCCCATCCTAGCTGGTCACTTTCTAGATTTGCACATCTCATTCTTCATCTAAATGAACATTCGCCCTAAAATAATATTCGGTCTCTATTAAATTTCATAAATTTTTTTAGTTGTCTAATTTCACATTCTAATTATTAATTATTTACTTTTTTAATAAATAATCATTTCATTTATAGATATATTATACATCTAATCTATCGATTGTATACATAAAATAAACAATATTAATTAAAATGCATGACAAAAAAATTGACATAATTAATTTGAAAAGATGAAGTAAATTATTATCACTCAAAAAATATTGATTAACATAAAACACGCGTCTAGTACATCCAACCTAACTAAACTCAACTCAACTCAAATTTATTATTTACATGATTTGCCTCATCCAATTTTTCCCATCCGAATATTTTTCATCCACCCCCACCTAAATTAAACATCCGGCCCCTTTATTAGACACAACCCATCATGATGTAAAATGTGCACTTGGGTGTTTTTCAGCAAAAGAAATGGTAATTTAGGAGTTTTAATATTATTATTTAATTCAGATTAATTCTTTTGTTCCACTTGTACAACAGTTTAACACATGTCGCCTTAATGTTATAGAAAGTTGATTATTTTTTAATATAACACGTGTCAATCGTGATTTTATTTCTATTTAAAGAGCCCAAAACTGATCAAATTAAACACCACCATATCAAAACTGATCTCCGGCCTCCTAGTAATATGGGGCTTCCACTTTTTCTCTTTGTGGCTACCTTACTGTCTGCAGCTACTAATTCCAATGCTGAATCCGACGTCTTTAATCCAATCCGGCAACTCCGGCCTCGCTCCGGTACCGGTGGCCACCTGGTGAAGGGCTTAGATTGCCTTAGCTGGCGGATGGCGGTGGAGACCAACAACCTCCAAGCTTGGAAGTTGGTTCCGGAGTCGTGTGAGAAGTACGTCGGAAACTACATGCTTGGAAAGCAGTACCGAGACGACTGCGAAGAGGTGGCCGCCGTCGCCATCGAATATGCCAAGAGCCTCAAACCCGCCGGAGATGGAAAGGATATCTGGGTGTTTGACATTGACGAGACCACGCTTTCTAATTTGCCTTATTATGCTCGATCTGATGTCCAATTCGGGTACATATATATTTCAATATTTTATTTCGTCTTTTAGACCTATCACACACCTATTTTTATACAATCATCTGTCTACTATTTTTTTCACAAATAAAAGACTAGACTAAATTTTGAGGGTAAATTTCTTTGAATTTTTAGGACATGTGTTGCAAGTAGTTAATTTCTTAAAGGGGCATTTCCAAATATGTTGAAATATGTGGTAGTACAAAATACTCCTAATTATTCTGAATTTATGTGCGACTTGTGACATGTAGGGCAATAGCATACAATGACACAAAGTTCAACAATTGGGTGGCGGAAGGGTTAGCGCCGCCGGTGGCAGGTATCAAGCGGCTATATCAGAAGGTTTTGTCTCTAGGCTTCAAGACTGTGTTTTTATCAGGAACAAACGCAAAATTCGAAGACATAAGGATTCTCAATTTGCATAATGCTGGTTATTACAACTGGGAAAAATTAATCCTCAAGTAAGCCTCGCCCATAAAATATATATATATATATATAATGACTTCGTTTTATATATTGGTGTAATTTTTAATAAAAAAAGAGATACTGCTACTATATTTTTGCAGGGGAGATGCGGACAGGGGAAGCACAGCAATTGCGTACAAATCGAAGAAACGAACGGAGTTGGTGAAGCAAGGTTATAGAATCGTTGGAAATGTGGGAGATCAATGGAGTGATTTAGTTGGTGAAAATGTCGGAAGCCGGACCTTCAAAGTGCCAGATCCTATGTACTACATTGGTTGATTTGTTACTAGCTAGCTACTTTGAGAGAGGCTTTCATGAGATGATTAATTAATAATGATGAGATTTAATTGGCATGTGTCTCAATTAATCTCTTTACCTTATTACATTTGGTAGTACGGAGTATCATTTTCGTTTGTATGATCAGGTGATGATACAAGTGTTTAATAAATTCTCATCTCCATTGCCTTAACATATAAATGATGATTATTCTTATAATATATGTGGATGGAAAATGAAATGTGATTATTATATAAATCTATATTATTGGTTATTGGAAGTATAATTGTTGGTTGAAATTATTATATACATTTCTAATAATAATAATAATTTTAATTTTAATCATTCCCTTTTTAAATATTTTTCAATAACATTATATAATAGCATAACATAGATATTTTGTTTTCATTCAAACAAAATTCTGAATCCGTCCCTCGTAAGCATAGAAGGGGGATTTTAAAGACTTGTTGCCAAGACAACCACACAACAACCAACGAAGAAACATCTTATCTCAATTCCCTTTTTTTGTCTATTTTTATTGGGTTAATGTTATTATTGAAATTTATGTTATTATTATTTGGACCGTTATAATTATTTGTAATAATTATTGTTGTTAGGAAGTATAAAAAAAATGTTGTTAAATTTTAAAAAAATAAATTATGACATTTTTGTAAAATAATTTAAAATATATATATTTATTAAAGTATGAAAATAGATTAAAACATTGAAGTGTGAGTAATCATCATCCTTAAACTTTGGGGAATGATCAATCCATTTAGAATAATCATTCCTATATTAAAAAATAAAAATAAAATTCAATCATGACATTTGTAATAGAATTGGAAATGATTATTTCATTCCCATCCCATTTTCACATATAAATCATATGCCGTAGGAGTTTGTTGGGTTTAACTATGCAATTGGAAAAACATGATTAGTGATTAAAATAGATTAGGTAGAACCCACCTTTTTATGTGATTGTCCGGGTAGAAAGTAGTATTTATTCATTCTCAAAATTTTAGGTGCGTAATTTGATACATTGTTAATGCAATAATTTGTGATTGTTATTATCAAACATTTGCGAGGTTGCTAATCCGCACCTCGATACCAGAAATCTCAAGAACAACAGTGAAAATCAGCGTAGACGGAAGAATTCATAACATCAGAATCATAGAGGAGGAGGAAAGTATCGTCATGGGAGAATGGAGATCGGAAAAGAGCGATTCAGATGGGTTCGTCGTTGAAGAACGGAGTCCGGCTGAGCCCCCGGAAATTACGTCGGCTCCGGCCACTCGAAGTGGAGAGGAAACTGAAAGGCCATGCAAAGTTAGGGCTGACGTCAGCGAAAGAGAAAAACAGACAAGAGAAGTTACTGTGGCCCCACAAACCTTGGAATTGGAGAAGGCGGCGGAAAAGAATATCTCAGGTATCGATATCGAGGACTCATTATGTCGGGGAGGTTCTTCAAGAAACATGATGGAAGCGGAAAAGACTCCTCATAAAACTTATTTTGGACCGAACTACTCTAAGGCAAGAAATGGGCCGAGTGGTCAATTCAGAAAGAGCCCCATAGAGGAAGCCCTCATATCGGAGGCCCAATCGAGTTCAAATAACAACTTACTTTGCAGCCCTTCCAAACTGGATCTGAATAGACTTTTCCAGGAAAATGAGCCCGTGGACTGTTTGGATGAGGAGGCCCACGTAATAGAGGGCCCAAGTGGGGAGTCAATCCTAAGCCCAAATAGGAGAGAAAGTGGATACAGTAAGGAAAAAGCCTTAGGCCCACAAGATGACTCAACCCTAATGGCCACGTCAGAGTCGGTGGAAACAGGGGAGAGAGAGCCAGATGCGAATGGTGACTCCCTTGACTCCCATAATTCACTCGATCCAAACCAGAATAAGAAAAAAAGAAGAGAAAAGAAGTCGAGCTCAAAAGTCAACAAGGGCGGAGGAAAGATGGGAAAGAACATCGAAGAAAAAAGATGGAAGCATACGGAAAGAGAAAGAGCGATAGTGGAAGAAGCAAAAGCGACATGGGATCTGGGGAAGAAGATTGGGGTTACAAGCCGGGAACCAGAGCCGGAGATCGTGAAAAGACTGGAAAGATTGGCAAGGAAGGTGAATAAGAGGTCAACGAAGGAAACATTGAAGGTGAACGGTGGGAAAAGCATAAAGATTTAGATGAAGCTCTTGAGTTTCAACGTAAGAGGAATGGGGGGGAGAGAAAAACGAAAGGAGATAAAAGAGATGGTGGCAAAATTTAACATTGAGATCGGCTTTATACAGGAAACGAAGGTCGAACATATGGATAAGTTCTTGTGCAAATCAATTTGGGATAGATCAAGGTTCGGATGGGAGAGTAGGGGAGCTGAGGGAAGATCCGGTGGTATTCTTACTATTTGGGACGAGGAGGCGTTCTGCTCTTCCAGTGCCTGGCATAGAAGAGGCATGCTTGTGGTAAATGGGATCTGGAAACAAGATGGCAGGAGGTGTTGCCTCATTAACATCTATGCACCTTGTAATGGAGGAGAAAAAAAGGAATTATGGGATATCTTAAGTGGCGTGATCGAGCAAAACCAAGATGATTATATATGTATTGCCGGCGATTTTAATGCCATTAGGAGTGCTGCTGAGAGGGCAGGTCGCGGGGGGAGAGAAGACAGACGTGGTATGGAGGCTTTCGACGAGTTCATTATCCAAAATAACCTGACCGACATCCCACTCACAGGAAGAAAGTTCACTTGGTACAGGCCCGATGGGACGTGTAAGAGCCGCCTAGATAGAACGTTGGTGAACGAGGTTTGGCTGGAAAAATGGCAAGAGGCAACTCTAAAAGGACTCAGTCGGTCAGACTCGGATCATTGCCCGATATATACGTCGTCGATTAAAAAAGATTGGGGACCAAAGCCTTTTCGGTTCTTCAATGCGTGGATGCGCCACCACAGCTTCAGGGATTTCCTCGCAACCAAATGGTCGGCTTATGACATAAGAGGATGGAGCGGCTTTATTTTGAAAGAGAAGTTAAAACTCCTTAAAGGAGACCTCAGAGAGTGGAATAAGAGGGTGTTTGGGAATCTAAACACAAGGGTGGAAGAAAGCAGAAGTGAGATTCAAAAATTGGACACCTTGGATGACCTGTTCGGTTTAGAAGAATCAGAGGAGGAGAAAAGGAGAGACCTGATTGCAGGCCTGCACAACGATTTAAGAATTAAAGAGGAACAATTGTACCAAAGGGCCAAACTGAATTGGCTCAAAGATGGCGACCAAAATACGAAGCTATTCCATAGTGTTATCAATGGGGGAAGAAAGGGCAACACAATACACGGGTTATTTGTAAATGGCATTTGGACAGATGCAGTACAGGAAGTAAGAATGGAGGTCTTTCAGCATTTTAGTAACCATTTTAAGTCGGAAGGGTTCGCGAGGCCATCTATTCCAGATACGTTGATCAATAGGAGGCTGGATGATTGCGACAATAGTTTTCTCACTGCAGTGTTCATGGAAGAAGAAATCAAGGCCGCGGTGTGGGAGTGCGAGACGACTAAAAGCCCGGGCCCGGATGGCTTCTCCTTAGGCTTCTTTAAGGAGAATTGGGAGCTGCTCAAATTAGAAGTCATTCAAATGATGGAAGATTTCCACCGAAATGGGAAGCTGGTAAAAGGAATTAACCCCTCTTTCATTGTACTCATTCCAAAGTGTGAAGGGGCTCAAAAGCTAGAGAATTTTCGCCCTATATCATTGATTGGAAGCCTTTACAAAATAATAGCAAAGATACTAGCGAAAAGATTAGCAAAAGTTCTTGAGATGGTGATTTCAGACTGCCAATCGGCTTTCATCGGGGGCCGACAAATCATGGATGGAATTCTCGCGGCCCACGAGGCGATTGACGAGGCAAAAAAGAAGAAGAAATCAAGACTGATTTTCAAGGTGGACTTCGCTAAGGCCTACGATTCGGTAGAATGGTCCTTTTTGGACAATATGATGGAAGGCATGAATTTTGCGCCTCGGTGGTGAGCATGGATGATGGAGTGCATCTCGACAGCTTCTGCCGCAGTGCTCGTAAACGGCTGTCCGACAGGAGAATTCAAATTACAAAGGGGTTTGAGGCAAGGGGATCCGCTATCCCCTTTCCTATTTTTAATAGCAGCAGAAGGCCTGAAGGTGTTGGTCTCAAAGGCAACTGAAATTGGGGCGTTGAATCCAGTAAGCATAGGGAGAAATAAAGTGGAGGTACCATTGCTCCAGTACGCTGATGACACGATTTTCCTTTGTAATGGAGAGTGGGAGGATGTGCGGTCTATTAAGCATTTACTGCTGCTTTTTGAGTTAATATCGGGATTGGGAGTGAATTTCGAGAAAAGTAATTTGTACGGGGTGAATGTGAGGGAGGAGACAAAGCTGGAAATGGCTAAATTCCTGGGGTGCAAAGTAGGCAGCCTGCCTATGGCTTACTTGGGGCTTACTTGGGGCTGAGTGTGGGTCTAAATCATCATAAGACCTCTTCTTGGGCTGGAATGTTAAAGAAAATACAGGGGAAATTGGCAGCATGGAAGGATAAACACATTTCGATGGGTGGAAGAGTTACTTTAGTTCAGGCGGTGCTATCTGCGGTTCCAACGTACTATCTGTCGTTCTTCAAACTACCAAAATCAGTGTTGAGTGACATAAAAAAACTCCAAAGAAACTTTCTTTGGGGTGGGGGGGTTGGTGTTAACAAAAAAATTCCATGGGTTAAATGGGAGGAGGTGTGTTCGGAAAAGAAAAAAGGGGGTTTAGGTATCAAAGAATTATGTGCTTTTAATATTGCGTTGTTGGGTAAGTGGGTGTGGCGTTTCTTTACGGAAAAAAATAATTTATGGGTGAGAGTGTTGACCTCGAGGTATGGGGGGTTGGGGTGTATCTCGGTTGCTGAGCGTAGAAGGGGAGGGGCAAGGGTCAGCGAGTCTAGCTGGTGGAAGGAGATTAAGGCTGTCTATGCTTCGTTAGGAGGGGGAGAGGCAGTGCATAAAATAGTAAGATTAGTGGGGAATGGGGATTGTACAAATTTTTGGAGTGTCTGTTGGGTGGGGGAGGGCCTTAGCCTTAGAGAGAGGTTCCCTGGCTTGTTTAATCTGAGTTTGCAGCAGGAGGCTCCTATTAGTAACATGGGAAGGTGGGTTAGTGGTGAGTGGGTTTGGGACTGGAAGTGGGGGAGGGAACTCAGGGAGGAAGAAAGTGAGGCACTAACGAGTTTGATTGTTTTGCTAGACAGGTTCAAACCAAACCAAGGTTGTGAGGATATTTGGAGGTGGGAGCTAGCTCCAAACGGCTGTTACTCTACCAAAAAAGCGTACTCCTCGATTGCAGACAAGGCGGAAACAGCAGCTGGGGAGGTCGAAACAAAGCCAGAATTCGAGGCCCTTTGGAAAAACAAGGCACCGAGAAAGGCTCAATTGATCGCGTGGAAAGCTTTAAAAGGAAGATTAGCGACGACGGACAACCTAAGGAGACGAGGGGTGCACATTTCAGAAGCTGATGAGATATGTACTCTCTGCGACTCGGAAACAGAAAGCAACCGACACCTACTATTGGAATGCAGGTTCGCGACATCCGTGTGGCAGGAGTGCTACCGCTGGCTCGAGGTGAGCATGGTCCCTCATGCTAACATTGCTATTCATCTTCTGCAGCATATTGAGGCTTTGGGTCACTTTAAGTCCCACAGAAATTTAATGGCGGGTTTATGGTCAAGTGTTATTTGGGAAATTTGGAATGCTCGAAACTCGAAAAGATTCAGAGGAGAAAACCAACAAGTAAAGAAGGTGGTGGAGTCCATTAAAATTAAACTTTGGGGGTGGATGGAGGGACAGAACATGCTGGCTCAAAACTCTTCTATAGCAGCATGGTACTGCTCTCCTCTGGTGTGTGTTAGAAAGGAAGGCTAGAATGTTTAGGAGGACTAGTTGCTAAGGACAAAAGCTGTAGTTGTAAAGGCGTTTTATTAGACACAAAATTATGGTGTAATACTACGGGTTGAGTACCCCTTGTACTCGATGGAAATGAAATTATTTGACCGTTCAAAAAAAAAAATTAACAAAAGAATTAGATGTTCAGGTTAGGTTTTGAATCAATTTCCACATAAGAAAAAGCACACGAACACTATTACTCTCTATTTGATCACCATTCTAGCTACTTGCTTTTTTTTTCTTAATTAGTACTCCCTTTGTTCCACTATAAGTTTCACATTTTCCTTTTGGATGTCCCACAATAAGTTTCTCATTTCATTTTTTCCCATTTTTGGAATATGATTTTCTCTCTCTCAATCATATCACTTATACTTTATCTATTATTTTATTCTACTTCTTCTCATACTCATCTATTATGTTCTCTCTCAACATCACATCACTTGTACTACACCTATTATTTAATTATATTTCTTAATCAAAACAACCAAAAGAAAGGGGAAACTTATAGCGGGACGGAGGGAGTATTTAATTGCATTTAGTTTTAATTGTATGAGTCGTGTTCTTTCACTATAATTGTGTGACGACGTATAACACTAAAACTACACTTACAAACTAGTCTTGTAGATCAATAATTTAATCGGACACTTATCATTATTACAAGGAACTCTTATACTTGAGAGACGGGTATTAATTAAAAAATATGTGTCAGGGATCAATGGGGAGGATTTACGTACATTTAAGTGTCAATGAAGTGGCTTCTCTCTTTCAGCTCACGAAGGATCGAGATGTTGAGGGTTGGTATTACATGAAAGCTCACTCCAAACTCAAGATCATTAAGGATGTACCGAACAAAATTAAGAACTAGCGAGAAAACAGCTGGTTCGTCGAGGATGATTAGAGGAGTGCGGCCTCACTTGGGTCAAATGGAGCCTGACTCGCTGTTCCAAAAGACTGTCATGAATTTTGCAGTAAGCTTCTTTAATTTGTCAATCGATCTCTTCTCGACTAATTTTTACTTTTTGCTCTTGCAAAGGTCGACATTGTTGGTCCCTATTGATGGGGTATGCATCATACGAGTTCTTTGAAAGATCAGTTGACTTGATATCAGCTGATGGAGTTTAAGTGTAGAAAGTAAAAACTAATACTCTAACAGATGACTTGATCAGCTGATTCGTTAGGAGTCTAGAACTAACTAGTCTGCTGATTGAATCAGTTGATAGAGAAGCGTGTGCAGAATTGTAGTGTGCACATTTAAAGATTATACTCGTCTGTCTACTCATGTAATTTAAAACTTTATTTCATGCATAAACACATTTTATGATATCAGCTAATGATAAACTTTCGAAATAGCAAATCTAATATGCAGTATCAATTGATAGAGTATCAACTAATACAAAACATTTTCTTCTTAAAACTATGCTATGTAAATATGTCCGGTAAAACAGTATATAACACATAGATTTATAGTGGTTCAGACCAACTTGTCCTACATCCACTCTCACGATCTCAATTGTGATATTATACTCATTGTTAACTTTAACGTCCTAAGAGAAGACATCTTGCTAACTTTATAGTCCCAAGAGAAGACTTTTGATCAAGATACACTCGCTTTGGTGTATACAGATCTACTTGTTATTGGGAGAACAAGTACTCTTACAGTGAGGGATTTTTGGTTCCTTAGTGTGTATAACTCGCCCTAGCTTCTAAGGGAGGGTTTAAGATAGAAGGAGGATTCGAGTAATGACTAAGTATGAGAATTTCCCTTACAATCTGATTTAGCCTTAAGCTAGGATTGAGAAATTCTCTTCTAAGCTTGGGATGTGTATAAGACAATACTGGCTTAGATGAGCTCACTCACTAGGGTAAGGGTATGGATGCTTGTTGGATTTCCTCTAAGAAGTGTTCTTGAGCTCTTCTGATTTTCTGGACTTGAACATTTTGCTCGGCATTGGCATCACCCTCACGCATATATGAGATATGAAATGAACTCATATTTATAGTGTGGATTTGAATGTTACCGTTGGATGATTGACATTCAAATCCCACTATTTCAGGAATCACAATCTTTAGATTAGGAGCTATTAATCATTACCATTGTCTAGTAATAATTAATGTTTCATTGACTTTTCCATTCTTGTGCCTTGTCAGAATCTACGTGTCTACTGTCGTCTCCCAATTGGTCAACGTCATCTCTGATTTTGTCTTCTCTATTCATAGAACAGAAGACTCCGTCTCAGCTGATTGACTCTACTAATCTTGGGTCTCGTTCTTCTTATCTTGGCTTTTGGCTTCAGATCATTTCCCCAGCTGTGTAGATTTCGTCTGGTTAATCAGGCAGACTTAGTCTCAGCTGTGTTTGGCTTACTCAGCTGATAGTGAATACTCAGTTGATAAGACCTCAGCTGATCATCAAATGAGTAATTACTCATCTGATTCTTCTTTTCTGGATTCTGGTCTTCTCCTCTCCTCTGAGCTTGTGCGCGTTTCTCTACTATATCAGCTGACTTCCAACTCAACTGATACCGATCAGATCCTAATCTATTACAAGGTGAATGGTGAAGTTGTCTATACAATACAACTTATAGTGTTACAAGTATATTTTTTTTATCAATACAACTTGTCCTTAGGTTAGTTACTCGGTGAAATTCAATGAAAATGTGGGAGAAAATTTTAAACCATCACGGGGATTGAGGTAGGGGGATCCCCTATCTCCCTTTCTTTTTGTCATTTGTGCACAAGGGCTTTCGGACACCATCAATGCTAAGGTTGAAGATGGGACGCTTTCTGGGTTACAAATGGCACGAAGGGCACCTATAATCTCCCATTTGTTATTCGCGGATGACTGCCTCATTTTCATAAAAGCATCAATAAGCAATGGCCAAGCACTGAAGCAGGCTTTATCAACGTATGAGGAGGCCTCGGGCCAACTTATAAATTATAAAATATCAGCCATTGTGTATAGTCTGCATACAACAAAACAAAATCAGATGGATATCAAAACCATATTGGGAGTACGACAGGAGCAGGGCCACAAGGTGTATTTGGGGCACCCAACTTTCTCAATAAAGGCAAAGAAGATCCAATTTGGATATATCATTGATCGAATCCAGAAATGGATGCAAGGGTGTAAAATGAGAGAGTTTTCAATGGGGTGAAAAGAGGTCCTCATCAAAGCAGTGTTATAAGCAATACCAACGTACACAATGATGTGCTTCAAACTGCCTATCTCTCTTTGCACTGACATTGAGAAGCTCATTACCAGATTTTGGTGGGGAAGTAAGGATACTAAAAGAAAAATCCATTGGAGCTCTTGGGAGAAGATGTGCGAACCTAAGGACAGAGGGGGGGGGGGGGCTTGGGGTTTAGGTGATTGAACTCTTTTAATAAAGTTTTGTTGGCAGAACAGGAGTGGAGAATGAGTACAAAATCGGAGGCACTGCTGGCTAGAGTTTTTAAAGCACGATACTATAGGTTCGAAGATATAATGGAAGCAAATATATGCACAAATCCCTCCTTTGTATGAAGATCACTAATGTAGAGTAGGGAGGTGATTAAGAATGGTGCGAGATGGAGAGTGGAAGACGGAAAGAAGATACACATTTACAAGGATGCATGGGTTCAAAATTTGGAAGAAGGCAAAATCAAATAAAAAATAGCCTCGAGCTCTACGGTCAGTAGATTCATTAATCCGAATGGTGACTGGAATGAAGAGTTGATCCACAGGGCCTTCTAGCATCATGAGGCTCATGCAATTTTAAACACACCTATTGGTGGAGAAGGCACTGAGGATGCGGTGTTTTGGGAGACGAGGAAAACATCGGATGATACAGAAAAGAAAAAAAATTGGAGGAAGATTTGGAGTCTGGATGTGCCACCAAAAGTAAAAAAAAAAATTGTTGGAGAGTTGCAAAAGATTTCCTTCCAATGCCAACGAACCTGGCTGGAAGATCGATGGAGGTTGCGATGCAACGTGGTTTTTGTTCTGGCCATGAGGCAACCACAATGCATATTTTGGGAGGATGCAGCTTCATCAAAGGAGTGTGGAAGGACTGGAATTTTTGTGATATATCATTGTTATATTTTTAGTGACGCACATATTTTGTCACCAAATCTTATTTTATAGTCACATATCATTGTTGTCACTATTACTCAATGTTTAGTCACATACATTTGTTGTCACTGTTACTCAATGTTTTAGTCGCATATTTTTGTTGCCACTATTACTCAATGTTTTAGTCACATATATTTGGTGTCACTGTTGCTCAACATTTTAGTCACATTTATTTATTGACACTAAAATACATTGTATAATTACAAAATAATCATGTCACTATAATTGAGGCTTTTAGTCACGATTGATTATTATCACAAAACATAAAGTTTCACAATTAATATTTTAAATAAAATTCAATAAAAATAATAATATTTATAATATTGTGATAAAAATATTTTAACTATAGTGACAATGTAGTTATCACTAAAATCTAAACATGTCGTATACATAATATTAATATAATTAATAATAATAAGAAGAAAATTAAAATATTTTATATATTGTGGCAGATGTATTTCTATATATATAGTCTTTACTAGTGACAATATTTTTTTCTGATAATATTTTTATACCTATAAAATAACATAAATGAAAATAAAGCATTACAAATTGAAAGTAAAACTTATGATTAAACATAAATAAGGTATACAAAAGTACACAAAGTGGGACAACTCAAGTGGTTAGAGCCCCACTACCTAGGCCTTGGATCCTGGGTTTGAGTCATGGGGAGGGGAGGGGAAAAGGGATGAGTTTATAATGTAATTAAAAAAAAAGAAAAAGTATACAAAAGTGCACAATTACAATTCATCAATATTTAATACAAAAAGTGAGCCATTGCCTTTAGTAAACTAGATAAACTAAAATTAAATGTCTAAAATATACTTATTACATTACATAAATATTAAATAAATTAACAAGTTGATGAATTGTTACGTAGTATGGCCATATGCTAGAAAGAAGTTGTAAAAAAATAAAATTCAAAATGAGTATTTTTATTGAAAGAAAAATAATATTAAATTAAAGATACAATCTCATACAAAAAGCTATGGTAAAGTCTAGTATGCACTCGAGTGCATGTTGTGCACCTTAGTCCATATTGCAATTTTCAGTTTACTGACTTATACTTTTTGGTAAATGGTGTTGCACTTTTCAATTATTAAATTGTATAATAATTACAAATCCAAAATAGTTACTATAATAAAACCACCTACTGTTTTCGAAAGGATCCGATTTGTATAATTTTCTGTTGTAACTTGTGCTTCTGAAGCAATTAATATTAGTTTTCAGTTCCCTCAAAAAAAAAAATTACTCCCTCCGTCCCACAAAGATAGCTACGTTTTCCTTTTTTGGATGTCGCAAATTATAGCTACATTTCCTCTTTTATTTAAGTATTAAATGCTTTATTGACAATTTTACCCTTAAATAAATCCACCTCATAATTACTCTTAAGACTTAACTGTCTTGATAAAGTGGGATAGCTCAAGTGGTTAGAGCACCACTACCTAAGCCTTAGGTCCTGGGTTCGAGTCATGGGGAGGGGAAAAAAAAAGGGATGGGTATTTAACTTCCATAAAAAAAAAAAAAAACTTAACTGCCTTGGAATTTACACCAAATTTATGGAATATCAAGGGTAAAATAGGCATATTAGTTAAAATTGACTACATTTATTGATTTTTCTTAATTTGTGTGTAAAGTCAAATTGAGTTTTCTTAATTTGTGTGTAAAGTCAAATTGAGCTATCTTTTGTGTGTAAAGTCAAATTGAGCTATTTATTGATTTTTCTTAATTTGTGTGTAAAATCAAATTGAGCTATCTTTTGTGTGTAAAGTCAAATTGAGCTATCTTTGTGGATAGTTTTCAGTTTATATAGAAAATAATTCTTCCTATATATGACAGTGATTCTAAAGCATTATCCAACAATTACTTGAATCTTAATGACAGGACAAAACGCATGCAAGATAGAGAGATCAATTAGTTCAAAATAATTGACGAGTAACTCCCAGTGATTACCATCACTTACTAGGATGCTCTTTCTTTGTAAGCCATAACACCCTCTTTATGTCTACAAAAGTAATTTCATGGAAATAAAGTAAATTAACCAATGTAAAGAAAAAGTCATTTTAAAAATAGTACTCCCTCCGTTTTAGTATAAGTTTCCCATTTCTTTTGGGTGTTTTGATTAATAAATATGATAAAATAATAGATGTAGTACAAGTGATGTGATGGAGAGAGAAAAAATAATAGATTAGTATGAGATGAAGTATGATAAAATAATAGATAAAGTGTAAGTGATTGATTGGGAGAGAGAAAATAATTTACCAAAAATGGAATGAAAAACTTATTGTGGGACATCTGAAAGTGGGAAACTTATAGTAGGACGGAGGGAGTATAATTCAAAGCAAGTATTCATCATTATGTCTATAGAAGACTAGAAAGTGAAAATATTAGTTATAGGTTCCTAACACATACGCACAAATTAAGATATGAAAATTTCATATATTGATTAATTATCCTCACATAATAGCACAAATTCCATTATTTAAAAATAATTAAAACAGTAGATCTAGTAGGTCGAACATAGTTACAAAAAGTCTTCAACTACATCAAACACAGAGACAATATTGGAAAACAACTTCATAATTAGGCACAACACTTACTGTCACACCCCAATTTTTATAAAATAATATTTTACAAACATAATTAACAATTTAAAATTTTAAGGGCATGAATCAAAATTTATACTTAAGAAATAAGAAGTACAAGTTTCTTTTACAATAAAAATAATTAAAAATTTAGCGGAAGCTTCGAATAAATAGCAATTCAATCGAATTTTAAAAATATCTAGAAAACAACAACGTCTTAATTAATTTTACTGAAAGATTGTCATCCACCGCTCATCCTCGCCACCAGCTCCTTAATCTGAAAATGTTGAAATAAGGGGTGAGCAAACCACAGCTCAGTGGGGACATGCTTGTCAAAACTAAATACAACAAGTAATCAATTTGATAAATCACATTAAATATGTATAACTCAAAATGTAATAGTTCAATATCATCACCTCGTTTATAAAGGTCAGAAGACCTATCCTCGTTTATAAAGGTCAGAAGACCTATCCTCGTTTATAAAGGTCAGATGACCTATCCTCGTTTATAAAGGTCAGATGACCTATCCTCGTTTATAAAGGTCAGATGACCTATCCTCGACATCTTTCACATGAACATCAGAATAATCACATATGAAATTTAATATTGACAAATAAGTTAGAAATCATACTTCACATGAATATCAATATAATTAAATATCACATTTAATAATGACAAACAGAAAGATAGAAATCCCCACCTCAAATGAATGTTGTTTGAATTAGTCCTCGTAATTGTCGTCGCCTAGCCGTGCGATAGAATAACAAATAGTCGAATTTTCTTTTATGCTATACTTAATCTAAATAATATGGGATAGAATAATTAAAGAATATAAAATGGCAAAAGTTGGTTTTGATGCTTCTACATTTTCGCATACCAAGCATATATATAACATTGTTGTGTGATTATGACAAATAGACTTCTCATGTTCCGCACTAAATAGGAGAGTTACAGAAACGTTTAATTAAATTTGTTTAGTAAATAAGGGTTTTATTTGTATTAAGTAGAATTTATTCAAAATAATAATAAAAAACGCATAAATATAAATATTGGCATATGAAATGGATTTATGTTACAATACTTACATTAATTAACTTAAATATCATAATTAGAAACGCATGGCAGGAGAATGGAGGGTTAAAGCACAATTAATAAATATTTTATATGAAAATCAATTGATACAATTACTTAAATTAAATATATATACACTCATATATCTATATATTATAATTTTTTTTGACATAAAATATAGATTAATTATTTCTTAATTTAATTTTTTATTTTTATTATAATAAAATTTTTGAATATTACACTTACATTACCAAATGTTTTGCTTAAGATAATCAATCCTACAATAATTATAAATTAAAACTAAAGAACACTTTGATTAACTTAGAAATTTATTAGATTATTCAAGTATTTTATGTTTGCCTACAACAAAATATAAATTTTAATCAAAGCCACCAATCCTTGGGGCCTTATCCCTATTTCCTTAAACTAAATCAATAGCTCCTTCAAATTTGAGGCAGTCTCAAAATTAAATACAAAGATCAGATTCTTAAACAACAAATACATCAGTAATTGGGATCGAGAAGCAGGGAATTTAAAAGAAGTTACCTATCATTTGGTGGCTCTATGCAACTCAAACAAAGAGATAACGAAAGTCAAGAACTGGAATTGATCTTCCTGCCATTTTCCCCAAATATTAAATCTTAGAGCGTCTCTGTAAAATTAACACAATTCACTAGAATTGAATAGAATAGATTCAAACAACTAATTAAACAGAAGCTCCTGTAAAACGAAAATAAAAAATCGACCGATAAAAAAATCCAAATTCTGAAAATATAAATTTTAAGGTTTAGTCTAGTATGCACTTGAGTGCATGTTGTGCACTCTAGTCCATGTTGCACTTTTTCATGATTTACACTTTGTTGGTCCTAAAAGGAGCATATAACAAGTGTATGGCATGATTTACACTTTGTTGGTCCTAAAAGGAGCATATAACAAGTGTATGGGGGGGGGGGGGAATACACTTGTATGCAAATTCTTTCAAACTTTGATCAAACCAGAGATCAGCAATGTTGTCTTGGACAACTCTGCTGAAGATGTATAACCTTTTCAAAGATAACCAAGCTACTAAGTACTATTAAGTGCTTAGTTGAATGACTATCTAAGTTGGTTATTAAGTGCGGAATTAGTGATTGACCCTTTAGTTTAAACTCTTTTAAGTTCTGAAATCACTTAAGCAATATAGTCCAGTTTTCAGGGAACTTGTCCAATATAGTTTTTGCACAGTTTTTGAATATATGTTTTTTGAAAGATCAGTTTTGTGTGCAGTGTTGAATGTATGAAAGTACTTTGAAAGTGAATCAACACAAGAGTTTATAGTGGTTCAGAGACTCAAGCTCCTACATCCACTTTCCCTGATTTAACAGGATAATTCCTTCACTCTTGGAATTAACTTGTTTTATAGTGCCAATGTGCACTTGATCAAGAACACCACTCCTTGGTGAATTGATCCCTAGGATGTCTAGAGTCCTAGTACCCTCTTCTGAACTCAGAACTGAACTGTTCTTCTCTCAACAGTCAGCTCCTACCACTTCTACTACTACAACCTTCTCACTTTCTCACTTGAAAGGGGTAAGGGTTGAAGTAAGGTTCCAACTAATGAGATATCCTTTACAATGAAGGTCAGTGTATAAGGATTAGGATATCTCTCTAAGCTTTGTATGGATATACAATGAGTTCCGCTTAGAAGAAGTGTTTCAAGACTAAGAATGTCTTATGACTTTTGAAGCTTCAGAATGCTTGTTCAGTTGGATATAGAATGGATTCGTGGTTGGTGCTTCAAATGGTCTTTACACTTCTGTATTTATAGACAAATTTGAGGATTTGCCCGTTGGAGAGGCAGTCCCAAATTGCTATAAATGTCTTCCTTGAGTTCTTCAAACTGGAAGACAAATTCTTGATAGTGACATGTCCTCATTTGGGTAATAAACGGCTGTTAAGACTTTGTCTTCATTCTGCAGCACTCTTCCCAATGTCTGACTTTAAGATTCACTTGTTAGGACTTGGACATGGCTTCTGAAGGTTGCTCCAATGACAGGACAACATTCCTTATCAAATGGACAACTCTGCTTATCACTATCAGCATAGTTGGCTTGCTCACTTCAGACGACTTGGCTCTTTACCCTTTGCTTCACTTGGAATTGATCTTAGCATCATTCTTTGAAGTCTTTTAGGGTGTAGTTGTCTTCATCTCTTCAGCATAGTTGACCTTTAAGCTTCAGAGCACTTGTTCTGGTTCAATTGCACTAAGACAACTCTTCTGGACAACTCTCCTGATCAGCATACTTGGCCTTTAAGCTTCAGAACATTTGTTCTTGTTTTACTTGTGCAGAGACAACTCCTCTGGACAACTCTCCTGATCAGCATACTTGGCCTTCAATAGCTTTGGTAATTGTTCCAGAATTTGAGCCTTAAGGGGACTTGTTCTTGATATTCTTTAAAGCATATGTTCCCCCTCAAATTGTGCATCTAATCATCTAAGAGCTGCCTAACATATCAGCTCCTCATCTAGCCTTATTCTATATGTTCTAACATGCTTAGAACATAATCATCTTAAGCTTAGGCATGTCTCAGGGGGTTTTGGTATTGAATCAAAACGTATCTCATTTTATTCCCAACAATTTCGCCCTTTTTGATGATGCCAAACCTATACATTTTATGCAAAAGTGACTTGACTACACCTATTACATTTATCTTCAGAAGACATGACTAGAGTCAATTTTCCTGAAAAAGAATGTGTTAGTGTACTCACCATTCATGTTGCAAATAGGTTCCAAAGATAGGCATAGAGAGATTTCTGTAACAGTGTTTCTTGATTCAAAGGATGTTCAACTATCATTCATTCAAAAGTACATTACAAGCATGTTGATAGTTGAAGTTAACATATCAGAGCATGAATCCAAAACACTATTACATCAGAGCATATACTAAATACTTAATAGCATCTAGATCTTCAAGTATCAGAGCACAAAAGACTTTTATCAGAGAAATCATAGCATATCAGAGTAAAACATATTTTTCAGAGCATATCAGCATCTTTGACCAAACTTCAGCATAGATGACCAATTAAACATATCTTCAGATAAGTTTTCAACCACCAAAAAGGCCAGAAGACTTAGCCATTTTAGAGATCATCCTCAGGAGGTGGCACCATCCCATATTGTGCCCACACTCTTCTTTTCAGCTCCATGGCCTCTTGGTTGGTTCCCTTAGGTCCAAGTACCATTTTGTTTAGCTTCACAATTTCTAGGAATTCTTGAAGAATCCTAGATTGATCAATCCATCCTTCCAGCTTGGGAGGTATGTAGATGATTGGCTTGGGAGCAGTGAGTTCAATCCTTGCAAGATCAGCAGCTGCAAGTTGTTGCTGATAAAGGTCTCTGAAGTATTCAATCATGAACTCAGCAAAGGTGGTGTTGACTTCCCTTCCATTCCACCTATCAATGACATAGTAGTCATATACAAAATCCCTTTTGGCTTCCTCCCATGAGTCATTCAGTTGAATTGGCACCCATTTATCCAAGTGAGGATATTTGGTGTCCATGGGGATCAGTAGCTGTGGCTTCATCTTGCTGTAAGTTGCTCTCCTTCTTCTTGGCTTTTGGAAATTTGCTCTTCTTTGATCTCTTGCTCTTTGTGCTTCATCCATCAAGTCTATTTTCTCTTGGGACCTCATCATGGCCAATTTCTGTTGAGTTTCAGGGTCTTTGCCATACCCTTCATGAAACAACTTTGATGGATCATTCAGCAACACAACTTTCTTCTTCTTTGGTCCTGGTCCAAAACCTTCTTCATACAATTCTTCTATATCTTCAGCAGCTTTGGCACCATCAGGGGACTTAGTCTCAGTAGACTTTTCAGTTTCAGAAGACTTGTCCTTTTCAGCAGTTTTAGACACTTCAGCAGTTTTATCCTTTTCAGCAGTCTTGGGCTTCTTCTTGGGAATTGATTCCTCTACAACTCTGAACTCAAGAGGAAGTTCTAGGCTGTTGGAAAAGTCAGTGAATGTTTCAGCTTTTCTTTTGTTTCCCTTGGCCTTCTTGATTTGGCCTCTGGTTTGGACACCTTCAGCTCCTTTGTCCAATCCAGAAACTTCTCCTCCTGGTCTCTGCTGAAATCTTGCCCTTTCTTCCTGTGCTGATGCCATAGAAGCTTTCAATGCTATGGCTAACTGCTCTTCTTCATCCAAATCTTCCAAGTTCAGCACTGCTGGCTCTTTTCCCTTATCTTCAGCATCTTTTTCCTAGCCCTTGTCTGAACCTCCAATAATCAAGGCACCTTTTGCCCTTGCTCTTTCCCTTTCCCCCTTTTTGGCAGCATCAAAACATTGAGGTTTGAGCTCACTCATGGTTGTAGCCATCAGGGATTGGGCTAGGTTCAGAGACTTCATCTCTTCCAACAAATATACATTCTCATCATGTATATTCTGCATTCTATCACTGCTCAAGCTAAGGAAAGCTAGAACAGGCTTCATCTTTTGCTCAACAACCTCCTCCAAGGTTGCTTTCAGAGATGCATCCAATTGGGCTTTTAAGAGCTCAGTGAGGTTGGCCACTGCACCTTCAGCAATGTTGGCCATCACTTCTTGGGAAAATTTGTCAGATGCAGCCTTGATCATTGCTAGCCTCTATTCCTCAGCTCTTTTCTTTTGAAGTGCAGTCTTCTTTCCAAGGGCTTGCTTAACAGTTAGTCTGAGAGCTTTGACATTTGCATTGTGATTATCTCTCATCAACTTCTGTTCCTTCTTGACCTCTTCTGAGATGGATTCCATGGTGGTTTTGGCTTTCTGAACTTCAGTGGAAATGGTTTGAAGACCAGATTCCACTCCACTTATCCTTGCTTCCAATGTAGGGAGCACTACATCTTCAGAGCCAGTTAATCTCATCTCCACAGATGCTAGAGTTCTTCCTTGCTCATTCAATGCTCCAGATGTTTCAGCATGAGCATATTGGACTTGATGAGCTAAGGAGTCCAACTTTTCTGATTGCATCCCAAGCAAGGCTTGTGCTGATCCAGTGTCTACTTGGATGGGTGCATCTGTTAAGAACTCATCTGCAAATATTTGGTCAAGAGAGATACCTGCAATGTTAGACAAATAAAAAATGTTAGGGAATAAACACTCATCACCCTCAATTTCTTTTTCATAAGACTCTGATACATCAGCAGCCTTCTTCTCATTTTCAACTCTTTCTTTTCTTCCTTCATTAATGATGTCCTTCATACCAGGCTCTTAGAGCTTGCTTGAGTCCATATAGAGCTTTCTTCAATCTGTAGACTTGATTTCCAATCTCAAAGCCAGGTGGTTGCTCCACATAGACTTCTTCTTTTAAAACTCCATTCAGGAAGGCACTCTTGACATCCATTTGGTATACTTTGAACCTCTTGTGAGCTGCATAGGCTAAGAAGAGTCTGATTGCCTCTAGCCTTACCACAGGTGCAAAGGTCTCATCATAGTCAATGCCTTCTGATTGACAATATCCTTTTACCACTAATCTGGCCTTGTTTCTGACAATCACATCATTTTCATTCTTGTTCTTGAACACCCACTTGGTTCCAATAACATCTTGATGTGAAGGTCTATCCACCAGCTCCCATACATCATTTCTGGTGAATTGGTTTAACTCTTCCTGCGTTGCTGTGATCCAGTTTGCATCTTGAAGTGCTTCATCAATGTCTTTTGGTTCCTGGTCTGATAAGAAACAACAAAACATAGCACTTTCACCATGAAAACTTCTGGTTTTGACTCCTATACTTGGATCACCAAGTATCAGATTAGTAGGATGGTCAGATAACCAAGTCCTTCTTTTTCTGATTCCTTCAGTAGAGTTGTCCTCTACTAAAGTTGAGTCACCAGTGTTATAGAATTCAGGATAATTGAATGCAGGATCTAATTCAGGATCATATTCAGGGATGTTGTCCTCAATGTTTGGAACATTGGTATTTTCAACATTTATAGTTCCCCCTGGAATATTGGATCCATTAACTACCTCAGCAGAGCCTGCTTCTTCATTGGTAGTTGTTACCTGAGGGTGAACTGGGATTGGATCATTCAGTTCATCATTTCCTTCAGTGGGGTTTTCTTCAGGTATGTTGCCTTCAGGATTGTTGTCCAGTGTAGCATTTTCAGGGAGATTGGCTTGGACAACATCTATGAATTCAGTGTCCTTGTATTTTAAGTTTAATCTGGTTGTTCTTTGTGTGATCTCTTCATTGTCCAGGTTTTTGTTCCTGATCTCAAAGATAGATTCATCAAACACAACATGAGGTGTTTCCTCCACAACAAGGGTTTTCTTGTTGTAGACTTTGAAAGCTCTACTGATTTGAGAGTATCCAAGAAATACTCCCTCATCAGCTTTGCTATCAAAGGCTTTCAACTGTTCTTTCCCATTATTGTGAATGAAACACTTACAACCAAATATGTGAAAGTATGACACTTTAGGCAATCTTCCTTTCCAGAGTTCATAGGGGGTTTTGCCTTGCCCCTTAGTAATCAAACACCTATTCTGAGTATGGCATGCAGTATTTATAGCTTCAGCCCAAAACCTCTTAGGTAGATTAGAATCAGCAATTAAGGTTCTAGCAGCTTCTTTTAGAGTTCTATTCCTTCTTTCTGCAACTCCATTTTGTTGAGGGGTTCTAGCTGCTGAGGTTTCATGAGCTATTCCATTCAGTGTGCAATACTCATTGATGTATGCATTTATGAACTCAGTGCCTTTATCAGATCTTATCTTGATAATGCTAAGGCTTTTCTCATTTGACAGTCTCTTTAAAAGTTCAGGCAGTTTGACTTGTGTCTCCTTTTTATTAAGGAGAAATACTACCCATGTGAACCTAGAGAAGTCATCTACTACAACCAGTGTGTATTTCCTTCCATTTATGCTTGAAGGGGGTAATTGGTCCAAATAAGTCCATATGTAAAAGTTCAAGTACCCTTTCAGTAGAGATGACTGATTTTCCTTTAAATGAGGCTTTAATCTGTTTTCCTTCTTGACATGGTTTACACACATGTTCTTTAATGAAGACCTCATTAGGCAGTCCTTTAACTAATGCATTTCTGCCAAGTTTGTTCATTGATTTGAAGTTCAGGTGGTTTAACCTCTTATGCCATAACCAACTTTGTTCACTAGAGCTCTTAGCAATGAAACATGCAGCATCAGTAGACTTGTCCCAGTCTGCAAAATACACATTTCCTTTCCTAGTTCCAGTCAATAGAGTTTGTTGAGTCTTATCTTTGATTAAGCATTTTCCACTTGAGAACTCAACATTGAAATCTTTATCACAGAATTGACTGATACTTAGGAGGTTATATTTGAGACCAGCTACATAAGACACATTGGATACTTTGATGTTACCAATCATCAAAGTACCATAACCTTTTGTTGTTGCTTGTGAGCTGTCTCCAAATGTGACATTTGGGCCTTCTTTTTCAATAAAATCAGTGAGGAGTTCCTTGTTTCCAGTCATGTGCCTTGAACATCCACTGTCAAGATACCATGCTGACTTTTTGCTCATACTCCTCTTCTCGTGACCCAAAGGTACCTACAATTAGCAAGTTTTAGGTACCCTTTGAATTTTGGGTCCTGAGAGGTTAGTTGTACCTTTAGGAACCCAAACTTGCCTAATTACCCTGATTGATTCAAGGTGGCTAAGTTGTTTTCCTTGTGCATCAACATACATTGCCTTTCCCTTAAATGCCTTTGAGATGGTGTGTGTGAAAGTATTAAGTCTGTAAGTTTCAGGAGAGTTGTCAAATCTCCTGAACTTATGAGTTCTTTGTGTAACTTGATGAAATCTTTGAGGAAAGGCCTTTTTATGACCATTACCCTTTGGCATGAAGGGTTTTGGTTGTCTCATTTTATTTTGCCTTTGAGGATGGTTGTCTTTAGGTCTATTCAGCTGAGGCTTTCTCAGAAGAGTTGGCCTTGGCTGATTATACGTTGGATAACTCCTCTGAACATTGTTCAGAAGAGTTGCCTTTCCATTGGGTCTACTCTGCTGACCAACATTCCTCTTGTGTTCAGGGACTTTGGCCATTTTCTTAGGTTTGGGCCTAGTCTCCTGAAGCACTTGAGTAGGCATTTCAGTCATTTTGCCCTTTCCTTTGTTCAGTGGCTGAATTATTTCATTTTCAGCTTGTTGTGCCACTAATTTAACAAATATTTTCTTAGTGTTACTTGTTGAAGCAACACTAAGACAAGGTGAAGATTCAAATGGATCAAAACCTAATCCACTTCTTTGAGCCATAGGTCTTTGATAACTTTGAATTTCCTCTATTGCTCTAGAGGATTTGTTCAAAGCAGACATCTTTAATTTCAGGCTCTCTTCACTTGATTTGAGAATGTCATACTCATGTGAGAGGTTTTCAAATTTTGCTTGAAGAATTTTTAATTCAAACTCTTTTCTCTTCTGAGTAAGTAATTGAGCATCAATCTGTCCTTGTTGGTCAACTATCCTGAGATTTGCTTCCTCAAGCTCTCTCAAGACTTGTTGGTACAACTCAGTAGATTTAATGTCAACTGTAGGTCCCTAAGTTGAGTTTAATAACGAGTAAGCTAGTGAAAATGTCTAGAGGGGGTGAATAGACTTTTCAAAAATCTTTCGATATATCAAAGTACGATGCGGAAATCAGAATATAACAATGAGCCCAATTCTAGTTTATACTCAACTTATTTCGAAAACTCTGTTTCAGTGTTTACTCAACTTGTCTTGTTTAGTTATGTATGTTTTAACAAGTAAATGATTAATCAATTAAACAACAAAACAGTAAAGTAAATCAAACACGAGATTTATAGTGGTTCGACAACTTGTCTACATCCACTCTCACAAACCCAGTTGGGAAATTCTTATTAACTCGTCCAATGGAGTAATATGTTCTTGTAGCTTTAAGTCCCAAGAAATAAGACTTAGATCTTCTCGACAACACTACCAAGTGCCTCTTCGATCTAACTAGCTATGTTACAAGTAACTAGCAACTTGAAACAGTAAAAAATAAAACTTCTCTTTGTTCAGTAGTAGCCTTCTTCGATCTTCACTTGTCTTGCGTAGCTTCACTTTCTGAACTTTAATCTCTGAGAGAAACTTCGAACAATTCTTCAGTATGTATTTTCAGTATATGTGTTTTCAGTAGTCCTTGAATGATAAACACCTTGAGGTATTTATAAACTCTAGAAATCAAGAACTCAGTTAGTTGTAACCAATTTTTGTTGAAAACTAACTTCTAACTGAATCTTCTTATCCTTCCACGCGTTTCTTCAGTTAATTAGTTATTCCTTAACTAACTCTTCAATCTTTATCTTCAACACGCTTTTGTAACTAACTTCAAGTTGACCTGTCTTGTTGAGTCGCGCACCTGTCTTGTCCTTAAGTAGTAGACTGCGTCTTCTACTTGTCTTGTGCAGTAGACTTCTTCAGATTACAACATAGAACTAATCTAGTCCTATCATCTAATCCTAACAAGACTATTACATTACATTAAGCTCTTGTTATAAAGCTTAGTCAACTTAGAAAACTATACAAAGAATCTATCTATTACATTCAAAATTATGAGCTCTATACAATGATTATTCATAGCTCAATAACAATCTAATCAGTTAATATAAACACATATGAAGCAATAATACAATATCAATTATAAGTACTTGTCTTTTCATATGTTAACTCATGTGAACTAGTACTTGTCTTGTGAACTCTACTGATCTTGTTCAAGATGATTTCAACTTAACTAGACTAGATTAGTCAACACTTAGAAAAATTCAAACTTCTTTTGGCTTATCAAAACTTTATCTTTTATACTTCAATCATCATTTAGGACTTGTTTTAGGATTTATATCCCAACATCAACTACTGTCTCAGCAGGTTTTGAAAGCTCAATTGAAAGTCTTTCATTTTCTCTCACACAATTGTCATGAAATTCTTGCAGCCTAGTGAAATCTTCCATTAACTTTCCAAAGGAAAGTTTCAAGTTGACTTCACTAGTGTTCTGTGATAGAAATGATGGTGAGCTAGAAGTGGAGGATACCTCATCATCCTCAATAGCCATGTTGCACACTTCATCATCATCATCACTGTTTGAGAACAGTCCATCAGAAGAGTTGAAGCTTTCAACATCATCAGATTCTTCACCAGCCATCATGGCCTTCCTATTGGTGAACTTTCAGTCTCTCTTTCTCTTCTTTCTTTAGAGCTTAATTCAGGGCAGCCATACTGGAAGTGCCCTTTCTTCTTGCAATTATAGCACAAGTCTTCATCATCATCTTTCTTGGATTCATCTCTTCCTTTAGATGATGAAGGGTCAGCTCTACTGGACCTTCTCCTATCAGAGTACTTGTCCTCTGGTCTTTTCTCTTCAGGCTTTTTGTCCTTAGCCTGATCTTCAGGAGAGTTGTACCTTCTCCTGAATTTGTTGTCTTGGTAGAACTTCTTGTATCTACCAAACCTTGAATTGAGTTTGTCAAACCTCCTTGCCATGAGGGCCATCTCTTCCTTCATTTCTACCTTGGAGACTGACTTTGATGATCTTGGAGTAGACTGCATTTCTGGTTCAGCAGTTTTGGCTTTAAATGCTACTCCCTTGGTTGGTAGAGAAGACTCCTCAGCTGGCTTTCTTCTATTGAGGTCAAACTCATATGCTTTGAGTTCTGAGAAGATTTGTTGCATGGGCATGGAGGAGAGATCCTTGGTGTTCTGCATCATTACAGCATATACATCCCACTTTTGAGTGAGACTTCTCAGGATTTTTAATCCAACTTCTCTCCTGGAGTACACCTTGCCCAAGGAGTTGATTTCATTCATCACATCAGTGAATCTACCAGCAAACTTGTCAATGGACTCATTTGGCTCCATTGAGAACTGCTCAAACTTCTGCACAGCCACTTGGAGCTTGTTCTCCTTTATCTTTTCAGTACCCTCACACATTTCAGCAAGAGTATCCCAAATTTCTTTGGCTGTTGTGCAGTGGTAAACTCTTCCCATGATTGCATCTGGAATTGTTTGATAGAGAGTATTCATTGCAAGATAATTCAAGTTATCTTTTCTTTTCTCTTCAGTAGTGAAATCATCTTCATCTTTAGGAATTTCTTCCCTTATGTCAGCTCTTTGATCTTTAGTTAATCTGGGGTTGATTTGAGTGAACATGTAGGGTCCTCTTGTTATCACTCTCAGCATGTCAGTATGAAGAGATACAAGATGAGCTCTCATTCTGATCTTCCAGAAGTCATAGTTCTCAATTGAGAACATGGGCAGCTTGTGATGTGATATATGGTTGACTGGATTGGTGGCCATATTTTTGATTCCTTGAACAACATCATCAGGAACAACATTGTTGTTGGCCATAGCTCAAGAATAAGATGTTAGTCAAATAATAGGATTTCAGATAGATCAGTTCAGTGACCACACCAAATATGTGATTTTGAAAATCAAGATGGATTTTCAGAAGCAGTGGTCCTTGAACCCCTGCTCTGATACCACTTGTTGGTCCTAAAAGGAGTATATAACAAGTGTATGGGGAGGGGGGGGATACACTTGTATGCAAATTCTTTCAAACTTTGATCAAACCAGAGATCAGCAATGTTGTCTTGGACAACTCTGCTGAAGATGTATAACCTTTTCAAAGATAACCAAGCTACTAAGTACTATTAAGTGCTTAGTTGAATGACTATCTAAGTTGGTTATAAGTGCGGAATTAGTGATTGGCCCTTTATTTTAAACTCCTTTAAGTTCTGAAATCACTTAAGCAATATAGTCCAGTTTTCAGGGAACTTGTCCAATACAGTTTTTGCACAGTTTTTGAATATATGTTCTTTGAAAGATCAGTTTTGTGTGTAGTGTTGAATGTATAAAAGTACTTTGAAAGTGAATCAACACAAGAGTTTATAGTGGTTCAGAGACTCAAGCTCCTACATCCACTTTTCCTAATTTAACAGGATAATTCCTTCACTCTTGGAATTAACTTGTTTTATAGTGCCAATGTGCACTTGATCAAGAACACCACTCCTTGGTGAATTGATCCCTAGGATTTCTAGAGTCCTAGTACCCTCTTCTCAACTCAGAACTGAACTGTTCTTCTCTCAACAGTCAGCTCCTACCACTTCTACTACTACAACCTTCTCACTTTCTCACTTGAAAGGGGTAAGGGTTGAAGTAAGGTTCCAACTAATGAGACATCCTTTACAATGAAGGTCAATGTATAAGGATTATGATATCTCTCTAAGCTTTGTATGGATATACAATGAGTTCAACTTAGAAGAAGTGTTTCAAGACTAAGAATGTCTTATGACTTTTGAAGCTTCAGAATGCTTGTTCAGTTGGATGTAGAATGGATTCGTGGTTGGTGCTTCAAATGGTCTTCACACTTCTGTATTTATAGACAAATTTGAGGATTTGCCCGTTGGAGAGGCAGTCCCAAATTGCTATAAATGTCTTCCTTGAGTTCTTCAAACTGGAAGACAGATTCTTGATAGTGACATGTCCTCATTTGGGTAATAAACGGTTGTTAAGACTTTGTCTTCATTCTGCAGCACTCTTCCCAATGTCTGACTTTAAGATTCACTTGTTAGGACTTGGACATGGCTTCTGAAGGTTGCTCCAATGACAGGACAACATTCCTTATCAAATGGACAACTCTGCTTATCACTATCAGCATACTTGCTTATCAGCATAGTTGGCTTGCTCTCTTCAGATGACTTGGCTCTTTACCCTTTGCTTCACTTGAAATTGATCTTAGCATCATTCTTTGAAGTCTTTTAGGGTGTAGTTGTTTTCATCTCTTCAGCATAGTTGACCTTTAAGCTTCAGAGCACTTGTTCTGGTCCAATTGCACTAAGACAACTCTTTTGGACAACTCTCCTGATCAGCATACTTGGCCTTTAAGCTTCAGAACATTTGTTCTTGTTTTACTTGTGCATAGACAACTCTTCTGGACAACTCTCCTGATCAGCATACTTGGCCTTCAATAGCTTTGGTAATTGTTCCAGAATTTGAGCCTTAAGGGGACTTGTTCTTGATATTCTTTAAAGCATATGTTCCCCCTCAAATTGTGCATCTAATCATCTAAGAGCTGCCTAACATATCAGCTCCTCATCTAGCCTTATTCTATATGTTCTAACATGCTTAGAACATAATCATCTTAAGCTTAGGCATGTCTCAGGGGGTTTTGGTATTGAATCAAAACATATCTCATTTTATTCCCAACACACTTTTTGGTAAAATGGTATTGCACTTTTCAATAATTAAACTGTATAATAATATTTTTCAATTTTATCCCACAATCCAAACAACTTGATTATAAATTATCATATAAACTTTAAAATTTATTCCATCAATCCAAACATGAATTGTAAATCAATTTTTCAAATTGTCCCACCAAATCCTATTCTAATATATCTATCCTATCTTGCAAACCAAACAAGCCCTAAAAGTATAAGTTAGTATAACTAAAAGTGAAATACGATATTTCTGAAATGTACAAGTCGGTATTACTGAAAAGAGAATCACAATATTAATGAAAAATGTAAGTCAATATAACTGAAAGTGTAAGAGTCTATAACTGAAAAGTGCAACAAATTTTTTATTGAAAAGTGCAACACAATATTATTAAAAAGTGCAAGTCAGTATCACAATTTTTAATGAAAAATGTAAGTTATTAAACTGAAAAGTGCAACAGAATATTACTAAAAAGTGTAAGTCACTATAAATAAAAATATTATTATATAGTTTAATAATTGAAAAGTGCAACAACATTTTATTAAAAAATGTAAGTCATGAAAAAGTGCAAGTCAGTACAACTGAAAAGTGCAATATGGACTAGAGTGTACAACATGCATTCGAGTGCATTGCAGACCAACCCAAATTTTAAAATCACGCAAAGTTTAATAGAAACTGAACCCATAATTTCCTCAGTTGAAATCAGAAAAAAGAAACAAAAAATTATTCATGTATACTAATGATGAGTGATACAAAATAGGGAATGAATGTGAACTTCGACGGAGGGACGACTGAGGACTTCGATGCAGTGAAAAAAAAATGGCACCCGTTATTATCCATGAAAAATTGAAATTAGGGCTTTTCACGCTATGAAAACAGGAACTAGGGCTCCCACGCATAAAGGTAGAGTGTGGAACTAGGATTCCAAATTTCCAATGGAGAAGGCATGAAGGTCGTATATGGAATTAGGGTTCCGATTGAGAAGGCGATGATAACCAAAAAAATGTTTTTCACTCAAAATACAATTTTTTTATATGCTTTTAAACATTTTTGAATATGCATAATTTTTACTACTAAATTTTACAAATGATATATATTAAAAATGTTTAAAACCATATAAAAAATTGTATTTTAAGAATTTACATATATAATATTGTAAATGACTTGAGTTGAGCAGAGCGGAATAGTGTTTAGCTCAAAACTAGACTCGGTTGCCATACTCGAAACTCAAAACTCAACAAGAAATTTGATAAAATCGAATTTCGTTCGACTCGTATAATTTTACAAACTTAAATAAGAAATCTACTCTGGTGCAAAGGTCGGATTGAAGCATAGAGAGGAATCCACCTCGAGTTTAGATACCTGAACCTTGGACAACATGAAATTTCAAGAGTAGTTTAGTAGTATGTTATTTTAATCGAGACCGGTTACGTGTCAGGATTTTTGTACAAAGGATTTATGTACAAAGGTTCTAGACAGGATTTATGTACAAAGGTTCTGTTACACGTAGTGACTTCCTATGCCCTTAGTTAAAAAAAAAATTAAATATTATGAGGAAATTTAAATCGAAATTTCACAAAGGAATGTAAAAGTGGTTAAGATGGGAGCCGGGGATTTTGGGATTTTGGGATTCAGTTGGAAGAGTTGAGGTGGGAGCAAGGATGAAAATATCGCTATCGCAACAAATATCGCAACCTTAATTTTACGGATATATCGCGGGATATATCGATATCGCATATCGATATCTCAAAAAAATTGAAAAAATGACGGAAATCTTATTAAAATCTTGGAAATTTAACATGAAATTTTAGGAATTATTAAAACATACTATTATAGATGTATTCCATTCACAAGCCATTAAAATTATATGTTTAAAACAAACATATATGTAATACTCCGTAAATTATATAAATACTGGCTGACGAAAACTAATTGACAACATAATACAATACAAATTATTAAATATACATGATGAAATACAATTAATATCAAAACGATGACCTATGAGGTTCAAATATAGTAGGTGAAATGACATCTTTGTCCAAACAATATTGATAAAATACAATTAAATACTGACTGACGAAAACTAATTGACAACATAATACTCCGTACAATACAAAATTATTAAATAAACATACATAATAAAATATAATTAATATCAAAATGATAACCTATGGGGTTCACATATAGACATAGTAGGTGAAATGACATATTTGTCATACTAATTCATTGCATTATAGTAATTTAGGATATAGTTATGCACGTGTAATTCATATGTTAAAAAAACTACTAAATATATGAAGTGAATTGAGAATATATTCTCTTGCACTATTAAAAATAAAATAAAATGTATAATTTTGTACATATAAAAATAAAATTTCAAATAAGTTTGCGATTTTTTCAGATTTTGCGATATTGTGCGATATCGTGCGATATATCCGCGATATTTCTCGATTCTCGTCCAATTTTACACTATGGTTGAACGATATCGATATCGACATCGACATTGACATTTAGCGATATTTTGCGATATATCCGCGATACTCGGGAAAAAATACATTAGACCCCAATATCCATATCGCAATATCCAAATTTGCGATATATCCGCGATATATCCGCTATATATCCGCGATATTTCGCGATATTTTCATCCTTGGGTGGGAGTGAGGGTCTTGTTTTTTTTTTTTTTTTTTGAGTGAAAATAGATAAATGTGATTTACACCAAATAATTTTTTTTTTATTTTAGTTAAAATTTTAAATAACCTTTTACATTTTTTGGTTATCTAGTATTTAAATTTTTTGAATATGCATAATTTTTACTACTAAATTTCACAAATGATATATATTAAAAATATTTAAAAGCATATAAAAAAACTGAATTTTAAGAATTTACATATATAATATTGTAAATGACTTGAGTTGAATAGAGCCGAATAGTGTTTAGCTCAAAACTAGACTTGGTTACTATACTCGAAACTCAAATCTCGACAAAAAATTTTGATAAAATCGAATTTCGTTTGACTCGTATAATTTTACAAACTTAAATAAAAAATCTATATTTTTCCTAATGTAATCAATGACAAAAAAAAAAAATAACTCGAGTTCGACTCCGCTTGACTCGTATATTTATATTAATAATGATAAAATAGTAAATATTGTATAAGCTTGATTAAGTTCACGAGTCTTCACTACAAAAAGCTGTGAAATACTGACGAAATTTTATCAACGGATTAACAAAGTCAACCGGTTTATCAATGAAATTTGTTATCCGTCAGTTATTATCGTCGGTAATCTTCAAATTAAACGGCGCCGTTTTCGGCCCGTTTACCGACAAATTTCTTTCGTCGCTACTCAAATTTTGATTACCGACGAAATTTTTTGTTGGTAATCACAAATAAAAAAAAAAAATAAGCGTGATTATCGACGAAAATTTTAGTCGGTAATCACAAAATAAATTTTTTTTAATATGCGTGATTAGTGATTACCGATGGAAATTTCCATGGGTAATCACAAAATTAAAAATAATATTTCGTTTGTAATACCGACGACGAGCGTCCGTCGATAAATACCGATGGATGGTCAAATTAGCGACGTAATTTTTCGTCGATAAATCTGTCGGTAATTAAGCATTATTTCCGACGGAAAATTCGTCGGTATACAAACCCTTTTTGGTAGTGCTTTCTAATTGTCGAATATTTATGAACTTGAACTCAAATTCGTTAACTACTCGAAACTCGACTCGATTAAATTCAAGTCGATTTTGATCTTTTTTTGAGTCAATCACGAGTAATTTGCGAGTTGGTTGAGTCACTTACACCCCTAGTTAGACTTAATTAGACAAAGTATAAACCTTTCAAATAAAATCCTAAAGCACTTATCATGTACGACTTTACTCCTAGCCTCGACATTCATTTTGCAATGTTTAATCTTATGCATGTGTAATTAGACATGTGCAAAATCGAAATCGGCCGAATCGGCGAACTGATTGGTTTTGGTTTCAAAAATCGAATCGTCTTTTTTCACACTTACCTCTCTAGACTTTTATGTAGTAGTTTATTTCAAAAAAAATGGGCGAAAACTAACAAAAAAAAAAAAAAGTTAAAATCTAGCTAAATAATTTAAGATTGTTTATTTTATTTTATTTTATTTAGTTTTAAAAAAAATATATATCCTTAATCATTGTGTTTAATTTAATTATTTTAAATTTTACATTAGTTATTTAAAAATATGTATTGAATTTTTGTAACAAATATTCAATAAAATATTGAGCATATAAAAAGTTGTAGCTAATTATCACAATGTTTGGTATTTTTATAGCATATTGAATTATTTGTCACTATTTGCGTATTCTTAGTGACAAATATTCAATATAATATTAACAATATACAAAGTTGTCACTAATTATCATAAAATTGTGGTATTTTATAATATACAGAATAATTGTCACTATATGTGTATTTTTAGACACAAATATTTAGATTAATATTGACAACGTACATACAAAGTTGTCACTGATTATCATAAATTTTGTGACATAATGAATAGTTTTCACTATATGTGTGATTTTAGTAATAAATATTCAATAAAATATTGACACCATAAAATTGTGTTACTAATTATCCCAACTTATATTATTTTGTAACATAATAAATTTGTTGTCACTATATGTGTAGTTTTAGTGACAAATATTCAATACAATATTGACAATATACAAAGTTGTTATTAATTATCACACTGTATGTTATTTTGTAGCATAATAAATTATTTGTCACTATATTTGTAGTTTTAGTGACAAATATTAGATGTAACATTGACAACATGGAAAGTTGTAACTAATTATCACTTCATATACTATTTTGTAACATAATGAATTATTTGTCACTATATGTGTGGTTTCAGTGACAAATATAAAATGTAACATTGACAACATGCAAAGTTGCCACTAATTATCACACCGTATATTATTTTGTAACATAATGAATTATTTGTCACTATATGTGTGGTTTTAGTGACAAATGTTAAACGAAATATTGACAACATTCAAGATTGTCACTAATGATCACACATTATGGTATTTTGTAACATAATGAAATTTTTGCCACTATATGTGTATTTTTAGTGACAAAAATTCAAATGACACTAATTATTTTGTCACTAAACATGATTTTTTTTTTTTTTAGAATTGGCATACACTACACTACCCAAAGAGGACTATGAAAAAGGCATTATGTTAATGTGGGGTATTTAGATGGAATATTGCAAAGTTATGCACGAAGAGGATTATAGTATACATAATCTAAGACTGAAAGTCAGGTGGGTGCCGGAGTACCTTAACCAATTCCGCCAAGTGATTAGGAGCTAAGCAAATAGGTTGAGTAGGCAAAGTCATACGAAAAAGGATGGAACAATAATCGAAGTGGATGCGGCTTTTGCACTAGGCGAGAGAAGATTTGGAGTGGGTTTCTGTATTAGGGATGAAGAAGGAAAATTAGTCATGACAGGGGCTAAAAGAATTAGGAATCCGGGATCTACATTGGGAGGTGAACTAGTGGCTATTCATCGGGGTATCAAAGTGGTGATAGAGAAGGAATTAAGCAGTGTCACGACAGTGTCGGATTGTAAACAAGCCTTGGATATGATTGAAGCACGGCTGGTTAACCCGAGCCCGGGGGTGTGTGGATCGACAAGATAAGGAGGTTGAAGACAGAGGCCGGAGTGTGCGGCTTTCGCCACCAACCAAGATCAGAAAACTGGACGGCTCACCATATGGCACTGGAGATTACTTTCTCTCCTTTCTCTCACGATTGAGTCTGAAGGACGACTTTTTGGTAGGAATCGATTCATGGAGATACAGTCATACAGGGGGAAAATACGAATTTGAAAAGCAATGTAAATGTATCTCGTTTCTACCTTCACAAAAAAAAAAAAAAAAAGATATCCCACCCGACATCCCACACGAGGATAGCTAGCTAGATTACACAAGAGATCCGTTGAAGGCCTCATACGATGTCTTTTTGAAAAATCATACCTGCATCAATATGATTTTGGGAGTAGTTTACAAGAGAACACATCAAAGAAAGCATCTAAAGAATGCATAACCCCACTATGACCACTACGATCCACATAAAAGCTAGACAGAAAATTAAGTTTTACAAGAGTCTCTTCTAATTTAGAGACAATTGATCGAAAGTGTTTCAAAAAGTAAAACAACATCGAATTTTTGGGCTTAACTCGCTTATAATAATATTGCACCCCATGTTTTATATTAAAAAAAACTTAGGATTTAAAAATATGTGTATAAAAAGGATTTATTATTTCTTTAATTTTATCACATTTTATTAACTTTTAAATTTAAATTTTCATCTTGTAACTTATATTTTTTCAACCTTTTGATCTTGTGACCTGTTATACTAGGTTAACTAGCAAATAAAAGTGATTTAACTTTTTTTTTATATTTCATACATTTAAAAAATATATTTAAAATAATAAGCATATATTTGTACAGAATAAAAATGGTCAAATTAAATCAAAAAAATATTATATAGAGAGTAATTAAAAATTAATAGCATGTATCCATACTTAATTTAAGATTGACCATTAATTTAACTAAAACTTTCAATTATTACAAAATAATAATCAATATACCAAAATTTATTTTTTATTTAATTTGATCATTTTATACATAATATTTTTTTATGAAATATAAAAAAAAAACTTATTTTTCTTATAATATCAAATAAAAAAATTATATTAATAAATAATATAAGAATATTATAAACTAAATTAAAGACTATTACATAAAAATATTTTTTTATTTGATTTGAAAATTTTATACAAATTAAATATTTTTGTACGAAATATAAAATAAATCTATTTTTTTTATTAAATGATCAAATCACATAAAAATATACTAATAAAAAAGAACTATATACGGCCGGAGTATTATAAACTAATAATTAATATATTAAATAAAAAATCACAAATTAAAATTATAAATAAATCTTCAATGAAAATTTTAATTTTTTAAAAAAACTACGTAGAATTTATTTGATAAGTATTAATACATGCTTATATTTTTTTAATTATTTATATAATCTTTTTTTAATTTCGTACAAATATATGCCTTACTATAAGCTTTTTAATATATTTTTCAAATATATATATTTAGATATAATACAAAAAAAAAATAACTCCAAAAACATTCAATTTAATATAAAAAAATGGAGGTAATTAACTAGGTAATCTGCCATATATAATTAACATGTCACATAACCAAAAAGTTGAAAAATAATTAGTAAGTTAAAGGACAAAAATTAAAATTTAAAAATTTATATCAAAATGGACAAAAGTTAAAAGTTCACAACAAAACTTTTTCCCTATATTTTATATACAAATCATCAAGAGTAAGATTGATCACTAGAAGATTACGACCTTTCACACGAAATTCACGAGTTATTAGAAATAATCATGTTTTAAGAGAATGAATATTAATGTATTTTATACTGTAATTTTAAATTATTATTACCCATCATATGTATTACTTACTTTATTTGTAATTTTTGGTACGACGCCAAAAATAACAAAATGATGGATAATATTCTAGGGGACGGAGAGATTAAATTTTAGTCTTTGTAGTATGTAGTAACATTTAATTAACATTAACGTTTACTTAAAAAAAATATAAACTTTTTTGGTGTGTTTAATTTGGAATATGTAAGTCCATTTGAACGAGGGATGAATTTTCTCCTATCTCAATCATTTTTTTTAAAAAAAAATTTGCACATCTCACCATTCATCCAAATGCACATTCACTCTAAAATAAGACTCCTCTCGTCACCTAATAAATTTTATAGGTAGATGAAACACTCCTATTAAGAAAGTGTAATAGTTAATAGAGTTTTGAAAATAATTTTATAAACCTTTACACATAAAATAATTTAAAAAATAAGTTAATTTAAATGGTAATTAAGAATGTAAAAGTTATTGTAAAATGAAAGAAATACACTATGTTGGGATTAAAGCAATATTAATATGTCATCTGATTCTATCTATCAGAAGAGTAGCTAGTCGTCTGATTTTGGAGTTCAGCACAAGTTGAGTAAGGTGTACTCAGTTGATAAGGTTTAAGAGTATGTTTACTTTTGGTTTTAAAAACCATGTTTTGGATTTCAAGATCCAAAACCCGTTTTACTTCGAAATTTAAAAACCGGTTTTCAAAATCCACTCGATCAAAACCACCCCTATCAAACATATTGATTTGACATAAAGTTATATCTATATAATATTACTTCAATAATTATAGTCTTTCTCAACAATAATATAATAATACTATAATAATATAATAATACAATAATATAATACATTTAATCATTACACAATTAATTAATTATTATAATCTCACCAAACAATAATATAATAATACAAACTCATTCAATCTTACAATTTGATTTGACATAAAGTTAAATCCTACACTATTTCAAAATCCAAAAGAAACACTCATATTCTATTCATCGGGATTTTAAAAACCAGGATTTCAAAAATCTGGTTTTTAAAAATCTGGTTTTTAAAACCACCCAAAACCCAAAGTAAATACCCCCTAATAGTGTGTTATAGGTGTCAACTAATCTGAGATGAGTTTGGACAACTCTGCTGATGCAAGTCGTCTGATCAGATCAGATCAGTAGAGTTCCTAGTCTACTGAAGCCAACTCAGCTGATAGGCATATCAACTGAGACAAGTTTGCTGATTTCCAGTTTTCATAGTTATTTATGTTGTTTCTGTTTGTTAGTTAGTTGGTTACTGACAGTTATCAAACGCATTGTACATCTATAACTACACCACCAAGTGCATATATTGTGAGTAATTGAGAGTATTGAGTTTCGTAGGACTTAGTGAATATTCTGCGATTAGATATCAAGCTTGTGTATACTTGTAATCTGTAACTTTCATTTGTGTTTAGTGAAGAGAGTCTTCTATCATCCGTGGACGTAAATCATTTGATCGAACCACGTAAATTCCGAGCCTTATTTTGTTTTCTTGATTCGTTTCAATTCTTTGCGTTTCTAGTTGTCTTGATTTAACATTTGTGAGGAATTGCTTTGTGGATACAATTCCATAACAATTGGCGCCGTCTGTGGGAAGTCGAAAGATAAAGTCAAGAATCAAGAAATGGGCTCTGTGAAGTTGGAGATAGAGAAATTCAATGGTAAGACATATTTTGGTTTATGGAAAACCAAGATGAAGGCTCTGCTATCACACCATGGGCTAAAGGATGCTCTTAGTCCAATTGACCCTGCTGCATCTGACGCAGACAAGGCCAAGAAAGAGGAGCTTATGGAAAAAGCTTACAATATATTGTTGTTCTAAGTTTGAGAGATAATGTTTTCAAAGAGGTTATGAAGGAGAAGGATGTTGTTGCTGTATTTGAGACCATTGATGATCTGTATTGGACACAATCTTTGTCAAACCAGATGTTTATGGAAAGGAAGCTAAACAATTTCAAGATGACAGATGATAAAACCCTTGATGAGCAGTTAATAGAGTTCATGCAGGCAGTTGATGATCTTGAGAATGTTGGAGTTACCCTAGATGATCACAAGAAGTCTTTTATACTTTTGGAGGCATTACCACCTTCATATGACAACTTCAAGGATGCTCACCAAGGAGGGTAAGGCAAAATTCAAAAAAGTTTTGTATATTATGAAAACTAAGAGTTTACATGTGGCAAACTCAACCAAGAAGACCAAGAACCAGGCTGAGGGTTTTAATATCAAACTTAAGAATGACTAGAAAAGAGGGCAAGGCAAGAAGTTTCATGCCAAGCCACGTCAGAAGAAGAATGGGTTTGTAGTCAAAGACAGAGCTTGCTACAAATTCCATAAAGAAGGACACTTCATAAAAGATTGTCCTGAGCACAAGAAGTCTGCTAATGCTGCCAAAGTTGATGTAGCAGAGGCAAAAGGATATGAAAGTGCAGAAGTGATGAGCATAACAAATAGCAAACTTGTTAATGAATGAGTGTTGGAGTCTGGATGTTCATTTCACATGTGTCATACCTAATCTTGGTTTCAAAACCTTGAGATGATGGATGGTGGATCAGTTCTTTTGGAAAATGATGGAAGTTGTACTGTGAGGGGGATTGGCACTATGAGGGTGAAGAAGTTTAATGATAAACATGTGATCCTGACCAATGTCAGATTTGTTCCAAATTTAAAGAGAAACCTTATATCTCTTGGCACACTAAATGCTTTGGGTTATGAATTCAAGAAAGAAAGAGGATGTATGTTGGTTACCATAGATAATAGAATAGTGATGCAAGGGAAGAAGTCCAATGGGTTATATTCTTTGATTGGTGAGACAATCACAGGGGCTGCTAATGTTACCATGAGTTCTGATGATGCTATGCTTTGGCATAAGAGGCTAGCACATGTGGGAGAGAAAGGCCTGATGGAGTTATCCAAGAAGGGGGCATTCCACCAGAAGACATTCAAGAACCTGGAGTTTTGTGAGTTGTGTATTCTTGGCAAGGCCAAGAAGAAGTCATTCAAGAAGGGTGAGCACACCACAAATGAGCTGCTGGATTATGTTCATTCAGATGTGTGGGGACCATCAAGAACTGAAACCATTGGTGGAGGTAAGTACTTCATGTCCATAATAGATGACTATTCTAGAAAAGTTTGGGTGTTTATTCTCAAACTGAAGAGTGAGGCCTTTGCAAAATACAAAGAATGGCTACTTGAGATAGAGAACAAGAAAGGAAAGTTCTTAAAACATTTAAGGACAGATAATGGCCTTGAGTATCTATCAACTGAATTCAATGAATTTTGTAAAGAGAATGGCATTACTAGACATAGAACTGTCCCTCTTAATCCACATCAAAATGGATTAGCAGAGAGAATGAATAGAACTATTCTAGAACGGGTCAGATGCATGTTAGCTGATGCTAAGTTACCTAAAAGCTTTTGGGGAGAAGCTGTATGTACTGCATGTTATTTGATAAATAAAATCCCATCATTTGCTTTAGAAGGTAAAACCCCAGATGAGATCTGGTATGGCAAGCTGAGTGATTCAAAACTTAAAGTGTTTGGATGTCAGACTTATGCCCATATTAGACAAGATAAGCTTGAGCCTAGGGCTCTGAAATGTATATTCATTGACTATCCAATAGGTGTCAAAGGCTATAGATTGTGGTGCCTTGAACCAGGTCATAAGAAACTTATTATTAGCAGAGATGTTGATTTTAATGAAAAGGTAATAGGATATCCTCATAATGTAAATTTCCATGACCTAGATGGAAGAATTGTAAATGAGTCATAAGAAAGTTCCTCAGCTGAGGTGGAGTTTCTCACACCAGATGAGTTAGCACCGGAGGAGGTGGCTAACCCAGTTGATCTAGGAGATGACACACCAGATGAGGTTGTCCCAGAACAGGTACAAGGAGATGATCCAGAAGATGATACCATGGAGGACAACCTTGCTGATCTGAGGAATTATAGTCTTGCAAGAGATAGGCTCAGAAGGCAGATTCATCCTCCATCTAGGTTTGGCCAGGCTGATCTTGTATCATATGCTCTGATCACAGCAGAATTGGTGGAGCATTATGAGCCAAGAAACTATAGGGAAGCTATCACCCGTCCTAAAAGAGAGCAGTGGATAGCAGCCATGTCAGAGGAGTTGCAATCCTTAGAGAAGAATGAGACCTGGATCCTTGTTTAGAAGGCAAACAACCAGAAGTTGGGTAGCTATAGGTGGCTCTTCAAGAAGAAGCTTGAAGTTGGATCTGGTGGTGCTAAGGAGCACATCAGATTCAAGGCTGGGTTGGTGGCAAAAGGATTCACACAGAGAGAAGGCATAGACTTCAATGAGGTATTCTCTCATATTGTTAAACACTGTTCCATAAGATTAATTTTGTATAAGGTTGCTCAAGATAATCTTGAATTACATCAGCTAGATGTTAAAACTGCATTTTTACATGGAGAACTAGCTGAAACAATATATATGCACCAACCAGAAGGGTTCATCATGCCTGAAAGTGAAAGTAAGGTATGCTTGCTTAAGAAATCATTGTATGGGCTCAAGCAGAGTCCTAGACAATGGTATAGAAAGTTTGATACCTTCATGCTTTATATTGGTTTCTTAAGAAGCAAATATGATGGTTGTGTATATATTGGTAAATTAGCAAGATTATCCAGAGAGCACCTATCTACTGATCTATGTTGATGATATGCTGATAGCTAGCAAGAGTATAAGGAAGATTACCTAGCTGAAGGAGCAGCTGAGTAGCAAGTTCGAGATGAAGGGCTTAGGTGAAGCCAAGAGAATATTAGGGATGGATATTCTCAGAAATAGGAAAGCGGGGAAGTTGTTCCTATCCAAAATAAGTTATATTCAGAAGGTCTTAAAGAGGTTTCTTATGCACCAGTCCAGACCAGTTAGCACTTCATTTGGTCAGCAATACAAGTTATCAGTCAAGCAATCTCCTCAAACAGATGAAGAGAAGAAGCAGATGCTTACTGTTCCTTATGCCAATGGAGTAGGAAGTCTCATGTATGTCATGGTTTGCAACAGGCCTGATTTTTCTTATGTTGTTAGCATGGTGAGTAGATTCATGGGAAATCCATGGAAGCTACACTAGGAAGCATTGAAGTGGATTCTAAGATATCTGAATGGATCAGAAGACTTAGGTCTAGTGTTCGAGAAGTCAGCTGTTACCAAGAGTCCTCTGATTGAATTTGTGGATTCTGATTTTGCTGGAAACATAGATACAAGGAAGTCATTGTCTGGTTATGTGTTTACATTGTATGGCACTGCTATCACCTAGACAACAGCTTTACAATCTATGGTGACTTTATCCACGACTGAAGCTGAATACATAGCCTTAACAGAAGCTGTGAAGGAAGCAATGTGGTTAAAGGGCATTCTGAGAGATTTTGGCATAAATCAGAAGAGTATTCCAGTGCTGTGTGATAATCGGAGTACAATCCATCTAGCAAAACATCAAGTGTTCCATGAGAGGTCAAAGCACATTGATGTGAAGTTGCATTTTGTTAGGAACATCTTGGAGAAGAACATTGTTGAAGTTCAGAAGGTAGCTTCAGAAGAGAATGTAGCTGATATGTTGACTAAGGCATTACCAAGCAATAAGTTCAAACATTGCATGGAGTTGGTAAACCTTAAAACCTGGGATGTTCATTAAGAAGAGAATGAACAAACAGCCTTGGAAGGGCTGGGAAGAAGGCAATCTTGCATTAAGGTGGAGAATTGTTGGGATTAATGCAATATTGATATGTCATCTGATTCTATCTATCAGAAGAGTAGCTAGTCGTCTGACTTTGGAGTTCATCACAAGTTGAGTAAGGTGTACTCAGCTGATAAGGTTTAGTAGTCTGTTATAGGTGTCAACTAATTTGAGATGAGTTTGGACAACTCTGCTGATGCAAGTCGTCTGATCAGATTAGATCAGTAGAGTTCCTAGTCTACTGAAGCCAACTCAGCTGAGACAAATCTGCTGATTTCCAGTTTTCAGAGTTAGTTATTTCTGTTGTTTTTGCTTGTTAGTTAGTTGGTTAGTGACAGTTATCAAATGCATTGTACATCTATAACTATACCACCAAGTGCATAGATTGTGAGTAATTGAGAGTATTGAGTTTCGTAGGACTTAGTGAATATTCTGCGATTAGATATCAAATTTTGTGTATACTTGTAATCTGTAACTTTCATTCGTGTTTAGTGAAGAGAGTCTTCTATCCTCCGTGGATGTAGATCATTTGATCAAACCACGTAAATCCCGAGTCTTATTTTGTTTTTTTGATTCGTTTTAATTTTTTACGTTTCTAGTTGTCTTGATTTAACATTTGTGAGAAATTACTTTGTGTATAACACACTATTATCTCTCAAAAGTATTGATTTGCCATAAAAGTGGAGATGGGCGTTTAGTCGACAATCAAACACAAACGTCCAATACAAATTTATTATTCACAAGATTTGCCATATCCAACCTTTTCATCCACCCCTTGCCCTGCAGGCTAAAAAACAAATTAAACACATCATGTGATCGAAAGGATTTCACTCAATACTTGTCTTTTCCGGTAATTGAAGAAGAAAGGGCAGGTAATTTAATTAGGAGAAGTCCATTATTTAAACACCCCAAAACTGATCAAACTAACTGTAACACCACCCACCCAATCAAAAGTACTGGTCTCCTATAGCTAGTATTATGGAGCTAATTCCACTTTTTGTTTTTGTAGCTTTCTTACTCTCCGCACCTACTTCCGATGCTGCTGAATCCGACGTCGTCAATCAAATCCACCAACTCCGCCCTCGCTCCGGCGCCGGTGGCCACCTCGTCAAGGGCTTAGACTGCCTCAGCTGGCGCCTGGCGGTGGAGACCAACAACCTCCAAGCCTGGAAGTTGGTTCCCAAGACGTGTGAGAAGTACGTCGGAAACTACATGCTCGGAAAACAGTACCGGAGCGACTGCGAAGAGGTGGCGGACATCGCCGTGGAGTATGCCAAGAGCCTCAAACCCAAAGGAGATGGAAAGGATATCTGGGTGTTTGACATTGACGAGACTACGCTTTCTAATTTGCCTTATTACGCTCGATCTGATGTCCAATTCGGGTACATATATATATATATATATTTCAATATTTACTTAATTATAGATGATAGTTCATTCACTAAAGTTTTTATTTTATTTAATTATTATTATATGCTCATATTTAGAGCTTACTTAGGTTTAATTAAATTTAATTAGTTTGAAAATATTATTTTGTGGGTTCAAATAGTTTTAAATTCATTAATTAAGTATGTGGTACAAAACAGAGTAATATATTATTGTCAATTAATTATGTGTCGACATGCAGGGCAACACCATACAATGACACGAAGTTCAACAATTGGGTGGCGGAAGGGTTAGCGCCGCCGGTGGCAGGTATCAAGCGGCTATACAAGACGGTTTTGTCTCTAGGTTTCAAGACTGTGTTTTTATCAGGAACAAATGCAAAATTCAAAAGGATAAGGATTCTCAATTTGCAAAATGCTGGTTATTACAACTGGGAAAAATTAATCCTTAAGTAAGCCCCCGCCATAATATAACTAATGACCTCGATCATTTTATATATATATATATATATATATATATATATTTGGTAATTTTTAATAAAAAAAGAGATACTACTACTATATTTTTGCAGGGGAGATGCGGACAGGGGAAGCACAGCAATTGCGTACAAATCGAAGAAACGAACGGAGTTAGTGAAGCAAGGTTATAGAATAGTTGGAAACGTGGGAGATCAATGGAGTGATTTAGTTGGTGAAAATGTCGGAAGCCGGACCTTCAAAGTGCCAGATCCTATGTACTACATTGGTTGATTAATGATTTACTACTACTACTTTCAGGCTTAATTTCACGAGATGGTTAATAAGTTAATAATGATGAGATTTAATTGCCATGTGTTTCAATTAATCTCTTCACCTATCATTTTCGTTTGTATCAGGAGTTGACAAGCGTTTAATAAATTCTTATCTCGATTGTCTTTAATTATAAGTGTGTATTTCAAAAGTAATGCATTTTGTATAAATATATGAATATTATAGATAAAATTATTTTTTTTGGTGGACAAATTATTTGAAAAAGAAAAAATAAAATACTATTACATTTCTTTAGTTGTCCCAATACAAATATAGCATTATTATATTATTTACGTTCTTTTTTTTTTTTTTTTTTTTTAGACAGGATATTATTTACGTTCTTGATATAGCATGAAATGAAATATAAGATCGTGTAATAACAAATACGGAATTTTTTGGGCTCCTAATTAAAATATAGTATTCCCTCTCCCACCGTTCAATTGCTAGAACCATATAAAAGTAGTTAGTCTTTCTCTTAGAATGTTGGAGTAATATGTGTTAGTTGTGTTGTTGTGGGTAGGTCTTCTATGGAATTGAGTCTATATAAGAAATTGAATTTTTTGTTACACTTTTTAATTATATTGACTTACATTTTTTTAAATTATATTAACGTACACTTTTTAATTTAGTAATGTTATATTGCACATTTTAGTTATATAGACGTGTACTTTTCAGTAATATTGTGTTGTACTTTTTAGTTATAATGGCTTACACTTTTCATTAAAAACTGTGTTGCATTTTTCAATTATAGAAACTTACACTTTTCGTAATATTATGTTGCACTTTTTAGTTATAATAACTTACATTTTTCAACATACATTTAAAAAAAAAAAAGTTGACTTTTGGTCAACTCGATTCAGGAATCGAGTCTATACAGGACCTTGGCATTGATGTGGTGGTTAGTTTCTATTTTTTCTTGGAGGGTAGTTGTTGCTTGTGACAAGCAATTGTCTAAGTGAGAATTAATTTGATAATTTCTTATATTTTTTTTAATTACTTTTATGTCCGTCAAATACTTTGATGTTGATTTTGTGTAATTACAAGTTGTTTTAAAGTTATTCTGATAAAATTTGAGACAAATATGTGTGAAAATACGAGTATATAATGGTTGAAGTTAATTAAAAAAAAACACTGAGGACCCCAATGTTGAGATGGAATGTTGAATATAGAGGAGTTGCATGTATTAATATTGGCCTGGGTTATAAGTCCCTCCATGAATGTTAGATACACTCTCCCTTCATTTTTATTAATTAAATATTCATAAAAAATATTTCCTTCATTCCACTGTAAGTTTCCACTTTCCTTTTATGGATCTCACTATAAATTTCACGTTCCATTTTTGACATATTATTTTCTCTCTCTCAATCACATCACTTATATTTTATTTAATATTTTATCATACTTCATCTCACCGTCATCAATTATTATCTCTTTCTCCATCAGATCATTTGTATTAGGGGTGGCAATTTTCGACACGACACGATAGCACGATACGAATCCGACACGAAAATTGTGGGTTAGTGTTTGGCCTTATTGGGCTCGTGTCGTTATCGGGTCGACCTGATAACGACACAAAAATTTCGTGTCGGGTTCGTGTCAACCCGTTAAGCACGATAAAATTAACAGGTAACCTATTAACCTGTTAACAACCCGTTAACCTGTTATTTACCTGATATGACACGACACGATAATGACACGTATCTGATAATAACACGATAATTTTTTATATTTATATAAATATATTATTTTTTATATATTTAATACAATTTTAAATTGATTTATTTTCTTATCGTGTCGTTATCGTGTTGTTATCGTTTTACGTGTCGTTATCGTGTCGTGTCGTGTCGACACGAAAATTATCGTGTTGTTATCGTGTCGTGTCGACACGAAAATTATCGTGTTCGTGTCGACACAGATCCTTATCGTGTCGTGTTCGTGTTTGGCCTTATCGTGTCGACACGAAACACGACACGATAGCTCGAATTGCCAGCCCTAACTTGTATTATACTCCGTATATTTTATTTTATCATATTCCTTAATCAAAACACCCCAAAGAAATGGAAAACTTATACCGGAACGGAGGGAGTATATATTTTATCATTTTAGTAAAATACAAATAAATAGATACACTTTTTTAAAATTTAAACTAACTCTAATCCTAATTGGAGAGGCAGTGTCGTTGTCGCCGTCCACCTCCGGCAGTCACCAACACCCCAAAAAAACTTATTTATGACAAATCAGAGTCGACTAAAAACACTTCTATCGACACTGATTTATCGACCAAAAACACTTTCGTCGAAAGAATATTTTTAAAAAAATAATAAAAAATTTAAATGATTGCGCAAAAATAAACACTCTCATCGACGAGAGTATTTTTGGTCGACTCATTATTGTCGAAAAAAAAACTTGAGTTAGGGCGGCGAAAGGCAGTGCGAGGGAAGAGGAGGCGGCGCGCTGTTGCAGAACCTTTAAAAAGAATGAGGGAGGGAGGGGCGAAGGCCGGGGATGGACAAATGAGGGCGGCGCCAACGCTAAGGCATATGGCTGCGGCGGGTTGAAGAAGAAGAAGGGTGGGAGAAAGAGGAGAAAGAATGAGGTGGGGAAGAAGAAAATGGGAAAATTAAGATTTTATGTGAAAAGTAGGGTTTTTGTGGGAGTGTATTTATCATTGAGAATTTTAAGAAAGAAAGGATATAAATGATAATTTGGGGGAGTACGTCGGTTTTTGGGGTAAATGTATATATTTGGGAGTGCATCTAACATAGAGGGGCAAATAACCAACGCCATTAATATTACTTGTTTTGGGCCAAACTTTGCTATTTGATTTGGCATGTTAGCCCATGATTTGTTAGGAGATTAGGCCTAATTAAAGGAAAAAGTTCCCGATCAAAAAACTTAATTGGCAAAATGACAGATTCCAGTCATTTTCACAGTTGTACATGTACACATAATCATCATTATTGATGTTGTGTCAATGTTGTGAAGAATGTCACAACATATTTGACAACATCATTAATAATTCGTCATTTGTTTTACAATCAACACTGATGGTGACAGTCAAAAAACAGAAGTTGTACAAGAAAGTGATAAGACAGTAACTGAAGATGCACAAGATATTGATGTCATTGAGAGCGTGCATGGAGATTTATAAAAGCATACAAACTTCATAAGTTATAAAGTGTGGGGGAGTTTGTGCAGATCCATGAAGATGCAGCTGAAGTGTTATGTAGCTCAATCCTCTCCTTTACTTCTTAGTCTTCTTTACATAACTGTTCTTCATTTGTTTGTATTGCTTGATTTTATTGTTTTATTATTTTAAAATTTTTAGGATTTATATTTCTGTTATTTCTTTTATTATTAGGATTTCATTTTGTTATTTATTTCTATTTTTAATCTAAACACATTGTTTTTAGTCTTTAGAGAAAGACATGTTACTTAAATTTGGTGATTATGGTTTTATGTCATTTACTTCATGTAAACTTTGTATATTTCTACTTTGAATATTTCTATATGTTTAACATCAGAAGTGTTACAGTAAAAAAATCAAATTAGGAATAATGTTGTTGTCGTGCGTAATGTTCCAACATATCAGACAACATCATCATTCGTCTTTTCTCCTAACACTAACTCTAATCTTACATTTGTTACTCATAATGTCCCTAGTGCAGGTTGAAGACGTGGACAACATCCAGTCATGCAGTTGCATATGAGTGAGAAGTTATTGAACATAATATAACAAGTTCCTACTTTTAAGGAGTTGGTGGAGGAGATTGTAGATCATGCAAGAACTGATCTACATGATGTTGGAGCAGTTGAATTTTGTGCCTATTAATAGAGGACTTGCCTATTAATAGAGGACTGCTGCAACACAAACAAGTGAGAAGGAATAAGACACATTCATTACTAAAGCTATTGAGTGCTTAGTGCATTTAGCTTTAGGAAAATCTATGGTTCTTCTCCATTTTAGATCATGTAAAAATCGATTTACATGATGTTGGGGTAGTAGGATTCAAAGCCTATAAAAAATATTCTGCCTCAATACAAGATATACAAGAAGAAAAGTTAAATCTGGATTACTAGTCTATTGAATGCGATTACGCTTCTAGTTAGGAATATTTTTGTTTCTTCTTGTAGATTAGGATACCATTGTAAACCCGAACAATTATATGTTCATCGTGATCTTATTTACTAGAGTTATATGTAAATTTTCCAAACTCATGCGAGTTGTAGTTTTTCAAACCTCTAAGAGGTTGTAGTCAAGTTTCACATATTTAATATAGTGAACCGTACGCAAATTTTGAATACTTCCATTTTGCAAAGTGCATTTTAATTTTCGCTGCATATTGTTGTCTGGACAGTGCCAACACGACAGACAACACCTCTGTTTTCGCACGCACACACACTTTCAATTATTTTAAGAACGGATCTAAAAAAATGTGGTGGTATTTAAATATGCAAATCCTTCCATGCAATTAAGTTTATAAATATACTTAATTTTAATGTTCAATTTAGTTAATTTAATCTTTGATCTAATGAATTAAAGTTCAATTTCAATTGTAAATGTGCAATTAATTGCATTCAAATATTCTAAATATTATTCATTATTTTTTTTAAATTTAATTAAAACGAGTTCCCAACTCGGTCTTATTACGTGTTCTGACAAGAGGATTCCAAAAAATATACATTTGAGTTGTATGTATGCAATAAGGATGTGTTTGCAAACACCAAGGTGATTAACATTGATTTCTGCAATAAAATTCTCCCCAAAAAAAAAAAAAATGCAGAAGTTATTTCCCTCGAATCACTTATCTAGATCCAATTAATCAAATATCCAACATTCTCCCCTCAATAAAATCATCAAAATTGAAATCAAAATCTCCATATAACATGTTAAAGTTCACGAATGCATACCTGTTTTTGTAGTTATATCAAAGTTCACGAATTCACACCTGCTTATATCAAAGTTCACGAATATATACTCCCAAATCAATTTATCAACTAAAGCAATCCAAAATCATGAGAATCCTACTTTAAATAAACTTTAAATCAAATTTACCAAACTTGTAAACTCGGTAGTATCTTCGTCTACGATCTTCCCCCAATTCTCAACAAAGATATCCTCGACAACTGTCGCGAATTAGACCCGTGGAAATTCCAATACAACGCCGTTTCCAACGCCGGATTCGGTCCCCTCGCCACCGGCCTCGACGACGTCATTCCGAAAAACCTCTCCCCTGCGTGGTAGGGAGCCGCCGACGGAGAGCCTCCGTTTTGTGTCGTCGTTCTTCAAGGACGGAGGAGTGGTATGGTGCCGCCGCTCTTTAGATCGAAGAAATTTCATTCGCCAAGAAATTTTTAAAATAATTTTGGTATGTTTGACTGCAGGCGAGAAGACACTATGCGATTGGAATTGAATTGAATTCGAATATGGAATGTAAACCGAAATTGAGGGATATTCTTGAAGAAGGCGGACAGTTCAAATTATATCAAAATAAGGGCAAAAGGGGGATTTTGTAGACTATTTTGGTCTTAATTGTTTTACTAGAAATTTTTGTCCTACTTTGTTTAAATCACTTATGGATTTCCCTACTTTGTTAATAAACTCAATTTATAATGTGACTGATGGTGTATATATTTTATGTAACTACAAATTAAAAAATTCTAATTTTTCTAAGGTTTTGAAACTTATATAGGAAAGAGACAAATAAGGTAATTAAGCATGAGGTTTTAATATGTGATAGATCCTAATATTTTAAATTTAGATAAATTGTGATATAAAAATCAATCTTAAATTCTCTACTATATTAATAAGGATTTTTTTTATTATTATTTGTCTCACATTCATTTAACATGTCATTTTATTAAATTAGTTATTTTTTTAAAAAATGACATGTCATTAGAGAGAGATAAGTACTAGTTAAAAAGGTAAGACATTTTCATTTATTATTAAATATTGTATATATGTGGATCATAATCTTGAAGGCATGATCACATGCCAAGGCAACAAGAAGTGTTTGTGGTTTGATATAAGGTTATATTTCGTCATCACTTTATGAAAAATCGTCAGGTATGAATATGTTAGATACAATGATGGTAGGAATAAGTATTTTTCATATAATTATATTGTTTGCGGATTGTTAATGAGGAATGACTATTGATATGACATAACGACGTTATATCTTAAAAGAGGTCCCATTTAAAAAAAATCGTTTGTATAAAAAAAACACGTTTAGAGGAGAACCGTTCATGACCTCCTCTGAATATCTGAAAATGATTGTTTTCTTGAGGCCATCTCTCCCCTAAACTGGCCAGATGAGATATGATTGGCACCTAAGTATGCGCAATAATGTTACATGATAGCATATAACTCAACATCTCATCTCAAGAAAAGGTATTGATCTGAAACTTGTCTCTGGAGCGTGACCACTTGGACATTAATTCAAAAAAAGACTCTTCACAGGAGCACCCTAATCAGAGAGATATTAAGTTTAGAGTTCAGAGGAGGGACCGTGGAGACCTCCTTTGCTCTGACCTGACCTTGACCAATTTTCTAAGGATGACTTTTCATCTCTTCTCTGAACTGTCAAATGAGAGATGATCGATATGTGACCTCATTCCCTTCTCTAGGAAGTTAAGGTTCATAACTCGGAAAATGAGACCACACAATCTTGGTGTGTCAGAAGATCACTACAAAAATGTGTGCACTACATAGAGCATTTATTAATTGTCAGAGTCATACAATGACGTGGCATTATCCGGTAACAAACTCTAGAGAATGGAATTACTATATATTCTACCCCTCAAGGAGAAAGGTATATAAATCACCTCATTCATTTTTTCAAGGATTAAGCTCATTTATTACTGGATATTTTCACTCTCTACATTTTACTATTCATCGTCTTCAGTGTTCTCAACTGACTTGAGCGTTGGAGGACCGTCGTCGGAACCCTCTCCGACGTTCTCAGTTCTTGCCTCCGTTGTCTGTGCTCATTCCCATTGAAGGATTTTCCAGAAGATTGATTAGGTATATCAATTATTTTCATTATTGTCCATGCCTTAAGTTCACATTCTCATTTGAAAACTTAATTATGTCTTATCAACTATCATAATCATATATGATTATTTTTTCGACACATGTTTTAATAAATATTGATTATATAATTTATATATAAAATAGATAAGTAAAGTGATTATTCATAAATAAAATGAATGATAATTTGAGTAAATAAGTGACAGTTGAAAGCTGAGTAAATTAAGATAAAATAGTGTGAATAATACTCTTATTTAAAAAAAATAAAAAATGAAGACAACAATCGGAAAGTTAAATTGATTTGGTGGATTATTCGTTTGGATTGTCCAATTTGTTTGGAGGAATTGAATCAAACTTGACTCCTATTTTTCTTTTTCAGAATGAAACATTACATTATTGCCTTATAAAAAAAATTAATCAAATAATATTTTTATAAAGAGAATGTAAGAAAATAATTTAATTTATGTATTTGAGTATAGGAATGAAACATACCACTCAAATAACTAAGAAAATAATGGTTCCTTAATTTTGAACTTTTGAGGTATCAAAATGAAAGTTGCCAAATACGTCTTTCTCATTCCTAACCTCTCAACCAATTATCACCCCTTAAGTCATTTAATTTCTACAAAATTAATTATGGAGGACCACACCAACTCATCAAAATTTTAAGGAAATGTTTGTTCTCTTGATAAAATTATACATCAATACACATACAAGTAAAAAATATTTCATTTTGGCGTTTCATTTGATCATATTTTTACTAATTTTAATACGTATGTATGTCACATGACAACACAAATCATCATTAATGATATATATGTAAGATAAAATACTAAAATAGAATATATGACTGGTGAGACGTCTGTAAATTAATTACTCTCTCCGTTTTGAGAAAAGCTATCCATGAGCTCCGAGCATGAAAGTTAAGAAATACTAATATAGTAAATAAATGTATTAGAGGTGATGTGATGATTGAGAGAGAGAAGAATATAATGAAATGTGATAGAGAATAATTAGAAAAAAAAAATGAGTAGCTTTCATTGAGACGAACGAAAAAAGAAAGATGGGTAGCTTTCACTAGAACGAAGGGAGTACATATAATAGAATTTTATTCAATCAATTCTGGACAATTTGCAATTGCATGTATGCACGGACGTTAATTTTTTTTTAATAATCTCTACCCTCATCAAATCCCTTCTCTCCAACAAATATTTGCACATTTTCCTCTACTACTATATAAATCAAATTTATTTGTATATTTCTGTTTCTGTATTTTTAATTTTCAATCACACCTCACTTAAGTCTCTCAGTATTAATTGGTTGGATCATTAATCCAACTAATAAAATGCTGTTCGATACCCTTAAATCCGTAAAAACTCGAAATTATCCGTTAGAAATTCAATAGAATGAATGTGAAATATATAATTTGTTTCATTTTTTTTTTTTATTTACTTTGTATTTTGAGATTCATCCCATCTAGACATGGACGGTTTTTAACCGCCGAACCGGCAAAACCGCCGGTTACGGTTCAAAAACCGAACCGTAACCGGAAAATGACGTTTCGGTTGCTAGTTTTGGCAAATCGAAACCGCCGGTTTTCCGATTTTTATTTATTATTATTATTTTTTTAATACACAATTCTTCTATTTTTTATGTATAAATTTAAGTTATATAATTTTTATTAAATTCTAGTAATGTAGTTTCTAAAAAACGAGTTGAAACGAACAAAAAACGAGCGAAAACGGAGTGAAAACGAGCAAAAAACGGAGAAAAAAAAAAACCGTCTAACCGCCGGTTTTTAACCGAACCGGCGGTTAGAAAACCGTAACCGTAACCAACGGTTTGCCGGTTCGGTTTCGGTTACGAGTTTTGCAAAACCGAAACCACCGATTTTTAACCGTAACCAGCGGTTTTCGGCGGTTGAACATGTCTAATCCTATCCATGTATCATACGATATACTGTATAAATTTTCAGATTGTAAAATAGGAAATATTATTAGTTTATTGGAATTTTTCTGATTTCTACTGTTCTACATATTCTATGGGAAATTGAATGACATTATTGATTGACTATATACGGAAGCAATTATTTGAAATCTACAAGATAATTGTTCCCATGATATATATAATAAACGGAAAATACAAAAGATAAAGTTATCTTCATCGGTCGTTTTTCCCAGAAACCCCCATGCAGCGGTGTCAGTGAATGGTCCATCACACGGCACTGTCATTCACACATTTATCACATGCTGTGGGTAATTGTTTAGAGCCCATCTCATCATCAATAATTTATTTACACTCCAGTATAAAATAGTAACTCAACATTTCTCATACAAAAATTCACATTTACTGTCATAAAAATGTGAGTCACATGATCCCATACATTTAGGGGGTGTATTGGTAGTAAATTATGTAGGATTTTTTTGAATTTTTAAAGTTTGGGGTTATTAATTTGAATTTTAAAAAATCTTTAAAAATTTTAAGGTATTCAATATGGATTTTAAAAAGTTTTTAAAAATATTTAGATATTCAACTGTATATGAATTTTAATACTCTATAAATTTTGTTGAATTCTCCTTAAAAAATATAAATAAATTACAATATCCAAAATCTCTTCTAAAAACCAGAGATTTCAAGGGATTCTCTCAGAGAATTCTGAAAACGAAAGATCAAAAGTACGGATGACAATATTGACCCGACCCGCAGGTACCCATCCCACCCCGCGAGCTATGAGTCAGGTCGGATCCGCCCCGTATTGAGTATGGGTCGGATCTGGGTCTTATGTCCGACCTGCGGGTATCCGCCCCACCCCGAATTAATATATAAACTTTATATAGTATATACATATATATTTATTTATTTTTATTGGTAAAATATTTTATATATATATATATATATATATAATATTAATTTTAAAAAAAACACTTCACATTAAAAAAAAACTATTCTCATCAGTATCGAAGTTTATGAAAATCTATGTAAATCCATAAAAAAAATATATTCCATAATCCTGTCAAGTTTATGAAAATTCATATAAATCAATAAAAAAAGTCAGTCAAATTCTACATGAACTCTATAAATTTTTACAAATCCACATACTTTTTAAAGTTCAAAAAATTCAATAGAATCTCAATTGAATACACCCCTGAATTCAGAATCTTCTCTTTCTTCTAGTAGGCTTTTCATTTTCACTCATTTTTCTTTTCCCTCTCCACATCAATTTTAATATTTATTAAATAATTTATATTTAAATTATTTTTTTTCTCTAAGTTACAATTTAAATTTAAGTGTAATTGTGGACAAGAAATTTTCTTTTGCACATTGAACTTATAAAATTTAAGTATAAAATATTGAGATATGATGGGATATTTAGAATCCACTTACAATTTAATTTTAAGTGTAATGGTGGACAATAAATTTTCTTTTACACATTTATTCATAAGTGATTTTACAATATCCTATCATATCTCAACTTATCTATTTTATACATAAACTAATTAGACATATTGTTTGATGAGTTGGTCTCCTGTGCACAGTGTGCACGTGCACACTAATGCACAGGTCAATCCTATATCTATTCATAAAGGCAAATAAAATATAACTAAGTAATGAATGTTCATAAGCCTGAGGTCAAAGGTTCAAATCCTTTTAAACTTATTTTTTTTTTCACTAATAATTTTTTTTCCTTTTTTTTTCCTTTTTTTTTCACGTTTTTTTTTCCTTTTTCTTATTTTTTTTTTCACTAATAATTTTTATTTCCTTTTTTTTTCACGTTTTTTTTTCCTTTTTTTTTCACCTTTTTTTTTCCTTTTTTTTTTTCGTTTCTACTTTTCATTAATTATTTTTTTCCGTTTTTTTTTTCTTTTTTGTTTTTTTTTCCTTTTTTTTCACGTTTTTTTTTTTCCTTTTTTTTTTCGTTTCTACTTTTCATTAATATTTTTTTTTTTCGTTTTTTTTAAGATTTTTTTTTTTTTTCGTTTTTTTTTCGTTTCTATTTTTCATTAATAAAATTTCCACTTTTCACTAACAATTTTTTTTTTCGTTTCTTTTTTCACGTTTTTATTTTTTCGTTTCTATTTTTTCATTAATAATTTTTTTTTTCGTTTCTACTTTTCATTAATAAAATATCCACTTTTCACTAATAAAAATTACCATTTTTCAGTAACAAAATTACCACTTTTCACTAATAATAGCTACCACTTTTCAGTAACAAAATTTCCACTTTTCAATAATAATAGTTACCACTTTTCAGTAATAAAATTTCCACTTTTCAATAATAAGAATTACACTTTTCAGTTTAAATATCTACCACTTTTCAATAATAAAAATTACATTTTTAAGTTAAAATATCTACCACTTTTTAATAATAAGAGTTAAAATATCTACCACTTTCAATAATAAAAACTACATTTTTCATTTAAAATATATACCACTTTTCAATAATAATAATTACATTTTTCAATAACAAAATCTACCACTTTTCATTACTTAATTAATTAATTAATTTACCATTATTAATTAATTACCGTTCTCATTTTTATCGATCAATATTTACAATTATTAATTAACTTACGATTCTCATCACTAAATTAATTAATTAATTAATTTACAATTATTAATTAATCTATCATTTTCATTTTTATTTTGCTTATGGTTATCATTGTTAACTTAATTAATTAAAACGGGTATATTTAATTATAAATTGTACCGTTAAAATTATTGTTAAAATTGAAAAAAATGTTATTCTTATTATTGAAAAGTGGTAAATTTTGTTATTGAAAAATGTAATTATTATTATTGAAAAGTGGTAGATATTTTAACTGCAAAATGTAGTTTTTATTATTGAAAGTAGTAGATATTTTAACTAAAAAGTGTAATTCTTATTATTGAAAAGTGGTAGACATTTGAAATGAAAAGTGTAATTCTTATTATTGAAGAGTGGTAGATATTTTAACTTAAAAATGTAATTTTTGTTATTGAAAAGTGATAGATATTTTAATTGAAAATATTTCCACTTTTCAATAATAATAGTTACCACTTTTCAGTAATAAAATTTCCACTTTTCAATAATAAGAATTACACTTTTCAGTTTAAATATCTACCACTTTTCAATAATAAAAATTACATTTTTAAGTTAAAATATCTACCACTTTTTAATAATAAGAGTTAAAATATCTACCACTTTCAATAATAAAAACTACATTTTTCATTTAAAATATATACCACTTTTCAATAATAATAATTACATTTTTCAATAACAAAATCTACCACTTTTCATTACTTAATTAATTAATTAATTTACCATTATTAATTAATTACCGTTCTCATTTTTATCGATCAATATTTACAATTATTAATTAACTTACGATTCTCATCACTAAATTAATTAATTAATTAATTTACAATTATTAATTAATCTATCATTTTCATTTTTATTTTGCTTATGGTTATCATTGTTAACTTAATTAATTAAAACGGGTATATTTAATTATAAATTGTACCGTTAAAATTATTGTTAAAATTGAAAAAAATGTTATTCTTATTATTGAAAAGTGGTAAATTTTGTTATTGAAAAATGTAATTATTATTATTGAAAAGTGGTAGATATTTTAACTGCAAAATGTAGTTTTTATTATTGAAAGTAGTAGATATTTTAACTAAAAAGTGTAATTCTTATTATTGAAAAGTGGTAGACATTTGAAATGAAAAGTGTAATTCTTATTATTGAAGAGTGGTAGATATTTTAACTTAAAAATGTAATTTTTGTTATTGAAAAGTGATAGATATTTTAATTGAAAATATTTCCACTTTTCAATAATAATAGTTACCACTTTTCAGTAATAAAATTTCCACTTTTCAATAATAAGAATTACACTTTTCAGTTTAAATATCTACCACTTTTCAATAATAAAAATTACATTTTTAAGTTAAAATATCTACCACTTTTTAATAATAAGAGTTAAAATATCTACCACTTTCAATAATAAAAACTACATTTTTCATTTAAAATATATACCACTTTTCAATAATAATAATTACATTTTTCAATAACAAAATCTACCACTTTTCATTACTTAATTAATTAATTAATTTACCATTATTAATTAATTACCGTTCTCATTTTTATCGATCAATATTTACAATTATTAATTAACTTACGATTCTCATCACTAAATTAATTAATTATTTAATTTACAATTATTAATTAATCTATCATTTTTATTTTGCTTATGGTTATCATTGTTAACTTAATTAATTAAAACGGGTATATTTAATTATAAATTGTACCGTTAAAATTATTGTTAAAATTGAAAAAAATGTTATTCTTATTATTGAAAAGTGGTAAATTTTGTTATTGAAAAATGTAATTATTATTATTGAAAAGTGGTAGATATTTTAACTGCAAAATGTAGTTTTTATTATTGAAAGTAGTAGATATTTTAACTAAAAAGTGTAATTCTTATTATTGAAAAGTGGTAGACATTTGAACTGAAAAGTGTAATTCTTATTATTGAAGAGTGGTAGATATTTTAACTTAAAAATGTAATTTTTGTTATTGAAAAGTGATAGATATTTTAATTGAAAAGTGTAATTCTTATTATTGAAAAGTGGTAGATATTTTAACTTAAAAATGTAATTTTTATTATTGAAAAGTGTAATTCTTATTATTGAAAAGGGGTAGATATTTTAACTGAAAAGTGTAATTCTTATTATTGAAGTGTAATTCTTATTATTGAAAAGGGGTAGATATTTTAACTGAAAAGTGTAATTCTTATTATTGAAAAGTGGAAATTTTGTTACTGAAAAGTGGTAGATATTTTAACTGAAAAATATAATTTTTATTATTGAAAAGTGGTAGATATTTTAACTGAAAAGTGTAATTCTTATTATTGAAAAGTGGAAATTTTGTTACTGAAAAGTGGTAACTATTATTACTGAAAAGTGGAAATTTTGTTACTGAAAAGTGGCAGCTATTAATAGTGAAAAGTGGTAATTTTGTTACTGAAAAGTGGTAATTATTATTAGTGAAAAGTGGAAATTTTGTTACTGAATAGTGGTAACTGTTATTAGTGAAAAGTGGAAATTTTATTAATGAAAAGTAGGGACTATTATTATTGAAAAGTGAGTAATTATTGAAAAGTGGAAGTGAGTAACGAAAAAAAAAAGAAAAAACAACGGAAAAAAAAGAAGAAAAAAAAACGGAAAAAAAAAAAGAAAAAAAAACGAAAAAAAAAAAAGAAAAAAAAACAGAAAAAAAAAAGTTTGAAAAGATTTGAACAGCTCTATGCTTATGAGAATTGTAAATTAATTAATTAAGTGATGAGAATTGTAAATTAATTAATAAAGTAATGGATTATAAATTAATTAATTAATAAATAGAAAAAAAAAAGGAATTATAACTAAGTAGAGAAAAAGGGATAAGAAGTTAGGGTGAGAGGATAAGGACAAAAGCATGTGCACCAAACCTAGTTTGGTGCACATGGTGCATTTGAGAATTTCCCTTGTTTGATAGTTAAGGATGAGATTATGATGATATATAAACTTTAGAGCATAATCTACTCTTAATTTTAACTATCAAACAACCTAAGGTTAATCTATTTTTAATCTTAATTACTCCATATCAAATAAGACCTTAATATTTGTTATATTTGACTTGTATGTACTCCCTCCGTCCCGGTATAAGCTTCTCATTCCTTTTGGGTGTTTGATTAAGTAATATGATAAAATAAGGGGGAGTTATATCCAAGGACACTCCACTAAGAGTTTTACCAAATTAATACAAATTAAATATGAAGTAACAATTAAAGACAAATTGAAATGCAGCTGGACATAAATACCCTTACATTCAATAACATTGAAATTTCTGAATCAGTCAACATTATTTTAAATTTTAAATTTCCAATCAAAATTAGTTTCCAGCATTTCAAGAATAATACTTTCCCCCTTCCAGCATTTCAATTCAAAAAATTTAAGTATCTTTATTTTTGTAAAGTCAACAAAACAAATATGCATAATCTGAAAAATATTTACCCCGATAATTGCCCCCATTAATTGAAATTTTAATTTAAACACTTTTCTAATCTACGACCATTGTTTTATGTTTAATTAGGATTTTTATTATTTTTCTAAAATTCAAAAAAATTTATTAATTTCCCATTTATTATTTTTTTTCAAAATTCAAAAAATTTAAATCTCTCAATTCGATTCCCAAAATGCACGCAATCAATTAATGTAAGATTTATATATGCAACGAAAATTGCATGTCACCACTTAAAATACTTCATAATATGCAAAAGAATAATATATAGGAGTATGTAATAAGCTGTTCTAAAATATTAATTTTGTTTAAAAATATTTAGAATATGCATTATACATACAAATATATACAATAAATTGAATTAATATATGCAACGAAAATTGTCTGCTGCAACTTAAAATACTTCATAATATACAAATTGAAATTGTCACGTCCAACAATTGAAACCATTTTAAACTCATTAGTATATTAAACAAATTAAATATATTAACAAATATTTATATAAATAACAAAATTTAAAAAAAAGCTTGTGTATTTCTAAATAAGAAGAAGAAAAATATTGTAAAATGGGAAGGTATGCCGTTGACAAATTTTTGATTTTAAAAGAAGGTTGCAGTGAACAAATTTTTGAGTTTGCAAAATGAAAAAAAAGAGTTTGAAGCATTTTTTTTTTTTAAGTATGGCCGATGAAATTGGGAGGTATTGTAATGGGTATGAAGATATGCATCAGTTTTTATAACGGGAGGAAGGGTTATTAGTTTTTTAAGAGGCTCTGCTAGCACTCATGCCTTCACAAGTGACAAAATTCTCGGGAATGAAAAGACAGTAAAAGGCTCTCTAGCTTGACAGATGGACCTCTTGTTATTTGTTTTTTTTTTTTTTTTTTGGTTTTTAAATTAAGAAGCTAGGGTGACACCCAGTCATTTTCAAAAAGCTAGGTAGCACCCAGACGTTTGTCAAAATTCAAATTTTCTCCAATTTTTATTACATTTTAAAAACCACCCCTAAAAAATGTTAGTACATGTTAAAAAAAAATTGCCCATGAAATGGAAGAGGTAGGTAGGCCGTATATATTGCATGTTACAATTAATATTGTGTTTGATACAGGAGTATATGAATTGGGTGAATCGTACTCCCTCCGTCCCACAGGAATTTGCACACTTTCCATATATGGATGTCCCATACCAATTTGCACACTCCATAAAAGGAAATATCTTCACAACCCTCACCCTTGAAATATACTCATATTTACCCATATGTCATTACTTTTCCACACTCAATCTACTTTTTACTTTACTTTATTCATAAAAGTTTACAAAACTACCCCTCAAAACATCAATCATTACACATTTTCTTACATATTTCTTAAAATGTGCGCCGGTCAAAGGGTGCAAGTTCCTCCGGGACGGAGGGAGTAATTATTTACAAAAGAGAGGGTGATTTGGGAGGGGTGCCATTATTTAAACGACGTCCCTGATCACTGCACTGAAACAACACCCACAACACAAACAAAATGGGCCTTGTAATCTTCTTCTTCTTCTTCCTCTTGTTAGCAATTTCAAGTTGCAATGCAGGATCCGAGTTCGAAATGGACAACCCGATCCGACTTGGCTCGAAGGCGGCGGCTGCCAAAATCAACTGCCAAAGCTTTCGGGTGGGTGTGGAGGCCAACAACATTCAGAACTGGGGAACTCCGCCGTCTCATTGCCGCAGCTACATCAAAAGCTACTTCACCGGCAAGCAGTACAGCCTCGACATCGAAGCCCTTGTCACCCAGGCTGTCGATTTTGCAGAATCCACACCACTACCCAGAGATCTCAGGCCCAATGTTTGGGTCTTTGATCTTGATGACACCCTAATCAGTAACCTCGATTTTTTCAAAACATCCAACCACGAGGGGTAATTAATTAATTTCAGGGCTAATTTTGGATGAAATCGTCTCACAAAATGAGATCCGTGAAACGGCCCATCCTATATAAAAAGTAATAGTGTTTAAGTAAAAAAGTGTCATCACTTTTGTAAAAAATATTATAACTTCTTCCAAAATTTTAAAATATGGGTCACATAAAAAGAGTTTTTGCCTTAATTCCAAATATCTCTTTTCTTTAGGCTTAATTGTTTTAATTTCTCAGTTTAGGTGTTATTTAATTTGGAGCTAAATAATGCAGGACAAGCCTACCGCAGGAGCTGTACGAGTGGATAGCGTCGGAAAACTCGACGGCACCTGCATTGGCGGGGATTAAATCCCTGTACGACGCCGTTGTGTCTCTAAACTTCAAAACTGTGATCATATCAGAATCACCAGAATCTCTTTCGGCGAAGAGGGTTTCGGATTTAAAGAAAGCGGGTTACGAGAAGTGGGATGCCATCATCTTCAGAGGGGAGGAGGACAATGAAGTGACAAGTGAGGAGTTCAAATCTAAGGCAGTGAGATCGTTAGTGGAGAGTGAGAAACGCTACAGAGTGATCGCAACCGTTGGAGATCAATGGACTGATTTAACTATACCAGATGCTGGGAGGCGCACCTTCAAAGTTCCAAACCCATTTTACTATGTAGCATGATCATATTATCAATTAGTTCGACTTTAATTGGACCTAGCTCTGTCTTGTGTAATAATGTGTTGATCATATCTTATTCTATTAGTATAAGATAAGATATGAGGCTGAAATGTGTGCAATATTAATAAATCGTCCCAATTCGAACTAGTACTGCAGGTCTATTAATTCATGTAACATCTGTTCACTACCATAAAAAAAAGTCTTTTTTTACAAATGGATCCTGCAAAAAGTTTTTTGAATTCTGACCCATTGTGTCATGGACCATGACCAATTTACAACGAACATGATCAATGTAAATCGCGACGGAATATTTTATCGCAAATTTTATTTATTTATTTAATCCTCATATATTTGCGACGAAAATTTTGTCCTCGACTGTCATAAATTATGAAGGTTTTCATTATTGCAAATCTTAAAATAAAAGGCTGACGGGGTAAGAACCCGTACCAAGTGACCGTTTGGCCTATGATTTAGAGCTAATTTTGGGTGAGACTGTTTTATGGATCTCATTGCATGAGACGGGTTTCCGTTGACCTGATGTAAGAAGTGATAATCATTTTTATTAAAAACATTATCACATTTTAAATGCAATTCAACAATACACTCGACCGCATTTTGGGAAACATAAAATCTAAAGAAATAAAAAAACAGTTGTCAACCCAAAAAAAAACCGAAATATGAATCCAAAGTATCCTTCTAATTATAATTAACGGGAAATAAAAAATCTAGAAAATTGACTTTTAGTGATAGGTCATGTGTAGGGGTGGGAATGGGCTAGGCCTAGGTAGGCTTTACGAAAAAAAGTTTGGCCTATTAAATATTTTTTAGACCCGAGCCTGGCCCATGGTCTGTTATAGGCCTTTTTTTAAGGCTTGACTTGACCTTTTTAATAAATAGGCCTGGCCCGAAAGCCTTTTAAAGGTCTTTTTTGTTCTATTAGTGCATTTAAAAAAAAAATCCTCCAAACACTTGTATTTCATTAAATCATAAAAAAACCGCAAATTGTATTGCTTAATGCTTACTAGTTAGAAATTATATATATTAGACACTCTTATTTAAGTATAAGTATTATGTATTTATTATATTTTTATATTATATATATATTATATATTAAATTAATTAAATAGGCCGGCTTGTTGGGCTCGAAAGGCCTACGAAAAAACTCAAGCCCGGCCTATTTAACTAAATAGGCTTTCAAAAAAGCTTGAGCCCGACTTGTTTATTAAACGAGCCAAGCCGAGCCGAGCTTTAATAGGTCGAGCCGTAGGCCCCTGTCGGGTAGTCTAGTCCATTCCCACCCCTAGTCATGTGATTAATTCTCAATTTTATGTCAACTTTTAGATGAGAGAATTTTGTCACTAAATTTTTTTATTTTTTTTTCAGTGTTGAGACAGTACACAAATTTTTGTCATGATTTAATTGAGCAAATTTTCGCTCCCAATTAACAAGGATTGAACCAACAACCTTTGACGCTCGGCACGAGTTTCTTTCATTTATTCTAACAATATACTACCGCCCATCTCTAACATTTATATTTTTCTTTTTGGTCGATCTCAATTAAAGTTTACATTTTCTTATTTCATTTAAAATATTCATTTATCTAATTTGATAACTTCATAAAAAAATCGAATGCAACTTTTTTTTTTAATTTATAAATTCTAATTTTCTTTCAATCTATTGACTCTGTATTAAATTTTTTATTACATTAAACTTAATATGTTTAATTAATTGATCATTTAAAATTATTAAATTTTAAGCAATTGTTAAAATGTTCAAATTGAACATATTATATACGATCAATTTTTTTATTTTATTTTTTAAAGTTCAAATACTAATAGAGTAAAGTACAACACAAATTTAAATAAAAAAGCAAAATTTTAAAAAATCGAAGTCGTCCAAGAAGAACTCTTCATCATCGCCTATCTTCCCACTGAAATATTGTACACAAGTCATTCTCTAAAATAGAATACAATCTTTTAGAAAAATATTTATTATTTGTTTATCTACAACAAGAGCATCTTTGATAGTAAAAATTGATTATCTAAGATTATGATAATATCTCAACTTTATAAATTTCAAAGCATAATCTACCAATAAAAATGATATATAGTTAATCTAAGTTTTATTTAAGTTATCAAACGTGGTCCAAGTATTATATTTTGTCAATATTCTTATTAATTCCTGATAAAAACGAATAAAATTTAGAAAAAATAACAACCATTTATCCATTATCATCACATGTCTCTATGAATTATCATAATACGGAGTAGAAAAGAGAGTGACCCCACTTAATTATCACACGTTATATTCCTTTTGTACGATTTTCTACCAATGGCTATAAAAATATTGATAATGAAATAAAAAAATTGTGTGGACGCCTTTTAAATATGGAGTGATCTTGTGTAAGATATTGCACATATGCATCATCCTATTCACAAACATTCTTTATAAATATTTTCACTGACAGTTCAATTCACACTCACATATTTTATAAATACACCCACGGATAGAAACTGTACTTGATCGTCTTTTCCGGACAATTTTCGGTCACCCCAAACCGCGGTCGGACGCTGTAATTTACGACGGTCTTAATCTTTAAATATTTTCTATTTCTTTTAATATTCTTTAATAATTATTATGGGTCAAGATTATTTTGTATTACTACATGCAATAATATATCTTAATCCATGCAATAATATATGTTACTAAATATTATAATATGAGTTACTACATCAACAAAAATACTAGAAAAAAAATGTTTTACTATATAAAAGAATCTGTATTACTATATAAAATAGTTTGTGTTATTACTACATGTAATAATGTGTTTAACTAAATAAAAAGCTATATTCTGTTACTACATACTACAGTTTGAATAGGCGTTTGTTACTATATGTAACTTTATCAAATGATCTAATATTTTTGCATCATCCTGCAATAAAACAATTTGTATTACAACATGGTTATTGTGTTTACTACATGGGATAATATATGTTACTAAATATTATAATGTGAGTTACTACATCAACAAAAACACTAGAAAACAATGTGTTACTAAATAAAAGAATTTGTATTAACTATATAAAATAGTTTGTGGTGTTACTACATAAAATAATGTGTGTTACTACATATTACAATTTGAATTACTACATTTAATAGCCCGCATTCGGCAATAAAATAAAAAAAATCACAGAAACGGTAAAATAAACGTCGATCAAAATTAAAACACAAGTGGGTCAATTGACAAATAGAATTAACCCAAATGAATTAATGGTGGACCAATAACATATATTTTCAGTCTATTGACTTAATAAGTCAATATTTTCAGTCCAATTGACTTAATTGGTCAATATTGCATAAAAGTTTTTGTGCTAAATATTGATATTTGAACCTTTCAATTTGGGGTTGACTATTTACACCTCCATTTACGTTGAGAACACACCCCAATTGATGCACCCCAAAAATTTATCAGGATAGATGCACCTCCTTAATTTTTTTTAAATACTCTTTTGTCTCAAAAACTATTTACTAAACACACTCTTCTCTTCTTCCCCATTCCCCACTCCAACCTTCCACGACTGCCGCCCCACTACACCCGCTGACCTCATCGTCGGTCGTTGACGCTAGTTGACCTATCCCTCCCCTTTCCCTTCTCCCCTTTTTTTTGTCATCTAACGTCTTTTTTTCTCCCATTCCCCCACCCATCCATCGCCCCACTTGGCACCACCCACTCTCTCTCCCTTTTTTGTTGCAGAATTTTTTTTAAAAGTAACAAAAAAAAAAAAAAAGAGTGCTAAATCCATTTACAATAATGAAAGTAAACAAGAAAGAATTAATAAAAAAAAAAAAGAGAGAGAGAAAACTTCAATTTCTGTTCTTTCGAGTTTAAAAAAATCACTGAGTATTCGTTTCTCCCCCTAAATCCCTTGATTTTTCACGTTTTTTTGTTTGTAGTTCCTCATCGCCCCCCACCCCACTCGCCCCCCTCCCCCGTTCCAAGACGAAGGCGGCAGCCCCACCCTTTCAGATTTGATTTTTTTGCTTTTTTTTTTTCTGTTTCTTTTTCCGATCATTTGTGGTCGACCATATACACTCTCATCGACAAATTGTTGTCGACGAGAGTGTATATGGTATGGTTGTCGACGAGAGTGTATATGGTCGACCTTGGTGTGTCGAAAATCATAAAAAATCTGAGTTTCTGATTTTTTTTTTTATTTGGATGATATTGGATGTCGGAAGTGGTGGCAGCGCGGCAGTGTCGGTCGATGGTTGAGATTTTTTTTCGGTCACTTCTGCAGAAAGTGGGGTGCATGTAGTATGATACCTTTTAGTAAAATGATATTTTTAGTTTTTTGCATTATTATTATATTATTAAATTGAACGAGAGTGTCTTCTAAATCGGATTGAAGGTGTAAATAGTCATCCCCTTCTCTTGGGGGTCATGTCCAAGGTATTAGGCCCATTGTCTTTTCGCTATGGCTGGACCCATCATGGCAATGGCATCTATACATAAATCGAAATGGGCCTCTAGAGTCACACTCACGATTTGTGAGCATTATATGGAAAAAAAAAGGTGTCACACTATTTACAGTCCCATTTACTATAGATGCACTCCCACTTTCAATTTAATGATTATATAATTATGTCAAAAATTTAAAATACCCTTCATTAAAATGCATCATACTAGATGCACCTCCCTTACTGAACGCACCACATTTGTCATTCTTTTCACCTTTTCTCTAAACCACCACTTCCGTCCGTCGTCAACACCATTTTCGGTGACCAATAAACCAACAAAAACAATTCAGAAATTCCTTAAAAAAATCATAATTTTTTTTTATACATTTCGACCAACCAGTGTCGGCCATATACACTCCAGTCGACAACGATTTGTCGACGAAAGTGTATATGGTCGACACTGATTGATCGAAAAAAATTAATTTTTTTTTTTAAATTCTACCATTTATTGTCGACAATGTACACTAGCGTCAACAACAATTTATCGACGAGAAAGTACATGGTCGACAATAAATGGTCGAAATAAAAAAAAAGGAAACAAAAAAGAAGAAAAAAACTTACAGTGGAGAGAAAAAAAAAAAAAAAACATACAGAAATTGGAGAAAAAAACTTACGGAGCGGAGGCGGTCGATTTCTGAGGTCGGCCAACGCCGGTAGGTGAGTGGGTGGGAGGCGACGTTGATGGGTGGGGAGGAGGGCGGCCGACTGACGGGGGAGAGAAACAAAAAACAGAAAAAAGAAAAAGAAAAAAAAAGAAGGGGGAGAAAGAGGAGGCCGCGACCGGTGCGGGGCGGGGGCCGCGGCACTCGGTGAGTGGTTTGGTGGGGGTGGGGTGACAGGAATAATCGCAGAAAAAAAGGGAAGAAAAAAAAAGGAAAAAAGAGGGAGGCAGGGAAGAGAGAAGAGATAGGGAGGCGGCGGCGGCCGATGGGCAGGGGCAGCCGTCGCTGGAAGAGGGGTGGAGTGTTTTCAAAAAAAAAAATTTACAGAGAAGGAATTAGGGTTTGGAGGGGGTGTAAATATATTTTATAGAGAAAATTGTATTTTTGACAGTTTGGGAGGAGTGCATCCATTTAAAATGGAGGTGTAAATAGTCAAATCCAGGAAAAAATTATAATGCGGTTAACATAATTTTATTTGAAAAAAAAATTACCATTTTAATTTTCAGTCCTCTAAATTTTTCGAATTTAAAATTAGTTATCTATGTTTTACGAAACTTAATAGTTTAGTCATTTTATCGATAAATATATATAATCTGATATTGTCGCTATCGTAGTATTAACACTCTCAAAATTACCATCACTATCTTAATATAATATCATCACCACATCGAATTAGTTACTTTTGTTTACTACTCCCTCCGTTCCATACTTGAAGACACATTTTACCATTTTGGACGTCCCATACTTGAAGACACATTACTTAAAATAGCAAAAACAATTTTAAACACTCTCCTTAAAACATCACAATATTACAACAAATGTCACTACTTTATTACACTAAAAAATAACTTTAATACTATTTATAAAGTTGAAAAGTCTTTATTATCCCCACTTTATCTTACACAATATTAATAAACAATTCATTCATTAAAACCCGTGCCCAATTGGTTTGAGCCTTTAAGTATGGGACGGAGGGAGGAGTAATTTCAAAATCAAAACGGGTACAATCTAAAAGACACAAATGTATTCTCCCAAATAAAAACATCAATTTTCAACCAAAATATGTATTCTCCCAAATGAAACTTAATATTCACATTTTAGGATATATTTGAAAAAAGTGGGTAATTTTTTGGTTTTTAATGAAAATATGCATTTTTTTCTTCTACAAAAAATACGGATGGAAAGTAAGATCAAGACTAAATTGCAGTAAAAATCATGATGTTCGACTTAATTGTAAGTTTAGCGAAACAATTGAATAATTACAAAAACAACCACGATTCATATAAAAAAACATTTTAGCATCTTTTTCAACTGATATACCTTTTTATATCGATGTCATTACTATAAAAATGCTCAAAGATAACATGCAATTTTCGCCATCTATCTAGTAAAACCTCTAGATAACAGATACTCATTTTGTTCCACAATAACTTTCAAATTCTTTCCATTTAACCATTTACTTTTTTTTTTTTAATGCAAACAAGTTCCGTTGAAATCAACGAGAAATTCAAAGACACACAATGACTATTTCACATAAGGAAGACTACCTTTTAAATAAGAGGAAAAAAATTGTCTGAAACACAATAACATCATGCCTTCCATCAACAAACCTGGCTTGCAAACTCTTCAATAGAAAAACTTCACTTCAGGCCCTCAACAAAGCTGGAAAACAGATGTAACAATGCTTGAATCTCAAAAACCACCTCAACAATGCAAGAATCTTCAACAACTCATGTTACACATCCATAAAAAGAACCGGTAAAAGAAGCATGTACTCCTCAGAAGACCCATCAGGTAAAAACCCAAAACACAACAAACAAGACTAAAAACCTGAAACACGCATGACATATCATTTTTTTGAAACTTTTAAAACTCTTTTTCTTACACATATATTTATGCCTACATATATCTACTGAAGTTACTCACTTTGAAATTACTTTTGCAAACTTGAAAGTACTTTTATATAATAACATTATATTTTAAATTTGTCAATATAGGCCTAATCAAAATATATTTAATTAGATTTCAAACATTATGTTAATCATAGTTCTTTTAAAATTTTATTTATCAAAAAAATTAGAATTGATGTTAACTATACCTAATTTTTCATATTTAATTAGGCCTATAAATCTAATTAATGGATGAAAAACATATCATTTAACAAATTTACACTTGCTACATACCTCTTTCATTCATTTTCAAATCACATTAACTAATGCATAATAATCTCATGCGTAAAATTAAAGAATAAGATTGCATTGCACCAATGCCCAAAAGCTTGTTTATTGTTAATATTGTGTTTAAATAATGTTGTCAACCATTAAAATGATTTTAGTAAAATATAGGAATTTTTAAGCTAGGACTCACCCCTCAAGGTAATTAAACAACTAAATGGGTGGCCTGAGGGTGTGAAACTTAGTGGAAATTTTAATTTCAGCCAAGTATCAGATTTCTCTAGCTAAATATAATAATGAGTCTATTTTTTTTCGTTGTCTAACATTACGTTAACAATAGTTTTTTCTTTCTTAATATTTAATTAACAAAAAAAATAAAAAAGTTTTATGATAAGGACTGATGCACCTTAATTATCAGGTCGCACAAAGTTTAGTTTTTTTTTTTGTCTTTCACTTGAAAATTATTATACAAGTATATCCATATAATTATCTTTTATCATATTTTCTATTTTCAATTTCAGCAATTGTTGTGCATTATCATATTTCCCTTGTTTTTACATGGATACAAAATAAAATTTGTTTCACACGTTTCATAACACATACAAATACACGTGGAACAACACTATTATAATGTACATGTTGATTGACAAGTGGAAAAAATGAGTCACATAATTCCCGCACAAGCCATTCTTCATCGTGTATATATATACCTATACCCCAAGTTAATACAATTTAATAACTTCTTCACCATTACTTTTACAAATTCCATGGATATTAATAGGTATTGTAATTGTACCGATTATGGACAATGTCAATACAATTACACATTCCAAGTTGAAGTTTTAATAAGAAGGTTCCTTTCTAATTCAGTATGGGCCATCATTTTACGAAGGGTGCTAAACATGGACCGGAGACTCACTCTACTGATTTATTACGTTGTAAATATTGAAGAAGAATTAAATGTCAATTGTATGCATCAAAATCGAAGTGTATAGTAGTACAATATATAAAACCTATCAATACATCAACTGAACTATATACAGTAGAGTATTTCTAAGCATATACTATAAGTTGTCTATACAATCATTAATCAGCTTAGTTACTGATAGTTAGAATAATTCATTCATTATATATCATATCAGATCAGTATATTAGATTAGTAAAACTTCAGATCAGTAATACTTTAGATTAGTTCAGATGACTTAGTTAGGATGACTTCTTATTAACTAACTTTCATTCTACTTATTCTATTAACTTCAAGTTACTTTTGACCATCAAAATTTATGTTCATCAAATTCATCACTTAGGTCTTTTGTCTAGAATTCATATCCCAACACCCATTACTACAAAAATGCTCAAAGACAACATGCAATTTTCGTTGTTTATCTAGTAAAACCTCTAGATAATATACTCCTTCCGTTCCACAATACTTTTTCGAATTATTCCCATTTAACTATTTATTTTAGTTTTTTTTAGTTTTAATGCAAACAAGTTCCACTAAAATCAATGAGAAATTCAAAGACACACATGACTATTTCACATAAGGACGACTACCTTTAAAATAAGAGGCAGAAATATTGTCCGAAACACAATAATATCATGCCTTCCATCAACAAACCTGACTTCAACATTGCAAACCCTTCAACAGAAAAACTTCACCTCAACTTTTTTTGCCCTCAACAAAGCTGGAAAACAGATGTAACAATGCTTGAATCTCAGAAAGCCACCTCAGCAATGCAAGAATCTTCAATAACTCTTGTTACCTGACTTGATTCGTATTTTTCACTATTTAAAGCAACAATACGATCCCCACAAGCTTATGGGTTCGATTGTAGTATGATAAGTATACGACCTAGTAGTTATCGTCCAAAGACCTAGGAGAGCGTGGAGCCCCAAAACTATAAGTTGAAACAGTGTTATAGAAGCTAAATGTGAAGATAAAGCAAATACCAATAAGAAAAAGAAACACTAACTAAACAACTAAAATTAACTCTCAAGATGAAAGTGCAACTGGAAGAATTACTTCGGGTGTCTTTCTTATGTGGGATCACTAATTAAACCTAATGTCTTGAATTATGCTAAAGGCTATGACATATATGTGTAGACCAATCCCTCGTGAGGCTCAGGTGAACACGTGCACTAATTAGCAATTATGGGATCTAATTAGTACCATAAGCTCCTTGGATAGTGACTCGTAAACACTTTCAACACGGTTACTAATGTTTACGACTCGCCCTCTCACTAATCTCCTAGACGACCTCTAATCGATTAATGTCTAATATTGTCGATCTAAGCAATCAACCCTCTCTCGGTTAATCAATTAATGTCTAATGTTGTCGATCTAAGCAATCAACTCTCTCTCGGTTAAGCTAATTACTATTTAATTTCAATTAATTAATCAAGGCTCACACCCACACTCCAATCATGCAAACCAAACTCTCGTTACAATTAACATAATCGAAAATGCTAGCTAATATGATTGATCAACCAATTAAATCACACAAATCACAACAATAAAAACAATTAAACCAAAACATAGGTAAATTAAAAAATTAATTCATAAATCCACTAATTATCCACATAATTTGAATACCCAAAGCAATTAAATTCTAGCCCATTACAAAATTAACAAAATAAAATAAACTAGAATATAAATGACAAAACATGAATTGAAATCATCAAATTAAACTTGCAAAAATTGAAATATATCACCTCTTGGTCTTCAAATTCTTTAATGTTTTGAAATACTCCCTCCGTCCACCAAAAGTGTGCTCACTTGTTTTTTTAGGTTCACAAAAAATACGTTTATTCTATTTAAATAGTTCACTTTTGAATGTTCTTTTTACTTTAATAACAAGATTGAGTATCTACCAAATATATTATTTACTCGTTATCCCAAATATATTCTTTATAAATAAAATATGAATTTTTTAAAAACATATATAAAAAAAAGTGAGCACACTTTTGATGGACAGAGGGAGTACTAAATTTAAAATTAGCTAAGAAAGTAGAATTAACTAATTTAATCTATTGAGTGAAGCGTGGAAAGAAATTAAAACCCTGTCTATTTTTTTCTATCTAATTTTCTCCCTCCTCCATAGGAGTGTGCAAAAAAAAAAAATCGAATCGGAAAAAAGATCGAAACCGGACCGGAACCGGATCGATCGGTTAGTTTCTGATCCAATCTCTGGTCCATTGAATTTTAAGATTCCGGGTTTCCGGTCCGGGTTAAGACCGAAATTTACCGGACCGGACCAGAATTTTTTTTATTTATATTCTTTATATTTTTCTAATAATACGTACAATCTTAATTATTATAAACTAAATAAAATTAGGATTCCTAATTTGAAAACTTTGAAAATATTTCTTTCATTATGCTTAGAATCAAATCATTCGTGAGGATGTGAAGTAAAAGTGTTGAGATTTATTACATTTTTTCAAGTACTCCCTCCGTCCACAAAAAGTGTGCTCACTTTTTTTTATATATGTTTTTAAAAAATTCATATTTTATTTATAAAGAATATATTTGGGATAACGAGTAAAGAATATATTTGTTAGATACTCAATCTTGTTATTAAAGTAAAAAAAATATTCAAAAGTGACCTATTTAAATAGAATAAACGTATTTTTTGTGGACCCAAAAAAACAAGTGAGCACACTTTTGGTGGACGGAGGGAGTATATAATTGAACAAAAATAATCAATTTACTTTTAGTGTCAAAATACCATTAATAATATTGTAAATAAAATTCACATTGGCGGAAATTGATCTCAAATGAAGAACTAACACAAATTCATAATTCTTGTTCTTTCTTCAAAAAACTTAAAAAAAAATTGAAAAAATAAAAAATAAATTAAAATTCAGTTCGAACCGGTCCAAACCCGGACCAGACCGGAATTTTCGGTTTCGGTCCGGATTTACAACGGTTCATTTCGGTCCGACCATTAAGTTAGATTCGGGTCCCGGTCCACACCCCTAGTGTTATGTGTGTGGCCAGCTCTTGTGTTTCTCAATTGGGTCAAATGGAGTGGGCCTCCTCCAATTTCTTATCATTTAATGGGCCGAAGAAAAATTGAAAATGGGTTTATGGTGTGTGGGCCGTGGATAGGAATTCCTTGCTTGGACCAATTCCTTTCTGCCGCTGCTTTTAAATGTTAAATGGCCCAATGAGTTAATTGAATTAACAACTAGTACACACCATTTATATTTCTTCAACTTGGGAGTTGGGACTGATCATGGGCCACAAAGATGGGCTCAATTCTTGAGCTCAAACAATTTAAGGGCGGCTAAAGACACCCAAGGATTCTATGAGGACATCCACGCGATGTGAACACCTACAAAACGGATGAGGACACCCATGTGGAAAATACAAAATTACCCTCCCCTCAATTAAAATCATTCATTCTTCTCTTCCTCTCTCCATTTCAGTACACCCAGGCCACCACTCACTCCCCATCACTCCAATGGCCGCCGCCCACCCACCTCCTCTCTCGCAAGCGCGACCACCGCCCACCCACCTTCTCCCTCCCAGGCGCGGCCGCCGCCCACCCACCTCCTCCCTCCCAGGCGCGACCTTGCACCCCATTTGAAGAAAAAAAGCCGTCGCCGTGAAGAACACCGCCGTCGTCGTCTGTTGAAGAAGCCCGCCACCAGATGTGTAAAAAAAGCCCGTCGTCGTCGTCCGTCCGTTAAAGAAAAAAAGACATCGTTGTCCGTCGCTATCGCTGTGTTGAAGAAGCTCGTCGGCCGCACCACCTCCTCCTTCAAGCGGCCGCCCCCCACCTCCTCCTTCAAGCGGCCGCCCCCCACCTCCTCCCTCCAAGAAAGTCGTCGCCCACACCCCCTCATATGCCGTCGCCGCCATCAAACGAAGGTAAGTAGGGTTTTGGGATTTTTGTTACAGATCTAAACAAAAAAATTAGGGTTTTGAATTTTTTTTGGTTTTTGAATTTGTCCGAAATTTTCTTCCTAATCCAATTACTTTATTCAATTTTTTTTCCCGAACACTGTGTTCGATTTTTTTTTTTTGCACAAATGAAAATTGTTTTTGAATTTTTTTCGAACACAATGAGTTTGTTTAGGAAAAACTTTCGAACATATTCACTTTGTTGGGTTTAAATTTTCGAACAATCTTTTTTTAATGGTAAAATAAATGACTAACGGTCACGTGAGTCTTTCCGTCAACATTTAACGTGGGTGGAACCAAATGTGTCAAAAAAAATCTCTTCGAGACCAAAATTCAGAGTGATGGGACCAAAAACATGAGTGGTCGTGGATGGTGGGACCAAAAATGCATTTTTCTCTATCTTTTATCATATTATCTATTTTCAATTTAAGCAATTGTGCATTATCTTATTTTCTTTGTTTTTATATGAATTCAAAACAAATGTTGTTTCACACATTTTATAACACATACAAATACACGTGGAACAACACCATTATAATGTACATGTTGATTGACAAGTGGAAAAAATGAGTCAGATAATTCTCTAACACGCCATTCTTCATCGTGTATATATATACCTACACCCCAAGTTAGTACAAATTATAACTTTTTCACCATTACTTTTACAAATTCCATGGATATTAATAGGTATTGTAGTTGTACCGACTATGGACAATGTCAATACAATTACACATTCTAATTCTAACAAGAAGTTGAAGTTTTAATAAGAAAGTTCCTTTCTAATTTAGTATGGGCCATCATTTTACGAAGGGTGCTAAACATGGACTGGAGACTCACTCTACTGATTGATTTTTTGCAAATATTGAAGAAGAATTAAATGCCAATCGTATGCATCAAAATCGAAGTGTATAGTAGTACAATATATATTGTAATAAGGGAAGGTCTTGTGTGAGACCGTCTCACGGATCTCATTTGGTAAGACGGATCCTAATTTGACCCACCCACAAACTTTCAGCCCCATCTCATAAGGCCACGGTGGCGGTCCATGTTAAGTGCCGGCCCACTACATTAATACTGGGTTGTCAATCAAGCCCACTACAGTCTACATGACCCATTTCACCTAAACTTGATTATTAATTTTTTGGGCGCGGCTAAAGGCACCCAAGGATCCTATGAGTACACCCACATAAACTTTTTTTTATTAATAGGGGTATGCGAAATGTCTTTTGTACCCCTCCTGCACATTTAAAAAAAAAGGACGGATGAGTACACCCACCGATTTCATTTCACGCCTGATTCATCATTTCACACGGGAATCATTAGGATCCCCACCATCACCACCAAAACAACAAAAATGAAGGCCCAATTTTTTGGAACAGCAAAGTGAAATATATTAGAGGCATTAGAGATGCCTCAAGGAAAACAGCAGTACAGATTACAATTGCATAGAAATACAGCAAACACTCTAGCCAAAACAAACACAGATTGTTCGAAAAAAATTCCAAAACAACCTAATAATTTTGTCCGAAAAAAATGTTCGAAATTTTTTCCAACACAAACAAAGATTGTTCGAAAAAAATTCCAAAACAAATACAGATTGTTCGAAAAAAAATCCAAAACAAGCTAAATTTGTCAAAAAAAAAAGATCGAACAAAATGTTCGAAATTTTTTCCAAAACAAACACAGATTGTTCGAAAATATTTCCAAAACAAACTCAATAGGTTCGAAAATAAATCACGAACTTCTAAAAACCCTAAATTTCCTAAAATTCTAAAAAATTAAAAAAATCCTACCTGGAACGGGCGGCGGTGGCGGAGAAGGGAGGAGGGATGCGAGCGGCCGCGTCTCTGGGAGGAGGGCGACAGCGGCGGCAGACGAGGGAGGAGAAGAGGCAGCGACATGGGGAGTGAGGGCGGCGTTGTCGCCGCGTGGGAAGGGGAGGCGGAGGTGCGCCGCAATGACGTCGGGAGAGAGGGCGGCGTTGTCGCGCGTGTTGGGTGGGGAAACGGGGACGGCGACGGCAACGAGAGGAGGCGGCCGCGAACGGCCACAAAGGGGAGAGGGAGGGGCTGCGGCCGCTAACGGCCGCGAAGGGAGGGAGAGTACTACGCAGTGGGCGGCGTGGACCGCCGCGACGGTGGAGTGGTAGGTTGCAGCGCCGCCTACCTTAAGAGAGAAATGGAGGTGGATGTCTGAATTTGAGAAGAGGAGAGAATGAATGAGTTAGGGTTTTGAAAGTGTGCGGTGTGTAAAGTATTTAAGCATAAGTAGATTAATGTTGTACTAAATGTTGAGACAAATTGTACAACACTGATTCTAATAGAATATCAGAAATTTAGATACACAGCGGAAGACTTGAAACACTAAAAACAAACGTGACACAATGGAAATATTTTTCACATAGATTTTATAAATAAAAATCTATGCGAGCCTTACGGCGAAATCAATACTTATCTTCAAGTATAAATGTTGTGTGAAATGTTACAACAATAGCCTTCACAACTGAAACTACAAACGAGGCAGGTGCCTTGTTCTAAAAACGATCTAAATGTATAAAAATTACACACTGTCCAAATGACTAGTCTATCTATGATTACACTCTCAATAGATAAAAAGACACACAGCCATATGGGTGGGATACTTCGTATGATCTAAAATGTAAAACTATTGGCCACAATTCCTAACAGGGATCAACGCTCGGTCTAGGATATTGATCGAATAGAATACACTGAATTATGAAGCCTTCCTTCGGTATTTATAGAGTAGGGTGCGAATTCTAGAGGCTTCCAACATTGAGGTCCTATTTTTTAGGAGCTCAACTCCCATAATCTTTCTAGATCCTTCTTGTATGCTCCATGTCGTTCTAAATGGTTCCAGGCTGCTCTAGCATGTTCTGCAATGTTCTGGAATCTTCCAGGTTCCAGATTCTTGTAGAAGCTTCTAGATCCTGCCAGAAATGCAACAACATTTAGATCAACATTTAATGTAGCATTTCAGAAAAGACTTAGAAAAAATCTCGGAAGGTCAAATTAAGATGTTGTTGATAATGTTAAGGCATTTAAGAATTAACAACATCTACAATCTCCCCCAATTTGACCTTTCGACTACAACACACCTGATGCACATATATTTCTATACATACTCAGTATTATGTACTAAGTTGAGGTTGGCATCATTGCTAAGCACTAGTCAAGACAATACATGTTGTAATCGTTGGATCAAATCGAATGAAGATCAAAGATAATCTTATAATGATCTGTGTCAAAGGATCAAAACAATTTTATCCAAAATTGAATAAGCATAAACAGTATACCTATTCACAACATAAGTAACTTTACTAAAATCATAAGTTGAACTGGAAGAATTAACTTAGGATCTAAGTAAGGCACAAATACAATAAAGAATAAAAAAAACTAACAAAAAACAGAGCAACAACTAAATATAAGAACAAAAACTAAGACTAAACAACCTGCAGTAAACACATGATAACCTGTAAACCAATTAAGAAAAGGAAGTAAACAAATATAATTAAGCAAGTTGTAAAACAATAAACAGTTATCATCTAGAAAAATAAATAACAAGTGTATCAGAATTCCAGAATTCAAACTCAAACATTAATTACAGAGATTGAGCTGAGTAAATGGCATATACAACAACCATTATGAAATCAGATCTCCCCCTGTCTTGTAGCTTGTCCCTGTTCATCAGTGAAGATCACCATACAAGGTCTCCATCTCAGCAACATCATCATCAGCTTCATCCACAAAGTAAGTAGATGCAAGGTGAGCAACTACATCAGTCACTGCAGCATCTCCAGCATCAGGTCCATCACCAGCAGCATCAGCTGGAACTCCTTCATCAGTCATCTCTTCAATAATCACATTGGAGTTTGATGGTGGTGGTACTCCCCCTGTTGTAGGTGAAAGCATACTGGTCCACCTATCCTTCAGGAACTGGAGCTCATCAATTGTTTCCTGCAAGTGTTTGAGCCGTAGTTTGATGAATTCCTGTGAAAGATACACATTACCAGAAATGTTGATATGGATGTTCTCAACATTTGGGGGTGCATTTATCTGTCTTGATCTGGATGATTCTGGTTGATCAGAAGTTGAAGGTTTGTGCTGATGTTCAGTACCAGGAGCAGTCAAAGGCAGATCAATTACTCTATCCCCAGTGAGTAAGGCATGAGCTATGGCCAGTAATGGAACTCTCCCCCTCAACACATCAGTGTTCTTGGCAACAAAATCATGGTGCCTCAAGTAGTTGGAAATCAAAACAGGATAGGGTAGGTTGCCTTTCTCAGAAACTTTTCCAGTAAATATCATCATGTGGTGGAAGATAGTGAGACCTAAATTGAATTTCTTAAGAACATATATTCTATACATAAGAACAGCTTGGTCTTTTGTGATCTTGGTAGTATTTGTGGTGGGAATCCAGTTGTAGATAATGAGTTTATATAACACAGGGTGTAGGGATGTAAGGTCTTTGGCTAGCATCTGTCTAGTCCACTTAACTACCCTACCACCAGTTATAGCAGCAATTACCACATCTATGTTAGGTTCTTCATCTACCTCAACATTGGGAATATGCACAAACTCATTAATCAATTCAGGAGTAAAAGGTACATCCCTCCCCCTAAAATTAACAGTCTCATACCACTTAGATGATCTCCTACCAGTACTCTTTTTCATATAAGCATAAAATTCATAAGCCCAGTTTGTCAAGAAAGATTCACCAAAATTCACAGCATGCATCAAATTCCTTTCCTTTAAGAAACTAATCATGCCTTTACTTTCAAAATCAGGTATGTTGATTCTCTTCTCTATCAACAGTTTTCTCTTAGAATAAATAGCCAACCTATTCTCTAGAGTCTTAAGAGAATCAGAAATACCTTCCTCTTCAGAAGCAAGATCATCAGAGCTTGATGTGGAATTATTAGCAGAGATTTCCTTAGAGCTGCTCTCTGCACTGGAAGAGCTATCACCACTGCCATCATCTTCAGGTTCTGGTGCAGCTTCTTTTGCAGCAGCAAAATGCTCAACATTTTTCTTAAGAGAATTCAGAATATCTCTTAAACACACATCAGAATCAGAATTGAAATCTGATTTTGCAGGTTCATCTTCAGTAATCATCTTTGCCTTCCCTTTTGCCTTTGGGATCAGCAACAACTTTCTTCTTCTTCAGTTTCTCAGCAACTGCTTTCTTGGGTTTCTCAGCAACAATTTTCTTGGGTTTCTCAGCAACAACATGAGCTTCTTCCTCAGAATCTGTGAACACTTGGATGGGTTCACCAGCATCATCTCCGGCTTTCTTCTTCTTTTTCATGGATTCGGAATAATCCACACGAGTGAACACGCGGTATGATCTCCTCCTTTGTACAGGGCTTCTCTGTCTTTTGCCTTTCTGCGCATTCTTCTTGAAGGGAATAGGTGCAGATTCATCATAAACAGAGAGTGAAGAGTTTGTACCATTTTCAGAGATATTTGCGTCCTCCATTTCAGCATCTTCGGGGTCGGAAGTAGCAGTAGCTTCTTCTTCAGCAGCGACCTCAACATCTTCAGCTTGCGAGCCGTGAACAGTGGGTTCAGGTGATTTGGGGCTTTTGGTTTCAGCAGCCATTTGAGCGGTTTGATCGGCCAAATAGCTTGAGAGTATCAGACACCTATTCGATAGCCCTATTGAACTGTTCGACCGTTGCATCTTGAGGAATGTTGGTTGTTTGTGGAACGGTTTGGGGAGCAGTTTGAGGAGTGGGAACAGTTGTTGATGGTGTTGCAGAAACATTTGAGTCAGCATTTGACGAGGTTGAGTTTTGTGAAGCCATGGAAGCAAGAATTTCGAGAGGGTTTGTGCGAGAGTGGGATGACTTTTTCGAATCAGAGTGAGATATTGAGGAGTTTGAATTTTTTTCAGCCATTTAAATGAGGCGGTTGGAATTTCAAGGTAGTAGATGGAAGTATGCACACACTTCTTTGAGATATACACAACCGAAAAGACAATTCTTCAATCTTAGTACTCAACAAAATCAATATGTAGTTGGAGGTTACGGAAAAATAATCCAGGAAGTTTTCGATAATACTCCACATAATTAGCCACAATCTAGATCATGGGTAATTAGTGGGGAAAATCCATTTAATTAAATAATTAAGAAGCTTCCAGAATTTGAAAAAATTAAAATCTGCATAATCTGAAAAATAAATAAGGATATGGGTTAGTTTAATTAAATAAAATAAATCCCAATTAATAATTAAATAATTACAACTAATAAAAATAAATTCGAATCAGGCAATGTTGTGCTCAAAACTGTTACAAACACCTCAACACGGTTTTTACATGAATTTGCTTCATTTGTATTGCACCATTTTTTTTTTTTTTTTTTTGTGTTATAGGATCTAATTTGTATTGATCCATTGTTCATGTAGAGTACAGCGTAGTAGCGAACTCCGTGCCCCATACTTACTTAATGGATTACAAATATGTTGATGTTTTTACCAAATATCACCTTTTGAAAAGAAGGCATCGTAGTAGTGAACTCCGTGCTCCATAGTTACTCAGTGATTTGGTACATCTTTTAGTATGCTAATAACATTCTCATTTTTATGCATTTGAGAGGTGTGAGACATGTTTATTTTTGCACTACAAGGTTCTTAGATTCGTAGATATTTTACATAGGAATTATTTAACTAAGTAAGAGATAGATTCAGCTTATAAAATTTATACAACCCATGATGTTGTCCCAAATGATGACGCATTTGTGACAACATCCATCCGATTTTTTTTTCAGATAGTGCTCATGCCAAGAGATTTACTCAAGATAGAGAATCTCTCATGGTCTAATGCTTTAGTGAAAATGTCAGCATTTTGTTTCTCAGTGGGTACATACTCCAACTTAACAATATTCTTCTCTACTAAATCTCTCATAAAATGGTGTCTTATGCTAATGTGCTTAGTGAGTGAGTGTTGTACAGGATTCTTAGAAATGTTAATGGCACTAGTATTGTCACAAAAGATAGTGAGTATACCATTCTCAATACCGTAGTCATGGAACATCTTGCTCAGCCACAAAAGTTGTGTACAGCAGCTTCCAGCAGCTATATACTCAGATTCTGCAGTAGATTGTGAAACACAATTCTGTTTCTTGTTGTGCCACGATACAAGATTGTTTCCCATGTAGAAACATCCTCCACTCGTACTCTTTCTATCATCTATATCTCCAGCCCAATCAGCATCACTGTAGCCTATCAAAATGATGTTGGTGTCCTTAGTATACTAGATTCCAAGGTCACTTGTACCTGCAACGTATTTGATAATCCTCTTCACAGCATTCAAGTGAGATTCCTTTGGATTAGCTTGGTACCTAGCACAAACACACACACTGTACATAATATCTGGTCTACTAGAGGTTAGATATAATAAACTACCTATCATGGATCTGTAAAGTGTTGGATCAACATCTGTTCCAGCATTATCTTTGCAAAGTTTCAAAGAAGATCCCATAGGAGTTTTCATTGGTTTTGAATTCTCAAGACCAAATCTTTTAACCAAGTTCTTAGCATACTTACTCTGGGAGAAGAAAATACTATCACTGCATTGTTTGATTTGAAGACCTAAAAAGTAATTCAAGTCTCCAACCATACTCATTTCAAATGTTGCAGTCATTGCCTCAACAAATTTACTCAACATTTTATCACAAGTAGAACCAAACACAATGTCATCAACATATATTTGAGCAATTAGTATATCATCTTCAGTGTGCTTAATGAACAAAGTTCTATCTGCCTCTCCTCTAATAAAACCATATTCCAAAAGAAAGTCAGTAAGCCTACCATACCATGCTCTAGGAGCTTGTTTAAAAACATACAAAACTTTCTTAAGTTTATATACATGATCAGGATAGTGTGGATCTTCAAATCCTATAGGTTGTTCAACATATGCTTCTTCATTCAATATGCCATTTAGAAATGCAGCCTTTACATTCATTTGATGAAGTTTAATATCAATAAAACATGCAATAGCTAGCAGTAATCTAATAGATTCTATCCTAGCAACAGGTGCAAAAGTTTCATCAAAATCAACTTTGTTCCTAACAATATTACCGGATTCATCAGTTTTATTCTTAAATATCCACTTTGTTCCAATGACATTAGTATGACTAGGTCTAGGAACAAGTGTCCACACTTCATTTCTTTCAAACTGATGACTTGAACGAATTTTTCGGTCACTATAGGTTGACTAACTACTTCCCCTCAAGCATAAGGGTTCGTAGTAGTAATGGAAGTATTCGACCAAGTAGTATCGACCTAGGAGGTGGGTTTGTGCAATGGATCCCTAGAGTTTTATGTTGTAATAGCTAATGTAACTACGGTTTCGGGTTTTTGGATTTCTAAAATTAAAGCTAAATTACTACCAAGATGCTAGAAATTAAATCAACTACCAACCTAGAAACTAACAAGTGATTTACACTACTAAAAGTGAGAAAAGCACCAATAAGAGAAATTACACAACTTAACAAAGAAAATTACTACTAAGCAAGAATTTAACAATTAAAACAAAGAACAACTACGAATATAATTCGAAGAATTGCAAGGGTGAGAGAATGCTTCGGTTGTTCTCCACCTAGTGAAATAGAGAGGAATTGCTTTTACTTTGTTAATTGCTTTAATCAATATTTGCTAAGAGCACCTAAATGCTAGGATGACAACCATTTCCCTTCGGGTAATATAGCCTTAATTCTAAGGTGTTCCCAAACCCGGTAATAAGGTTTTCTTCCTAATCCTCACCAACTACTCAAACAACCATTCAAGTAATTAATGTCCTTTAATGGGGTTCTAATACGATTAACTCTCTCTCGACGAATTAAAAGTATAACTAACACATTTGCATACCAACAACTCACACCATAAATATAGACATGTCCATGTAACTCTCATCTACGCTAAACATGCATCTAAATATGGATTAATAGAAGTTAACATACAAAGTACCAATAATACCCATTAAAAGAAGCAATAAATCTAATCTTAACAATAACAAAGCTCAAACAATTCCAAACTTAATATTCACATGGTTTTCGAACACCCAAAGCATAAATAAACTTAGCCCATGGTGTTTTGAGAAACACCCATGGCTAAAACATAAAAAGAACTCAAGATAAACATTAAATATGGAATTATATAGAAAATGAGAGAATGGTTTGAAGTCACCTTGTTGTTTCTTCAAAATACCTAGCTATTACAAAAGTGTGGAGCCTTCTTCTTCAAAAACCTATGCTAAGTATCCTACTTTGAAGCTAAACTATGAATTAAAGTGCAATAAATGTGGAAGATGGAGTTAAGATGAACTAGGGTTTAAGAGTTGTAATAAATGAGGGCCAAAGATCCTTTACAAACTGAGTTTTTAAGCTATTTAAAGCTTCAAAAAATGTGTGAGACGAAATTAGCATTTGGATCCTTGAAGTTCTTCAAAATTCGCAAAAAACCCCGAAAATGTGAGTTCACTCGACCGCCAGTGTGAGGTGAAACGGTCGGTCGAGTGGGAAGAAGTTATAGAACCAAATGTGGTTCCAGAACTCACTCGACCGCCAGTTTGGGCTCACTCGACCGGCCGTGTGAGATGAACTTCACTCGACCGCCCGTTTGGGCTCACTCGGCCGGTCGAGTGAAGTGAAAAAGTTTGAAAGTTTCTGTAACTCGACTTCACTCGACCGCCAGTGTGGGCACACTCGACCGCCCGTTTGGTTTCTGCATCTTTGGACTTTTTCTTCTATTTTTCTTGGCTTTCCTTGCTTGTCCTTCCACCGAACTTCAATTCCAATGCGCCAATGCTCGTTTTCCCTTAAAAATGGACTATTTCACCTTGTTTCCTACACTTTGAACAACTTTCTTGACAACAAGATTAGTAGCACCATTTCTATCAAATACACACAAAATCACATCAAAATGCTACGATAATATAGCAATAATGAGCACAAAAACGAGCAATCTCACACCCAAACAACTGACCACGTTCTTCATGCATAGCATTAATCCAGTTTTCATCAGTTAAGACTTCTTTAGCACTCTTAGGTTCAATTTCAGATAAATAGCATTCAACATTTACAACATTACACATAGAAGACATGCATATTGTTCTTACCACATCTACCTTGTTTGATCTTACTCTTCCTCTTGTTTGCACTCCAACTGTAGCATCGCCTATGATCTGGTCAGAAGGATGACTTTTGCCTATTCGTGAAGAAGGATTCGTTTTGGGAACATACTGATCATTCTGTGAAGTTACAACTGACTGTTCTGTAGATGTTGACCCAGATGTGTTAACATTTGATGCAACATTTTCAGACTTTAGTGTATTCTCAGAATTATCAATGACCTGTGATATATCTTCTTCATCTTTGTCATCTGTAAGACCTTTATCATCATCAAACACAATATTAACAGACTCTTGAACAGTGTTAGTTCTAAGGTTATAAACTCTATAAGCTTTACTATTTCTAGAATAGCCTAAAAAGAAACCTTTATCACTTTTAGAATCAAACTTATGAAGTTGATCCCTATCATTCAGAATATAACACACACAACCAAATACATGAAAATATTTCACATTAGGTTTTCTGTTGTTCAAAATCTCATAAGGTGTTTGATTAGTGCCAGTACGAATAAAAACCCTATTAATAATATGACATGCAGTATTCAATGCTTCTCCCCAAAATTTCTTAGCAAGACATTTGGATGTAAGCATAACTCTTGCCATTTCTTGTAAAGTTCTATTCTTTCTTTCAACAATTCTATTTTGTTGTGGAGTTTTAGGAGATGAATATTCTTGCAAGATACCCTTTTTATCACAAAAATCATTAAACATGCTGTTTTCAAATTCTCTACCATGATCAGTTCTAATACGGCCAACTTTCAAGTTAAACACATTTTTGAACCTCTTATGAAGAATTTTAAATGCAGCAAATGCTTCAGATTTGTCTCTCAAAGACTCTACCCAGGTATATCAAGAAAAATCATCTACCACAACTAAGGAATACCTCTTTCCTCCAATGCTTTCAGTTTCCATAGGACCCATCAAATCCATGTGCAGTAATTCAAAGCATCGATGTGTAGTACAATGTGACAGCATTTTGTGTGACATTCTTACCTGCTTACCTTTTTGGCATGGTCCACATACAGTGGTATTGTGAAACCTCAGTTTTGGAATTCCTTTTACTACATCTGCTTTGATTAGCTTTTGCATTGCTCTATAATTTGCATGACCTAGTCTTTGATGCCATAATATATTTTCATCATGTTTTGACAAGTTACACATATTTGTTCCAATAAGATAACAATTATTTGCTGACCTAGTACCAGTCATCACACAAACTTCATCTTTATTAAGAACATAACAAGCATCTTTGTCAAATTTCACATTCAAATTATCATCACAAAGTTGACTAATGTTAATCAGATTTGCAAGTAAGCCATCAACATGCAAGACATTTTTAAGCTTAGGAAAACCTTCAACATTCAAAGTTCCTTTACCAACAATCTTTCCTTTAGAACCACCACCATATGTAACACTACCACTATTCAAGGTCACATAATCAGATAAGAAATCAATATGACATGTCATATGTCTAGAACAACCACTATCAAAGTACCATAGATCATGTAGACATGCTTTTAAGGAGGTATGAACAACATTACAGGTAGCTTTTGGTTTCCATGTAGATTTCAGAAACTGTTTACCAGGATGTGACAGTTTTTTATGCAGCATTTTCAAGTTTTTATGTTCTTCAAACAATTTTATACAGTAAGGACGAATGTGACCAACTTTGAAACAATAATGACAGATGTACTTCCTTTTAACCTTGTGAGACTCTGTTTGTGCAGATGTTGCATCAGATGTGTCAACATTTGCCTTCACAAATTTGACAGGTTTTCTAAAATTTTCAGAAATAGAAGCAGTTACACCATCATAACCTAAACCATGATTATTAGATTTACCAGTAGCTATAGCATTATTTACCTCAAAAGCACTATTGGAATATTTCTTGAAACATAAAGTAGAATTTATCAGTTTCTCCTTTAAGTTACAGATTTTCATATCTCTTTTGGTAAGTATAACCTCTAGCTTGGTGATTGTGTCTTTCAGATCCTCATTCTCTTTATTCAAGAAATTCAGAGTGAGTTTCTGGTTGTTCCAATCATCTAATAACTTTTGGTATTCATTGTCATTAGTCATTTTTCCTATATCATCAACCAAACCATTAAAACAGTTCAAATTTGGGTGACTCTGTTCTGATGTTGTTGTAGATGTTGAAGCATCAGGTACAACATCAGAATCTGTTTCATCCAGATCATCATCTGAGGAATCATTATAATCAATTCTGGTAAAATTAGAATATTCATTCTGATTTAATTCATCAAGATCATCCTCATCAGATTCATCACTCAAGGTAGCACTAAAATTCAATTTTTGCTTGAGTCTAGTATTGGCACATTCATTTGCATAATGGTCATAACCAGAACAAGCATTGCATTGAACTGATTTTCGAAATTCAGGATCATACCTTGGTTTACCTTCACTTTTTGATAGTATTGGTGTGAATTGACCTTTCCTCCTTTCTGGTTGAGGTGTTGATGTGTTGATTTGAATGTTAGGTTGAATGTTTCTAGATTTGTTCACAGATTTCTTAAGAAACTTATTAAAATGCTTAGTGAGCAAGGCAATGTTGTTAGGATCGTTGAGACATTCATCAAGCAATTCATCGTCCGAATCAACCTCAGTAATGATAGGTTGAGACTCAAATTTGTTTGATGTTTCTCCTTTAAAAACCACAACTTTCTTATCAACATTAGTTTCATCAACTTGATTAGTGTTTATCTCATATGTTCTAAGGATACTCACTAATTCATTTTGACTTAACGTATCTGTATCTTTTGCCTCTTCAATAGCACAAATTTTAGCATCAAATCTCTTAGGAACAAATCTTAATATCTTATGAACTACTCTAACATTAGAAATAGGGTCACCAAGAGAATGTGAATTCATTGATTATCTCACTTAACCTTTCATTGTAGGATGAAATTGTTTCATCTTCCTTCATTCGGAGATTCTCAAATTTTGTTCCCAACATTCGAAGCTTAGTCCTTCGAACACTGTCTGAACCCTCACAATGCTCTTGCAACCTGTCCCATGCATCTTTAGAAGTAGAACAGTTAGATATAATTTTAAACATTGAAACATCAACAGAAGTAAAAATAGCATTCAAAGCTTTAGAATTGTAGCTTGCTGTTGTTATTTCATCAGTCGTCCAGTCAACTTCTCTCTTGAGTTGAACTTCACCATCTGCATCTGCTGGTCTCTTTGGAGCTTCTCAGCCTGTAAGTACAGTCCTCCAATCACGTTCATCAATCGACTTGATGTACATACGCATCTTAGGCTTCCAATAAGCATAATACGAACCATCTAAAACGGGTGGCCTAAGTGCAGTGGATATGTGATGTGTTTCCATTGCTAACCTACACTAAAAACCAAGGTTGTAGAAATCGGAAATCGCCAGTCGGACGTTTTCTGACCGCCTAGCGCCTAGGCCCGCCTAGGCGATCCGATTTTTTATTTACTTTTTTATATTTTTTTTAATTTTTTTTTTTAAAAATACATGAATATTAACACTAAAAAAATAATTTATTTATGTATTGTTGATTTGTTTTCCAAATTCACATTTGTAAATGTAATTGGAAATTTTTTAGTTTATTTTATTTATTTACGTGGATGAAACGACGTAGATTCGAATTTTTAAATTAAAAAAAAAATTAAAAATCCCGCCTAGGTGGCGCCTAGGCGGCGCCTAATGAGCCAGCCGCCTAGATGGCCCGATTAGTATAAAATCCCATCGGATACCTCCCGCCTAGCGCCTAGGCGCCGCCTAGGCCCGATTTCTGCAACCATGCTAAAAACACACTTGACCAAAGATCTAACCTAGTGTCGTCAAGTATCAGCTCTGATACCAACTGAAAGTGTGCGGTGTGTAAAGTGTTTAAGTATAAGTAGATTAATGTTGTACTAAATGTTGAGACAAATTGTACAACACTAACTCTAACAGAATATCAGAAATTTAGATACACAGCGGAAGACTTGAAACACTAAAAACAAATGTGACACAATGAAAATATTTTCACATAGATTTTATAAATAAAAATCTATGCGAGCCTTACGACGAAATCAATACTTATCTTCAAGTATAAATGTTGTGTGAAATGTTACAACAATAACCTTCACAACTGAAACTACAAACGAGGCAGGTGTCTTGTTCTAAAAACGATCTAAGTGTATAAAAGTTACACACTGTCGAAATGCCTAGTCTATCTATGATTACACTCTCAATAGATAAAAAGACACACAGCCATACGGGTGGGATACTTCGTATGATCTAAAATGTAAAACTATTGGCCACAATTCCTAACAGGGATCAACGCTCGGTCTAGGATATTGATCGAATAGAATACACTGAATTATGAAGCCTTCATTCGGTATTTATAGAGTAGGGTGCGAATTCTAGAGGCTTCAATGTTCTGGAATCTTCCAAGATAACATCTACAGGTTTTAATTAAGAGAGGGGGTAATTTTGGGATTTCTAGGTGGGTGTCCTCATCCATTTTGTGTGTGTCCTCATCGCGTGGGTGTCCTCATAGGATCTGTGTGTGCCTTTAGCCGCACCCTAATTTTTTTTTTCGGTAAAGTAAATATCTTTATTGCATTATAATGTATAACCCAATTTTTGTCACATGCATAAAGCAGGAAAAAGGGAGCCCATCGAGTGGACAATTTTAAATGGGTGGAGTGCTTTCAACAGGAATCGAACCCAGGTCGTTTGCCCGATTTGCTCTGATACCATGAAAGAATTCCGTCCCAGGTCGTTTGCCCGGTTTGCTCTGATAACATGTGATAGGGCTTAACTATACACTTAAAACCCAGGTGTTAAGTGAGAGGATTGCCCAGGCTTATAAGCCCACCCAAGACTATCACTCTATCCGATGTGGGATACCTTAATACCCTCCCTCACGTGAGACGGGGACAAGGTCGACACAGGTAGATCCAGACATCGAAGTAGAGAGTTGGCTATGATACCATGTGATAGGGCCTAACTCTACACTACTTAATTATTAATATCTAAGGTAGTGCCCCCCAAAAAAAAAAATATATCTAAGGTAGTGAATAATTTTGTTAAAAATAAAATAAAAATAATAATGTATGTATTTATTAATTAATTAAACCAGTACGAAATGATATTTTATCAATTAAATAATTTACTTATATTTATAATTTTAAAACTTGAACATTATCACTTTTTAAAAATATTGATAATTCTATCCAATAAAATGTGATAATAATTAACTCTAAAACTAAAACAATTAGCAAAAATACTCATGTTCACTATATATAATCTCATTCATTAATTTATAAAAAAAACTGATAACGGTTATTCAAAAAGAGATAATATTTATATAAAACGTGATAGTCACATATGATAAAACTTTTATCACTTTTTGAATATTAATAATTATATCAAGTAAAAATTAAAAAAAATACAACAATTAACTTTGAAATCGTACATGTACAAAATTAGTAATCATGCCCAGTAACAAATCTCATGGATCTCATTCCGTGAAATAAATCTTTTTAAACCCAATTTCTTAAATGTTCAGATTAATGTGACCCACAATAACTCATTCTCCCTTTTTCACTTTTTGTGTGGCAAGTGTGGTCTAAACATATTTCAACCCTTTTTTTTTTTTTAGCCAATTTTTTTAAGAATCAATCTTATTCATTCCTAACACAAATTCATTAGTCTTTTGCAGCCGCATAATCAATTCTTCTTCGAGGCCATGACTCTTTATTTTTATTTTTATCTATCAAGAAATTAAAATGGGATATTTTTTAAGAAATATATTATTTTATCAAAGAAATCAATTGAATAATCTATAAGTTTGATGTGGGGTGTTTTTTGTTTGGAAAATTCCATAAATTTATGAGTTTATTGTATTTTTTACTTGAAAATATATCATTATTTAAAAAGTGATAAAATTTAATTGAAAAGTGATAATATTTTTATCAAAAGTAACTATCACTTTTTGCATAAACATTGTCACTTTTTAGATTTGAGGTAAATAATCCGATTATATGTTATTGGGCATATGATTAATAATTTTGTGTGAGTTTTCAAGGTTAATTGTTATCTCTTTTTACTTGATATAATTATTGATATTCAAAAAGTGATAAAAGTCTAGTTAAAACTGATAATGGGTTTACCATATGTGACTATCACCGTTTATATAAACATTATCATTTTTTTAATAAACATTATCACTTTTTAGTTATAAGTTAACGAATAAAGATTATATGGGGTGAACATGAGTGTCTTTGCTAATTATTTTAATTTTTAGAGTTAATTGTTGTCACTTTTTACTTAATAGAATTATCAATATTTTTAAAGATTGAAGCAAGGTAGAACACCAGTAGAACAAATGAATTAAATCGTATTATTAAAAAGTGATAGTGTACGAGTTAAAAGTGATAATATAAATAAAAAAATATTTAATTGATTAATTAATATCATTTCTACTTTGTACTAGTTCAATTAATAAATACATAAATTATTTTTTCTATTTTATTTTTAACAAAATTATCCACTATCTTAGTTTATATTTTTAGAAGATAACGCATTTTTATACTTTATTCTGTTTAAATTCATATACTCCATTTTTATTTATTAAACAAAAATTAATAACCAACCTTTTAAGTGGTGTGTGGGCCTGCATGTATGTGAGCTTGATTGACAAGCAAATGTTGTTACGGATGGGTCAGCGCCTGGAACACGGGCCTTATGAGATTGGTGGGTCAAATAAGAATTCGTCTCACGCATTTAGATCCGTAAGACGGTCTGACACAAGTTTTTGCCTTATAATAAATCATTTGTAATATTAGAAATACGTTTTTGTAAACCCTAAAAAAATATGTATTCATGACATTAAAATTTCAAATTATTGTTCATCACAATCATTGAATTGAATTAATGAAATTAAGGAGATATTAGGGAGGTGTTTCACTTGTCGATATATCTCTACCCTTATTAGGCACACATGAGAAGGAGGCAAAATTGAGAAATAAATTAGTGATTGAGGGTAATCTTATTATTGTAGATGATTTTTGATACTTCTTATTCGACCTTATAAGGATTTGTTTTGTTTATACATACATAAATAAATAAAAAATGGTGTGAGATTGGGAGGTAGGTCAGGGTTTTTAGGTACGCTCGTAAAATGAAATATTTAATTAAATAAAAATTAGTTATGATTAAATTACATAAATAAATACACACGTGGGTGTTCTATATATATCAATCGATCGTAAGGGCTGGCTGATATGACATAGAGGTAGCCCAAATCAACGTGAAAGCCACTCAATAAATTCCATCGCGTCAAATTCGGGCTCATTGTCATACCTCACCCTTCATTCCCCACTATTTATTTCCACTCCCCCCTATTCTAAAAAACGATCAAACAAACAAAAATCCATCTTTTTCGTAGCAACAAACAATCAACAATCATCAATCATGTCGTGGCAAACATACGTCGATGAGCACTTGATGTGCGAAGTCGAAGGTGTTCATCTCACCGCCGCCGCTATCGTCGGCCAAGATGGCAGCGTTTGGGCTCAGAGCACTGCCTTCCCTCAGGTTAATTCAATTCCGCATTTCCTCATTTCATTATCATCGATTCATAGATCCGATCCATTTCCTTTCGCAATTCTCTATTTCAATTTGCATTTGTGTTATCGGCACTGATTTATTCGTTTCAGGTTATCGAAATGCGTCCAATATAATGATAAACGCACACAATACCCACACACGATATATCGCATGCATTACCCTAAACTTAGATTGAATTATTGGAGATCTGTGATATATAGTTCTTATTATAATTTTTCATATTCATCAACATTGTAATTTCAAGGAACCTCTGCTGAATTGTGAAACATTATCGATCTGAAGTTGTATGTTTTGATCTTATGAAAGTTTCGGCGTTTGAAAGGAAGTTTGGGATACCATCATCTGCATACCATTCCACTCTTTGCAATCCGATCCACTCAGTTTTCATGGATGTTGATTATTAATTTAATAAGACACATGTCAACAATTCATATAGTGGATTAAAATGTGGAATACTAAAATTGGAACAGATGAATTTATGTGTTGAGGAATGTGGTTTTAACTCTTCAATTTTTTTTAATTTTGTAAAATGGCATTCTTCTTGTCTAAACAGATTTTTTGGAGAAATAATGCTAACAAGGACTGGATCCCGATGATTGTTTGCTACTGATACTTAAATTGTTAGATTTGATCAAATTCTTTTGTATATTCTTATTTTTAGGTGAAATACCTTTTAAATGTAGTATAGTTGCCTGAAACGAGTGATTTGATTTTAATCACTGATGATACTATACTATCTATATCTTTATGCAGTGTAGCGCTACAGAGATTGGCAACATTGTGAAGGATTTTGATGAGCCTGGATTCCTTGCTCCAACTGGACTATTTCTTTCGGGACAAAAGTATATGGTTATTCAGGGAGAACCTGGTGCTGTGATCCGTGGAAAGAAGGTACCATTTCTTTTAATCTCCTTCTCGTATAAAGCAAAATTAAAGAGCACACCCCCTTGAATTTTTTTTATTTGGACTTTTAATTTATAAAGGTTCTCACCCTTTGGAATATAACTATGCATGACATTATAATAACTTGAATTTCATGTTCATTGTAAAGTTATGATAGATCAGGCTACAGTGGCTACTTGTCATACATTTTTTTTGTAGTACTTAAAGTGTGTAAACTATGTTGAACTTAATATGCTGATCGACGTGGCAATAAATTCCTCACCTTGGCACGTCAGCAGCATATTAGGTTGTTGCACACACGAGATAGAATGATGACTTCAATTAGGACAAATTGTGGTTTTGCTCCATTTGATGATGGAAATTGCAGGGATCTGGAGGTATAACTATAAAGAAAACAGGACAAGCTCTGATTTTCGGGCTCTATGATGAGCCAATGACTCCAGGGCAGTGCAACATGGTCGTTGAGAAGATGGGCGACTACCTTATCGATCAGGGCCTGTAGAGCTCTACTCTATATACATTCTTGAGTGTGTTTTGCAGCTTTATTAGTGCTTATGTTTCCTTGTTCGACTTTGCATTGCCGCATCTTCTCCTGATAGCGGCTGCAGATTTTCCGTCATCAAGAAGCAATAACTATGAGGATCGACATTTTTTTTTCCCTTTTTTTGTAGGATCGTAGTTCATTTTGTTTAATTTCTTTAAATCAATTATCAGATAATGTATTTGTTTCCAGTGATGCTGCTTTGCATCGGCTGAAGTTTGGATTAATGGCTGAGTTTGTCATTGCCTCTCCATTTTTCTTTAATATATGGTTGCTGACAATAAAAATATTCGATGCTTTATATATGCACATTAGTTATTCCGTAGTCAATACGTTTATCGCTGTACTTAACAATATTTATAAGATTTCTGGATTTTTATTAAACATCTTAATAATTTGTCTTGTGACTTTGACTTGTCACGAATGTTATACAAATGTTTATATATGTAAGTCGACTGTCTCTATCACTTAACCACAACTATTTTTAAAATATATTTCACACGAAAAATTCGTATACACATTTATAAGTTAAATAAAATAAGAAATATTTTGGTTTGAGCGATTCATCAGACGGGTCCTATGGGAGGTAAAAGAATTTAAAAAATCATTTAAATTTATTTAAAATAACTCAAAATTAAAGTGTTGATCTCAAATCCTTCCCAATAAATTGTCATATTGAAGAAAGTTAAGTCAGGGTAAAATGTAAATTACCAAACATTGATCATATACATTCACGTTGAAGGATTTATTTTTGCAAAAACTCTTGAAAAATCAAAGCTCAAAGTTATATTTATGTAACTTTTTTTTTCTTGGATTAAATTTGAATACATTTGAAAAATGTTTCACGTTGAAGGATTTATTTTTGCAAAAACTCTTGAAAAATCAAAGCTCAAAGTTATATTTATGTAACTTTTTTTTTCTTGGATTAAATTTGAATACATTTGAAAAATGTTTGGGTTTATTTTGTTGTTTGTATTAGGAATATAATATTTAGGATATGAATATATCTTTTAATATTATATATTCTCTAGAATATCTTGTAAATATTTTTTGTATCTTGTAAATATAGATACACTCTGTATCTATAAATACTTCTCTTGTAAACACTTTCGATTCACTCAATGAAATTATAATTTCGTAATTCATTGTTTCTCTATATGGTATCAACGAGTCAATTGGCTCACGCCCCGATCCATCCTTCAACCGTCGTTCGGTTCCATCACCGAACAAACCCACGGTTCCTAAGAAGCTTTGTCTTCTTCTCCACTCCATAACCGCCTATGGAAGTTCCCTTTCTACATTCACAGAATCCAACATTTTAACTCCTTCCCTGCTGCACAATTAGGCTCCTAATCTGCCTTTCACTATACCTCCCCCCTAATTTTCGGTTTCTATTAAACTACCCAGCCCCAAATTTTTTTTCTTTCTCCTTCCGCTGCTCACTCACCCAAAACTCAATATCACAGCCTCCCTCAACCGCATCGCCCTCTCCTCCTATGGCAGCTTCGGCGAACCCAAACTCACCATTCATTGCCTTCAATGTCTCTTCCCAAGCCCCCCTAAAACTCACCCCCACCAATTATGGGGCGTGGTCCCTTCAATTTCGCCTCCTTCTCATTGGCTATGACTTGTTCGGCTATGTCGACGGCAAACTCCCTTGTCCGTCCCCTACGATTCCGGCGACTGACTCTTCCTCTACTACTTCGGTGACCGGTAAGGATGCTCCGGCGCAACCGAATCCTGACTATTTGAAGTGGGTTCGTCAAGACCACCTCATATTCTCGGCCATTGTTGGATCTATGACGCCTACCCTCATCCCCTTCGTCGCCTCGGCCAAGACCTCGTGTCAAGCATGGACCATCCTTGAAGGTATCTATGGTCGACCATCTCGGGGTCGAATCTTGGCTTTGAAAACTAAGTTTCTTGGCCTTTCCAAAGGATCCAAATCTGTAACCGAATTCTTGATGGAGGTTCGCTCAATTGTGGACGAATTGGCACTCCTTGGAGTTCCGACGGACGCCGAAGACATCACGCTCAGAGTTCTCACCGGCCTCGACGACACCTTTCGCGATATCTCCTCTGCAATTCAGGCCCGCGATTCGTCAATTCCGTTTTGAGGAACTGTGCGATAAACTTCTCTCTGCCGAGGCACAGATGGCGTCGCAAGCTTCCTCGCCAATGGCGCCGGCGCCGGTGTCGGCCATGGTCGCCGGCAAAAATCCCAACCGCCCGGCGCGACCCAGATCGGGCGACTCCCGCTCGCGCGCTTCACCACAGAAGCCATACCTCGGCAATTGCCAGTACTGCCGGACGCCGGGACACTCAGCACGCTACTGCCCACAAATACCCTCCTCGTCAACCCAGACCTTCAACCCAGCGAGTCAACCCAGCCCTAACTCGCTGGGTCAACTCGGCTCGCCTTCTTCCAGGAGTCAGAATGCTCCCTCCTCTTCCAGAATTCAGAATGCACCCTCTTCAAGGCCAACTTACTCGGCTAACTCAGCATCTTCCTCTCACTCCAGCCCTTGGTTCTTGGACTCGGGTGCCACTCACCACATCACTAACGATTTGACCAATCTTTCACTCCACTCTTCCTTTGATGGTTCGGATAATGTGGAAGTTGGTGATGGTAAAGGTTTAAATATTTCTCACACTGGCTCCTTATCCTTTGATGGTCTTGCTGTGCTTAAATTTCCTACTGTCTTGGTGGTGCCACACATGTCAAAAAATTTGATCTCTGTTTCGAGCCTTTGCCGTGATAATAATATTGACATTACTTTCGGAACGTCTTCTTTTCAGGTGCGGGATGGCCGTTCGGGGAGCATTCTCCTGGTCGGGAGTCGTATTAACAACCTATACGTCTGGCCGGCACGAGTCTCCAAATCTTCTCCTATTACCCTAGTCACTCACCGCTCTTCTACCTCTGTTTGGCATGCCCGTCTCGGTCACCCGTCTAGCAAAATCTTATCCCATACCTTGTCAAAATTAAGCTTACCTAGTATACCATCTAAACTGTTTAGTTGTGATTCTTGTTGTTGCATCAAAAGTCATAAACTACCTTTTAGTGACTCTAGTATTGTCTCTGTTAAACCTCTTGATATTGTGTTCTCGGATGTTTGGACGTCTCCAGTTATATCTCATGAGGGTTTCAAATATTATGTTTTATTTGTCGATCACTTCACCAAATACATGTGGATCTACCCCCTCAAACGCAAATCTGATGTTCTCTCCACATTCACCATTTTTAAATCCCTTGTTGAAACATATCACCAAACTAAAATAAAAACCCTCTACACTGATAACGGAGGTGAATTTATTGCTCTTCGTTCATTTCTCCAAACTCATGGCATATCTCACCTCACTACACCCCCCCACACTCCCGAACACAATGGCATGTCCGAACGCCGTCACAGACATATTGTTGATACGGCCCTAGCTCTTCTCCATCATGCTTCCATGCCCCTTAAATATTGGCCCTATGCTGTTTGTACAGCGACATACATCATAAACTGCCTTCCCAAGGTCAATCTCAAAATGCTATCTTCCTTCCAACACCTCCTCAAACAACCTCCCCACCTATCTAAACTTAGGGTATTTGGTTGTCTCTGTTATCCCTGGCTTCGTCCATACACAACCCACAAACTAGACCCTCGATCCATACCCTGCGTCTTCATTGGGTAACTCTCACTCAGAGTGCTTATCTCTGTCTAGACCCATCTACTCATAGAATTTACACTTCTCGTCATGTCCAGTTTGTTGAAAATTCCTTCCCCTTTGCTGAAATCTCCTCTCCTTCAAACGACCCCTCGGACTTGGTAGAGACACCCCCTGACTCTTCTGCCCTGATTAGTCCACCTCCAGTTTTAATAAGTTCACCCCGCAGACCTAACCCACACCCTACTTCGGCCCACCTACCTGATACACCTCCAGAGTTACTTGAAACACCCACCGACACCCCAACTTCCGTAAATACGACCTCTCCACACCCAGTTTCCTCTGCACCCCCAGCCTTAATAAATGCACCCACTACACTCCCAGAATTGATAAATACACCTCCCATACCTGCCACCCCACCAATTGTCGCTTCCAACCCTCTCGTGCCGCCAAATGCTCCTCTACGGCCCCCTGCATCACGCGTGGTTACCCGCTCTCAGAACAGGGTGTTCAAGCCAAATCCAAGGTATGGTCTTACATCAGTTCTGTCTTCTGATACTGAACCAAGTTGTGTTTCTCAGGCCTTGAAAGATGAACGATGGAGGGAAGCCATGTCCTCTGAGTTTGATGCTCTTCTCAGAAATGGAACTTGGGATTTGGTTCCCCCTGATGAGTCTCAAAATATAGTTGGCTCCAAGTGGGTCTTTCGCATCAAACGCAAACCTGATGGATCCCTAGACAAATTTAAAGCTCGCCTTGTGGCTAAAGGTTTTCATCAGCGTCCGGGTGTTGATTTCTCTGAAACCTTCAGTCCTGTAGTCAAACCTGCAACTGTTCGAGCTGTTCTCAGTATTGCAGTTACTCGAAATTGGCCCCTTCAACAGTTTGATGTAAATAATGCTTTTCTTCATGGTACCCTGTCTGACTCAGTGTACATGAAACAACCCCCTGGTTTTATTGATAACACTTTTCCATCCTATATTTGTAAATTGCATAAGTCCATTTATGGCTTAAAACAGGCACCCCGTACTTGGTATTATGCTCTTAGGACGTTCTTGGAAGGGATTGGATTTATTCACACAAAGTCTGACGAGTCTCTTTTTGTGTACAATAAATCTGGTGTTATTGCATATTTCCTTGTGTATGTTGATGATCTGATTCTCACAGGAAATAACATTCCCTTCCTCACTCGAGTGGCTACGGACCTTGGTACAAAATTTTCAGTGAAAGATTTGGGCCCTCTTTCCTACTTTCTAGGTGTGGAAGTTCTTCGTACTAAGAAATCATGCTTTCTTTCCCAACGAAAGTATGTGGTTGATCTCCTTACTCGGTATAATATGATCACCTCCAAACCAGTTCAGACTCCACTATCCACGTCAGCTCGTCTCACTCTTTCGGATGGGACACCTCCGGTTGATGCCACTCAATTTCGTCAGGTACTTGGTAGTCTTCAATATCTCCAACTCACCAGGCCTGATATTGCATTTGCTGTTCACAAGTTGTCTCAATTTATGCATGCTCCATCCACTACTCATTGGGGTGCAGTTAAACGTCTTCTTCGTTATTTAAATGGGACTCGAGATGTAGGAATAACCTTGAAACCTGAACCTTCCTCATCTCTACATTGTTTTACTGATGCTGATTGGGCCGGCAACAGTGATGATCGTACTTCTACAAGTGCCTACATTGTATTTCTTGGGGCTAATCCTATTTCATGGTCTTCAAAGAAACAAAAATCAGTTGCTCGTTCCTCCACGGAAGCCGAGTATCGTGCCATTGCCTCCGCTGCCTCTGAAGTTCAATGGTTAAAGTCCTTATTTCATGAACTGTGTTTCTCAGTTCCGACTCTTCCTGTTATCTACTGTGATAATATTGGGGCCACTTATCTCTGTTCAAATCCTGTCTTCCACTCTCGAATGAAGCATATTGCAATTGATTTTCATTTTGTTCGAGATCTGATCAAGACATCTCAGCTTAGAGTCTCTCATGTTTCATCCGCAGACCAACTTGCTGATGCTCTCACCAAGCCATTACCTCGTGCTCGGCTACAACTACTTATGACCAAGATTGGACTCTCCTGTGGTGCTCCATCTTGAGGGGGCATATTAGGAATATAATATTTAGGATATGAATATATCTTTTAATATTATATATTCTCTAGAATATCTTGTAAATATTTTTTGTATCTTGTAAATATAGATACACTCTGTATCTATAAATACTTCTCTTGTAAACACTTTCGATTCACTCAATGAAATTATAATTTCGTAATTCATTGTTTCTCTATAGTTTGTTTATAATTATTATTATTATTATTTTGTAATGTAATTGTGATTCGAACAACTATATGGTTACCCAACATGTTTCACGGGTTTTTTCTTTTAAAAAAAAATTGAATTTTGAAAAATTTGAACTTGGTTTTCGATTTTTTTGATAATTTTCGGCCAAAAGAGGTGAAGTAATAATTCCAAAGATGTAAGGTAAATAACCGTGGCTAAGTTAAATTTTAAATTATTTTCCCCCAAAAAAAGAGCCAGAGTTTGTTTCAGATTATTTGTTAGCCCAAAACATAATGGGCCGGAGCCCAGGCGAGTGGGTAATAGACAAATCATCAAATCGAAACCCTAATCTCTTGTTTTCGCCGTCTACTGCTGTATAAATGTACTCCATCTCCCCCTTCTCATAACACCTCAAATCTATGAATCGTTTCTGGTTTCGATTTCTCTCTTTATTTCTTGTTAATTATTTTATTCTTTGTTTTTGTTTGAGTAATAGCAAAAATGGATTAAAAAGCAGAGACTGTGTGTATCGACGTTGTGCGAATTAATTCAAATGCACTCTGATCGAAAGTATTCTCTGCGATATAGAAGGGAAGATGGGCAGTTGTCTTTCAATTTTATCCATTGGAAATTGTCAACAATCATCTTCTCGACATTCTTATTCTTCCATTTATTCTCCTTTTCTTATCGATCTGATTTTATTAAAGTGATTTTATTGTTTGCAATCCAGAATCTGTAATTTTGATCTAAAGTCTGGAACCATTCATTTGTTAATTAAAATCATGATTAATATCTAAATTTGAATTATAACACTGTTGCTTTTTGCAAAATTACGAATTTGTGAATCTTATTTTATGTAGGCATTTGAAGTTAGGTCATTGACATGGATAAATATTATCCAAATGGGCGTATCCGTATGTGGGCACCGATATTCGACGATCAAATAGTAGTGGACAATGATTTCATCCTAATCTTATCTATTTCAATTTTCATTCACAATAAGAAATGTATGACCTAAACTTTACTTTTAATATTAGTATCTTTATATTTGTTCTTTCCAAAAACATGTTACAAGTGTCCGATATTTGTATTTGGTAGCGACGTAGCGTGAGTATGATGGGATGATAGAATTTCACGTGTACGAATATTTTTATGTTGAATTTGAAAAAGTACAAATTATTGGAAAAATTTTATATACTATCTGCAATATAAATTTTATACACCTTTGTTCCATTGTTTGTATTCAATTGAAATTCTATGGTATTTTTTTGGACTTTAAATTAAAAGTTTGTTAATTTAAAAAATTATTCCTTTTTTATTGATTTATGTGTATTTTCATATACTTTAATGAATAAGGATGAACATAATATTAAAAGATATATACAAATTATGAGTTACGGTGTGTTTATTTTATGTATAAAAAGAAGTGAGTAAAATTTTATTGGACAATCTGAGTACAGAAATTAGAATATATAACTGAGCTAAGAGTTTTAACAATCGTAATATTTATAAGTAAACCTCTATTCTATCAAGTTAGGAGACTATTTATCGGGTTTATGGCAAACTTTTAATTTTAGACTTTAAATATATTAGAATAGATTGATTCCATCACATTAATTTAATTTTTTAAAAATTTACGTTTAGTTCATTAAAATAATTTTTGTTAAACATGAGTGTCAAAATATATAATTTCCAACAGCTTTCACATTTTTAAACACATACATTACTTAATACTCCTATTACTTTATTATGTTTTTTAATCAATACCTTCAAAAGTAATTAAAAAAAGATTCCTCGTTGAATCCAGCCATTTTGGATCACAGTCCCAAGTTCCATTGTTGTCAATTGTATATTAATCCACTGTAAAATCTAACTGACGGTGTGAAATTTCCCAACATAAACTTTCATCAACTAAAAAGTGGAGGGAGAATTGGAGAAGTCAAAGGGCAACGAAACGTATTGCTGTAGAATGAAGTGGGTTTTTCAGGTTGCCCGAATTTGTGAATTTTTGTTAAGATGATCTGGTGCAATTGTAAGACTATTTTAATGATATTTTGATTGATTAATCACAAAGTATTATAATCCATCTGTCCGAGTAATATATTTTGTGATACTTGCAATTGGTTGTATATATCGTGTTGAAATTTATTGAATTTAATCAAAGTGTGGGTGTATATATACACTCAATTGTAAAAAAGAATTTATTTATTAATGTGCAAAAAAAACAAATGAACAACTTTCAAATGGAATATTAATGAACCATGACCTTAATATAAATAGTCACTTTTGTGTGCATCCAATTATGTAGTGCAATGGTTCCAATTGATTCACAATTTTAATTTTAATTTAATATAAAGGATTAAAAATTTAATTGAACAATTAAAAATATATTTAAGTTAAAATTCAAGTTAAAATCAATTATGTATGTACTCCATTTTAAATTAATTTTAATATAAAGGATTAAAAATTTAATTTGACAATTAAAAACTTATTTAAATCACTTCAAATTAAAGTAAAATTCAATTATATGTATGCACTCAATTGCATACAAGAATTGATCTAATATAAAATTATACTCGAACTTTTCAACATGGGTTTTAATGTATGAATTATTTATGAGTATTATGGAAGATAAAAGTGAGGGTAATAAAGACTTTTCAATTTTATGAGTTGTAAAATTTAATTATATGTAAAGATGTTTTTTAGTATAACTTTTCAATTTTATGAGTAGTGAAATATTGAGATTTTTTTAGAGATTTTTTTTAATACTATTTTAAGTATGATTTACTGAACCTAGTTGCCAGAATTGTTACTGATGCGCAAAATGGTGCTCTGGTCAGGAAATACGTGGCTGTAAGGCAGATGGAAGGAGATGAAGCTGCAGTGTGATTCCAAGGGCAAAATAGGAGATGAAGCTGCAGTGCTCGACGGATTTAACCCATCATTATTGAAGGGGATGTCAAGGTGTTAGTTGACGCGATTAACTCGTTGGATAGCTATGATTTAACTTTTGAAGACAACATTTCAACTTGTCGAGAATTAATTTCTCAATTCACGAATGTTATGATTTCTTTTGCTAGAAGAAGTGTCAACTTATTGACACATACTATAACTAGAGATGCTCGTCAGTTCGAAAATTCTTTTTGTTGGCTATTAGGAGTGTTCAAAAAAAAAAAACCGGACCGGAACCGGACCGACCGGTTAGATTCCGGTCCGGTCTTGCAAATTTTGGATTCCGGTCTTCCGGTCTGAACCGGAATTTTTTTTTTTTATTTTTTTTTACTAATGCACTCTCATTTTTTTTTCAAAACCAAGTAATTGGTGAAATGTATTGAGATCTATTAAATTTTTTTGCAAATATATAATTTAACAAACACATTTAATTTATTTTTAGGGTCAAAAGATCATTAATAATAATGTAAATAAAATTCACATTGGCGTAATGAAGAATGAAGAGCAAACATTTTAATTTTCATAGACAAATTCATCAATCTTGTTCTTACTCCCATAAACTTAAAAAAAAAAAAAAAAAAACCCGGTTCAACCGGTCCAAACCCGGACCGGACCGGACCGAAATTTACCGGTCCGGTCCGGTCTGGACCGGATTAATTACGGTCCGCACACATTCCGGTTCCGGTCCGATTTTGAACCGATGCACACCTCTATTGGCTATACCCCCTGTTACCTATTGCGCTATGTATTTGCAATAATGAAAACTAAATTTAATGGTTTAAAAAAAATATGAATTACTAAATAATTACATTAAAAATGGTAAAATGAGTCATACATAAAATATAATATATATCTGTATTCTCTTCCTTAAGCCATTTAACTCACTTCAAAATTTAAATTCTTTATATCATAGGCTATTTAACTCACTCCTCATGTTTGCAGCCCCCTTTTCCACCATTTCTACATATTTCTGTATGCAGATCAACTTCAACCTCTCCATAGTAGCAGCATTAGGGCTGAGCAAAAACCGAAGAAAATCGAAAAACCGAGCCGAACCGAACCGAAATATGAATTCGGTTCGGTTTTTCGGTTTCGGTTCGGTTTTCATTTTTCTTAGATTTCGGTATTCGGTTTCGGTTCGGTTTTATTACCAAAAAGTTCGATTAACCGAAAATCGAACCGAAATTGGGTGACATATAAATACCCTAACCCTAATTTCATTTATCCTAATTCATTTCATTCCTATTCAACCCCCCTTCCTATTCTGTGTCGCACCGACATCCAAATCACTCCACCTCATTCTTCATTCTTGTCCAGCAACAGAAGTCACGGCCGCCGGCACACACACCCACCGGCGCACATCACGTGAGAGTTTCTCTGGTTTGAACTATATTTTGTTAGTAAGATTATCTTCAGTGTTGTAGAACATGTGAAATTGAGATTTTATAAATTGTCCATTAGCAATTGAAATGTTATTATCAACACTGTTTTCGCATAGTGGGTAATTTTCCAACATAAATTAGGAGTATTAGCTTTCAGTCGATGATAATCCTCAGTGTTCCCTTCTTCCAAAAATTGTTCTCACCATTCTAAATTAGACTATATTTGGGGTTAATATTTGAATAATTTGAACTGTTTGGATTGTTATTTAAAATTTCATAATTGTTAGGTATATTTCGGTTTTCGGTTTATTACCGAAACCTCGGTTTTACCCTTTCGTGGTTCGGTTTCAGTTCCTCAATTTCGGTTCGGTTCGATTGCGTTGCACACCCCTAAGCAGCATAGTGAAGTCATCGTCTCTCTCTTGTTCTCAGTTTTACCATCGTCGCCTCACTTTTTGATTGCCGCTGTGGTTTTTAGCTAAGATCAACAGGTCGGCCTCCTCGACGACGTCATGGTGGGCGATCGAGTGAGAGATCAGTTGACCCCGTTTATGTTTTTTTTTTTTTTTTGCTATTTCTAATTTGTTAGTTCTTAGTTTGTTAAACTTTTCTTTTTTATTTTTACTTTAGCTTCCCTACGAATTATCCGGCTCTCTTGCTCTTTTGGGGTTTTTTCTTCGTGCATGAGGTCTCTTGGGGTTTCTGCCTCCTTTCTTATTTAAATTTGTCTCTGCCCCTTGAATGGGGTGAATCTTGATTTTGGGTATTCTTTATCTTTTATTTTTTCTTTAAATTTCTTGAAATAAGAATACCTTAGTGTAAAGTATTTGTCTCATTTTGAGTGGAAATTTGAGTTTTTTTGTGGGCAAATGATTCTCTCATCTTTCCACTTTTTCACGATTGAATGAGGTATGAGGCGAACTTTTTTAATTGATCTATCTCGAATTAAAGATTTAGTGCTTAAAAATATTTGAGACTGCATTTGGATGGAGGGATTTGATGTATAAATTTTAAATCCACTGTCCAAATCCACTATTGAATTATGAATGAATTTCAAATACTTAAAAAATAATTCAAACAATTTTTAATTAAAATTGAGAAATTTTAAATCCTCCCTATTAAATTCTTTCCTATGGAATACCTACTCAAATCAAATCAAACACTTGATTTTATTTATTTGAATCTTATTTCCAACCTCTAAAAAAACCATGTTGACTTTTCTCATTTGGCACGAGACCAGAAACTCGTCATGACAAAGTCAATTTATCATGGACGGACCCGAATTGTGTCACTTCACCTTCTTTTATTCCAGAACTCCTAAAAAAACTAAATTTCATTTTAAATTTATTTATAGAAAGAAGATATGGAGATAGAGGGTGCCGTGTCATGTCGACGTGGATCCACAGAAATGTTTGTAGCAGCTAAGGTAGGTGAGACAAAAGCCGGTCAATCCCAACTTTATTTTAATCCTAATTTCTGTCCCCCTCTTTAAATTAATTAGCACTTATGAAAATAACATACTCCCTCTATCCTTGAAAAACTTTCATTTGATAGAATGAAGTTTAAAGAAAAAGTGTAATAATTAAAGTTTTGAAGAAAATTTTGTAAACTTTTATATATAAAGTAAATAAAATAGTTTGATTGAGTGGATGATGGACCCAAAAAAATATTGTATGAAGGGTAATACGTGTATACCGTGAGAGTGGCTATGCAAACTTTTCAGGGATGGAGGTAGTATAAAATTAACATTTTCATAAAAAAAATTAAAAAAATTATCACCATTTTGAACTCAAATCACTAAATCAATCAAAAATAGTGAAAATATCATTTCTTTATTTAACCTCACATGATAGCAGAGACGTCCCAACGGCAGTGCCGGATCCCAGTGGTTCTATATACAATTCCTTATTTTCCTGTGCTTTCGGGGCTTCCCTTTAAGAACTTGTAGTTACCATTGGAATTTGTACGAGAAAAGCATTCTTATATGCTTCTTTTGTTGGCAGCTAGTGGCCTTATTGGCATAAAGAGAGAATACCCGACCCACAACTTAACTAGCTTAACTGGCAAGGAAGAGCTCGTCTATTAGCACCTCCTAAGAACAACCAGATCAAGCAGAAGTGAAAGCAAAAGTGAGAGCGGAAGAACGAAGGCTAAACCTCTCTAATAAGGCAGTAGCTCTATCTTGTTTTGATACTAGGATGAAAGCTGTGAAGTTTAAGTTGCTCACGATTTCCCACGTAGGGCCCAGGGGCCGATGGACCCTCCACTGATTTTCTTTTATATATATATATATATATATATATATATATATATTTCTTCCGTTTCGTAATTATTCGTACATTTTGTAGATTATTTACGTATTATAAGTGTGCAAAAAACCTTGAGACGTCACAATAAAAAATTAATACTCTTACTACATTATTTTATTTTCAAAATTATCACTCATTTTGATACACATTCTTCCTTACACCTCACTAAATTGTCTTTTACACATCACTAAATTACTTTTTTTTATCAGTGAATAAAATTTAGAATCTGCTAGGTAATTGAGGTACATAGCATTGACAGGTATTACATAGTGCAAGCCTACATTAGTTTATTACATTTAAACCTCATTAAATCACCCAAAAATATACTCCCTTCCATTAGTTTATTTTTAAAATTGTCACTCATTTTGGGTCCACATTCTTCCCTACACGTCACTAGATCACATTTAAACCGCACTAAATCAACCAAAATACTTCTCATTTATTTAACCCCACACCTAGGGGTGGGTAAATATACCGAAATTTCAGTATACCGAGCTTTTCATACTGAAAAAATATCGAAATTATCGAAATTTTCGGTACGGTATGATATCACACCGAAAATAATGGTATGGAAAATGATCATACAGCGGTATTTCGATATACCGAATTTTATTCGGTATGAAACGGTATATCGATATACCAAAATACCGAAACCTTAATAAAATAATAATTTTATATTATTTTAAAATTAAAATAACTTTAATTATTAAAACATAAATAAAATAAACCGTAAATAATTAATTTTGGTATAAAACAATGCTTCAATATTTTCGATATAAATTGGTATACCGGTATTTCAATATAAAATGATGGTTCAATATTTTCAATATGAATCGATATACCGATATGGTACGGTATACCGATATATCGTACCGAAAATTCGATATATCGAAATTACGGTACGGTATCGGTATGAATTTTTACATATTAAAAAATTTCGATATACCTAGATTACGGTATACTGAAATTTCGGTACAATAACGGTATGGATTTTTTCAATATCAAAATTTTCGGTATGATAACGGTATGATTTGTTATGGTCGATATGCCGTACCGAACCACCCCTACCCACACCTCACTAAATTCCCTTTAAATCACTTAAAATACTCCTCATTTTTTTTTTGACCTCACACATCACTAAAAATTCTCATTTCTTAAAAAGTTGACATGTTAAGGTATATAAGTCATCACAGAATATGAGGTATATTTTAAGTTCTACATTTGTTGACTAGTGTCTCAACGAGAATGCACGTTAAATTTTAACACCGTTTCACTTATTATGAGTTGAAACAGTTAAAATTAATTTTCTTTGAAACATAACAAAATTCGTTAAATTTAAATTAATAAAATGAGGTATATTGAAAATTTGATAATGATTTTTTGTTTGTAGGTATAAAATTTTATATAATATAATTTTTTATTTATAGTAATGCAAATCGGGGCTCCAATCCAAAATTTATGAGTCTGTCACTACATGATAGACACGTGTTCTATTAAAAAATAATTAATGTATTATAATATTGAAAGCGACACGTGTTAAAGATTCAATAAAATAAAATATCAGTTAAACACAAATGTGAAACAATATGACAAAGTGGGATAGCTTAAGTGGTTAGAGCACCACTACCTAGCCTTAGGTCTTGGGTTCGAGTAATGGGGAGTATTTAACTTGTAATAAAAAAAAAACAAATGTGAAACAATATAATTGAACCGACTAAATTCACTTTTTCTTAAAAAGTTGATCAGTTAAGATTAGCAAATCTTTTGCCAAATTTGACTACTAAATTAACAACTCACTTCGTACCAATTTAGATTTATTATTTATTAAAAATAAATGCTTCATATTATATTTATCATTTCTAAATTTAATAATAAACAAATTTTTCACTCCAAATATTGTGTTGTTTCTTACATTATAAAATAATCTAGGACTACTTCTCGGAATTAACTTAAGATAGCTAAAAATAAAAGATGAATTTTTATTCATTTAAAAATAATAGGCAATCAATTTTATTTCTTTTATTTTTATTTGTCACTTTTTTTTTTTTTGACAAACAATACCAGGAGTACATATAAATTTTAACTAGAGCATCTCCTAATATGTTTTGGAATATCGTTTTCAATCCAATTGTAAGGATCTGAAACATTCCAGGCAAATTTTGCAACCAAATGAGCAATCTTATTTTCCTCTCTCGGAATATGATCAAAGGCCCACATCGATTGCACTCCAAACTCTCTCCTGATCTTTCCCACAATATCCTTTTCGAACCCATCAAGAGATATAGATTGTTGTATGACATCAATAGCTATTGTAGAATCCATACATAGCCTAGAAAACTTTCTACCTTGTAATGAGCATCTCTTCATACCAAGTTCTGCCGCTCTAAGCTCAGCCGCCACAATAGAGTCTGGGTTCTTAATACGTTCTCCTCCTGCAAACACCAGAGCTCCTTTCTCATTGAACAATGCAAATCCAATAGCAAAGAAACCTTTCTCCGGATTAAAGGCAGCATCAACACAAAGACATTCTTGCAGCTTATTCCCTTTTGCAATGCCTCGGCTACTAGATTTTTTATTGCAATTTAATGTATCCACACTGAGGAAATCAGAGCAATAATCAATGGCCCATTGGACCTCAAACACATGCCAATCAATAGAAGTACCTGCCCTATCCCTATGTAACCACTGGCATCTCTCTTTCCAAATCGCCCATGCAATAATAATAATATGTTGAAAGAAGTCAATTTTCTTAAACACAGCAGCATATAAGAACTGAATCATAGTACCATTCACCCAACCCTTCACTCTATTCCACATCTCATGCTTTTTCCATACTTGTTTAGCAAAAACACATTTAAAAAGAACATGCATGGAATCAGCAAATGAGTACCCACAACACAAACAAGTGGAAGACATAGGAACATGATGTCTTACCAGATTTCCTTCAGCAGCCAAAGATCCATTCATCATTTTCCAACCAAAAATACGTATCTTAGGCGGAACCCGTATACGCCAAATAGCTGCATAAAGCATGCCCTGAGCATTTTGTCCCGAGCAGTTCACCACAAGCTCCCTCCCAGCCAAACAATCAAAAGCCACTGCCGCCTCATACCCCGAAGCAACAGAGTAACAGCCCGAACTCAGATTCGGCCAAAATCGCTGATCCTCGTGTTCGTGATCCACCCTTGGCACCTTAAGAATGACAGCACATTCAATTGGAAGAAAAGCTTGGGATAAAAGATCCACATTCCACTCATTTTGAGGGGAAAGAAATCGATTAACCAAAGAGGCACTAGCAATACGAGAAAAGATTCGACCATTATCAAGACCTTGGACCCATCTATCCTTGAATATATGCACTGAATTCCCATTTCCAATCCTCCACCGCAACCCTTGCTCCAAAATATCCCTACTCCAAACCATTGATCTCCATATGAACGACGGATTTGACCCTAGCTCAGCATTTAAAATATCCGTCTCCCTAAAATATCTGGCCAACCAACGAGTTTGGTTGCTGTAAAATTCTCGATACTTGTTTTGCAACAAGAGCCTTGTTAAAGAGAACTAACCTTCTAAAATTTAGGCCTCCATCTCGTTTTGGTTTGCATAGATCGTGCCACTTTTTTCAATGCAAACGATTCTTATTATCCGAAGATCCCCACCAAAAGTTGGCTATAAGACTCTCAATATTGGCACAAATAGATGTGGGAATTCGAAAACATGACATAGCATATGTAGGGATAGCTTGGAGCACCGATTTGATAAGTACCTCCTTGCCACCCTCCGAAAAATGTTTATGGCCCCACGATCGAATTCGCTTGTTGACACGGTCCACCAGATACCTAAATTGCAGCCTCTTTGCTTTAATGGAAACCGTAGGGAGGCCCAAATAAATGTCGTGACCAGTCGTCGATCTGACCCCCAAAATTCGTTTGATCCCATCTCTATTCTCCTGCTTAGTCATCGGACTGAATGTGACAGCAGATTTCTCATAATTGACAAGTTGACCTGAAGCCTCTTCATAGATTGAAAGACAATCTTTCAAAACCAGACACTCTGATTCCTTAGCCTTCATATATATCATACTATCATCGGCAAAGAAAAGATGTGAAATAGCCGGTGCATAACGGCCAAACTTGATGCCAGAAAAACGTTTTTTCTCCACTGCCTGCAACAAAAGTGAGGAAAGAGATTGAGCACACATGACAAAAAGATACGGAGAGATAGGATCCCCCTGCCGAAGACCTCTAGATGTCATGAATGTATCCGAAAGCTGGCCATCGATACATACATTGTATGATACAGAAGAGATACATTGATTGATAAGAGTGATCCACTTGCTAGAGAAACCCATCAATCTCATAACATACTCAAGAAACACCCATTCTACCCTATCATATGCCTTACTCATATCCAATTTCAGTGCCGCATAGCCCTCCTTGCTTTTAGACATCCGAAGCCAATGCATGCCTTCAAAAGCGATTAGAATATTATTTTTATTTGTCACTTACTTGAGAGTTGAGAGTAAAATATTATACCTTTAAAATGCAAATGTTGAAAGTGAATAAGTTTCTAATTACCCAAATTAAGACAGTTCCAAATTCAAGTGGAAAAAATATACTCTACGAAGTAGTAGTGATGAATTTTTTGAACTTATACCCCGATCCAGACAATCGTCAATAAATTCTCAATTTTAAATTTAAATTTGCTCTCAAATATATCAATCAAAAGTCAAAACCCGTTTAGGTCGGTCAATTGGTGCGATTCGTAATATCTTTATAATTTTTGAGAAAATTTATGTGGAAGTTGCACATATAATATTTTGTTTATTTAAAAAATTGCAGATTAAAAATGGGTTAAATAGACATCTACATAAAAATTCTGAAAAGGTAAATACAAAAACTCACACTCAAATTTGTGACCCATAAAATTTTTATATCTCTTTACTAATTTTTTTGGTAATATTGCACGTGAAATATTACTCATAGTATTTATCATGTTTTTGCAATTGTTTTCATGAAACTGTTCAGGGGGTCTACAAGTTTAGAGATGGATACACATAACGTATATACTATATATATTCATTTCTATCATTATTATTTTGAACATTTACAAAAAAAATATATATACATTCCAATACTATTTGAATATTTATCAAAATTCACATTTCCTTCAAAAAAAATCTTTCAAACATCTTTTATTCACACATTATTTTTTACACACTAATTAAAAATTACAGTATATTTTTAATAAAAGATAAAATTCTCGTATTATTCCTTCAAAGTGTTAACTATATCACTTTTAGTATCAACAAACAATTTCTACATGCCAAATTCTTTTACGTAATCCAATTTAAGTTATTTTGATATATTCTAATTGTCAAATTAAAATTTTAACTTATCAAATTAGAAAGAAGTCAAAAGCGTGACTCATCTTACATTAAATACTAATATTATCCCTTTCAGCTCAAATTTTTGTACAATTCTTATTGAGTTGAACAGGGTTTTAAAATAGTTAATTGTTTATATAAAAAAGTAGATAATTCATTGTGAAAATAAGTAGGGTGTGTAAGCAGTATTTTTTTTTTAAAAAAAATTAAAAATTTAAAGGACAAAAAAAGAAAATGTGAATTATAAAAATGTACTATCTCCATTTCATTATAATTTTCTCATTTCTTTTAAGTGTTTTGATTAAAGATTATAATGAAATAATAGATGTAATATAAATGACTTGATTGAAAGAGAGAAAATAATAGATAAATATTAAAGAAAGTATAATAAAATATAATAAAAGTAGTTCATGTGAAAGATATAAAATAATATATTAAAAGTAGAATGAGAAACTTATTATTGTACGCTTTAAAATAAAGTTGAACTTATATGTAGCAGTTGTATAATGTGTAATTTATATTTAACTAAAAAAACTCAACCTATTGTAATTTAAATATCCACCCCTATTCAAAATACATGTCATCCTTAGTTCATCCAAACATATACTCTCTCCGTTCGTCTATAAACTTCCCGCTACTTTTTGGCACATAAATTAAGAAAGGTGATTAAATAATAGATATAGTACAAGTGATGTGATTGAAAGAAGGAGGGAGATAGAGAGAAAAAGTAAAATATAAAGTGAAGTGTAAGAAAAAATACTTATCAAGAAGGGTATGGGAAGCTTATAAGTCAGACTAAAATGGTAAAATGAGAAACTTATAGGGAGTAAATTATTTCTCATGTTACCTTTAATTAATGATGGTACATCTGATAAAAAAAAATTATGTAAATATTTAGTAATCTTAAAGTTAAATTTAAAAGAAATGCAATTAATTTGCATTGAAAGGTGTAAAACTAAGAAAATGAAATGTCAAAACAACTTATATTAAAAATAGGAGGGAGTATAAAAGTTCTAATTCAAAAGTGAAAACTGCGGATAATTCTTTTTTTTTTTTATCTCCTTATTATATTTCTTAATTTATGCGTCTAAAGTTTATGAATTAAAGTACTTTAATTGGGACTAATTTTCGGTGTGAAAAATAAAAGCGAAAATTATATAATATAATAATGGAGAGAGTAATTATTATTTTATGCGTAGGTTTTGATGAATGGTTGGGAGGCATGAGATGGTGACTAGGATATGGATTGGCTCCTATTCAACTTTTTGGCCAAAATACTAAAGTCAATCATTCATTTCAAACCATATCATCATATTAGAGAAGAGAAGATAATGCCGAATCTAAAGATAAGGCACAAAAGTAACGCAATTTATTATTATAATAAAATAGTAGTGTCTGAAATTATCAAACGTCTGGGCCCCCCTATACTCACACTTTGTTGCACCAAAAAACCATGCTGCCCCTTCCATTACCCGCCGCCACGTGTCCCTTGTGCGTACCAATCCATAAGCTCACCCAATTGGGGCTACTTGTTGAGTCACCTGTAGGTGTTTTCCACGTGTCAACAACCTTTTGGCTTTGTAGCATGGAGACTCTGTGCACCTGAATGTGATGATAATCTTTTTTTGTTCACCCTAATCCAATCCACTCAATTTTATCTCGTTTTGCATGCCCTATATATATTAGTTTCCTTTCTTGGACCCAAATATTCATTTATTCTACACTTTATTGCAACCTATCTATCTATCTATATATCAAGAAAACAGATCTGTTTAGATAAGAGCAGGATGGAACAAGGTAAAATTCATGAGCTGTTTCAAGATTCATGGTTTCAATATCAAGATCATCATCCTATCAAGAACATGAATGATCATGATCATGATCATGAGGAAAAATGCACATCTTCATCATCTATTGGGGAAGATTCAGATGTTTCAAATGGATCATCCATAAATTCATCAGAAACAGCAGATGATGGCTCATCTGAGTCTGTGAATTCGAGTTCGAGTTCGAGCGGAGCTTTGTATGATCTGTCTGAAATCATGGAACAATTGCCTATCAAGTAAGTGAATAAATTCTTCAATCTTGTTTTTTTATATAATTTGTATAAGTATGAGTAGAAATTAAACAAATTTTCGAATTATGTTTGCAGAAGAGGGCTGTCACAATTTTATCAAGGCAAATCAGAGTCTTTTACTACACTTTCAAGGGTTACAAGTATTGAAGATCTGGTTAAAAAAGGAAGTCCATATAGAAGAAATCTGAATTCTTCTAGAAGCTGTGGAAATGGATTACATAGGTATAAGCAATTCACTCTTCCTAAGGCTACTATATCCAAGAAGCCTTCAAGAGTTTCTTCTCTCTCATCATTTTCAACTAATAGAGGGAACAAACCCCCTCTGCATCACAACTTGGAATGTTGAACAGATCTTTTTTTTCCTTCTTTTAGAGAGAGAGAGAGAGAGAGAGAGAGAGAGATTGTTCACTGTTGTAAATATTATAAGCAATTTTGTGTTGATTGTCTAATTTCAGGTACATATTACAGAAATAATATACCATTTTATTTCTGATTGCATATATAGTTCAACTTTTTATCACTTTTTATGGTGCTGCTGAATTGGAATGAGAATCTATTGACCAGAATTTATTCCCAAGCATCAATATTTATTTAGGACTATGGTCACAAAAGATTGGATTGGAGATCATAATATTGTATTCAAATAGATTAAATGAAACATAACAATTGTCAAAGTTAACAGCATGATGAAATTAAACTAATGAATCCTAAGATAACTGACTGGCTTGATATACAGTTTAACAACGAGAATGCTGTTGTTTAGGACAAACAATTGTAGACTAATAAGGAGACGCAATCGTCGCTGCTCGATTACGGAGTCGACTGGATCGCCTGACCGGAGTAATCGGTTCTCCGACATGGCCTCTCCCCTGTTCAATTCAAATAAATGATAAAGAGTCATGATTCCAAGCATTCTACTATGTAAGATTTTAGTAAACAAGACAACAATAATGATACCTCATTTGTAAAGCTTCCTCCTCCATATGAAGTGGAACTACTTGTTGTAAAAGATTGCTGCTTAATTGGGGTGGCATTGCTCTCTTCAAATTCAGTAGTCTTGTATTTCCGGCAACTTCCATGGCTCCCAATTACTATTTCTCCGATCAGTTCAACTGATGGCGCGTAAATGTGGTGGCTGAATTCTTCCTTTGAGTGAGGTGGTGGTGGTGGTGATGAAGGTCGTCTAGCCAAGAATTCGACTTTCCTGTCAAATACTTTGTGATCTTCTACTGCTAACTTATGTGGTTTTAGGATAGATTTGGTTTCTTTAGCCTTCTTCGAACGATAAACAAAGGCAAGTAAAGTCGAAAATAGGAATGCTACAATGGTTCCAATTGCAGCAATTGAGGTATTCCATCCCTCTTTCTTCTCCATTTCAACAACTTCACTACCATATCCTTCGTGTGATGGAACGAGTTCTTCGAGCTTTGGTGTCTCCTCAACAACAGATTTCGACTCCATTTCATCATGGAATCCAATAACTACTTCGCCCTCCTCAACAACAACTTCACTACCATGTCCTATAAATGTTCCATGTGATGGAACGAGTTCTTCGTGCTTTGGTGTCTCCTCAACAACAGATTTCGACTCCATTTCATCGTGGAATCCAATAACTACTTCTTCGCCCTCCTCAACAACGTCACTACCATATCCTATAAATGTTTCATGTGATGGAACAAGTTCTTCGTGCTTTGGTTTCTCCTCAACCACAGATTTCGACTCCATTTCATCATAGAATCCAGTAACTACTTCGCCCTCCATTATGGATGCCATTGAGAGTTCAATCTCCTGCAACTGATTGGGACCCTCTACGTCCATCACCAACTCAGATACACTTTCATCAGTTTTTGCATCCATCAACCCAACAAAGTTGTGTGTTTCATTATCCTCCTGCTCCAAACCATCAGCACATACTGTTTCATTAGTCTTTGCAGCTTGCGTAAATTCGATTTCTGCATCTTTATCATGATCATGATCATCATTCCCAGGCCTCTCCAAAACTTCAACAGTGTCAATTCCCCCATGATATTCATCAACCTCACTGTAAACATCTCTAACTTCCACTTGCAAAACACCACCATTGACGAATTCAAGTGCCTGTCTATGCATCATAAGATATCCATCTCTTAGTTTCCAAACAGCTTGTTGAGTTGTTGAAGGGTTCATTGAACATATGTATAAGGCTGACAACAAACAAGCAATCAAGGTAAATACTCCTCTGAGACACCATCCCTTGTCTTCTTCTTCTTCGTCCTCCTCCTCTTCGTCTTCATCTGCACTTTCAACACTTATTTTTCGAGGGGAAAAACAAGAATCTCCCATCTTAGAAGAGCTAATGAACTCATCTCTAACCTCCCTCCCCAACCTCTCGACAATCTCACGACGCCCGTTCGGATTAAAACGCAAATACTTAGGCCTTGGAGAGAGATAATTATTCTTCAAAGGGTCATACAAATTATCATCTTCAGACTCAGAGCCAAGATCATGAGATGAAACATTACTTTGGGGACTATTATTCCAATTAAGATTCAACTTTTTGTGACCATGAGCATCACAAACTCCCAAATTCTGTTTCCTTTCCCCCAGGATTTTCTTCCTTGGGGATGCAGCAGCCTTTGAAGCTGCAGAAATGGTGGGCGACATAACCGTATTTTGACTTGAATCATTCTCATTATTCTCACTAAAACCTAATCAAATCAACAATCCACTAATTAAAACCTAATCTATATATAAAAAAACCGTAATAATCACAATCTGACATATTTTCAACTCGGAAGTAACATGAATCAACATAATCATTGAGAATTTAAAAAAACAATCATGAATTGTAAAACATTGAGTAGTAGTACGAAGACAGGGATCTTACCGGTAGATCTGGGACCCGCAGTCGATTTTGATGAAAATAATCTCTTTTCAAATCCGTCCATTTCGATCTTTCTTCAAGATTTTTCAGAATTTACTGTATCGATTTCTTCAGGGAAAAAAAACAATTGGAAATTGTTTATTTTTCTTGTTTAGCAGTCAGTTACTTCCTGGAATTTTTGGATGCAAGTTGGAGGGAGAGAGGATAAACGGTATGAATTAACAAGTGGCCGTTGAGAATTTGGATTTTGAATTTTGTTATCTTTGTGACCGTTGGAGACTGGGTGCTATAATTAATTGAGAACGTGGACATTTTATTTTCGTTGATTCCTCGGTGGCCCATATTATTTCTAAATAGCCTTGGGCGCGGCTAAAGGCACCCGAGTTTCCTATGAGTACACCCACGCGATGAGTACACTCACGTGAAAATGTCAAAAATAACCTTCTTATCTAAAACCTTTATCTTCCACAATCCTCCCCTTCTCTCACATTTTTAACACACAGGTGCACCCACCTCCCCCTCCCTCCCAAATCGGCGCCGCCACCACCCCTTCCCAATCGGCGCCGCCACCCACCACCTCTCCCTTCCTAGCGGCGCCCCGCTCCTCCCCTCCCCTCCCCACGCGGCGACAGCGCCGCTTCACTCCCCACGTCGCCGCTAGAGAAGGGCGAATCGTTCGCCGCCGCCCCTGCCCTCGTCCGCCCACCACCCCTCCCTCCCTAGCGGCGCCGCTCCTCCCCACGCGGCGACAACGTCGCTTCACTCCCCACGCGGTGGCCGCTTCAAACACCGCCGCCGCTGGAGAAGGGTGAATCGTCTGTCGCCGCTTCGAACACCGCCCACCACCCCTCCCTCCCTAGCGGCGCCGCTCCTCCCCTCCCCTCCCCAAGTCGCAGCTTCGAACGCCGCCACCCCTGCCCTCGCACCGCCCGTTTCAAGGTAGGTTTTTGAAAATTTTAGGAATTGTTGGAAAATTAGGGTTTTTAGAAGTTCAGTAATTATTTTCGAACCTATTGAGTTTGTTTTAGAAACATTTTCGAACAATAGGTGTTTGGTTTGAAAAAAAATTCGAACATTCAGTTTTTGTTTTTGAAAAAATTTCGAACATCTTATTCGATTTTTTTTTCGGACAAATTTAAGATGTTTTGAATATTTTTTCGAACATATTGAATTTGTTGGGTAAAAATTTTCGTACATTTTAATTTTATTCGGTTAATATTTTTGGACATATTAAGAATTTTTTTTTATTATTTTTGTTGATTTTTTGTGTTTTTGTTGAAGAATGGTGTTGATTTTTTGTGTTTTGTTGGTGGTGGAGATGATTCTGTTCTGAAATAGAACAGGTGGGTGTACTCATCCGTCTGTTTTTTAAAAAAAAGTGCGAGAGGGGTACAAACATCCTTTTGCATACCCTTGTGCTAAAAAAAAATTCCCGTGGGTGTACTCATAGGATCCTTGGGTGCCTTTAGCCGCGCCAAATCGCCTTTCATTTTGGAATTATTAATATGCTTAAAAAGAGTCCACACTAATTCAGGTCCATTTATGACACCAACAGTTTAAAAAAAGGGCGCGGCTAAAGGCACCCAAGGATCCTATGAGGACACCCACGCGATGAGGACACCCACAAAATGGATGAGGACACCCACGTGGAAAATACAAAAATACCCTTCATCCTATTAAAACCCTAAATTCTCCCCCATTCTCAAAATTAAAAGCGTACACCCACACAACCCAGTTCCTCCGCCTCCTCCACTCTCTTGAAGACGACGGCGCCGCCCACGCCACCGCCGCCCACGCCCACGCCTCCTCCTTCCAGGCGGCCGCTCGCACAGTGCCGCCGCCGCCCACGCCACCGCCTTTGCCTCGCTGCGTCGCGCACGCCTCCCTCTCTACTTCGCGGCCGTTCGCGGCCGCAGCCTCTCCCCCTCCCCTTCGCGGCCGCAGCTCTTCCCTCTCCCCTTCGCGGCCGCAATCCCTTCCCCTCCCCTTCGCGGCCGCAGCCCCTTCCCCTTCCCTTCGCGGCCGTTCGCGGCCGCAACCCCTCCCACTCCCCTTCATCGCACCCATCTATCCACGCCGCCGCCGTTCGAAGGTAAGTTTTTTTTTACAAAAAATTAGGGTTTTGAAAATTTAGGGAAATTAGTATTTTTAGTAGTTCGGGAATTATTTTCGAACATATCGAGACTGTTTTCGAAAAAATTTCGAACATATTGTGTTTGTTTTGGAAAAAATTTCGAACAACTTGAGTTTGTTTTGGAAAAAATTTCGAACAAGATGTTCGATTTTTTTTTTCCGAACAAATCTAAGTTGTTTTGAAATTTTTTTCGAACATATTGGGTTTGTTTTGTTAAAATTTTCGAACATCTCAACTTTGTTTTGTTAAGATTTTATTTTTGTTGTTGAAATTTTGAATTTTTAGGATTTTTGATGTTTTGGTGTTGACGATGGGAATTCGGAATGATTCGGATGTGAAATGATGAATCACTTGTGAACCGGAATAGATGGGTGTACTCATCCGGCTTTTTTTAAAAAAAACTACATGAAGGGTAAAAACGTCTTTTCACACCACCCTTGGAACAAAAAAAATTCTCCGTGGGTGTATTCATAGGAAATCCGGGTGCCTTTAGCCGCGCCCTTAAAAAAAATTATTGGCCCAATATTTTAATGAAAATTATATTTGTACATGAACACAGTAAACATGGCAAAATAAAGATTTTATATAAAAGAAAAAAACATAGCTTAAATATCACTTCATCTCTACAACTACAATAAATATTGATGAAACTGGTACTACGGAGTATTATTTTTAATAATATATATTTTAAAATTTTAATCGTAATGAATCCACTGAACAAGAAAATAGATATATTGGGGAGTATTTATTTAATTAAAGTTACACGTATAGATTAAATGTTTAGATGGTTACTTGCTTAATGCCTTTAACAAAATGGACCAACTCTTCATTAGTTGACCTTTTTTATAAAGATAAACGTGTTATATATTATTGCTTCAAAATACAAGAAGTACTCAAGGATTACAGTCAGTGACGGACCCAGAAATTTTCGGTAGGGGGCCCGATTAACATTATTATAAAAAATATACATATATATGTACTCATTATTTTTATCAAAATTTCACATTATAAAATTGTCAATACATCACATTCATTAAATTAAATTGATCGGATAAGTTGATTTTTACTATGTTTTGGTACAAGTTAATACTCCCTCCGTCCCGTGATAAGTGATAACTTGCACATTTTAACCGATTCACTTTAAAAAACAATTGAATTTAGTGGTGTAGAGTCAAATAAGAAAGCGTATTTTGAGTGATTTGATAAGGTGTAAGGAGGATTTAGTAGGATATAAAATAGATTTAGTGAAATTTAGGAAAAAATGTAGACCCAAAATGAGTGACGATTTTAAAATAAAATGATGTTCGGATATATATTAATTTTATGGATTATTTTTATATCAGAAGTGTGCAAATAATTATAAAATAGAGTATTAATTTTAATATGTGTGAAATTACTAAAATACCCCTAACAATTTTACAAAATTACTGGAGGGCCCACGGCCCCCGGGCATCACGTAGGTCCGTTACTGATTGCAGTAAACGCCATCTCTCTCTAGCCATATTCTCTACTGATAAGTCGGACGGGGTTTCGGTGAAACAAACCGGTGGCGATGACACATCTACCAATGGGGTCGATGGCGGCGAGGATGGGGAATTATGGTCCCAAGACGTTGGGGAGACAAAGGGTTTCTCGATTAACTCAGATTGCCTTGAAACAATCGATAATGCGGCTGGTATGATTAATTCGGAGCATGCGGACGTGGCTATCTTAAATGAGGCGCATGAAACGACAGTGTCCCAATTACTTAAGAGAGGCCCAAGTGATGAAAAGGAAAGTAAGGAGAGTCCAGAGAATAAACCTAATTTTTTAATTGCTGGGAAGGAACATGAAATAGGCCCACATAATTGTGCACCCCATATGGTGATCAGTTCACCCCAGATAAGTATTACAGCTGGAATTAGTAATCAATGCCCCATTCCCCAACCTAATTCCATACACCCCCAAAAGATTCACACTGACTTAGTTCATGAAGAAGGAAGCAGCGGAAATTTGTTATCATCCATGGAAAATCCACAACTATAAAACCTGTGCCCTAACCTAGTAGATGAAAATCATAGCCTAATCCAACCACAGAGACGAAATATCCAAAATCAAGCACACAGAAACCATGGGGGGATCTCGAAGCAGGCGAAAAAGAAGATTGAAAAGAAGAACTTCTCCAGCTTCGTGAATAGCATCAGATCGTCGGAGGATGAGGAATTCGAGAGGAGAAACTCAAGAGGAAACGCTGCAAAAAAAAGTAGAGACAACACCAGTGAAATTAGAAAGGACGAGGCACGAAAAACTTGGGAGGTGGCAAAAACAATAGGGGTAGTCTCAGATTTGGGGGATGCAGTGATGATAGAGCGACTAACAAGCATAGACGAAGGAAACGAAAAGAGGAACGATGAAGACAAGGAGAAGAACAGGTCAGTTTCTTAATGAAAGTTTTATCATTTAATATCAGAGGCTTGGGGAGCAGAGTTAAAACCAGAGAGATTAGGGAATTGATTAAAGAACATAGAACAGACATATGTTTTGTTCAGGAATCCAAGAAAGAAATTTTCGATATAGTGGAGGGCAGGGCAGTGTGGGGGGATGGAAACTTTGACTGGGCTCATAGAAATGCTGAGGGGAGATCAGGAGGGATATTGACAATATGGAATTCCGATGTATTTACGGCGGTGAGCAAATGGCATATGCAGGGGGCAGTAGTGGTAAATGGTGTTTGGGGGGTGGAGCAGATTGAGTGCCTGCTTATAAATGTATATGCTCCATGCCCCTTAGTAGAGAGACAGGAGTTGTGGGACAGGATAAAGAGTGTTGTGGCTCAATACTCTTCAAAGTGCATATGTGTAGGGGGAGACTTTAACTCAGTCAGAAGAAGTTCTGAAAGAGCAGGCAGGAGAGCGGACTCAAGCCGAAGGGACATTGACTCCTTTGATGCGTTCATACATGACACTGGAATGCTGGACCTCCCACTACATGGAAGAGCATTCACATGGTATAAGGCGGACGGGTCGTGCAAAAGCAGACTCGACAGGCTGCTGGTCAATGGGAGATGGATGAACAGGTGGCCAAGCACGTACCAAAGGGGACTGAAAAGATCAGTTTCTGATCACTGCCCGATTACGCTTGAAATCAAAGTCAAAGATTGGGGTCCCAAACCATTTCGAACCTTAAATGCATGGTTCAATCACCCGGGGTTTCTGGAATTCGTCACAGTCAAATGGCAAGGGTATGAGGTAGCAGGATGGAAGGGGTTTGTCCTCAAGGAAAAACTTAAGATGCTAAAAACGGATATCATACAATGGAATCGGGAAGTGTTCGGGAATATTGAGCAAAGTGTGGAAGGGAGAAAGCAGAAAGTGTGGGAATTAGACATGATTGACGATTCTATGGGCCTGGATGATGTAGAAATTTCCAGACGAAATGAGGAGAGGGCAAAATTGTTAATTGATCTAAGAAACAGGGACACAACGCTAGCGCAAAAATCAAGATTCAAATGGATAAAAGAAGGTGATGCAAACACGAACTTTTTTCACAGATGCATAAACAAACGAAGGAAAAATAACGAAATTGTAGGGATATCGATTAACGGGGCCTGGAGAGAAGAAGCAGGAGAGGTGAAAAACGGGGTCAGAGAGCATTTCCAGGAGCATTTCAGATCAGAGCAGTGGGAGCGTCCAAGCATTGATGCAAATATCCTATCAAAGAAGATATCAGACGAAGATAATGTCATGCTCATAAGCCCGTTCACGGAAGATGAAATAAAGGCAGCAATTTGGTCATGCGAAAGCTCAAAGAGCCTAGGCCCGGACGGCTTCAATTTTCACTTCTTGAAGAACTGTTGGAGTGTAATGAAAGAGGAGATCACAGGCTTTATCGGCGAGTTTCATCATAATGGGCGGCTAGTGCGAGGGTTAAACCCCTCGTTTATCACCTTGATACCAAAGAAGGAGGAGGCTAGCAGATTAGAAGAGTTCCGACCGATCTCACTCATTGGGAGTATGTATAAGATACTGTCGAAACTACTCTCAAACAGGTTATGTAAAGTGCTTGAAGGCATAATTTCGGAGAATCAAAGCGCGTTCATAGGAGGCAGACAAATTTTGGATGGAGTGGTCACGTTAAATGAGGCGATCGAGGATGTTAGAAAACGGAAAAGAAAAGGTATGATTCTCAAGATTGACTTTGCTAAGGCATATGACTCGGTAGACTGGGGGTATCTGAGGTCAATGTTGACTGGCCTGAATTTCCATCCAAAATGGGTATCGTGGATCATGGAGTGTGTGAGTTCGGCGCATGCATCAGTACTAGTGAACGGAAGCCCATCGGGGGAATTCAAACTGAACCGAGGTCTAAGGCAGGGAGACCCCTTATCTCCCTTCCTTTTTCTAATTGCAGCGGAAGGGGTAAGTGTTATGATGTCAAAGGCCACAAGCAGTGGGCTGTTTAGGCCCTTAAGCATTGGGAGGCAGGAAATAAAATTATCACACCTTCAGTTCGCAGACGACACAATATTTCTAGGGGAGGAAGGAATGGAAAACGCAAGATTTCTGAGCAGATTATTGAAGATCATATTCCTGGTTACTGGAATGAAGGTGAATCTGGATAAATGTCGATTAATAGGCATTAATTATGATGTGGAAGATATTCGGGAAGCTGCTGAGATACTGGGATGCAACGTGGGCAGTACTCCATTCGTGTATCTAGGCTTAAAGGTTGGGTCAGCCCACCGTACTGCCACGGAGTGGGATTATGTAGTCGCAAAGGTACGAAAAAAGCTGAACAAATGGAAGGAAGCAAAATTGTCGATTGGGGGTCGTCTCACATTGTTAAATGCGGTGCTATCTTCAATACCGGTGTACTATTTATCAACTTATCGAGCGCCAAAGAAGACCATTAGAGAGATTGTAAAACTTCAAAGATCATTCTTTTGGGGGGGTGGTGAGTGTTCTCAAAAAATTTCGTGGGTCGAGTGGAAATCAGTATGCAAATCAAAATCATTGGGGGGCCTAGGGGTTAGGGATTTGGATCGGTTTAATAGGGTACTATTAGGAAAGTGGGTGTGGAGATTTTTAAATGAGGGGAATAGGTTGTGGGTGAGGGTAATTAAATCTAAATTCGGGGAGGCGGGGGGCATTGGCATGGGGCTGAGGGAGACTGGAAGAGGAGTGATCTTGAGAGGATGGTGGAGGTCTGTAGTTGCAGCAGCTGGAGGGGAGGGTGGGGGATGGTTTGGGAATGGGGTGCAGAGGGTTATAGGTAATGGAATGAATACAGATTTCTGGGGTGGGGAGTGGACAAATGAGGGGAGTTTGAAGAGGAGGTTTGAGAGGCTGTACCATTTGAATTTAAATAAGAATGAGGTGATAGGAAATATGGGAGTCTGGAGGGATGGTGAGTGGGTGTGGGAGTGGGTGTGGAGGCGGGAATTGAGAGAGAGAGACATTATTATGCTTAACGAGTTGTTGACAGTGATTAACAGGTACCCTATCAAACAAGGAGCGGAGGACAAATGGAGGTGGAAACTAAGTAAAGACGGTAAATACGACTCAAAAGCAACATATGATTGGCTGTCAAGGGAGGAAGACAATACAATACTGACAAAAGAGGAGAGTGCTTGCTTCAAATTAATATGGAACAAGATGGCGCCGACGAAAATCAGCTTACATGCGTGGAGAAGCGTCTTGGAGAGAATACCTACCAAGGCAAATCTGAGGAGAAGGGGAGCTCTACCACCTAACTCGAGTGTGAGCTGTGAATTCTGCTCGTGCCAAATCGAAACAGTGAGACATATCCTCTTCGAATGCCCATTCTCATATCAGACGTGGATGGGTATCGCGAAGTGGTTGGGTATTCAAACGGTAATGACTCTTGACCCCTTCACCAATCTACTCCATTTTAGTAGTATTTTGAAAGGGAATAGAGGAAAGTTGGTATCTGTGTGTGTGTGGGAATGTGTGACATGGGCAATCTGGAAGAGGAGAAATGCGAAGATATTAAAAAACGTAGAGACAAGGGAAGATAGACTGATAGATGAAGTAATTGCAAGAACTTGGAGCTGGCTGGTAGTCAATGACTCTACGTGTGCCAAGCTGAATTTTGTGGACTGGTATAAAAATCCCAGAACAGCACTTGGTGTCTGAGAAGAACATCAGCAGGAAGCTTTAGCCTTAATCCCTTTTCTTTATTTTACTGTAATTTTCCTTTAGCTTTGTAAATTTTGGGGCATACCTTATGGCCCAGAACACCCCTCTTTTTTAATACAATTGCTTTTTGCCCGATCAAAAAAAAAAAAGTAGTCATGAAAAAAACAACACTAGGAGAGGAGGACCACAAAAGGCTAAAGAATGGTCGGGACTCGGGAATACTAACCAGCACATCCTTCCAAACATGAATGAGAAACAAAAAGTATTACGAATAATATTTTCTATATTATTTATTATTATTCCTAATAAAAAGAATTGGGATAGTACACCCAACCATTTCAACTAAGGTTGTGTTTGGATAAGGGAATTTGATTTGATTTGAGGAGATATTTCAAATGAAATGATTTAAAAATTTGTGGATTTCAAATGACATGATTTTAGTGAGGATTTAAAATCCTCTCAATTTCAACTAAAAATTGTGTGAGCAAAAATCTAAGTATTTGAAATTCATCCATAATCCAAACAGGTGGAGTGGATTTGAATGATGGATTTGAAATCCATAGATCAAATCCTCCATCCAAATGGAGCCTAATAGTATTGGCTTCCTTCAAAACTCCTCTCAATTGAGGAACAGACGTCCTTGAAGATCACTCATTCTGCATTTTACAAATCTTCAACATAATGCATTGTCAAATTAAAGCAAAATCTTTTTTGGTTGACTTATTTTACTCAAGGATACAAACTCTTCAAAATGATGGAGTACATTGGAGCAGTCCAAATGATGTAGCACGAGTGGCGTTGCAATTTTTGAAGAAACGAGAGCATCCGAAGATTTTTTGAAGTTTTTGGAGCCGAAACCCGATTTTAGCGTGTGAGCACAATTTTTCGGGTGGAATCAATGCTACGAGTCAAACTCACATTCGCTGTGATGTGTGACGCTTTTTGGCCAAATTCCATCGTTTGAGTGGTCAAAAACGTGTTTTTTTTTTTGTGTTATTTTTGCAATTTTTAATTGTTTTGGGGTTTTTTTTGTAATTTTCTAATTTCGTACACTAGGGTTTGGTTTTATTCTCATTTTTTCAAAAGTTTTTGAAGATTGAAATATTATTGAAGAATTATTCTTCGTTTTATCAAGATTCGGGTATTCTGTGAATCAACGATTCTTGTTGTTCTTTGTTTTGATCACGCACGCTACATCAGAGTGGTATCAGTTTCCGAACGATCCTGTCAATATGCCGCCTCGTAGACAGAATCTCGATGCCGGTATGGAGGACGCTCGTAGGGATGAAATCGCACTGTTGCGCGAACAAGTGACTCAATTGACTCAGTGACTTGAACGAATTTTTAGACAACTTATTTGACTAACTACTTCCCCTCAAGCATAAGGGTTCGTAGTAGTAATGAAAGTATTCGACCAAGTAGTATCGACCTAGGAGGTGGGTGTGTGCAATGAGTCCCTAGAGTTGTATGTTGGCATAACCAATGTAACTACGACTTTAGGTTTTTGAATCTCTAAGATAAATCTAAATTACTACCAAACTTCAAAAGATTAAATCAAATACCAACCTAGAAACTAACAAGTATTTTAAATTACTAAAAGGAAGCAAATAAATAACAAGACAAATTATCACAACTTAAGAATGAAAATTACTATCAAAATAAGAAATTGACAAATAAAACAAAGATAACAACTACGAATATAATTCGAAGAAGTGCAAGGGTGAGAGAATGCTTCGGGTGTTCTCTACCTAGTGAAATTGAGAGGAATTGCTTTTACTTTGTTAATGCTTCAAGTAAGGTTTGCTAAGAGCACCTAAATGTTAGGATGACAACCATTTCCCTTCGGGTAATATAGCCTTAATTCTAAGGTGTTCCCAAACCCGGCAATAAGGTTTTCTTCCTAATCCTCACCAACTACTCAAACAACCATTCAAATAATTAATGTCTTTTAATGGAGTTCTAATACGATTAACTCTCTCTCGACGAATTAAACGTATAACAAACACAATTGTAAACCAACAACTCACACCATAAATATACACATGTCCATGTAACTCTCGTCTACGCTAAACATGCATCTAAATATGGATTAATAGAAGTTAACACACAAAAGTACCAATAATTCCATATAAAATAAGCAATAATCTTAAAATCAACAATAACAAAGCTCAACAATTCCTAACTCAACAATCACATGGTTTTAGAACACCCAAAGCATGAATAAAATTAGCCCATGGTGTTTGGAGAAACACCCATGGCCAAAAAAACAACAAAAAGTGAAATAGACATAAACCTTGTAATTATAGAACAAAATAGAGTTGGGTGGAAGTCACCTTGATAATTCTTCGGTTACTACAAGATAACGTAAACTCGTTCTTCAAAAATCAAATATATGGCTCTAGTAGAAATCAATGTAAAAACTAAAATAAAAGCTAGGGTTTTTCTTGTTCTTGGACTAGATGATGGTAAGAACCCTTTTACAAACTGAGTTGGAAGGTATTTAAGGCTTCCAAAAGTGTGTGAGACGAAAATAACAATCGAGTCCTTGAAGTTCTTCAAAATTCGCCAAAAGCCCCGAAAAACGTAAGTTGACTCGGTCAACCGAGTGATATGACTCGGCCAACCGAGTCGAGTGGACATACAGTGACTTTTTGGGATGCAGAACCCACTCGGCCGCCAGTGTGATTCCACTCGGCCGCCAGTGTGAAGTCACTCGGCCGCCAGCGTGATTCCACTCGGCCGCCCGTTTGACTTGGGAATTCCAGAAAGTTTCTGGAATTCCATCTCACTTGGCCGCCAGTGTGAGACCACTCGACCGGCCGTTTGACATCTGCTCCTTGGACTTTTTCTCCTATTTTTCTTGGCTTTCTTTGCTCGTCCTCCAATCGAACTTCAATTCCCATGCACCAATGTTCGTTTTCCTTCTAAAATGGACCATTTCACCTTATTTCCTACACTTTGAACACATTTCTTGACAACAAGGTTTGTAGCACAATTTATATCAATTACGACCAAAATCACATCAAAATGCTACAATAATATAGCAAAAATGAGCACAAATACGAGCAATCTCACACCCAATCACTCAGCAATTGGCGGCCCTTCAAGCGCGGGCACCCAACGCCCAACGACATGATCTGGATAATGATGATGACGACGCCACCCCCGATGGCAATCCGTTCGCGCACCTTTGAGATCCTTCCCCCCCCCCCCCCCGGCGCCCGGATCGCACAGATCGTCGCTAGGAGACTGGCTTCAAAGTGGATCTCCCAGAATTCCATGGCAGTTTGGTTGCGGATGAGTTCGTTGATTGGCTTGCTACTGTGGAGGAAATCCTTGACTTTAAGGATTTTTCGATGGATCGTCGTGTTTCTTTGGTGGCGACACGTTTGCGAGGTCGTGCACAGGCCTGGTGGCAGCAAGCGAAGGCAAACCGTCTTCGATCTGGTAAGCCTAAACTTGTTGATTAGGGTAAATTCAAGAAACATATTCGTGCTGCGTTTTTGCCATATAATTATGAGAGAGATTTGTATCAGCGTTTTCAGTTGTTGCGTCAACGTGTTAAGTCTGTTGATGAGTATACTGCTGAATTTTATCACTTGCATGCACGTACTGATCTTGTAGAGACGTTGTTTCAATTGGTTTCTCGTTATATTGGGGGTTTGCGGATTCAGTTGCAGGATGTTCTTAATATGTTTGATCATGTTACTGTTTCGGAAGCGCATCAACGAGCGCTTCAGGCTGAAAAACAGTTGGCCCGTCGTGCCTCGAGTGCGTTTCGTAATACGGTAAACCCGTCCCCTGGCTCTGCTGCTCGTCGTGGTTCTGTTTCTCAACCACCACCGAATCGGGCTTCTTCTAGTGGCATAAAGTGTTTTAATTGTGGTGAATCTGGTCACCGTCAAACAGATTGTCGTCGTCCTCGCGCTGACAAGCGTGGCCTTTTTGTCGATGATGACCTTGTTGATGACACCCCCCTGCTTATGATGAGGATATGGATGAAGTAGTCGAGGAGGAACTTGTAGAGGGTGATGTTGGACTTCTGTTAATGCTCAGGCGCACATTTTTTAGCCCACGTGCCAACGATGACAATTGGTTGCGTACCAATATCTTTCAATCGACTTTCACTATTGGGGGCAAGGTCTGTTCTTTCATTATTGATTCGGGTAGTTGTGAGAATGTGTTATCGGAAGTGGCTTTTACCAAATTGGGTCTTGATACTGAAGCTCACCCGAAGCCGTATAAACTGTCGTGGCTTAGTAAAGGTACGGATGTTACTGTTTCTCATCGGGTTTTGATTTCAGTTTCTATTGGGCCGTCTTATAGTGATCCGATATATTGTGATGTGGTTCCTATGGATGCGTATCATTTGTTATTGGGCCGACCGTGGCAATTTGATCGTGAGGTCACGCACGATGGTCGTGCAAATAAATACTCGTTTCTTTTTAGGGGTCGTAAAATTGTGTTGTTACCCAGCAAGCCTCGAAGCATTCCTTGGACGGATGCCTCCAAACCTGTTATGCTCTTATCTCGTGTGCCCTTTCAGTCTGCTATGGAGGAGTCTGGGATTGTTTTTGCTCTTATTGCTCAGCCTATGGGTTCGTAGTTTGGGACACCTCCCCTTGTTGTCCAACATTTGTTGTCTGAGTTTGCTGATGTTTTTCCCGAGTCCCTCCCGAATATATTGCCTCCTCTTCGGGATATTCAACATCAAATCGATCTTGTGCCGAGTGCAGCCTTGCCAAATCGCCCACATTATCGTATGAGTTCGAAGGAGCATGAGGAACTCCGTCGCCAAATGGAGGAGTTGCTTGCAAAGGGCTATGTTCGTGAAAGCCTCAGTCCATGTGCAGTACCTGCCCTATTGACTGATGGGATCTCAGAACCAATGGGTGTCCGCCACGTGTAAAGGTTGGGCATCCAAAAAACCCACTATATAAGCCCATCAAGGCACAATTGTAAGAGAGGTTTTATTCATTGCACAAAGATCGAGGCATCAATACAAAGCTATCACAGCTTCCAAGCTTTTCCAAGAAGCTACACCATATCTTCATCTTTGTTCTTCATTTCTTCATCACAAGATCACCCTTTTTAATCCTTTAATACACGTAATAACCCCGATAATATTATATGATTGTTTAGTTGCTTACGAAGTCCACATCCAGATCATCCACTCAAAAGCACGTACAATAAATAGTATAGTTATCTAATGTAAAATTTTAAAATAATTAGTTAATGGTATAATAAAAAGTTAATATTTTTCATAATATATGTGCATTAAACTAATGTACATGAATAGGAGAAAGTACATGAATACACTCATAATCTTATGGAGTACTATATTTATTTTATGTAAAATTTCATTATTTTAATAAAATTTCTATTGATTATCTAATTTTTACTGATTTCGATATTTTCGGATATTTTAATCGATCCAAGCTTATAAGTAAACTATTTGTTTTCTTCCGAGAATGAAAAAATAATTATTGATTTTTTTCCCACCGAATACCATAATGTAAGACATAATTATAATTTCTCATAATCGATACTTTTGTAGTTTTGTATGTTTCTATGATGCAATTAATGGTTTGCATAATTTTGATAGAGAATTGAGACTGTTTTGTATAATGTAATCTTCGAATATACTAAATTTAATAAATATATTTTAGTTTAAAAAACATGAATGGTTCTATGGTGTAGTGGTTAGCACTCTGGACTTTGAATCCAGTAGGACCTCCTTTTTTTACTTCAAACACTCCCTAATTTAATTTTATACATTTAATTCAATTTTTTTTGGCTTCAAACGCTTTCTAATTTAATTTTATACATTTAATTCAAATCAAAAAATTTATGGACCTCCTTTTTTTACTTCAAACACTCCCTAATTTAATTTTATACATTTAATTCAATTTTTTTTTGGCTTCAAACGCTTTCTAATTTAATTTTATACATTTAATTCAAATCAAAAAATTTATATAACACTCCCTAATTTAATTTTATACATTTAATTCAATTTTTTTTGGCTTCAAACGCTTTCTAATTTAATTTTATACATTTAATTCAAATCAAAAAATTTATATAAATACTAGTATTTTACCCGTGCGATGGACTTGTTGTAATTTAGTACGTAGTCGGTAAAAATATTGTTAATTTTACTGTTTCTTTAATAAATCTTTTTATTGTTTTATATAAATGAATGTTAATTTCAATTTTATTTGCTTTTTTCTACTTTGTTTTCTTAGCAAAATCTAGCATAATAGCATTAACATTCAAATGACCATATATGAGCCGATTCCGAAGAATTTTAACCTTATGGGCAAAATAAATAGACAAAATAACTCACTGTGGTTTTAAAATTAGAGGTGAAAAGGAATGGCAAATACAACAACTAATTAACAACACTGACAAAAATTAACCAACAAGCCTTTTCAGTATGATAAAACATTCACAATTTAAAAGGACCTAGTGTCATAAACAATACTCCCTCCGTCCCACAAAGATAGCTACGTTTTCCTTTTTTGGATGTCCCAAATTATAGCTCCATTTCCTCTTTTACTTAAGTATTAAATGTTTTATTGGCAATTTTACCCTTAATTAAACCCACCTCATAATTACTCTTAAGACTCAAACTGACTTGGAATTTACACCAAATGTAACTATCTTTGTGGGACAGAGGGAGTACAATATATATGGGAGTACAATATATATGGGACAGAGGGAGTACAATATATATGGACAAAAGTCAAATGTAGCTATCTTTGTGGGACAGGGGGAGTACAATATGTGTGTAAAGACAAAACTGACTTAAAATTGACTACATTTATTAATTTTTCTTAATTTGTGTGTAAAGTCAAATGTAGCTATCTTTGTGGGACAGAGGGAGTACAATATATATGGACAAAAGTGTATTCAATAGGATACAATATTCATAATTTAAAAGGACCTAGTGCCATAAACAATACAATTATATGGACAAAAGATATGATAAATATTCACAAATAAAATAAGTTAAAATATAAAGGGTAAAATATAGTATGCACTCGAGTGCACCCTAGTTTATGTGCATTTTTCAATTTACTGACTTACATTTTTTGGTAAATGGTGTTGCACTTTTCAATTATTACTAAAAGTATTATTATACAGTTTAATAATTGAAAAGTGCAACACCATTTATCAAAAAATGTAAGTCAGTAAACTGAAAAATACAATATAGACTAGGGTGCACAACATGCACTCAAGTCCATATCAGACCAACTCAATATAAATATATATATTAAGGCATAATAAGACCTAGGAAATCAAGTCTTTCGAGTGGAAACATTACAATAGTAAATCATGGAACGTATTTAAATCCAACAATATACATCACTACTTTCCATTAAAGTATTTGAGGGACGGACGTCCTTGAAGATCCACTCATTCCGCGTCGACATACAAATCTTCAACACAATGCATTGTCAAATTAAATCAAAAACTTTTCTAGTTAGGCTTGCTTTTACCCAAGGATACAAACTCTTCAAAATGATGGAGTACAATCGTCCACATGCAAAACAAGAGGATATGTTGAATCGATTCAAGCACAGAATGAGATATCAGTGGTCTTGTTTATTAATACAACCTTATTAACAAGAGTACATGTTGTAACAAAAATAAATAATGGATTATCATACTAAAACAAAATTGATATTTAATTTACTAAGAATTTGTTTTTAATTGACTTCACATTCTAACTAAAGAAATTAATCTTTATAAATCTTATCAACGTATACTACATCAAATAAGATACATTTAATATTATATCCACCATTGGTATATTTATAATTAAACCAAAGTAATATGCTCACATCAATAAAAAAATTGTTTAATTTTTAAATTAAACACGTACGTAATAGTGCACTTCCCATGAGAAACACAATTCTACCTTGTTTACAAATTAGCCCATTTCTAGGTGTCACCCCACATATTTTTAAACACCTCTGCGGCCACTTTATACTGTGATTATTTTTCAAATCCTGTTAGCGAAGAGTGCAATAAAGGTATTAACCCTACATTTTATTTGCAATTTATACGTCGCTTTTAATTTATCCTTGAAATCCTTTAAAAATTTAAATAAATGTGTTATTTTAATAAAATACATAAACATTTATTAGGGGTATAGAAATAAAACAATTGATTTATTAATATATATACATATACATTAATATTTTAAAATGACACTTATATTCTATTCAACATGTATTAATATTCAGCGATCAAATTAGAAAATTGGCACATAAAAATCCGACAACCACAATTCTGCCTTGCTACAAATTAGCCAATTTTTTAGATCACACCCCACCCTCACACATCTTTTTCAATCCCTCAAATCTAGACTTCTTAATTTCTTCAAATTTCCAAAAATATCCATCTTCTTAGGGTGAAAAGCCAGATTCCAATAGGGTTAGTGTGGGGACTTTACCTATAGTTTGAAAAGTAGGGAAATATTCATTTATTACTTAGAGCGTGAAAAATAATATTTTTCCTTATTTATTGACAATGACCCATCCTTAGTTCCTTACTATCTAATATACACACACGTTACGTCTTCGTGTAATAGTTTGCAAATTCACGAGATAGCATTAGATAATTAAATTATGTGTAATGGGCTCGATTAATAATCATGAATGACACACACTATATAAGTCATGTACGATAAACTCGACTTATAAAAAAACTTCGTAGATTGATCTGATGGTGTATACTTGAAACTTATAATAGAAACCTTGACCGTTCAAAAAAAATATAATAGAAACCTTGAAAATTAGAAAAATTGTGTAGTGAAAACTTAAGTTACCACAATCACATCCCCATTCATTCATTGGGAATAATAAAATGCACCATTTGACCAAAAATAAAGCAGCCGTTACGTTCGAATTAAGATCGGAGTATTGTACTTTTTAAAATTCAAAGTTTTTCAAACCGTATTAATGGGAGAGTATAAAAAAACATTTAACTTCCTCGAATAGTGATCCATTATCTAGATGAATTATTTTAATGCTGCATTTTTTTTTTATTATGACTCTTGAACCGCCTGAAACATATTTTTATTAAATGTTAAATATATCATTAAATGTTAAATGTATCTTGAATTTGTGATAAGATGACGATCGCACTAACTGATCAACCAACCAAATCACTCTCATGTTATTCTTGGAAAATGTGCATATCATTTGTTATATCAGACTAGTCGTTAGTGTTTGAATTACAAGGGACATGCTAGTTAATTAGGGTTAATGTTAGGTTGAATTTTGTGGTTCGATTGTAAACATTACCTTACAGTTCAAATCTTGCGCTTCTGAATAATTTTAGATTATCAGATTTGTGTAATTTAATAGAGTCAAGTTAAATGGGATATTCAAGTTTTTTTATTTTTCTTTTCTGAATAATCAATTTTTTTAAAGAGTTAGTCTCCTGCACTTGAGTGCACCGTCCACTCATGCACATGAAACCCATTTTAAAAATTCATAGGCCACACTTGATCTATTTAAGAAACTTGTAGTCGTGTTCAAATTAGTATGAAAAAAGTGCTAATATATTAACTGAAAAGTGCATATAGTATTTACTTAAAAGTGTGAGGACTGTTTTTTTGGACAATAAAAGGTACTCCGTGTATATTGTATAAAAGATAAAAGAAAACATATCAAAAAGTATGTTAAGAAAAGATATATTTTCATGTACAATTAACAAAGCAAAATTTAAAGTAAATAAAAATATAAGTAAACCAAACTACGAATGATTGTCCTAGTAACATGATTTAATGACATTAATTTTTTAGGCTTCCATGATCTCATATAATTCAGAAGTGATAAATCATAGTATTAACCATTAACCGAGGTAATTAATTATATATAGAAATCTTGATATATTTTTCTAATTTCTTTCGTTGTTCGATTTCTCTATTCCATTTTTTGTGTTTCACTGATGTTCTATCATACTGGATCTTTAACACGTATCGCCCCCAATATTATAGGACGTTGATTATTTTTTAATGGTTTAGCCTAGCTAGTATACACTTGAGTCCATGTTGTACCCCCTAGTTCAATTTATTATTATTATAAAAATAATTACATAACCTATAAAATAGCTTTTTTTTTTTCTTCATTTTATTTCATTTTTTGGCTTTTTTTTTGTTACTTTAAAATATACACATTCTCCATTTAAATTAAATTTTTATGGAAAATTTTTATTCAATAAAAAGTGCAACACAAAATTACTAAAAAATGTAAGTCGATATAACAAAAAAGTGCAACACCATATTTATTAAAAGTACAGTATAAGTTAGTATAACTAAAAGTAAAATACGATATTTCTGAAATGTGCAAGTCGGTATTACTGAAAAGAGCATCACAATATTAATGAAAAGTGTAAGTTAATATAACTGAAAAGTGTAAGAGTCTATAACTAAAAAGTGCAACAAATTTTTTTATTGAAAAGTGTAACACAATATTATTAAAAAGTGCAAGTCAGTATCACAATTTTTAATGAAAAGTGTAAGTTATTAAACTGAAAAGTGCAACACAATATTACTAAAACGTGTAAGTCACTATAAATAAAAATATTATTATACGGAGTACAGTTTAATAATTGAAAAGTGCAACACCATTTTACCAAAAAGTGTAAGTCATGAAAAATTGCAAGTCAGTACAATTGAAAAGTGCAACATGGACTAGAGTGTCCAACATGCACTCGAGTCAATAGCAGACCAACCATTTTTTAATATGACAAGCGTCAATCATTTATACAGTGAAACTGAATATGCAACATGAAAAGTGAAATAAGTGATTTCAATCTCTTTTGTTATTTATCATGTGAAATTAACTTATATAAACTATGATTCTCATATAACTATATGATTAAATGTCTCATTCATGTTTTGTTTTCAAGTTTTTTATATTATTTGATGTGATGACCTATCATTTTTTGTAATTTTTGTTTTCATGCATGTTGATTAAATGTATTTCCCTGTATGATTTTGTTTTTATTTAAACATGAAAAATTGAAAAACGAAAATCAGGATAAGATAAGAGGATGGGCATGTGGCATTATGATTAAAGGAGGTGGGTAATTTTGGAACAAAATGATGTTGAAGAGAAATAAACCTTATCGACTCGGAGTCGGTGCAAGAGATACTAATATATCCAAGGGCGATGTATTAATGCAGTCAAATTAGCACAATTACCAAAACAACCCCACCATTATTATTGTCTTTTACTACCAAGTGCAGAACTTGGAAAAGCAAAAGGGCATTTGCTAGAAAAAAAAGAAAGGAGTCTCCTCTATTCTGTTGTGATATGATGCAAGCTAGCAACAAACCCACACGTTTCAAGAGATACACATCAATCACATCTAAATCAAACCCTAATCATTATACTTATTTAAATAATAAAGTATTTAAAAGTTTCCTTAAACAACCTTATAATATGCCACGTGTAATAAGAAAAAAAATAATGTGACAAAGTTAATAAGACATTGAGACGGTGCTTCTTTAGCTTTTTGTCCTAGAGAGAATCTAATACACTTTCTTCCTAGGGCCAAGAAGATTTTGAGCTAGCTAGCTAATTAAATTAAAATAAATAGGATATTTAGGCCCTTCTTTGCATGTAACTTAATTAGTTTTTTTAATATGTTAAAGTTTTTGAGTTCAATCTTTATAATTTATAACAATGAAATGAAAGAGTGTATATATAATGCAATTCAAGGCATGTGTAATGAAAGTACGTAATTTAGAGAGTAGTGCAACAAATAAAAAATAAAAGATAATTTGAAATATATTTATATTTATATATACAATGTTTCACTTTCACCATGTGTATATATCATGAATCAAATGGGAAAGTACTAATGCCATTTCCATGTCCAAGCTTTGAGATTAATGGTAGGAAGATATTTAGAATTCTAGCTACACTCCGTGCGATGAATATTCAATTGGACTAAAGTCTATGAAATCATTGTGTAAAGATAAACATTATATTTACAAAAGACTACACTCCGTGCAATGAATATATAATTATATAAGTATTAAGCAAGTATTGACAAGTGCATGTTCATGCACAAAAATAATGAAACCGTAGTTTGATCATATAAAGTGGAAATTAATTAGCTCACGTTTATTTTGGGTCTATATATATATAGTAGCATCATGAAAGATTTTATATTTTATTACTATTGCACTATTTTGCATTTTATGGAAGAAAAACTTGAGTTCGGATGGACTATAATTTTTTTAAACAAAATAAATATATTCAAATGATACATAAGTATTTTATTGAATATAATCGGCCTTGGTGCAATATTCTAAAAATCACATTAGAGATGTTTGAGTTTGACCAAAAAATGAATTTATGATTTTCGATCATCGCACCTCATCAATTTTTGTAATATCATGAGTCAACCATCTTTTAATGGAAACACTGCTTTTTCTCTGCTTTACATAATGGCATTATTAATCTTCTTAAATGTTTTCTAGCACTATCATATAATCATTAATTGTTTTTTTTTTTTTTTTGAATAAATTGTTTTTATTTCTAAGTAACCTAAAAACTAAGCAAAATACATAACTTAAGGTATACAATTTAAAAAGTTGATGTAATATATGAATCATTGTTCTGTACAAACTGAAGAATATTCTTTGTAATTGTGGATGGAATATATTCAGAGTGTTTTAATTTACCAAGACCAACTGTCATGTAATTGCAAAAACAAACATTAATTGAAAATTGTGCCTCTCTCTCTCTCTCTCACTAAAATGTGCATCCCAAAAATAAGATAGAGCTACGTAGTTTACTGTCACGAAGCCACATGGAATTATGTTTTAATATTCATTACTTGACTTATAAAATTAAATATAATGCAAAGGCGGGAAACAAGCTATTTTGCAGTTCAAATTATTGCTATATTATATATATATATATATATATTTGAATATAGAAAAAAGGTTATATGAGTATTCAGAGCCTACCGTTTAAATAGTTCTGGATTGATCAACATACAATTTTTTTTAGGGATGCAAGTCTTAGAATGATTGGTCTAAGTTGTGGAATGAGTGGCAAAAGGTTGATCATATACGTTTAATCGAAAAATTGACTTGAGCGTTAGAGAATCGACTTTGGAGCCCCAATTCGACCCGAATTCATGCGGGTCTCATCACGTTACTGGTCGTGGACCGTTTGCATCATTGAGAGCCGTAACAGTCGCCTCAGAGCCGAAAAAATGCATTTTCCTATATCAACAAAGGGTGTTTAGGTACATATTTTTAACCATTTGTTGATGTAGAAAAATGCATTTGTTTTTAGTCATAACTTTATGTGTGTCTTCAAATCTGAATAATGAATTTCCAGTCACGAACCCATTGAATATTTGTTTTCAAACTCTATACAATTATTCAGAATCACTTCTTTTACAAAATTAGTAGATTCAATTTTTTTAATAAATAATATACTTAATAATATGATAGTAACAGATATTATTACCATTATATGTATAACTGAATCGATATCATATAGGGCTTATTAAAGATAGTACAAAAATATATGAAAAAGAAACATTGATTTGATTAATCAGAGTTCTTAACATAATTTTGTCAAGAAATGTACACAAGCATTTTGTTCTATTCTATCAAGAAAAGAAACGCATAGAGAAGGTTTATGCTCCATGTTGTCTATAGACAAATTCCATTTTCTATGCAATAAAAAAGACAACACTCTAGAGTTCAAAATCTTCTTGAACTTTAGAACATGGCTTCTGCATTTTTACACTACTGAAGCTAGTTCTTGCTGCCATAATTTCATCCAACGAAAGTCGGTTCCTCGGGCCAGAGTCAGGCCTCTGTTTCGGTGCGCTGTAAGATCTCAGCTTCGCCCTAAACGACTGCGTGTTCGACATATAGTTTGGGCAGTTGGAGTAGGGCCTGAAGTAGCCATCTCCACAGAGGCTCTTGGGAGGTGTCACCGGGACATGGGCCCGGCCAGAACAAGAAAATCTAGGAGTGTTCTGTGCGGTTGGGAACTTATAATCATCTGCAATGAAGCCCCAGTCGTAATCCTGAAGTTGACGACAATCGGGGATGGATAAACGGGCCGGTATCGGGCAAGGAAGAGGCGACGATATTGCTTGGTAGTATTGATCATCACCATATTCTGACATGCATGAGCTGATTCTCCTAGACCTTGATTTTGGGCCGCAAGTGTCGATTTCTACTATTTTCGGGCTTTCGTCCAACGCACTAGAGGGATCATAAGAGGATGAGAGCCTTTTGCTGTGATATTCATTTCTAAGTGCATCAAATCTCTCCTGAAAATATACCAAAAGGGAATTTAATCACTCAAATTCAACAATAAAACATTAGGATTCATTCAAGAACACAGAACACATTCTTACCGTGGACTTTCTTGATCTCATGTCCGAATGGTACCCGTGATCATTATTGATCGAACGACGGGCGCGTTGGGCCCGAACAGAAGCTTGGGCCCGAAACAGAGCTTGCATGCTGTGAAGAGTTGCAGCTGCACGCTTTCTCACAAGGTAGCCTCTAACAAGGGCCTGTAGCTTCACCAGACCCTTCAGGGCCCGTAACGCTTTTCGGGCCTGTTAAAAATTCGATTTCAATCAAAAGTATAATAAAAAGAAACGCGTTTAGTTCTCTTTACATCTTTTGATAAAGGATACTTTCTCTTTAACCTTTAACTAAATACAGCAAATCTTTAACAGACAGATTCTGGTATGATATCACAATAAATACCTCATTTTGAAAAAGAAAATCACAACATTCAACTTGCAAATATTCAAATTTCAAATTCAAGTTTGCATGAAGATTAAATAAAAGAAACGTAATAATTACACTTACACACGACAACATATGAACATTCGGTTAGTTAGTACTATGTTGGGACAAATGATTTGCTGATTTTACAAGCAAACCAAAGAAAATTGATTTCATAGTATTCAAATTCAACAAGAAACATTAAAATAAAGACTAAAAAACACAAAGTTGCAAAGACAAGGCCATGAACAAAATTAAAGACTCATAATACCACTTACCAAAAAGCCTCTAAAAAAAGTTTGAATCTTTACAGCAGCAATTCTGTCTCTTCCACCAGTGAATAAGGCCCCTTTCCCCTGGCTTGTAAGCCGGACCACGGCAACCGCCGCCTGAGCGGCGGCGACGGCAGCATCAGCAGCGGCGGCGGTGGCGGCGGCAACAGCAATAGCATGCTTATTCTGTTCCTTTTCAGAGTCAGCAATGTAGGATCTCATCCAAGTGGAGTCAGTGGCCGGAATGTTCACCGGAATCTGATCGGAATCTTTACCGGGCTTTGCAAAGCTCCATCTTTTCTTGTCCTTTTTGTCACTACAATTTGAATTGAGATCCACATTTTCTTTATTATCTTTCTTCATTCCAAGTAGGCCTTTCAACCAGCGAGTAGCTTTTCCCATTGTTTTTTCCTTCAAGATTTAAGAAAAAGAAGAAAGAAAACAATGCTGTTACAATGTGATTGTACAAAGATGGCAGAGTTTTATGTAAAGATTGTGGCTTTTTTCAGAGTGAAAGAGTACAATGTGAGGGACACTATGAATCTTTACATGTTGTGGCTTATAAACAGAGAGGTGATGAGAGAGAAAGAGAGAGAGTGTGTGTGGGGGAAATAATTTTACAAATGGCACCAAACCTTAAAATAGTGCAGTAAAGATTTTCTATTTTCTTGGTTGTGGTTTAATTTTTGAAAAATTTACTCAATCTGACACAGGCTTGTGACTTGTGAGGCACTGTATTACAAGACAAAAAGGCATCACAGCAAGGAAAGCATTTTAAATTGGCAATAATAATGATAAACAAATTGAAAATTCAAACTTTTACAAACAAGAAATTACAGACACCATCAGTGTAACTGTAATAGTTTGAATATAAAGAAGGTAATAATAATCATATCTATCTGCATAGAGACAGAATTCAAAAATGGGAATAATCAATTGAAACTTCAACTTCAACCAATGAGAAGCACAAGCACAATCATTTCCCCCACAACTACAATTTCAAGAAAACTAAACAGTCAAATTAAAATTCAATGAATTCTTAAAAGTTACTCAAGAACATAACAAACAAAATACCTTTTCAAATTCAAAAAGGCACTCAAGATTTCCACTTGCTCCAACCAGAAACCCACAAAACCTATTGAAAAACTCTGTTCTCTAATCAACCCTACAATAAACCCCCCTCTCTCTCTCTAACTTTGTGGAGCAATGTGCAAACCAAATAAGAAAAAAGGAACAAATGAATCTTAGTACTATCAAGACACAGCCACCGATTATAGATCTTTTGAATACATTAATTTCTGCTATGATACTTTTGTTTAAAGTCTAGAGAACAATAAATAGGCATCAAAACACCATTGGTTGAATCTGTACAAACTCTCAGTCTCCTCTTCGAATATCACTTTCGGCTTTTTATAGCCTTTATTGAAGCTTTTATTTTAAACAAGAGTGTAATGAATTGGGGGTAAAAGGTAATGATTTTAACACTGTTACATTGTACTCATCCGCAATAACATTACTTACCAAATTCAATTCAATTAGAAAGATGGGTTCTTGAATCTTGATTAGCCTTCTCCTTCTCGTTCATGGGGTTTATGAGGATTGTGAGAAGATATTGGGACTGATAGTGACTGAAATTTATGACGACTTTAATGCATATCAAGAATGGCATTCAAGGGTTGTGTGGGAGTTACCTAATTTCTCACAACTTTTTGACGGTGTGAGAAGATCTAGTAGTAATTTATTTTCATTTTCCAAGCCACAAATTAAAATGGAAAATTTCAACTTTGTTAGTTCATCTCCTCTTTTTTTTCGCTAAATGCTTGTTTAAATTAATATTATATACACACTTATATAATGTTAATATGGATTCAATGTTAGATACTAGTGAAGCCAAATGAAAATAAATTAGAAGTAGTTTAGGATAAAATTCAGCTTAATAAAAAAATCCAACATTATGTTTCATAGTATATAACTATTTATAACTCAAGAATCTTGGGCTACAGAGCTACACTTTCATATACATTAATATTAATATAATTCAATAAAGTTTTGATAGTTTTTGTGTGACTTGAACAGGTATGATGTGACATTCTAAAGAGGTATGCACTTGAGCACAATTAATTATAAATTAGAATTCAAGTCAAATTAGTAGCTAAGTCAATAAAATAATTAATTAGATATAAATTCGTCTCATAAATTGATTAACAATACTCCATCCAATTCAAAAGAATATAATTTATTTTGTATCAATGCACATATATTAATTAATTAATATATGTATTTCTAAACAAAAAAATAATACATTTATTTAAGTATTTATTGATTTTAAGGATAATAAACTTGAAAGAAAGACATTTAATTTACATTTAAAAGTGCAAGACATCATATTATTTACAAATAAAATGAAAATTCAAAAAGTCATAATACTATGAATAGAGAAGTATTATACTTTCTTACAATGAGATTCATCTAATTTGAAATATGTGTATAAAGTTGAAATTCATGTATGATAGGATTTGAAACTTATAAGTTTTGATGGTCCTTCATCAAAGAAAAATAAAAGTCATAGTGGTCCTTTTAAGTTACGGGTATGAATGCAGAACTCGAACTAGACGGTCACTGTCCGATCTAAGTTTATGGTAATTGGTAGGTATTGTCATTTTTTACATTAAACCCCACCTATGCGCTCTAGGCACTGTCTAGATGGTCAAGTTAGGTGGATTGTTTAATTTTTTTTCGAAGTGACATTGTTTCAGTTATAAATAAAAATAATAAAAAATTTAAAATTTATAACATCAAACACTAAATTCAAAAAATTTGTTTTGGGCGTGGGACCGAGTGGTAAGGCCATGATATGCAGGGAAAAATATCACTCATTCTTTCATTGGGGACAGGTGCACGAACGATAACTCCAAATGTTATACATCTGCCGCCTACCTACCATTTAGGTGGCACCAGTGAGATCCAACTAAGGTAAGGTCGTGTTACGACTGCTCCACTCCAGTACGGTCTGGTGAACTAAACTTTGTTGCCTTCCCACGCGCGAAGCAAATGGGCGTTGTGCCATGGGTTAGTGTCGGGGTGTAGAGTGAAGAGAGACACGCCGTTTAACGAGGGTAGCTAAGAATTTTTCTACTCTTCATTATTATATTGAGCGTCCATTGTAGAAAGTTTTCCCAATACAGTACTTCTTGTTTTTGCTTTTCCTCTTTCTGAACATCTTTATTTAAAAAAAATGATTATAATTAAAAAAAAAAATCACTTAAATAGGACATTCTTATTAAGTCAAACTCTAATCCCATAACAAAAGATACGACTTATCATGAGATATCCTCTAACTTACTTTAGGGTGGGATAGACAGAGATTAAATTACATACTCTTGATGTAATCTATGTTTGCAGAATTTATTTCAAGTGCAATTCATCAGGAATATTTATATAAAATCGTTTTTCTCAATAAAAATATACATAGTGTTTCCTAATGTACTCCGTATTAGACAAGATGTCGCAAAAATAAATTACTATCTTTATATATTAGTACTTACTTCGTCTCAAGATTTTTTTGCACAGTTTGACCAACATATATTTTAAGAAAAGTGAATTTAGTGATTGGTGATGTAAGATAAGGAGGGATATTTTGGTTGATTTGATGAGGTGTAAAGTAAATTTGCTGAAATGTAAAATAAAATGTATGTAAAAAATGAGTGACAATTTTAAAAATAAAATGATGTTGAAAGTGTATTAATTTTATTGGATATTTCCATATTAAAAGTGTTCAAATAATTTTTTGGGACGTCCAATAAGAGAAATCTGCAAACATTAATCACGGATAAGGACGGAGTAATTTTTAGCGATTGATAATATCTAGTATTTAATAAAATTATTAAATCGTTAATAAAATAAACTTGTTAAATTTAATTATAATCCTTAAACTTTTAAGAGATTTTGATTTGAAGATAAATGTCATTAATTCAATTATTTATATACATGTGTAAATATGAACAAATTTTATAATTAAGTGTATGCACTTCAAGGGCTCTCCTTCTACTCTTTTGTACAGGAGGGGTTCCACAACCATACTAGTTTTTTTTAATTAATAGTATTCCCTCTAGTTTTTTTAATTAACAGTATTCCCTCTAGTTTTTTTTTGTTTTTTTAATGTTTTGTTTAAAGTTTATAATAAAATAATAAATATATTACGAGTGATACAATTAAATATATATATGAATGTGAGATAAATTATAATCAAATAATAAATGTGATACAAATTATATGATTGAGAAAAATAAAATAATATACTCCCTTCGTTCTAGGGAAAACTACCCAACTTTCCTTTTTCGTCTGTCAAGCTACCCATTCCTTTTTTGGTAACTATTCTTCCACACATTTCATTATATTTTTTTTTCTCTCAATCACATCACCTCTAATTAGGGGTGTGCAACGCAACCGAAATTGAAAAACCGAAATCGAACCGAATTTCATTATAATTAACCGAAACCGAACCATAGTAAGATAAAACCGAAAATAACCGAACCGAATAATTCGGTTTAGGGTTTAGGGTAAAAACCGAAATAAAAACCGAAAATACCTAACATTTTATATGAAATTTTAAATAAATGTCCAAATAATACAAATAAACATTTAACAAACATTTAGTGATTTAACAACCATTTAATATTAAACCTAATCTATCAATTCTCAACAAATTTTATTAAATCTAACATACTAACAGTAACTAAACAAATAAATGAAAAACTAAGTATTAAACCTAAATGAATTCGGTTTGGTTTTCGGTTAATCGAATTTTTCACTAATAAAACCGAAACCGAAATCTAAGAAAAATGCTAACCGAACCGAAACCGAAAAACCGAACCGAATTCATATTTCGGTTCGGTTTTTTAGTTTTTTTCGATTTTTGCTCAGCCCTACCTCTAATACATCTATTTATTATATTGATATTTCTTAACCTCCGTGTCCGGAGCTCATGGGGAGCTTTCTCCATGACGTAGGGAGTATAAATTATAAAATATAGAATAATTTTTTTATTGTAAAGTAGTTATGGTAGGATATTTCTTCACAAGTAAAATCCAACTTGACAAAGTGATGATAATACATGGGAAGTTCAGATCCTCTTGTATGTTAGATTTTGTCCAAACTGAAATGCAAAACTTATGTTAGTTGGTTTTATTTTATTTTGGGCCTGGGCCTCGCAAGCTGGTACCAAACAGCTAAGGGTCTGACTATATGCACCTCCATTTCGTTTTGATGCACTCCCCTTTTCAGTTTTATTAATAAAATAATAGGTAAAAAACCTAAAATACCCTTCATTAAATATACACCATACTAGATGCACCCCACCTCATTTCTTTCACCTTCCCCTAACACACAACTTCCGGTCGCCGGAGACACCATTTCCGGCGACCATCAACTCAAAAAAAAAACAGAAATGGTCGACCATATACTCCAAAAAATCACAATTTTTTTTCAACTTTCGACCAACCAGTGTCGACCATATACACTCCCGTCGACAACAATTTATCGACGAGAGTTTATATGATCGACACTGGTTTAACGAAAAAAAAATTAATTTCTTTTTTTAAAAATTTCGATCTTTGTTGGTTGACCGTATAAATTCTCGTCGATAACAATTTATCGACGAGAATGTATACGGTCGACCAACAAAGGTCGATCAAAAAGTTTTAATTTTTTTTTTTAAATCGACACTGTAATGTCGACCATACGCACTCTCGTCGACAACATTTTGTCAACGAAAGTGTACGTGGTCGACATTACAGTGTCGAAATTGAAAAAAAAAAGGAAAAAAAAGGGGTTCTGCATCTATGCAGAAAACCCTAAAAAAATCAAAATCGAGCTGGCCAAAAAAGAGAGAGGAAGCGGCGTGGGGTGGGGTGGGCCGATTTACATACCTGGGGCGGCGGCGAGGTCGGTCGAAGCAGCGTGGGGTGGGCCGAAGCCGTGAACGGCGGGGGTGAGGTGGGGTGGGTTACGGACGGGCCGCGACGGCCCAAGGCAGTGGCTGGGCCGCCGCGGCGAGGGCGGGACCAACGCGTCGACTAGATAGAGGGAGGGGGCGGCCGGACGGACGGGGTTGCGGGGAGGGGGGAATTTACAGAAATTTGGGGGAGAGGGAGGGGGGCGTCGGGCTCGCGGTGGCGTGGCGAAGGGGGCGGCAGCGGGCTCGCGGTGGCGTGGCGATGGGGGCGGCGTCGAGGGCGGTGACCGACGGTGGCGGCGGCCGCTGTGTGAGGTGGAGGAAATACCCAATTGGGGTTTCCAAAATAGGGAGGCGAGGGAAGGACGGGGATGCGACGACGGGGGCGGGGAGTGGGGGCCGCGGCGGCGAGGGTGCGCTTGTGGAAGGGGGCGGCCGCCGATGAACGAGGCGGCCCCGCGGCCGCAAAGCTTCTTTATTTTATTTTTTTTTCAGAAAACTGGAGTGGAGGGGAGGGGCCGGCGACGGAGGGTGGGGTAGGGCGCCGGCGACGGGGGTGGTGGTGAGGAGGGGGTGGATTGGGGTGGGCGTCGTCGCGACTGGTGGGTGGTGGTGAGGAGGGGATGGGTTGGAGGAAATGGGGAGGAAGAAGATGAGGGGTGAAGAAGATGAGGGGTTGGGGGGGTGTGTGTAGTAATAGGGTTTTTATGAAGGGAGGGTATTTATGACAATTTAGGGGGGGTGTATAAATCGGGGGAGTGATGGGGGAGTGCATCAAACTGAAATGGAGGTGCATATAGTCAGACCCAACAGCTAATTGGACCTTATTTCGTGCTTTTTTTTTTTTTTTTTTTTTTATGGAAGTTAAATACCCATCCCTTTTTTCCCCTTTCCATGACTCGAATCCAGAACCTAAGGTCCAGGTAGTGGACCTTATTTCGTGCTAATCCTGTGTTAATCTTGTCTAATGAAGGAGCCCTAGGCCCCTAGTAAATAAAATATTCCCTCTGTACATATGTAAGCTTTCTATTTTAACAAGTTTCTTGATAAATATTTTTTAAATTTATATATTTACACTTTCCTCTTATTTATCAACTTCTGTTATTAAATTGTTTTTTTTTTTCCCGGTAAATGAGACTTTATTAATCAAATCTAATGTTTTACCATTTGATTGCCATGGTACAACTAGCGTATCCAAGATTTGAAATTTTGGGTACTTAAGATATTAAGTAAAATATTATTTTTTCCGTTACGTGATGATTTGCATAGTTTGACTGTTCACTTTTTAAGAACTATGAATTTAGTGTTGTGCATAGTCAAATAAATTAGGTGCATTTTGAATAATTTAGTAAGGTGTGGAGTGAAATGTGAATAAAAAGTGGGTGTCAATTTTTTAAAAAATATGTTGTGAAGATTTGAGAATGTACAAGTAATTTTGGAACATCCCAACAAAAATTTTTGTACAATTTAATGCAATTTAAATAAATAAATAAAATATACAACATTCAAATTAAATTACAATTAATCTGCAGAATTCTCATGTTTTGAAAATGATCTATGATATCAAATGTTATCGAAAATTTATAAAAAATTGTTTGAAGAGACGGTAGTCGCAAGAAGAAGAAAAAAAATTGTTTGCAAGACTTTTTTCAAGATTTAATAATTGGGCCGTGTACAATTGGGTCTCTATTATAAATAACTAATGGGTGGGATTATTTACACCTCCATTTCTGTTTAGAACACTCCCCCTATGAGTTTAATAATAAAATAATGATGTAAAAAATCTAAAATACCCTTTAAGTCATATACACTACTAAACACACCCCTATTACTAAGTGCACCCTCCTCCACCTTTTAAACCCTAAACCTAAATTTTATCCGACCACCACCAAACACCAAACAACAAACAATTCAGAACTTAGAAAAATTTCAAATTTTATTTTTAAATTTCGACAAACCATTGTCGACCATATTCACTCTCGTCGACACTGGTTTATCGACGAGATTGTATAAGGTCGACATTTATTGATCGAAAAAAAAAAATTAAAAATTCGTCGATAACTTTAGGTCGACCAAAAATACACTCGTCGACACCCTGTTGTCAACGGGGTGTATTTTGGATCGACCTAGAGTGGTCGAAATTAAAAAAAAGAAGAAAAAAAAAAAAACCTGGGGGCGGCCATGGGCGGGGTCGGGGGCCATTGGGCGTGAACGACGGCCTTTGGGCGGAGGCGGCGGCCGATTGGTAGTGGCGCCGGCCACGTCGATCTCTGGTTTTTTTTTTTTTACAGATCGAGAGAGAGGGGAGAAGGGAGGGGGAGAGCGGCGGAAGGATGGACGCGGCACCAGGGAGGGGGCGACCGATGGACGGAGGAGGCCGCGCGGCCGCTAGAAAGATTTTTTTTTTTTTTTTTACAGTCGGCGATTGGGGGCGGAAGGGTGGGGCAAGGGCGACCGCGGTGGCGGGGGCGGGTGTCGCCGGCGAAGACGGTGGTAGCGAGGGTAGGCGTCGCCGGCACCGGCGAAGGTTGGTGGGTGGAGTGGTTTGGGGGAGGGGGAGAGAAAAGAAGATGAAAAAGATGGAGTAAAAACTAGGGTTTAGGAGGGGGTGTGAGTAGTAATTGAAAATTAATTTATGAGAGAAGGGCATTTATGACAATTAGGAGGGGTGTGCATCTATCTCAAGGCAATTTTAGAGGCATGCATCAATCGTGGGAGTGTTCTAAACCGAAATGGAGGTGTAAATAGTCAGATACTCCGTAATTAGTTATTGGGGTTGCAGAGTGTTAGTTGAAGAAATTTTCTGACATACTGTAATTTTATATTTTATTTTTCGCGTAACTTTAAAAAAAAAAATTGAATTTGGGGTACACCCCCACCACCCTGCCTCCGCCTCTGGGTTGAAGGAATACATAGCATTGAATCAAACTACTGTATATGGTAAGAACAGATGTAAAAAACAAAGAAACTGAATTTATATATATATTTTTTTTTTTACGGGCAAAGAAACTGAATGTTATTGGTTTCCTTCTGTTATTGTTTTTTAATATAAATTATGTTCTAATTAAAATTTTAAAATTCTACTTGATGCGACCTCATCAAATTCACAGGAGTGAATGAGAGAGAACACATTCAAAGAAATATTTAAAGTGATGAATACCTAAATGAGCTCCTTGAAAATCCTTGGATGATTGATAGAGATGGAAGGTGACGACGGCAGTTGGGACCTGCACGAAAACCGGGCCGGAGAGGTGTCCGACGACGGACCTCCGACGCTCAAGTCAGTGATGCTTGATGGAAAAGAAGAGTATTTTTGATATGAAAGTGAATAGTAGAGAAATGTGACTTAACCTTTTTGATGTGGCATTATGGTGCCACATCCTGAAAGGATTAGTTCCTGGACCATTCCAGAATGGGGGATGATCACATCCCCACAAGACAAGAAAAGGCTTTGCCCCTGATAAAGAATCACGACCTGATCAGATCTCCTAACGATCTGATCTGGTGACTGACACCTCCGTCTAGGACCAAGAAGATGAACGATCTCTTTTACTAAGAAGAAATATCGAATCCCATTGTGTCAGAATATCTCTGCAAATCCCTGCAAATGAAGGCGCATTACCTGAAAAATTAGTTATGCGTCAGAAAGGACAATGACGTGGCACTGTGGGCAATAAACCCTAGAAGTCAAATTACTCCCTTACCCCTCAAAAGCAAGGTATAAAAGCATTCCATTTTCTTTGGATAAAAGGTTAAGTCACTTTTCCATTACTATTCACTAAAATTACGAAATACTCTGTTTTCTTATCATCTTCTCCATCAAACCCAACTTACTTGAGCGTCGGAGGTCCGTCGCCGGACACCCCTCCGGCTCGGTTTGTGTGCAGGTCCTCGTATTCAGTAGAGGAGTGCAACACCATCAAACATTCAAGGATTTTCGAAGGATTTATTTAGGTAATTCTTATTTCAACCTCTCTTCGGTTGTGTTCTTTATCATTCACTTAGGTGAACTTGATAAGGTCACATCAAATGGCGCCGTCTGTGGGAAATCTCTGACTAAGGCGTGAGGTTTTCCGTTTATTCAAGCTTTTTCTGAAAATAGTTGAAGAGAAATCAATCTCTCAACCTGCTGTTAAAAATCCACAGTCAGGGGATCTGTTCATATGTGATTGTGAGGGTATTAAACTTGTTTCGTGATTTTATTTATTTAGCGATGGAGAATCAAGTGCAAAAGAACTTGAGCAAGGATTTTGCAGGCGTGGCCACTAACCCGGCCAACGTCAATGATCCAACTGTTATTGTTGAATCAGCCAATGAGGTTAGGGTGGAAAATGCTACTGTAGGCCAGAGAGGGGAAATACCGAATCCATCCCCCTCTTCTGGGCACGTGGTTACCCTGCCACTGGAAAGTTTGAGAGATCTGATCACCGCTGCGGTGGATGAGGCACTAGCTCGGAGAGGAGTGCCAGCCCAGGGTACCCCCATCACTCCCCCGACGATGAACATACGGGAACAACTCCCTCCCGGAGGTATTCCTCCTCCCCCAGTTCAGAGGGATCCGGCATTGGAAGAGCAGACGGAGGTGCTGGCTGCAGCCACTGACAGGGCTACGAGGAAGAGAAAGGAGAGGGTCGTGCTCCCCTTAAGTGGTGAGGAAGAAGACAGTTCAGGAGAGGAGTATGTCCAATCCTCAGCTCGGGAGAGCATTAACACGGAAATTGTGGCATTAAGAAAGGAGATGGAAGAGATGAAGGGCATGTATGGGAAAAATGCTATGAGTGGAAATAAGGCAGTGGGATCTCCATTCGTATCCGAGATCTTAATGGATCCGCTGCCTAAGAACTTTAAAACACTCTCTTATGAGTATGATGGTACTACCGACCCTCAAGAGCACCTCCTTCGCTTTCAGAACGGAGCCCTCCTCCATCAATATACGGATGGGGTCAAATGCCGAGTGTTCTTGACGACCTTGACCAAAGCGGCCCAGCAATGGTTCGCACAGCTATCTCCCAATTCCATAAGTTCCTTTACTGAGATGAGCTCCCTTTTCTTGCACCAGTTCGCAAGTGCTCGCAGACAGCTCAGGACGTCTTTGTCACTGATGAGCCTTAAGCAAAGAACTGGGGAAAGCTTAAGGGCCTTTCTTGGAAGATTCAATGAAGCTGCGTTGGAAGTGCCCAATGCAACAGGGGAAGTGAAAATTAATGCCCTTACTCAGGGTTTGATAGAAGGGGATCTATTTAAATCCTTGGCTAAGCGCCCTCCACTAACGTTTGACGAGCTCTTGGCCAGAGCGGAGAAGTATATTAATCTGGAAGAAATCCAGCACACTAAGAAAGGAGAAGTAAGAAGCTCTTACCCTAAGAAAGAAGGTAGCGGGGACAAGAGACGTAAGTATGAAGACAGAGATGCTAAGGTTGAGACCAGACATTTCCGAAACCATACGCCTCTGACCAAACAACCCTCGGAGTTACTGAAGGTGATGCAGGACCAGCCGGGATTTAAGTTCCCGTACTCAGCTCGGGGTGGTCCTAAAAACCCTAGATCTGATCGATATTGCAGGTACCACAATGAGTACGGTCACGATACAGACCAGTGTCGTCATCTCAGAGATGCGATTGAAAGAATGATACGAGAAGGGCAATTAGCTGAGTATGTGAGAGCTGAGAGAGATAAGAGTTATGGTCAGAGGGACGATAAAGGTAAAGGGAAGGAGCCGCAGGAGCCACCTAAAGGAGGAGGTGCACCCCCGAAGAGGGGTAACATCTCCATGATTGCGGGAGGACCTACTGATGGTGATTCAAACAGAGCGCGAAAGGCCTTTGTAAGGGAGGCAAGAACTTGGGGGTCTGAGGTGCATAGTGTATCAGACCTCAACACAATACCAAATATTCAGTTTGGCCCTGCCGATGAAGGATGTGCCTTCCAGCCACATAATGATGCACTGGTAATCACGACTGAGATAGGAGGATACGATGTGGCGAGGGTGTTCATTGATACAGGAAGTTCCTGCGACATCCTGTTCAAAGAATGCTTTGACAAGATGGACCTAAATGTGAAAGTCACGCCGGTTAAAACAGCTCTATATGGGTTCACCGGAGGAGCTATCCGACCCTGGGGGCAGGTTACTCTGCAACTGCGGATAGGAGAGCAGCCACGGCAGAGGGTAAGGATGGTGGAGTTCCTGATTGTGGATGCACCTTCTTCCTACAACGTGATCTTAGGACGACCATCATTGAATTCATTGCAAGCAGTGGTGTCCACCTATTACATGAAAATGAAGTTCCCAGTGGGAGATGAAGTAGGGGAAGTTCTTGGAGATCAGGTCAGCTCCCGGAGATGTTATGTAGATACCGTGAATCAGGCGGATAAGGTGTTTAAGAAAGATCAGGGGAGAGGAGATGATCCTGCGGGAAAAAAGATGAGGGAAGAAGAGATGATGGAAGAAGACCCTTACTTGCAGGTCAGACCTGGAGAAGAGACTATGGCAGTCGAATTGCTACCTCACAAGATAGGTTGTGCGACTAAAATTGGAACTCAGATGAGTCATGAGGTAGCTCACAAGTTAATTCAGTGTCTCAGAGCTAATTCTGATATCTTCGCATTTCATTCGGCTGATCTCACGGGGATAGATCCCTCTTTGGCCATGCACAGCCTAAATGTGAGTCCCCAAGTGAAGTCGGTGAAGCAAAAGTTGAGGAGGTTTGGTCCAGAAAAGGATAAGATTATCATTGAGGAAGTGGATAAACTGCTAGTGGCGAAACACATCGTGGAGATCCAGTTCCCGGAGTGGCTCTCCAATGCAGTAATGGTTTCTAAGGGGGCTGGAAAGTGGAGGATGTGCATAGATTTCAGAGATCTCAACAAAGCTTGCCCGAAAGATCATTATCCATTACCTCGGATAGATCAACTAGTGGATTCTACGTCAGGATGTGAGTTACTTTCCATGATGGACGCTTATCAGGGGTATCATCAGATCAAGATGGACCCCAGGGATGTAGCGAAAACCAGCTTTGTAGTATGTTGTGGAACATACGGATACGCAGATATGCCCTTTGGTCTGAAAAATGCAGGAGCTACGTACCAGAGAATGGTGGACTCGATCTTTCGAGATCAGATAGGAAAAAATGTGGAAGTATATGTAGACGATATGTTGGTGAAGAGTTTAAAGGAAAGAGATCACGTGAAAGATCTGGAAGAGACCTTTGAGGTGATTAGATCAAGTGGTATGAAGCTTAATCCCGCGAAATGCGCCTTCGGGGTTCAGTCGGGAAAATTCTTGGGATACATGGTCACTCCAAGAGGAATTGAGGTGAACAAAGAGAAAGTAAAAGCTGTTCTGGAAATGCAAGAGCCCAGGAACATAAGAGAGATACAGAGGCTAAATGGTCGTGTAGCAGCTCTCAGTCGTTTTATCTCCAGATCAGCGGAAAGGAGTTTACCTTTCTTCAAAATCTTGAGGAAAGGATCCAAATTCGAATGGAGCGAGGAATGTAGCAAAGCATTCCAAGAACTGAAAGATCATCTTTCGACATTACCCTTGCTCACCAAGCCCATCTCGGGAGAGATCTTATTCTTGTACTTCTCTGTCGGAGAACACTCCCTAAGCTCGGTTCTCCTAAGAGAAGAAGAGGGACATCAAAGGCCAATATACTACGTGAGTAAGATGCTCCAAGGTCCTGAAGAAAGATACTCAGAAATGGAGAAGTCAGCACTGGCAGTAATGGTGACAGCAAGGAGACTGAGACCGTATTTCTTAGCTCACAAGGTAGTGGTGAGAACGAATTTGCCTCTAAGGCAGACCATGGGGAGACCTGATCTGTCAGGACGCATGGTGAAATGGGCAGTAGAAATAAGCGAATACGACATAGAATTCGAGCCGAGAACTGCTATTAAAGCTCAAGCCCTGGCGGATTTCATCCAGGAAACAACGAGAAACACGGAATTGGAGGAGTGGATAGCCTATGTGGATGGATCCTCTACCATGATGGGAAGTGGAGCTGGAGTAATGATCATCACACCCACAGGAGAAGAACTGCAATTTGCCATCAAATTTGGTTTCAAAGCCTCAAATAATGAGTCAGAATATGAGGCCTTGGTCAGGGGAATGAGGATGCTAGCAGATCTGGGGGCTCAGAAAGTGAAGATTTTCTCAGATTCCCAGTTAGTGGCTCAACAAGTAGCTGGATCATACGAGAAAAATGATGAAAAGATGATCAAATATGTTAAAATGGTGGAAAGCATCAGATCAAAATTTGTGGAGTTCTCCTTGGAACAGATACCAAGGGCAAAAAATGTCAAGGCTGATTACTTAGCAAAACTAGCCAGTTCAGTGGAAGAAGGAGCTAGAGGTCAGATCACTCTATTAACAGCAGACAATAGGATGATAGATTTGGAGGTGTTCTCAGTGGAAGAAGGAGCAGAGAATGGAGATTGGAGAATCCCCATTATTTACTATTTAAAAACAGGACAGAGGCTGGATCGACCTGGAGTTCCTAAGAAGACAATATTTGCAAGGTATTGCATGATAGGAGATGATCTGTACAAGAGGTCATTCTCACAACCATATTTAAAGTGCATAACTAATGAAGAGGGGAATTACGTCATCCGAGAGATCCATGAAGGATGTGGAGGAAGCCATACAGGATTTAGAGACGTGGTTAGAAGAATTCTGAGAGCTGGGTATTATTGGCCTAAAATGCTCAGAGAAGCCAAGGAGCTGATACGGAAGTGTGATAAGTGCCAAAAGCATGGTCCACTTATCCATGTTCCAGGAGAAGAAATGGGGGTCATGTACTCCCCATGCCCTTTTGATAAATGGGGGATCGACATCGTAGGAAAATTCCCTGAAGCCTCAGGGAAGAGATGTTTTCTGATTGTCGCTGTAGATTATTTCAGCAAATGGGTAGAGGCTGAGGCAGTAACTACGATTGACGAGAACAACATTCAAAAGTTCTTGTGGAAGAATATCTGTTGCAGGTTTGGGATCCCTAGAATCCTTGTTTCAGACAATGGAACTCAGTTCAGTGGCAAGGCTATCAGGAGCTGGTGTGAAAAGATGAAGATCACACAGAGATTCACATCTGTAGCACATCCCCAGGCTAATGGTCAAGTGGAAGTAACTAACAGAACCATAGTTGAAGGGATTAAAGCTAGATTGGAAAAGAAGAAAGGAAGTTGGCCGGAAGAGCTGGATTCTGTTCTCTGGTCCTACAGAACCAGTCCCAAAACAGCTACTGGAGAGACACCTTTCAACCTGGTGTATGGAGCAGCCGCAGTAATCCCAGTGGAAATTGGATCTGAATCTCATCGAATCATGTCCTATGATGAAAATCAGAACTCAGCCTTAATGAAGGAGAATCTGGATCTGGTGGAAGAAGAAAGGGAGATCGCACGCCTCAGGGCCGAGATATACAAGAGCCAGATCAAAACTGGGTATAACAAACGAGTGAAAACGCGAAAGTTTGACCAAGGAGACATGGTCCTCCGAAGGGTTGATGCACTCAAACCAGTGAAGAAGTTAGAACCAAATTGGGAAGGGCCATTCATAGTAAAAGAAGTACTGAAGGGAGGAGCATACAAATTGATGAAAGAGGATGGAAAGGAAGTCGCACGTCCTTGGAACATAAGCAAGCTCAAGAAATATTACTGCTGAAGAAACAGGCAAGATCTGAAGCCTTTACTTTTGTCGTTCCTTTTATTTCATGAACTGTATGACATATCCAGGACATGAAGTATCTTTGTAATAGCTTGCACTTTGAAAATTTCAATGAAACAAGGAGCTGGTGACAGCAGTTCCTTTTTTATCTTATTATTACCTGATTATTTTGACGATCCAAGTTAAAGTAAGATTCGAATGAACTCCCCGAGGAGTATAAACAACTCATATAAGAGTATAAAATATGACTCTGAATGAGCAAGAGCTGCTCCTTACATTCGGAGTATAAATAACTCCCCGAGGAGTATAAACAACTCATATAAGAGTATAAAATATGACTCTGGATGAGCAAGAGCTGCTCCTTACATTCGGAGTATAAATAACTCCCCGAGGAGTATAAACAACTCATATAAGAGTATAAAATATGACTCTGAATGAGCAAGAGCTGCTCCTTACATTCGGAGTATAAATAACTCCCCGAGGAGTATAAACAACTCATATAAGAGTATAAAATATGACTCTGGATAAGCAAGAGCTGCTCCTTACATCTAAAGTGTAAATAACTCCCCAAGGAGTATAAACAGCTAACAGAAGAGACTAGAAGAGAGAAGAGATCTCAGGACCTGAGTCCGAGATCAGAAACATTTTATCTACTTAGAAAAATTTCAATTTTTTCTGAGGATGAGAAGAGATCTCAGGACCTGAGTCCGAGATCAGAAACATTTTATCTACTTAGAAAAATTTCAATTTTTTCTGAGGATGAGAAGAGATCTCAGGACCTGAGTCCGAGATCAGAAACATTTTATCTACTTAGAAAAATTTCAATTTTTTCTGAGGATGAGAAGAGATCTCAGGACCTGAGTCCGAGATCAGAAACATTTTATCTACTTAGAAAAATTTCAATTTTTTCTGAGGATGAGAAGAGATCTCAGGACCTGAGTCCGAGATCAGAAACATTTTATCTACTTAGAAAATTTTCAATTTTTTCTGAGGATGAGAAGAGATCTCAGGACCTGAGTCCGAGATCAGAAACATTTTATCTACTTAGAAAAATTTCAATTTTTTCTGAGGATGAGAAGAGATCTCAGGACCTGAGTCCGAGATCAGAAACATTTTATCTACTTAGAAAAATTTCAATTTTTTCTGAGGATGAGAAGAGATCTCAGGACCTGAGTCCGAGATCAGAAACATTTTATCTACTTAGAAAAATTTCAATTTTTTCTGAGGATGAGAAGAGATCTCAGGACCTGAGTCCGAGATCAGAAACATTTTATCTACTTAGAAAAATTTCAATTTTTTCTGAGGATGAGAAGAGATCTCAGGACCTGAGTCCGAGATCAGAAACATTTTATCTACTTAGAAAATTTTCAATTTTTTCTGAGGATGAGAAGAGATCTCAGGACCTGAGTTCGAGATCAGAAACATTTTACCTACTTAGAAAAATTTCAATTTTTTCCGAGGCAACTTCAAGCAATATAATGCATAAATATATTAAAAACAGAAGCAGCTTCGATAGATAAAGTGCACAATTAAAGGAAAAACCATGTCCAAGTACAGAAGAAGAAAAGGCAAAAGGTAAAGAGTACGTCAACAAAAATAACAAAGTTTGATGATAAGAAAAGAGCATGCAAGCTCTCAAATATAGAAAAACATTAAATCTGAGTATCAGAGGCAGGGACAGTCTCTTCTTCAAAGTTGAGGTGCTCTAGATCTGGAACGTTGGATCCTTCCAAAGGAGGAAGATTAGGCAGAGGATCAAAGGAAGGAGGGCCCTGATGAGAAGGAAAGACGTTGTAGAGCAGCGACGGAGCAGCAGGCATATCAGGACCTAACTCCTTCTCAAAAGCCAATTTCAAAGCCGCCTTTTGAATAACGGGCAGCCACCACTCCTGATCAGATCCTGCATTGAGATCTCCACGGAAAAAAGGAGAAGGAGTTAAACTCTTAAGAATTGGTGCAGTATCAATAGAAGGCTTAAAACCCTGCTCCTTTACTTGGGCTATGGCGCACTTAACCCCGTGGGTTATAAAGTGGCCAATGTGGGGATTCATATCTCTGACATAGTGGGGACTACACTGATATGCTTCGATTAGTCCCGAGTGAAGATCCTGGAGAAACTCCTGGCCGATGGAGGTCGTCAACAACCTCCTACGGCAATCCTCAATACCCCGTTTCTGACCCTGAGTAAAGGCTTCCTCCAGAGCCTTCTCATCACGAATCTCCAAAGCTTTTTCATACTGAGCCTTCAAAGCTGACACCTCCTCTTGATGTTGGGAAACTAGATCAGAACGAACCTTATCTGCTAGTTCCCAGCTTTCTTCAACCTTCCTCTGCAAATCAGCATTGTGAATGGTGAGTAGATTAAGATCGGCCACAGCCTTCTGAACCTCCTCGTCCTTCTTAGACAGCTCCAAGCGGAGAAGTTTCATATCCTTGTTAGTATGCTCTTTCTCGGTCTTGTCCAGCAGGACCCCTTGAACAGCCATAAGCTGAAAGAAAACTATTAAAACGACTAAGGAAGAAAAAAAGGAAAGAAAGCAACACCTGGGAAAAATAAATTACCTGGGTACACAACTCAGAAGAAGTCTCCCAAAGTTGGGAAGTAGAGTGTTCAAAGAACCGATGCTTATCATCAGTGGTAGGGATCAACTTAAGAAAGGCAGCACTTTCTTCACCTCTTAATTCAGAAACAGCCTTCGGGATCTCCAGAATGAAAAGGTCCTTGGCGGATCTTCGGGGAACAGCAGCATCTGAGCGGGTGCGATGGGACTTAGACTTTTTAGAAGAAATCTTATCACTATCTCCCAGAGCAGGACGTTTATGAACAGGAGGGGGCATGCTAGCAGTAGTGCTCCTGAGGATCCTATTAGTTGGAGGAACAGACGATTCTCCGGGAACAGATAACACTGGAGGTAAAGGAGCGGACAGGGGAGCAACATTGGTTAGCTCAGCTGCCGAAGCGGGAGCTGCCGAAGAAGTTTCTGTGGTGGCAACCTCTTCGTCCTCGACATCCACCAGATCTAGCTTGACAGAACTAAAAGCAAAGTCCATCTCTGAGAAATAAGTAAAAGAAAGATAGATCAGAATAAATGCAGAAAGAGTCAAAGAAGGATAAAAATAAGAAAAAGAAGATGACTTTACCGGCTCTGGGGGAAAGTTCCGCTCCAGAGCTATCAAGACCAAAATGGATTAACACTCCCCGATCTCGAACAAGATAGTTTATCTTGAAAAGACCATTCTTCTTATCAAGAACATGGTCCTCTAAACAGCCCATGATCTTTCGATCCCTTTGAGAAACGATAGTGTTAGGGATAATAGGATAAGAAGGGTTGGTCTCCAGCCACTCGTTACTAGGAAAGGGCCATCCCCCACTCTTTGGGGTGACCCAGAAGTATTTCTTTTTCCAACCCACCTCAAGACTGGGAGGTTTCTTTATAAAATTAGGAGGACCACCAACCCGAGAACTGAAGTAGAAAAAGCCCTCTTTCAGCTTAATCTCATGGCAAGATACAAACATCTCAGCACTAGGATTACCCCCATAGTGCCTCAAGAGAATATAAAATGAAAGACAGGTTCTTATGGATGAGGGATTAACTTGAGCTACCGAAATGTTGAAAAGACGGCATACATCCGCAAGGTAGGGACAAATAGGGAAGCGAACCCCACAATCTATATGCGCCCTGAAGAAAGGCAGGGAGGGAGGACAAAAGAAGTTGGGTCTTTCTTGTGGAAGAGCCATGTCAAAAACAAAATCCGAAGGACTATGGCACCTCCTTTTTATTTCCCTAAGTTCAGCAGGAGTAAGGGTGGACCCGAAAGCAACTAAATCCAGTAACTCATCGGAAGCGTCCTCCGGAATAGCTAATTTCCGGGGACGACGGGACATTAAAGAATGAGAAGATAGGGAAGATGAAGATGGAACCGACACTGACGGTGGAGGCCTCACCCGAGATCTAGGATATTGATCGGATAGTACATCCGTATGACCGGAAGAGTAAAGTTGGTCTGGGGTTAGGCTTCGAGAGCCATGTTGGCGAGATTCCGGGCAAGTATTTTCTCCCTCAGTCGAGAAAGAAGAGGAACCAGAGGCGGAAGGAGAGAGGCTAGCCATTCGAAAGGGGAAAAAAGAGAACAAAGAAAATAGAAATCAATACCTGGAGACCGGAAACGGCGGCACCGGAACGGAAATTTCGTCGGACAAAGGAAGCTTTCCCACCGGAATGTTAAGAAGAAATTTCTGTGAAAAATGGAAGTTTTCCCCAAAATTGGAAATAAAAAAGGAAAAGGAGGGGATAGATATCCCTTTTTACGATAAAGGGCGATGGGACAATCGCTTGAGTAGGGAGATGACGCGTGTAAGGCTAGGATGAAAGAAGGTGAAAGGTTAAAGTTTTGAAAAACGGTTCAGATTAAAGGTAAATATTCCCTAGAAAATGAGCGGGAAATCCGAGAATTTGAAAAATCTTATTCTTAACTATTTTGGCAAAGAACTGTCATAGTCAAGAATAGGGGGGAGTGGATGATGTGGCATTATGGTGCCACATCCTGAAAGGATTAGTTCCTGGACCATTCCAGAATGGGGGATGATCACATCCCCACAAGACAAGAAAAGGCTTTGCCCCTGATAAAGAATCACGACCTGATCAGATCTCCTAACGATCTGATCTGGTGACTGACACCTCCGTCTAGGACCAAGAAGATGAACGATCTCTTTTACTAAGAAGAAATATCGAATCCCATTGTGTCAGAATATCTCTGCAAATCCCTGCAAATGAAGGCGCATTACCTGAAAAATTAGTTATGCGTCAGAAAGGACAATGACGTGGCACTGTGGGCAATAAACCCTAGAAGTCAAATTACTCCCTTACCCCTCAAAAGCAAGGTATAAAAGCATTCCATTTTCTTTGGATAAAAGGTTAAGTCACTTTTCCATTACTATTCACTAAAATTACGAAATACTCTGTTTTCTTATCATCTTCTCCATCAAACCCAACTTACTTGAGCGTCGGAGGTCCGTCGCCGGACACCCCTCCGGCTCGGTTTGTGTGCAGGTCCTCATATTCAGTAGAGGAGTGCAACACCATCAAACATTCAAGGATTTTCGAAGGATTTATTTAGGTAATTCTTATTTCAACCTCTCTTCGGTTGTGTTCTTTATCATTCACTTAGGTGAACTTGATAAGGTCACATCACTTTTAAAAAAATGAAAGGGGGTACCTTTTATACTTTGTGATTGAAGGGTAAAGATGTAAATTCGGATCTAGGGTTTGTTACGAATGGTGCCACGTCATAGTACGATTCTGACACATAACTGATTATTCGGGTAGTGCGCACACATTTGCAGAGGTATTCAGAGATATTCTGACACCTCAAGATTTCTTACTCTTCTTGAAGGCCAAGACAATTCATTTCCTTGGTCCTGAGCAAGGAAGGTCGAGGGAAAGCCTTTCCCTCATATCTGTGCTCCCCTGGTCTGATCGCTCTTTAGGGTAAGGTTTTTAGTACCAGATCAGATCCCAAGTTATGTCCAGTTTCATGGGACCAGATCCCGACATGACCAGGTCCTAGGAGGAAGTGATTAGGTCTCGTCTTGCCCTCTAGCCAGTGGCTTCTTTCTCTTGGACCTACACCATTATGCCACATCACTACTCTATAAATATTTATAAATTTTATAAAAGTTAAATTTTACCATACTTAAATTCTATAACACAGAGTTAAATCATATTTTACTTAAATCTCAAAACATCATTAAATTTTTGAAATACACCCAATTTTAAAATCTGAAATTCAAAATTTCAAAATACACGTTAGCCTTAGAATAGTTGTTTGTATTGAGACAGTTTGGGCAAATTAAGCAAATGGTAAAAATTAACCATCAACTTTCCTTTCCTTTTTGGCGATTAGGCCTACCAACTAAATACACTACTTTATTAATTATCAACTTTTTTTTTTTTTTTTTTTTTTTTGAGGAGATTAATTATCAACTTAGATAGTCGTAAGTTCTTTACAAGGACTTATGGACCATGAACACAATAAAGGAAAATAATGTATCAATATGAATAAGAAAGGCGAATTAAAAGGGTATATACTGTACATTGTACAATCCTTTTTCAATGTAAGGATGTAAATTAGGCAACATCATTATCCAAATTAGCATGATCATCAGATTCATCAACAATAAATTCATCTCTAAAAAGAAGTTTTAAATAGGGCAGCACTCTAGGAAGAACATGTATATCTGCCAAGTTAACGCTCATCAAATCAAAAGCAATGCAAGTTTTTTTCGCCCCGTCTTTCTCCTCCTCCTCGAAAACTGGAATCTTGGGATACCGTTGACTGAAATGCGTAAGAATTATACGATACACCCCAGCTCTATTTCCTAGGTCCACAGCTTCCGTAGTCGTGCTGTGATTCCGTGCTTTCGCCTCGTGCTTCAATATATCTTCAAAAGTTGCCTGTAATATAAGCATAACCCAACACACTTTGTAAACAAGATGTAATATTGTAAATATTCTATTATTGATTAGTTTTTAACCACTTGCCTCGTGTATAAGAACAGTTGCTCCCTGAGAGGCCTTTTCAAGTTCTTCACAGGGCCTGGTATCGCCTGAGTAGACAATTTTCCAACCCGATATTGTTTTACCGTTTCTGTTGATCCTATCTGAGGCTTTCAATGCGACCCCAAACGCTTGAGGACAATGTAAGACTGGAAAACTCATCAACGATTCTAATCCAGAATCTTCCAGAACCTTCTTCAATGACTTGACAATCTGAGTAGGACTTGCTTCATCGAAGTTTTTGTTTGATTGCTTCAACGAAGTTTTTGTTTCTGTTGTATGGAAACAATTAAGAAACTGCATGTCTAGATCCTCAAGTCTCTGGTAGGCATCAAGGTACCTCTTAAGCTGTCCAGGGCCCATGACAATGATTGGTTCATGGGGCGAGCCTTTCAACAAATCACGTCTTAAAGCAAGGATTCTTGCTAGGCCCGTATGATGATCAGCGTGGATATGTGAAATCCAGATGCATCTTAAACCTTTTACAGCCTCGTCAGCACCTTGGACACCAAATCTGCAACCGGGATACACTATTGAAGCAAGAAAAACGAGGAAAAGACAAAATTAGAGTTCAATACTGTTTTACCTTCTTTTTAGCTGTCCCAGGGTTCCTTCACCACAATCTAAAAGTATGCTTCCTTTTGAAAACAAATTGATGAAAATTGAAGCCACGTTTCGGTACTTTGAAGGCTGGGAAGAACCAGTGCCAAGAAGAACAATCTCTGCATCTTCTCTGGTTATATCTTTAAGACTAGCTTCCTCATCTGTGGTGTCTAACCAGAGTTGGGTCACTTTTTTAGAAGCATCTTCAGCCTCAGGAATATCTGATAGTAGCTCTTTAATGATGTCTGAAGGAGATGATAAACTCGGAATACTAGATTTTTCGAGTCCAAGATTGGCATAGGGACGCAGTTGGAACTGTTCAACAAAGACACAAATAATGGAGGTTATACAAACACCGACACTAAGGGGATGTTTGTTTTGGGATTATGTAGGATGGGGGAAATCCTGGATGGGGAAATCTTGGATGTGGAAATTCTGATGAATAGTAATTGTGTGTGTTTGTTTTGGGATTTTGAGTAGGATGAGATTTAACTTTATGTCAAATCAAATTGTGTAAGAGTAGTTGGATGTGATGTAATAGTATGATTATGTCAAATCAAATTGTGTAAGAGTAGTTGGATGTGATGTAATAGTAGGATTTAATAGTAGGATGTATAGGGGTGGATGTAGTTGGATGGGGAAATCCGGACGTGAAATCCCGAAGTAGAACAAGGACGTGGGACGTTACGTCCCACGTCCGGACGGGTGAGTCCCAAAACAAACATGCAATCACAGCGATGATCTACTCATAGTCATATGCAACATATTTGCATAAGCAAAATTAAAAAAGAAAAAAGAACAAACATGTTACTTATAACAAGTGCATCACTAACTTCTCCAACTAATCTCAAAAATGCCTACAAGTGGTTTGCAATATAGTTTATATATAAAGCTGATATTAGCTAGTTTCTTGTAAATTTCTAATGAAGTAATCAATACAATCTTTTGAATTCTTCAATTTGATAGACCAAAGCAAATTAACATGTAAGATTCAATCTCAGGATATAGCATTAAGATCCCTATCATATTTTGTTCATTTAAAGATAATCCAAGACGCAATCAACATTTACATAAGCAAGTTTGACCAAAACAACATTAGGTTTGAAGATTGAATACATCTGCTGCTTGAAATTGAACCACAAAAGGAAAAACTCAAATGTGAATAGAAATGCTAGGACTTTTCGTACCTTAAGAAGATTCTCTGCTGGAATCCATTTATTAGTTTCTGACAAGAGATTCTGGCAGGAAAAAAACCATAATAATCAGTAAAAAGCAGAGAAGCATATCGATAACGATTACAAGCACTATTTTGATTCAATTCAAAGATTACTACATGTTGGCAAATACTTTTTTAATATTACCTTCTCTAATGATCTTATCTCAACTGCCGGCAAACTCAAGTTCTGCAGAGACCAAAAGCCAGGAGACGGAAAAAACTGAGGACACAGATAGTTAAGTCGTGCTGCGATTCTAGCACTAGCTTTTAAAAGCTTTTAAAATCGGCACCTCAACATTTTTCCTGGAAATATGAGGCCCATCAGTTTTAACTGTTCAAGCACAATAAAGCAACCAAAGTCCAAAAAGTTACTCACAAGCTGAATTTAAAAATAAATAAAAAAATAGAAAAAGAAACCAACATTTCATGTCCTGCCATTATATTCTGAGCTGCTCCAAATTTTGACATCCATTTTCTATAATCAGCTGTTTGAGTAATTTTTGCAGGGGTCAGATGAATTACACAATTCACATTCTTGGAACCTTCTGTATAATAAGGGACAAGACATTGTAGGTCCGATAACTCCCGGAAATGAGATGATGTTGGGCAGTCAACAAGCAGTACAATGGGCCCAGGAACAGAAGGACCTAGCACATCACTTGGGTGCACTTGAAATCACAAGGGGAAAGAGGGATAAATAGGAAGAATTATGGGTGTGATCACAGCACAAAAGCTATATTTAAAAGATTTGAGAATTAAGCAATATCTACCATGATATCTTGACGATCAGACTTAACAGAATTTCCAAGTTGAAGCTCACGAAACATTGGGCCAGGTCTCAATCCAAGAGCAGTAGCCTTTTGTGGACCAAATTTCCCCTTAACTTCAGGCAATTCACAGATATAAATAACAGAAAGATCACCAGGCTTAGAAACTTCTGCATGCCTTGGTCTTAGGAGTATTGCTGAAATTTTGACCACTTCATCATCAATAAGAACAAAAGGATCATCCAACCTCTGTCGGATGCTACACGGGGAATCATTAGAATCAGGTGTTGGCCCAAAGCTACGTGTATGAACCATAGCAGCATTAGGGACAAAAGATTTCATAGCATCAACAAGATACTTTAACTCCGAGGGACCCCACACATTGACCTTCAGCATTATGAAGAATTAATCATAATTCCATAAATTGTGGTTTATAAATATTATAATAGCAGAATACAAAGAAACGAAAAGTAGTACTTACAGACATTCCTTCATCCCCCATGCCTGCCAAAGTCAATAAGAGACCTACAGCGAATCAAGTATAAATATTAACTTTCTCCTACAAATTTTACCAGTTCTACCACAGTCATTCTATCATTGAAAAAAAAAAAATAGGAGTGAATTACATGTTTCTGTATCACAATTTCAAATTGAAAAGTAATTTAAAAGCATACCCGGAATTCCACCAGCAGTTTCTGAGCAGACACGAGACAGAAATATGTGATCAATCTGGAGATTTTAGAACAGTAAACAAATATAATAATCTGCATGAGCAACAAAAGAAGTTTATACATGGTTGTTGTTCACATCATACCTTTGACAACTTGATTTTATGCTCATTGCAGAAGCGTTGAAGACCCTGGAAAGAAGTATTATATACTGGTAAGTTTGTGTGCTGCTATACAACAAAAATATGCTATCCTAAAATATGTTATCCAAAAGAAAATCAGTTTCCATCCAGTTTTCCATGAGTCAGCAATAAATGATTCCCAATAGATTATGATTCAACAGGATGCAAGTGAAATGTATGTTAAAAGTACAATTAAAATCCTTAACCCTCTGAGCATCAAATAACACACTTGAACCAAATTTTTTTTCCAATTTTCATATTCCACAATTAAAATCCTAAACCCCTCCATAGATCAATAACTAACATGACAAAGAGATTAATTAAAACCAAGTGAGCTCACTTCTCCAGCATTAAATATAATTCTGGCGACGTGTCGTGTGTATCCATACCAGTCCCAATAATCTGCAACAGACAAGTTGATTTAAAATTAAGCATAAAGATAAAGAGCAAAAGAGTGAAGAAAATATTGCTACCATATACTGAAAATAATTGATTTCAAATTAAGCATGAAAGGGGAAGAGGGTAGAACAGTATGAACAAAGCAATCAGAGAAACATAATATTAAATGAAAAGAAAGATAAAAAAAATCCGTGACCTGAACATAGGAAGTAGTATTAGCAGGATTGAGCTTTCGAACTTTAAGCTGCAAATTCTTTTCTTTTTGGGACTCTGATCCCTACCTTCAGCCCTCTTTCTGTTAAACCCGGTTCCAACTTTTGCAGTTTCTTCCATTGCCAAGGAACCACCTTTATAGCTATTCTTCTTATCCTTTTTGTTTATGAAAAAGAGCGCGAATTTTTGTTATCATTAGTACCGTTATGTTGCTTGGAATGGGGATTTGTGTTTCTTCAAGACTAAAATTGGAAAGAATTTGAAAAGGGAAGGTTTTTGGAGAAGAAAGGATACTAGGGAGTACCATTTATGAATAAGGGTGATACTTAGGTGCAACAATGAATTGAATTTAGAATGATACTTAAGTTGAGCATACAATTGATTCAATTTTAATTTAATTTTGACCAAATTATACCCATTTAACATTTAATGGAGGGTAAGGAAACACTTCAAAAAAAAAACAGATGGTAAGGGAAAAAATCACGGGTCATTGGAATTTTTATTTGGACCGTGCTTGGCAATAGCCAATAGGTGAGTTGGGCCTTCCTTTCTTCTCTTTTTTTTTTTTACCTTTTTTATTTTTTAAGACATTAATAACTAATAAGGTTAAGGCTGTAAAGTTCAATTCTCACATTACCTTTATAGTAGCGTGGGTTATATACTCGCTAAATCTCCTCCCCTTTTATTTATTAATTAAATATACATATAAAATACATGATTTAAAAAAATACAGCATTCTCTTACCAAAACAGTTTAAAAAAAAAAAAATCAACATTTCCAACAAATCAGTGTCCACAAACAGTCGTGTATATTTTTTACAATGATTTGTTGGAAAAAAAATGAAATTTTTTTTTGCAAATTTTCGAAAATAGTTAATCTAAATTTGCACATTTGGTCGACAAGAAGTGATCGAAACTAGTTGGTCGAAAATAAAAAAAACAAAGTACCTGCTTCGTTTCTGCTTCTGGTTGGAAGTATTAATGAGGAAAATGGAAGGATTTGGGAGCGGCTCGACAGGGGCGGCGCCTTGCGTGGGGGGTGGAAACGGAGGGCGCGGCCGGCGTGGGCTGGGCGGTCGGCAAAGGCGGCGGGCGTGGGAACGGCCTGGGCTGCCTGCGGGGAAGACAGAGGGGTGGCGATCTAGCGGGGCTGGGGTGGGGGCGGGGGAGGGGGACGGCGGCGGTGGGGTGGGCAAGGCCGGTGAATGAAGGAGATGGGAAGGAATTAAAAAATTAGGGTTTTGGGTATATGTATTAAAATTAATTTTTAAATAAGAAAGGGTGTAATATATAATTGAGGAGTACATTTATCTAAGATCTATGGAAGGAGTTTAACAAAGCTGGAGAGATATATTGGAGTACAATTTTTATCCTTATTTTTTGTCTTTATTTTATTTTCCTCCCCTTTTTTTTTCAGTTTTCTGTCCATTTTTTCTTTCTTAACCTTTTCTACGGAGTAATTTTTTCCAGACTTTTTCTTTTCTTCTTTTTTTAGTTATTTTCTCTACTTTTTTTTTTTTTCACCGGGTTTTGGCAACCACCTGATTTTGGATGTTGTCTGAAGACTCATTCATGAAATCGTTCGAGAGACCTGAGAACATGTTACTCACCGGGACTAAATTAAAGGAAGTGCTCACTAAAGCGAGCACAATAGCCGGGTTAGGATTCTCCACCCAAGAAGTGTGATCCATTGGGGTGCATGAGTCGTAGTTGGATGAGGGCCCGATGGGGCAGGACGCAACCCGATCCTGGTGGGACCCAACTTTTGTTGCACTGGGCAGTCTATACCAACATGTCAGTAATACCTTAAGGACCCGTTTGATAGGCATTATAAGGGGAATATTAACCCTGTATAACAATTATTATGCTGTTTGATAGCTCATATAGGCTATATCAACACCCCTGAATAGTCAAAAAAGCGGCGTATTAAAAAGTGCTTTTTTGGGCCCTTATACAGGCTTTTCACTATTCCCTTTTGAAGAAATAATACTACCCCCCAAGTATTATTTTATACAGGTTTGGCCCGTATAAGCTAGATTACGATTTTGCCCCTCTAACACACAATGTTGCCCTAAAATTGAATTTTGCATCGCGATCTCATATTTTCACTCAGCCTCCTTCTCTCTTTTTTTTTCTTTTTTTTGGCGATTCCTTCGTCTCCGACGACTCTCCGCCATCGCCGACCTTCACTCTCAAATTTCGTATTCTTCTTCGTGCCAGTTCGACTGCTCGGTTGCGCCCGACGTTGAATAATCCATCCACTGAGAATGGTCGACTTTTTTTCGATGTTTTTTTTTCTTTTTATGGTTTACTCTTTCGTACGACGCCTATTGACCATCTTTTTGTGCGATTGTAGGTGTGTCTGATGGGTTCCCTGCCGTGAAAGGTTGAAGGTTCGATTTATTCGTTCACTACAATTTTTTAGGGTTTAGGTTTTTAGGGATTAACATATTAATCTGTTGCTCGTAGGTATTTTCGTTTGCGTTAGGTTTGAACAAAAGAGGCGTCATAAAGCATCGGTGAGCATTCGTAAATAACTTATTGTTTTTTGTTTATGTTACGGTTTCAATCGATTTACATATAGATTTTGTTTTTTGTTAATTGTTGTGACAGTTTTTAATTTTTTCGGTATAGATTGTTCTGGTCATTGACAGTGTTAATGTGTTTCAATGTCCCCCATTTTCCTCCTCCCCTTCACTAGTTGCAGACAATTACTCGTCATTCATAGAGTTTACATTTATATAGTTTACGTGTTTCAATTGATTTTCATTCCCCTTTCAATGGTTGTATACAAACTGGTCATTGATAGAGTTTATGGGTTTCAATTGATTTTCGTTTCCCAATCTGTTTGTTTGTTTTTGGTATAGGGCATACAATGCTGACCCCTTCGATGAGAAAAAAACTGTTGTTGTATTTTTTGGTTGAAGAAATGCACCAGCGATTGATTCTTATATGTATAATCGTTCTCTTAATAACTAGACGCAACCGAAATGTTAGAAGGCGCACTCTTTCTTGGGAAATGATTTCAAAAATCCCTAGGCAAGTAGTACACATGAATAGACTGTTCCACATTCGGGATTCTGATTGTGTTGCAAATCTAAGGATTGATCGGAATGCATTTGCACGTTTATGTTTTTTGCTTGGTGAATTAGGAGGATTGAAAAAACGAAAGTATATTGGTGTTGAAGAGCAAGTTTCCGTGTTCTTAAGTGTTTTGGCTCACCACAAAAAGAATAGGGTAGTGGCATTCGACTTTGAACGGTCTGGTCAATCAATATCCGCAGTTGTCCGTTTAGTCCTGAGAGCTGTTTTGAAATTGCACCACCTTTTCCTAGTTACGCCTGTTCCCGTACCCGATGATTCCACTGACGCGAGATGGAAATGGTTCAAGGTAAATTTGTGTACTGTTGTGCATCTCCAAATGTTGTTTTTAATCTATTCTCTCTTGTTTTGTAGGGTTGTCTTGGTGCCCTCGATGGTACATTCATTGATCTTCAAGTACCAAGCCTAGATAGAGCACGTTATAGAACACGCAAGGGTCGTGTCTCTACTAATGTGCTTGGGGTGTGCGACACGCAAATGAGATTCGTTTACGTCCTTCCGGGCTGGGAAGGGTCGGCTGCTGATTCTAGAATACTTCGCGATGCCGTAACTAGATCTCATGGCCTCAAGGTCCCTAAGGGTAATTAATGTGTACATACCTCATTTAACTAACTTCTCGTTGCTTACGTAACTATGCATCTCACATCAGCTGCCCTGTTCGTAGGGAAGTACTATTTGTGCGACAACGGCTATCCCAACAGCGAAGGATTTCTCGTTCCTTACCGTGGTTGTCGGTATCATCTTAGTGAGTGGGGTCCCAATAGTGGCAGGCCATCTAATCTCCAAGAACATTACAACATAAGACACACTAGGGCTCGTAATGTTATAGAAATGGCTTTTGGTGTCTTAAAAAAAAGGTTTGGCATACTTAGAAGTACGTCGTTCTACCCTGCGAAGGTTCAAGTGAGACTTATCATGGCCTGTTTCCTCCTCCACAATTATTGCCGCTCTCAGATGCCTGAAAACACTCTTATTCCCACGCAAATAATCACACAAGAGTAGAAATTTAAACAACAATCATTGGTTGGTTTAGTTGAAAACACTCTTATTCCCACGCAAATAATCACACAAGAGTAGAAATTTAAACAACAATCATTGGTTGGTTTAGTTGAAAACACTCTTATTCCCACGCAAATAATCACACAAGAGTAGAAATTTAAACAACAATCATTGGTTGGTTCAGTTGGAAATACATAGTCTAACATGTGTTTTGGATCCACCAAGAATACGTCAAATGCAAGTGATAATGCTCAAACTGATGGTGTTTGTAATTGACCATTGTCTCAAACAATCGACAAACATATAGTACACATGTGTATGGGACACCAACACAAGTAAATCAATCCACAACAAAACAATTGTGAATTGATGACTTCAACCACAAATATCAATGACTCAACTCCAACTTCAACCAACAAAACATATGATGAGTCCTTTATACCAAGACAAGACCCATTCATGATGTGTTTATACCAAGTCAAGAGCATCCATTTAACTAAAATCATTGATGAGCAGTTGCACATACAACCAAAATGCATTCACATTAAACCATCCTAAATAATCAAATGTCTACACCGATCAACCGTAGAGTCCAAAAGGTACTCAACAAGAGTCATTAACACGATCCAAAAGAAACGAGAGTAGTGAATAGGTTATCCAACAACAACAGTATGAATAGTTAATAGAGTTAAATAGAGTATCATCTCAGTCAACGGACCAGCTTCAAAATACTTAATAAGACGTCAACAACCTGCCTTCTGCCTTCACATATTAAAATCTCCGGAAAGTAACCGGTGCACAAACCGAGCACGAGCTTCATCTGGAAATCCTATTAACATCTCAAGAAGGCCACTATTTTGAACAAGAAGCCTTGCTGTGTCAATCCTTTCATCAATCGTCAATGTTGGAATTTCGCCAAGCATGTTGTATATGTGACACCGTTGCGCACCCAGACTTGACTCGTATTTAAACACATCACAAATGACATCTAGCCGCTTGTCAGAATAGGTGGCCATCTGTCCAAGGACGTCTATCAAGGGATCTTCAGAATTGATCACAGAAGAGCTATGCTTCCTCGAATTAGTGGGACGACGACCATTCGTGGGTGTCGGAACCTGAGTTTCTGAGTCTTTGTCCATCGAACCATGCATCTGATCCGAGTTGCCATTAGCCTCAAAGTTCGAATTCCCACCTTGTGCTGCCTGGGATTCGAAGTGCACATCGTCGTTATGTTCAGGAATGTCATCAACAAGAGAAGTAAATGCTTCATACACATCCTCGGCTCCCTCACCAGTCGCCCGGTCATTCCCAAAGACCTCAATCTAGTCATCATACATTGGCCAAGGCTTAAAGCGCATAGTCGCGGCGCTTGGATCCTTCTAAATAAACATACAGTTAACGAGTTAGACGGAAAATACAATGAACAAAATTGTATTTTACAGAACACACCAATTTTTTTTTTTATTTTGGATACCTTAACAATCTTCTCCCACATGTCATTGTTGCAATCAATAAGGTGTGTCGTGGTTTTAAAACCAATGCCGGAGTTATCAGTCAGCATTGTCTTGATAGAACCGTAATACATTTTCCACATGACAATCTTCGAGTTTATGTGAGGATTGGCACGAATGTCAGTGCCAGGGAGCGCCTCCATCAATATTTCCTCCAGCTTTGTTTGGTACCCAGGTCTAAACCCGTTCTCAGACTTCCATCCTTCCAACACTAATTCTTTCAGCTTATCTAGCAACAATGACTCTTCGAGGTCAGTCCAGTTGCGTCGAGTCCTCTTCAATGAATCAGTCGTAGACTTCCTTGCTCTGGCTTTGTACCTTCGTTTACCCTGTACGGGCGCCGTTTCAAAACTAGATCCCCCGCCCTCCATCTACAGTCGTATTAAACATCAAGCAATCAAAAACCAAAACAACACTAGCATATGTAAACCCATATCATCGACAATCATAAACTCCAACAAACCCATATAATCATAAACCCATATGTAATCGGGTGTGAAAGACAAATAATAAGACCTAAACCCCTGTGAGCATACAATCGGAAATGAAAGATAGTTATTAAGCCCTAATCCATAAAATGATAGTCCAACGAAGTGAAATAAACTAAAACATTGCAAAAAATTGAAAATTTCTCGAAAAAACGAAGAGAAAGTACCAAATTACCTGGAATGAAATGCGTAACTCGACAAGGGAGAAAAAAGAAGATGGCACCTGAACAGGGAAAAGGGATTAGCAGCGGAAAAAAAACGACGACGGTCGGAAACGGAAATAGTCTGAAGGAGGGAGGGTGAGCACCGAGGGTTTATGTGTGGAATTTTTTTTTCCCGCTGAAGAACCAAGTGAGAAGTGTGAGAGAGAAGCTTCCCAAAAAATGATTTATTTGGCTATGTAATGTTGAGAGAGAAATAATATTACGTATAACGAGGGTGAAGTTGTCTTTTCATCATTTTTCACAATTTATATGGTGGGGTATGCATTCTATCAAACAAAAAATAATTTTATACACTGGTTAATACACTCTATCACACAAGAATTAACATAATTCATGGTTTTTAGTACCACTTTTTGTATTTTCTATCAAACAGGAATTTGATTTAATACATCACTTATACACCTCTTCCTATATTAAATTATATTGAGGACCCCTTATACACACCTTTTTCGCATAATTTTATTGTGTATCAAACGCATCCTAATAGTAGCATAAGGCTGTTGGGATTGATAATCATACTATTTTTATATTGATATCAGTGGTAAAAAAGGGTAAAATTAATTAATAGTGGTAAAAGGAAAATGAAATAAAATAGAAGATAATAGTCAAAGCTAGAGCTAGAGCAATTGAGGGCAGATCGTGATTGTTTTTGAGATCTAGAGGCAAGTGAAGTGTCCTTATATTCCAAGTGCTTTAACTTTCATGCACTCAACTCCAAGGACTATTTGAAATAGATTTTTAAAAAAAATTGGCAAAAACTTGCTTAAGATCGTCTCGTTTTAATCCATATTTCAAAATTTTGGATAGAATAACCCATATTTTTTTCTAGATTTTGATTTGTAAAAAAAGTGATAATGTAAATAAAATGTGATAATATTTTTAACAAAAGTGACTATCACTTTTTACTTAAACACTATCATTTTTTTACTCAAACATTATCACTTTTTATATATAAAAGTCATCTTACAGATCTCATTTTGTGAAACAATCTCACCAAAGACTAGTCCAACTTTTTATTGGTGTGCAAAACTAAAATTCAACCAATTGACACCAAGTCTATCTCACAATCATAGTATACGTCAATAGTTTGATTTAATAAACCACAAAGTTTAGTACAATTTTTAAACACAAAAATTCACATACTCGAACACGAGAAAATTGTGTAACTAACTCTTCTTTTATATCGTAGTCATTTAAATTTCTTGTCTTTACGACTTTTAATTATTTTTCACGTTTTCCATATTTACCCCATCAATATACATAACTAACATAAGGTGTCTCTTATTATTTTCATTAAAGAAAGAGAATATTGGAGAAAAGATAATTGACCAGAGTAGATGAATCCACATTTGATGATTTCACACTTGGACCAACAAAGCTCATCTGAGAGATGAAAAAAAGAAAAGAAAAGGCAGCAACAAATCATAGAAAATTGGATAATCAATAAAATTACACATTTATCCACAGCTAAACCCAAATATAAATCAATTTAACCTACCTAATTTTAATAACCCAATTAAGTCTGGTGAATTTGAATCATTCACAACATCCTAATATATTATCTTCACCATGTATGAATCAATTCTTACTCGCCAGAAGAAATTGCCATTCTTCCAATATCTAAGTCCTCTTGGAATTATTCTGCAAAAATGATAAACACAATTAACTCACATCTGCTTTTGGCACATCTAAGATGCAAACAAAGGCAGTATCTTTCTTACCAATACCCCCCTCAATAGGGACTAATTGTAAAATAAGTTGAACTTTATTAGAATATTTGGAAATGAAAGAATTTTTGTCTCATCTAAAAGTTCGAACTTATAGGGAGGTGGGAAATTAATTCTTGTATATTAATTCCTAATACTCCCCCTCGCTCATGGGCCGAATTATCACCTCTTACTTACCCTTTGGAGAGGAGACCAATCGAGTGGACATTTAAATGGGTGGAGTTGCTTTCAGCAGGAATCAAACCCAAGATGTGTGGGCGTGAGCCTATAGGCAATGATACCATGAAAAAATTTCGTCTCATCTAAAAGTCCGAACTTGTAGAGAGGTGGAGAATTAATTCTTGCATACTAATTCCTAATTGGAAAATAGGCTAAATCTCACGGATAACCTTTAAAAGAAGCCACCAAGTATAATACAACAAAACAGCATGTGCACGTAGTACCTATCCAACTAGCTAAAGCAAGCAAAAACAAAACTCAGCAGTTACCTACATTTTATTCAACTTTTATCAACCTATTCATAGATACTAAGAATTTTTTTTAATTGTGAATTAATGAGATTACCTTTGGTTCCAAAAGTTTTTGGCTGTCACTAAAGTACTGATTTGGATGATTAACTCCCTGATCGCAAGATGTACCATGAACAGCCTCAAATGTCAAGGTGCACGCCAACTGCATAATCAAACTTCAAAGTTGTAACTAGTACTAAAGATGATGGGGCGGGGGGCAACAAACAATGGACTTCTTCGTAAATAATAACCTGATAATGTCTATTCTGCACTTTCTCCATCACATCCTCAAGTGCACGGCTGCTTACGCCCATTTTATTAAGTGCTGCTTTCAAATTATCTTTACTGCTCAAGCAATAAAGATCCAAAACAAGAATTTAGAATGAAACTGCTACGATTCTAATGAAATAATGCATCATAAATTTGAACAAAACTTTATTGACCATCAGATTATCACAACTCAGTGAACGAAAACACAAACCATAAGTTATAACATAACAAGCTAATTTTGTTCTTAGAATTTATGCATGACAAATAAAGACTGTGGCACGGGATCCATCTCTTACTCTCTTTCTTATCAGGAAGGGAAAATAAATAAATAGAGGCTTAGGTGATCACACAAACTTAAACCACTAGAAAAAATAAAATATTTCCTACAATATTTTTGTGTTCTTTTCAACGAGATGAAAAAATCGCAGATGATGCAGAACTGGAAGTAGTTTGCAAAGACTTGTTTGTTTAACTACATGCAGATGGTACGACGTGCATTTCAAAGTCGAAATGAAGTGTGATCATGTCAAGAAGTTTGACCTGAAATGGCGATAAGGGCAGCCATGGTGATCCCCTACACCTGGTGTTGATGATATTATCTTTGAACATGAAAATGGTGTGTAATCCTGCACCATAGATGAATACAGTTGAAATGAAAGTTACAACTGTGCTGGAAAACAGAGAAACAACAAGTAGGTATTAACATTGTTTTTGAGTCGTGGGACTCATCAAGAAAGAGTTTATTTAAAATATACATATATATACAAACAAATAAAACACCGCTGGTACAAAATTTCTTAGAAAAAGAAAATATAATTTCCATTTGATCAGAGAGATGAAATATTGACTGTTGAAAGAAAGTATCAAGAATGGATCTCATAGAGAAAAATAAATACTAAACTAGAAGAGATGAATTACCGTCCGCTTCCCTTCTTTACCATAGTTGTGGCGTATGCTGTATGCATATTCCTTATCGAATCTTTCAGCACCAACCTACATAAGCAGAATTCACAGATGTTTTATATATACTGAAAGCATGACAAACAGAATACAGGTAGTTCTGATAATTCTTCATCAAGAGATTTCCTCTATATACTAATGTAAAAATTAATTTAGGGGGAAAAAACGAAGCATGAAGCAAATCTATGTTTCCTGCTGATAATAGCATTTACATGAATTTGTTTGTAAGGGATGCTTCCTCCCAGAAACGTCAATAAAAACAAATCAGCAGATTTAATCAGTTAGCATATACCCACATATGGGATTTAAAGGATTCCAGGAGTTTGAGTCAAATTCGAGTATAAGCGCATGAAAAATAGAAGAGGTGTGTCCAAATTCAACGACATTATTACATTTTGAAAAATAATAAAGCTGAGTATGTTTGAAAAGCTGTCACATTCAACATCTGATAGTGAAGTAGGAGAAATAGAAGGTAAATGTGATCACCTTTCTGGAGAATTCTGCTTTCCAGAATGCAAGGGCATCATCCAGCTTGAGTCCAACACCCTAACATACAAGGTGCACAAAATATCAGTACCACAAATATCCAAGTGACTTCTCATCTTCTCACATTCAAAACTAAGATGAGAAAAGTTGGTATTGTCAGTGTACAAGAAAGCTTCAATGTTTACTAAGATGAGAAAAGATGATATTGGCATTGATTTATAACATTTGACATTTGAGCAAGTTAACACAAGAAGCAAGAGAGCAGCATCAATTAACTAGCATGATTTTGAAAGTATGTATAAGTAAACTTGGATCCTACATTTTACTAAAGTTTCATTATTTTACTAATCTTCCTTGATGCCAAAAAAATTACAACTATACAGTCTTTATCGACACATCTTTTAGCGCATGGCATTTTATACAGACACTTGTCAACTTTCTTAGTTCGAAAGAAGAGAAATTCAGAAGTAACAAACCTTGAGAAAGAGACCCAATTGCATCCGCCCTCCATGCTTCAAGTGATGATCCTCCCTAAGCTGCACATAGAAGTGTAGGAGATGGGAAATTTTGTAAATTTCCAACAAGAGTAGCAAAACCTAATACACAGACCAAATTATTACCTTATCAAACAAATGACGCATGCAGAGAGGGAATGAACTTTTGGCAATTTGATCAATGTCCTTCAGTGATATATCTGCATATTCTCTGGGCTGTAGCGGAACTTTACAAGTCAATCAAACATTTTGAAATCAAGAACATGCAAATGGATTTTTAGATCGTCATTTCAAATTACCTGGCTATAGTCAGGACCTAGATAACTTGTGGACAGTGCTTCAACAATCTAATTAAAGCAAAGAAAGTCAGATTCTACAAAAAAATGAATATGTGTTGATGAAGAATCACCCTGGATACCTACAGGAGTCAGCCGGTCCTTCTCTTGCTCTCTGATCATAGATGTCCATTTTCTGACAGCAAATAATGCAAGGTATGATATGTTTAGATATTCGATTTCATGCTCTTGGACATTGCAAGCTAAAAGTAAAAATAGGATCCTGATTAAGGATACAAATATAACATAAACTGACACACCTAATGTGTTAAAACAATTTCCTCCAAAATTCTTTACTACAACTATGCTGAAATTTTAGCAATAGGGAAAGTTTGGTCGTGGAGTTTGGATGAACTAAAACTAAGGATATCTGGGATATTCCAAAACACCCACATAGGGTAATTCTTTTACTGAAAATCCCTGATTTGGCCGTTACGCAACAAACAATGTCAAATTAACATTGACAAAGTATTAAATGAACAATAAGACTCTTGACCAATTAACCAAGACACTGCTCAGCGCCTCAGCCATCAATTTGCTCACAAGTATAAAAGCTTAGCACATCAAAATATGTAGTAACAATAACAGTATAAAATAAAGAAATAATGGAAGCATCTAAGACCAGGGATTGAGAAGGACCTGTTTGTTAATACAAGTGCTTTTGAAAGTTGGCTGCGATATTGTGTCGTGAGGAGGGAAAGCACCTGTAAAAACAAATAGAATTCAATCACAAAAATGATGAAAGAGAAGTTCAAATCTGCATAAAAAGTTGTCCAGCAGCATATTTACCTGATTCGTAGCAACATATGCATACCCCTTCAGGATAAATACTCGGCGACTTGCTACAAGATCAGGGACTTGTTCAAATGGCACCTTCACATAATATCAAAGAAAAATAAGGTCCAACTTCACCAGAGCAGGTGTAATGATGCAAGTTACAGATCAAAAGCTAGGATTTAGTAGTTCCTTATAGAATTACTTAACAGAATGCTGCTAAGTAGATCTAAAATGTAATGTGATAGTTGGAGTGTAAATGTGTTTTTCGTATTCTATCGCCCCACCATACTTAATTGGGAATGGAATTTTACTTCCACTCCTGCTAGCAGCATAGTGCAACTTGTTTCTGCATGCTTGTGTGCTAAACATACAAGGATGGAAAGAAAGGAAATGCAGCTACTAATTTACCTTGTAATATGTGGTATACGCTGCAATGATAAATAGATAAAGAAAAATCAGCACAGCAGAAAAAATAAACAAGGAATCTAAATATAATTATGTTTCTCAGCAGAAATAACATACCAGTGGGTAAAGATTGAGTAGAGTAGATACGAAATACTTGATTCAATTTTTCATACAGACTCTGAAATCAAATGGATGTATCCATGAGGACGTTTGCACATGTTTGAACTATAAGAAAATGCAACACAGGTGTTGCATGTATATTAGTCTTTTCAGAAAGATGGTATAACAAATTTTATTACCTCATATTCTGCACTGCTTACAGCTTTGTAAGGCAAGTTAAACTCAGCCATTAAAGCCCTCTGGAGAGAAAGCCCATATACAGAAGGTCAGTCACCAAATCAAATAATTTCAAGAAAAATAGCACCTGCAGAATGAATGAATAAGTAGTAAAGTCATACCTGGGCATCAACAGTTTCATTTTGAAAACGATAGTGAAACAGCTTAGTCTCCATGGAAAGGAACCATTTCCGTAATTCCTCCCTGCCACGTTAGAGAGAAATTACAAGCAAAAAATTAAAATGATTGAGTCACGCATTCTGGGAAAGCCAAGAAATCAGAGAGGATATTGGAAAGAAAGACAAGTAACAATGGAGCTTACTCTCTACAGTAGACAAGGCGCAAAACAAAATGGGAAATGATGTCCTTGTTCAGGACTTCAGATGCTTCATGGTGGCTCATGTTAACCTTCCATAATTCCTTTACCTGTATCACAAACCGTCAAGTCAAACCACGGAGCAGAACTATGAAAACATTCAACACTTGTTATCTGAAAAATATAGAAAAGACAGCTACAAAAACAACCCTAACATTACCAAATTTTCCATTTCATTAGGTTTCTTCCCACGGGATAGTCCATCTGAAATTCCTTTTAGGACTGCACCAAACAATCAGAACAATTAACATCATCTATCTCCTCCAATCAAGATTCGCTGATTATGGGAAACGGTAGCGTCAATGCATAACAAAGAAAACCACTACAGGCACAACAAATTAGAACAAAGTGATAGGCATCGCTAATCTCAAACCAAACATCCAAAACTACCCATAATACTTTCTTAACATTAAGCTCAAATTTTGTTTTCCAGAATTTTCAAAATTTTAAAATAACACAGGGATTAATTTGCATTTTTTCCAGAAAATTTAGAAATTTCTCCCCGGTTCCTGGAGAATGTCAAATCCTCAAAAGAATACTCAGGGACCAAGCGCGTACCATCAAACTCAACGAAAAAAAAAGGGAGGCCAGAACCGGAGGTCTCAAAGACCCAGGAGGCGCAATTCAAATCCTACAGATCCAAATACAAAAAAAGAATGTAGAGGGGAAAAAGACATAGAGGAACTTACCTCGGAGGCGATTAATAGAATAGAGCTCAAAATCTTCGAGCCTGACTTCAAGTTCCGGCGCTGAGCGGTAGAGCGGGATAGTTGAAACGGCATCGTCTGCGTGGGGAAGCAGTGATTTCCAGCGAGATCCGACGACTTCCATCGAAAATGAAGGGAACAACAGTTGCTGAAAAGAAGTGAGATGAGGATGGGAGATTTTGGGATGAATGGCGGGGAAAATGTTCCCTCCACAATGATTTTGGGTTGGGAGCGGTTATACACACACCAACTTATTGAGTACACCCACCTGAGATATTTTTCAAATGTCTTATATCTTAATAATTATATGGACCTTCTATATGTAGTCAGGGTGTCGTAACGTGTCGTAATGACTACCGTAGTCAGTTAATATAAGCCATTAAAAATCTAATCTAAAGGTTTAGATTTAATGACCTGTTACCTTTTGTAAATTTTACGATATGTATTGTCGTAATGTGTCGTAAATTTGTATTTTCTATTAAATTAAATTAATTAAAATATATTATTGTAAATTTACATTTTTATCCTTATACAATAAAATAATTTATTACAACAATTATCTACACCCGCTAATTTTATGAGTTCACCCCAAATCATTTTTTACCATAGTTATCTACACCCATTCATTTTATGAGTTCACCCAAATCATTTTTTACCATAGTTATCTGCACCCATTCATTTTATGAGTTCACCCCAAATCATTTCTTTTTTACAACGGTTATCTACACTCGCTCATTTTATGAGTTCACCCTCAAATTATATTTTTACCAAAATTATCTACACCAGCTCATTTTATAAGTTCACCGCAAATTATTTTTATACCACAATTATCTGCACCCGCTCATTTTATGAGTTCACCCCAAAATTTTTTTTTTTAAATAATTACATTTAAAAGACTATATTATTTTTTTATTAATTAACACAAAATATAATAAAATCAACCCTAATTTATACATTTACAATCTACAACCGAGTCATTGCCGAGTTACCGTCGATTCACCACCAAATCACTCATATTTTTAGAAAAAAAATCGTAAAAACATAATTAAAAAAAACTATCGAGATTAGGCACAAATTTTAATTTTTTTTTCTTTTTAATTTTTCTTCCCATTTTCAATTTTTATTCCAAACTTTTTATTTCTTCGTTTTTTTTTGTTTCCTAATTTTTTTTCATTAGTATATTTTTTAGTTTTAATACAAAATAATTTTATATGTATGATTTTATTATAATCCCTCCGTCCCAGTGAAAGCTCCTCATGAGCTTCAGACACAGAGGTTAAAAAATATGATATAATAAGTGGATGTATGAGAGGTGATGTGATTGAGAGAGAGAAGTATATAATGAAATGTGAGAGGGAATAGTTTGGCAAAAAAGGAATGAGTAACTTTCATTGGGACAAACGAATAAGGAAAGTTGGGTCTTTTTCAATAGGAAGGAGGGAGTAGTCGGTAATACAACAAGTAATAACCAGTAATACCATAAACAGTAATCAGTAATACCATTAACAATAATTAGTAATACCACGAACATTAATCAGTAATACCATTAATATTAATCAGTAAAATTTTATACAATAATAAATAATTTCACACATCTAATTATATTCAATAATACAAAAAATAATTATCAGTAATACCATGAACAGTAAGTATTAATACCATGAACATTGAATAGTAATATCTCATACAATAACAAATAATTCCACAAATCTAATTATATTCAATAATACGAAAAACAATTATCAGTAATACCATAAACAATAATATGTAATACCTTAAAAATAATAATAACCAGTAATAAATAATTTCACATAATCAGTAATACCACAATTAATAATCAATAATCATTAATATTAATTCAACAGTGTATTAATAGTAATACCGCAATCAATAACTAGTAATACCAGTATCAATAATACCATAAAAAAAGTGGAGAGAGTGCAGATCGGGGTGTACTAAAGAAAATAGAGGGTGCACATTACCAAGCCCAATTGAAGGAAACCCTAGCCCAATGGGAGGGCACCCTAGGTCAGTAGTCGTCGCTTGGGATTTCATCAGTAAGGTCACCGGCTCCGAGTGTCGTCCGGTCAGAGATCCATCAGCAACATACTCACAGTCCTCCGTCGGGCCGTCGTCAGCCCGGAGGAAGAGGCTGCGCAGGAGCAGGATAAAGAAGACGGATGAAGCAATGTAGCTTCGATTTGGACAGAGATGAACGACGAGAGAGAGGCAGCGTCGATCCGAGTGTTTCAGGCGAGCGCCGTTGATGTAGGAGAAGCTCCTGGATCGCGAACGCAAGGGAGATTGATCGAAGCAGTCGCGTCGGTGGTCGAAAAGAGGAGAGGATTTCGGCCACCATGGATCATGGCCGAGATGGAAGATTATGTCAATTGTGGGGGTGAACTCATAAAATGAGCGAGTGCAGATAATTGTGGTAAAAAATAATTTGGGGGTGAACTCATAGAATGAGCGGGTGTAAATAACTGTTGTAAAAAAGAAATGATTTGGGGGTGAACTCATTAAATGAGCGGGTGCAGATAATTGTTGTAAAAATATGTTTAGGAGGTGAATTCATTAAATTAGCGGGTGCAAATAATTGTAGTAAAAATATGATTAGGGGTGCACTCATTAAATTAGTGGGTGCATGTAAAATATAAATAAAATTTAAAAAGAAGGGTAATATAGTAAATAACAAAATATAATTTAAATAATGCTAAAAATAACTGAAACCTGTATGACAGGTAGCAGGTCGTTTTTACGGTTACGACGCCACATGGCGCGATTCGACAAAGTGACTGCGTAGTCACTTTGTAAAATGTGACTACCGTAAGAATTGCCCATCTTATATACCCTTGTGTGAATATTTTTTTAAAAGAAAAAGATGAGTACACCCACTATTTCTTTTTTACATTTTTTCACATAATCATACCCACCTTCAACATCAAAACAATCATCAGCATAACACCACTAAATGACCACATCATTTCTCAAAACAAAATATTCTGACATAATTTTAATAACTAATGTTCGAAAAAAATTAATGAACATAGAATCTGATGAATGGAATTAGTAAAAAAAATTCGAACAAATGTAAAAAATTGGAAAAACATTAATTACATCGGTAAAAACTAAAAACCCTAATACAAAAAATTCAAATTTTTTACAAATTTCAAAATCCTAATTTTAAAATTAGATCTGTAAAATACTCCCTCCGTCCGCCTATAAGTTTCCCATTTTACCATTTTGGTCCGCCTATAAGCTTCTCATACCCTTTTTCTTTTTGGTAAGTATTTTTTCTTACAATCACTTTATATCTTATTTTTTCTCTCTATCTCTCTCCTTCTTCCAATCACATCACTTCACATCACTTGTACTATATGTATTATTTAATCAATTTTCTTAAACTCTTTGTAAAAAAGTAACAAGAAGCTTATAGACGGGCGGAGGGAATACTTACCTTCAAACGTCGCGGCGGTGGCGGCTGGAAGGGAGGAGGGGTGCGAACGGAGCTATTGGAATTTTTATTTGGACCTTTCTTTTCTTTATTTTTTTTAATTCTGTTTTTTACCTTTTTTTAAAAAAAAAACATTGAGCCTTCTCTTCCTAAATAAGGTTAAGGCTGTAAAGTTCAATTCTCACATTACCTTTATAGTAGCGTGGGTTATATACTCGCTAAATCTCCTCCCCTTTTATTTATTAATTAAATATACATATAAAATACATGATTTAAAAAAATACAGCATTCTCTTACCAAAACAGTTTAAAAAAAAAAAAATCAACATTTCCAACAAATCAGTGTCCACAAACAGTCATGTATATTTTTTACAATGATTTGTTGGAAAAAAAATGAAATTTTTTTTTGCAAATTTTCGAAAATAGTTAATCTAAATTTGCACATTTGGTCGACAAGAAGTGATCGAAACTAGTTGGTCGAAAATAAAAAAAACAAAGTACCTGCTTCGTTTCTGCTTCTGGTTGGAAGTATTAATGAGGAAAATGGAAGGATTTGGGAGCGGCTCGACAGGGGCGGCGCCTTGCGTGGGGGGTGGAAACGGAGGGCGCGGCCGGCGTGGGCTGGGCGGTCGGCAAAGGCGGCGGGCGTGGGAACGGCCTGGGCTGCCTGCGGGGAAGACAGAGGGGTGGCGATCTAGCGGGGCTGGGGTGGGGGCGGGGGAGGGGGACGGCGGCGGTGGGGTGGGCAAGGCCGGTGAATGAAGGAGATGGGAAGGAATTAAAAAATTAGGGTTTTGGGTATATGTATTAAAATTAATTTTTAAATAAGAAAGGGTGTAATATATAATTGAGGAGTACATTTATCTAAGATCTATGGAAGGAGTTTAACAAAGCTGGAGAGATATATTGGAGTACAATTTTTATCCTTATTTTTTGTCTTTATTTTATTTTCCTCCCCTTTTTTTTTCAGTTTTCTGTCCATTTTTTCTTTCTTGCCCTTTTTCTATTTTTTTCCAGACCTTTTCTTTTCTTCTTTTTTTAGTTATTTTCCCTACTTTTTTTTCTTTCCATTTTTTTTTCATGTGCATTACTTAATTTAAAAAAAAAAGGTCAAAGGTCATATGTAAAATTTAAACTTAAAAGATCAAATAAGGTAAACAATTTAGTTATATACTGTACCAAGTTATCTATGTAAATAAATATGATTTGATCGACTGTGAGTGTAAACAACAATGATAGATAACTAATTAATCTATTGATTGCTTGTTAGCTGATCGGTTTGACAACTATTTACTCACTTGTTAGTGCGTAATAGTGTAGGCCTTAAATGTTTAGACTCGTGGGCTGAATGAAAACTTTTTCAAATAATGACTTTGGATAAATCAAAGAGCTTGTCAGTTGACTTGATATCTGCTGATTGTGAAAATTTATACTTGTGAATTTTGACTCTTTTAAAACTTATGCTTATAAAATATATGTTATGTAACAGATGATAAACAATATAAGGCAATAAAGAACACAATATTTATATTGGTTTGGACTCTTGTCCTACGTCCACTCTCACAGCCTTAGTTGTGATATTAATTCCTTAAAATGAGTCTTTGCTGCTTTATAATTTCAAGAAAAGACTTTGAGCTCGATACACCACCCGAGTGCTATTGGCTTTACTTGTTATTGTGAGAACATGTACTCTTACAAATTTGGTTGGTTAAACAACGAACTAACTTCTAGGGTATAGAGAGTTGGTTTTGGGTTTAAGATAGACCAACTAGTGTGATGCACAAGGAGGTTCAATCAACATTTTTTTAAGCTTAAAATAGTATATGGAATATAGGCTTAGATTCTGGAAACTTAAAGTTAAGTATAAAACAGGATCGAACACTGACTCTAATAGAAATCTTAAAGGATTCAGTAAGTTGATGATGAACTTTGCTCGTCTGATGTGGGAGTTCTTGCGTATAGTTTTCGTAAGTTGTTACTTAAACAACATCTTGTATTTATAGAAGATTGGAGCTCGAACTAGCCGTTGCCACCAAATCTTTCAGGAAAGGGCTCGAGATCTTCATGGAAAGGATGTTTCATGAGATTTTGGTACGACATTACCTTTAAAGGGAATGTGCATTAAATGCAGTTGTACGATCTTTGAAACCCTAATCCAAGTCAACTAATTAGCTGTGTTGGCATCTTCTTATTGGTCCATGTTAGTTGAGTTGGTTAGCCTCTCAGTCTTATCTTCAGTTCAGTCTGTCAGATGGGGTCTGACATTCTTTTTTTCTGTTTAAGGTTGTTGTCTTCTCTTTAATGTATTTTGTTATCTATTCCAACAAATGAACAGTTCTTCTTAAATGTTTCAGGCTTGACAAGATCTGGCCAAGTCAATATCAGCTAGCATCTTCTACTCGACTGATCTCATGTAGCTAATATCAGTTGAATAAGGTATGCAAGGGCCTTTTCATCTGGTTTTACTAATGGACTTCAAACGTGTTCTAATCTTTAGTTTTCTACTCTTTACGTCTTGAGCATACGCGTGTTTAACCAAATGTTGTACCAGCTAATATACATATCGCTAATACCACATGACTAAGACTTAAACAAATGAACTACTAAGTTTTATAAGAACATGTTAGGTAACCTATTACTATATTACATGATCTTGTTTTTGCCATCAAAACTAAGTGTCTATTACAAAAAAAAAAAAAAAAAAAGTTTGAGAAGAGTCTGCGCCTTCAAGCATCAAATTCTCAAAAACACAATACACAAATATGTGGCAATATATAACTGTTTGTAATGAAAAATTAGGGCTACCCACTTCATCTCAAGAAAAAAACTCTGTAATTGGGAAATCAGAGCTTTCAAACTCTTTAAATGAAAAATTACCATGAGAAATTTATCTACAAATGAGAATGTCATTGTGTCCTCCCTAGGTTCGCGAGGCCACTGCCCAAGTTTGTGTCTCTACTGCCCTATGTCGCCGCCTTCACTAACTGCAATGTGAAATGTGAAATGTGGAGAGATAAAAGGTTAGAAGTGGTGACTGAGACTCCTCGAACTCCCCTGTAGAAAAATCGAAGAGATAAGAGTGAGAAGGAAATAGGCGATTGAAACTTTAAAGTAGAGAAGAACACAGGTTGATGGAAAAAACGGGTTGGTGGGTAAAATCATAAAATTGGAAAATTAATAAATTAAAATCTGAAATTGAGGAGTGTATTTATACACCCGTGTGTATATAAGAATTTTTCTTTAATCTGACGCTGAAAATATGTGATTATATGTTGATGTGCCAAAAATTGCACGGTCGGATTATATATCCTCGGGATCAGATATCCAAATTCCCGATTGCTTAGACCTGATTTGGGTACACTGCTTCCGCTGGAATGATCCTCCAAGGACCTGCAAAAGACACACCGGAGGGGGCTCCGGTGCGGACGCTCCGACGCTCAAGTTAGTATAAGAATCTTCGTATATCACAAGGACTTCAAAGTCCTTGATTTATCAAATCAAGCTCTCAAAGGATCTCGCAATGTATAATAATAAGAAATATATTCAGTCTTGTAAGAGTAAAAAGTCTAACCTCGAAATGTATCTTGCTTTACCTATTTATAGAGCCTTTCTCTTGGGAAGAAGTTAGAGCCTCCCCTTATCTCGGAGCTGCCTCTAAGACTCGGCCCTGCCGAGTGGACCGAGTCTTCCCTTCTCTCCACCTCCGGAAAGACCGGGGCCACTCTCCCTAGTGGACTCTTTCCACTACAATGAAGGAGAGAAGAATCTGTCTTTGGTCAATCTTAGTCCGATTCTTGCGGAGTTCTCCTATATTATCGATCTACCAATTCATATCAAGACTAAGTCTTCCTGATGTTTCTCTCCGGGTGGAGCTCCCTCCAGAGGGACTTCCAGGAGAGATTCTTTATCCAGAGAGTATTCCATAATCCAATACTTCCACTTTTATCCTATCCTCCATACACGTGTCGACTTCTTATCGGATGACATTTTTAGGCCGCATCATCTGTGTTTGTATATCACCCATGGGCTCTTTAAGTTATTACTAGTGTTTGTTTGGAGACTACATGAGCATGAAATTGAATGTACTCGAGATTCATGATGCAATTACAATTTGAGACCATTACTTATAAAGACTCACACTTGGAATGCATGGTTTTCATGCTCTGTGATGACTACTCATTCGATGTTAGAAATCTGTGATTATTTGTGATTTTCATACTTGTATGTGTCGTCACTAATGGGCTATTTGAATTGTTACTATTGATGGTTTGGAGGATACATGAACATAATTAAGAGTGGAAAGTGATATCTACTTATAAATTGATTCAACTTCAAACAATCAATTGTACATGTTGATGTTTCAACCTGTAAGGACTGTAAAGCCTAAACCATCTCAAATCATTAATGTTAGAAACATGAGTACTAGGTGGTTGAAAAACATTCCTTATGTTGAAACCATCAACACTTGCAGCATCTCAAAACTCGGAATCATTGTCATGTAAATGGGGTCTAGCATTATCTTGATGTTTTATGATATTCTTGCTGGCACCATGATGTGGCCAAAATGTGTCGTCCTATGAGATAATGACACATAGAATATATGGGTAATATTATTATATGTTATTCGTCCATTTATTCTTTCAATTACACTTAAATTATGTATTTAAGACCCATACTATGATAAGTTGGGCCTACGTTATTTGATGCACCGATTGTGGGCCATATTATATGGGTTGAGACCTTACATGGGCATCGAGGCCTAAGAAATAACAAAAGGCCCAAGCCCATGATTGTACAGGTTTATGGAGAACCGGACGAAGCCCAATGACGAAAGACCAATGAAATTAGGGTCCATGAAGTACCCTTGTGATGTAGCGCAATCTTTACAAATAGGATGAACAAATGCAAGAACACACGAATCTGTATGAACAGCTTAATAGAATACCCTCAATCCTTGATACAACCCACAATTAACCCTGTGAATATATTCTTTAATCAACAACATTGAGCTAAGGTAAGGCTATGCAGGGAATATATATAGGACTCCCCTACACCCTTGGTTAGGTTTGTTATACAACTACAACTAACTAAACCGCTGCTAACAAACCAAACTAATACCAAACAGAAAATGCTTAGAAGTAGAAAATGACTAAAATTGAAATAAGGCGCAAATCAATTAATAGCTTGGCAGCTTGCTCGCCATCATTCTCTCTGGGTAGGGCGCGATTCGCCCTCGAATCGGACTCAGCTTGCTCGCCATCATTCTCTCCGGGTAGGGCGCGATTCGCCCTCGAATCACAACGCGCTTGATCCCCAACCAGCGGCACACGACGTTTGACGTTAAACACCATCGACCAACGCCGTAAATCAGCTAGAAGACGTAGCCGATTGGTAATCGAATTAAAATGCAATAAAACATACCCAACGAAATGCACCCAAATGAAACCTTGTAAGATGAACTGAATGCGAAAGACACCAAGACGAGCGACTTATCAATGATGACGGTACTTTGTTGCAGCCAAGAAAGTGCGTATGGAGCAGAATGAGGCTCAACCGGTAGGAACAGTTTCTGAACCGCTGACTCCGTGCCACCGGTTTCACAAGACACATACTCAATGATAAATCGACATATCTTACCCGCGATGGTGCATGATGAACGGAAGAGGGATGTCCGCCGAACGGAAGAATCCTCGTTCTTGGGGGCCAAACACGTACACCGAGCAAGCAAGGCTGGGCCATCGTCTCCATAGAGCTGCACCTCGCCCTCCAAGTCATCGGGCTCTTCATCAAATCTTGGGGGGCCTTCGTACACTACCTCCTCCGAGCATAGGGAGCGTTTGGGGCAAATAGCGGATCCGTGACCCGGGACACTGCAAGAAAAGAATGCACCTGGCTGGCGCGCGATGGCTGTCGGTGCAGGGGCGGCCATAGGCATAGAGAACCCAGCTGGCGGGGTCGGTTGCCGCTGCGGCTAGGGCTGAGCAAAAACAAAAAAAACCGAAAAACCGAACCAAACCGAAATATGAATTTGGTTCAGTTTTTCGGTTCGGTTAGTATTTTTTGTAAATTTCGGTATTCGGTTCGGTTTCAGTTTTATCACATTAAATTTCGGTTAACCGAAAACCGAACCGAAATGGGCCCATATAAATACTAAACCCTAATTCCCCTAAGCCCTAAATCTAATTCCCCCTTCCCCCATTTCCTCTCCGCGTCCGCGCCGCACTCCCACACCGTTCGGCGTTCACACTTCACTTCACACGTTCCCCTTTGATTTTCCGCCGGCCACCACGAATCGCCTGGCGGTCGGCGCAGCCCACCCTACAACCGGCAGCCACCGTTCGCACACGGCACAGCCGCACAACGACACACTAATCGACGGCGTAGCCAGCAGCACACCCTACAACCGGCAGCCACCGTCTCGACCACTAATCGACGGCGTAGCCAGCCTCCAGGCCCTCCACGCACACCGGCGACCACCACCAGTCAAATGACAAACTTAAATATGGACACGGGTCACACGGTAAGATTTTAATCGAATTGGACTGTCAAACCGACGCAAATGCTGTAAATTGATTTTGATTTTGTCAAAGCGACTCAAATTGATTTTGTCAAAGCGACTCGAACCGAATCAAATTGATTTTGATTTTGATAATGATTGATGTATGCCTGTATGTAAATTGAATGTGTAGATTTGGTATGTAGAATTTGCTGTATTCGAATATGTAGATTTTTAGTTTAGTACCGAAACCATACCGAATATTTCGGTTCAGTTATTTTCGGTTTTACCCTTCTTTGGTTCGGTTTCGGTTAATTATAATGAAATTCGGTTCGGTTGCGTTGCTCACCCCTAGCTGCGGCCAAACGAATTTCATGGCTGCGATAAAGTCTGACTGTTGTGTAACCAATAGATCTTGGCGAGTGCGCATGTCGGCAAAATCTGTCGCAAGCTGGTCTAATTGTTGCTTCATCTGTGTAACGTCAAGCTCGACCTGAACGGTGTCCTGTTTCTTCGGAGGCATCATCCATGATTTTCCCGACTCTAGATACCAACTGATGTAGCGCAACCTTTACAAATAGGATGAACAAATGCAAGAACACACAAATCTGTATGAACAGCTTAATAGAATACCCTCAATCCTTGATACAACCCACAATTAACCCTGTGAATATATTCTTTAATCAACAACCTTGAGCTAAGGCTATGCAGGGAATATATATAGGACTCCCCTACACCATTGGTTAGGTTTGTTATACAACTACAACTAACTAAACCGCCGCTAACAAACCAAACTAATACCAAACAGAAAATGCTTAGAAGTAGAAAATGACTAAAATTGAAATAAGGCGCAAATCAATTAATAGCTTTCTCGCCATCATTCTCTCCGGGTAGGGCGCGATTCACCCTCGAATCGGACTCAGCTTGCTCGCCATCACCTTGACTTGTCCCTAAATTACTGGAGCTGATCGATTAGTGTAAAATATCGTGGATAATTCTTTAAGGAAGAGGACTATTTGACTTAGTCAGAGTTGAGTAGAGTTCGTCAACTCCCTAGAAACTCGAGATAAGTGGTTTAATGGAGAGTGTGAGGTTTATCTCAAATCTCCAAGACCAGACGGGTTCGACTCGTCTGGTAAGGATCAGGTAGATTCTAGTCTACTACTGTACTCGTCTGTTGGGCAGATCAGTCGAGGTACTTAGTCGATAGAAGTCTTCTGAAGGACTCAGCTGTTGGGCGTATCAGCTGGTGGAGTCAGACAAGTTAACTCAGACCAGATCAGATGATGTGGAGGAGTCCAATCAGATGAGATGGGGTTGCGTAGAATCAGACGAGTTGGGAAGACCAGACAGGTTGGACCAGATCAGTCGAGTTCTGTTAGCAGGGTTAATTTTTGGCTAAGTGTTGACTCGTCTTGTTTGCAAGAACAAGTGAAGGGCAAGGAGGTCATTTCGGTTTGGGTCACGCTGAAGGTGTGAGTTTGTTACATGGTTGTAACCGAATCCACGTGGCAATCTTCACGTTTTCGCACACGTTGCAATCACCATTGGCAACCTATAAATACCACATTGTTTGTAATTGTAATCTTTGACGCGTACGAGCATTCGTTTTGAGAGTTGAGAGTTCACGAGTGAAGTGAGGATAAATTCCCTTTCCGAGTGATGAGTGTGTAAACATCTCTTGAACTAATCAAATTGAAGTCTTGTGTCCAGTGGATGTAGATCACATTGATCGAACCACTTAAATCGTTCTTGTGCTCTGTTTTTCTGTTTTCGTTTATATTTGTGAATTGCCATGCTTTCGTTGGATTGAATATTGGCCGATTATTTTGCTTGTGATTGGAGACGTCTAATCAAAGTTGAATTATCATTGACAATCGTAACAGAGAGATATGAGGAGATGGTTATTCCTTTCCCCAAGATACCTCTATAAATACTGCACATACCTATTCCATATGTTTTTTTTACGTGAATTGAGTGAAGATCACACACTACACTTGTGTATATACTTACTTTTGAGCATCATTATGCATCGTGGAGAACGGTCTCACCTCCGGTCGACTGTTCTCCGGCCACATTTTTCCTTGAGATCACCGATTTCTGACTTGAGCGTCAGAGTCCCCGCGTCGAAGATCTCTCCGACATATTTTGTAAATTTTCTTGAGCAACGTGAACTATGTGGCAGCTCTGTGACGAATCATATAATCATCGATTGACCAGGGTTATTTTGGTAATTTGTTGTGCGTTCAAACCTGACACATCACACCACTTAGCCTTTATAGCTGGTATTACCTAATATAATGTCACCAATAAAACATTAGAATAAAAACAATACCATACTATGAACCACTACTTGAGTTATCAAATATTTGATTTTCTTTGGGCTGGAACTTTATGTGTAAAAGGAAAAATACCGATTTTCCCATCAAACACACACTCTACCGTTTCAGAATATATCTCTCATTTGTTCTTGTAAGGTCGAACAATTCCTCATCAATATGAACAATCTATATTGAATTTGACAACATTGTGATCAACCTTTAGGGGGTGTTTGTTTTGAGATTATGTAGGACGAGGGAAATCCTGGATGGAGAAATTATGATATGATGTAACTTTATGTCAAATCAATTGTGTAAGAGTGGGTGATGTTGTATTATAATAATAGTATAATATATACTATGTATTATTAGGGGTGGATGAAGTTGGATGGTGAAATCTCGAATTAGAACAGGACAGGGGACGTTACGTCCCCCATCCGGACGTGTGAGTCCCAAAACAAACACCCCCTTAAAGCTTCAAGGAACTAACTTGATCGTGATGTACTTATTTTTTTTTTTCTATTAAAGATGATTTAATTCAATTTGAAAGAGCTCCGATTAGTCAATCTTTGTACCACCTTTCAAATGTAATCTTGTTCATTTTCGTTTCCATTGCAATGCTTCAAATGTGCATTTTTTTTTTCTTTTACATGCTTGCTAGCTTTGCATGATCAAATTGAATGCACTTCAATGTATTTTTTTTTTCGTCTAATAGAATTGTTTTACTTTCTACCATTTATGTTGTGTTTTATTCCAAATGCTACTTATTGTCTTCTTTGTGTAGCCAAACTTAGATACAACTTCATTGATTGATTCATGTGTTAGGTTGCCATTTGAAGATTTTTGAAAAAATCTAAGCAATTTTATTTTTCACTTTCACTTGTAAATTGTACTCCCTCCGTCCCGGTATAAGTTTCCCCTTTCTTTGTGGTGTTTTGATTAAGGAATATGATAAAATAATAGATGTAGTACAAGTGATGTGATGGAGAAAGAGAAAATAATTGATGATTGTGAGATGGAGTATGATAAAATAATAGATAAAGTGTAAATGATGTGATTGAGATAGAGAAAATAATATGCAAAAAATGAAATGAGAAACTTAGTGGGACATCCATAAAAGGAAAGTGAAAAACTTATAGTGAGACGAATGAAGTAATATTTAACTTTTTGTTAGCTATACGAGGAAGTTGTGATGAATGTTGTGTAGATGAGATACTTGTTAGACTTAAAGAGGATTGGAGAAATTAACATTTTGTTTTTTTTGGAAAATTAGGCCAAAACTTGAATTTTTTAATTTTTAACTTGTTAAAAGTTATAAGACCAATTGTATTACCATTGCTGCATTTAAATGTTGTAGTTTTTTTTTTTATTAATTTAAATTTACTTTGTTTTAATGTTTAAGTTAATTTTATTCTTAAATAATGTATTTTTATTGTTTCCATTCTTACTCTACTTTCCTATTAAGACTTGCTAAATGTGTTTACGTTAACTTTTATCTCAAGTTTTTTCTTTTCTACAACTTTTCAATAATTTACTACCATTTTAATCATATCTGCATATAAGGAAAACTTAGATTCCTAATCTGAATACCTTTCGAAATTTAGTTGAACATACCCAAATTTAAATTTTACAATTAATGCCAACAAAGTTTCTTTTTTTGTTTTTTATTATTATTATTTTTTCATTTCATTGGAGAAAAAAAATCTCCAGATTTTTGGATCAACATCATTCATTGTCCTTAGGCCTATCCAACAAGCAGCCCGAATCCAAACAAAAAAATTCCGAAAACACCCTCGGCACGATTCAACACGTGGCCACTAAGCCGCTACTCCCTCTCTGTAAACCTAATTCCCGGTTTTGCCCTTATTCTAGAATATCGTAGTAAAAAAAGAAGAAGAATTAGACTAAACCTACAGGCTACAGCGCGTTCCGAGAAAAAAATAAAAAATATTTTCCAATTACTAATATATAGATATAGGATTTACCAACTCATTGCCGCTGTTACTATTATCGGCGGAATCCTTTACCCACCAAAATTCATTTTCCATGTCTGAATTGGAGAATTTGAGGGGTTATTAATAGATCTTTGAGTTAATCGCTTAATTTTCCGCGTATCGAGTACTGAATGTTCTCGCTTTTGTAGGGATTATTATTCGTTAGATTTATTTTCGTCTCCTTGAATCTCAATTACAATTTTGGTTTGGGGAGCGTTCTTGGTGCTGTGATCTGAGTGCGAATTGATGGTATTTCTTCCGTGAGGCAAAGATTTTCTATTTTTTGGTTTTACCGAAATTGGGTTTAGGTTTTGATCGGCGGTTAGGGTTTTAGTTTTCTGCATCGGTTTTGGTTTGGAATAGGATTAGACCTAGGGTTGTGTGTGTCCGTGTTTCTGATCATAGAGACATGCTTGGATCGGAGAGTCTCAATTCGTCGCCGTCGCCGGCTGAGAATCAGCAGCCGCCGAAGCAGTTTGGTGTGACGGAGCCCTTGTCGCTTGCGGGTCCCACTGAGGTGGATATTCAAAGGACTAAAGAGCTGGAGAAGGTTTGTTGTGTATTATCTTTGTGGAGAACCCCTTGTTTGCTAATAATTTTGTTTATTCTCACGAGTTGGGTTTTTTTAAAATCTGATGGATTTTAGTTTTTGGTGGATTCGGGAGTTTATGAGAGTGCTGAAGAAGTTGACAAAAGGGAAGCGGTTCTTGACAGACTTAAACAGGTATCGAATTCTTTTTTTTATTCAGGCTAAATTAACTCTATGTGCACTGGGTTTGATTTGTTAAGAACTGAAGTTTTTCACTATTGTTAGATATGCCGTGTGCTGATTCTAGGTGTGGAAGTAACAAATTTATTCGATCATTAAGACTTTGATGTGAACTGTCTGATGTTGAATGGAAACTTCTTTTTGATTAGTTATTGGCTTATTGCCTGTTAAGATAATTTTCATATTCTTTTCTTCTAATTCTAATTTTATGGAGTATGTGCTTTCATTTTCTCTTCATTTTATAAACTAATGTATCTTAGTTTCTTTGATTAAATTATTTTTTATGTCTCTGTTGTAGATAGTTAAAGACTGGGTGAAAAAGCTCACAATATTGAGGGGCTACACTGATCAGATGGTGGAAGATGCCAATGCTGTTATTTTTACTTTTGGTTCATATAGACTCGGGGTGAGGAGGATATATATATTTGCTTAGTGTTTATTAACCTTTTCTCCTTTTTAATTATTATTATTTGTTGTAGTTAGAGGCTAGAGAGTTGGATCATATTAATTGCATGTTCATATGATTTTTGGAAGAAAAAGGGGACAAAATCAAACTTTTCAGATCATCTGGATAAGTGCTCCTACTAAGCTGTTGACTTTGAAAACTCGTGCATCCAAAACAGCAATTTAGCCATGGAATTAAGATGTTCAGATATTTTGTCGATCAAGTATCTAATAAGTACATATTTATGTACTGTGTTGCCTGGCTGTATTAATTTCTCTATTTTCTTTATTAGCCTTTTGAATGTTCTATGATTTGTGTGTTTGGCAGTGCCAGATTTCTTAATCTTGTTTTCTTGAGATAGTTCTAATCTTCTGGTCTGTAATTTTATATGGCAACTGTGATATATATTTGAAGGTACATGGACCTGGAGCAGATGTTGATACTTTGTGCATTGGGCCATCATATGTTACTCGGGAGGTACATTGTGACTTACGTCCATTTGGATCCTGTCCTTATATTTTTGAATGTGCTAATCAGAATATTGTGTTAACAGGAAGACTTCTTCTATGTACTCCATAACATTTTAGATGAGATGGAGGAAGTTACTGAGCTTCAACCTGTACCTGATGCTCATGTGCCTGTTATGAAATTCAAGTTTAATGGGATATCAATTGATCTTCTTTATGCAAGTACTTCACTCTTGGTTGTTCCAGATGTGAGTTCTCCAAGTCGCTGGCTAATGCAACTTTTACTTCATTGCATGTGATTGGAAGCTTAGAGATTTATAGCTGCCAGCGTTGAAGTGTTTTTCATGTTACATGTGAACGTTCTTACTGCATTTATTGTTTGTTTGATTGTGGATTTTTCTTTCATTCTGAATATTCCTATTCCTGAATTAATTTTCTGTCCTTTTCTGTTTGTTTTGTTCTTATGGTAGGCAGAACTCCAATTATTGTCCTGTCCCATCCTATTTTTGGCTGATTAGCACTTGAGTTCTGCTTATGATGTTTTTTGCTTCCCAATATCTAATTACTGAGTTTTTCAGCAAACATTTTGGTACCCAACTAATTGATGTTGAATTTCTAAATGTTTACATGACGCAAGTCCATGAGGATTAATATTTTCTTGATGCACGTCAATTGAACATGTCTTGCTGGCCTTTTACATTTGTAAACTGTGAAAATTGTTTTATTGTACTCATTACTTGTTAAGGTAGATGTGGATAGTCATGCAAGTGCACTACTTACCTGCACTGCCTGTGATAGAATGGAACCTCATTGTAATTGATGTTGCATATTTTAGACAATTGTCACGTATCCAAACTTTGCAGATATCCTGTTTTTATTTTGATTGAACCGTGTATTACTAATAAATGGCAGGATTTGGACATCTCAAGCATCTCCGTATTGCAAGACATTGATGAACCGACTGCGCGTAGTCTTAATGGATGTCGAGTGGCAGATCAAATTCTCAAACTTGTGCCAAGTGTTGAGGTAGTCATTCTAACAATAAAGTGAAGCCTTCTTGTTGCCTCCCCCTTTGAATAAAAACAATGAAAAATAATTATAATGCTATTTTACTGTGTGATTGGCCCATTCCATACTGTGTAATTTCAGAACTTTCGGATGACATTGCAATGCTTAAAGTTTTGGGCTAAGAGACGTGGTGTTTATTCAAATGTAAGTTTATTTTATTTTTGAGTGCCTAGTCTTTTCCCATCTTTATGTAAGATTCAGTTTTTGCTCGTCAGTGTGCAATGTATCTTCCCTCTCTTTTTTCTTTCTCCTTTCTTCCCCCCTTCAGGTTATGGGATTTCTTGGTGGCGTGAATTGGGCTATCCTTGTTGCCCGGCTTTGTCAACTTTATCCGAAAGCAAATCCCAGCATGCTAGTTTCTCGTTTCTTCAGAGTCTATACATTGTGGCGTTGGCCAAACCCTGTGATGCTTTGTAAAATAGAAGATGATGAACTTGGATTTTCTATATGGGATCCTCGAAAAAATCCTTGGGACCGGACTCATCACATGCCAATTATAACCCCTGCCTACCCTTGTATGAATTCCAGTTACAATGTCTCATCTAGTACTCTTCGGGTTATGATGGAACAGTGGGAATTTGGCAAGAAGATCTGTGAGGTAGATAATGTTCAACCAGATCTCGGTTATGCAGTATAATATAATAGTTCTCTTCAACTATTTTTGCATATTAATCATCTTGCTTGGTTTGTATTTACAGGATATTGAGCTGAACAAAGCGCAGTGGAGTGCTTTGTTTGAACCGTATTTTTTCTTTGAAAGCTATAAAAATTATCTGCAGGTTGACGTTATTGCTTCTGATCTTGATGATTTGCGTTCTTGGAGAGGTTGGGTTGAATCCCGGCTGAGGCAGCTGACTCTGATGGTAATATATATCCTTTTGAAATACTATATCCCATTAACTTGGTCTGCGGTGCTATTTTTTTTAATCTATTGACTAGTATTATTTGGTAAGTGTGACAGATAATCTTCCTTTTCCTATTTATTGTTTCCTTTGGACCTTGTGCAGATAGAGCGAGACACGTGCGGAAAATTACAGTGTCATCCTTATCCACAAGATTATACGGATTCTTCAAAGCAGTGTGCTCATTGTTCATTTTTCATGGGATTACAAAGGAAGCAAGGGGAGACTATTCAAGAAGGCCAACAGTTTGATATCCGTCAAACTGTTGATGAGTTTAGGCATCAAATAATCTCGTACTTGTACTGGAAACCTGGGATGGAAATATATGTTTCACATGTTCGTAGAAAGCAAATTCCTGCATATGTATTTCCAGAGGGCTACAAAAGGAGCAGACATATGAGGTCTATCAATCAGCAACAGGTTGATAAGATTTCTAGTGAGGATAGGCCAGGATCTGCTGAAAGAATCCTTAAACGGAAGGAGCTTCATGGGTCTGGGTTTGCAGCAAGTTCAGAAAAAAGAGTCTCAATTAGTCCTGGGAGTCGAGTTCCAGTGTCACCTGAGCTTAATTATTCAAGAGATGCAGGCAACTGCTGTACAGTGTCTGGAAAGACTGAAGAAATGGTACCTATGAGCACACAATCCAATGGAAATGAGGTGCAACTTGTTGATAGGTATATAGAGATAAATGCAGATGTAATACAGTCAAGATTCGATGGTGCTGAAAATCCTGATGCTAGTTCTGTCTCGCCTTCTAGCAGTACTCAACGTGCAAGTGGCAATGGTGGTAGCTCAGAGATTGATAATGGAGGATCTTCAGTGGACAGATCATCTGAGGCTAATGCGCAGCTGGATAATGAATGCAAGAATGGTGCAGTTTTGGGGGATGGAGTGCTGAAGGAGTTAGAGGTTTTGGAAATTAGTTCCCTTTGTCCCTCGCTTTGTGATATTATTATTATTATTATTATTCTGTTTGTACTTGTATGTGTTTCTGGTTTCGTTATAGTAATAATTATTGTCTGGTGTCCTTTGTTTTTTATTGGCTTACCTGTATAAGAGAATTGATGTTTTTGTTTTTTGCTTTGTTGTCGTGAAGCCTAATGCTGCTGCAATTGCAATGGTTCTCAAATCTGGAGATGGGGTTGGATCAGAAGCTGTTGAGAAGAACGTGATGAGGCATGTTTACCAAAAACTGAAAACTGCATCTATTTTTTGAATATTGTAGTTTTATGTCTATGGTGCTTTTGGTTGGTTATTTTGGCCGCTTTTGCAGCAACAGGCTAAGTCTCACTTCAACTGCCTGAATGACAAGATGTTTGGACAAGCAGGAATGAAAGCCAGCAGTTCTGGTAAGTATAACGATCATTGCTGGCTTTCATAAGTTTCTTATTTTTCCAGGCTTAAATCCGAGGAAAAAGGAGAATCGAGCAGCCAGCAATTGGAAAAATTCTCTAGCCTGTTAGATGTTAACGAGTATAGGGGATTCCTTGGTTCCAGTGTCTGCTCTAGCTGCCCATGAACAAGATTGATCATTCTAACGTAGTTAATTATGTCAACGTTTCTCTTCTTGCATGGTTTTTGAAGGTTTGTGCTGTATTATGATTTTGTATTAATGGGAGCTAAATTTGTGGTTTGTATATTCTAGTGGATTTTTGACCTACCTAAAGTGTTCCGTCGGATCTGTACATCTTTTAACTTTAAAGACGCAACTCTTCATCCTTTGCCGAAAGCATACAAGTATCGTTATTGAAGATATTTAGAGTATTGATTGATATGTTTCTTTATTCTGTATCGGGATGGGTATGATGGATCTTTTATATCAAGAAATCTGCCATAAATGAGGAATGTAAACTAAATTTAATATTACGTTTTATATCAGGAGATCTGCCATGATGTATATATATTCCCCTTTTCACTTTTTTTTTATAGTTCTCATTAACACTACTTTATCTTGACCTTTTAAGTGTTATTCCACAGTACCATAATTTTTTTTATACTTTCTTAATTAGTTTGTTTAAGAAGAGTTTGCATATTTAAAATGAAAATAATTCTCACAATTTATAAATGATTACCTTTCATGTCAATACATTTTGAGGCTCAATTCTATCAATTTTCTTATAAATTTATAAAATTACCAATAAACTCTTAAATCATTGCCATTCTATCTAAAATTCACAGAAATTTGTTGAGGGATAAAGTGTCATGGAATATTATGAAATTTAGTGTTACATGATTCTAGAAATTGAAATATTTTAGTTTTTGGTTGGTTTCTCGTGTTTAATGTGCATGGTGCACTCTAATTCAAAATGGGTCGTTTGTTTAATTATAGAACAAAAAATGTAAAATTTTAGACAAGAAAGACAGCCTAAAACAAGGTTATTACATGGTTCAATAAGTACTACTAGTATTTTATTTTATTTTTCTACTAAAAGGTGATAACAAACAAAAGACAATTACCAACTGGAAAAATGTCATTATAACAAACTAAAAGGTACTTGTATTACTAACTAAAAAATATAAATACACAGCAGTGTTAAATACTTAGTATTAACTTTGTTCATTTATTTTATAAAAAATGTCTATTAGCACTATTCACTAATAAACATAGTGGGTCTTTTCAAACACTATTTTTAAAAGGTGTTTAAAAGCACTTTTTTTTAAACAGAATCACTTTTCAAATACTATTTTTAAAAGGTGTCTATAAGGTGTTTAAAAGCACTTTTTTTCAAACAGAATCACTTTTGGATTGTTTTCAAACACAACCAAGTGATTAAGTTAATTTGTTAAAAGTGATTTTATGAAGCACTCCTCCACCTACTTCTAATAGCTTCTATGTGCTTCTCATCATTACAATAATCAATTTTACAATTTTACCTTCATAATTTAAATAATATTTTATCTTTACACATTACCTATTCAAATGTAATAGGAGTGTTTTTTTTTTAATTTATAAAAAAAGTGGTTTATTTTTTAAACACAACAATATATACACAATTGATTTAAATTGCTTAATTTTAAAACACTATTAACTTTCAATTTTATTGCAAAAATAAATTTTAATCACTTTGACACTGTTCAATACTTAGTATTAGCATTGTTCAATTTTTAGTATTAACTTTGTTCATTTATTTTATAAAAATTTACTATTAGCATTATTCAGTAATTAGTATTAACACTAGTAAGTATTTAATATAATCATGTCGTAATATTAAAATAAAAAACAGGTTTTTGATTGAAAAAATCAAGAGGTGAAATGGATTAGAGTTATTTATTCGTCCACACTTGTAAGATCTACATACAAGACATTCGATTACGTGGAAGGTGTTTGAGATCTTACACACCCATTGACCATGGTTCAATCTTCTCCGAAAAACAAGATATCCACTTTTACAAAAGGTATTTTCAGCAAAAGTCTAACAGACACAAACAATGACATATTCTTATCTGCCCAGTAAACAAATCAGAGTAAGCTAGAATACTCTTATTAAGATCAACTAATTTTCATTTATGACAATATTTCACACATGTTTAGCCAATTCTACCACGTTCTTATTATCAGAGAAGAATTTGTGAAAAATAACAACAAGTCAAGCCAACAAATGAAAGAGTATTAGTTAGAGTAGTTATTCTAGTTGTAACTTCTAGTTTAGTAGTTATAACCTCTCTTGTAAATATTCTCTGGTATAGAGGAGTGATGATCATCTAATTCACAATTCAATTAATTTACGACTCAATATCCTATATTTCTCGATTCTCTCAATATGCACTCTATCCAATTTCTTCTCGTTATGAAATTTCACAGAATCGAGGGATGAATATTTTTAATTACAATTTTCTCAACATCCTGCATCAGGATGAAAAATTAACTTTGTTTGGAAAAGGAAATTGAAAAGTGAGAAGAAGACAGGATATATGGTGAAGATCCGCTAATAAAAAAAAAAAAAAAAAGAATTTAAAGGATCAGATATCACTAAGATTCGGGCAGGTCAGATCGGATGCAGACTGGTCAAATAAAGTGTGCACTAATCTTTTTTATTCTATTTAGTGTACACATGAGACATTGTTTTTGAATTTTATGTATATCTGAAAGAACATGAGATACGAGAGTTAATCCTAATATTTATACGATACTGAAGAATATTTCACTTTTATTCCTATAAATTGGATCGTAAATTTTAAAGCTCGATGTATTTCTAATGTTTGAGAAAATTTGGTCATATTTTACCGGTAGATTGAATTTTAAAGAGGATTATTATTACCTCTCAACAAAAAATAACGGTCTTGTTTTACTATGACGAATTTCGCATATTTATGTAAAATACTCTATCTAACTGATTTCTATTTTCATTTGTCCAACAAATACACTCCTAGTATTTAGGTATTAGGTTAGAAATGAGTGGACATTCACAAGGAACCAATATAAAAAAATATGGTAACAACCTCTTGATTACCAAGTGACAAACAGTACTATCTTAGTGATCAAGTAACAAATTATTTGGATGATCTTAGTTAAATATATTCAGTGATCTTCAAGATTCTTCCAGTATCTTTCAATGGGAACAAATCTGATAAACTATTTTTAATAATAAGGACAAAACGAAAAAAAAAAATTCTAACTATTATAACTACCATTTCTTAATTTTGGATGAAAATAACTACTACTTCCCCGTCCCATAAAGATAGCCACATTTGACTTTATACATAGATTAAAAAAAATCAATAAATGTGATCAAATTTAAATAATATACTTCCTCCGTCCGCCTATAAGTGTTACATTACTTTTTGGCACAGAGATTAAAAAAAGTGATTAAATAATAGATATAGTACAAGTGATGTGATTGAGAGAGGAGAGAGATAGAGAGAAAAAGTAAGATATAAAGTGAAGTGTAAGAAAAAGTACTTACCAAAAAAGGTATGGGAAGCTTATAGGCGGACGGACCAAAATGGTAAAATGGGAAGCTTATAGGCGGACGGAGGGAGTATCTATTTTACCCTTAATATTTTATAAATTTAGTGTAAATTTCAAAGCAGTTGGGTATTAAGAGTAATTATGGAGTGAGTTTAATTAAGGGTAAAATTGTCAATACAAAATTTACTCAAATACTTAAGTAAAAGAGGAAATGTGGTTATAATTTGAAACATCCAAAAAAGAAAAATGTGGTTATCTTTGTGAGACGGATGGTATTGTATATCTATCTTTGTAAGATGTTCTAATTGAGGAGATTTTGTTGGAATTTGTTTAACATTTAAAGTTTATTAACTTTTTTTTAACTCGAAAAACAACCTCATTAATCTTCTTATTGAACCATTAGTTCTCAAGTACTTAAGTCTTTTTTTTTTTTTGGATAGTTCACATATAGTGTGTCTACCTTCTTTAAAAAAAATACAATGGATAAAAAAGTATTTTTGTCATCTATTGTGAACATTTTTAGCTGAAATGCATCTTCTTCAACGAAAAAAGAGCATACGTGTATAGATATTTATCCTGTCATAATAGTCGACAATTTTATTTTATGTCACAAGTCACAATCAATTTGACGAAAAATTCCAAAAAGGGAAATACAACGTTAAACAAGGAATAAACGGATTGACTATAAAGTGAAACAAAGACAAGATATGAACTTTCCAAAAATAGCGCATGAAGCATTGCACCCAGAAACATTTCTGAAAATCCTCCTCCGCCATTAATTTTCCTTCCATTTCTATCGTTCCCCTGTTTTTAAATACACCCCTTTTATTTAACTCTTTTCCTTTGAAGGGACCCTTCAATCTTTTATTATTTCCTTCTTCTTCTGCACCTTCCCCCTTTTGTTCCGTTTCATAAAGATTCAATTTTTATTTATTTATTTTTTAAAATATTTCGAATCGAAGATGAAAGGGGGAATGGGGAAGGTAGCGGTAGTTGCCGGAGCCACTGCGGCGGTGGGCTTGGCGGCGCTGGTGGTGCGGCAGCGGATGAAGACCTCAGGCAAGTGGGCCCGTGCGATGGCTATTGTGAAGGAATTTGAGGAAAATAGCAGAACCCCCGACGCCAAATTGAAGCAGCTGGCTGATGCCTTGGTTGTGGAGATGCATGCTGGTTTGGCATCTGAGGGTGGGAGCAAACTCAAGATGTTAATCAGCTATGTTCATAATCTTCCCAATGGGTAAATCCGTCTTTTTGGTCTTGTTTGTGTTTGTTTTGGAGGATTATTTGTCTTCATTCTATTGCAACTTTATTAGATCTAATGGGTTCTTGTGAGTATAATTATTGAAATTAAGAGCCAAAGTATAGGATCCTGATCTACTATTGTGGCATTTTCTCTGTTTATTTGTGGAAAAGAATGTGGGTCAATTGAGTTGTTGGTTTGTTTGAATGTTAGGTAGGATGGATGGCCCACTCTTGAATTGGCAAGTGTAGAAAAATTGGGTAGATTATTTGATTACAAATGCTGTGCCTCAGTTGGGGCACGAAGCCTTTTGCTGTTTCTTTTGGGAAGCATTTCTTGAGTCTTGTTTTTCTGATTATGGCTAAAATGTTTTTCTTTGTCAAAATCTTTATGTCTCAGTGATGAGAAGGGAGTATATTATGCACTAGATCTTGGAGGGACAAACTTCCGTGTGATACGTGTTGAATTAGGAGGAGACGAAGCTGGTAACATCCATCAGGAATTCGCTGAGGCATCAATTCCCCCTGCATTAATGCGTGCGAGTTCAAATGTATAAATTGTTTCGTGCAAGAGTAATTGATTTCTTTGCTCGATGATTCGTTGAGGTTACTTATTAATGTTGAAAAATTGAATGACTTAGGAACTTTTTGATTATATTGCGGAAAAGCTTGCAAGTTTTATTGCTGAAGAAGATCAAAAGTTTTGCCCACCAGCTGACAGGCAGAGGGAACTAGGTTTCACGTTCTCGTTCCCTGTGATGCAGACTTCGATTAACTCTGGAAATCTTATTAGGTGGACGAAAGGCTTCTCTATCGATGATACTGTAATTCCTTTCTCCTTAGCTCATTTCACATATTCTGGTGTATTTTAAAAAAGGCTAGATTTACCAGATCATCATGTTTCACTCCTAAAATTGTTGTAGGTTGGCCAAGACGTCGTCTCAGAACTGACCAAAGCCTTGGAAAGAAAGGGTGTTGACATGCGTGTGGCAGCTCTGGTGCGAATATTTTCCTAGTTTTTTTACGGTTTTTCTTGTAAACATGTTACTTAATTCCCTGATACGAGATTTGCATGTGTAACGACTACGCTAGGTTAATGATACCATCGGAACATTAGCTGGGGGAAGGTATACAAACAAAGATGTTGCTGTTGCTGTTATATTGGGTACTGGAACTAATGCTGCATATGTAGAACAAGCCCATGCAATTCCAAAGTTGCAAGGTCCTTTGCCTAAATCTGGTGAAATGGTTAGAAAATTACTTCGTCATCACATTACTTCTCTTTTTTAGAGTTTCGAAAGAGATACTTAATGCTCGTATCTTGTTCCAATTTAAGGTTATAAACATGGAGTGGGGTAACTTCATGTCGTCTCATCTTCCACTTACTGAGTATGACAATCGGTTGGATGAAGAAAGTTTAAACCCCGGTGAACAGGTAGGATTGATTAGTATAAAATGTTGAATGATGGATGCAGTTCAACGCTCTAATGATCATCTGATTTTCAGATATTCGAGAAGTTGATTTCTGGAATGTACTTGGGGGAAATTTTACGCAGAGTTTTGCTCAGATTGGCCGAGGAAGCTTCCTTCTTTGGTGACGAGGTTCCATCAAAACTCAGGATTCCATTTATACTGAGGTACTTATTGATGAGCCAATATGTTTTCACTTTGATTTTCATGTCAATGAGTTGATCGATATTATAGTACAGCACACGCTGTACTAACATTTTTCGGAACTTAGAAGTGTATAAATGTGCAGGACACCAGCGATTTCAGCAATGCATCACGATTCATCCCCGGATCTTGGAGTGGTGGGCAGCAAACTGAAGGATATATTAGAGGTGATGTATCTATTTTTCCCAAATTTACATTTTGGTCCTTGTTGAAGATTGATTATGTATGTTTATGTTCTCTTCTCTTACATCAGATATCAAACTCCTCCCTGAAAATGAGAAGAGTAGTGGTTGAGCTCTGCAACATCATTGCCACACGAGGCGCACGTCTTGCTGCAGCTGGCATCGCGGGAGTCTTGAAGAAGATGGGAAGGGATGCTCCACTGGAGAACGGTGAAAAGACGACTGTGGCCTTGGATGGTGGGTTGTACGAGCACTACACGGAGTACAGGGAGTGCTTAGTGCAGACGTTGAACGAGCTGCTCGGAGACCAAACCGTTCAATGTCAGCACTCAAATGATGGCTCGGGCATTGGTGCCGCTCTTCTTGCTGCCTCCAACTCACTATACGAGCCACTATGACTCGATTTTGAATTTTGTTTCTCATCACTGAGTTAGCCCCGGTTGTGTCCTCATTGCTGTAACATACCTCAAACTCATCAAATCCAAATTTTGTTGTGGGTTTTGCATGAGTTCATACTTTCCATCCAAGCTTTAAGCTTCTGTAACGGGCTGCTCGCTTGCTTTGTACTATAATGTACATTGATTAAACAGATTCAAGATTCTCTTTTTACAAATACCAGAAACGATAAATGTTGGAAGAACGTAAACAAGATTAAGTCAATAATTAACACGAAATATTAGTATTCAAACACAAAATAGTTTTTCGTGTTAAAATATTACCACAATACAAGAATGATATGATTTTCTATTCAATTCAATCACCATTGTAACTACTACTACATAAAAGCCAAATTCAGGGTATTATTATATTAATGAGATTTAAAATTAATATAGAGTTGAATGATAGCCTTTCCTTTTTCTATTCCGTTTCATAGTGTCATTCATATATTTTTTTTTAAATTCGAAGATGGAAGGGAGAATTGGGAAGTGGGGCAGTGTGATGGCTATTGTGAAGGAATTCGAGGAAAAGAGTAGAACGCCGGAGGCCAAATTGAAGCAGGTAGCTGATGAATTGGTTGTGGAGATGCATGCTGGATTGGCATCTGAGTGTGGGAGCAAACTCAAGATGCTAATCAGCTTTGTTCATAATCTTCCCACTGGGTATATATGTATTTTAATTCCTTTTGTTTTTATTATATGATGGGTTGTTCTTATTCATGTTTTTTGAGATTTTTTTGTTTTAGTTCCATTGCAAGGTTATTAGATTAGGGTTCTGCCATGAGATGCAAGGATAACAAATGGGTGTTTTTGAGTATTATAATGCCATACAATAATTGAAATTAAGAGCCAAACTATAGGATCTTGGTCCACTGTGTATTTGAATTGATGATTGTAGAAAAACTTATTGGAAGTGAGTAGTAAATTTTAGTTTGTTGTTGCAGAGCTTATCCGACTAAAGTACAATCGGGTAATTAAACGAATAGTCTGTTCTAAACTTAATGCTGGGTCCTAATGGTGTGGTTGAAAATGTATTTTAAGATAAGAGATAGCTTAAAAGTTGGCTATTCGATTACGAATCATGTGGTTCCGATTGCAGTTCTTTCTGAAGCCTTGGACGTTTTTTTAACTGTCAAGTATGAGAGAAGTTTCTCGAGCAGCTAGAAGCCTGGAACCAGCAGAATATGGACTCAATATCATACTAGAGTTTGCTTGATGCTTTTGATTAGTACTAAACTATTTGTCTTTTTCAAAATCCCTATGTCTCAGTGATGAGAAAGGAGTCTATTATGCGCTAGATCTTGGAGGGACAAACTTCCGCGTGATACGTGTTGAGTTAAGTGGAGACGAAGCATGGTAACATCCATCAGGAATTCACCAAGGCATCAATTCCCCCTGCATTAATGTGTGGGAATTCAGATGTATAAATTATTTTGTGCAAGAGTAATTGATTTCTTTGCTCAATAATTTATTGAGGTTACTTAGTATTTAGATTACTTATTAGTGTTAAAAAATTAAATGATTCAGGACCTTTTTGATTATATTGCGGAAAAGCTTGCTAGTTTTATTGCTGAAGAAGATCAAAGGTTTTTCCCACCAGCTGACTGGCAGAGAGAACTTGGTTTCACATTCTCATTCCCTGTGATGCAAACTTCAATTAACTCCGGAAATATTATTGGGTGGACGAAAGGCTTCTCTATCGATGATGCTGTAATTCCTTTCTTTTGGCTCATTTCACATATTCTTTTTCTTTTTAAATATAATATGTTGATATGGGTGAAATGTGTGTCCGTCATATTGGTTATAGGTTGGCCAAGATGTCGTCTCCGAACTGACAAAGGCCTTGGAAAGAAAGGGCGTCGAAATGCGAGTGGCAGCTCTGGTGTGATTATTTTCCTATTATTTTACAGTTTTTGTTGGAGTTAATTCCCTGATACGAGGTTTGCATGTGTGGTGTGTACGATAGGTTAACGATACCATCGGGACATTAGCTGGGGGAAGGTATACAAACAAAGATGTTGATGTTGCTGTTATATTGGGCACTGGAACTAATGCTGCGTATGTAGAACAGGCCCAAGCTATTCCAAAGTTGCAAGGTCCTTTGCCTCAATCTGGTGAAATGGTTCGACGTCAGCTTTCTCTTTCAGATTCACCTAGTATTCAAAAGTTTAAGCTCTTTCTTGTACAATTTTTAGGCTATAAACATGGAGTGGGGTAACTTCAGCTCATCGCTTCTTCCACGTACTGAGTACGACAATCAGTTGGACGAACAAAGTTTAAACCCTGGTGAACAGGTAGAGTTGTTGATTTTGCAATAAGTAATCTTGAATGATGCAGTTTATCATCTGATTTGTTGTTTCAGATATTTGAGAAGTTGATTTCTGGAATGTACTTGTCGGAAATTCTACGCAGAGTTTTGCTTCGAATGGCTGAGGAAGCTTCCTTCTTTGGTGAGGAGGTTCCTTCCAAACTCAGAATTCCATTTATCCTTAGGTACTTACTTGTTGATGAGCCAGCCAGCCAATATGTTTTCATTTCGTTGGATCGAATTGATTGATATTATCGTACCAACAACACGTGCTGAACTAACATTATCGATGCAGGACGTTTGAGATGTTGACGATGCATCATGACTCATCCTCAGATCTGAGAGTGGTGAGCACTATACTGAAGGATATATTTGAGGTATGTTTTGAAATTTTATAGTAAGTAGTGATTCTTTGTTATTCCTGTTGAGGATTATGTATGTTTATGTTGTTATGCATCAGATATCAAACACCTCTCTGAAAATGAGAAGGGTAGTGGTTGAGCTCTGCAACATCGTGGCCACACGAGGCGCGCGTCTTGCTGCAGCTGGGATCTTAGGAGTCTTGAAGAAAATGGGGAGGGATGTTCCACAGAAAAACGGTGAAAAGACGGTTGTGGCCTTGGATGGTGGGGTATACAAGTACTACACAGAGTACAGGGAGTGTTTAGAGCAGACATTGAACGAGCTGCTTGGAGACGAAACTGCTCAAAGCGTTTGTGTCGAGCATTCAAAAGATGGGTCCGGCATTGGTGCCGCTCTTCTTGCTGCTTCCAACTCACTCTATGGCAGAGGCAAGTCACTATGATTCAAAGTGTTCACTCAAACAATAAAAGGGTAACTCGTTTGTTTGTACTATTATGCATATAATGTACATTGATTCTGATTAAATTATTCACAGGAATCAAGATTTAATATTACTGCAAATCACATGTGATATATTCCATTTAATCTTCATCACAAAATTCCAAAATGACATGCAAATTGAAACATAAAGAGTGGTCCAAACAATAAAACAAGTGCACTTTATACATGCAGATTCAAGATTAATCTCTTTCTAAAAAGCCAGAAACGTTAAATGTTGAAGAACATAAACAAGGTTGAGTCACTCTCAGAACACAAGCAGGGAGCTTCATATATTACTTTCCACAAAGTCAAGAATTAACACGAACGAAATACTACTATTCAAACACAAAATAGTCCTCTCTGCAGCCATCCATCCATCCATCTTCGCTTAGGCGTTTCCATTGAGCTTTCCATCACCTGCAACGAACATCAAACCGAAAGCTCCCCCGTTAAAAACCGAGCACTAATCTTAACATCAAAACATGAACGAAAAGGAGAAGAACTCACGAGACAGCATAGGAAGTTCGGAGCTTTTCAACACGCGGAGTCTCTTAACCGTTGACACGAACATGCTGTCAAAGGAACATAATATTCAGAATTAGAGCCAAAGATCCATGTAGCAATGAATAACATGATTTTCTATACAAACACCATTGTAACTAGTCTATAGAAAAGCCAAATTCAAGGGACTATTCATATTCCTAAAATTACACAAACAACTAAAACATCATTCATTGGACTTGTAATTCATAAAATTTCACCCATAAAGTTCAAAATATGCCCTAAATTTATAGAATATAAACTTCATTTTAAACAATTCACTGACTTTATTTATGGAAATGACTCTGATTTGGGACACACCAAAAAACAGAACATAAAGAAGAATAAATTGAATAAAATAAAAGGAAAGGAAAGATGAAGATGCTTACTTCCAAGGAACATCACCAACAAGCATCCTATCACCTTCATTATCCTCATAAACAAGGGTATATTCCCCACTTCCATCCAACAATCCCCCATCTTCTTTCTCTTTGATCCCACACGAATCACTTTGAGCTAAAAACACCAAACAAACAACCTCAGTCATCATATCATTCATTCCACATATATATAAAACAATAGAATTTTCTTAAATTTAAACCTGCAAGAAGGCCTCTAAAGAGTTGATCAACAGCCAAGGATAGTTTTTCATAGCTATCATACGCTTTAAGATCCACTTTTCGTCCAATTGGAACGCCGTCCATGTTGATCTTCACAAAAGGGCTTCTTTGGCAATTCACCAATGGTTTCGGTATCGGTTTGGGGCTCGATTTTTCGGGTAAATCGGAGGCTAGTTTGGAAGAATTGCTTCCATTTGCAATGTTCTTTCTGAATGAACGAATGGGAGGCCATCCCACTACTGAAGCAGGGGCAGGAGCAGTCCTATTTAATTTTTCCAAATCAAATTTTAATTTTAAAGGTAGCCAACAAATTAAAGAGAACAAGTATAGAGCTAAGAAAAGATAAGCATTGTTGCAATATGGAAAAGGGGGAAATAAAGGAATAGGAAAAAAGAATTGATTCTAGGAAAGGATGAATAAGGACAAAGATGAATTGAAGGAAATGGAAATGGAAATGGAAATGCATGGACCACAAGATACATGTACAAATAAATGCAGAGGAAAAATGAATATACCCTGTCCAAAAAGGAAAAACAACAGTAGAAATAATAATAATAAAGCTGAGGCACCTTTTCTGAGCACTGCCACTGTTGTGCACAGCTGCCTTGTTCTGTAACTCCTCCTCTCTATTGCTACACGCCTGTGACGATTCCTTCATCACAGCCTTCTTCCATGGAGGATTCCAGTAGTATTCTCCTCCGGGTGGGCCAAGCCTAAGCTCCAGCTTTCTCTCTTCAGAAAGCCCATGCCTTGTTTCTTCTGCTGCCGTAACCCATTCTCTCTCTTTCGAAATCAAATCTAGCAATTGTGGGCATCTTGAGTAGCCCCCCTCCATTTTTCTTTTGGGAGAGAATAAGATGAACAAGATTTAAACAAAACAGGGGAAAAGAAGTTTACTTTATCCAAAGGAAAGAATCAAGAAAGGCCACATTTTGACTATGTTTTCTTTTCTCCTCCAAACAACAAAGCCCAGAAACTGAAATTTGGAACAAATAAGAGGAAAAGGGAATCAAGAATTGTTTAAAGAGGGAGGAGGAGAAATGAGGGATATAAAAGGAGGCTTAAGCGGAAAGAGATGCAATATTTGCCTTTATGGCTTGCTTTAAAGCATGCTCAGATTGAGTGTAGTGGGTTCTCTCTCTCTCTCTCTCTCTCATAACACATCCCCTTTCTCTCTCCTCTTTCTTTAATCTTATACAGGGGAGAGGAAACAGACAAGGGTAAAGAGATTATTTTTTCACTAAAACAGGAAACGGAATTAGAATAATGTGCACGCAATCAACCAAACACCCCCTAAAAATAATATTAGTATGAAGCAGACAACGTTGTTCGGTCCAGGAAGCAAATGCGTGATCACCTCTCTCTTCTTCTCTTGTATCAAGAAAATTAAAATAAAAATAATCAATGACGCAAAGTCTATATACACAGCCTTAGAATTTAGCACACTGCCCTAAGAAACATGCCCCCTTTGCTCTTAATCACCTTTACAGTGAAGTATTATACAACTAAACAAACAGCCCTTTTAGTCAAGTGGGTAAATGTCTTTTTCTCTTTTCCATTTTTATTTTATTCCGCTAATTTTTAGTATGTAAAAATCGTTTCTTGGGTTTATGAAATTCAACTTTTTTGCCGTTTTAAACAGTGGTTGAATTTTAGTTATATGTTTTAATCGGTGGTAGAAGTGATGAAAATGTTGAATTTAGTAAATTTTAGAGATTATTTTTAAAGTTAAAAAATCAATAAACTAAAATCAAAATTTATAAGAGAAAAATCATTTTCCTCATTTCCTATAAGAAAGATTAAGATTTTGAATTTTTTTTAACCTCAACAGAAATTTTATTAATAGAAACGGTGATGTACCATATTGAACACAAAACATTACTTATTCAACTATCCAAACAAGCAGTGAATAGTAAAAATAAAAAACTGTGTTACAAATTATAACCCCGACTAAAGTTGAATAAGAGGATGTTTAACCACACAACAAGGAAAAAATTTGTTTAGACCCCCCGAAATGTTTTATCGCACAGTTAGTTATGTACGTCTAACACAAAACTCAAGCATATTGAAATCGCCAAATTCCTTGGCCAATAAAAAAAAAAATTAAAAAAATGCTATGTTTAGTTGTTGGGATTAATGTTGGCAATTAAAGCCACTTATTTTAAGAAGGTAATTATGGGTGGGTGGGTGGTTGGGTGGATTTGCATGATCCATATTTGCAGGGGGAGGGGGAGGGGGCACTGCAATTAAAACATGCAGATCCTATGATTCTGTCTCCCTCCTACCCTCCATATTCACATTTCACCTTTTTTTTCACTATCATTTTAAATCGCATTATACACAAAATTTATCCATAATGATATTTTAAATTTTTATCATAATAATATGATCAATATTTCAATAATATAAAAAACTTATACAGGAATGTGTATAATTTTGCATGATTTCGAAATCGTGTTGTATTTTACTAGCAAAGATCTGAAGAGGACAGGACCACAGGAAAAGGTCAAAAGTCAAACACGAGATCATTTGATCCAACGGCTGTTAATGAAAATCATTACAAAGTTGGCTTGCATCCGAAAAGGTTATGATTATTAGCTTTTCTTTTTTTATCGAATTGTCAGAAAGAATACGGAATAGAGCTGAGTAGTAAAATTTCAATACACATTTAAAAAATAAATAAGGCAACGGATTGTGACATAATAATAATAATAATAATATCAATAATTTTATTTCACACTTGATCGAAATTTTCAATAGATATTTGAAAAAATTTAAGGCCACGGATACGTTCCTATTTTCAATGTATAAATTAATATTGATCCGGAAATTTTTTATTGTTTTAGAAAGGGATTAATTTATATATAAATTAATCCCTCCGTCCAATTTTATTATTTTCACTTTTCTTTTTTAATTGTCCAATTTTATTATGCTCATACCCTTTTTTGAAACAATATTATTCATACTACTTTATCTCCACCCTCCTACCATCACTTATTTACATAAACAATCATTTACTGTATTTATAAATGGACCTCACAATATACCATCATACCCTCTACTTATCTATTTTATGAATAAACTAATCAATATTCATTAAAATTCGTGTCCGGAGAAGTGGACATAATAAAATTGGACGGAGAAAGTAATATTTACGGTAAATAAGTTTATTTTTATTATTGTGTCTTGATAATCAAATAGGAGTACATAATAATTAACATATTTTACGACCATGTATTCATGTACAACACCGTAAGTGAGTGCATTTAAATGATTTATGCATCACATAACATCAATGTCTGAAGTTAATAGTGAATGCATATGCTAGCAACCATCGTGAAGAATAATGTGGAAGATGACGATTAGGATAATACAATACTTTTTGAATCAGTTACGAGCTTAGCAAAAATATTACCAACCACCATGAAGAATAATGTGGAAGATGATTATTAGGATAATACAATACTTTTTAAACCAGTTACGAGAGAATACAACGTTACAATTATTGAATGAAATAAGAAAAGTTAGAGATAGTAATATAGATTTATCAAGATTAAAAAAAAAAATTGTTTTTTTTTTTTGAATACAGCAGCAACATAGCCTATCAAATACATATTTTAACCACTTTAAAACGAAGCTATGCTATTAAACTGTAAAGGTATATTATCAGCTCTCCAATCTTGAGAAGAATGATATTCCGCGGCCCATTTTGCTAAGGCATCCGCCGCTTTGTTCTTTGTCCTAGATATATGTTCGATCTCGCACACAACGAAACCGTCCTTTAGTTGACGAATCCTATCTAGGATATATCCTTCCGCACCCCACAAATGTTGTTCTTTTTTAACCGCCCCAACCGCCTCCATCGAATCCGAAAAAATTCTCACCTCCCTGCCCCCATGCTCCCAGCACCATTTAAGCCCTTCTTCTATTGCACGAAGCTCTGCCCCCACTACTGACCCCGGGAAGTGAATCGGCTTGCACATTGCGCCTTGCACGCTTTTGTCTTTAAAACCAAGAATAGCTCCTACTCCGTACCTGTCCGTTTCAGTCTTAAACGCTGCATCTACCTTCAAAAGATAGGTCTCCTCCCATTCCTCCTTGTTTTCCTCGTTCTCATTCCTTTCCTTCCTGTCCACTGCCTTCTTGCACTCATGATAGTCTCGAAGCCAAGTTAAGACCCATTCCATACTCGTCAGTGATATCCTTGGTCCCATTGCACCCACTTCTGGCTTATGTATAAGATCACACCTCTCCTTCCATATTCCCCAAGCAAGTGCCACAAACTCCTCCTCCTTCCTCCCCCCCCCCTACTGTCCTCTACCCCCCATATCAGATCTCGAGTCTGCATCCCTTTGTATCTCTTAATTTCCTTCCACCAGCCATGTATTTTCCAAACATTTTTTACCAATGGACAGAAAAACAGAGCATGTACAGTACTAGCTTCATACGCACCACACAATTTACATGTACCTGGTATTGGCACATGGCGGCGCCTAAGATTTTCCTCTGTTGCTAAGATATTCCACCTGACCTTCCACCAAAAAATCCTAAGCTTAGGCGGAACTGCCAGGCCCCAGATGTGTTTCCAGCGTCGATGTTCCTCTTCATTGTTCGAACCTGATGCTTCACTTGTGTTCAATGCATTGGCATGGGTACTTTGCCAGTATCCGGACCGCACTGAGTATTTTCCTCGTTTATCATACTTCCAGAACTGGGAGTCTTCTACCAATGGCCCCCCTATCGGTGTACATCGAATAGCCTGCTCTTCAATCGGGAGAAAGGCCTGCTTCACTAACTCCGTGTTCCACGTCCCATCGTTATTTATGTACCGACTTACTTGAGAGCTGCTGGCTATTCTTGAGAAAATCAGCCCCTCCTCCAATCCTGCCACCCACCTGTCCTTGAATAGTTTGATAGATTGTCCGTTTCCAACCCTCCATCTTAAGCCCTCTTCTATCAAGTCTTTACTCCAATATAATGACCGCCATATAAATGACGGATTGCTCCCAATTTCAGCATCCAAAACTCCACCATGCTTAAAGTATCTCGCTTTAAGAACCCTACTTAGTAGTGAATTTGGGAACTCAATTACCCTCCATAATTGCTTGGCTAGTAGGGCCTTATTGAAGTGCACCATGTCTCTAAAAGCCATTCCTCCCTTCTCCTTCTCTTGACATAATACTTCCCATTTTTTCCAATGAATCTTCTTTCCACCTTTCTTCAAACCCCACCAAAAAACTGCCACTATTCTCTCTATTTCTCTGCAAATGGATGCCGGCACCCTAAAGCACGCCATTGTGTAAGTTGGCACTGCTTGCACGATTGCTTTGATTAGTACTTCTCTCCCCCCTTCTGAGAAGTCATTTGTTTTCCAAGCCTCTATTTTCTTAATCACTTTGTCCCTCAAAAAACCAAACTGTACCCGCTTTGCTTTCATGGAGAAAGTTGGAAGGCCTAGGTACAATTCATGGCCGTTTGTCATCCTAACTTGTAGCGCGTCCCGAACCACCCGAATATTGGCCTTTCGAGTATTTGGGCTGAAAGACATTGCTGATTTTTCATAGTTGACCTTTTGGCCCGACACCTGTTCATACCACTGCAGCAAATGTTTTACTTTTGCACTTTCCTTTGCCGATGCTTTGAAGAAAAGCAGGCTGTCGTCGGCGAAGAAAAGATGCGTAATTGTCGGCGCCCCTCGAGCAATCCTAATGCCTGATATTCCTTGGTCCAGTACTTCTTTCCGAAGGATCGCCGAGAGCCCTTGTGCACACAATACAAACAGGAAGGGAGATAGAGGATCCCCCTGTCGCAGTCCTCTTGTTGGTTGAAGATCACCAAGGATTGCATCATTGACCTTAAAAGCATATCGAACGGTTATAATACACTGCATAATTAACGTGATGAACTTACTCGTAAAACCCAACTTCCTAAGTATATGTTCCAAGTACCCCCATTCAATTCGATCATACGCTTTGCTCATGTCCAGCTTCAAAGCCGCATACCCCTCCTTGCTTTTATTGTTCCTTAACCAGTGCATACACTCATACCCCAAAATAATATTATCAGAGATCAATCTTCCCGGTATAAATGCACTCTGATTATCATCAACTATCTTACCCATTACCTGCTTTAATCTGTTCGTGATGGTCCTTGCTAAAATTCTGTACGCCACATTGCTTAAACTTATGGGGCGAAAGTCCATCACCTTTCGCGGCTCCTTTTTCTTCGGGATGAGTGTAATCCAGGTTTCATTCAATTCTCCTATGCTCCCACCATTATTCAACTTGTCCAGGAGTGCCTTCGTCATGTCTTGCCCCGTATGCTCCCACGTCTGCTGATAGAAGCCAGCCGAAAGGCCGTCGGGGCCCGGAGCTTTCAAAGGATTCAATTGAAATGCTGCCTTCCTCACCTCTCCAGCCGTGTACGGCCTATCCAAAAATTCATTCATTTGACCTGTGACCACACATTCTGTCGAGCTCAACATCTTCTCAATCTCTCCTTCGTGTGGTTTCTGGGATGTGAATATATGTCCAAAATACTCTTGCACTGTTCCCGCTATATCCTCTGCCGAGCTACACCACTCTCCATTTTCCTTTTCCAAACCTTTGATCGTATTCACCCATCTTCGTTGTGAAGCTCTTCTGTGGAACACTTTCGTGTTCCTATCTCCATCCCGTAACCACGACACTCTAGCCCTCTGCTGCCATTTCATATTCTCCTGTGTTTGAAGTTTTTCCAATTGGCTCTCCAATTGTCTAACCTCTTCTATATTCATCTCCCCGTTCTCCTCATTAAGACTTCGATCCAATCTTGCTCTACACCCTTTAATCTTTTCTTTTGTGTCCCCAATATTTCTGGAGGCCCATCGATCTAACTCTCTACCACAGGCTCGAAGTCTTTCCATGATCCCCCTCTGCACCGTAGACTCCTTCCCCCAACCTTGTCGTACCACCTGCTGAAAGTCAGCCTCTAATGTCCACGCTCTTTCAAAACGAAAGACATGTCTCCTTTGTCTAACCTCCTGCCGCTTCTCATTTATACTTAAAAGCACTGGCCGATGATCTGACCCATAAAAGTTCAGGTTCCTCACTTCCCAATTCTCAAATTTATCAAGCCATTGTGTAGTGGCTAGATACCTATCCAGCTTCTCCCTTATTAAATGAGTGCCTTTCCTTCTATTAAGCCATGTATAAAATGGCCCCTTAGCATCCAACTCTTTCAAACCCAACTCGTCTACTACCTCTTGAAAAGCCTTAATTTGTCTTAAGGGTCTTATCTTTGTAGCATCACCCCCTTTCTTCTCATGTAAGTATAACAGTTCATTGAAATCACCCCCAACAACCCAAGCTTCATTCGCCCTCCCATGAGACTCTCGAATTTTTCTAAGCAAATCCCATGAGTGTTGTCTAAGATGTGTAACTGGCGAGCCATAAAAACCAGTAAATCTCCAAAGCAAATTGTCATTCTCAATCAAGCAATCTATGTGGCCATTTGAATACGAAAACAGAGAAACTTTCACATTTTCATTTCCAAAAAGAACCAAACCTCCACTAGTACCCCTAGCATCACAACCAATACAGAAATTAAAATTGAAACACTGCTTCCACCTATTACAGGATCTAACAGACATTTTAGTTTCAATCAAAAACAAAAGATCAGGGCGGTTATCAGCAACTAATTGCTGTAGGTTCTGAAATGCACGCTTACCCCCTACTCCCCGTGCATTCCATACTATGGTGATCATGGACGATGGCGGGGCTGAGCCGTGTCAGCCGCCGCCTGTCTAAACCACTCCTCCTGTTCTTCCTCACTCTTGGTCTTTTTTGCTTTACCTCATTCTCCCCCTCCAATTTGTCCTCCCGTTTTTCGTTCCCCCTCCTCTTTGGCTACATTGCTTGTTGCTCGCACCCTTTTCTTCACTGGTTGGTTTGTCCCTTGCTTGAACTCCAACTGCTTTCCGAGTCCCACCATGTCTCCTTGGCCATCTCCCCTTGTCCCCCCTATATTTTGCTTCAGTTTTAACATTTCACTCTTTCCAGAACTGCCACTTCCCTCTCCCAACTGGCTTCCCTTCATAGCTATATTAATACCTGCTTGTCCTAACCCATCTTGGCTTTTTCCGATCCCAGGTGCCCCATTGTTGGAATACGAGTTCAAGAAAGCATAGTACCTCATTGTGTTTGATAGGTTGAACATATTCTCCTCTCCATAGTTCTCCGGCTCCGGTAATATCTGATTCATATTGAAACTCTGTAGTGGAGCCTCCTTTGTCATAGGCTCTGTCTCCAGATTGGTGCTTCTGTGTACTAGCTGCGTTTGGTTTGCTGCTGTGTTGACCATCTCCGGAATCACTGACTTTCCTCGATCTCGTCCTCCCCCCTCAGCTGTTGGCTGCTGCCTCTTCCTTCCAATGCCCCTCAGTCTTGCCCATTCAAAGTCTTCTAAGTTTGGGCTCTTTTGTCCCTCTGCTTTAAGCCAAATTGGATACTCTTTCTCCCTGTCCGTTATCTGCCCCTCCTCCACAAAAGTTGTGGGGCATTCTCAGTCCCAGTGTGTAATCCTTCCACATATCCCACAAAATTCCACAAGTTTTTCATACCTGAACAGCACTTTATATGGAATTAATCAAATATTTGACTCCAAGTAAAACTTTTTAACCATCACGGTTCACTCAATCCAACATATAAACACACTTCGTAATATCAATTTTGATTCCTTTTTTTTTGTTGGCGGGATGAATGTGTGAATAATAGTATTAAAGTAATTGAAAATATTAGTAGGCAGCCTAAAAACTTGTAATTTGTGTAATTAGTATAGTAGGTTTGTTTAATTGTTCCCTTAAAGTCAAGCAACTTGACTTGCACCGTACATGCTTAAAATGCCTACCCAAAGCAACAATTTTTTTATTCATGTAATTAATTCTACTAATTTGAAAATTTTGAATCAACTACAAATTTTGAATTTACAAAGTCCACAGATGAGTTTGCCCGTGTGGATGTCATTTCAAGTCAAAGATTTCCAGAATTTCAATTTTATTTTTAAAAGGAAAATTACTCCTTTCTTACTCCACTTCGTAAAAAATGTAAACTCTATTCATTAAAACTACTTATTACTACCCAACCTACTTTCCCTTTTTTGTATTCAATTTTTTTAAAAAAATCATAAAATAAAAAAACTAATAAAGAGTTGATTTAGTAGTGTAGTCTTTAAACTTAGAAGTATGCATACTTCTATCTAGATCTCAGGGTTTGAAACTTCAAAGTGTAAATAACAATTTATAAAAGATCCGTTCATACAAAGTTTTGTTGTATGGGATGATGTAGATTTGAAATTTTGATACTTATCTTAAATCTCAAGTTTAAAACTTCAAGTGCAAATAATTTTAAAGAGGTAAATTTAGTCAGAGCTCTTTAACTAGAATCTTCGTTGTAGACTGTAAAATTGATCTTTCAATTTAGTTGGTACTTCATTTTTACATAAGTAAATACTCACTTCGTCCGCCTATAAGTTTTCCATTTTACTATTTTAGTCTGTCCGTCTATAAGCTTCTCATACCCTTTTTGGTAATACACTTCACTTTATATTTTACTTTTTCTCTCTATCTCTCTCCTTCTTTCAATCACATCATTTGTACTATATCTATTATTTAATCACTTTTCTTAATCTCGCTTATAGGCGAGGGAGTAATAATTTTACTTAAATCATGTGTACAACTAAAACTAGGATTTTCTACGCTAAAAAAACTCAAATTATTTTTATTTTTATTTAAAAAATGAATGTTAAGGTTAATACTCTCGTCATCAAAATAGTTGTGATGAACGTTAAGTTAGTAGTTAACAGCTAGCTAAGCTACGTAAAAGATGATGACGTAAGGGAGCCTCGGTGCATGTGAGCCAGCGGTTTGGACTTATGAGGTCGGCTGGCTGGCTGCCTGCAGTTTGGATACTCAGAGACGCCATCCCACCCCTAGGACCCTCCCAACACGTGTCCAATTATTTTATTTCATGGGTCCCGCAAGGAATCACACGCGCCAGCGCGTGCCTCGTGGGGCAGAGTTTTTTTTTGCGCTTTTTGGACTCCGACCAGCCAACATAACCCCACAAGTCGGCGCTATTATTACCTACTCTTCACCTTCCTCCACTCGCCTCACTTGTACGTGCCTATATTATACTAGAAAATTAATTATTTTTTAATATAATATATGTTAATTATTTATATTAAAATATATAAAATGTGATGATCAAAATTATAGTCAAATTTTTAAGAAATTGAAACTGAATATAAGGGTTTTTTTGTTCTTCAAACTGTATATACTCAGTATAGAGAATAATTACTATATACTCCGTATCTCATATTTCAATTAAATATTAAATTAAGATAGACAGTATAAATTGCCAAGAAAATTCGTAATCTGTGTAATGGAAATTTGTGTATCATAAATTGAGTAGTTTTATTTATTTAAATTTAATATATTTAACAGAATTAATAATAACTCTCAACTTGTCAAGAGGGTTATTTTCTAAATATTCTTTGTTCCTAGTTAATTGTCTTTTTATTAACAATTTTCACTTTAATATTTTATTTCTAAACTTTGTGTACTCGTAAAAAAATACTCTTCCATCCACCAAATATAGTCTCATCGGGTGGGACATCTGTTTTAAGGAAAAGGTAGATAAAGAGATAAAGTAAGAGTATTATAGAGTATTAATTGTGGACAGGGGCGGACTCACACATATGGTGGGAGTGGCCATGGCCCCCCTCAATATTTTGCAATTCACTACTATTATGGAATTCATAAGGTTGGAGAAAAGTGAAATTATGTAAATCATTCATATGAAAAGTAAGTGAATACAAAGAACTCCATCTCTTATATATATATAATGAGAAAGGAGTGCACAAAGGGGAGGTTTTCTAATAACTGTTCTAAATAGAATTGTACAGTAAAATGGATAAATAGCTAGCTTTCTGCACTACTTGTCTTCTTCTTCTTTGACTCCACTTTTAATTGGCTTATATCCTTGAGACCCCCCTTCAAGATGAACATGGATATTGATAAAGTTCATCTTGGAGATAATAAGATCAAAAAGAAATGGTCCCAAAGGCTTCGTAAAAATGGCAGCAATGTTTTCCTCATAAGGTATATTAATGAGCTTGAGAACACCTTCTTGGATCTTCTCTCTAGTGAAGTGGTAATCAACCTGGATATGCTTACTTTTGTCGTGCATTACAGGATTATGAGCCATACTATAGGCTGATTTGCTGTCAGTGTATAAAAGAGCAGGATAGGCATGAGAAATTCGCATTTCATGCAAAAGAAAAAGCAACCATTGGACCTCACATGCAGTGTATGCAATAGCCCTATACTCTGCTTCTGCAGAGGATCTGCTCACAGTTGGCTGCTTCTTTGACTTCCAAGACACCAAATTTTCACCTAAGAAGACGGCATAACCGCTTATACTTCTCCTAGTGAGTGGACACCTAGCCCAATCACTATCAGAGTAGGCCTTTAAAGAAAAATCAGCTCCCACTGCATAAAAGAGGCCCTGACCAGGTGTGCCTTTTAGATACCTCAAAACTCTTTGTGCAGCCACCATGTCAGCTTGTCTAGGATTACTCAATCTTTGACTCAAGGTCTGCACAGAATAAGAAATGTCAGGTCTAGTAACAGTAAGGTATAATAACCTACCAACCAGCCTTCTATATAGAGAAGGGTCCTCTAGTAGAGGAGAGTCATCCAAAGTAAATTTTTGCTTAGAATCCATTGGAGTTTTGCAAGGTTTACTCCCCAAATATCCTGCATCATTAATAATATCAAGTGTATACTTTCTTTGACAAAGAGATATACCTGTTGCAGACCTAGCTATTTCAATACCAAGTATATATTTAAGTGAACCAAGATCTTTAATTGTAAAAGCAGAATGTAAATGTTCTTTAACTCTATTGATTTCATCAAGATTATCACCTCCTAATATTATGTCATCCACATAACAAAGAAGGGCAGTAAATGAATCAATTCCTGCTTTTAAAAATAAGGAAGAGTCAAATTTAGATTGCTTATAACCAAGAGATAATAAGGAATCAGTATGTTTTTGAAACCATTGTCTAGAGGCTTGCTTTAGACCATAGATACTCTTATTAAGTTTGCACACTCTAGTGTCAGAATCATCAAAATAACCTGGTGGAGGTTTCATGTAAACCTCTTCATGCAAATCTCCATGGAGGAAAGCATTATTTACATCAAGTTGATGTAAATGCCAATTCTTACCTACTGCAATAGAAATAAGAAGTCTAACAGTGGTTAATTTAGCAACAGGAGAAAAAGTATCAAAATAATCCACCCCTTCTTGTTGTGTATATCCCTTTGCTACTAATCTCGCTTTATATCTTTCTATTGAACCATCAGCTTTATGTTTACCTTTGTAAACCCATTTACATCCTATGCAATGCTTACCTTTTGGCAAGCTAGTAAGGGACCATGTATTGTTAGCATCTAAGGCTTTTAATTCAGCTTTCATAGCCTCCTGCCACTCTTGTTTAGAACTAGCTTGCTTATAGGTTTTAGGTTCTTGAATATGGGTAATTGCTGCTGTAAAAATATAATGCTCAGAGGATAAGGAATTAGTAGCCAAATAATCTGAAATATGGTACAAAATGTGTGAATTGGAACTACACATATTACTTTCACTTTGTGGCTATTTTGGAACAATGGAAGGGGGTAAATTTGTATCATAAATCTCTAAGTAAGCAGGCAAAGTTCTATTCCTAGTAGACCGTCGAAGAGCATCATCACACTCATGTGAAACTAAATCATTAATGACAGGAGAATTATTAGTATATTCCTGAAGTTCATCAAGCAAGTCGTGATCAAGGATGAAAATATCTGGAAATATCCCCGATATATCCTCGATATATCCATTTTTCGGGGTCACCGATATCGATATTGGGAAGAACCGATATTTTCACGATATTTGTAAAAAACTTGAAAATATCGATAAATATCGGTAGACAATAACAATATCGAGTCTAATATCGAAAAAATATCGGAAAATATCGAGAAAATATCGATAAATTTCGAAAAATAACGATAAATGTCATACGAAATAACATTGTATATTATATTTTATATAAATTTATCATTGATATAAAATGTATTCAAATTATTTTGTTGATTTTATGTACTAAAGGCTTGTTATTAAATTTTTACAATTTTTAAAATTTACCGATATCGATATTCGATATCGATATATCCGTCGATATTTCCATAAATTTAAGGTCTCGATATTTCCACCGATACCGATATTTTCATCCTTGGTCGTGATGAATGAAGTCGGGTTCAGTATGGATGGAAGGATCAGTAGGAGAATTAACAATTGTACTCTCTACTGTGTTTTGACAGTCATTTTGGTCATATGTATCAACAAAATCATCATGATATAACACACTAGTGTTATCTGTGTTAATGGAAGGATGTATTTGTTGGTCATTATCATATACAACAGCAGAAGTGGTGAGATTGTCATTTTGTCCCTTTAAAGGAAAAATATTTTCATAAAATTTAACATCTCTAGAGATCAAAATATTATGAGTATCCAAATTCATAATTTTATACCCTTTAGTTCCCATGGGATAACCTATGAAAATACATTTGATGGCTCTTTTCTCAAATTTATTTCTATGAGATCTAAGAGTGCTAGCAAAACACAAACAACCAAATGCCCTCATATGTGTGTAATCAGGTGGTTTATTAAAAATAGCCTAAAAGGGAGATTTTCCATTTAAAATTGGTGTAGGGATTCTGTTCAAAATATGAGCAGCAGTTAAGATGCATTCATCCCAATATTCTAGAGGGATATTCGATTGAAAAAGTAAAGATCTAGCAATTTGGAGAAGACTTTGATGTTTTCTTTCTACCTAACCATTTTGCTCAGGAGTTTCTACACAAGAAGTTTGATGCAAAATGCCATACATAGAGTAAAAATCCTTAAGAATGAATTCTGTCCCATTATCAGAATGGATGACTTTAATTTTCACACCAAACTGATTTAAAATCAGATTATAAAAACCAGTTAGACTTTTTTTTGACATCTGATTTTAGTTTGAGCATATAAATCCAAGTACACGTGCTAAAATCATCTACAATAGTAAGAAAAAATCTATGTCCACTATGAGAAACAGTAGAGAAGGGACCCCAAACATCACAATGTATAAGATCAAAAGGTGCTGCAGAGAAGGTGATGCTATCATTAAAAGGAAGTCTATTTTGCTTGGCAAAGTGGCAAATATCACAAACATCACTCTTAGTAGCTTTTATTTGCAAAGTAGGAATATGAGATAGAGCCTTTAAAGACACATGTCCCAACCTTTTGTGCCAAAGTTCAGTATCAACACTATTTATACTAGAAATGCCAGAAAATGTTTGATTACAAAGAGTATAACTAGAGTCCACGTCCTGTTGATCTAATATGTAAAGGTCATTGACTTGTTTAGCAGATCCAATCATTGTTAAATGTTGGTCCTGCAAAAAACACATATTATTTGAGAATTGAACTACACATTTAGATGTTCTAGTTAACTGGGAGATGGATAATAAGTTGTGTGTAAAAGTAGGCACAAAAAGCACATCATAAAGAACTAAAGTGTTATTTATCCTAACAATACCCTTAGAAGTAGCAAAAGTAGTTTGATTATTAGGTAAACTAATCATAATATGAACAGGTATGGGGGTTTTAACAAATAAAGACTCATTGCATATCATATGATCAGTAGCCCCAGTATCTATGATCCAATGCAAACAAGAGCTAGAAGTAAAAAAAAAAGAATTAGTACTTGTAGTGGGTTTCAAAGTTGTACCAATAGATGAGTTGCCATGTTCTGAGGGAGTGACAGCAGATGCGACTGAAGAGGCAGATTTATGATTGCCCCCTTGCTTCTTGTTGTTAGCAAACTGCACAAATTCCTCAAATATAGCAGAATTTAATAGAGGATTAGAGGTGCCGCTAGTGGTGGTAGTGTTATTGGCTGAAGGATTGACAAGGCTTCTTGGTCCCTTGGGACCAATCCATCCCGGAGGATAACCAATAAGCTGAAAACACTTATCCATAGTGTGGTTAGTATAACCACAATGCGTACAAACAACTTTCTTCTTATCTTTAAAAGTAGAATTCCTAGAAAAAGGTTTCTTGACTGTCATTGCAGCAGACTCAAGAGGAGAAGAAGATGAAGAGCCCATGGTTAAAGACCTACTGGACTCTTCTTGAATTAGAAGGGAGAAGACTCTGGCCAAAGAAGGTAATGGAGAGTTTAGTAATAACTGACTTCTTAAGGATGCATAAGATTCATCTAAACCAATTAGAAACTTTAAAACAGCGTCAGATTCTTGAAGTTTTTCTAAGTTTGGAGTCAAATTGCAAGTGCACAGCCCACAAGTACATCTGAACAAAGGTCTATAGCTAATGAATTCGTCCCAAAGAGACTTGAAATGATTATAATAATCAGTAATTGACATATTTCCCTTAGCCATAGTACTGAGACTCTTTTCCAAGTGAAAGACCCTAGTACCATCAGATTTAAGATACCTAGTTTGCATCTCTAACCATAATTCCCTAGGAGTAGACAAATATAACAGACTATTTCGAATAGATGGAGAAATTGAATTCAAGACCCATGCCAAGACTAAACTATTGACTCTTAACCAAGCAGAATAAAGAACTTGATTAGTAGTGTCAGGTGTTACCAAAGAACCATCAATAAAGACGGTTTTATTCTTCACTTGCAAGGACATCTGAACTGCTCTGCACCAAGAAGAATAATTGATGCCTGTGAAAACTTCAAAGATAACTTGGGTTGCAGGATTATCGCTCTGATACCATGTGGAATTCATAAGGTTGGAGAAAAGTGAAATTATGTAAATCATTCATATGAAAAGTAAGTGAATACAAAGAACTCCATCTCTTATATAATGAGAAAGGAGTGCACAAAGGGGAGGTTTTCTAATAACTGTTCTAAATAGAATTGTACAGTAAAATGGATAAATAGCTAGCTTTCTGCACTACTTGTCTTCTTCTTCTTTGACTCCACTTTTAATTGGCTTATATCCTTGAGAACTATACATATGTGTCATCTCTTCTAAAAAAATGTATATATCATTTATTAGTATATTTTATAAAAAAACATAAGTTCAAAGTTATGTAATGGAATTCAATACCACGAGGATTAGTTCATATAAAGATTTATTCTGCTTTTAATTGAGACCCCCCGCTAGTGAATAGTGTGATTGGTCTCCCGAATTAGTGAATTTTTAAACAAGATACCGAGTCTTAAAAAAAAAAAACTATATATATATATAGTTTTGATATGAAACTCGATGGTGGATTTCTTATATATGTAATCAACCACATGCATAAAATATTTGTATGTGCTAAAGTGTATACAAGTGATTTATTTCATAAGAAACCCAATATTTATTCGATCAATTTTTAATTGAATTTGATATTCTCTTTAATTTTTTTCGTTTTTTTTATATTGGCCCCCTCACAAGTTAATCCTGGGTCCGCCCCTGATTGTGGATTCCATTGTGAATAAAATAATTGTTTGTAAATAAAGTTGATAACAAATTGAATAATTAAGTGATGGTTGAAGGTTAATAGTTTCCAAAAAAATGTATAAGACTATATTTAATGAATAAAAAATATAAGGTAAATGAAACTACACGAAAATTGTGTACTATTTACGTGGAGATTAAAAGAAACGTGCTTGTGCATATTTCTTTAAGCTCAACCATTTACTTTTTTTTTTTTTTTGAGGTTTACAAAGATCACTTCAAATCAACAAAACACTAAAGTACAAGATCTTTAAAATCGGGCGGATCATCCAGAAGGTATCGTTGTCCCCTCCAATCGTGAGAAGAGGAAAAACGTGTGTTCCCTTTGTCCACAATGAAGCTCTGGTCTTCATTCTCAAAACCGAGACAACCCCACACTAAGGTGTTCTCATGTCAAAAAAAAGAAAGACAAAAAATTGAACAAAGTTCCACTAAACCTGACCCAAGGACTATCAAGTCCATCACCAAATAAAACCCATCCAGGGCGAGGAGAACCCATCAAGGGTGAGGAGTCCCAACAAGGGGAAAAAAAATACGCACTTAGGCGCAGAGGACATACCAACATGTCAACGACAAAAACCAAGACTAAAAAACAAGAAAAAACAGTAAAGCAAGAAATAAAAACTAACTAAGAACACTGTAAACAGGGATCAACGGATAGTTTACCGAACGGTGACCGTAGCTCCGTTAGGGAAAAACTATCCATCGATCCCCAACTACACGCTAAGAGGCTCTACATAAACTGCGAGCCTGATGCTGAGAAAACCTGGTCGGGGCGGCGGCGACGGCAGCGGGTGGGGTGTCGGCAGTGGCGGTAAAGACAAATCGGTAATATCTCGTAGATCTTTTAAAATCTGTCTTTTATTTTTGTAGATCTATAAAAATAACAAGATCGGACAGAGGAGGGCCGTGGCGACGGCGCCGGCAGCGCCAAAATCGTGACCTTGAGGCCGATCTACATGGTGTAGGAAGGTTGTAGTGGTTAGTGTAGTGGGGAGGGGTTGCCGGCGGAGAGAAAAGAGGGAAGAAGGGTTTCTGTGGGTGATGAGAGAGAAACTCTCCTAGAGAGAGAAATTGTTTTCCATGAGTTAATTCATGATTGATCCAATAATGCATGTTGTGTACCCTAGTCCATGTTACACTTTTTGGTGAATGGTGTTGCACTTTTCAATTATTAAACTGTATAATAATATTTTTAGTAATAATTGAAAAGTGCAACACCATTTACCAAAAAGTGTAAGTCAGTAAACTGAAAAGTGCACATGAACTAGGGTGCACAGCATGCACTCGAGTGCATACTAGACTTTACTAGACTTTACCTTTTTTTATTTAGCAAATAGCGTATTTGGAGAGAAGGCGTTAGGCCATCTCCAACCACAAACTTTCAAATGAAGATCTCTAAACTTCAAAATACACTTTTTCATACTCTATTTTAAAAACCTTCTCCAACCATAAAACTCTATATCTTACTCTATTTATTATTTTAATCATTTTCAATATATTACAATCATTAAATAATGTATTTATCTTCGTATTTAAATTAATTTATACAATTAAATATTCAATTAGTAAATTAAATTATAAATTAAATATTATTAATTTTATTAAAATCATAAAATGTAAATAAACTTGTAGTTTTTAAATATTACTTTTATTTAAATATAAAATTATGAAACACATAATGACGTAAAATTATTAAAACGATACATGTGAGTATAATCTAATACAAGACAATTACACTTATTACGTTTAAAATAGACGTAAACCGATACTTTATATTTCTTTTCAGTTTGTGTTCACTTATTTTAATATTTCGGTGTTATATGTAACTAGGTAATGCATGTATGTCCGTTTTAATATGTAATGTATTTCATATTTAATATATAATGTATTTCATATTTAATATATAATGTATATTTTATTGTATTTTACGTTATTTTTTTGTAGGTAATAATAATACACACAAAAAAAAATTAATTACACAATTAAAATTAAATTATAAATTAGTATAACAATAGAATTGTAATTATATTTAACAAATTATTAATATAGAATTGTAATACAGAATTGTAAATATTAATAAAATAATATATATAAAATATAGAGTTTTGAATAGTAAACTTCATATATAAAGTTTACTATTCAAAACTCTATTTCAAATCTTCAAAATAGAGTGAGCAAAACTCTATAAATGAAGATAAACTTCATTTATAGAGTACGGATGGAGATGGTCTTACTACTATATTTCACAATTAATAAAGTAAACTGGGGGAATTATTTGCACCACAAAATTATTTAGTGCACTAATCACTTTGTCAACATTAGTCAATTTTTAGAAAAGGTAAAAATATCCCTAGAATAACTTTTGTATCCTCGAAATAAATGCTGTATATCTTTTATTTTTACTTGTTTAATTGTTTTATCTTGAAATTTAAAAAAAAAAAACTTTAAAATGAAAATGTAACCATTAAAAAAATAAAAAACTTTAAAATGAAAATGTAACCATTAAAAAAATGTAGTGATAATCTTAGAGTTGTTATTCGAGTCTAGTCTAGCCTAACCGAGTATTTGAAGTTCGAGTTCGACTCGACCTCTTATCGGCTCAACTCGATAACATTGACGAGCTAAAAAACGAGTTCGACTCAACTTGTTAACGGGTCTAATGAGCCTAATTAAATTAAAAGAAAAAAAATAGATATCAAGTCTAACGAATCGAGATTGAACCGACTCGTTAGAAAATTAAGTATCTAACGAGATTGAACTCGATCATTTAACAAACGAGTCGAGCCGAGCTCACGAACAACTCGATTCGTTTAATAACAAACACTAAGTGATATTTTTAGAATATAAAATCATTTAAGGGCATTTAAAAAAAAACTTTAAAATTAAGCATTACAATTAAAAATTAAAGGATGGAGAATAAAAAAATTCTTAATTAAAAATACTAGTAATAACATAGATGAGGAAGAATAGAGATGTTTTTTATTAAAGATAAAAAAAATACATTTAATTCGAAATTGAGATAATATACATGTATATAATCACAATTTATTTAGGAGTTGATAAAATTATTAAATAAATCCCAGAAGTCACCATCAGAATTGCATCTGGTGCTTTCCAATCCAAAATGGTTATAAAAATGTCTGAGCAGATCTCTGCCGTTGGAAATAAATCCAAGGGCTGTAAAGGGATGAGATTGTTGGGTGGGAGGCAACTCGTGATTTGGTTGTCAAATCAAAAGAGCAATTTGGGAGGTAACGAGAGTCGTACTTGTAATTATGCGACTCTCAGTTCTTTTAAGTTGGAAGTTAGACAAACAGCACTATAATAATCATAATACAAACAAGATTTAAAGTCGCCAATCTTATCACATTATTAGATGCACTCATTTGCTAATTTTTTTTAAAGGTAAATTTGAATTTTATCCATAGTATAATGGGTACTCAAATTTCAAATGTTACAATTTTAGTTTTGGTACGGATTTATCTAATCATGAAACCTATAATTTAGTCGAGAAAAATAATTCATAGGGGAGCATTCCATCGTGAGTAATAAAAATTAGTTGGATAATGTGTCTTCAACCATTTTCAAGAGCTAAATTTGATGTCATTCGATATCTTATCAGTCAATCGTTTATTGAAAACCAGAGCATTCCTCGTCTTCCATATTTTCCAAATAGTACACTGTCAAATCAACTCAAAAATCTTTTCTCTCTGTTGCATCTTTCCCAAAACTAAGCATCTCCATGAATTGATAAAACTTGTATTCTCAAGGCTGATTAATTCTTGCTATGAGTAAATCAACATTCATGGGATATAGTTGGACAAGATGTAGTGAATCAAATTCTGAGCATTCTCAATAAAGGAGATAGCGTGGAGAGGTGGAACCAAACTCTTGTCACACTCATTTCCAAGATAAAAACTCCCCAAGAGCTGAAGGGCTAGTGCCCAATTAGTCTCACCAATGTATGCTACCGTATTTTAGCAAAGACACTTAGCAACTGGCTAAAAGCTATTATGGGAGGTGCAGTGGATGAATTTCAAAGCGCCTTTACCACAGGAAGGCTAATTTTAGATAATGTTGTGGTTGGCTTCGAGTGCCTACACTGGATCAGAAAGAACCAAAGTAAGCGAGGGTACGTTGCACTTAAACTTGATATGTCAAAGGCGTACGTCCGTATTGAGTGACCATACATCAGGGTCATTCTCTTGAAAACTGGATTCAGTAATAAGTGGGTGGATTTGGTCATGAATTGTGTATGCACCGTGTCATACTCCTTTAAGGTCAATGGTGAAGTGAAAGGGAAAATACAACCGTCTAGAGGCATTCGTCAAGGGGATCCTTTATCCCATTTTCTCTTTGTCCTCTGTACACAAGGGTTGTCGAGGGTCTTGTGTAATCTCGCGGAACAGAAATTGGTCTCGGGAGTAAGGGTGGCGAGAGGTGCACCTGAGATTACGCACCTCCTTTTTGCCGACGATAGCCTACTCTTTTTTCAGTAAAATATACAAAGTGGCGAAGTGTTGAAGGCGGACTTACAAAAGTATGAGCGAGCCTCGGGCCAAGTGGTAAATTATGAGAAGTCGTTCATCACCTTTAGCCCAAGGATTGGACAGGATGTGAAGGTGTTGATCAAAGATAAGCTGGGAATCCGAATGAGCCAAGGACACGATATATATCTAGGTCTACCTACCTTCTCCTTACGAGCAAAGAGACTGCAGTTTGCATATATTAAAGACAGGGTAGCATGTAGTAAGTTGCTTAGCTGGAACGTACGAGAGTTCTCGGAAGGGTGGAAACTTAATGTATTGGAAGAAATTGAGAGAGATGTGCTACCTAAAGGAGGGTGGCATGGGATTTCGTAAGATAGGGCTTTTTAACAAAGCCTTGCTCGCTAAACAACTTTGGCGACTAATATCACACCCACAATCATTAGCAGCTAGAGTGCTTCGAGCAAGATATTTCAAACACAACCATGTTATGGATGCAGGTTTAGGAGCAAATCCATCATATATATGGAGATCTCTTATTTGAAGTCGGGACCTGTTAGAGAAAGGTCTACATTGGAGGATAGGGGATGGACAAAAGATTGGAATTTTTAAGGAAAGATGGGTACATGGCCTCCATGACGGGAGGATTCGCTCAATAATAGCTAGCACATCTAAGGTTAGCCGTTTCATTTTGGCAAGTGGGGAGTGGGATGAGTCTCTCATTAGGGCAACCTTTCTTTTGAGGCTGATGCAATCCTCCAAACTCCTCTGGGAGGGATGCATTACGAGGATAAACAATTCTGGAAGATGGAGCCAAAGAGAGGGTATTCGATTAAATCGGGATATAAGTTAGCTCTACATATTAAAAAAATGGAATCTGATGAAGGCATAGGCCCAAGCTCCAGTGAGAGGCATGAATGGTGGAGAAAGGTATGGAAGATAAATGTACCGCCGAAACTTCGTATTTTCGCATGGAAAGTAGCATGGGATATCCTTGCAATGGAGGTGAATCTAGCACGACATCATGTCCCTATCTCTCCCCATTATTTTCTATGCGGAGGGCACGAAGCTACCACGGTACACACACTTTTTTTATGCCATTATTTTAGAAAGATTTGGAAAGTGGCTGGAATGGGAGGCATCATTAAAAGTGGAAATGGTCTAGACACGAGGAATTTTCTGCCCCTTGTTTGGAATAGCGAAAGTGCGAACTCAATGGAGGAAGTTGTAACGCTGATGTGGGGATCTGGAGAGAAAGGTGTTCTTTGAAGGCTAACAGAAATATACAGGGGAGTACGAGAAAGGATGAAGCTTTCACGGATATGAACTGGGCTCGCCTTTTTCTACAAAATTATCAGCAGGCAGAGATGGGGACTAAGCTATATACTCCTTTGCCCTCGGCATCTTCAGGTTCGGAAAGCGGCTCTTTAGGAGATGAATGGGGGACATTATACACTAATGCAGCGACGTGGGTGGAGGATAGCCTCTTTGGAATTGGATATGCAATTAAGGCCGATGATGGAAGGGTGTGCGCAGCTGGCCGAAGGAGAATTAAACGATCGGGGTCTGTAATGGCGGCTGAAATGCTTGCAATAGCGGAAGGCCTTCGATGATGCAAGGAACGAGGAATGACAAAGGTCAGGGCGTACTCGGACTGTTTGAACGCGGTTACTATCCTTAGAAACTGAGAGAGTTGCTGGACACCGTATGGTTTTGTTGTAGATGAGGCGAGGAAGGCAATGGACAATCTCGTAGTGTGCGAGATCTGCTTCATTCCAAGGATCGGAAATACCAAAGCTCATCGTCTAGCAAGGGAAGCAATTGGCTCTCCTATGCCTCGAGACTGGGACGAAGCAGACCTACCAGTTTAGTTAATAGATCAGTGAGGCCTGAGTGTATGTATTGATTAATTGGTTCTGTTGTTTTCTTGGAACCTAATTTGTATGGGCACTGTATCTTCAAAAAAAAAAAAAACAAAAAATTGCTATGAGTAATAAATAATTATGTAATTTCTCAATGCTTTTGTTAAAGGCTTCGAAGGCGGTGATAGATGTAGGGGTGTGCATCGGTCTGAAATCGAACCGGTTTGGACCGTGATCGAAATCTACCCTAATTGATGGATCGGAGACCGGGTCGAAGTTTTGGACCGGATTTTTTATTAGTTTTTTTATTTTTTCAAGTATTTTTAAGTTTATGGAATCAAGAACAAGAATGATGAATTTGTGTATGAAAATTAAAGTGTTGATTCTTCATTGGAGACCAATTTTCGTCAATGTAAATTTTATTTGCAATATTATTAATGGTCATTTGACACTGATAGTAAATTGAATATTTTTTTAAATTATATACTTGAAAAAATATAATAGATCTCAATATTTTTACTTCACATTCTCACCAATTATTTGATTCTAACGTATTGTGTTTCTATTATTTTTTCAGAGTTTTAATGAAAACAATATTTTCGAAATTTTGAAGTTAACAACCTTTTTTTATTTAGTTAACATAATTAATGGTGCATTATTTTAAAAAATAAAGAATATACACAAAAAAATATTTTAAAAAATTAAAATTTGGATTTTTGATCCGGAATTTAGTGGACCGAGGATCGGACCGAATATCAACCGGTCGGTCAAGTTCCGGACCGAACCGATCCAATTCCAGTCTTTTTTCGATCCGACCTATTTTTACACACTACTAGATAGTAAAATGTTGAATTATTCAAGAAATTTTTCCTTTTCGAGATAATGTTATAGTGTGGGGTGTTGTTTTTTACGTAAGTAGAAAGCGGAATCTTCTTGATCATGGTTTGGCTCGATTTGCGTTGTTCTTCTCTCATTATCAAGCTTGGATGCATATTTTCCTGTTTAGATCGAAGGAACTAGGGGTTCGATTGTTTAAAACATCAATATAAATTCTCTAAGTTGCAAACAATTTACAATTTTTAAAGGGTCAATTCATACGTAAAGAGTTTTGATTTGACTTTAAACAAACAAGGCTCTCTTAAGTGAATGGTAGGATTAATCCTCAAATTAGTCGATTGAAGGGCCGGATACCAAGATTGAAAAAAAAAACACACACACATAAAATAGAGGAAAATTAATTGTCGATTCGAGTCATCTATTTAATAAACTTGTTTAAGACTTAATTAAACAGGATTATTCTATGTTAGTACTACCTTTTTCTAGTGCGTCGTATGATAAATCGCAGTGGAGAGAATGATGAGAAAGAAGATTATTCCTTTTTCCTATAAATTGATGAGCCTCCCTCTCTTTTCGAGTTGCATCAATTTTCCTATTTTAATAAATGAAATATAATTTTATACGGTGTATGATACTAATATATTTGTGTGATCTAGCAAGTCAATGATATAATTAAGACAGGTTTAATTTCCCCCAATAAATGTGTTTAATTATGTAAATTGTATGAACGTTGGCTCAAAATAAATAAATGGAAATTAGGTTCACAATAATTTTCTTTTTTAAAATTATAGTACTCCATATAATTTAACATAGAAAGTAATACGGAGTACTTTTTAACATATAAAGTAACCCATAATTTAATAGATATCTCTTTTCAAAATGACTAAATTAAACGTTTCAATAATATTATTTTTTACGTTAAAAAGATATTATTATAATAACATGTGTATTATCGAATTTACCCGTAAAAGTTGACAGAAGTTTTTTTTCTGGTAAATAACTTAAAATGCATCAAATTAATTTGGTCTAAGTTCAATTTATCATGTAGGATTTCGGACTTCAATTGCTGGAGCTTGAAGACTACTTATACTAAACTTAAAGGGGTATCATTCTATAAAAAAAAAAATCATCAATTAATTAAAAATAAAAAATATGTTAGCAAAATGAGTAAGTAAGATATCATTCCAGAGTTGTTTTGCAATACACCATCTTACATAAGAATTTGTTAAAAAAAAATGTTTGTATTTTTAATTTTCACAGTCACTACTCACTACTAAACATTCCGATCGTTGACCCGACCAATATTCGATTCACATAAAAAAAATGAAGAATTAGATTATTTGCACCTTCAAAATTTGTAGGTGCACTCACTTTATTAGTTCACCCAACCCTTTTATTATATAGATTGGTGCACTAATACCATTAGATCACCCAACTCTGTTTGTTTTTCTCTCGAACCTCACCGGATATAAATACCATTTGGTTGTTCATTGAAAATTATTGGTGGTTATTTGAAAAATTAAATATGAAGGCAAAAGAAAATACACGAATGGACTCTTTTTTTTTTTTTTTCTTTTTGTTGTTCAATTTTCATCGTTAGTTCAAATTTCGTCAAAATTTGTAGTTGAATTCAGCCAACTTTCCCCGGAAAAGAAAATTGTATTTTCGATGAATTATTTTTTTCTGCTAGTTTAACTAAAAAAATTAAGTAGCTTGTTTTGGCCTAAAGCAAAATTGTACTAGTATTTTTTATTTATTTTTTTGGTTGAAGTGGATCAAATTGAACTGTAAATTTTGAACATGGTTGTTCAAAATTCATTATTTTCATTTTGTTTTATTTTTTTGGCAATATTTTGTGCTAAGGGGTGGTGTGAGAGGAATGGTGAGAAATTTTGGCAGTCGTAGTGGTGGTTGTGATAGTGGCAACGGCGGCATGGGGTGGTGGTGTAAGAAAATATTAGTTAAGTTTGATTTTGACATATTAATAGTAGACATCTCATATTTATGTTGTTTTTTTTTTGGGTTATAAGATTAATACATTTATAAGCACTAGATTTTTAATCTGAGAATCAACTGGTATAGATGTCCTATATATCCAATCATGAGGAAGTGGGGAACGAGTGTACCCTTTACCCACAAATACGTTCAGATTATCAAACTTAAAACGAAACAAATACCTCACACTAAAGTAGCTTTGTGTCAAGAAAAATAGAGAATAAAAAAAGGAACAACATGAATCATATAAATGGTAAGGGAGCAGGGCCGCACAAAGCGTAGAAAAACTTAACAACGAGTAAATTGAAAAGAAAAATTACAATAAACTAAGAACTAATAAGAAGAACTAAAAAAAGGGAAAAAATTGGAATCAATGGATTATTCACTCAATCGACCATCATGGCCATGTTAGGGATGATTGACCCATTGATCTCAATTACAATAGAAAAAAAAAATCCTAATTAAGCCTAGACGTGACAGTGGAGCAAGAAGAGCCGTCGCACCAAATGCGTAAAAAATGATGGCAGTGAACGGTGCCCGTAGTAGATCAATGGAAGGGTGAATGTCCGGTAAATGTGGGGACTCATGAATGAAAGTGACATGGCTTATGCTTTACATGTACACATTACTGTCAACAAGGTCTCAAGTGAGGCATATATTCAACCCTAACTCCATTTGATGTTAATGTATGCCAAATTTTCTCAAGAATCCATTATTCGGGGTTGCGAGGAATGTCACGCTAGAGAAAAACCAAGCAATAATTTATCTATACTTTATAATTATTATTCTTTGCGATTCTTGGACCCCCCAAATTTGGCAAGAAAAAAAAAAAAAAGGAAACACATACATTGAAATAGAGATTAGAAAATATATATACTCCCTCCACATTTTAAAGTAAGTGTTCCATTTTATTATTTTGGAACAATCAACTATACCTTTAATACTATATTCCTCAAAATCTGTACTACAATTTTTAAACGTGATACATAACTTGGAATGGTGGAAGTATTTAAACTTTGATTGTGAGGTGATTATTAGATTTAGAAAAAAATAGTAATGTTTTTAAAATAAGTTTTTGTCAAAATAGTTGCAAGCAGATACTAGGGAACTGATTGAACTTTGGATCAGAAGACAATTTTTTTCTTTACGTAACTATCCAATTTCAGTGTTATTTTTTTTTTCCCTTTGACTATCCAATTTTAATGTTCTCATTTTCCATTTTGCAAATAATACTCTCAACATTAATTTATCTTCACTCTTTTTTATCTATTTTAAACATAAATTATTTTAAACTATTAATATTTCTTAAAACATAGTATCTCGTACCAGAAAATATATAATCATAGACAAATATAACAGAGTTAATATGGTGGAATATATTTAAGAAAGAGTTTTAATTGATTGACACACTTATTATTTACATTAGAAACTTTTGCTTATTGTTCCATTGGTAAATAGCCTCTCTCTCCCTCCCCTCTCCATGCATAAATAATTTACGGAGTAATATTTTTTCATTTCCCAATATTTTGTCTTATTTATTACAGAGTATATTTTGTATAAAAAAATTAAAGTACATATTATTTTCACACATTTACCTTCCATATACTTTCATAACTAAAATGAGAAATTGTAGAATTTGTTTAGGGATAGTTTAAAAAGAAATATGGTAAAAATAGTTGAAACTATACACTATTTAAAATAAGATTTAAAATTAGAAAATCACAAATAATATGAAATGGATGGAATTGATATATCATCCACGTTTTTAATCTTCAATAAATAAGTTATATCCAATTATAGCCACTTATATTGTGTACATACATGGAAAGAGATGTTCCTGCTGTTAGTTATATATGCTTAATAGGGGGACCGTCCAAATTGACGTATATATGTTTATGGATATATATCCACACTAATAATTTGGACCTCAAATATCTACGCACTTTCATACAAAAATTGAAATATACCTTTTTTGTCCACACTAATAATTTTCGAAGTATATAATTTTTGCTGGAATTCTAGTTGTTGGACTGGATGCCGTGACATCAAAAAAGAAAGAAAAAAACACTCTTTCACTGGAATTGGAATCTTATTTAAAGAGTAAGATCTTCAATATCTGAAGTTTTTTTTTTTTTTTTTTGTATATTATATGGATGATCCGATCCACAAGGACCATGATTGAGATTTTTTTAACCGTTTCTTTCTTTGAAGAATAGGCGAAATAATATAAACTCCGCTATTCGAAATCTTAGTGAAACTCTTATGAAATTGTATCCACAAAGCAACTTCTTACAAATGATAAATCAAGACAACTAGAAACGCAAAGAATTTAAACAAATAAAGAACTAAAAGAAAGAATACGGGATTTACGTGGTTCGATCAAATGATCTACGTCCACGGAGGATAGAAGACTCTCTTCACTAATCACAAATGAAAATTACAGATTACAAGTATTCACTAAACTTGATATCTCTCACAACTCTCAGTTTCAGTAACCCACAATCCATGCACTAGGTGGTGTATATATAGATGTACAATGCATTGGATAACCGCCACTAACCAACTAACTAACTAACAAAAATAACAGAATTAACGAACTCTCAAAACTAGATTTCAGCAGACTTGACTCAATTGAGTTTGCTTCAGCAAACTTGGACCCAACTCTCCTGAACTGACTTCAGACGACTTGCATCAGCAGAGTTGTCCAAACTCTTATCAGATCAGTTGACTCCTAATCAGACCACTAAACCTTATCAGCTGAGTTACACATTAACCCAACTTTGCTGAACTCCAAGATCAGAACACTAGCAACTCTCCTGATAGATAGAAATCAGATGACATCCAATATTGCATTAATCCTAACAATTCTCCACCTTAATACAAGATTGACTTCTTCCCAGCCCTTCCCAAGGCTGTTTGTTCATTATCTTCTTAATGAACATCCCAAGTGCTAAGGTTTACCAACTCCATGCAATGATTGAACTTATTGCTTGGTAATGCCTTAGTTAACATATCAGTTGCATTCTCTTCTGAAGCTACCTTCTGAACTTCAACAATGCTTTTCTCCAAGATGTCTCTAACAAAATGCAACTTCACATCAATGTGCTTTGACCTCTCATGAAACACTTGATGTTTTGCTAGATGAATAGTGCTCTAATTATCACACAGCACAGGAACACTTCTCCGATTTATGCCAAAATCTCTCAGAATGCCCTTCAACCACATTGCTTCCTTCACAGCTTCTGTCAATGCTATGTATTCAGCATCAGTTGTGGATAAGGTCACCATAGATTGTAAAGCTGCTCTCCAGGTGATAGCAGTGCCATACAATGTAAAAACATAACCAAATAAAGACTTCCTTGTATCTATGTTTCTAGCAAAATCAGAATCCACAAATCCAATCAAAGGACTCTTGGTATCAACTGATTTCTCAAACAACAATCATAAGTCTTCTGAACCATTAAGATATCTTAGAATCCATTTCAATGCTTCCCAATGAAACTTCCCTGGATTTCCCATGAACCTACTCACCATACTAACAGCATAGGCAATATATGGTCTGCTACAAACCATATCATACATGAGACTTCCTACTCCATTGGCATAATGAACAGTAAGCATCTGCTTCTTCTCTTCAGTTGTTTGAGGAGATTGCTTGACTGACAACTTGAATTGCTGACCAAATGAAGTACTAACAGGTCTGGACTGATGCATAAAGAATCTGGACTGATGCATAAAGAATCTTATCAAGACCTTCTGGATGTAATCTTTTTGGGACAAGAACAACTTTCCTGCTTTCCTGTTTCTGAGAATATCCATGCCTAATATTCTCTTGGCTTCACCTAGGTTCTTCATCTCGAACTTGTTACTCAGCTGCTGCTTCAGCTAGGTAATCTTTCTCATACTCTTTCTAGTTATTAACATATCATCTACACAGATCATTAGATAGGTGTTCTCTAGATAATCTTGTTTACCAATATATACACATCCATCATATTTGCTTCTTAAGAAACCAATAGAAAGCATGAATGTATCAAACTTTCTATACCATTGTCTAGGACTCTGCTTGAGCCCATACAATGATTTCTTAAGCAAGCATACCTTACTTTCAGTTTCAGGTAAGATGAATCCTTCTGGTTGATGCATATATATTGTTTCAGCTAGTTCTCCATGTAAAAAAGCAGTTTTAACATCTAGCTGATGTAACTCAAGATCATCTTGAGCAACCTTAGACAAAAGTAATCTTATTAAACAATGTTTAACAACGGGAGAGAATGCTTCATTGAAGTCTATGCCTTCTCTTTGTGTGAATCCTTATAGTTTCTTGGCTCATAACACGCCCTCACTAGTGATGAAGGCAACAGCAAAGGCAACGGATGTCTGTCGTTGCCAATATGCTCGTTGCTATTTGAATGGCAACGGATTTGGGGAAAACCGTTGCCTTTTGGCAACGGGCCCACATGCCGTTGCCTTTTTATTAACAGTTGAAAAATGCTAACCTGGGTTTCGAACCCAGGTATCGAGGCCACCAACACCCACCCCCAACCGCTGGGCCACCATTTTTCACGAATTTTGCTGTTTGCGGGGTTCGAACTCGGGACCTCTCGGTCTCGAAGGCTTTTGGGCGCCCCCTGTGTGCCGTTTAGGCTAGGAGCTTTAGTCGACATGTTGTGAATGCAATTAATATATATTCAATTTAATTTTAGTTTTTAATTCTTTAATTCAATCCATTCTAACTTTAATTGTTGCTTATTAAATTATCAAAGCATATCATATTTATTTCTAAATGAGAATTAACTAAATTATATGTTTCAAATTAAATAATTTAATTATGTATCAATTCACACTATTTAAATTTATTCTAATCTTCAATTTACAACATTTAAATTCATTCTAATTTTCAATTCACAACATTATAATTACATACAACATTGAGTATAATTATTTTCACTTATACATTTAAATTTATTCTAATCACATCATTTAAATTCATTCTAATTTTCAATTCACAACATTATAATTACATATAACATTGAGTATAATTATTTTCGCTTATACATGTAAATTTATTCTAATCACATCATTTAAATTCATTCTAATTTTCAATTCACAACATTAAATATAATTATTTTCACTTATTCATTTAAAATTATCAATTCACTTATCCATTTAATTAAAATAACATCACACACAACATTAAAATAAAAAGTAAAAAAGGTGTGAATTCTTAAAAAGTAAAAAAGTGTGAATTATTAATTTACATAAAAAGTAAAAAATGTGTGAATTCTTAATTAACATCACTTATCCATTTAATTAAAATAAACATAAAAAGTAATTAAGGTTTTAAAAAAAAAATACTGATCAAGCAGTTAGCTAGAAAAGAAACAAAAGGTGTGAATTCTTAATTTACATATGTTTGTTTCATCAATGTATATGAGATTATAGAATATTTATTCTAAATTCTTGATTAGATCCAATAATATGCTAATTAATTAATAAGTATTTAAAATTATAATCATATTTGTAATGTACAAATAATTAATTAAAAAATTATAAAATAAAATTGCAGTTCAGCATCGATCCTACTAATAATTTTATAATTTATATAAACTTAGAACCAAATTACAGATTCAACACTGCATATTTTAGATCAAATAGCAAACACTATCAGCGTTAGATTTTTCATTCTAAAAAAAACAATTCAATGAACAACCTACTAATAATTAAATTAAATTATTTGTAGCCTGAATTAATTAGAAAACCTTATATATTGAAAATGAGAAAGGGACAAAAATCATACCGTTGCCATTTAGCGAGGGGGGCCCGTTGCCAAATGGCAACGGGGCCCACTACCGTCGCCTTTTCGCAACGGGCGTTATAAGCCGTCATCTTTTTGCAACGGGGCCCACTCCCGTTGCCTTATCCGTTTTCTTAAGGTAACGGCACCCGCCCCCATCGCCTTTTTTCTGCCCGTTACCAAAGTCGTTGCCAATTGGCAACGACAGCCTGCCCTTGCTAATCGTTGTTGCCTTTTGACCAATTTTTTGTAGTGTAATGCTCCACCTCTTCTGATGTGATTAGAGCATATGACACGAGATCAGCCTGACCAAACCTAGATGAGGGATGAATGTGCCTTATGAGTCTATCTCTTGCAAGACTGTAATTTCTCAGATCAGCAGAGTTGTCCTCCATGGCATCATCTTCTGAATGATCTTCTGGATCATTTTCTGGTACTTGTTCTGGGACAACCTCATCAGGGGTGTTGTCTTCTGTATCAGCAGAGTTGTCCACCTCCTCTAGGGTCAACTGAACTGAGAAACTCTCTTCTGACTCATTTACAATTCTTCCATCTAGATCATGGGAATTTCCATTATGAGGATATCCCATTACCTTCTCATTAAAATCAACATCTCTACTGATTATCAATTTCTTATGACCTGGTTCAAGGCACCACAATCTATAGCCATTGACACCTATTGGATAACCAATGAATATACATTTCAGAGTCCTTGGCTCAAGCTTATCCTGTCTAATATGTGCATATGCCTGACATCCAAACACTTTGAGTTTTGAATAATCAGACAACTTGCCATACCAGATCTCATCTGGGGTTTTACCTTCTAAAGCATCTGAGGGAGTTTTGTTTATCAAGCAACATGCAGTACATACAGCTTCTCCCCAAAAACTTTTAGGTAATTTAGCACCAGCTAACATGCATTTGACCCGTTCTAGAATAGTTCTATTCATTCTCTCTGCTAATTCATTTTGTTGTGGATTAAGAGGGACAGTTCTATGTCTAGTAATGTCCTTCTCTTTACAAAATTCATTGAATTCAGCTAATAGATACTCAAGGCCATTATCTGTACTCAAATATTTTAAGGACTTTCCTTTCTTGTTCTCTATCTCAAGTAGTCATTCTTTGAATTTAGTAAAGGCTTGAGTCTTCTGTTTGAGAATGAACACCCAAACTTTTCTAAAATAGTCATCTATAATTGACATGAAGTACTTACCTCCACCAATGGTTTCAGTTCTTGATGGCCCCCATACATCTGAATGAACATAGTCTAGCATCTCCTTGGTGGTGTGTTGGCTCTTTTGGAAAGACTTCTTTTTGGCCTTGCCAAGAATGCACTGCTCACAGAACTCCAGGTTTTTAAATGTCTTCTGGTGGAATGCCCCCTTCTTGGATAACTCCATCAGGCCTTTCTCTCTCACATGTGCTAGCCTCTTATGCCAAAGCATAGCATCATCAGCACTCATGGTAACATCAGCAGCATATGCGATTGTCTCACCAATTAAAGAATATAACCCATTAGACTTCTTCCCTTGCATCACTATTCTATCAGCTTTGGTAACAAGTAGACATCTTTTTTCTGTCTTGAATTCATAACCCAAAGCATTCAGAGTGCCAAGAGATATAAGGTTTCTCTTCAAATCTGGAACAAATCTGACATTGGTCAGGATCACATGTTTATCATTAAACATCTTCACCCTCATAGTGCCAACTCCTCTCACATTACAGCTTTCATCATTACCCAACAGAACTGATCCACCATCCATCATTTCCAAGTTTTGAAACCAAGATTTGGTAGGACACATGTGAACAACCAGAATTCAACACCCATTCATTAACAAGTTTGCTATCTGTTGTGCTCATCACTTCTGCACTATCATATCCTTTTGCCTCTACTACATCAGCTTTGGCAGGATCAACAGACTTTTTATGTTCAGGACAATCTTTTATGAAATGTCCTTCTTTATGGCATTTGTAGCAAGCTTTGTTCTTTACTACATATACATTTCTCTTCTGATTTGGCTTGGCATTAAACTTCTTGCCTTGCCCTCCTTTCTTGTCATTCTTCAGTTTGATATTAAGACCCTCAGCGTGGTTCTTGGTCTTCTTGGTTGAGTTTGCTACATGCAAACTCTTCTTAGTCTTCAGTACAGACAAAACTTCTTTGAATTTTGCCTTACCCTTTTTTGTAATCAGCAAAGCATCTTTGAAGCTGTCATATGAAGGTGGTAATGCCTCTAAGAGTAGAAAAGTCTTCTTGTGATCTTCCAAGGTAATTCCAACATTTTCAAGATCATCAACTTCTTGCATGAACTCTATTAATTGTTCATCAAGGGTTTTATCATCTGTCATCTTGAAGTTATTGAGCTTCCTTTCCATAAACATCTGATTTGACAAAGATTGTGCAAAATACAGATCATCTAATGCCTCAAATACTCCAGCAACATCCTTCTCCTTCATAACTTCCCTGAACACATTGTCTCCCAAACTCAGAACAACAATGTTGTAAGCTTTTTCCATAAGCTCTTCTTTCTTGGCCTTGTCTGCATTGGATGCAGCAGGGTCAAGAGGAGTAAGGGCCTCTTTCAGCCTATGGTGTGACAACAGAGCCTTCATCTTGGCTTTCCATAAACCAAAAGTTGTCTTACCCTTGAATTTCTCTATCTCCAACTTCATAGAGCCCATTTCTTGATTCTTGACTATCTTTCGACTTCCCATAGACGGCGCCAATTGTTATGGAATTGTATCCACAAAGCAATTCCTTACAAATGATAAATCAAGACAACTAGAAACGCAAAGAATTGAAACAAATAAAGAACTCAAAGAAAGAACATGTGATTTACGTGGTTCGATCAAATGATGTACGTCCACGGAGGATAGAAGACTCTCTTCACTAATCACAAATGAAAGTTACAGATTACAAGTATTCATTAAGCTTGATATCTCTCACAACTCTCAGTTTCAGTAACCCACAGTCTATGCACTAGATGGTGTATATATAGATGTACAATGCATTGGATAACCGCCACTAACCAACTAACTAACTAACAGAAATAACAGAATTAACTAACTCTGAAAACTAGATTTCAACAGACTTGACTCAGCTGAGTTGGGATCAGCTGAGTTGGCTTCAGCAGACTTGGACCCAACTCTCCTGAACTGACTTCAGACGACTTGCATCAGCAGAGTTGTCCAAACTCTTATCAGATCAGTTGACTCCTAATCAGACAACTAAACCTTATCAGCTGAGTTACACCTTAACCCAACTTTGCTGAACTCCAAGATCATAACACTAGCAACTCTCCTGATAGATAGAAATCAGATGACATCAAATATTGCATTAATCCTAACAGAAACACTGAATTTCTTATTTCTTGTCTACCTTTTGTATATAATTTTTGTGAATTCAAAGAAATGTAGATAGTTTGTGTGTAAAGTATAAACTAAAGAATATATTAATGTATTGAAAGAATAAATATGAATAATGAAAAAAGAAGTGCATATTAAGTGTGGATTAATGTAGTACTTCCTCTGTCTCGGGGAAAGCTTTCCATGAGCTCCAGGTACGGAAGTTAAGAAATACTAATATAAAAAGTAGATGTATTAGAGGTGATGTGATTGAGAGAGAGAAGAATATAATGAAATGTGAGAGAGAATAGTTACCAAAAAAGGAATGGATAGCTTTCATGAGGACAGACGAAAAAGGAAAATTGGGTAGCTTTCACTGAAATTGAGGAAGTATTATATTTGTAAGTTTTATATATTGACTGAATTATATTTACTGAAAAAATAAAAAAGATTTTCTTATGTAAAAGTTTCTTTTTTTGTTCATAGAGAAGTAACAAGTTAATCATTTGTAAAGTTAGTCACGATACATGCAAAGTATAAATGGAGGAAAAGGATGAATTTACACACAGTGTACACGTGGATGGAGTATATAGTACGGAGTATATACTACTCTGTACAGTTTCAGTGAAAGTTGTCCATTAATTTTGGGTATGAAAATTAATACTCCTCCGTCCGTCTATAAGTTTTCCATTTTACCATTTTGGTCCGTCCGTCTATAAGCTTTCCATACCCTTTATGGTAAGTACTTTTTCTTACACATCACTTTATATCTTACTTTTTCTCTCTATCTCTCTCCTCTCTCAATCACATCACTTGTACTATATCTATTATTTAATCAATTTTCTTAATCTATGTGCCAAAAACTAACGGGAAGCTTATAGGCGGACGGAGGGAGTACTTTCGTTCTATACTTGAAGCTCAATTTTACCTTTTTGGGCATCCCATACTTGAAGATACATTACCTAAAATAGCAAAAACACTTTTAAACAATTTTCTTAAAACATCACAATATTACAATAAATGTCACTACTTTATTACACTAAAAATTAATTTTATTACTATTTATAAAGTTGAAAAGTCCTTACTACCCCCACTTTATCTTACACAATATTAATAAACAATTCATTTATTAAAACTCGTGTTCAATTGATTTGAGTTTTCAAGTATGAGACGGAAGGAGTAAGAAATATGAGATAGAAAAAAATAATGAAATGTAAAAGAAAATAGTTTATTACAAAAAGAATGAATAATTTTTTTAGACTGACGAAAAAAGAAAGTTATGGAGTATATAATTTTCACTGGAACGGAAACGAAATGGGGGACGAAAGGAATAACATTTATAAAGAACAAAAATAAAAAGCGATTTTGAGTTAGAAACGCGATAGGTATTGATTGACACCACTTGAAAAACGTTACTACTTTATTTAATCTTGGGCGTGATTGGGACTTCGGGTTTGCTTTATTTTGATAATGACTACACATCTTTCCGTCTTGGAATCCATTTCTATTTCTCTTTTCATGTTTAAAAAATAAACTTATCTATAATTCATAACAATGTGTCTTTTTATTTTTAATTTTTAAATAACTCTTATTCATAATTTAACTAAGCTTGAACAAGAGATGAATAAAGTCAAATACTCCATATAGATCTCAAAAGATAGAATTTTAATGTTTTTTTTTTAAAGATATATACTCCATAGAATTTTAATGTTTTTTTTAAAGATATATACTCCCTCAATTCCTTAATAAACGTTCTTCAACAATTTAAAAAATGGACAATTTTATTCTTAATCAACCTATATGACATTAATTGAAGAATTCTGAAAAATATTTCATGGCATAGAAAATATATGAGAGATAAATAATAATGAAAAAAAATCTTAATTAAAAACTCTTTGAACTATGAGTGGGGATAATTTGGGAAGAAATGGAATGTAAATAACATTTTATTAAAAACAAAATTAATAAAAGAACCAATAATTTGAAACAAGATTTAGAATATAAAAAGACATCAAATTACTTGTTTTTTTTTTTTTAAGAAAAAACTGAGCTTGAACTTAATTACTGGCTCAATATTAAAGAAATGACTGAATATAATCAAGAAAAATCCACTGAAAATGCCCATGCCACAACTCATGTGCAATAATGTTATACTGAAAATAAATAAATTCCCATTGAGAATAATAGTACTATATACAATCAAAAATGAAGAAAATTAAAGATTGAATGGATTTTATGGGGTCCAATTTCCATTGAGAAACGTGGAGAATTTAATCTGGACATGATGGAAAAGGAATGGGGATTTTAATTTCCCTTTCAATGCCCCTCCCAAAGAATCAATGCTTCAAATAAATAATTCTATTTTTCAAGATCTCTCAACTACCCCTATAAAAAAAAAAAAAAAGCATACCTTTAAAGGCAAACAATAATATTAAAAAAATACTCCCTCCGTCAATGAAAAGTAGTCCCATTAGCCTTATATTCTTTGTCCACCAAATGTAGTCATATACACTTTATGAAAACTATCACACTTCAACCATCAATTAATTACTCAATTTGCCATCAACTTTATTCACAAACAATCACTTTATTTACAATGGACCCCACAATACCCTATAATACCCTTACTTAGACACGCGCAAAACCGAACCGCCAAACCGGCCAAACCGCCGGTTACGGTTTGAAAACCGAACCGTAACCAAAAAATGGTGGTTCGGTTACGGTTCGGCATTTTGACAAACCGCAAACCGCCGGTTTGGCCGGTTTTGGCGGTTAACCGGCGGTTTGCCGGTTTTTTATTAAAAATAATAATAATAATTAATTTTTTTAATACACAATTCTTCTATTTTTAATGTATAAATTTAAGTTATATAATTTTTATTCAATTCTAGTAATGTATTTTCTAAAAAATGAGTTAAAACGAATAAAATACGAACGAAAACGGAGTGAAAACGAGCGAAAACGGAGATAATATTTAAAAAAAAAAAACACACACAAACCGCCAAACCGGCGGTTTTCAAACCGAACCGCCGGTTTGAAAACCGTAACCGTAACCGGCGGTTCGCGGTTCGGTTACGGTTACCGAAAAACAAAAACCGTAACCGCCGGTTTCTAACCGAAACCGGCGGTTTGGAACCGTTGCCCATGTCTACCCTTACTTTATCTACCTTTTTTTAAAACTTGTGCTCACCCTCCATGAAATTACTTTTGGTGGATGGATGGAGTATATGTATATATATATATTTAAAAAATAAGTTAATTATCAACATTCTTCCAATTATGACTCAAAGTTAGGTGTATGGACTTTTATTGCAAAAGAACCCGAGCTTCTCACCCATTCATGTTGTAGTATTAGAATATGTGTCGCAAATATAATTAATTGCAAATTGCACATATATAGTTAGGCAATAACACATGGCATACTATGTAATTGTCTTTGGCCCCCATTTGAAAATATATTTTAGATAATTAAGTATGTATTCATCTACGAGTGTGGATCATTTAGTAATTTCAATATAAATTATATACAGTAGTACTTTCTTTGACTCATATTTATTTATTTTTGACACACATTTTATTGTGTAAGTTATTTAAGAGTATTAAAGAAGATGAAATAAAAAGTTCGATAAATGATGTTTGAATTGAAGAGTGTGAGTTAGAAATTAGAATGATGTAATAGTTTTATAATTATTTTATTTTATGTGAGTAATCTACTCATATAATTATTACTACTGAGGGAATATGTGTGTATATATTGGTGACTAACTCATATAATGAGTCTCAATTAGAAGGATCATAATTAAAGAAGTCGTACCTTATACGTTAATACGTGGACGATGGATTTTGGAGTAATTTGTTTAGGAAAAGCCCGAATTTTGCCGACACCTTTTGGATGCTTAAGCAATAACTTAAAGTAGTAAAATGAAAGTCATATTACCGAATAATTGTTGTATTAGTAGAACAATAAAAAAAAATTTAAAAATGTGACATATGAGTTTTTCTCATCTTTTAATACACCTCAGTTCAATTTTTTTTAGTTGTACAATTTTATTATACTCCACTTATTTATCTGCATTCTCCAACAATTATATAATTATTTAGAATGTTATTGACTTTATTCATAAACAATCATTAATTTTATTTTTAAAAATTACTTTATTTATAAATGGACCCCACATTATCTCAGTACCCTCAACTTATCTATTTTATACATAAATTAATCAATACTTTGTATTCATTAAAATTAGTGTCCAGATAAATAAGTATAATGAATTTGAACTGAGGGAGTATTATAATCTCTTCCTTCTTTCAAAAGTTATCAATTTTATCATTTTGTGTGTTATTTAAAGTTATTATTATTCTTTTTATTTTTTTTACAAAACTCAGTATTAATCACTACTTTTTTTTTTTTTTTTTTTGGTAATGAAAAAAAATATATATATATTTAAACATATTAAAAAATGACGTTAGGAGTATGAAGGATTTAGTAAAAGAAAGTTGGGAAATAGGACTATAGATAAAGCCCATATATTGGCTTAATTTTTATTTCCCGATTAGGCCGAGCCCATATATTTTTGGGCTTAGTTTACATTTCGCGCTTAGATTAAGCCCATAATTATTGGTTGTTTCAATTAGCCCTTTACTGATACATGAAGTCCATTAACTTAATATTTAAGATTTGAATTTTATAGGATGGCAACGGAACCAGTTTGAGACGGACTTGCCTTATTTCGGGATCCGTCGAAAAATTCACGAACCTTGAATAGGTAATAATAAAATTAATATTTTAGTAAATGATGCAGAAAAGGGGTAGTGCTAACTCGTGAAATAAGAAGCTAATTTGAAAAAAAAAATTATTTAATGACGTTTCACAATAATTTCACACTTTTGAAAATTAATAATATTTTTATAAACTTCATTCTCACAATATTCTCAAATTTACATAAAATGTCATTATTTTTGGATTCACATATACACAAGTAAACTCATTTATTTATTTTATACATAAATGTCTATAAAATTATCCCTCAAAATTATACTCTACATTATTATACCTTTTTAATAAGTGTAACCATCTATAATATACCTATAAAATTTATTATGAGATGGGACAATTTTTTTTAAAAGTTAAGGTGATACTGATTTCACAGTGGGGGGCTCCCTCGGTCACACCATACTTGTTGTTTACTATTTTAGGATACGTTATGATGATGACATTAATAATATTCATGACTAAGTTTAAAAAAAATCATGACTTGTACTACTATTGTAAAATGATCATGTACATTATAAGGAAATTATTGTAAAGATTTTTTGTTTTTAAAAATAAACTACCTAAAGTATATATACTTTTGAATATAAGCTATTATCGGCCCAACTAGTTTTCAACCTTTTTATTAAACTAAAAAAAAAAAAGTTTTCAATTTTTTTATTAATATGCAAAATATATAATATCGGCATAAATTGTGTATAAACTGGAAAATAAATCCTAAAATAGTACTGATATTATAACGAAAGCATGTAAAAATCTGTAAATGTAATAGGTTGTGTAATTTTCCATTAAAGTATATACTGTAAGATTCTTAGATTCATGGCGTTACATATATATACGTTGTTTGCCTGTCTAATTTTGCTTTCAAAGTGGAGGAGTAATTAATTTATTGAATTGAAATTGAATGGAGTGGATATAATTTGGGGAATGTGTTGGACCCAGTGCACGTGCAGGCCCACACAATTCTTGATTACTATACTAGAAGCCAAATAGAAAAATAGGATATACTTTTTATGTAGTAGTATATCATACAGCTTTTCCTACTACGTCGGTTTGGGTCCTTTATTTTGCTAATTTGTACTATTTCATTCATGATTCATACTCGGGGTTTAATTACAAGAATACTGAGTATGACACATGAAATCAGTTTTTAATTATTATATATTAATGTAATTAAGGTGTCATATAATCGTATTAAATTAAATATAAGAGGAGATTTTGTGACATTCGTTTTTTCCTCATCTTTCGTGACGGTGCAACCACTATACAAAGTTGTCGTCTACTAGTCATCAGCTGACGCCACTACTTCTATTTTTTTAGCAGTTTCGATCTCAACTCATATATGCTTATAGGAACTTTAATTTGGTGTCGGTGTTTGGACCACGACTCAATATTTTCCAACGACGCCTCATGCGGTAATCGATTTGTTGACCCTTAGTTTTAGCTTTTAATTTGTTGTTTTCATATGTTTTTCTTGTTATTGATTTCTTAGTTGTTTAGTTTTTTTTTTCCTCCTCTAATTTCTATAGATGTGATTTTTTTCATGCATTTGTGAGGTTCTAGTGGGTTCTATGCATGAACTTCTGCGATCATGTTGGTTTGTCCTTGAATTTTGGTACTTAGTGAATCTTCGCCCTCTAATTATCGATCTATTATTTTTTTAATATCAGAAGACTTAGTATGACATACTTGTTTTATACTAAGAATCAAGATTTTCACATAGTTATGGACAAAAGATAATCCCGCCTCCCTACTCCCTCACAACTAGCGTAGTTAGATTGAAATTTTTGTGCACTTGAATGTATTGGTCTAATTATTCTAACTTTAAAAGTTATAAGTTGACCCACCCAAAATCTCTTCATATGTTTTGTACAAATTAAATGTAAGATAAAGTAGTGATAATATATTGGACATGTAGTAAACTACCTATTTGTGATCCACAAAATTTTTGGATGACCTGAATTCAAATTTTTAACCCACGAAATTTTTAATTATATTTTAATTAGACATATTTCATGTATTAAATATTTCACCAGATTCCTATTTAAAATTTTCATGTATGTTGAAATTATGTAGGATTCAATTATTTGAAATTTTAATGGAGGCAACTAATTTAATATGTGGTTGTTTTAGTTATTACCATAGCTACTTAACTAGGTACTATCAACATTAATAATAATATGCCGTATTAATTCGTACATTCTCCTTAAAAAAATAAAAATAAAATCGTACGTTCTGAGTGTCGGTTACTCTTTTACCCTCAAGTCAACGCTTACATGATTATTTACCCTCCGGGATAAAAAAGACGAGAGGTAATTTTGTTGGGCAAAAAGCGTGGACCCAATTTACCTGTTTATTCTTAAAGTGTGTTTTCCTTTCCGTCGCCAGCCAGATTTCGTTGCCCACCAATTATATATTGTTAATTAATATTCCCTGTAAATAATGATTTCATTCTCTTCTTTTTTCTGAGGGATAATATTTTTAATCCAGCATTTTCCACTTTTTTTTCTCTTAACCAAAAGCAGAAAAGGGAGAGTTCATAACATAATCCACGTGGTCTCGTTGCTAACAACTTTTCTTGCCTAAATTAAATTTAGCTTTCTTTTTTTGACGGGAAATTAAATTTAGCTTTCAAATACTTGCTTTAGCTATTAAATAGGGTGGCTAGAATTTGAAAATGTCTGAATTTTCCAACGACAACTATTCAACCATTTTGGTTCAATTAATTATTTAGATTTTGGTTACTAATTACATTTATAATTTTGGTTTTCGATTTTATTTTGGAATTATTATTATTATTTACACCGAATGAACTAGAATAGTGCTTAAAATGTTAAATATATATATATATATATATATATATATGAATTCATCATCTATATATACCTTTTGAGTTTATTTACTACTCCCTCCATTTTTAATTAAATGTCACTTTGTTTTTTTTAATATTTTTTAAAGGGGTAATTAGTATATAGGACATTTCACCTATAGAAACTAGAAATAAAGACAATAAATTTTAAAGTTAGGAAGAAGGACAATATAATTTATAAAAGTACAGTTTTATCCTCCTTTTAAAATAAAGTCAAAGTTAAAATAGGAAATTCAAAACATGATTTGAATATTAAATTGCCGGAAATTCAGGGCATAAATGCGTTCGAAAATCAAAGTTTCCTAAATCAAGCTGGATTGTCATATTAAATTACTTTTAATTATATACAAAGATTATTTAAGACTTTTTCAACTCTGTACATCTTTAAAAATTATTATTCAAAAATAAATATATTCAATGCTCTATAAAAAAATATACAATAATTCGTTAAATAATTACATATAATAATTTATAATTATATAGAATAAATATTAAAGATTGTCATATTAATTATAATTGTAACTTCTCCAATAAATTAAAATGCATTAATGTTATCTTTAGGGGAATTAAAAAAACGGATTATGAACCAGAATAGACAATATTATACAATCTGGATGGTAAACCGTTACATACACAAAAACAAAACAAACAAAAAAGAAATACATATGATGTAATTAAGTAAGTAACGTGGGGAGTATCGAAAGTGAATATATGCGAAAGTATATGCCAAACAAATATGCACATTGTGATATATGCACTATGGAAGAAAAATTAGACCATTTTTTTATATATTTATGACTACTACGATAATCATATTATTATTACGTGGATATCAATAAACTATTCATTTTAGAAATTGTAATTATAATATTATTTATAGAAAAAAATTACATTTGAATATAAGTATGTTTGAAAATGTCAAAAATATATTGTTTGTTTGGATTACGTGAGATAATTGTGGGGAGTAGTGGGTATATTCCTATTTTAAATTAATAATATTGTATTAATGATGATTGACTTTAAAATTGTGGATTGTAACTTTCCAAAAGATATTCATTATTATGATATTTCCGTGATATCATTGGATAGCATAAAAAACATTACATTATGGCTTAAGTTAAGTATATCTGGCCCTATCATAAGAAAACTACGAGTACATATCTAGATACTGCATATTGAAAAATATATGCTAAAGATTGATGCACATATGTGAATATTAGTTGAATATATGCTAAAATAGCTTCAATATCTAGAAACTTGGTTTTCTCCTCGAATTCGAACTTTAATATCACAACATATTCCATCTCTGACACTGTAAAATAACTTCTCCAATTAACACGTTCAATAGAGCCCTAAATCGCACAAAATAAAACAGGGTAGAATTAGAAAAACTCAAAGATCGAATCGGACAGGGTATAAATTAAAATAACAATGAACCAATCGAATTATTGATTATTGAATTAAAACAACCAGGAATAAAATTGCATACCTAGATAATGTAATGGTTCTCGGATGAGATTTAGAAACTCAAAATTCACTCTATTTTGTGTATTTCGGTGATGATCGAATGTCGAAGATGGGATTTGAAGATCGAATTATTGATTATCACAGTTGAAAATTGAATATGGAATCATTGCATCAAAACGGAATTCATACCTCCAAAATGGAATGATTCTGGTATCGAAGATAGCGCAATTGAGATTTGCAGATCGATTTATTGATTATTGAAGATTTGATTTGCAGATGGGATTTGCAGCAAAAATGGAGGTGGTTCGGTGATGATCGAATATCGAAGATGGGATTTGAAGATTGAACAGAATTCGTACCTCCCAAATTGGAATGATTCTGTTATCGAAGATAGCGAAATTTAGGATTTGGAGATCGATTTATTGATTATGCGCAATTGGGATTTGGAGATCGATTTACTGATTATTGAAGCTGTGATCTGCAGATTGGATTTGCAGCAAAAGGGAGTGTTTCAATGTTGACCATGAAATGCTTTAAATTTAAGATATAATTTTATTTTACATTGATTTGAAATTAAAAAATACCGATAGCTTTAATTTTAATTATTATTTTAATTTAATATATTGGTGTGATGAAAGAGTAAGGGCATAATTGGTCATTTAGTTATGAATTTGACCTTATTCCTAATGCTATATCTTTTTGTCTCTTTTTCTAGTTGTGTCTATAGGATTGTCTCTAATCTTAATTAAACTCTTTTTTAAATAAGTGTCATTCTACACTTTTTTTCTTCAAATTTGACAATTTTACCCTTCTTATACATTGTACTCCCTCCATTTTCTTTATCTTAATTTAAGCTTTTTTCCTTTTAAATATAGTACTATAACATAAATCATGCATAAACCTTAATTATTGTATACATGAATATCATCTACAATATTGATCACATTCATTACTAAACATAAATTTAATATTAAAATTAATTATCATTAATGAAGGGTAAAATGGTCCATGATTATATATTTTAATATGTTGAAAATTGTTAAAATGACATTTATTTAAAAGTGGAGGGAGTATTAGACTTAATTAGGTTCAAAGTATTTTAAACATTATTAATAGGTTCAAATTAGCATACAAAAAATTCATAATACCCTTTCATTTATTTTCGATCAACATTAAAGTCACTCTTTCCATTCATTTCTAATTATGCAATACCCACTATTTTCGCAACATTCAATTCAACAATTATCCTTTGTGAGTGACTTTCAATTAAAAAATGTATATCCATTCTGGTTTGATTCTTGTTTTAAATTTGAATTGTGATTCTAAACATTTTTCATTTTTTACGCATTTATTTCATTTTTAGATACACACTTGTTATCTTGTTGGAAGTTTGATCAACAAGGACGCATAGGCGGTCGGAGAGATCGATGAAGACGGAGGTAGATCAACGTGCATGAAAACTTTAGAGATGTCCTTCCCGTCCACCACCATCACCTCAGCGGCGTTCTGGACCTCGATGACGGCGTATCGACTTTAATCATCACCCCCAACTCCGACCCCCGATTTGCACAAATACATTCTTCAACGCCGCGATCTGGATCACGACGACGAATGGGGATCGGAGCACATCCGACGAAGACAAAGGGGGGTTCAAAGGTATATTTGGAAATTTTGTAGTAGGTTTTAATAATTGGTAATGACTTGTATATTTAAAATATCTCAATTTTTATATTGTTGGGTGTACTTCATTTTAAAAAGGGTTTGATTTGCATTTTTTTGGAAATACATAGTTTAAAAAGACCTTGATTTTCTGAAATTTTGTTTGTTCGTTTATTCAAATTTTGCTATGAGTTTCTGGGTTTGATCTTGAATTTATTCGTTTGTGCAAACATATTTCAGTCTAATGCAAATTTTTTATTGTATTATGCAAAAAAAATTGGACATATATGCAAAGTCGTGTAGGGATCGGGAGTTTAAGTAATGTTAGTGTTTATTTCTGAGGTGTTTTTTTTGGGACGTTTGATGTTTAATTCTGTGATGTTTAAATCTTATTATGCAAATTTCATGCAAACAAGATTGTGGTATTATACAAATGTTGTTTTCGTCGTTTTTGTCAATTTAAATATTATTCATAAATATGTTCTATAAAGTTTGAAAGCTTCAAAGATCCTTTTTTATTTTTTTTGAAATTCGTGGGTTTTGGCAAGTAAATAAATTCTTTCTCTTTTGTTTTGAAAATTCTGGGTTTTGGTAAGTGATTAAATTCTTTTTATTTATTTTTTAAAAAAATTGTAGGTTTTGGTATGTGAGTAAATGCGCGTTACTTTCACGGGATTGAGGTTGGATTTTGTTAGATAATTATTGACTAATCACAAGTTTAAGCTTAAAAGGTATAATTGTATAATTATGTGTCATTTTGAACTTAATAGTAACTCAAAATTTTATTTGAACTAGAATGTAAAATTAAGGTGTTAAATGTATCTTGGAGATATTCATTACTTGAGTACAAGAGGTACTCAAAAATTCAAAATTACAAGAGGACATGAGAATACAACAGGAAAGAAAATATAAAAACAAAGACAATAGCTTCGATGACGAGCAATCAATGAGATGAGAACTCCAATTGTGCAAAGATTGGCATAAGGTTGAGAGATAGTTGACTCTTAATCACTTTCCCTAACATAACTTTATATCATCAATGATAATAACCATGTTCGACGCGACACCCTTTAAGATAAATTTTCCTGCCTTCCAAAATCTCCACATTGCCAAATCAATTCTAGTCGAACCACCATGTCCAAAGTTCAAGAATTCAATAAATTGCTCTATAACATAAGATGAGAAGAGAAGAGATGTATCTAGTCATGCACACAAACGTGTACATATTATAAGGGTCGTTGACAAAACAAGAATAATAAACAAACAAACAACCCTAAAACTCTTCCCCAATCATAATGCCCCATCTTGCAAGATTGTCCTTGGTTGAAATTCTCCCGTAACGAACGTTCCACAAAAAAACTAAGACTTTAAACGAAATTGTATTTAACCATAAATTTGACCATGAAAAAGTCGAGACATCGACACATAGCAAATGAGAACAACAACTCGTACATATCCCTTGTACGAAAAATCCCATCGCCAACACCAAACCATTAAACAAACAAATTCAGAAAATTACACAATTCATACAGTATAATTTCCTAAATAGAAAACACCCCTCAACAAACCGCTGATCCTCCCAAAATTTAAATGAAAGCCCATTATCGGATGACACCCGACCCCAGTTTCCATAACTGAACATGGATAACATTAAAAATGTTGCTAGGAATTTTAGGACATGTGGTCCGAGCTTTAACATGAGTAAATCCAGCTGTAATCGCCAAGATACCGCACTGTAGTCTGTAGACTCCCTAATGATGATGTATTTAGAGTCAAATATTAATTTAATTGCTCCAAAGCCAGTTTAATAAAAAAGTGAAGAAATCTTTATTACTCAATCTCAAGGTTACTTGTGCACTACAAAAAATAAAAAAGAGAGTAGTTTCAGGCTCCACTGTCGTGGCCCTTTCTCTCTCCATTGCCAGTCGCTTTCTCTCTCTTCTTTTTCTCTGTACCGGAGCAGTTATCAGTCAGTAATCCCATTTCCCCTTTTTTTCAGCTAAGCAAGAAACAAACCTAAAACAGGGAATTCTATGCCCAACCCTCAAATCTCATTAACTCTGTGTTTTTTGGTGTTTTTCTCTCTTTCTTGGATACCCTTTTAGTTTAGCTGTTATTGGTTGGCATATTTTACTGGAAAAGATTCATTTTTAATCAAAAGATCCAAGTTTTATTCTTAGGTATTCATCAAGATTGAATCTTTCTGTTTTTGAAGAAATGGGTTGTGAAAGAGCACCAATCTTGATAGTTCTTCTGTGTCTTGTATGCTCAATAGCAGTAGCAGAATTTCAAACTCCCCTCAATTGTACAGATACAACTCGTTTATGCACCTCTTTTCTAGCATTCAAACCGTCCTCGGACCAAACCCTTGAGGTGATTCAGAGCATGTTTGATGTTCTGCAAGAAGACATAACTGTTGAAGGCAGTGGCAGAGATTACATTTTCATAAAGAAGAACTGTTCTTGTGCTTTTGGGCTGAAGAAATACTTGACAAATACAACTTTTACAGTGAGAGAAAATAATGGGTCAGTGTATGATCTGGTTGCGGATTCGTACGACGGTTTGGCTTTTTTTCCTTCAAATTTCACAAGGGCAGCTAAGAGAGGGGCAGTGGTGTCATTAAGGCTGATGTGTGGTTGCTCAAGTGGGCTGTGGAATTATCTGATGAGTTATGTGATGGAAGATGGAGATAGTGTGGAGTCTCTAGCTAGTAGATTTGGGGTTAGTATGGATAGTATTGAGAATATTAATGGAATTTCTGATCCTGATAATGTCACTGTTGGGGCTCTCTACTATATACCACTGAATTCTGGTATGCTTCTTTTGTTGCTTTTCTGGTTTGGATTGAAATTGAATGGATTCTTTTGCAGTTTAAGTAGTATTTTCTGGGTTGATCTTTATTCGAAATTTGTTTTCTAAATGTTGAAGGAAAAAGTTGCTATGGCTTTTCAAGATTATAGTAAAATTGTTCATTTATGCCCTGTAGTTGCTGCTGTGGATGTTTTGTGTATACTGTAGGCTAGTAATTTGGAACCAGCTTTGCAAGTTATTATGATTGAGATGAACAACATAGGAATAAATTGGAATAGTTGATTTGTATTTATGGGCTTGGTTTGGTGCTTTGTTTAGGTAGATCAAATTTGATTTAAACATCCATCTACATACAAAAGGAGAAACAAGCTTAGGCTTTGGAGTACGAATGAAATGAAGTTGTATACTATCCCTGCTACTCTTAGGTGGTGTTTACTTTGTGTTTTGGGAGATTTTGAAAATCGATTTTTGAAATCCTGATGAACATGAATATGTGTGTTTCTTTTAGGTTTTTGAGAGGGGGAGGATTTAACTTTATGTGGACTTAATGTGTAAGATTGATTGAGATTGTATTATTATATTATTATTGAGTGTGAGATTATAATGATTAACTGATAGGTTTAATATGAGCATTTTTGAGTGGTTTTTTAAAACCGATTTTTAAACCTCGAAAAAAAAATTATTGGTGTTTACTAATTTTTCTTTTGTAGTTTGAGTGTTGGTGAGAGTTGTTATATTACCTGAATTTCCCTATTTCATTTTTACCATTGTGAATTCAATTTTTTTACCATTTTTCAGTTCCTGGTGAACCTTATATTGTAAAGAATGTCACACTCTCAGTTCCTGCTCCAGCTCCATCCGTCGCTAATATTGTAGGTATGTAAAGTTTCCTAATTGCACTCATTCACATTTTCTTAGGTTTGTTGAGATGAGAAAAATGACATGAAAGATTGCACAATGATCGGTTGAAATGCCCGTTGAACAGTCATCTTGCGAATGGAGTATAAACGTATGGTTTACATTTTTCGCAGGAGATGAGGTGAATAAAAGCAGTCATGTACCTTATTTGTGGATCATTGGAAGTCTAGCTGTGGGTTTGGCTATTATTATTGTGGTGGCACTTCTTTACGCTTTCTTGAGATCCAAGGGAAGTCAAGATAAAGAATCTGATGGCAAGATTTCTCATAACTTTCACATTCTGAGAAACACGAGTTTCTGCTGTGCTTCTGGAAGGTCCATTTGTGATTGGAATAACTCTAAAGGGGAATCTAGTAACCGCCAGATAAACATTCCTACAGGTTTTTGACTTTCTAAATTTTTGTTTTTTTGTTAAATGTCCATAATAAAGATTATACTTCATATTGTTGAAGATTACAATATTGGTGAAACTCATGAAAATCAGGGAATAAATATAATCATAACCGAAGTGTCTCGACCTTTCTATAATAGTTTCAAATTTGATAATTGAATTCAGGCAATAATTGGACAATCGTTTTTGTTTATATTTTCTGCAGTTATAGGAAGTGATGTGTTTGAGGTGGAGAAGCCTGTAGCTGTCACATATGAAGAGATACTATCTTCAACAGATGGATTTTCTGATTCTAATCTTTTGGGACATGGAACCTATGGCTCAGTGTATTATGGCCTTCTCCAGGATCAGGTCTCCCGACTTTCTGAGTTTTTTGACGACGTTATAATGTCACCGATAATGTTTTCTGAACAGAGTAATTGTGCTTAAAATTTCAGGAAGTTGCCATTAAAAAGATGACTTCTACAAAGACTAAAGAATTCATGGCAGAGATGAAAGTTCTTTGCAAAGTTCATCATACAAATTTGGTAATGCTGATTAACTCTTCTTCCTGGCCTTTCTGTGCTAACTATAAAGCTCATTTTGTTTGATCAGTTTGTTAACTTTTTGGTTTTGTTTTTGTTTTTCTCAGGTAGAATTGATTGGTTACACAGCTAGTGGTGAGGATCTCTTTCTGATATACGAATATGCACAGAAGGGTTCACTCAGAAATCACTTGCATGATCCTCAGAACAAAGGTGAACTTTTATCCTGATGTCTGAAAACGAGTCTTTTCAGGCATTTTTTTGCGCATTGTTTTATTAACATATACCGATTGTCTAAACAATGTGATTCTTGAGTTGGATAGGTCATACATCACTGTCGTGGATAATGAGGCTTCAAATAGCACTAGATGCTGCAAGAGGCCTGGAGTACATACACGAGCACACGAAACCTCATTATGTGCATAGAGACATCAAAACGAGCAATATTCTACTCGATGGCAGTTTTAGAGCAAAGGTTTGTGTTTTTTATTTCTCCCCGAATTGTATGTTGACAATCAACACTGATTGCTTTTACTTATGTAGATATCAGATTTTGGTTTGGCTAAACTTGTTGCAACCGCCAACGATGGGGAAGAATCTGTCACCAGAGTTGTTGGAACATATGGTTATCTAGCTCCAGAGTAAGTCCTTCCCTATTTATGCCGTTACAGCCTTTCTCTCTCTCATTCTCTCTAAATGATTTTGATATGTGGTTCGGTCAGATACTTGAGGGATGGGCTGGCAACTACTAAAAGCGATGTTTATGCATTTGGTGTGATACTTTTCGAGATGGTGTCTGGAAAGGAGGCAATGACAAGAAGTGCTGAAAGGCGTTCATTGGTATCAATCGTAAGTCGTGACCAGATAAATGATAAGAAAATAAAAAATATCTCACTTTTTTTTTTATTTGAATGGTAAGAACTTATAGTACTGGAATTTCAGATGGTAGCAGTACTGAGGAACTGCCCTGACTCGATGACCATGTCGAGCATGAAAGATCACATTGATCCTAATTTGATGGATTTATATCCACATGATTGTCTTTTCAAGGTAAGTCTTCCATATATCAAACTGCAAACTGAGATTATATATAACACCAATCTCAGCACTTCTGTTATTTTGCAGATGGCTATGTTGGCAAAGCAATGTGTGGACGAAGACCCCGTTTTAAGACCAGACATGAAGCAAGTAGTGATCTCACTTTCACAGATACTTTTGTCGTCGGTGGAGTGGGAAGCAACTCTTGCTGGGAACAGCCAAGTATTCAGTGGACTTGTTCAAGGAAGATAGCAACTCAGTCTCACTATCTCTCTTTGATGATTCTTTTATCGCTTGCTGCACACAATTTTTTTTAATACTATTAGTCAAATTAAGCTATGTATTTATGGCTTCCTTATTTCTTGAAAACGTACTCTCCTGTTTCTATAAGTTACCAGAATTTTATCCGTCTGGTTGTTGCAATGAATCCATGCTGTAAATACACCGAATCCATGAAATACTTACTATTTCCTACAATTTTGTTTATATTTATTTTGTCGTCACAGTTCACGTGGCGTTATGTCATATCAGTTCATCGGAGCTCTATACGTTGTGATGTTGCTCGTATAGAAACGAAAGTCGTTTCACCTTTAAAAAACGCTACACTAAACCATGAGCACTAGCTCGTAATGTATTCAATTTGCAGGTATTAGCCTAATCTTGACTTCACTTTGCTTATGTTCACGTTTATGTGTTCAATTTCTGCTCATGTCATTCTTGTGATTTATAATCAGATTTTTAGATGCGATGTGACAAGTTTTGTGTGTGAGTGTGTGGACCTTCCTAATCAGCAAAACGTCAAGGGATTATCATATGAGTGTCATGTGTCAATTTCCGGTTTAAATTCAAATTTGTTGTCGGAAATGACTAAAATTGATACACAAAGGAACAAAATTGAGATTAAAAGGTCAAAAATTTTATAAGTGAAAAATTACGTGATCTTTTGTGGACTCAGAAAATATTATAGCACCATTTGTGAATTAATCTCGTAAAATTAAGTTATGCAGAGCTTCCTTTTTTCATGAAAACTGTCATGTTTCTACTAATTTATCTGTCAGGTTGTTGCTATTTTACACCACAATCCAAACTCATCTTTTTCACACTTTATCCATAACCACCGCCTATCATACCTGGAAATCCACGTTGATTGCCGACATAGAGTAGTCTTGCCAAAAATCTTGTTCATTAGGCTTTCTGAGGCACTCTTCATCTTGCCAATTTGAGAGGAATCTTAAGAGCAAAGATAAGAATTTTGGTGTAGGTATGATGTTGTTTGAAGTGTGATTTATAGGAGCATCAAGAGTTGTGTAAATTTTGCTTTAATCATGGAGATTCTCAATCATTCACATGGTAAGATAAGCAGTGGTATGAGTTGTAAATTTTGCTTTAATTATGGAGATTCTCAATCATTTACATAGTAAGATAAGGAGTACTAGTATAAGTTGTTATGATGATTGATTCCCCACTTGATCATGCATGTGAACACACTTTGCTTTGGGAGTCGTGATGATAATTGGGATAATTGGGATCCATGTTAGAAGAGAAAATAAGGATAATTAACACAATTTAGAAGAGAAAAAAATTAGGAGAAGAGGAAATGGAGTGTATGAAATTGTGATCCAAAACATATCAAGATTGGTCTATTTATAGAGAATTTAATTATATGAATTTTGGTTTTTTTTTTTTTTAAAGTAGATAAGTGAAAATTGGAAATTATCTAAATAAAATATAACCAACTAGTAAAAATTGAACATTTCCACCCTGGTCATGGGTTAATACCCAAATTTTCCATAACCATATTGTGAGAATACCGATAAACATAGTCTTACATATGCCTCTCTCAACATAACATATTTAAAGTAGTACTTGTCTAGCTTACTTGCAGTCAGATTGAAGGTATTATGCTGCGAGGAGGGGTGAATGGTTTTCTCGAGTGAAGAAGAGCCAATTTATCGATCAACAACAGGTCACCTTTCTGCCATGGGATGATAACAATGCTTTCATCTTCCATGATCTTCAGACAAATCATGGATGATATGGTCTGGTAAAGGACTCCCATCTCCAAATGTCACTGCCTTGTTGGGGTCGTTTCGTTTATTATCCCAGTTTGTGTAAGCCGACACCAACATGTTGAACCATATCTTATGCTGCTACCTTGATTCGTCGTATTTGATGCCTGTTATCGATTTCACTCCATCTTCTGTCCATTCTAGCTTCATCTTCGACTTAGCAGCAGCCCTGCAATGTAATGTAATTCATTTGGTAAAGCCATTTACCAAGATCTACTGATCTCATAGATCCATTAATTTTCAAACATTATAATTACACATCTCTTCATCAACATTCCATAATGTAAATTCAAAATAGCTAGGAAAATGAAGAGCACAAACCTTAATTTCCTCAGCCACACTCTTATGTGTAGTCAGCCAGGTCCAATATGGGACGAAGGATCGTCGTCTCCCATATGAGGCCGTGTATCTCTAGTTTATCAACAAAATCAGGCTACTTATCTTTCATTCTCTCAGAACCATAGGAGTTTGTCCCCCAGAAGCAGGTTCTACTTCACAAAAGAAAAACACCTTGCTAGGGTACATACAAGAAAACTTAGCACTCCAAATCTTTACATCTTACACATGCGTGTATACTACAATGTGCTTGTAACCAAATGCAATTACTCCTACAATGAAAAATTAATCCCCACTGGGAAAAGCAATGCTCGGGTCGCTCTCAAAGGCCGGATAAAATATTTTTTGGTTCCATAACTTTTCAACTTTCCCAAAAAAAGAAATGTAGGAATTTAATTTCAATTACTTTGTACCACTTTCATCCAAAGTTGTCAGAATTCTATGAACGACGTTGTTTTTGGTCATATACTTGCACGTAGGCGGTCGATTCCGACGAAGTTGCTGATGAAAAACGACGTTGTTTCGAGGATTTCGACGAAATTGGTACATATAAAAATAATGGGGACTAGATTCATACCTTATCTCTTTAGGGACCATTTTTTTAAAAGTTACAGGACGAAAAAAGATTACATCCCTTCAAAGGCAATCAAACCATCAAAATCAAGATTAGACGGACACAAAAACCTTTGATCAAACATCTCAACTACAATACAATGAAATAACATCAAAGTATGATAAAAAACAAGGAAAGGAAATTAACCTGAGCGAGTTCATGATGGAAATGTATATTAATCTTATGAGGCGGCGACTCATTAGCAGTAAAAACCCGACCAACCACTTTCTTTCAGGGAGAAAGGCCGCCGATGTAGGGCAGCTCCTGGTACCCAAACGCTAATTCTAGGACGTCGTTAAAGTCGGAAGCAGTAGTTAAAGCGTCAATCCCCCGGAACAAAATGGCGGGGAAAACAACTCGTATTTCTGATGTGGGAGGTTGCAGGTTTCAGCGAAGAAACTAGAATATGCAGCAGGCATTTTATCTTTGTTTAATTAATTGTTTCAAAGAGGTGTGGCTATTAATTATGTTAATCTTGTGTTTACGTGGACGGAAGATATCGCGAATGAGACTTCAACGGGGATGTGACGAAACGTACGTGATACATTTGCAACTTCTTTTCCAACTTTTTGAGAAGCATTATATATCCTTGTGTTATTAATGTTGGTGTGGTTTAGTCTCTAAGGCTGAATGGGACTTCATTCAACTAGGAGTCTAGGAGGATGCATGGGGTAAGATAAGAAAAAACGTGCATGATACATATGCAAATTCCTTCCTATTTTTAAGCACCATATTCATACACACCTCAGCACTCCAACGAAATTAAATTAAGCCCAAAACAATATTCTTGAAATTTTTATTAACGTGTAAAACTAATACTATAATATTTATTTTCTTATGAAATACTATATCAAATCTTATTTGTTAACTTAGATAATTGCACGTTTAATATTAATGTAGTAAATTTATTTGTCAAAACAAAAAACACAACATACAAATTAATCTATAAGCGATATTAAAGGATAATGTATATGCTTTGGACCAATTAGTGTTGAAAATAAATTTAATTGAATTCAAACTGATGCAATTAGATTAGGGTTTTAGTTTGTTAATTAGGTTAGCAAGTTAGTTAGTTAAGTAGCTGCATCTAGAAGGAATGCAATTACAACAAGCTTTGTGTATATGTCACAAAACGTGACCAGAATATTCATTTTCTTCTCAATCTTAAAATGGTGTATCACAGGGTCAGTTTGCAGTTTTCACGTTCTGTCTGGTTGTTGCAATGATTCAATGCTGTAAATACACTGAATTATTAAATGCTACTGTGAATTATGTGACTATTTTATGGAGTATTCATCAGACCACGCTGTAGAATATTTCTAACAGTATATATCTATATTTATTTCTTCGTCACCGTACATGTGTCACATTATATACTTATAAAGTAATGTACGAGCTTAATGAAAGCATAGGCAAAAAAAATCAACTGTGTAAAGTCTCAACGGCAAACAACTATTATTGCCTGTATTTGCTAATATCTCACAGGTGGACCAGTGGTACCCTTCATTACATCATGATGTATTCTATGTATAATTACACATGATTCTCTCAACAATATTAAACTAGGAGAGAATGAGGTTCTCTTACTTGCATAGTGAAGCTAGTATCCTGCGAGGAGGCGTGAATGGTTTTCGAGAGTGAAGAACAGCCAAGTTATCGATCAACAACACATCACCTTTCTGCCATGGGATAGCAATGCTTTCATCTTCCAAGATTTTCAGACAATCATGGATGATGTGGTCTGGTAAAGGATTTCCATCTCCAAATGTCACTGCTTTCTTGGGGTCGTTTCGTTTATCATCCCAGCCAGTATAAGCCGCCACCATGCTGTTGAACCATATCTTGCGCTGCCTTGATTCGTCGTATTTGATAGCTGGGATTGGGCCCATTATTGATTTCACTCCATCATCTGTCCATTCTAGCTTCATGTTCAACTTAGCGGCCCTGTAATTAGTACAATCAAGTTGAGCCTTTCTGTGATGACAAGTAAAGTCATTTACCAAGATCTAGTTATCTCACAGATCTTCAAACAGTAAAAAGGGGTGATCAAGTCATCTTTTAATTAAAGAAATGATATATAATCATTTTGACATATAAAAAACCAAAGTTATGTTTTCAGGCAAGTTGCAAGACTCAGCGCAGCTCATGACAGACTAATCATGTCTTGCAATCAAGTATTCAAGAAGGGGGTTTACTAACAAACTCTACGCTCAGGTACTCAAGAAAAGCACAATAATCAGAGATGGCTTAGAACCAGTGCTTCATCGTCTAATGGATCTTTTTGTTGTAAAACTATGTTCGAGTTCTTTAGTGTATATCAACTCTCTTCCCCCATCTAATAGTCCCAAATTATATTATGCAGAAATAGACCAGAAAGGCAGAAACTGCAAAAATGTTGTGCCTCAGCCTCGCGATGGTGAAATTCAGCTACCTTTGGTGTCAAAATTAACAGTACAACTTTTGCTGCTATATAGTGGAAAACTTATCTAGACATCACTTCACGAACATTCCATCACAAGAATGAACAAAGCAGTAAAATAAATCCATATGGGGTCACTCAAGCAATTACAATGTAAATTCAAAATAGGAAAATGAATTGGTCTACACAACAACAGGAGGCACGGAGCACAAACCTTTCCTCAGCCACACTCTTATGTGTTGTCAAGAATGTAGATTTCCAACCCCGGCCAATAGGGGATGAAGGATCGTCTTCTTCTCCCAAAACTCGCTTATATATCACGCCATGCTTCTCTAGTTTATCAACAAAATCAGGGTACTTATCTTTCATTCTCTCATATACAATATGACTGAGAACTATAGGAGTTTCTCCCCCAGAAGCAGGTTCTACTTCACAAAAGAAAAACAGCTTTGTAGGGTACTCAGGAACCTGTTAGAAGCAAATGCTATTAATAATAATTAGCAGACAATCCCAAGAAAGTTAGAGTATAACTCAGTGAAGAGTGAACTATGAAACTTTTTTATTAAATTAACTCAATCAGCAGCTAAGCATTCATAACTCCTCATATTACTGCATAAAGAATAATCAGAGAACTATTCTGAAAAAACGAGCAATAAGGGCAATTATAGTATGTAAACTAGTAGCAACAAATAACCCCAAGAAAATTGCTTCCAGTAGGAAAAGCAATGCTCTCAAAGGAAAATTGTCCAACTTCACTTATTAATCCAGCTCTATTTGAACAAATTTGTACCAAAATCAAATTTGAAATATCTGAAGAACAAATAGAATTATGCAACTATTTGAATTTGCACAAACCATCAAAGCTTAGGCAGAGACAGAAACGTTTGATCAAACATCTGAACTACAATGAAACCGCATCAAAGTATAGAGCAATTATTGAAAACAAGGAAAACGAATGAAGAGAAAGAAACCTGAGCCATTTCATGATGAAAGGGGATTTTCTGATCTGGTGGCGACTCATTAGCAGTGAAAACCCGACCAACAACGTTAGTTCGGGGAGCAGCGCCGCCGACGTACGGCAGCTCCTCGTACTCAAACGCTCCGACGACGTCGTTGAAGTCGGAAGCAGTAGTTAAAGCATCAAACCCCCTTAACAGAATAGCTCCGTGTTTGTGCAGAAGAGCGTCCAGCCATGCCTTCTGTTCCTTAACGGCTGCCGTCAAAACAGACAGATCACCGGAATCTAGTGATGTCGGAGATAATACGGCGGGGAAAACAACTCCGCTGTAGCTCTTCTGATTTGGGAGCTTTGTTTCAGCGAAGAAACTAGAGTTTGCAGGCATTTTATTTTTCTTTTATCTTTTTGCCTCAGTTATCTCTCAGGGATTGCTATTGCTATTGGTGATGGTGATATGTAGTTATGGGAGTCGCAAAACTAATCATGCAGAAAATTCAAAAGATATTTTGTTGTTAAATTTGGGCTAACATTTGATCATACGTTTGTGGACGGAAAGGCGGCCAGATTCTGATGAGCACAAGCATATGCTAAAACGCCGAATGGGACTTCAAAGAAAACGTGGATGGACGACAACGTTTTATCGAATTCTATTCATAATTCAATTAACGTGGATACTAGGCTGCTAGCAATGGGGGTATTATTTATTTTATTTTAGCTATTTTTTTATGTTTTTCACTAAACTACTTCTTATTTATTTTAAAAATAATCATTTTAAATTAAAAATATATTTTACAGTTACATATCTAGCGTAAATTTATAAAAATACTAACATATTCTTTAATTCTATACAAAACATCAAAATTCAATAAATAAAATGAAACAAAATGGAGTGCAAAAATGCAACTTGTATAAATAGAGTTTCCCTAAACACAACAATATATCACAAATTAAAATTTTTAATTTGTGTTATTACAAATATTAATATTAACTAAAAATAAATAAAATCAACATGACACATTGCACAAGGGTAGGGTTGACGGTTTGAGCTATCCAGCCTAGTCCAACACATTTAACACATTAATATTTTTAATTTAACTTGTGTTGTTATCAAACGTGTAAAAACGTAATTCAATCTCACATTGTTTGTGCTGACGGTCCAGAAATGGTCAACCCAATTTCAAAAAAAAAAAATGGTAAACTATTGTATAGAGTAAGTTTTTTGGAGACAAAAATGAAGTACAAAATTGAACAAAAAAATTAAACCAATCAAAATTAAATATTATTTGCAAAGTTTAAAGTCATATATAATAAAAGGACCTGAGTGCTTACTCCTAACTTTTTTCCCACGTACTAGGCCAAATAGTCCCAAGAACTTTTGAATCTATGCTTTTACAGCTCTGTTCATAATGAATTGATTGGGTTGAGCTTGAATTGTGGCCACTTTAACGCCCAATTCTCCCAAATTCCCAATTATACTTTTTTTTTTTGTGATACGTCAATTTTACATTAATTTAATCTGTGCGTCATTTTAAGAATAATTAGAGTGTATATGTTATATGTTATTTTTTAATTAATTAATTCTCTTAAAAAATGACATGTCATTACAATGAGGAGTATTAGTTGAAATGTAAGTTTTACTAGTTATTTATGTTGATACTCGATCCGTGGAAGACTAATGTGGCTTGAGTACTCAACTATCAAATACTCCAAATGTTATGAACATATGAATGAAATATATAATATTGTAGAGAGAAATGAGAGCAATTTTTTGTGAGAGAAGTATTTTCCCTTTCATGAATTAGGATTCTCCCTTGTGGTCAAATGTCTTGACCTGTTTATATTACAAGATTGATGTGTTATCAACACACCATATTAAACATAGTTTTATATGATAACACGTGTTCTATTTCATATGAAACATAGCTTTATATGATGATATGTATTCTATTAGTTGTCATTTTGACTAATAAGACTTAGTATATGACTATTCTATTACAACTTATGACTTGTGAGCTGGATAACCAGAGTAGATAGACAACTAGGTGGTTAGATGACGACCAGGGTGGGCTACTCTGTTTATTCTTGAAATATTTTACCATTAACCATGAATTGTTGTCACCTTATTGAGTGATCATCTTTGCAACAGGATGAGCTTCCACACTTGACTTCTAGTGTATTGTTGACCAAGTATAACAATTTATTAATAATTTTTTTTTATATCAGTGTATTCCATATTATATACTCCTTCTGTCCAATTTCATTATTCCCACTTTTCTTTTTTGGTTGTCCAATTTTATTATGCACATACCTTTTTTGGAAACAATATTACTATTTTATCTCCACCCTCCTATCATCACTTATTTACCCACTTTGTCATTTACTTTATTCATAAACAATCATTCATTTACAAATGGACCCCACAATATCCCATCATACTCTCAATTTATCTACTTTATCAATAAACTAATCAATATTCATTAAAACCCGTGTCCGAAGAAGTGGGCATAATAAAATTGGACGGGATGAGTATCTTTTTTTGGTGGAGGGGGTATTATACGTAGTTTGTCCATTTTATAACTCTCATTTTTTAAAAATAAACTAATCTACACTATTTTTTAAAATTTATCTTTACGCTCAAACTTTTCCATTTTAAATAAACAACTGTTTTTTTTTTTTAATACGTGTCAAATTCAAATGATAAAAATGAACACAATGTGTATTATTTAAATTATTTAGTAACTTAATGTATTTGAAAGATAATGTTTTAGAAAATAATTTTTAAAAAATAAAATATATATTTTATAATTTTACACCTATAGAGTATTATTTAAATATATTTATTATGTAATATAAATATATTACTATGTTACATACTAAAAATATTTTTTACACGAATTAAATGGAATAAATACAAACGGGGTGGTATAAAATCCCGCGTCGTAGGAGATCTAAATTTGAACGAAGAGAGAGAAACAGAGCAGCAACCCTTCTTCAAGTTACCGTTGGGAACACGTACTACTCGACAGAACGGCGCACAGAGGAGACACGGGCAATATGCCGAAAAGCATCCACACAACGAAACCGAAAATGAGGTCGAATTCAACGAGAAAGCCACTTGGGGATGTTTCCAGTGCCAAGACGGCGATGAAATCTGCAAAGGTTGCCAAGGCAGTCTCCAATGACGGCGGAGAACGAGCCGTAGACGATTCGCTCGATCGCCTTCTTCTTGTACAATCCGATATATCCTCCCTCCTACGGCAGGTAATGCATCTATGGAAATTTAATGACCGAAATATAATTTAGGGGAATTTCTGGTTTTGCTTTGTTTTTTTGACTCTTTTCGATTACCTAGGGTTTTCACTGTATTACTTTATTTGGTAATGTGATGATGATTCTGACTAGTGTTAATTTGGCACAGCTTCAGTGTTCTAATCGACATGGCTTTGTCAATCCTTCATGTTTAATGGATTCCAATTAGCTTATATTTGTCGGAATTGTAGTATTTGTGGTTTAAGCCAGTTGCTAAACTATATTGATTATTGAGATGACAATGTGAATCCTTTTGAGAGGGTAGGAAATTAATTGACTCTGCTTCTAATTTATTGGTTTGTGTTAGTGGTAATTTTGTCACCAAATGAATCTAGTAATATAATTATGCTATTCAGCTTGGTACCGAAGTTTGATACATCTTTTTTTTTTTTTGGTGAAAATTATTACGTGCAATTGATGTGTTTCTGCCAAGTAATAGTACTGGAAGATCTGAAGTGGTGATTATAACCTTGAATTGGTTTAAAACCTTTTCGTACAAGCTGAAGAAAATTTATGTGTTGCCCTCTCTGTTCCCTACTCAACATTCACATCTGGGCATAAGGGTACTACCCAACTAATTTGGGTCTCGTTCCTCAGATACTAAGATGTCAAAGCAGTTTTAATGACAATTAATGTATATTGTTATCAGTTGAAATAAGTTATTTATATGGACCTTGGAATTAATCATGGTAGCTCATGTTCTTGAACATCTTATTTGTGAAGATGAGAGTGTTTACTTCAACTCATTGGTTGGCAGATTGATGAACTAGTTGTACTAGCACTCCAGTCACCGAGCAGTAAAGGGAGGAAGGAAATCAAACAATTTGCAGATGTCTTATCTGAGATGCAAACTTCCTTGAAGGTTGATTTATTGTTTGATTATTTTGATTTGTGATACATTCCATGTTACAATGTCTCAAGTTTTGAATGCATGATTTTGCAGCCGTGGGTTCCTAGATTTCAGAAGGCACTTCTCAGCCAATCCAAAGGGCTTGAGAATAAGTCTCCACAGCCAATTGAAACAACTGTAATTTCTGGCCCAAAAGAAAGTACAAATGCTGCTGTTGAAAGCCCTGAAGAAACGAAGTGGGAGTCACTTGTTTCACCCTCACCGCTGGTATCCTGGAGGGCTGAATGCAATACCGAGGGTGGTAGGCAGTTGTTTCTGCTCACACCACTGCCTCAAAGAAAGGCATTTTCATCCAGGATTCAGGCAACTCGTCTTCCCGCTGTTGAGAATATTAAATCAGATGACATTAGCCACCCTGTACCTAAGGATCTGTCTAAAGGTGTACCAGTAAAGCCAACTCCAAACATAGATTTCAGTATAAAAGCTACTAAAGATGTTGATAGTTGTGCTTCTCCAGACAAGTTCTCAAATGCGAATTGTGCGTTTCTTATGACCCCGTGTTTGAAAATGTCACCTATAAAATCTTGTGTATTGCTTGAGCCAATATCCGAGATCTCCATGAATAAAAACCGGGGAGTTCATATATGTACACCATATCCCGTTGGAGTTAAAAATAGTGACGCTGAGGATTCTGAATCATCCAGTGGCCAATCTTCAGATGATTTGAAGCTCAAGTACCCTGAGCTTTATGGTATTAAAACTGATAATTTTCAGAAGAGAATGGTGGTTGAAGAATCATCGCCCAGTTGGAATGGCTCCCCTCCTAAAACATGCGTTATTATGGAGCCTTCTGATGAGAGACAACAAGAAAATCAAGGTGATGACGCCATAATCATGAACATTAAGCTGCAGAGTATCTGTCTTAGTTTATATACAAATTCAGTTCCTAACTAAAATTTCTTGATTCTTTTTTTTTGTCTTGGTAGATATTATTGGTGCACTTGATTTAGCTGCATGCACTCCAATGATTAAGGAACCTATGAGCAGTTTTCGAATGGGAAAGCATCCAGGGGAGAACACTTTGAAGAAGGAGCTGTGGACAAAATTCGAAGCTGCATCTACTACTCATGGTATATTCAACACTTGTATTCTTCAAACTACTACTAAGAAAGGGTTTCTTGACCAATTGGACGAGGCTTCTGATGCTTAGAAATATTTGAATTAGTGCAATCTTGAGTGGAAGCTTGTTCAAGTTTTGAGGTTTTCATGTGTAAATTTGCAGAAACTGCTCATCAATTAAACCTATCTGAGGATTTTGGAGATAAAAAGATCCGGTGTCTCTTCTTACTTTGGTCTTTGCTAGTTTCACACAAATATAAATATGGAAATGTGGATGAGCTAGGATTTTTTTGTATAGAATGATTCTATATAAGAAACTGAGTTGACCGTTGACCAAGTCAACTCAGTTTCTTATAGACTCAATTCCACATTTCCACGGGAGACCTACCCAAACCTAAATTATTCAATCCGGACCCTTTTATTATAATTTATAATGGGATCGTTAAGCTTTGCTTTGATAAATGAAATATACAGATTGACAACTATTTTGGAATTTAATTAAATTCATTTGGGCAATATTCGCAAAAGTATTTGATTTTTTTGAGCTGTACAATAGGGACCCTGGCCTTAAGACACATTTGTGTTGAGAGTTGCATCTATTGTAAAAAAATTACAATTATTACACACAAATTTAAATTTGTTATATTTTGGGCTATTGGTTGATATCAAATTTTTTTTTAAAACTATTTTTTCTTCAAGATGGTTGAATGACAGCGACGTTGAACACACAAATATATTTCCGGAAAAAAAAAGCATATATTTATGGCAAAAACTTGTGTGAGAACGTCTCACGGATCTTTTTCTGTGAGACGGATCCTTTTAACCCATATTTCAAATTTTTGGGTAGGATAACTCATATTTTTTTTCCAGATTTTAATTTGTAAAAAAAGTGATAATGTGAGATGGATCCTTTTAACCCATATTTCAAAATTTTGGGTAGGATAACCCATATTTTTTTAATATTTTTAACAAAAGTGTCCACTACCACTTTTTGCTCAAACATTATCACTTTTTATATATAGAAGCCCCATTTATTTGGAAATATAATGTAAATACCTTATTCATATGTTGTGAATAAATTAAATGAATGCCGTAAAAAATAAACTAAAATTATTCAATATACACCCGTGTTTTAAAAAAATAATAATTCAATATACACCTAAATACGTGATAAGACAAAAAGGAAAAATAAATTGTGCCTAATTATGCAATATTCATCATTAACTAAGTTCACCTTAGGCACCTAATACTCCCTTTGTTACCTTTGTTAATATAAAATGTGTATTTTTTTTTTCGATGTTCTATATAAAGTGTGCTTATTTTATTTTATTTTTGTAATATTTCTCTACCATATTTACTTTATCCCTATTTTATATATTTCATTACTTTATTTATAAACGAATAAAATTTGGTAAACATGTAAAAAAGAATCAAACACAATATTCGTGAACAGAAAAAGTATTTTTTATTAAATTGAAAGTAGGGGAATTCTTACGGTAGTCACATTTTACGAAATGACTACATAATCACTTTGTCGAATTGCGCCACGTGGCGTCGTAAACGTCGTAACAACCTGCTACCTGTTATACGGGTTTAAGTTATTTATATCATTTTTTAAATTGTATTTTGTTATTTACTATATTACCCTTCTTTAATAAAAAATACAAAATTTTAAATAAATAACTAAATTACTATCCTACCCTTACCCTTTTTAATACAAATTACATTATTTTAAAAACTAAATAAACAAATAAAAAATTAAATAAAAATAGACTAATTAATTAAATGAGGAATTAGGGTTCATCCTTCCAATTCCAATGAATTCACGGTAGTCTGTACTCCCTCTCCCCAATTCTCCCTCCGTTTTCCCCTTTCTCCCTCCCCGTCCGTAATTCCTCCGTACTCGCGTGATTCTCTGGTTCATCACTGCTCGCTCACTCTTCTCCCCCACCAAATCACGGGCTCACTCTTCTCCCCCACCAAATCGGTCGCTCACTCTATTCCTCCAAATCACTAGCTCACAAATCTGTGCATTCTTCATTTTTCTACGTGGCCATGATTGATTGTTCCGTGCCCATAACAATGTTTCACTCCAAATAAAAGAAGTAACAAGAAAAGTGGATATTTTGGACTAGTTTTTCAAGAGTTTGAATTTTTCTAAATTTGTCCAAAAAGGTACGAATTTCTCCTTTGTTATGTGGAAGTTTGAGTTATGTTCGATTATTAAGCATGGGTAACATAGTTTTGCTTTCAATTTTGTATTTGAATACGATTTTTCTTTGAGGCATTTCGTCAAACACTTGTTGAACGGTTGAATTTCTCTTTGAGGCTAGTTGAAAGCACAAAATTATGAGTTTTTTTATAGTTGAATTAGGTTAATTTAGAGGAAGATTGACAACGCAATGTAATAATGGTTCAATTTGCATGTTATAAAGGTAGAAATTAAGAATTTGCAACCGTGTACGATAGACTTGGATGACTTCTTTGATTCATAGCCATATCCGACTAATAGTATTGCAAGTATAACTATTTTAGGAGGGTTCACTATTCACTCATAATTTTTTTATATGAAGTGGAGAATATGCATATGATAATCTACTGATGCAATTATATTATAATTGAAAAAGCTTTTATTTCAAAACCAATTGAAAATGAGGGGAAAGTTCATTCTGGTATTACTATATGAGCTTTTGATATACTCTGCAGTAAATGATTTTCTCAGTCTTATTTTGACTGTGAGCTTATATTTGAGTTTGTATTTATGTGGATTTTTGTATATACATTGATTACCTACTACCTTTTTTTTTTTTTTTTTTGTATGTTGATTACCTGCTACCATTTTTGTGTATATTTGGGTCCATCAGTTTGTCATATAAATATGTATTAGACAACAGTTAGGAGTACAATGTGGAATTATTTGAGAATTGGAGATTGTTGTGGGCAATTTAGGGTGATTTCTTGAATATAGTTGTGATTGATTTTGTTCATCTCTCTACCTCCATATTATTATTATTTTCCGTAATTGTTGAACTAATACCAATTTTGTATATATTTATAAGATATGGCATTGGAGTTTGCTTACAACCGAAATTGTGTCTTACCATCAAAACAATTTCTTGGATGAAGAAGTTTACCATAGTAATGAATGTGGCAAAAAAACTCTTCTTTATTCTAGTAGCTCAATTCAGTTTGGCTTAGCATGTTCCTCTATTTATAGATCTTTGGTTGCATATTGATTTTGCTTTGAATCCAAGGATAATCAACATTTTTGCCTTCACATCCTATCTGATTATAGAAATAGGTGGTTAGTATTTTTCCATTGTGGCCTCTACTTGTTTGGGGAGTCGAACGTTGTATGGAGTACTATATTGGTCTGGTGTAACAATTTCATTGACTAGATTGCGTTGGTAGGATGCTTGTGAAGTCGAATCTTTTAGTATAGCGCTTCTAATCGATTCCATACTTGATTTGAACATGCTCCATTAAGATAGATATTAAATGTTTTCTTTAATGTATTTTGGCCACCAAAGATTAAGTATTTTTGTTAGTTGTGACTTATTTTGTTAACCTCTCTGCCTCTATTATTTTATTTTTCTGTAATGGTTGAACTAATATAAAATTTGTGTATATCTACAAGATATGACATTAGAGTTTACTTACAACCGGAAGGTTGTTGGTCAAGCAAAGATTAGTTGTCGCATCAAGTTATCCATGATTGATTCCGTGTTCAACGAACTAGATGATCTCCATAAAGAACAGTTTCAAACGTCAGGATTTAAAAATCTTTTGAAGTTGAGGAGGATGGACGTTGGATACCAGCTCTTCCACCAGCTACTTACGAGACAGGTGCAAACACAGAAAAACAACGAAATTTGGTGCAAATTTGGCGATAATTGAATCATGTAGTCCACAAACAATGTAGATTTTTTTTTTTTCATGAACAGAACATGAATGTATTCATACTAAATTTATGTTTATAATTTCATCTTTGTTGTTTTTGTTCAGGCGTTGATTAAATTTTAGAATGTAGTCATTTCAAATTATTCTTTTTGTATCAAGATTACTAATAAGGATACCTTTTTAAAATATTACAGCCTAAAAACAACTTAAAATACATGTCTTGAAATTTAGAGAAAAAGAATAATAATACAGAGTTCAAATATTGCGGCCTAAAAACAACATAAAATACATGTTTAAAAATTTAGATAAAAACATGTTAGGTTGTAAAATTTCCTAACACGTTAAATTTGGGGTTAACCATGTCGTTCTCTTCTTAAAAATTCTAACACGTTAAATTTGGGGTTAACCATGTCGTTCTCTTCTTAAAAACATGTTAGGTTGTAAAATGATGATATCGGGAAACTTAAGTTTCATATTTGACACACGAAAACGAGATAACGACCCGTGTGACATTATAATGTAACGAAGGTCGTTACCGTCACTAACGACACCTTACTAACCATTCTCTAGGGCTGTTATTCGAGCCGAGTCGAGCCGAGTATTTGAGGTTCGAGCTCTTATCGAGCTCTTATCGAGCCGAGCCGAGCTCGGCTCGATAACATTACCGAGTTAAAAATTGAGCTCGGCTCGACTCGTTAACGAGTCTAACGAGCTTAACGAGCCTATCGAGTCGAGCCGAGCCTAACGAGCCTAATGGAATTTTTTACAAAAAATTAGTTATCGAGCCTAACAAGTCGAGCTCGAGCCGACTCGTTAGTAAATCGAGTATTTAACGAGCTCGAGCTCGGCTCGTTAAGCTAAACGAGTCGAGCCTTATCGAGCCTTAACGAGTCGAGCCGAGCCGAGTCTCGTTAAGGCTCGGTTCGAATAACTGCACTACCATTCTCCTAGATCCATGTGATATTTTATACGAGTATTGTGTAGAACATGGATATCGACATATAACATGTGTTGAATACCCCGATAAACGAGAGAACGATCCATGTGACATTCTAACGGAATGAAGATCGTTATCGTCACCGACGACACAATACGTTGTGTTCAAGTGTCGGAAAACTTCCATGAACTTTATTATTAAGGGTATAGAGTGAATATTTGCGTTTCGGTTGCCATGTTCATTGAATAGTTCACCACTAATTAATAATCGGCCATTTCACTCAATCACTATATTCTATGTTATATAAATCATGGGTTCTTTATCAATCAGACCATCCATTGTTTTCGAACACGTTAAATTTGGGGTTAACCATGTCGTCCTATTCTTAAAAACATGTTAGGTTGTAAAATGATGACATCGGGAAACTTAAGTTTCATATTTGTCACACGAAAACGAGATAACGACCCGTGTGACATTATAACGGAACGAAGGTCGTTACCGTCACTAACGACACCTTACCGACCATTCTCCTAGATCCATGTGATATTTTATACGAGTACTGTGTAGAACATGGATATCGACGTATAACATGTGTTGAATACCCTGATAAACGAGAGAACGACCCATGTGACATTCTAACGGAATGAAGATTGTTAACGTTGCACGACTTCTAGACCGTGCACACTCTAATTTTGAAAATAATTGTAATTCTTACAAATAATTATAAATATCATTTATTTATGGTAAATTAGTGGGAATGCACGACTTCTAGACCAAGCTATTCTATATTTGGAAATAATTGTAATTCTTACAAATAATTATAAATATCAATTATTTATGGTAAATTACTGGTAATGCACAACTTCTAGACCGTGCACACTCTAATTTTGAAAATAATTGTATTTCTTATAAATAATTATAAATATCAATTATTTATGGTAAGTTATTGGTAATGCATGATTGTTAAATCAAATCCTTATTTATAAAATAAAAACTTCCATGTTTGACACGTTCTCCTTTAATTAGATTTGTTTGTTTGTTTTTTTTTTTTTAAGAAATTGATTTGATTTATTTTTTGTTATTAATTGTATTAATAACATAAGGGTAAGTATGTAATTTTAACATTACATATTTTAATTAAATTAATAAATATAATAAATTATTTTATTGTATAAGGATAAAAATGTAATTTTACAATAATACGGAGTATATTTTAATTAATTTAATTTAATAGAAAATACAAATTTATGACACATTACGACATATACGATGAATACATACCGTAAAATATACAAAATGTAACCGATCATCAAATTTAAGCCTTTAGATTAAATTTTTAATGGATTAAATTAACTGACTAAGATAGTCATTACAACACCTTACGACACACTGACTACATGTAGACTTATCTTAATAAATATTTTTTCTTCACAAACAACATAATTACAGTAGTTATATAAAGGAATGCAAACCTTATAAACATTCCCTCCAGCCGAAAATAAAACCCCTCAAAACCCTCGTCTTTCGCTCTCAGTACGTTCCTGCACATAAACTTGCACTTACACAATGGGTGATTCAGTTCAATGGATCAAGCATATCGAGTTGTACGTCAACTCCTCTGCCACTCCTTCTCAACAGGTAAATTCACCCAAACTTCTGTTTGGTTGCTAATAATTATGAAGAAAAACCGTTGTTCCTTGATTGATTTTGGAGCACAGACATTGTTTCCTTGTACCCTTTAGCAAAGCCTCGTTCCTTTTTACTGGGTGAGAACCAGATTTTAATGAACATTGGGTAAATTATCCCCAACGTCTGCTTGGTTGCTAATAATCATGAATATGGAGAGAGAGAGAGACTGTTGTTCATTGACTGGTTTTGGAGTTGAAACATTGTCTCCTTGTACCCTTTTGCAAAGCCTGGTTCTTTTTTACTGGGCGAGAACAGAATTTAAGAGACATTGGGTAAATTATCCCCAATTTCCAGTTTGATTGCTAATAATTATGAGTAGAGACCACTGTTCCTTGATTGTTAATGTCTGTTACTCTTTGGTTTTGGAGTAGTAAAATTTTCTCCTTGTACTTTTGACTGGGCGAGAACCGGAATTTAAGCACTTAATCCTCGTAGATTCATGTGCTCATTTTGTAAAATACATACATACTTTATATTTGGTATGCTATAATTATTGTCAAGTTTGTCATTTCCCCGAAAACTTATTGGAAATTAACTATCTTAAAATTTTGAAATGTCACTCATATGGATAGTGTTTGCTGTGAATTTGAATTACAGGCTGCAAGCGTTGTTGCAGTTGCCACTCTGTTGAAGAAGGATTTGTTAACTCTAGAAACACTTGTATGTTCTGCTTTTGTTATTTCTTCCAGTTTTTTTTGTCATTGATGACATTTCACATGTTTTAAAGAGAATTATATTATTTTTCTATGGTCGCTAAACATCATTGTCTTGTATAGGTTAGGGAGATGGATATGTATTTGACTACTACTGATAGCATCATCCGCTCTAGAGGTAAAATTGTTTTTATACTATCACTAGACTTCTCCTGATATTCTTCTGGTGTGGTACTGCGATTTAATTGAGTTAAGTTTTGTGCTTAGCTATGCGATGGTCTTATGAGGTTGCACTCGATATATACATTTCCTTCTATTTTTGGTGCACTTTTAATTTTCTGCAGAGAAGGTATCTTCATCTGTTAACAGAACCTATGTTTTGCCTAGACTCTCTTTTTTGGCACTTCCTGTTTATGGTGGCAGGATATATGAATCTGCATAGAAAAATTTATAATAGTTGTTATCTATGAGCGACTTCTGCATTTTCTTTTTGTTTATTAAACTCTTGACTTTGGTCTCAACTTGAGATTCAATAATGAATGAGAAAATCTGTATGTTATGAGTCTAATGACTTTTTGGCTGAAGATAAGCCCTGCCATTTTATGTAGATTCATCTATTTTGGGAGTCTAGAACTGGTTAGAAGGTTTTTAGGTTTTGGATTGAATTACTTTCCTCTTGTTCTTCTGTAAAAGAAGTTAATGCAGTTGTCTTCCTGTTGAACACGACTTATGTGATGACACAGTACCTTTTGCCTTGCAAGTTGCGACTTTAAAAAAAAATGCTGTTGTATTCATACTGATTAATATTTCCGAAGGCTTATTTGATGTATGCTATTATTCAGGTATCCTCGTCCTGGCTGAAATTCTGGCACAACTAACATCAAAGCCCTTAAGTAGTGCTTCAATACTTAGCCTGATGGGATTTTTCACAGAAAGACTGGTGAGTAATCAAGGATATGCAAAACATTGAACTACCTTGACATGTATAACATACTTATTTACACCCTTCATGCTTCTCGAAGAAATTTTTTTCGTTTTACTTTTCACCTATTGGATATATTGATATAGCTCTTGCTTGCATTAGTTGTAAAAGTAATAGTCATCTCATCAATCCATATGTATGTGTTATCTCTTTTAGTTATGCATTCAGAAGTGATATGTAAGGATTATGAGACCATTTGTTCCCCCAAGAGGAGATCCTAAGTGTTTTAAGGGCCATTCATCATTTCACCCGCCTCCGAACCCACCTCATCAGCTATTACCAAATCCTTTTCGCTTCCACATCAACACCTAGAGGACATAGTTGTCCATGTTAATTTTCAAACCTGAAACTTCACCATTTTTGTACACCTTCCAACCATCTAAAATGAGTGTCATCAGTAATGATAAGTAGCGCCTCATCTGAAAATTGAAGATAAGATACTTCCACCCTATTACTTTCTATCAACTAACCTCCCCATAAGAAGGTAATAACTAAAATACATTACTGATGTAGTACAATCAACAATGCTTCCAATTTCTGTATCAAAGAAATTATGATATTCATCCATGTGAATCTCACTGAGCACTGTGATTCTGGGTATAACACACCATCAATCAGAAAGTGGCGAATGGCCTCATAACCCTATTCCTGCCTTATTTCCACCATCAATAATTGCAGTTGTTAAATTTGAAATATTCCTGATCAAGATCATCTCAACAGTACTCATTATTTCTGATGTGCCATAATGCAGCTTGTATTCCAAGCCCAAGGCCTTTAGGGAAATGTACATAGGACGATATGCTTGTTGCTAGTTGATATTAAATTTATCGACTATTGATGCATATATAGTTCAGAACAGTGGCAAGAGGATATGCAGTGAACCTTTATGGCTCATAACTTCCAAAATTTCAAGATCCCAGCCATACCCTACGAATAATAGCCTCTGTCCGCATTGAACTGACTGAGATTATGTTGTTATCCGCAATTTTTCAATGTAACTATGAAGGCTGACTTAATATATTTGTTTATAACTGCGGATGTGGGCTTCAATTCAATAATTACCGAGGACAGATAATATTTTTATGTATACCAGGCAGACTGGAAAGCATTACGTGGTGCAATTGTTGGTTGTTTGGCATTGCTGAGCAGAAAAGATGTTGAAAATGTTGCTGGATCGGAAGCAAAGGCTGTTGCTCAGTCTTTTCTTCAAAACCTGGCAGTGCAGTCCTTGGGGCAACATGACAGGAAGGTAAATCCTGGTACGATACATTCACTTCAACAATCTTTGTTTCTTGTCATATAATAAGTCTGTTATGATGTATCATATTCTTTGCAGCTGAGCTTTCAACTCATGGAGTGCTTACTAGATCGCTATTCTGGTGCAATTCAGGACTTGGTAACCTTAATTTACTTCTCTCTCCATAGCTTTTGAAGCTGGATTTTATGTTCACATTTGACTATGTTACTTGATGTTCCTACTTCCTAGTGGTTACCCCTAATATCTTCATCATGGCGTTGCCCTAAAAATCATTATAGCATCATGATTTCGTCGATTTGTCTAAACAAACTTTTTCCAGGGATTGGCGTTATGGCTTGTAGACTTTGAGTTTTTAAGTCAGAGTGGTTGTGAGGGTCTATTCTTCTGAATTTATATAGGGATAGTGTTGTATCTGCACAACTTTCTGTACTCCATAGGGATTTCTCGTCCCTAACGTTTTTAGCAATAAAATTATTGTTTCTTATAAAAAAAGCATCTGCTTTGAATTTGCTCTCCATTCTGTATCAAATTCTGCACTAAAATGTGTTATCGATGCACTTGTGTGAATCATCATGTCTTTCTGTTGGATTGACAATCATATTCAACCATGTCCTGTGGTTCATCTGTTCCTTTGTTAAGTTTTCAGTTGACTTGTGCTGCTGTGCAAGTGATGTAAACATCTGATAATATGATTTTAATGCTGGCTTGTTCTTCTTATTTTAGGGAGATAGCCTGGTGTATGGAATTTGTGAAGCCATCGATGGTGAAAAAGATCCTCAATGCTTACTGCTCGTATTTCATATAGTGGAAAGTCTTGCACGATTGTATCCTGGTCCTTCCAGTCCCTTTTCAAATTATATTGAGGATATATTTGAAATTTTAGGCAGCTATTTCCCTATCCATTTTACACATGTGAGATCTCTTAATTCAATTTGTTATGCATTTCTTGTGTTGTGTTGGTTACTCCTGTTGCATTAAATTTAATAATTCATCATTTGGTTGTGGCACATTTAAAGTGATGAACCATGAGAAAATTTGTAGGAAAACCATGGGTAGTAAGGTTAAGGATAGTTGTCCTAAAATTATTTAAGAATTCCATCTTTATGTTTTGATAATGATCTTAATATACATACAACTGACTCATGTACTGTACAAGTCCTTGTTGTTGAGTCGAGATAAAAAAAACATACAATCGAGACATTTGTTTAACATTGTATACAACTTTGAACTTTCTACATTTGTTTTTTCTTTCTGATTTTTTGTTCATCTGATTTAGAAAATTTAGCTTATCATCTGTCTAAAGAGGGCTATCTTTTCCCTTTCCCCCCCCCCCCCTCCCTTATGTGGTTGTCCTCCATATTGACTATCAGTTCACTATCCTTTTTCCAGCCGCGAGGTGATGATGATGGCATTAAGAAAGAGGAACTCTCAAGGGCATTAATGGTAAGCAACTGTTTCACGTGCAATACAATTATAGTTGAAGCATATGACCATAGAAGGAGAAATAAAGTTCCCAATTTCTTATAGCGCAATGTTTATTTCCAGTCTATGGGTTTCATATACTGCATAACTTCATTGATCAATCTTGCAAGTAGATCTGGGAGATTTTAAGTTGATTGACAGTTTCTATACTGAAGATAGCTTGTCAGATCACCTGCTTTTTTTTAATCTTCATTTTCCCTTTTCCCCCACCAAGTATGAAGATGTTCCGGCCCCATTCTGTTTATATGATCCTAGTTCGATGTAGGTGAATTAATCATTGTACTGGAGAAATGAAAGCATATCTCATGTTTTTTCTGTAGGCGAATTAATCATTGTATCGGAGAACTTTCATTTGTGAATCTCACAATAATATCCCTGTGGTGCTGGACCTGAAAAATTACAACTTTCTTTCCTTTTGGCCTTGCAGGGGAAACATTAGATGTCATTTTAACTCTTATTGTGTAGTTTGATCTTTTGTTTGAAAAATTCTGGAAGATAGTTAGTAGTAAGTCCCGTCTTTTCCTTGCACCAGGAAAAGATCAATATTTTTGCAGCTTGCCTATGTTGACAAAAAACTAGGTGAGTAGAGTAATTTATGAAGTTGAGGTATAACAAACAAATAGGGGACATGGGGTGAGAAAAATTATGTAGACACCTGAAGCTTGATGATCTGATGGTTGCAGATGCTATGTTGTGGACATGCTTACTATGCTATTGGCATTTTCTTATTAATGGATCCTTTTTTTAATCATTTTAATAATTTTTTATATAAATGCTCACTTATATTTTTGTGTCTTTCAGCTGGCATTTGCTTCCACACCTCATTTTGAACCATATAGTATCCCCTTGCTTCTGGACAAGCTTTCTTCTTCCCTGTCATCGGCTAAGGTAGTGTCACACATTTTGCACTATCGTTCCTCTTTTATCTGATTAAAATGATGATTTTGCCATTCATGTTATTGAAAGAAGTTTATGTTTGCTCGCAGGTGGAGTCGTTTAGGTATCTTAGCTATTGCACAGATAAATATGGATCAGACAGGATGGCAAAACATGCTAAAGCCTTTTGGTCTTCTATAAAAGATACAGCTTATATTTCGCCCCAGTGTACTCTAACTATGGAGTCTGAATCTATAAGCGGAATGGGTTATCAGGATAGTGATGTTATGACACAAGCTTTCATACTTCTGCAGGAGGTTATACAACAGTATGGTGATTTCATTAGTTTAGTAATAGGCGACAATGACATAAATGTGTTTGTGAACTCCCTCAATCAGTATGAAGAGATTGATGATATTCCTGAAATAGTGAAACAGAGATTACATTCAGTTGGTCATATTCTGTCCACTTGTGCTAAGCCCTCTGTTGAATTGTGCAATAAAGTCTTTGACAGATTCTTTCCGCTCATCATGGATGGATTGGGGCTTTCAGTTTCAAAACCAATTGAAAATGGCCATCTGGATGCAGATTGTTTATCTCCTGTCAAATGTAACTTTGCATACTTATATCTCTGCATAGAACTTCTTGCAGCGTGCAGATATGTGGCTGTCTCCCATGACAAACTTGAGTTTTCTCATCAGACATCGTATGCCATACTTAGCAATTTCTCTAAATCACTGGTGAAGGCCTTCTTCTCCCTCTTAAGTTTCAATGTTGCTGCTGATGCACAAAGATCAAAAGTTCACTTTGGAGGTTTGTACTGTTTGTGTCGCTTAGTTCCTTACAGTTCTTTACTATAAGTGGATTTTCAGTATTCCAATTCTATTCTTCAGACAGTGATTTATATTTCCAATTAGTTTCATTCACTCATTCAATTTTTGATAGATTTAGTGTTCGTGGAATTTGAGATCTTGTGGGACCTATATGTTGTTTGCTTCGTTAAAATGGTTGATGTGCAATATTTTAGCCTCCTATCTAAAGTGGATTTTCTATATGTTTCAAAAACTCAATCATCTTGATCTTGCTCCCTTAATAAATGAGCTTCACTGATTGGTATAAGTCACCTGATATATACTGCCGAGGTTAGAAGAAAAAGAAAATCGCTGGATTTCCTGGATGTTAAGTTCAGGATCTCACTCCCCCTCTCCCTATAACTATTTTATTTTTGACAGGCTGATCTTCCATGAGTTTCAATATTTAAGTGGGCTAACTTCAACTTGTATACTTTATAACTTTAGAATGGAGTTCAGCCTTAATTTTATTCTGTAGCTCCGGTCCTAACCTTTATCGTACTTAGTCCATGAGGGCTGTTTTCAGACAAAAAAGACAACAATTAAATGACCTTCAATCTGATGGAAGAAATTGAAGAAAGTAGATAAATATAACGATTATGAACCTGTACGTGTGACGTGTCAAGTATTTGCAGTTTACCCGTATTTCTAATTTCTTGTGAATTTAAAGTTGGTGTCTTTTGTTACATTGGGGTTATCATGTATGAAAATCATGCTTTAAAAGGACGGTTTTCCAAATTGTTTGTGTCTAAATTGGATGCCGTGAGAAGAAGCAATTGGAACTGACTAAAAAGTGGTTTATTATACCAGTTATGAAGATGTATACTCTTTCTTTTCCTTTACTTGAGTTATTAGCCATTTCAGAAGACAGTTTACGTAGCAAGCTGTCCATTGAGATAGTAAATTTCATCACTTCAATTCAAACAATTAACTGATGACATGTTTATGAAATGTCTCATCAGTGTTTAATTCAGGACCCTGACTCTCTCTTGTTTTTTTTGGTTTAAATCGTGAATATCTGCAGTTAAGGGCCTACAAATTTTGGCTACATTTCCTGAAAGCTTCACTGCAGTATCAAAGTCCATATATGAAAGTATTCTGTTGGGGTTTGTCTCAATTATTACTTCTGATAGCAATAAGACATTCTTATGGACTTCTACACTCAAGGCATTGGTGGAGATTGGTTCTTTTGTCGACAAATGTTCAGAATCTGCGAAATCTGCTAGCTTTGAGAATATTGTTGTTGGAAAGATTGTTTCTCTGATAACTTCTGATGATCTAGCTATTCCTCTATCGCTCAAATTGCAAGCAGCTTTTGAAATAGGTGCAACAAGGAAGGATTTTATGCTGAGGGTTGTCCGTGGGTTGGATGAGGCTATATTCACCAATTTTTCTGCAGCTAATGTATGTATATCCAATCTAACCTTAAGTGAAAATGTTTGCATGATGCAACAGAATATTAGATTCCTTACTTTTCATTACTCTCACTTATTGATTGTTAATATTTGAATACATCACCAAATGAGAGATAGTGTAGATTGAATGATTTATTTCAAGATACCAAATATGCTAGGATGAGAGTTCATGAGATTTTAATTACTTTATAATGTGATGCTTAAGAAAATCATTTGAGAAAATCTCTCTCTGGGTCACTACAGAAGAGATAGTTTGCACTAATGATTTTAGTGAAGATTCAGGACAATTTTAGTGGATTTTTACCCTTCTTAGTCTGATCGGTGACCATCCTCCCATCCTCTCTAATTCTCTCTCTCTCTCTCTCTCTCTCTCTTATCATTTATTTGATCATATATTTTATTTTGCCTTCAAAATAATTTAATATCTTGGCACTCGATTAATGCATACTGAGTATTTGAGTCCTACAATCAAACAGGATCTTGGGAATCACAAGTCTGATGGAGTGATGGTCAAGCTTCTTGATACTTACGCCGAAAAGGTGCTTCCATGGTGAGCAAATTTTCAGTATTTAATTTCACCCTTCATTTCATTTTATTTTATTTTATTTTTCTTGATTCATGTCCATTATCTCTGCATACAGAATGTCCAATATCAAATTTCTTCAATCCTTTCTGGTTGAATTTCTATTTAAAGATAAAAAATTCTTGGAAACCTGTGCAATATAAGCTTAAACTATTCAGTTGCAAACCTGTGCAATACAATGAGCTGTTGGCATGCTGCTCAACTTAGATATATAGCTTAAACTATTCAGTTCCGGGCCTATGTTTATCTTGTTAATCACGCCCATTCATCAATTTAGAACTGGCACATCCTTCATTCTCCTGACATAATGACCATTTGATTTGGAGAGCGATGGCCGACTTGGCTGTTAATGCTTGTTAAAAGACTATTACACATGAGCAATTCTTATTATGCTTTTGTTCCCTATCGTACTCTAAATAATTCTCATCTGTATGATTCTTTTGAGTTTCTTTGGTACACTCTGTTATTTATTTTATTTTGTTTATAATAAACCAAAGTTTTATTAACTAGGGAGAGAAGGTAAGGGGTGAGAGATCTCTTCCCCTGAATACAAACATTTAGACTTTGGTACACCTTTACTACCTTTGAATCCTTTATCTAATTATTCACTGGAAGTAGTTGTTGACATGGCCCCCAGGTTTCTTGAGATTGGAGGTTGTGACGAAATCCCGCTGAATTTTGCTCTCAGTATCTGGGAGAATATCGAGAATACTAGGTCCTCTCCGAAAATTGCAAATGTAAGACAGTCCAATGAAAGTTAGCTTATCCAGCCCATATTTCATTGATCTTATTCGTTTCTTCGTATTATAGATCTATTTGGGTTTATCTGATGAAAATAAATGTTAACAGGATCTTCTTGGCGCAGTAATGAATGCCATGAAGAGAGCTGTAGGAAGTTGTTCGAAGGAAAAACAGGATATAATTATTAATAAGGCTTTTAAAGTACTTGTTTCTAAGAAAGCGCTGCTGCAAATTCACAGTTTTGGCGATTCTTATAACAGTGATGAATGGCTTATTTCATTATTTGCTTCAGTTGTTATAGCCCTTCATCCTCAAACAAGTATACCAAATGGAAAAATGATTGTGCAATTGTTCGTAACAAGCCTTCTTAATGGTCATGTTCCATCATCTCATGCACTGGGTTCTTTAGTTAATAAGCTGCCTTTGGAGATCAAAGGATTGGACTCTAATGCTCTAAATCTAAATGAGGCGTTGGATACTATATTTCCTAGTCTCACAGGGAATTCTCGTTATGATAATACTTCTTTAAATGGTAGCAGTTCAAGATTGAATACTTTAAGATTGCAATCAGAGGCTAACACTGTAGTTGGATTAGCCTGGATTGCTAAAGGATTACTTATGAGGGGTCATGAAAAGGTAAATGATATGACAATGGCCTTATTGAGTTACTTGACATTGGGTCATGAATCAGAGTCGAAGGATCTCCAGAACCTGATTAATGGTCTCGATGAGGGAGACTTGCATCAGCTGAGAATAAGTGCAGCAGATGCATTTCATATCATCATGAGTGACTCAGGGGAATGTCTGAATCGAATGTATCATGCCACTATACGGCCACTTTATAAGCAACGGTTTTTCAGCATTGTCTTGCCTATCTTTTTATCAATGGTGGTGAAATCGGACTCACCATCCTCTAGGTAAGAATGGCAACAACTTCAATATTTATGTTTTCCCCTTTTGAAATAATGAAAATGTGGATCTCTCATCTGTTTAACTTATGCAGTACTATTGTCAAAACTTTTTTAAACAAGAACCCAAGACTGTCATTTAACGACTGTAAAAATCTGTGATAATTATTTGTTCTTAGATGCGCCTCTTCGTTGTGGATTACTATGTATGATTTCATGAATAGTTTTTCCAAAATCTTTGGTAACCATCTATCTTATAATTTTGTGACTTCGTCACATGACAATCAATTGACTCCACTCTGTCATCATGTATATTTTGGCTTTCATTAAATGAGTTAACTCAAATTGAATGGTCATGAACTCTTTGTTGTTGGGTGGCTGCATTCCTAACATTCTTTGTTCTATATGTGTTTGTTAAGTCTTTCTTTGTCTTGATCTAGTTCTACATGCATTTTTCAGATGTATGCTTTATAAGGCCTTTGCACACATCGTCTCTGATACTCCAATGATTGCTATTTTGGGAGAAGCCAAGAAGGTTAACTAGAATAGTTTGCTATATCTTGTCAAGTATGCTGATATTCTACTTCTATATATTCTGTGCCATGAAATTTTCTTGAGGCATGATCTTTCATGCAGGTTGTCCCTATATTATTGGATTGCTTGTCCATGCTGAGCAAGGATGCAGTGGACAAGGAAGTTGTCTACAACGTTTTACTTATCATGTCTGGAATATTGCTTGAGGAAAATGGTGAGTGAGGCATTCAGTTTTATATCTTTTTATAATTTTCTCTTTTCTTGAAATGTCAACTAAATATGTCATGTGGTTGAAGCTTATTACTTTATGTTATCTGCCTCACTAGTTTCTGCTACTTAATGCATTAATATTTTGCTATGACCTTTTTAAACATTTTCTTGTTCTTAGGTTTCTTAGTTGCAAATTTGATAAGGTATTAGAACAAATTTTTGCCCTTCTTGAACACAAGATTTTGTTACTATTCAACTGCACATCTTATTGCTGGAATGTGATTAGGATTGTTCTCGTGCAGTTTCATTTTGTATGACTTTATGAATTATTTCTTTTTCGTGAACTGGGTATTAGCGAGTCTCATGTAGAGCATTGACTTCCATTTTAGGCATGAATAGTATTGTGATTATGAGGGATTTAAAGTCCAATTTTCTTTCTGAATTGCACAGGGATTTAGTGTTCTTATACCTTTTACACCAAAACACATGCTAAATGTGAATAAACTATTTGCAACCTAACATTTGATGATGCGCTGAGAATGCCCCCCTTTATATGTGTCTAAAAGAACAGTCTTTGATTACCATTTCTTGGGTGCTTGGCAATTTAATGGGGGAATGTCAATGGAAATGGGAATGCAAGTAGCGCATAATATGCTACATACACCCCATTTAGGGAGGGGTGTGGCCCATTCCTCAAAAGTGGGTGATGCATTGTTAAGTAAGCTGTGATATTCTATCAAGGTTTGCAAGTTTTTCAAAGAAGTTGTGTTTCTAGAAGAAAGATGATAATAAATTGATGTATCTGGTCAGTTTTCTTAAGATGCGAATACAAAAAAATGGGTAAATCCTGATCGTGAAAAATCCATTTTATCTTTGCGTTAAATTTGGTTTAATTGCTTTTCTGGTAGTGAATTACTCTAAATTTCTTACATTCATTGCTACAGGAAAACAAGTTGCAATAGAAAATGCACCCAGCATTATAAACCAACTCGTAGAACTGACAGCATACTCGCATATGATGGTACAAGTATTCTTCCTCAGTGTTGTGAATCCGTGAATTCTCCTTTTGTGTTTATAAGCTCATGTGGTATATATATGTACTTAATTTTCCTTGGATCTTCTAAGTGACTGAACTGGTAATGTTGGATTCTGTTTTCTTGCTTTGGTGCATTAATTTTTCCTTATAACTCACGTAAGAGTGGAATACGTGTTGGCCTTGTGAGTTTTTTTGAAGTTTTAATCTGCTCCTTGAGAACCTTCTCATTTAACTGATTGGATATTTCTTGCATGGTTTGATTTCAATATTGATTCAACCATTTAAATTTGACTCTGTTCTTTTTATTAATGAGATTTCATTATCCTGATTTCTCCGATCTGTAAATTTTGTTTTTAAATATAGTTCTCTACATTTTGGCAATGATAAATATTTGGTTAGTCTTGTGGATTTCTCATCAGCTTGGGGAATCTTTCTTCACATTTTCAGGCGATTCGAGAAACTGCATTACAGTGCCTTGTTGCTGTTTCTGAACTTCCCCATACAAGAATATATCCTTCTAGAGCAAAGGTATAAAGGTTCTTATGCAACATATTTTGTTATGTGTCTATTGCTCGGTTCAAGCTGTAGTTTCAGGTCAAATTTTGCAAGTTTTGTAGATCAGGATTTTGTTCTCTTGATATAATTTTATAATAGCTTATGAAGTTATAATCTCATTTTGCAATACTAGGTTTTACGTGCCTCATCAATCGCACTTGATGATCCTAAGCGAATTGTTCGTCAAGAGGCTGTCAGATGTCACCAAGCTTGGTAAGTTCTCTCTGTGTATTTTCCTTTTTAACAGTAGCTTTTTTATTTATTTTAAATAATCTGAAATCACCCATTTGTCAATACTTGATTGAATTATAGGGCTTCAACTGCTTCCAGAAATCTTCGCTCCTAAACTAAATTACATTGTTATGCTGGTAAGACCTGCTTCTTGTATATTGCCAAATAATTTTAACTGCACGTATTAGTTTATTTTATCATATTTTTTGCTAATCGAAATTATCAAATTTGATTTTAGATTTGAGGACTTATAGTGAAATCTATCTGATAGCTGAGTTTGTGCCATGCAAATTATTAGTAGTTTACGTTGACAGCTTTATCCTGAGAATATTTCCTGTCGAGTATTCTCACAGTACATGTATATTTCTAAAGATTGTCCCAGAATTAAGATGAAAATTTAATTTAAAGCTTGAACTTTCCTAAATGTGCCTAATGTCGAAATTTGCAAACATTGCGAAGAAAAGTTCATGAACTTCATAACTAATATCCTAATTGTTATTTTACAATGAAAACAAAATATGCCTAGCAACATGATGGATTATTCTGTACTGCAATTATTAGACAAGTTAAAACTCTAGAAATATGACTATAACGATCTGATCATTCCCTGGTACCTGCAGTTTCAAGAAAAGAAACATGAAAATAGTTAATTTATGCTAATGAAACCTATCTGATTGTAAATTGCATTTAGTAAAGAATTTTCAAGCTTGAGGGCAAATTCTGTTTTCTGCAAATGAGATGGTTTACCATTCTTTGAATCATAAATCATCTAATTCATAACCCATGCTCTTTTTACATCAATTTATCGTGCAGAAACTTTCATGAGAAATGGATCAATTGCTGATGATATTGAATTATATATCCTTGTAAAAAATCTGGGTTAATGCTGTTGTAACATACATAGTCACACAGTGGTGAATGCACCAGATACAGAATGCATGTATTCCACAGGAGGGCTGGATTATTTATCAATTTCGTATATATGTTTCTTGTTTCTTTCTATGGCGAAATTCTCTCTCCATTATTTGCATTTTTCTATGGATTTTTTATAATATCTAAGGGAAGAACCCAGCACATTGAATGTGGATGATCTATGTATTCATCTCTTTTAAAATGTTAAATCACCATGTCTAAATTGAACTCCGTCTCACGAGATCTTACACCAGACTTCCTCTTTCATTGACCATTGTTTATATATTCAGTTGTTTTGGGAGTGTGTGATCCAATATATTTCTAGAATAAAAGAATAATCTACATATATATATTTGATTTGTGAATTTATAATTTGTGAATTTATAATTCTATTTAAATTATATTTTAGATGAATGTGAAATCTAAACATTAAAAGTGAAGTTCAACTAAGTGTCATTTAGAAACATTAGCTGTTCAAATAAAATAAATAAATAAGAGTATGCATTTATAAAACTGGCATATAGTAAAAAATATAATATTCATTAAATTATATTAAAAAATATAATATTCATTAAATAGGGTTATAGTAAATTTTTTTTATCTAATGTGCATTCCCAATATATTTTTTTAAATATAGTATAATATTTTTTAATTTATTTACTAATATAATTCTATACATTAATTATATTAAAAAATATAATTTTCATTAAATAGAGTTATAGTAATTTTTTTTTTTATCTAATGTGCATTCCCAATAATTTTTTTTAATTTTTATGAAAAGTCAAATTAGTTTATCTAATTGGGACACAGAGAGAGAGTATTTGTTAATTATTTATAATGTGTTTGTTTTGCCTACACGATTATTGAGGGGAGGGGAAAATGTGCTTAAATTTAGGGGGTGTATTCAATTGAGATTCTGTTGGATTTTTTTTGGACTTTTAAAATCTGGAGGTATTCAATCCGGATTTTTAAAAGTCTTTCAAAATTTTGAGGTATTCAATACGGATTTTAAAAAGTCTTTAGAAATTTTTAGGTATTCAACAATCTATGGATTTTAATACTCTATGGATTTCGTTGGATTCTCCTTCAAAAATATAAATAAATTTCACTATTCAAAATCTCTTCTAAAAAGTAGAGATTTCAATGGATTCTCTCAAAAGCTCCGAAAGAGAAGAAATAGAGAAAAAACAGACATTCTTGCGAACCACAAAATCCTACACAGCCTCACAGTTTACAAAATTGAAAAGTTGTCCATCTTCCTGTTCTTCTTCAAACGAAATAAAATCTAACCATGTTCTTCGATAAGCATCACATATTCTTCACCACCATTATTATCGTGAAAACTGTATTTTAAAATGGGGAAAAAAACAAAATAGGACAATTCATCCTAAGACTTTAAGATTCAAGACAAATTTTTTTAGTAAAACAATTAAGGACAAAATAGCCTACAAATTCTCCATTCTGCTCTTATTTTCATATAATTTGAAAAGTCAGGCTTGTTCAAAAATATCCCAAGATTTCGCTTAAGTTTCCATGTTTGAATTCAATCTAATTTGAATTCAAATCGAATTGTCTCTTTTCTCCTGCAAGTCAAAGATTTTCCAAAAATTTAATCAATTTCCATTGATAAATTTCTAAAATTACAACCACTTGCAGTCAAAGATTTTCCAAAAATTTAATCAATTTCCATTGATGAATTTCTAAAATTCCAAAATTACAACCAAAAATTTTTTGTGAATGAAATTTCACGAATCTCTTTGAGTTACTGCATTTTTAGTTTCAATTGAATTTGAGAATTTTCTTGGAACTGTGTTAGTAACTGCATTTTGAGAGTCTGCAGTCATAATTTTCGTAAAACAACATTCATCAGTTTCAAATTTTAGTCTGCATATGGTATTCCGATTTTTTGTTCGTTTGATATATTAAGTTCTGAAAGAAAATGATTGAAGGTATGTTTGTTTCGTCTTTTATCTACTCCATGTTATTGTTTGATTCGTTTGATTGTACAAATGAGTTTTCGCATGTAAGAAATCATTCGTTTTTTAAGCTGAGCATTTGTGCATTGCATATATCTAAAATGTGCATTGCATAATAATAATATAAGCCTTTATCATAAATTCTATAATAATCATGATTTTCCTAGTTCGTGAAGTAAATAAACTATTGAATCTAAAAATTACATTATACGAAAAATACACTGAATATGCATTATACATACAAATATATGCAATACATTGAGTTATATATGCAACAAAAATTGCAGACTGCGTTATAAGCAAAACCCAACTTCAACCGCAAGAATCACCTTCCACTGTTTATCTTCCTAGAATCTGCTTCTCATAACATCAACTTCCTATAACAAAAAATATAATTTAAATTACTTGGAAGAGATGAGAAGTTACAGATTGTGGTAGCTTATGGTTTAAAAGTTGTCCACATCAAATAGATGTCAGCTTCATTACCTCATACTAATAATAGGTATCAAATTTTTAACTAAAATTATGTAGAACAATGGAGTTCTTGCAAAGTTGCATTACTAGGTGAAAATGAATCAAATAACAAAATAGAAATTAAGTTCTTTCAACTTGAATTGCTATCATCACTCGATCAAACGGTACTCACATGTGCAGAAACGAATTGGTAAGTTAATTCCAAACCAACCCAGAAACGCACATTCATTTATCCATGAAAGTGGCAAATTCGAAAGCACGTAACAAAATCAAACTCAATTAATCACACACCCACATAAATAAAGTCCCACAACACATTTTTCCAGCTATAAAGTCCCACAACACATTTTTCCAGCTTCGCTCAATAGAAATCTTAAAAAATTATAATTTAATTATATAAAAAATTAGCTTATTTATTTCTCCAAACAAAGCAAAATCAACCGATTCAGCCAACAAATACGAACGAAAATCGGATATATTAAACTCACACAATTCAGAGATAAAAGTGTATGCTAACAATTCGACATCGTAACGAGCATCTGATGCAACGAAATTTTAAGGCAAGTGAGTAAACACTACAAATAAGAGGAATCTTCTGCTAATATATAAATTTCCCACAACGAAACAGTAAAAAAAAATCCACCTTCAATACTGAATAAGAGAAAAATGGCAAACATAAAATCATTTCCTGAAGAAAAAATTGAAAAAACCCCCCAAAGGGTGCTCTTAAAAATGCAATTTCTTTTGGAAGTACAAAATAATAACCGATAAATACCCACTTACATTTGAAAGAAATCCGAATAGCTCTTGGAAATCATTCACTGGCGGAAGCCGAGACTTCAAGAGTGTATGATCGAAGTTGTTCTGTTTTAATTTCTTTCCTTTTTGTTCTCTTTTTCCACTTTTTCTTCAGGCGGCGTACCAGATTCAAGAAAATAGAGTGGTAGGTGGAGGAGTGAGGGGAAGAGGTGATAAAGAGGGTGGTAGGCGAGACGGCGACGCGGAATGATCGGAGATGAAGGAAAGTGGCCGGAAACTCTTCTTCCGCCGCCGTTCCTGCGTCGACGCCACCACCCTCATCAATCTCCACGACTCACACGCAATCCGTCGTCTCGATTCTCTTAGACTCACCCAGATCCAAAATAAGGGAGGCGACATTAGGGTTTTGTGAGAAATGAGAAATGACGTGAAATGAATTAAATTGAATTGAATGTCAAATTAGATTTAAATTCAAAAAAGGAAAGAGAATTTGTAATTGAAAAGAGTTGAAAAATGACAGAATTCGAATTATAATATATAGGTCATATTAGGAATTTTACAAGGTGTTTTGGTCTTAATTGTTTTACTAGAAATTTTTGTCTTACTTTGTTTAAATCACTTAGGGATTGTCCTACTTTGTTAATAAACTCTTTTAAAATTATATTTTTTCTTTAAAAATTATAGTATATCGGACACCGTTATGTTAGCAATATCAAGGTCGTCACTCCAGTAATCGACGTCAATTCCCGTGGTGTTTGATATCATCTAAAAGATTTTGGTGGTCAAGGTCGTCACTCCAGAAATGCAATTATTCAATCTTCGTCATGCATCATTAAGAAATGTGATTGAGAGAATTTTTGGTATTTTCAAATCGCTATTCACAAGTTCCCATTTCAAACACAAGTTAGTACTAGCTTGGATTACACACCGCTTCAGTGGAAGAGGAAAATTTGAAATTGCTTTCTCAAAGTCAACCACAACAAAGAACGGAACCTAATGCATAGAGAACCAGTATTGCTAATAATAATGAAGATATATTTTTGATATTTTTTCTAAACAATTTAGATAATTTTTTTTATATACAAGTGTTCAATATACGTTTGCATCAATAGTTTTAGGGGCGTAGTTTATGGAAATTCATTGTAAAAAAATAAAAAAATGTGTATTTCAAAATCTTGTCAAATCTATGAAAATCCATATAAATCAATTAAAAAAGTCAATCAAACTCTGCATAGAGTCTATGAATTTTCTAAATCCACTGACTTTTTAAAATCCAAAAAAATCCAATAGAATCTCAATTGAATACACCCTCCTTAATTGAAATGTGTAAGTTAATGTAACTAAAAAATATTACTAATTTATATAAAATAATTGTAAAAAAATAAAATATGACATTAACTTTAATTAAAACATGATATTAGCTTTAACTAAAAATTGTGGTGAGGGCACACGAGATTTGGCGTTTCATAGTTTATGTATTTGGACAATTGGACCTCCACTTTAATATTTGGACCTTAATTTTATTAAAAGAGATTTGAGTAGAGTAATAAAATCATGAATCATATAATATAATGAGACTAGTCTCATGTATAAGATTGTTACATGTAAGTTTTATTTTCAATAAATTTTAAACCGAGCATAAAAATATTGTAACTTTATACTAGGTGGACACACATATTAATAAAGTGTAATAATAAGTAGAGTTCTAGTGGATAATTCTGTAATTGTGTAAACGTTTATTTATAAAGTGAAGAAACGAATTGATTTGTGTGTATGAGTGGACTCAAAAGTAATACGGAGTAATATTTTATGTAAATTTGTGGATATTGTGAGGTGAATATTGTGAAAGTACGAAAAATAAAAGTGTGAAAGTTATAGTGAGAGGGAGTATTATATTATGAGTATGATTGGGCCTTTTTTATTTGAGCTTGGACCTCTTAAAAGTTGGGCTTGGTCCTCTTAAAGTTAGGCTTGGCCCATTGATATAATATGTGAAAATTAGGGCAAGAATGATCTAATCAGGGGAAGATTGAATAGCCAGCGAACTGATGGTAAGTCGTCTTCTACTTCTTGTTTTTTTTCCCTTCTTAAATTGCCCGTGTTGTGTGTTATTTCCTCAATTTCCGGTTGTCAGAACTTAGATTTCCGGCGGAGTCACCTGGAAACCGACTACACCGTCGTATAATTGTTTTAGACATCTGTAACCGTTAGACTTGATTGTGCACTCAATTGGGACGAGTTCTACCGAATTTCACTAGTTAATGTTGCTTAATTACACCAACAAATTAATTATTTAATACATGAAACAATGACAGTAATTGTGCCATAAGGTTCAAGTTAAACGTGATTTGAAAATCTCATGTTCAATTTTGTTAGTATGTATACAACTTCAAGCTCGGTTCCTTTTTCGGTGATTGTCTTTTCCAGCTCAGATTAATGACAGTTTACTCTAGCCTCTTTGTTTCCTAACCGTTCAAAATGTTGAATCTTCGAGCACTTTGTTCTTGAGGATATTGGATTATTGATGGGTCTATGGATCCATTTTGTTGTCATTATTCCAGTATGATTTTAATTCCTGGGGTAAAATTGATGAAATTATCAAGGTGAAAGATATGATTTTTCTGTGATAGCTTTAGGTATTGCCTCAGACATCCTAAATAGTTATCTAAGCTGCAAGATTGTGACTGGAAAATTTTGATTGTGGGGGGTTTGGTTCAATTCTTTTTTCTCCTAGATAACTTCGTAATAGCAAATTTATTGACGGTTGTTTTAGATGGGATCATTTTATAATGGATTTGAAACCCATTACTTTCATTTTGAACCATTTCTTTAGTGAATTGAGTTGCTTGGAAATTCTCTTTAGGCTTTATATTAAAGTATTTGAGATCACCTTCATAATCCTTTTGTCCGATCATATCCTTAATTCCAAAAGCTTAGATGAATTGATCTGATTTTTTGTGCAATGTGCAGGAAATGTAGAAAAGATGGAGGGGTGCAGAGCAGAGCCCTCTCAAGAAGATTGTCCAATCTCACAAGTTGAGCCTGGGGAAATGGGTTAGTTTTATTGGTTCCTTTATCCAACTTTATCATTTCTCCTCTAGCATGCTACCCTTGAACCCTATGCATTCTTTTTCTCTCTAAAACTCTGTTCGTTTTTAATTACATGTGCCCTTCTGATGACAGAGAGAAAAGCTCGCGTAGATGCTGTATGGCAGCAAATGAATAAAGGAGTCTCTGCAAAAACACTGAAATCCATCTCGAAGAACAAGAGTTCAAACACAAGCAAATCTCCTAACAAAAGTTCTATAAACAAGTCATCAACAGTTAGAATCACTCACTCTTTCAGTAACCTTATAGGGACATGAATCTCAAGCTGAATTTTAACAGTGAGGTACCCCACCCCTATCCCTCTTTCAGGGTTGGATGAATTATCTGGGCATGGGATCAAAGAAGACACCATCTACTGGACAAGGAGTGCTTGGAAAGCGTGACGTTACTGAAAATGATTCTAATGTTGATGCTAAAAGCCTTGCTGCTGCTGCTGCTGCTCTTTCAGCAGTTAAGGATGCTGCTGCTTTAGCCACCGTAGGAAGAGGAAAAGTTGAGGTGTGTCAACTGCTTACTTTACATATGCTTTTACACAAAATTCTGATTACTTAAGATTCTTTTTCTCTTGTTTTCCTTGTTTGGATTGGATTTTGGAATCTGTATGTTTTGCGGTAATTACATCGAGTAATTTCCAACAATTTGTTTATAGATGACTGAAGAATATGAGGTTTCTACCTAGTACCTATAATCAACACAAATAGAATTATAATCATAATGCTTTAGGCTGGTTACCGGCATCAATGATTGAAGATTACACCATTAGAACAATTTCTTCGAATTTACCTCAAGGAAACAATTGTACAAAACCCAAATTTAAAACCCTTGATATAGAAGGTGTGCAGATGCAAAAATTTAAAAAAAATCATTATCATTAAATTCAAGGTAGGATTTTTTGCTGATGTGCATACCACATTTTGTGGATTTGTATACAAAATTAATGTTCACAAGAGAGGGTGTTCACATGTGAGAACTTTCTGTAGTTTTTCTTTTGTTTGCCATGAATCTGTTTCCTGTCAAAAATACAACCTGCTTACTCATTATATTGGTTCTTCTAAAGTTATGCACTTCTAGAAGTTCTTATGATGCCAAATTGCGATTGCGATTGCAGCTACAGATATCTTTTATGCATTTAAAATTTAGGTTTCTGGTCATCTCTGTGTAGCATTTATTTGTTTAATATTTAGTTGTTTGTTAACTTTGAAGGTCACTGAAGTACAAAACTTTGCCGGGGAGGACATCGAAGTGAAGAAACTAGTTGATGCTGAGAAAGGTAAAGGTGCAACATCTGCTGTTGATGCAGTTCTAGAACAAATAAAAAAGAAAAGTAAACTGAGTGTTCTTGATAAGACGAAGAAGGACTGGGGTGAGTACAAGGGAGAAAATAAAGGCATGGAAGATGAACTGGATGCATACAAGAAAAGTTCAAATAAATATCTGGACAAAGTCTCTTTCTTGGAACGCACTGATTATCGAGAATTTGAGCGTGAAAGAGATGCTCGGCTTGCTTTGCAGGCCAGGCGGAAGACTGATATGCAGGATGACTAATGGGCGTGTTGTGGTGTCCCGAAAGGCCAAACCTCGAGAATATAATATCAAGTGAAGGCCTTATGATCTAGCAGGTGGTCAAATTGTTTTTATGGTTTATGACCATTGAGTATAATCATGATTTTGACTAGATGAGAAAGTATTTTGAAAATTCTTCAGTTGCTTTGAAAGCATATCGACCTTTTATATGGTGTCGAAAAAATTTGTCTTCGTTCCGTGAGGCTATACATTAATGTCAATCTTGGCATTGTAATTAATCTTGGTTCCACATTGATTCTGATTCATGTTGTTTATTTTTACTGTGATTGAACTATTAACAGGGGCCTGGAGCCATAAATTGCATCAAACACAGCCTCTCTCTCTCTTTCACACACACAATTGATTGGACTATAATATCAGGCTTAGTTAGTCGGGTGGATTTCAGCAGTTTTTTTTTTTTTTTTTACATTTCCAATGCAATTCACAGCTTAAACGATGAAATTTGATTTTAAAAAAAAAAGACCATACAATGACATAGTCATGAATATTGTTCAGAGCCTCCTTTCTACTTAGAAAAGTGTGCATAATTGCCCAAATTGGACACTAATGCGAAAAAAAATCAGGGTGCCTACTGCCTAGGTCAGGTGGCCATCTAGGTCGATTTTTATGTTCCGACATTTCAAAAGTTGAAAATTGAATCAGCCAAAGTTGAAATTTGAATCGGCAAGAGGCAGCCTAGACAAACTTTTGCATCTGAGCTTGTTTGTAATTTGTATATCAGCATGAACTGTCATGTGATGTACTAAGGCGGACTAAGTTAGAATAGGGTTTATCTAATTCCCATAAAATTGCAATTGAATTAGAATAAACTAATCTTAGCTGAATTATTGTGACTATAATGTGACTAGTACTTTGTATAGTGAGAAAGTATTTTTTTTCCCATATATGAGATACCGTGTGTTATAATACAGTTAATATAACTTTTTATTTACATGTGTGTCCCACTAACTTAATGAAGTGTTCGGTGACTGATGTGTGATGTCACTTGTGTTCCTTTTGCTTGATGACATTTTCGTATGCATGAGGGACGACCTAAGGTGCTATCCGGATTCATCGAGGAGAGCTAACTATCTTGGACACCTTCCTCTAGTGATCGAGTTAGTTGGTCCGTTAATGTGGTTGTGGCGTGCCTTTGTTCGCTCACTTGGACGATCAAGAGTGGTTGGCTAGGTGATTGATGGTTGATGTGTTGGAACAAGCTAGCGAGGTGGTATGGTTGGACACATGTGAGGTTAATGGTCGTTGACCAATTTCTCTAACTTTGAGGTGTCTTTGTCGTATTCATTGGTCACTTAAACGAGAAGACCCATTGACGAACAAATGCCATGGATAATCAAATTCTTTCTCTAGTCCTTTCGGGAATGTAAACTCAATGATGAAGACAAGCTTGATCCGGTGTAATTATTTTTGGTATCACATGTTACAATAGAGCGTTTTGCTCAAACTTGAAGGGAGAAATGCATCACAAAATGCATTTGAGTCATCCGACCCCATTTGACACGCAAGGACAAAAATATTTGAATATTTTTTCAATATACTTTTTTATATATTCAATTTTCGTAGTTATTGCTATTAAAAACAAGAATATTTCACTTATACTTGTAAATAATAAAAAATATTGATAAATATTGTTATGCAATAAATCTAATACCACATTGAAAAATATTGAAAAATTTAAGAAAATGTCAATAAATATTACTAACACACTATATTAATATTTATATTTTATAAAATTTTGAATATTTTCACAAATTTATAGATGCCAATATTTTAAGCCTTGTTTGCCACTCAAACATGAAAACATCGTGCAATTTTTCAACATAAACCTTTGTAGAAATTTCCAAGCCATTCTTTTCCTCCAATGGCTTCCCGAGTGTTCTCGGGCCTGCTGCGCCGCCACCTCCTCCGTCACCATTCTCAGCCTATCCCCTGCCACCACTTCACCACCGGCCAACCCCTTCTAAAACCCCTCCATCTCACGGAAACCTTCTTCAATTCCTACAGATCTCCCATCTTCAACCACCCCCAACACCCATTTCTCCGCCTCCTATCAACGCGGTCCTCCCGCCCGAGCCGCCCTAAAAAGCCCGACATCGGAGCTCGCGCCCGTCAGCTCCAAACCCGCCGCCTCTGGACTTACGCTATAACCTTCAGCTGCATCGCCGGATTCATAATCATAGTCCTCAATCAATTTCAGGATCAATTGGTGTTCTACGTCACACCCACGGAGGCTCTGGAAAAGTACAACGCGAACCCTACCAAATCCAAGTTCCGTCTCGGTGGCCTCGTCCTCGAAAACAGCGTCGCCCAAATCCCTTCCTCCCCTGAGATTCAGTTCGTGGTAACAGATTTGATCACGGATATTTTGGTCAAATACGAGGGCAGTTTACCCGATCTCTTCCGAGAGGGGCATTCGGCGGTGGTCGAGGGTTTCATTAAACCGATTGACGAGGAAGTTAGGGTGAAGGAGGAGGCTATTTTGAAGAATACAAGTAAATTGGGGGTTTCTGAGAAAGCAAGGAGTTTGGAGTGCTATTTTGCGGCTACGGAGGTGTTGGCAAAGCACGATGAGAAGTATATGCCTGCGGAGGTCGCCAATGCGATCGAGAAAAACAAGAAGTTCATTGAAGAAGAGGAGAAGAAGAGTAGTGCGTTGAAGGAAACGTGATAGGTAGGTAATATTTTTGTTTTATTTTCAAGAATTATTATTTTTTCTTGGATTAAACCAGTGCAGTGCAGTATGAGCTTTATACCCATCGAAAATTCGATTGTTGTGAGAATATGAATAGATTTTTATATTAAAGAACATTGGTGTCATTGCCCCATGAGGATTGGGGGTTTTTTGTATTACTGGTTTTAAGATAATTGATAAATAAGCTGCATTCTTGTTCATTATCATCTATACAGTTGTGTGACCCCCTCTGTTTATTCGAATTATCATGCACATCTTTTCTAGTGACTTTAATCTCTAGTATACCAATTATTTCCTGTTCATCCAGTTGAAGTAGAGTAGATGCTTCTCTTTGATCCGTAGCTCGTTATCCTCATGGCTAGTTCAATTTTTGGAACAAATTCTTAAAGTAGAAGATGATACAGAACTCTCTGAACATTTGATATGCTTGGCTTGTGTTGAAAGTTGTAGACAAGTGCAATTGGACTATGAAAGTTGGCTAAATAAGAGAACAGTTAAAGATAGCTCATGTAGATATTTCGGCCTAAGTTTGTTTATGGAATCTTAAATTAATGGAAGAAAATTTATTACTCAATCCTCATCAAGTTTTTTGAATCTTGAAAGGCCAAAGTAAAATCTCAAACTTAGATGCATAAAATTTAAAGATAATAAAGCTTCACACTATCACCAGCAATTTGATATAATTTTAGAGATCATCATTGAATGTGCTGAAACCCCGCCCCTGTAGTTTCTGCGTTGAATTGACTCCGACTCTATATTGCCATCCTGTTTAGTACTAAGTTTCATTCTGATTAGGCTGCATAAAACCTCAAAGCAAGGCTATGACGTTTTGTTTACGAACTAATGGCGTAAATTCGTTAGGAGAAATCACAAGAGATTTGAACAGCTTGATGTATGTACAAGTTAATTGCTACATGTTTTGTCTATCAGAGGAGCTATTTACCAATTGATTAAGATTGATTGGCTTACTCTGAGCTTCATATATTGCATCATAGCAGACATTTTTTACCACATGTTATATCTAACGTTGATGGCTTCAACACATACTCCTATCATTTAACAAATTTACTGCCTTGTGAAACTCGTCTGTGATTCGCCTCTAATCATACTGCATAATTGCTGAAGCTTAATATAATTTGATTATGCTTCTTATTTTTGAGGCATAGGCATATAGCATATATAGTACAATTGGTTATTGTATATATAGTAAGAATGAAAATAAATCGACAAGGTTATGATCAATAAAAAGGGTGAATGCTATTGTATATAACTTGTCTATTCTTCCTTTCAGTTTCTGCATTAGTTCATGAGCCATGGCTAATTACTAAGTATCGCTTTTGCTTTTTGCGAGTCATAAAATTATGGCCTAAAACACCATGTTGATGTATCGGATTCGAACAGGAGGCGGGTGCGATTCATGTAACTTAAAGACCTTGTGAAACTTCTAAGTATCGCTTAATTAGATTTAATTATTGAAAATGCATAAGTTTTGGGTGAGAGAATTTTAAATTGCATACATTTAAAATATGATTTTACAGGTGTATATTTTTGCTGAAATGCACCTTAAAATTTTCGAAAATCTGTACTATTGCAACATAGATTATGACAATCTTTTCTATGGCTTTGAGATCTCTCCTCCATCTTACATTTTAACAGTACTTGAACTGAATCTTCAGTTATCAATTAAGCCACGCAATCCTTTTCTGGTACAACAATAAATCTTACTCTAATATGGAGGTGTTTCTATTATTGTTTACTCACTTGAGAGCTGGTAGTAATATATTCGATTTTCAAATAACATGATAAAAATGGCTCTAACCTAAAGGAGGATGATCCAAATACTGCTGAGAGTTTGTGAATCGTTGCCCATGATTAATGGTCAAGTGTTAAAAAATAGTACTTGAAACAAGAATTTGGTAAGAAGTAACAATCATATATTACTATATTATAATAATAATAAAAGAGGTTGAAGTTGCAGAGTAATTAAGTAGAAAATTATGTTTATTGCATTAGAGAAGGAAGAGTGTTAAAATTGGTGAGAGTTTTAGATGCAAACCACCAAACCAAATTACATTCTCCAAAAACAAAATAGGGCTGCTCTGCTGCATGCATCCTCCACTCATCACTTTCGACGGCACGCCTTGTCCACCGGCCCAATTTGTCTTGCAAACTACACGTAATAATACATCATTATCAGTGATGATGAATCATCACTAAAACAAAGAGAGGACAGAGAAGGTAGGGACCTGAAAATAGGCTTCTAGTTTCTTTCTGAGTGTAGAATATTCCTTCTTCACTTGTTGGAAAGTTCTCTTGCAACTGTTGGAAAAGATATAAAGAGAGAGAATAATAATCATCAAAATGTAGGATCACCAAATAGCTCCTCTAGCTTTATATATATTATTACACCTAATCTTGTCTTATTACTAAAATAAAATCCAAAAATGAGTATAAAAGAAAATTTACCCTTCACCATTTCCAGCCCTGCAGTATTCCCTGAACTGTGTACACTCTATTTTCACCTTCTTTGCTCCAATGCTGCATAATCAAAAAGTACATATACTATTATTTTCAACCTAAAACAAGAATATTGTGTGCAGAGAGAGAGAGAGAGAGAGAGTTTACCTTGAACTGCTGCCCTTGAACTGATGCATGAAGCTGTCCAGCTTAGTATAATCAAGAGGGCTCTTCTCCCTTAAAACAACAGGAGAACCACATGTTTTAGCTAGACCAATATTTTGATTCAACAACACACATAAGTAATTAATTTAAGAGTTACAAAAAGTATTTACTAAAGATAAACTCACAAGGCTTGGTCTATATTTTGGACAAGTCTAGCTGAATCACGGTAATACAACGTAACAACTTCTTCCACGAAATTGGGATTTGCATCATCCTGCAGCTCTTCAAGTTGAACAAATTGTTCATCCAGATATCCCTGCACAAAACAATGTTAATTTCTAAATTCAAACACACACACACACACACACACACACTAAACCTTTAATTGCTTCTATTTCTGATCATCAAATTGCATGGTATATATTCTGTAGCTTACGACAATGATCCTTTACGAATTAATAAACTAGAAACAACATAAAATACAGCTGGGTGTTGACAGTTTCTTAAGACATTAATCCTCTTGCATGCAAGTGGACAACTGATCTTAACATAATATAATCTAAAAGAGGAGTAATTTCAACTTGCAAGATATTAATAATCAAGAACCAACATTTTGCTAAAAAGATGGCGATTTTTACCAGATCAAAGAGGGACTGCTTCATGTTAGCTAGTTGTCTCTGCATGTTTGTAGAAATTAATAATGCAATAAACAAAAGTTCAAGTGTGGGGAAGAAAGAGAGTATGGCAGGATTGAAGATTTGATGTTGGAGATGTGAATAAAATGAAAGTTGGCATTTAGAGGGTTTATATAGTTGCCAAAACAAGGGTTTTGACACATGTACCGATGAATAGAACAACCTCGAATCAATGAATCATATAAATTCTATGTGCTGTATTCATTTATTCAAAATAAAAAAATAAAAAAATTGCCCTTTTGTTTCATAGTATATCAGTTTGTCTTAATATTAAAAACGGGTTTTATTATCTGATTATTGACATGTTTCATTTAAAAAAAAAAAATCAACTCCTCACATGTTAAAGATCTATATAAAACAAAAACATATATAATGAAACATGAAAAATGATATTTAGAATTGAAACTGAAAATTTCTTATTATATTATAAATGAATGTCACGTAAGATTTGAAGGTGAAGAGTAACAAAAGAATGATAACCATGTTTAATTACATTTGGAATATATCATTATTTTGAAATTGTGTTACACTATTGTATAATGAGCAATTTGAACAAATTATTATGTAGTAATTTGAAAAAGAATAACACATCAAATCAAATATTTTCTAAATAGTTATATTTAGTGTGCCAAAACATTATATATCTATACTAAAATGTATTTTAGTTTTAAAAAGAGAGTTGACCTAAATCTGATTGATAATTTGATGAAGACATTGTCACACATAGGTGCAACAATTTGATTAGTATAGTTGGATTATCGATTTGGAGACGTCATCCTATATTTTATGAGCACAAATATTAAAGTGTTTGTTGGACACATATAGGTACGATCCAATCATAATATGAAATTAATGGCCACATAATAATAGAAGCGAATATTTACATAAGTTACTTGCTGTGTATTCTTTGATGTCACATCCCATTCTTGGGTGCAATTTTAGTGAATTTAATCAAGGAAATAAGGGAAATACATGGAGAGGGAATAATAGGAGTATCAAATATATGATTGATGATACAAAAAGAATCAGAATTATGATGAGAGAGGAGAGGGGAGGCAGCTTTTTCCCAAGTAATTTCTTGTTTTATCAAAAGATTTTTTTTAAGTCAGAATCTCTGATATTTTTGTTGCATTTTTCGAGTATAGCGTCCAATGCAATCTATCTTGGATAATTCCAAACAACACAGCTACAAGTATTCTCCAAATGGGCTGACAGCCTGACACTATGTAATTCATGATTTTTCTTTATTACATGAAGTTAACTTTGTTAAAGAATTAATGTACACACCTAATTTCTGCTATCGAAAAAAAAAAAGTATCTTCAACCTAAAAAAAACAGAGAAAAACAGCAACAAAGTTATGTTTGTTTTGGAAACAATGTGGATGGAATAATCCGTGATATTAATTGATGTTTTGATAGAAATTGAGAAGTAGAGGTGGATGGATGAATAATTTTATGTCAAATCAAGAGTAATGTTGTATTATTTTATTATTGTTAGTTAGTGGAATAATTGATATGAGAAAGAAAAATAGGAGAAATAATAAATGTGTAGAAGAAAAGTATGAAAGAGAATGAGTTATTAAAAGAAAAGAAAAGTGAAGTAATTAATTGTACAAAAATAGGTGTGCACTTAGATGTATTATAGGATGATGCATCCAAATTTGAATGAATCAATCTCAAACCAAACACCACCTAAGAGATCTAGAAAACAGAAAAGTAAAAAGTCGAAAGAGGGAAGAAAACCACATTAGGCCCGGAAAAACTAGCAATAGTCTAGGAGAAACTAACAAACACTACAAGAAGATGTGAGAAAAAGTCACAACTAGAAAACTAGAGAAGGTGAAAAACTAAGAGTTAAAATAATAAAACTAAGTAAACACAAAAATTGAATCAATAAGTCAATCTACCAACCGTCATCGTATGTAAGATTCCGTTGAAAAGATGTATCTATTGGCCCAAACTCCCACAACTACGAAGAAAACTACAGAATATCAGTGTCACTTCCAAATTTGAAACGGGAATAACAGTGGACGGTTGCAACAATATACAGTGGCGGTGGTGGCAACAAGGTAAGTGACTGCGGTAGGGGCGCAGAAAGAAGAGAGAAGCAACAATGTTGGGGGAGGCAGCGGATATGGGAGGAAGGGAGAGGCGGTGCGCCAACGATTAGCTTAGGGTTTTGATTAGAGGAAGGGGTGGATCAAGAAAGAAAATCACTATGAAGTTCACACAATTACAAGATACTTCCCCGTCCCTCAAAAGTTTTCATACTTTTCTTTACAATTTATCTCTCAAAAGTTTGTATACTTCTAAATGGAAATAATTATCACAATCTCCACCTCCACAATACACATATATTTACTATTTATGTCATTACTTTTGGGGTCCACCATACACTCAATCCAACTATTTTATTTACTTTATATATAAAAGTTTACAAAATTATCCTCCAGGGTCCCAACACTCTAATCATTACACCGTTTCATTAAACCCCGTGCCCACAAAACATCACAAGCTTTTCGGGGACGGAGGGAGTACAAAACTTTCAATTGCTCAACATCAATTTTGAATTCTTTCCTCTCTTAGAACCCTAACTTCACAATGTAATGTGTTACAACTTGTACAATACCAATTAATGGATTTTATACAGTTACAAATATGATAGTATAATCTAGCTTCAATAAAATTTGAGCTAAACCGCCATTGAAAATGGTTAATTTCAATTTGTAATGCCAAAAATATAAAATTAATGTCAATGCCAGAAGATCGTTATCTATGAATTGCTATCTTTTTAACACATTTAAACTTTAACTAACTCCATTGAACCAAGTCTATTGAACCAACACCCGTAAGCCAAGGCTACTGAACCAACTTTATTGAGACTTTCTCCCCCGAGTCCAACTCTACTTGAGTCAAATTTACTTGAACTTGAACCAACTAGCCCGAGTCAAACTCAGCTGATCAATCATTTATACAAATGTTGTATCAAAAGTGTTAGATTGATGTGTGAATAATCATGATATAAGACTTATTGTTCGATTATAACACATATTGATGATTAGCATTGTGTGTGGACCTAGCTTCTTCATCTATTGTCATGTCGTTATATATAATTAGCATATCCTGCGTTTGTTCTAATTTTGTCCATTCGAGCATATATCATATCATAGCTAGGTAAGAATTTGTCCTAAATTAAATTAAAACACACCAATGTAAGAGTTGGCAATGAAAAGTTTATGCCACCAAAAGAAGCATGCACATAATATAACTACATTATCATTCCCTCTTAGAATTTACTGTTAAAAGAAAAGTGGAATAAATCACTCAAATCACTAAAAAGCTAGCTAGGCACATATTCAAGAAGGGACGGATCACTAATTTTGCTCAACAATAATTAAAATATTGGGGAATGATCCTACTCTTTGGATTGCAAAATCCTATTCTCAACTATTTTATACAAAGTTTCCATGTACTAGGATGCTTTAACCACAAGAGATCCATGGTTATTTTTTAATGTGTTGTGTGTGCCAAATTGATTAAACATAGTGTTGGAGTTCTATAAAATTAAATGTCGCATATCACATATATTCATTGATACTAGGATTGAACATTTTGATACTTACCCACACTATTTTATGTCCAGTACCAATGGACGCTAGCTATATTATCGAAAGTTGTTCATTTTCATTTTTTTTGTATTGATCCATCATTTTTCTCTATCTTTTATCTTTCTTTTATCACTCTATACATTTTATACATCTTTCTACCTTTTTTTTTCACTATCTTTATACCCCAATAATTCACTAAACATTTATTATACATTTTATACATCTTTCACATTTTTTTTCGGGACGTCCAACAATAACTTTTACACATTTAAAATGAAAAACTCTTTATAAACTCCACCCTCACAATATCCTCAATTTTACCCAAATGACATTACTTTTTCTCTACACATACACAAAAGTTTACAAAATTACCCCTCAAAATCTTCACTAAATTCACTTTTTTTGAGGTACCCGAGACTTAAAAAAAAAACCAAGGACACAAAAAAATGTAAACTAGGCTTGGAATAGGGGTGTGCACCGGTCCAGAACCGGACCGGATCGGGACCGGAATTTTAAAATTTTACGGACCGGAGACCGGACCGTAATTAATCCGGTTCGGGTTTGGACCGGTTTTTTTTTTTTTTTTTAAGTTTATGGAAGTTTATGGAAGCAAGAACAAAATTGATGAATTTGTGTATGAAAATTAAAGTGTTTGCTCTTCATTACGCCAATGTGAATTTTATTTACATTATTATTAATGATCTTTTGACCCTAAAATAAATTAAATATGTTTGTTAAATTATATATTTACAAAAAATGTAATAGATCTCAACACATTTTCACCAATTACTTGGTTTTGAAAAATAATTGAGAGTGCATCAGTAAAAAATTTTAAAAAAAAAAATCCGGTCCAAACCGGTCCGGACCAGACCGGAAGACCGGAATCTAAAATTTGCCGGACCGGAATCTAACCGGTCGGTCCGATTCCGATCATTTTTCCGGTCCGATTTTTTTTTTTTAACACTCCTAGCTTGGAATTTTGAGGTTTTGGTTAGGCTATAATATATACACCTCCTCTCATATCAAAATGATGTCACTACCCTTTCATATATACATACTTGGTGAAAGGAAGAGATTGGACAGAAACCTAGCTAGCTCTAGCTAACAGATTTGATTGCAGAAAGTCAACTCTTTTTACAAGCTTAATTCACAGCCTTTCCATGGATATGACATGATGTTATTCTTCCTTTGACAAGATAACACTAACTTATGGTAAATCATGTCCTTCTAAAATGGAGTAGAGTTAGATATATTAAACCCTCATAATCAATCTAAGGAACGGATGAAATGAAAGATTGAAAATAGTCTAATTAGGGACACAGTGAAAATGCAATATAATATTGTGGTAGGGTAATTTGAAGTAATTGGTGGGAAGAGAATATATTACAATTTACATACCAATAAAAGAAGTATCATCTACTAGCCTAAAAAAGGAAAAATAAATATAATAATAAAAAATATATGGACTAGTCCCAAAGATGATTATTGACAGATGATGATCTGTAAATGGCATGTCAAATCTTTGTCTTGCATGTTTCTATGCCCTTCTATTCCCTGCCTCCCCTTTCTGCAATAATTCCTTTCTGCAAAATACTACACTCATAATATATACTCCTATATAAGATTATGTGTTGTGTTGGGGAAGAGATTCTTTCTTTATTCCTCTGCCACATACATGATCACAATTCACAAACCTCCATGCTTCCATCTTTTCTTTCTTTAATTTTACAACTATTTTAATTACCCTATTTATTCATTATGCTTTTTTTTTTTCATGAATTTATAAATAAAGTAGACAAATTGAAGGTATAATATGAGATATTGTATGATCAACTTATTAAAAAAAAAATTATAAATAAAGTGAATGATAATTTGAGTAAATAAGTGATGGTTTATTGTAGAGAAAAATATAGTGAATTTATAGTAATATTAAAAAAAAAATGAGAATAACAAAGTAAAAAATACGGTACTATCTTAAATAAATTACATTAATAGTTCGACTCACTTTGTTCGTTTCAATTTATATATTGTATAAAACGAAGCACTCCTAGTTGCAAACTTATATTCAATCATTTATAAGTTGCATGTGTGTCAATTGATTGAGTTAGTTTTCTTAAATATATTTGATCGAAACTCATTTATCATTATAATAACACCACATAATCAATCAAGTATAGTTAACTCAATTACATTACATGTGAGTCATAATTTTAACTTATTTTAATATGGAGAATTAAAAATTTAATTTGACAATTAAGAATTGATCTAAATTCCTTTTAATATTTGGTGAACCTAAACGTGGCATGCTTGACTTTGTTCCACATCATCATAAAATGGGCTATATGCTCAAATTTATTTATCAATACTTGGTGTGCACTAAGTAGGAGGTTGAAGGAAAAATGGAAAATAGAAATAGAACGTTAATTGGATTTTTTTTTTTTTTCACAAATACCTCAAGGAATAGCAAATAAAACCAACTCTACTTCATCCAGAAGAAGCAGATAAAAGATCCTTGAAATATTGAGAACAAACATTTTCATTCCAATCGTGAGGAGTAGAAGTGTATAAGCATTGGTGAGCCAATTCATGAGCAACCTGATTCCTGTGCCTAGGAATTTGCTGACAATCCCATAGTGACTGTTTTTGAAGCAATCCCAAAATGTTCTTAATAACCTGACCAACCACACCATTTGCATCTTTTCCATTCATAATCAATTCAATTGCATCGGTAGAATCCGAACGGACACCATTGAGCTTGATATTCTTTTCATCACAAACAATCAAGCCCCTCTGTATAGCTTGTAATTCCGCTGCACAAACCGAATCTGGTTTCGGAATTCGCGTTGCCCGAGCTAATAGAATAGTAGTTCCACACTTAACAACTACAAAGCCCACCGCAAAGAACTCGCTGTCCAAATTGAAGGCGACATCAGCAAATAGAACATTACCCTCATCATAACTATGGCCCAGTTCTTTTGATTTTACTATAAAATCTGCTGTAGTGTTCGCAATGAAGCTTGAACATTTAAAATCATTCCAATACGACACCGCCCAATTCACATTATACTCCACCTTTGCAAAACTCCCAACTTTGCTATCATTATGAACATAATTGCATCTTTCTTTCCAAATTGCCCATGCCACAATCATGATCAAAGCCATTTCATCCATCTCCAAATTCTGAGTAATCCAACCCAGAAATCCCAGCCCATCCCCATTCACGGCTTTATAAATCAAATACCATAAACCCAATGACTTATGAAACGGAACGTTGGAATTATGAAACGGTTCTGATTGTTAGGGGACAAACTGGGAATTAAATGTACTCCCTACTCCATTCTAGTGAAAGCTACCTAATTTTCTTTTTTTTGTCTGTCCTAATGAAAGCTATCCATTTCCTTTTTGACAAACTATTTCCTTTCACATTTCATTATATTTTTCTCTCTCAATTACATCACCTCTAATACATCTACTTATTATATTATATGTTGAGAAAGGTCAAACAAATGTCCCACATCGGAAATGCACAAAAGGATCATGGGCTATAAAAGAGTGGACTAGTATCCCCATTGGTACGAGGCCTTTTGGGGAAACTCAAAAGCAGCCGTGAGGGTTTAACAAACCCAAAGCGGACAATATCATACCAAGTGGGGAATACAAAAGGGTCCATCCGAAAGAACCATATAACATTTGATACAAAGGGGTTGCTGATGTTACCACCATAAGTTTTGATGATGCTATGCTTTGGCATAAGTGGGAGAGAAAGCCCTGATGGGGTTATCCAAAAAGGGGGCATTCCACCAGAAGACATTAAAAAACCTGGAGTTTTGTGAGCTGTGCATTCACACCACAAAGGCACAAAGGAGTTTTGTGAGCTGTGCATTCTTGGCAAGGCCAAGAAGAAGTCATTCCAGAAGGGTGAGCACACCACAAAGGAACAAATGAGTTTTCCACAAAGGAGTTTTGTGAGTTGTGCATCATTCCAGAAGGGTGAGCACACCACAAAGGAACAAAGGAGTTTTCCACAAAGGAGTTTTGTGAGCTGTGCATTCTTGGCAAGGCCAAGAAGAAGTCATTCCAGAAGGGTGAGCACACCACCAAGGAGATGCTGGACTAGAAAAGTTTGGGTGTTCATTCTCAAACAGAAGAGTGAGGCCTTTACAAAATTCAAAAAATGGCTACTTGAGATAGAGAACAAGAAAGGCAAGTCCTTAAAACATTTGAGGACAAATAATGGCCTTGAGTTAGCCGATGCTAAATTACCTAAAAGTTTTTAGGGAGAAGCTGTATGTATTGCATGTTACTTAATAAATAAAACCCCATCATTTGCTTTAGAAGGTAAAACCCCAGATGAGATCTGGTGTGGCAAGTTGTCTGATTATTCAAAATTGAAAGTGTTGGATGTCAGGCTTACGCCCATATCAGACATGATAAGCTTGAGCCAAAGGCTCCGAAATGTATATTCATTAGCTATCCAATAGGTGTCAAGGGTTATATATTGTGGTGCCTTGAACCAGGTCATAAGAAACTGATAATCAGTAGAGATGTTGATTTTAATGAAAAGGTAATGGGATATCCTCACAATGAAAATTCTCATGACCTAGATGGAAGAATTGTAAATGAGTCAGAAGAGATTTTCTCAGCTAAGGTGGAGTTTCCCACATCAGATGAGTTGGCACTAGAGGAGGTGGCCAACCCTCCCGATCTGGGAGATGACACACCAGATGAGGTTGTTCCAGAACATGTACCAGAAGATGATTCTGAAGATGATGTTGTTCCAGAACATGTACCAAAAGATGATTCAGAAGATGATGCTATAGAGGACAACCCTGTTGATTTGAGGAATTATAGTCTTGCAAGAGATAGACTCAGAAGGAAGATTCATCCCCCATCTAGGTTTGACCAAGCTGATATTGTGTCATATGCTCTGATCACAACAGAAGAGGTGGAGCATTATGAGCCAAGAAAATATAGGGAAGCCATCACCAGTCCTGAAAGAGAGCAGTGGATAGCAGCCATGTCAGAAGAGTTGCAGTCTTTATAGAAGAATGAGACCTGGATCCTTGTGGAGAAGCCAGACAACCAGAAGTTGGTCAGCTGCAAATGGTTGTTTAAGAAGAAACTTGAAGTTGAATTTGGTGGTTCTAGAGAGCAGATCGGATTCAAAGCCAGGTTGGTGGCAAGAGGATTCACACAAAGAGAAGGCATAGACTTCAATGAGGTATTCTCTCATGTTGTTAAACACTGTTCAATAAGATTACTTTTGTCTAAGGTTGCTTAAGATGATCTTGAGTTACATCAGCTAGATGTTAAAACTGCTCTTCTACATGGAGAACTAGCTGAAACAATATATATGCATCAACCAGAAGGATTCATCATGCCTGAAACTGAAAGTAAGGTATGCTTGCTTAAAAAATCATTGTATGGGCTCAAGCAGGGTCCTAAACAATGGTATAAAAAGTTTGATACCTTCATGCTTTCTATTGGTTTCTTAAAAAGAAAATATGATGGATGTGTATATATTGGTAAACAAGATTATCTAAAGAGCACCTATCTACTGATCTATGTAGATGATATGTTGATAGCTAGCAAAAGTATGAGGAAGATTGCTTAGCTGAAGTAGCAACTGAGTAGTAAGTTTGAGATGAAGGGCCTAGGTGAAGCCAAGAGAATATTAGGGATGAATATTCTCAAAAATAGGAAAGCAGGGAAGTTGTTCCTATCCCAAAAGAGTTACATTTAGAAGGTCTATAAGAGGTTTCTAATGCACCAGTCCAGACCAGTTAGTACTTCATTTGGTTAGCAATTCAAGTTATCAGTTAAGCAATCTCCTTAAACAGCTGAAGAGATGAAGCAAATGCTTACTGTTCCTTATGCCAATGGAGTAGGAAGTCTCATGTATGCTATGGTTTGTAGCAGACCAGATCTTACCTATGCTGTTAGTATGGTGAGTAGATTCATGGGAAATCCAGGGAAACTACACTAGGAAGCTTTGAAGTGGATTCTAAGATATCTGAATGGATCAGAAGACTTAGGATTAGAGTTTCAAAGGTCAGTTGTTACCAAGAGTCCTCTGATTGAATTTGTGGATTCTGATTTTGCTGGAAACATAGATACAAGGAAGTCCTTGTCTGGTTATGTTTTTACTTTGTATGGCACTGCTATCACCTGAAGAGCAGCTTTACAATCTAGGGTGACCTTATCCACGACTGAAGCTGAATACATAGCATTAACAGAAGATGTGAAGGAAGCAATGTGGTTGAAGGGCATTCTGAGAGATTTTGGCATAATTCAGAAGAGTGTTCATGTGTTGTGTGATAATCAGAACACTATCCATCTAGCAAAACATCAAGTGTTTCATGAAAGGTCAAAGCACATTGATGTGAAGTTACACTTTGTTAGAGACATCTTCGAGAAGAGCATTGTTGAAGTTTAGAAGGTAGCTTCAGAAGAGAATGCAGCTGATATGTTGACTAAGGCATTACCAAGCAATAAGTTCAACCATTGCATGGAGTTGGTAAACCTTAGCACCTGGGATGTTCATTAAGAAGAGAATGAACAAACAACCTTGGGGAGAGCTGAGAAGAAGGCAATCTTGCATTAAAGTGGAGAATTGTTAGGATTAATGCAATACTGGAATGTCATTTGATTCTGGTATCAAAAGTGTTCTTACTACCAGAAGTGTTCTTACTATCAGAACTATTCTTACTATAAACACAGTAACTAGTCTTCTGATATTTGGTTTTCAGTACAAGTTGAGTAAAGTGTACTCAGCTGATAAGGTTTAGTAGTCTGATCTAGGAGTCAACTAATCTGATGAGAGTTTGGACAACTCTGCTGATGCAAGTCGTCTGAATTTAATTCAGGAGGGTTGGGGCCATGTCTGCTGAAGCCAACTCAGCTGAGACAAGTCTGCTAATATTCCAGTTTCAGAGTTAGTTTATTTTTGTTAGTTTGTTAGGTAGTTAGTCGGTTGGTGACAGTTTCAACTTGCATTATACATCTATAAATACATCATCTAGTGCATAGTTTGTAAGCTAGCAAATTCAGAGAGTTTTGAGAGATATCAAGTTTAGTGAATACTTGTAATCTGTAACTTTCATTTGTGATTAGTGAAGAGAGTCTTCTATCCTCTGTGGACGTAGATCATTTGATCGAACCACGTAAATCCCGTGTTCTTTCTTTGAGTTCTTTATTTGTTTCAATTCTCCGTGTTTCCTTGTTGTCTTGATTTATCATTTGTGAGGAGTTGCTTTGTGGATACAATTCCATAACAATTGGCGCCGTTTGTGGAAAATCAAGAGCCATGGTCCTGAACGAATGTGCACGGTGTTGAAAAAAAAAGTAAGACGGGCAGGAAACCTTGGAGGAACGACAGTCTCGATGAGATAGGCAAGATGATCTAGACATAGCAAACCCGTCTCATTGCCTAGTTAGAGCGGCGTCGTTTGAGGGGAGGTATGTGGTCCATTGTTTGAAGGGGAGGATTGTTGAGAAAGGTCAAACAAATGTTCCACATCGAAAAGGCACAAAAGGATCATGAACTATAAAAGGATGGACTAGCTAGTATCCCCATTGATATGAGGCCTTTTGGGAAAACTTAAAAGTAAAGTTGTGAGGGTTTGACAAACCCAAAACGGACAATATCATATTAAGTGGGGAATACGAAGCTCATGGAGAGCTTTCCCCGGAACGGAGGAGTATTTAACTCGTAAAATTATAATTTTCTTTTATTCATAATACTATAGATGAACAGAGAGGAAACAGTCCAGCATTGTTTTTTTTCTTTTTCCCCACGGTATTAATCTTCAGCCGTGAAATAATAATATAATATGCATGGAATAATTTTCAATCTACAGTAACTTTTAAACTACACGATAGACATGACCAAAGTGTAACCGGAACCTAATTGATAGAAATTTGGTTTTGGGTTCCAACCGTCAATTTCGATAGTTTTGTTTTAATTTTTAAAACTTGATTTCAACGGTTGATTTTAAATCTTTTATTAAAAAATAGTCGAATTTTTATTATAGTATCTAACCGTAACGGGTCAAGTAGCTAGGTTTCCGAGAAGGTTCGATCCGGCTAAATCGTCGATTTGACAATAGGTTGCGATCTTTTTGTGCACATCTACTAAAGTGACGGACTTGAAACCGTAATCTTCGTTCTCTGCAACGATCATCCATTCCATCCACTCAAATTTTCTTTGATTGTGTTTGGATGAAGGAATTTGATTTTAGAGACATTTCAAATGAATTTAATAAGTGAAGTGAAGTGAAGTGGACTTAGATTATGGATTTAGAATTCATCCCTAAATCCCTCCATCTAAACACAACCTTTAACTATTACTCACTTTGTCCTAAGTTAGATTTTGCATTTGCAAAAAAATGAATGTCCAAATTTAAATTGTGCATTTTCTTATTTGACAATAAAATAATTTTTCACTTTAAACTATACCCTTCAAACATCTCAAAATTACATCACATGTCATTACTTTATTACTCACAATATTTTATTGTTTACTTTATTACTCAAAAGACTTTCATACTTTCTAGTACTTTATTCCTTTAATACTAATAAACAACGTTCACATTAAACTACGTGCAAACAGTAAATGCATAATTTAACTTGTGATGGAGGGAGTACTTTTGTTCAAATAAAAACTTCTCATAACTTTTGAGCATGCAAATTAAGAAATACTTCTATGATAGAATATATAAATAGATAGAAGTGGTGTGATTGACAAAGAATGATAAAATGTGAGAGCAAACAATATTTGAGTGAAAGTTCAATTTTTTTTTTTTTATGAGTAAAATTTTGAGGGTAATTATATAAACATTTATGAAATATAAAGTAAAGAAAATAGTTGACTTGCGTGCATTTATTTGTGAGTCAAAAGTAACATTTTATGTAAAATTTAAAATATTGTGATGTTGAAGTTTATAAAGAGTATTTTATTTTAAAGGAGTTAATGTGGAACGTTTAAAAAAAGGAAAATGTAAAATTATGGATGGAGGGATTAATAATTAATTTCTTTTGTGTGGTCACATCTGATTCTTCTGTGTTTAAAGCAAAGCATTTGAGAGAGATTATGGGGCAATTTGATTCCCTTTTTCTCCTATGTTGATAAGAATCCCAATCCCCCCTCACTTTGCCTGCAACTTCAATCATTTGATAAAAGACAATCCTGCCACGAATCAATTTAACTGTGTTGATCGATGATAAGATAAATACATTTGGATTTTTTTTTTTAATAACACTCGGATTTAGTGTAAGTATTTTGTGGAGTAATACGCTAGAGACTAAATGACTTACTGAAAATCTATTTAAAAAGAAAAGCATGTGAAAAAAGATTAATTCATTCACATAACTTAACATAATTTTATTATTAATTCATATTAGTTATTCAAATTATTTAAAATTAAATATGAGGGAAAGCAATAGTGATGGTTTGCATTTTACCCTGCCAAACAAGTGGTATCGTGTGATAGAGAAATAAATATGAGTAGTAGCATCTTGCCTTCTATTGGCATAAAATAACACTTTTGCTCTCTAGATCTAAATACTTTAATTAATTATAATATAGCCGTCAAAGAATCCAATAATCAAATTAGAAATAGAGATTTTCCATAGTTGTTGAGACTTTTACAAGTACTTAGGTTTTACTATTATAAAATTATTTATGTTACACATGTAATAATAAAACTATTGAATATCGAAGGATAACTTTCCGATACAAATACAATAAAATAAATCTCAAAAAGTTGGTCTAATATTGTAGACTAGAGACTTAGGAGTGTATTTCTACACTTTTAAAAAATTTGCAATTAAAAAATTAATAGGAGTATATGATATTAAAACAAATAACTCAAAATTCACACCATTCTAAAAGGCTTCTAGAGAACCACAAAAAACATGGCCATTAAATTTTTTAATTAAAAAAAAAAGAGATGAAATGCATAATAAATTGTCCAACATTCATATTGGATATTGAAATTTAGCAAGTGTTAATTTTCCTCGACAAAATATATACAGTATATTTTTAGATAATGAAATATATTCAAGCATTTCTAATAATACTAGATGAATAAATTCAAGGACGAAATATCAATCACAAATTTATATATTAATTTTATATTGCCATTCAATCATTTAGCATGTAATGGATACGCCATTAGTTGATGCAATCAATCAATCATATAAAGTGTGGCCTTTTATTTTAACCTTTAAGATTGCTTTCCATATGGCTATTTATTTATATCCCATTCATTTCATAAAATTTGCCGTATTTCATCTTAAATTTTATTTTAAAAAGTTTATCGTTTTTCTTATTTTTACTTATGATCTTTCTATACTATTCCTATTAATTTCTACAATATTTATTTTTTTATAAATATATTAATAATCTTTTTCTAAAAATGTCAAAGGAAAGTGAAAAAAGAAAAGAAGAGAGAAAAAATTAATGTGAAAGCTAAATGTGTCAAAAAATATGTTCAGTAATTTTATATAAATTGAAAAATACTACAATTTTTATAAAACAAAAAAAGTACAAATTATACATATTCCAGACAACCACATTTTTTCCCTCTCTAATTGCACTACTGTTTCCTGAAGTTATGTAGTACTCCGTAACATCTACGCCTTGTTCCATTTTCCAATCTTGGTTCAAATTAGCAACCACTTGTTTCCAAAATCGATCTATGTATATATATTGAAATAATCAATTTGAACCTAAATTGGATTGGACCTTCATAATTCATATTCACACAAAAGTTATACTATCCGAGTAACACGTTGAGCCTTACACTTTACTTTTTTTTTTTTTTTTATCTGTCGCGATCTAAATTTACATTTAGATATTTAACAAAATTTACTATCTCTCTATTTTTATTTTTATTTTATCTGTCTCGATCTAAATTTACATTTAGATATTTAACAAAATTTACTATCTCTCTATTTTTATTTTTATTTTATCTCTCTATACATTTTCTTTTTGGATTGGGTAACTTAAAATGAAAATAATAGGCATGTTTAACTTTGTAGACAATAAAAGGTAGATCAAATAAAATAAAAGAAACCTACGACCATAAGCTCACAGGTCGAGCCAGGGGCCGGAGTGTCATTGCATGTTTAACTTTGTAGTGTTGGGCTCTTTAAAAGAAAAAGGCCCCTCAAAACAAACGTAAGATAAATGTACTCCCCAAATTACTTATTGATGCGGCCAAAATATGTCGTCCTATGAGGAGACGACACGTGGATAGATGATGAGTTATCCTTATTAAATATTTACATTCGTTTTGTGAAATGATTAATACACTCCTGATTATAGTGAAAGAAATTGGCCCAAGCATCTTTGGCCCATATCTCTAGCCCAGATATCCCTGGCCCAAGAAGGAGATTGTTGAGATTGAGTATTGGTCTAAAAGGTCTAAGAAGGACGAGAATAGAGGAAAGGGAAAGTTGGTGACTGGTACCGAAGATCTAGGAAAGAGGGGCTACCCACAAGACCGAGTCTAAGGGAAACAATTGAGAGTTAAGGGGAAGACGGATTCTCTTCCCCTCCCAGGTAAATAGGAGGTATAAAACAGAGTCTTACTGATTATTTTGACTACGTTTTTTTACTAAGAAAACACACTTTTACGTTTTACACAAAATATACAGAAAAACCAGAGAAAAACCTACGATTACTTACGAGAATTTCCCTCGATTCTTGGGGAAATTCCTCCTTAATTCTTCCGAGAAAGACTTCTGACTTGAGCGTCGGAGATTTCACGCCGGAATCCCCTCCGGCGTATTTTTGTAGGTCTTTCGGGAGCTCCGAGGAGGATTGCTCGTAAGGAAGCTTGAGGAAAAGTGACGATTTACGCCCACAACCGCCATAATCCGGATAAGGAGATAAGGTATCCTCCCTCGTTACTTTTTGACTCAACAACTGGCGCCGTCTGTGGGAAACTTTTGAGCTAAGAAGTGAGAAAGTTTCATACAAAATGGGTGGAGAACAGGATCTGATGAAGCAGACTAAGGAAAATGGAGATACTACTACCTCTCCTTTCCCTCAGCCTCCTCTAGGTTTTCCCTTAAACAGGAACCTAGGGAAACAACCCTCATCCACTGTACTAGACGATAACCCTCCTGCACCTGAGGGAAATACGACGGGTACTTTTGGAGCCTCTGGAAGTGGGATCATTAAGGATACCCCTCCTTCCAACACCCAGCCAGAGCTCCTTACTATCTCTCAGGATCAGTTAGATGCAATGATTGTCCAAGCAGTGGAAAGAATAATTACTTCTCGTGGAATCCGTACCTCCGGTCCTATTCCACCAGGGAACGAAAATACGATGCAGAAGAATCCAAAGCACATGATCGACTCCTCTTTGGCCCCTTCCAGGAATGAGGGGGTCCTCCAAGATCAAGAAGATAAAATACCCTCTCAAGCTGAGAGGAGTGTTCCCAACAGAACCCCTAGAGGGAACATGGAAGTAGCCCAGGAAAGGACTTTGGATATGGAGACAGGAGAAAGCACGGATGACACTTACCAAGGGGCAGTCATTGACCAGATACAAGCCCTCTAGAGAGAAATGAAGGACGTGAGGAAACAAATGGCTGATAATATCCCTACAAACACCTGGTGAGATTTAAAAACGCCGCTCTGTTTCATCGCTACGGAGAGGGTGTCAAGTACAGGGTCTTCTTAACCACTTTATCCAAAGCAGCACAACAGTGGTTCACACAATTGGGACCTGACACCATTCACTCATGGTCAGAGTTTAGCGAACTATTCTTGCATCAATTCGCTAGTGCCAGAAGGCAGCCTAGAGCTACCCTCACTTTGTTCAACATGAGGCAAGGAGATAATGAAAACCTTTGAACCTTTCTGAAAAGATTCAATCAAGCTGCCCTGGAAGTACCCACCGCCTCTTCCGAAGTTAAGATTAATGCCCTTACCAACAGATTGAAAGACGGAGACCTTTTCACCTCCCTGGCCAAGAAACCAGTACAGACATTCGATGAACTATTAAGGAGGGCCGGAAAATACCTTACCCTGGAGGAAGTACGGAAAGCCAAACACTCTGAAACTAAACCAATGGGAGGAAATTGAGAGCGAAGGAGAGAAATCATACCCAAGAGGACCAATCCAGAGAGATATAGAAATTCCAGGAGGACTGGAAACATGAAGAAAGAAGAGGCAACACGCTCAGGTCCCAGGGGAAGGTTCGAGAAATATACCCCTCTGAAAATAGAGCCAGCGGAAGTCTTAGAAGTAGCAGGAGATCACCCTAACATGAAATGCCCCTACTCCAGAAATAGAGGTCCCCAGAATACTAAATCTGATAAGTTCTACCGGTTCCACAATGATTACGGCCACGACACAAATCAGGGCTGGCACTTAAAGGATGAGATAGAAAGGATGATCCAAGCAGGCCATCTTAAAGAATTCACATTCAGGGACAGGCAGGGCCCTCGGGGGCAAAAGAGAAAAGATCCAGAGGGGAATAGAAGTTAACCCTACGAAAGTGAAGGCCGTACTTGACAACTTAAGGGAGGTATCTCTGCACTTTTTATGTGAAGCGAAATTGAAATATCACTTGAAAGACATTTTTTGATGATGATCTAGTGTTAAGGATTTCTGAAAAATCAGTTTGTATAAGAAGCATAAATTTAGCATGAGAACATATGTTTAATCTGATAAAAAATGACTGTGTTAATATTTGCATCAACCATCATTTATTGACTATTGTGTTGAGAGGGTAAGTGAAATATATGTTAAGACTTGCAGTAGTGTTCATCTCTTAGCTATTATGCTGTGAAAAATGTGATATATGAGGTAGCATGCATTGTCTTGGATAATTGATTCATACTAATCTGATATTTGAATGAGACTCGTCGATATGATAAATTTGAGTGAGAAGAATAATTTATCTATGATAGATAGGATCGAGATAAACTATTATATGCTGTGATTTGCATAATTGACAAATCTTGGTACAAATTGTTATTTAACCTTTTGTTGTGAGAAATTTCGAGAAGGTCCAGCCCAGAAACCTTTAAGAACCCTGGGAGTGCTGAAAACACAAGAGGTTCCAGAGGGGTATGCAGGGCCCCGAGGTCCATGATCCTGATCGGTAGAGGTTCTTGAGGGTTATTCAGGGCCCCGAGGCCTAACATCCATATTAGACAGTACGAGACAAAGCATTCTGGTCCCCGAGGGCTGGTAGAGATAGGGAGTATTCTGGTCCCCTAGGGCTGGCAGAGATAGGGAATATTCTGGTCCCCGAGGGCTGGCAGATATAGGGAGTATTCTGGTCCCCAAGGGCTGGTAGGGATATGAACACTAATTGGTCAGGACCTAAGGGTCCGTGCTGAAAGTGCTGGAAGCGTTGGAGGTTCTAGAGGGTTATTCAAGGCTCCGAGATCCAGCATCCAGACCAGGGAGTTCGAGATGGAGTATTCAAGGCCCTGAGGGCTGACGGAGACCTAAGGATCCAGGTCCGTGAGGGCTAGCTGAGATACGATGAGTACATGGGTACCACTTGTTAGTACATGTGTTTGATATAGCCTAAAATATTAGATCTTTTGTATTAATTTGATATTACCATGAGCATGTCTTTAAGAGTGATGTGCCAAAATTTGCATGGATGGATTAGATATCCCTGGAGTCGGATATCCGGATTCCCGAACGTGTATGAATGATCCGGGTATGCTACTTCCTTTGAAATGATCCTCCAGAACCTGCAAAAGACACGCCGGAGGGGAGTCCGGCGCGGACACTCCGATGCCTAAGTCAGTATAGGGATCTCAGTATATCGCAGGGACTTAAGAGTCCTCGATTTCTCAATCAGGCTCTTGAAGGATATCAAAAGTATTTAATAAGAAGTGTAATAAGTCTTGTAAAAATTAGAGATCGTAAACTGAAAATGTACCTCAGTTTACCTATTTATAGAGAGTTCCCACCTAAGAGGAAGTTAGGGTTTCCTTCTATTTCGGAGCTGCACTTTGGACTCAGCCCTGCTGTGTTGACAGGGTCCTCCACTCTCTCACTCCCTGAAGAACCGGAACCACTCCCCCTAGTGGACTTCATCCACTGAGATAAAGGAAGAATGAGTCTTCCTTTACCCAATCTCGGGCCGTTTCGTACGGGACTCTTCCTAAATCCTCGGTCTACTAATTCTTATCAAGATTAGGTCTTCCTGATATCTCTCCCCGGGTGGAGCTCCCTCCGGAGGGACCTCCGGAAGAGATTCTTTATTCAAAGAGTACTTCTTAATCCCATATCTCCTCTTTTATCTTATCCTCTATACACGTGTCGACTTCTTGTGCCATGACAATTTTAGGCCGCATCATCTACTCCCCCCTACTCTCATAAAGTGATTATATCTTTTGTGAGAGTAAGAAATCCAAGTGAGTCCAGCACAGAGGCGTTTCTGGAGAGACGTGTATTATTCTTGTTTCGGAGAGGAATTTCAAGAGTGCTTCCCTTCGGAGATTTTTCCCGCCCTCGGTTCCGAAAAGTCGCTTCGATTTCTGCGCCTGGATCCCACACAGTCGCAATTTTCTCTCTCTTGCTAGTTTCTCGAGGAGAAGCCTCGATCCTAACCCCCTTATTGGTCTTGTAGGTTGCACCATTATCGTCTCTTGGTTACATAACCTTCAAAGAATTTTCCCAAGAAATTCAGGGAACCTCTCGCCCTTTCAAGGGATCACCTCTAGTTTCAGGTGGCTCGAAGGGGTTTTCCTTGACTTCTAGACTTCTATTTATCCTTTCTTTCGTTTTTTAGACAGGGCCTTGGCAAATGACTTTGGCTTGCAAAATTTTTGTTTTCTAAGTAACCATCTTGGGTCTTGGTTATGGGGAGATGCTCCCCAGCTCTCTTTGGCCTCTGGGCCTCCAAGTGTCTCTCATTTTCGTTTAAAAGATTTTGATTCATAAAATCTTTCTTTTCATTGAGTAACCCTTTTGGGTCTTAAGTATGGTGAGGACCTCTCTGTAGCTCCTCGGCCTCTAGGCCTCTGAGTGTCTCTCACTCTCATTCTTAAAAGATTTTGATTCATAAAATATTTCTTTTCATTGAGTAACCCTTTTGGGTCTTAAGTATGGTGAGGGGCTCTCTGTAGCTCCTCGGCCTCTAGGCCTCTGAGTGTCTCTCACTTTCATTCTTAAAAGATTTTGATTCATAAAATCTTTCTTTTCATTGAGTAACCCTTTTGGGTCTTAAGTATGGTGAGGGGCTCTCTGTAGCTCCTCGGCCTCTAGGCCTATGAGTGTCTCTCACTCTCATTCTTAAAATATTTTGATTCATAAAATCTTTCTTTTCATTGAGTAACCCTTTTGGGTCTTAAGTATGGTGAGGAGCTCTCTGTAGCTCCTCGGCCTCTAGGCCTCTGAGTGTCTCTCACTCTCATTCTTAAAAGATTTTGATTCATAAAATATTTCTTTTCATTGAGTAACCCTTTTGGGTCTTAAGTATGGTGAGGGGCTCTCTGTAGCTCCTCGGCCTCTAAGTGTCTCTCACTCTCATTCTTAAAAGATTTTGATTCATAAAATCTTTCTTTTCATTGAGTAACCCTTTTGGGTCTTAAGTATGGTGAAGGGCTCTTTGTAGCTCCTCGGCCTCTAGGCCTCTGAGTGTCTCTCACTCTCATTCTTAAAAGATTTTGATTCATAAAATCTTTCTTTTCATTAAGTAACCCTTTTGGGTCTCAAGTACGGTGAGGGGCTCTCCGGAGCTCCTCGGCCTCTAGACCTCTGAGTGTTTCTCGCTCTCATTCTTAAAAGATTTTGGTTCATAAAATCTTTCTTTTCATTAAGTAACCCTTTTGGGTCTCAAGTATGGTGAGGGGCTCTCCGGAGCTCCTCGGCCTCTAGGCCTCTAAGTGTTTCTCACTCTCATTTTTAAAAGATTTCGGTTCATAAAATCTTTCTTTTCATTAAGTAACCCTTTTGGGTCTCAAGTATGGTGAGGGGCTCTCCGGAGCTCCTCGGCCTCTAGGCCTCTGAGTGTTTCTCACTCTCATTCTTAAAAGATTTTGGTTCATAAAATCTTTCTTTTCATTAAGTAACCCTTTTGGGTCTCAAGTATGGTGAGGGGCTCTCCGGAGCTCCTCGGCCTCTAGGCCTCTGAGTGTTTCGGTTCATATCTTAAATTTTTAGGAAATATGTTCTCATACAAATTTCCAAAAATCTCAAAATGTTTTCATCACATCTCATAAAATCTTCACATATTCATCAAAGATAAACATACAATTTAACATAATTTAGAAAATTTTTGACTCATCACTAATCAAAACACGTTCTTAACCATGCCTAAATTCTCAATCATTCTCTCGATTCAATCACGAAATTCTCCTAAGTAATCACCTTAGCATTTCTCAAATAAATCATTTCTGAAGTCTTAGCAAATGCTCATATGCTTCGAGGTTTTATGTTCTAAACAACTGCGTCTAGGTAACTCATATCATATCACAAAGTAAAATCTAAAGTAAAAAAGTAAAATATACACTTTTCACTTACGTGGCTTCATATCAGCATCTCGGAGGTAGTAGGCCTAGACCCTTCATCACCCCCTTTAAGCATCGAAGTGTAAGACATTTGCAAGGTCCGTCATCATGCTCGTCTCTGAATATCGCATCTCAACACCCTAGATGATCTTACTCACCTCATAGATCGACTTTTAGGTATATCCTTCTTTACCGTAGCCTTGTAGCCCTCATGACTACCTGCACATCCTTCATGGGTTTCTTTTATCATGTAATCTCCTTCGGGAGACATCATAGATAGGGATGAGTCAACGATCGCTTGTATAATTGGCCACCCAAGATGCAGTATCTTAACCGCAAAGCTCGAGTTTCTCAAGAAGCTGCAGGGGCTGGTCCTTTATTCAGCTCTTCCAGAATTTCTTTCCTTTAGTCATCCCCTTCTTCGATCGCCCCAATCATGGGCTCAGTAGATTCTCTTTGTGCTATTACAAATGTTATTTTTCCTTGCCCCTTAGGCTCTACGGAGCTAGCCAGCTTTGAGAGACTGTCAGTCTTCATATTTTTCGACCCAATCTTTTACACTCGATCCCCTAGTTTACCCAGAAGCCTCACAGGGTCTGGACGAACTTAATCTGAAATCTAAAATCATATCTAGAATATCTAGGCATGTCAATCACACATAATTCAAAGATATTTAGCCTCATATTTTAAAAGCATGGACCACCATCCATCCTCAATCATGAATTATAAAGCATATAATAACCACATAAACTCAACATGCAGGTTTTCTACTCATTCTTACTGAGATCATCAAGTCATTCTCATATTCAGAGCACCTACGCAAAATAATCATAAAAATTCACGGGGGTTGTACTTAATCCAACAAGAAATAAGCATGGTTCTCATATATTAGTCACATCAAATCAACCAATAATCATAACCCATCCATGTCATACTCAGTATGACCTCAAGTCATTGTAAAAAGATCTAACCTCTCTAACTTTATCAAATACATGTACTAACCGGTGGTCCCAAATGTACTCGTCATTTGAGGGTCAGCCCAATAACAGGTTAGGTGTTATGGTCCAGCGACTCGGCTGGTTTTCCATGGCTCCATTCTTTCTTCGGTAATCTTGCTCTCTCGAGCTACTCTAGTACTTCTAGGTTCTCCAGGTTTACTCGTATATCAATCCCGAATCGATCCTGTAAAGATACACCAAAAAGGGCCTCCAACACAGGCTCTCAAGTGCTCAGATAAGCTTCATAAGCCTCAATTATATAATTTAAATATGAAATAATTAAAGAATGCAAATCAAGTCTCTTTTGATCTCAAACCTGAAACCTGTACCCTCTCTAGGGCCTCCAGTCTCGACAAGATGATTAGTCTCTCTAATCTCAAATCTCAGAATAGGATCATTTTCTTTGATCCTCGAACCTCTTACGTCCTCGCGAGCTCTGAAATTCTTCCCGGATCTCAACTCAGGAATATCAACTGAGGGGGTCGGCTTTTATCCCGATTCTAGGAGGCCTCCTCCTTCTTGGTCTTCCTGTCCTCAGGTTCTCTCCTCTTCTGCCCTCGAGGGCCTCGGTCAACTACGTAAACAAATTCTCTCAGATGTCCAACTTGAATCATTCTCTCAATTTCATCCTCCAAATGGTAATATTGATTGCTGTCGTGCCCATATTCATTGTGGAGTCTCCAAAATCGGTCCGACTTGGGCTTTTGAGGACCTCGATTCCTCGAATAAGGGAATTTCAGATCTGGATGATCTCCAGCAACCTCCAAGACCTCTGTAGGTTCCCATCTCAGTTGGGTATATTTCTAAAACCTCCTTCGAGGCCCATATCGGGATCCTCTCGCAGCATTGCGGTTTCCTGTTCCTCCGGAGTTTCGGGGAGCTTCTGGGCTGGACCTCCTTGCTGTAGATTCTCTCTTCCTCTCTCCACTAGCTGGTTTCACCTCCAGCCTCTTGGCTTGCCTCACCTCTTCGAGGGTGAGATACTTTTTGACTCTGAAGATTCTCAAGTTCTCTACCCGCTTCAGGTAATTAATCATCTTCTCACCCACTCTAGTTTTCGGACTTATCGTTTTGTATGTTTAGGGCTATTGGCCTTGATCTCAGGGACCTAAATGGGCTCAATCTTCACTTTCCATTTCCAAGTTTATCCCGAAATCCTCCAGGACTTGGATAGAATCAACCTATAATCTGAAATCTTCTGAACCTACCCAGAGATCCTCCAGAATCTGGATAGACTTAATCTGTAATCTGAAATCTTTTGAACCTACCAGAGATCCTCCAGAACCTGGATAGACTTAATCTGTAATCTGAAATCTTCTGAACCTACCTAGAGATCCTCCAGAACCTGGATAGACTTAATCTATAATCTAAATCTTCTGAACCTACCCAGAGATCCTCCAGAACCTGGATAGACTTAATCTATAATCTGAAAACTTCTGAACCTATCCAGAGATCCTCCAGAACCTGGATAGACTTAATCTGTAATCTGAAATCTTCTGAACCTACCCAGAGATCCTCCAGAACCTGGATAGACTTAATCTATAATCTGAAATCTTCTGAACCTACCCAGAGATCCTCCAGAACCTGGATAGACTCGGTCTGTAATCTGAAATCTTCTGAACTTACCCAGAGATCCTCCAGAACCTGGATAGACTCGGTCTGTAATATGAAATTATATCTAAAATATGGAAACATGTTAATCGTGTGCAATAAAAAACAATAATTATGTTAATCTTTGCTTCCAAAATCATAATCATCATCAACGTCTAATCATTAATTCTACCACATAAAGTAATCACAAGACTCAACATGTGAATTGCTTACCCATGCTTCTACGATTTCAAGTAATTCTCAATTCTAAGATCGTTTCTAGAGTATCAATCATGTAAGCTTAGGAGAATCATGTTTAATTCAATGGAAAAAATAAGTTCGTGTCATATATGTCAATATCATTAAAATATGCTCATAGCAATATCAAATTACTATAAAAGACCTAATACTTTAGGCTCTATCAAACACATGTACTAACCTGTAGTACCGATGCACTTATCATATCTCTGCCTCGCACTCCCACGTTTAGATTTTGGACCTCGAGGCCCTAAATACTCTTCCTCATACCTCCAAGTTTTGATTCTGGACCTCGGGGTCCTGAATACTCTGCCTCGTACCTCCAGATCCGATCCTGGGATCCTGGACCTCGGGGCCCTGAATACTCCACCTCGTACCTCCAAGTTTTGATTATGGACCTCAGGGTCCTGAATACTCTACTGCTCGTGGAGGGGCACGAATGTTGTCATCCCCTGCAGCGGCGGGAGGTATCTCCTTGCCAGGTCCACTCCCGAGGGCTCCAGACGTGCCAACAATATCACCCCCTGTAGAGATAGGGGTGTCTCGAGCCTCTTCCATCAGGTTCTGGCCTTTTACGGGTGCGGGGGACGGATTTGCCCCTGAAGAAACGAATACAAGTTATTTTCCCGAACTTCCCTAGAGTAGGCGTGATTGTGTTATTTCCTCCACCCATCGTTCAAAAAAATAGAAATTCGTGAGAAGATCTCTTAGACGTTCCCACAGACGGCGCCAGTTGATGTGCCAAAATTTGCACGGATGGATTAGATATCCTTGAAGTCGGATATCCGGATTCCCGAACGTGTATGAATGATCCGGGTATGCTACTTCCTTTGAAATGATCCTCCAGAACCTGCAAAATACACGCCGGAGGGGAGTCCGGCGCGGACACTCCGATGCCTAAGTCAGTATAGGGATCTCAGTATATCGCAGGGACTTAAGAGTCCTCGATTTCTCAATCAGGCTCTTGAAGGATATCAAAAGTATTTAATAAGAAGTGTAATAAGTCTTGTAAAAATTAGAGATCGTAACCTGAAAATGTACCTCAGTTTACCTATTTATAGAGAGTTCCCACCTAAGAGGAAGTTAGGGTTTCCTTCTATTTCGGAGCTGCACTTTGGACTTAGCCCTGCTGTGTTAACAGGGTCCTCCACTCTCTCACTCCCTGAAGAACCGGAACCACTCCCCCTAGTGGACTTCATCCACTGAGATAAAGGAAGAATGAGTCTTCCTTTACCCAATCTCGGGCCGTTTCGTACGGGACTCCTCCTAAATCCTCGATCTACTAATTCTTATCAAGATTAGGTCTTCCTGATATCTCTCCCCGGGTGGAGCTCCCTCCGGAGGGACCTCCGGAAGAGATTCTTTATTCAGAGAGTACTTCTTAATCCCATATCTCCTCTTTTATCTTATCCTCTATACACGTGTCGACTTCTTGTGCCATGACAATTTTAGGCCGCATCAAAGAGATTGACGTATATGATTCGAGGCTACTTTTTTCCGTTGAATTAAGCATAGTCCCCTTGAGCTTACATGATTGATTTATGTAGATATTTTAGAAATGATATTAGAATTGAGAATTACTTGAAATCTTAAAAGCATGAGTAGGTAATTCATATGTCGAGTTCTGTGACTATTTAATGTGGGAGAATTGATGGTGACTATGGTTCTGGAAACGAAGGCTAACATAGCTATTTTCAAATTGTGTATGATTGACATGTTTCTACACTTTAGATATGATTTCAGATTATAGATTGAGCATATTCAGGTCCTTGAGATCGAGAAAATGAAAAGTGTTACTTCTCACCTTTTTGTCTTTAAATAATGATATGTCTTGACTTATGCCCTCGTTTAATAACTTGAAGCTTGCATGTACTAGAAATACTCATTCATAACGAAACGTGAAAAATTGAATATTTATTGTAATTTTCATTTGAAGAGATTATTTGAGAGAGCATGATCCACTTTATTTTTTATTTTTAGAGTGGAAGTTAATTTAATTTGTTTGATTCGAGGCTGTGAAGTTTTATTTCTGAAAAGATAATGAATTTTTAATATTGCATGAGACGATTCTTTTAGAGTGATGAAAAATGATAAGTCTGAGCGTTTTGAGGTATTTTAGGGCCAGTAGCCCTAAATGAGTGAAATGATAAGTTCGAGAACTAGAGCAGAGGAAAGATATGGAGGATCAACCCCCTCCCCCTCAGAAAAGGGGAACAATCCACATGATCATGGGAGGTCCTACAGATGGAGATTCCTTCAGGCAAAGGAAACGAAGTGTTAGATCATTGAAGATCGAACGAAACGGGGAGTACCGAGAGATGGGGAAGATGACAGTGGTCCCCGACATTCATTATGGACCAGAAGATACTAGAGAACCAAGGGAAACCCACAATGACGCTCTAATCACTACTACGGATATTGCATAATTTCTATGTAGCACGGATCTTTGTGGATACCAGAAGCTCAACAAACATCATGTTTCTGGAATGCTTAAAAAAGATGGAGCCGAACATAAAACTCAGACCAGTAGAAATAGCTCTCTATGGATTTTCAGGGGGAGCAATCCAACCCATCGGATCAGTACTATTGCAAGTAGGGCTAGGGACTACCCCTAGTAGACGAGTACAAGCGATAGAATTTCTAATAGTAGATGTCCCATCCTCGTACAATGTGGTGATGGGAAGGCCGAGCTTGAACATCTTCCAGGCAGTAATCTCCACCTTTCACATAAAGATGAAGTTTCCCGCCTCGGGGGGAGTAGGAGAGATATGTGAGATCAATATCAAGCCAGAAAGTGCTATGTAGAGTCAGTCAGATGAAGAGCTGATGAATATTGAGCTTTACGCAGGGAAAGAAGGTTTCACAACCAGAATTGGTACCTATATGGACCCAGAGCTTAAAGAGAAGATGATAGCCACTCTCCGAGAGAATGTAGACATATTTGCTTTCGCTCCAGCAGATATGGCAGCAGAGTTAGGAGCCCAGAAGATTACTCTGTATTCAGATTCACAATTGGTGGTACAGCAGGTGACACGAGAATACCTTGCTAAAGATGAAAAAAATGATTGCTTACTTAGAGCGGGTAATGAGCTTGAAAAACAGATTCCATATTTTTGAAGTACTACAAATACCGAGAGAGTAGAATATGAAGGCAGATGGGTGGTCCAAATTGGCTAGCTCTACTGAATTTGAGGGACAGTGAAAGATAACCCTATTAGTGGCGGACTGACTGGCTACTGAGGCCTTGATTGGAGGAGACTGGAGAGAAATCCTTACAGAGCTGAATAAAGACTCAGGGGCTCCCCTGCCTAGAGAGGTCCGAGCCCTAAGACTGAAATATTGCATCATGGGAGGCCAGTTATATAAAGATCACCCTGAGTTCCATAAATGAGAGGTTAAGAAGTTGATCCCCTTCTGAGGTGGGAGATTAGAGAAATTAACCGTCTTGCCGAGACTGGAGGTCCAAGAGAGGTTCCAGGTTTCAGGTTTGAGATCAAAAGAGACTTGATTTACATTGTTAGATTATTTCATGTTTGAACTATATAATTTATGTTTATGACGCTTATCCGAGCACTTGAGAGCCTATGTTGGAGGACCCCTACATTGTTCTGTGGTTAGATCTATCCATGTCTTCGTACCTCTGGATAGTTCACTGATTTGAAGGGCGTGAAGAGAATTTTGAGACTTGGAGGCGAAACCTCTAGATTTGAGATCCTAAACAGCAAAGCCAAACAACGTTGAGAGGCTGGAGGTTCAGGAAAAGACCATGTGAAATGAAGGTTATGTAGGCCATATTTGCGATCGATAACTCATAAAGGAGGATTTGACTTCTAGTTTGAGATGATAAGATAATGTTAAACCTCGACCTGCTCGAGGAGCTGTAGACGTACGAGAGATATGCGCAACTGCGAAGATGAATATTGAGGTAACAAGTTAGTTCATATTACTTTTGATTTTTATGTTCCGATAACCAGGAAATTGATGGCTAAGATGCTAAGACGAAGATGGAGAATACCCGACTGGCTATGAAGTCAACTTAGTATATCTGTGGGGCAATACCACTGAACGACCAAGGTCAAAGACAATATCCCTGGAGGACTGAAAATTATATCCCTGAAAAGGGGACATAATAAACCTACATGTACCCTAATTCAATAGCGAAATACACTTTAAGTCCACGAGACCAAGAAGAGTCAGAAAAATTGCGAAGGTTCTAATGAACCTCACCCTAAGAAATTGAGTAGGTTCTGATGAACCTCACCCTAAGAAATTGAGTAGGTTCTGGTGAACCTCACTCTGAGAAAAATTGCGTAGGTTCCGATGAACCTCACCCTGAGAAATTGAGTAGGTTCTGGTGAACCTCACTCTGAGAAAAATTGCGTAGGTTCCGATGAAAGTCACCCTGAGAAATTGAGTAGGTTCTGGTGAACCTCACTCTGAGAAAATTGCGTAGGTTCCGATGAACCTCACCCTGAGAAATTGAGTAGGTTCTGGTGAACCTTACTCTGAGAAAATTGCGTAGGTTCCGATGAACCTCACCCTGAGAAATTGAGTAGGTTTAGACAAACCTCACCCTGAGAAAATGAGTGGGTTCCGATGAACCTCACTCTGAGAAAATTGCGTAGGTTCCGATGAACCTCACCCTGAGAAATTGAGTAGGTTCTGGTGAACCTCACTCTGAGAAAATTGCGTAGGTTCCGATGAACCTCACCCTGAGAAATTGAGTAGGTTATGGTGAACCTCAGTCTGAGAAAATTGCGTAGGTTCCGATGAACCTCACCCTGAGAAATTGAGTAGGTTCTGGTGAACCTCACTCTGAGAAAATTGCGTAGGTTCCGTGAACCTCACCCTGAGAAATTGAGTAGGTTCTGGTGAACCTCACTTTGAGAAAATTGCGTAGGTTCCGATGAACCTCACCCTGATAAATTGAGTAGGTTCCGATGAACCTTACTATGCGAAAAGCGCAGGTTTAGACAAACCTCACCCTGAGAAAATGAGTGGGTTCCGATGAACCTCACTTTGAGAAAAGTGTAGGTTTAGACAAACCTCACCCTAAGAAAATGAGTGGGTTCCGATGAACCTCACTCTGAGAAAAGTGCAGGTTTAAACAAACCTCACCTTGAGAAAATGAGTGGGTTCCGATGGACCTCACTCTGAGAAGAAGCGCAGGTTTAGACAAACCTCACCCTGAGAAAATGAGTGGGTTCCGATGAACCTCACTCTTAGAAAAAGCGCAGGTTTAGACAAACCTCACCCCACCCTGAGAAATTGAGTAGGTTCCGATGAACCTTACTCTGAGAAAACGTGAAGGTTCCAATGAACCTCACCCTGAAAATTCGAGCAGGTTCAGATGAACCTTACCCTGAGAAATTGAATAACTTCTGATGAACCTCACTCTAAGGGAAATGCTTAGAGACGATATTTAAAGCTCTATGATCCAACATATTCCCAGAATGATTAAATAAGAAGCTCTACCCATTATATCCCTAGAGGCTTGGGGGGAATAGATGACATCCAGAGTTATAAGAGGTTTTCAAAACCAAACCAAAGAGACAGTAAGGCTAACTCATCTTACTTCTTTCTACTCTCATAAGTTTAAACATTTTACGAGAGTAGGGGGGAGTAGTTGATGCGGCCAAAATATGTCGTCCTATGAGGAGAAGACACGTGGATAGATGACGTGTTATCCTTATTAAATATTTACATTCGTTTTGTGAAATGATTAATACACTCCTGATTATAGGGAAAGAAATTGGCCCAAGCATCTCTGGCCCATATCTCTAGCCCAGATATCCCTGGCCCAAGCATCTTTGACCCATATCTCTAGCCCAGATATCCCTGGCCCAAGTATCTCTGGCCCAAGAAGGAGATTGTTGAGATTGAGTATTGGTCTAAAAGGTCCAAGAAGGACGAGAATAGAGGAAAGGGGAAGTTGGTGACTGGTACCGAAGATCTAGGAAAGAGGGGCTACCCACAAGACCGAGTCTAAGGGAAACAATTGAGAGTTAAGGGGAAGACGGATACTCTTCCCCTCCCAGGTAAATAGGAGGTATAAAACAGAGTCTTACTGATTATTTTGACTACGTTTTTTTACTAAGAAAACACACTTTTACGTTCTACACAAAATATACAGAAAAACCAGAGAAAAACCTACGATGACTTACGAGAATTTCCCTCGATTCTTGGGGAAATTCCTCCTTAATTCTTCCGAGAAAGACTTCTGACTTGAGCGTCGGAGATTCCACGCCGGAATCCCCTCCGGCGTGTTTTTGCAGGTCTTTCGGGAGCTCCGAGGAGGATTGCTCGTAAGGAAGCTTGAGGAAAAGTGACGATTTACGCCCACAACCGCCATAATCCGGATAAGGAGATAAGGTATCCTCCCTCGTTACTTTTTGACTCAACACTTATTATGTTATTATACTTTTTTCTCTTAAAACTTCACTTTAATACATATACCTCCTAAATCCAAATTTATTCCTCATTCATTCCCACCTTCTTTCTCACCACAATCCCACCATTCAAACTCGTCGCCCACCGCTCAACGTCGCCGCCCCCTCCTCACATACCCAGAACCATTACCCAAAACTTCCTCTCTTTTTTTCCTTCTTTCTGCAAAAAGCACCGTCTCTCGCCTACCCCACGTCACGATTGTCCTATCCCACGCTACCGTCCATTTCTCCTTTATCCTTCTTGTGCGCAAGTAGGGGTTTTTTTTTTCCTTTTCCTTTTTTTTGATAATATATTGTCTAAAATATTCATTTAAAAAAAATTAAAAAAATTCTTTCAAAAAAAATATTATCGATAATGGTGTATTTTATCGATAAATCAGTGTATATTTTTTTACATTGATTTATCGAAATGCCTTTTTTTTCTAAGTTTTTTTTTTTTTCAAATTTTAGTATTGTTTGAGTGGAGGTGGCGGCGGGACTGATGTAATTAGGGCTAGAATTTGAATTTTGAGAGGGAGGGAGTGTATCTATTATGAGATGTTTTTTTATGTATATTTTATTAATAAATTGAGAGGGGTGCATCTAATATTGTTGGAGGTGCAAATAACAAACGCCAAAGAAAAATGAACTTGTTTTGGGACAAGCTGTGGAAGAGCTGGAATATACGTTGCTTTACCTAGCCCATTATGATTAAGAAAAGGCCACGGATAAATGCCCCACATATTATTGTAGGGCGCGGCTAAAGGCACCCGAGTTTCCTATGAGTAAACCCAGGGAATGAGAACACACACAAATCGGATGAGGACACCCACCTGGAAAACCCACATTTACCCTCAATCTCAATTAAAACCTCATTCTCTCTTTTCTCAATTCAGACACACCCTTCTTCTTCTCCGTAAAAAAAAAAAATCCAGCCACCCTTTCTTTCAAATCGCCGGCAAAGCCTTCCCCCGTCGGTCCAGATCCCTCCCCCTCCCCGTTCGCGGGCGTAGCCACCGCCGCCTCCCTCTTCCCCCTTCTCCCTACCACCCACGCGATGCAGCCCCAGCCTACGCGACCCCACCGCCGCCCTCTCCCAGCCGCAACACCGGCCGCCGCACTCTCCCAGCCGCCGGCCGCCGCTGCCAACGCCCCCTCCCTGCAACCCAGCCGACGCGCCCCCTCCCCGCAACCCCGTCTGGCCGCCCCTCGCCGCGGCGGCCTTGCCACTGCCTTGGGCCGTCGCGGCCGTCTACCTCTCCCCCTCCCCTTCATCGCACCCACGCCCGTCGCCGGCACCCACGCAAGGTAAGTTTTTTTTTTTTTAATTTTTTACAGAAATTAGGGTTTTGAAAATTTTAGAAAATTTAGGAAAATTAGGGTTTTTAGTAGTTCGGAAATTATTTTCGAACATATTGAGTTTGTTTTGAATTTTTTTTCGAACATATTGTGTTTGTTTTGGAAACAATTTCGAACAACTTAAGTTTGTTTTGGAAAAAATTTTGAACAAGATGTTCGATCTTTTTTTCGAACAAATTTGAGTTGTTTTGGAATTTTTTTCGAACATATTGAGTTTGTTTTGGAAAAAATTTCGAACATATTGAGTTTTGTTTTGGAAAAAATTTCGAACATGTTTGTTTTGAATTTTTTTTTTAGAACAGTTGTGTTTTGAATTAATTTTTGTTGCAATTTTGAAGTTTTTTTTTTGAAGAATGGTGGTGGTGGTGTTGGTGGGGAGATAATTATGTGAAATAGAACTGATGGGTGTACTCATCTTCGTTTTTTTCATAAATTTTACCATAGGGTATATGGGACATTTCACATGTTCTGAAAAATTAAAAAAATGTTTGGTGGGTGTACTCATAGGAAATCCGGGTGCCTTTAGCCGCGCCCATTATTGTATTCACCCTCACCTTAATTTATATTTTGAACTAATAAGCAAAAAGACTATACTATCCTGGTGTACTGAGTTCACCCTCCATCCCTAAACAAAAAAAAAAAAAAAGACTTTTTGCATCCCCTTCCCACCCAAAACATAGTATTTCTTTGTAATTTATTATTCTTCATGTTATTATTATTTTATTTGACCATATTATTGCATAATTGTGTAGTTGTAATGAATACATGTGTAGTGTATTTCGATTTCAAGTTTTTTGTTTTACAAAAATCGTATTTTGTAAAAACTCAGCACTGGTTCGTCGAGTTTTGTAAGATTTTTGAAAAAAATTCTACATTTTGAATCAAAACTCGGCCAACTTTTCCACGTTTTGATTCAAAACTCGGGCGAACCAGTGCTGAATCAAAATGTGGAAAAGTTGGCCGAGTTTTGAATCCAAACGTGAAACTTTTTTCCGAAAAATCTTACAAAGCTCGACGAACCAGTTTCGAGTTTTTGCAAAATGCAATTTTTATAAAAAAGACTTGGAAACCAAATACACTACACATACATTGAGTAGTGAGTGCGAAATCGAACCATGGAGGAGAGAAATCCATAAAAATGGATGAGGAGGGAGGAAAATTCGGGTTTATGAATAAGGAGGGTAATTTTAAAAAATAAAAGGTGGATGAATTTATATGTGAGGGATAAATTGGATAATGACATTAAAAGGGGTGAAGACATAATAATTTGAGGCATTTATCCGTGGCCTTAAGAAAATGGGCTGCAAGGGAGAGGCTCTGGTAGACATGGGCAACGGTTACAAACCGCCGGTTTCGGTTAGAAACCGGCGGTTACGGTTTGGGGTTTCGGCGAACCATAACCGAACCGCGAACCGCCGGTTACGGTTTTCAAATCGGCGGTTCGGTTTGAAAACCGCCGGTTTGGCGGTTTAGGGTTTTTTTTTTTTTTTTTAAATATTATCTCCGTTTTCGCTCGTTTTCGTTCATTTTTTATTCGTTTTAACTCATTTTTTAAAAAATACATTACTAGAATTGAATAAAAATTATATAACTTAAATTTATACATTAAAAATAGAAGAATTGTGTATTAAAAAAATTATTATTATTATTTTTTTAATAAAAAACCGCCGGTTAACCGCCAAACCGGCGGTTAACCGTCAAAACCGGCCAAACCGCCGGTTTGCGGTTTGTCAAAATGCCGAACCGTAACCGAACCGCCATTTTTCGGTTACGGTTCGGTTTGTAAACCGTAACCGGCGGTTTGTCAAACCGGCGGTTAAAAACCGGCGGTTTGTCAAACCGGCGGTTTGGCCAGTTGGCTGGTTTGGCGCGTGTCTAGGCTCTGGATTATAAGGCCCACCGAAGTTTGGCCTTCTTCCATTTTTTTTGGAACCCTCAAACTTGATCCATTTATGAAAAGCTAAGTTTTATTTAATCCATCAATTTTTTTTTTTCTTTTTATTTGAAATCAACACAGCTCGTTACAACAATAATCACAATTGGAGGCAGTCGCACATTTAGCTAGTGTATGCCCTATAAAAACGTTAATGTACCTATAGTTTCATTTTGTTATTCTGTGCGTTTAATTGAAAGTTATACAATTTTTTTTGTTACATTTACTATTTCTTTACATTTTTTTTTTGGGTTAATTGCAAATTAAATCACCACCTTTCTCTAGATTGCAATTTAATCTAAACCTTTGAATAATTGCAAAAAAAAATCATCACCTTTCAATATTGTTGCAATTTAAACTTCTTAATAGTTTCATTTGTGCTAAAATCTAACGTGGTTAGCTGATGTGACACCTCCTTAATAAAACAATATTGTTTTTTATTTCGATTTAATCTCGAAACGTCAACTTTGGGTACAAATGAAATTGTCTAGAAGTCAAAATTGCAACAATATTGAAAGGTGGTGATTTTTTTGCAATTATTCAAAGGTTTAGATTAAATTGCAATTAAATGAAAGGTGGTGATTTAAATTGCAATTAACCCTTTTTTTTATATAGTTCTCTCTATCTTTTATGTTTTTATATCTTCTCACTTCAACAATTCACTAAATATATAATATTATATTTTTAATTAATATTCATAAAGGAAATGAGAAACTTGCGGAGTGACGAATAGAGTATATTTTGAATTTTGGCGGTGGAGTGGAAACAATATGATTTTTTAAGGTACGAATTGATGTAAATGTAATTCTGTAATTGCAAATTCTATTAGTACGAATTAGGATGGAACCATTTGAAATCTAAAATAATAGCTGATCGATGTTGGACGTGATACATGCAATAAAAGTGAAATTAATATTAATATTATGATTGAAAATACAAAATAATATATGGATTGAAATATATATTTCAAAGTGGGTGGTAAGTGGAAAGCAGACAAAAGAAGGGGGAAAATGAAGTTAAAATGTCTGCACACTCGACACCTGTTACTATATATCTCTGTTGTGGCACCGCACCGCTACAAAATGACGTTTTTTTTTATATTAGTATTTCCTTTGTTTTCAAACTTTATAAATATAATGATGTAATATATATATGTGGTGACTTAGCATGCACCAGAATATATATATTTCTTTATCCAAATTTGTAGATATGTCACCCTTTTCTTTTTAATATAATTAATTTCATAAATCTGATTCTCTAAATTTTCAAATAAAGTCAAACAGGTGATGATGTGTGTATATAAATATGCGGTGCTGCTGTTTGAAATAAATATTATGGAGTACTAGTATTAGTTAAAGGAGTAATTTAATCCCATTTTTAGATTGAATCTCAATATAATTAATTGATCTTCACTCTATTATTATTCATGCTTGAAGTCTTTTTTCCCCTCAATTCAAGACATGATTTTTTTTTTATTTGTCACAATTCTAAAGCCACACGAAAATATTATTTTCAAATTAACATTATGTATGATGTTAAAAATAAAATTAGAGATGTACTGGACTTTTTTATTGGCGTAACGTTACATATGATTGAAATTGAAAAAAATGCCAGGTCTTGAATTAAGGCAAAAATAAATAAAGTTAAATTGGTAGAAAAATAAAAATTGAACCTTGAATTGAGATTTTAGTAAATTGAGACTCAACCTAAACTTTTTTTTTTTTTTTTTTTGTATTTTTTGTTCGATTATTTATTCATCCTTGCCTTCTCTTTATTAACATAATGAAAAAAATTTGATTTTACACCGATGACATGTTTACATTGTATGTATATTGTATAACACGTGAACTTATAACTCTACTCAAATTATATTTTAAGTAAAACAAGATAAAAATGTTAACTTTATCTCACACATAACTAATGAGAATTTTCGACGGTGAAATAATTTTTTCAGTATCACTTCACGGGAAAATGAATTAAAATTGTCTCTTATTCCCGCCCGACTAACATTTCACGTCATGACGGGTAAGGACAGAATTTAAAACAAAATATAAATGTGAAATAGAACTTTGTCTCATACATAACTAGCTAGTGAGAATTTTAGACGATGAAATAATTTTTCCGCGATCAGTTCACAGAAAAATGAACTAGAGGTAGAATTTAAAATAATAATCTCTAAACAAACATGCCCCTTAATTAAAAATTAAGATTACCTAAATCTATAGGTCCATAATCAATGGAATTCAATGAGGAGCATTATATCAATAATAAATTATGGTGACATAGGATTTTATATGACCAGGATGGTTAAATGACTAAATTGGAATATGATAAAGTAATGATCCTGGGCTAAATTTAGAAGATGCAGAGGGGGTAGAAGAGTCATTTCAAGTAAAAAACAAAAGCACAGAGAGAGATGAGAGAAATCCGAAACCGCGCGTAAAAGATGATCCTGTGTAAAAATCTCCTTAATCTGGTATTGACTATTGAACACGTCCAAAAGAAATTGTATGAATTCAAACCCAAATTCACTTTTCCCAAATTTTATTGCTTCACATGCATCATTCATTCGTCAGACTAATTGTGTATATAAATCCAGCCCCATGTATACATTTGTGCTCAAATTGATTAGGAGACAATGACTCGCCGTTACTCTCATTGTAACGGCAATAGCCAGAACAATCGCGGCGGCGGAAGCGGTGGAGGGGGGCTGAGGCTGTTTGGTGTGAGATTAACAGATGGGTCCTTCATTAAGAAGAGCGCCAGCATGGAGAGTCTCCTGCATCAGCACTCCTCCATGGATTCGCTCGATGGGTACCATTCTGATGAAATGGCTGATGGCTCTACTGTTCGTCGCCGGCCGCTGAGGAAGAAAGGTTTTCTATATTTTTTTTAATTTTAATTGGGCCTAATTTATTGAGATTTGTAGTGCTTCTTTGTTGGGAAGGGGAAAAATTGGATGTGGCCATTTGTGTTAATTTTTTGTGTTTGGATTTTGCATGTGATTAATTGTCAAGGATCAAGTGGATTTTAGTGTGTTTTTGCAGTTTGCATGTGGAATTGATTGGGTTGATGAAGTTTCAAGCTGGTTGGTTTGAATTGGATGATTATATTGCTGATTTAAGTGAAATGATCTGGTTTATTTCTAAATGTTCTTGCTCTTGCATGTTGTGTTAATTAGTTAATTTGGGTTGGTTAGTGATGTTTGTGTTGAATTTCAAGATTTGCAAAAGGTCCTTTTGTGTGTTGGTCTAAATTGATGATAACTTATTTCACTTTTGCCTATAACTTTTGGGTGTACAGAGTGGAGGTTGGCTCAGAGATAGCTTTGCTTGTTTAGTTACAGACTTACAGTGATATGGAAATTATTGCTTTCGATGTGGTGGTGGTGGTGGCAGAGTATTTAGATTCGCGGCGTTTGTACAAGTTTTCCATTTATATGCAGTTGTGTTTAGTACCTATAAGTGATTGTTGAGTCTGTTTCTTGTCTGTGCATGTTGTTAGATATCTGTGATTGGATGCTGGAGGTCCGGTCCAGAATATCCGCAGCGTATCTTTGTCGCTAACAGATAATGTGTATGCCGTTAGTTGTAATCACGCACGCATACGACAAAAAGCTCATCATTATTACGAATGATTGGGTCATACTTTCCGCCAATTATGCCGAGCTGATGACTAGTTGGTTAATCGTGCCTGGTAACGAAAAAACCATTAATTACATACGTTCTCAGCCTTTTCCGTCTGAAGAATGTTTCTTTTAACCATATCACTTTTGTCGTATTCACATTCCGACTAGGCACCGCATTTTGTGCGAGGTCTTTCTTGTCATTTCCACCTGGATATCATTGCTCCAAGCTCAACATTGCCTGCTAATATCCAATATATCCTAGGAATTTTTTTATACTTTATCGACTCTGAAGCTGACTACGATACTTTAGGAACGAAGCTAGTAGCTCTCCATATTGGGTCTTCAACTCGTTGATGCACCTATGCCACTCCAGTTGTAAGTATAGTGACTAATAAACCTTTTCTTTTCACTTGAAACAAACATAAATTTTGTCCAGGAATTGATTTCTTTAGCTTGGTCTTGGGTTCTTAGTTTGTGTTCATTAAGGATTTATGAGCATATCCAGTGGTAGATAAGGTTTTGTTTTGATTCATTGGGGATGGATGCATAATCTGTTTTTTTAAATGCAGGAGTCCCATGGACAGAACCGGAGCACAGACAATTCTTAATAGGCCTTGAGAAGTTTGGGCGAGGAAACTGGCGCGCTATATCGAGAACTTATGTTCCTACAAGAACTCCAACTCAGGTGGCCAGCCATGCACAAAAGTACTTTATTCGTTTGAGTACCACCAATGAACCTGGCAGAAAGAAACGACCCAGCCTCTTCGACTTGCCAACAGACATGGTTAGGGAAAATTCATTTCACCTTTCTATCATCATCACCTTTGAATAAATCTTAAACTTTTCATATTGTATATCAGGAGACAGATTCATCACAGCTACATCAGTTTCAGTTTGTGGCAGATGGAGGTAACAACGGAGAACTCATGCTTTCGTCATTTAAAGAAGCAGATACAAACAACCCACTGCCTTCTCTGGATCTTTCTCTGAAACCAGCGTTTACGCCTTTCCCGTTTCAACTAGGGCCACCAAATGCATATGATAATGCAGTAGGAACATCTCAGCATCAGATGGACAGGGCAGTGTCCGTTGTCGAAGAAGAACCTATGAAAGAAGTGGTAGGCATGTCCCAGCTGAAGTTAGGAGAGACTGGAGGAGTCCATATGCAATCTTCACCATAGAGCTTTAAGCCATAAAGATAAACTAGTGACAAAGTTATGAGCAGCTTCATGGGACAATAGTTGCAGACAATTTCCAATATATATATATATATAAACCTTCTCTTCATTTAGTATTTCGTGTAATGTGGTCTGGAGTCTCCTTGGAAACTTGGATAGAAATGTTGATACATTTCAGATGTAAATAGGTAAGGTCGTGATCAAAAGTTGTAATAATGTTATAATGTATGTATTCTGGTTTATATAGTATGGTTTGTGTTCTTTATTAAGTTTCCCTCTTCTTTTTCTTTTTTTTTTTTTTTGCCAAGAATTTCCCTTTTCAACTTATCTTTTAGTTGCAAATCACCATACTATATAGGCTAAATCATCAACTTTAGCCCATTGTTTTCACTTTTCATCAAATTTAACAAATACTTTTCTTCTTAATCAAATCAATTATCCTCAAACTTTTATTTTTTTCTCAAATGTAGCACGTATTATTTATTTTAATCAGATTATACTCATACTTTTCATTTTATATGAAATGCAACATATATTTTTTCTTTTATTCAATCTAAACTCATAATTTTTATAAATATAATCAAGCTAATTAATAAAAATACCTTAGTTTTATAAAATACTCCATTCATCTTGATGCGGACAAAATATGTCAGCTCTTGAAAATGTCGACACGTGAAAACGAAATAAAATTATAATAGTCTTAATTAGGTTAATGGGCTTGAAGGTGGATTAATACACTCCTAGGCCCAAAGAGAGGAATAAGAATAATTGGGCCTTTAACCCAATATCTGAGGATTAGTAGTCTTTGGGTCCAGGGATCTGGCCCAAAGGGAGCGCGTGGCATGAGCTATTTTCTCTTAGCCAAGTCAAGAGATAGGGTCAAAGCGAGAAGATAGGCCCAGTCCGCTGAAAGGCCAAGTCTTCAGGGATATGGACCGAGTCTTCAAGGATCTGGGTCGAATTTACAGGGATGTGCGAGTGAATATAGGGAGAAAGAGTCTTCCTCTCTCCCGAGAGAGAGGGGCAGGCATATAAACAGGTTACAATTATTTTATCAGGTACGTTTTACAAAATCTACAGACTTTTACGAAATATACATTGAATTCAGAAGAAATATTCTGTTATTCGCCAGAATTTCCCTAGAATCACAAGGAAATTCCTCTTTGATTCTCCTAAGAAGAATTCTGACTTGAGCGTCGGAGATTCCGCGCCGGAGCCCCCCTCCGGCGTACTTTTGCAGGTCATTCCAGGATTTTCGAGGAGATTTACGTGAGGATTGCCAAAGATAAAGAGCGATTCAAACCCGTGATTCGCAGCGCTCGTAAAGGAACGGTTGATATCCGTAGGCGTTCTTTTTCGACGCGACAACTGGCGCCGTCTGTGGGAACATTTCGAGCTAAGAAGTGAGAAAAAGTTCCATATTAAATGGGTGGAGAACAAGATCCGACGAAACAGACTAAGGAGAAGGGAGATTCCACTCCTCTTCATTTCCCTCCACCTCCTCCAGGTTTTCCCTTAAACCGGGATCTAGGGAAACAACCTGCAAATCCTACACAGGAAGATATCCCTCTCGCCCAAGAGGGGAATGCGACGGGTACCTCGGGAGCTGCGGGAAGGGGGACTAATAGGGATACCCCTCATCCTAATGCTCCACCGGAGTTTTTGACTGATACCCAGGATCAATTAGATGTGATGATTGCACAAGCGGTCGAAAGGATAATCACCTCTCGCGGACTTCGCCCCCTCGGACCCATCCCACCAATCAACGAGGGCGCAAAGCAAAACACCCTGGAGCAGGTCATTGATTCTGCTCCGATCCCCTCTAGGAATGAGGGTCCCCCTCAAAATCAGGAAGAAAAGGTGCTTTCCCAAGCTGACAGGAGCATCCTTGATCGACCTCCCCGGAGGAACATGGAGAGGATCCCTGGTGATACCACTCTGAATACAGAAATAGGAGAAAGCACGGATGACACCTATCAGGGAGGAGTTAGTGATCAAATACAGGCCTTACGTAAAGAAATGAAGGACATGCAGAAACATATGACCGACAACGTAAGTAAACCTTCTTACGTTACTGGCTATCAATTCTCATCCAATATTTTACAAGATGAACTGCCTTCTAATTTTAAATCCTTAAATTTTGAATATGATGGCACCACGGACCCATACGAACATTTGATGAGGTTCGAGAATGCCGCCCTATTGCACCAATATGGAGAGGGCGTCAAGTGCAGGGTATTTTTAACTATCCTATCCAAAGCGGCACAACAATGGTTCACACAGCTAGGGCCGGACACTATCCATTCATGGTCGGAGTTTAGTGAATTGTTCTTGCACCAATTCGCCAGCGCTAGGAGGCAACCCAGGGCCACCCTCACCTTGTTTAACATGCGACAAGGGGAGAATGAGAGCCTTCGGGATTTCTTGAAAAGATTCAACCAAGCAGCTTTAGAGGTACCAACAACCTCTTTAGAGGTCAAAATCAATGCTCTTACTAATGGACTAAGAGATGGAGACCTTTTTACGTCTCTAGCCAAGAAGCCAGTACAGACCTTTGATGAGTTACTAAGGAGAGCGGAAAAATACCTCACCCTGGAAGAGGTAAGGAAGGCTAAGCGTTCGGAAACCAGGACAATGGTGGGGAATGGAGAACGAAGAAGGGAAATAATGCCAAGGAGGCCCAGTCCAGAGAAACACAGAAGTGCGAGGGGGCTGGGAAATGTAAAAGGAGAAGAAGTTGCGCGCTGGAATTCTAAGGGGAGGACGGAGAGATATACCCCTCTGAGGATAGAGCCAGCGGAGATTCTAGAAGTAGAAGGGGACCACCCCGATATGAAGTTCCCTTACTCGAGAAATAGGGGCCCTCAAAATCCCAAATCCGATAGATTTTGCAGGTTCCACAATGACTACGGCCATGACACAAATCAGTGCTGGCACCTGAAAGATGAAATAAAAAGAATGATCCAAGCAGGTCACCTCAAGGAGTTCATCTTTAGGGATAGACAAGGCCCCAGAGGGCAAAAGAGGAAGGATCCCGAGGGGAAGCCAGAAGATAACAGAAGGGAACAGAGGAAGAACACGGAAGATCAGCCACCCCCTCCGTAAAAGAGGGGAACCATTCACATGATCATGGGAGGCCCTGCCGATGGTGATTCCTTTAGACAGAGGAAGCAGAGTGTTAGGACACTAAAAATTGAGAAAAATATGGAACATCGCGAGATAGGAAAGACGACAGCGGTTCCTGATATCCACTTTGGGCCAGAAGATACTGGAGAGCCCAGGGAAACTCATAATGACGCACTAGTCATTACCACAGATATTGCAGGGTATGATGTGGCCAGAATATTTGTTGACACGGGGAGCTCCGCTGATATCATGTTCCTGGAGTGTTTCAAGAAGATGGAATTAAACATAAAACTTAGACCAGTGGAGACCACCCTCTACGGATTTTCAGGGGGTGCAATTCAACCCCTTGGGTCGGCGTTAGTACAGGTAGGGCTAGGAACCGCCCCTAACCGACGTGTGCAAGTGATAGAGTTCCTGATTTTAGACCTCCCATCATCATACAATGTGGTGATGGGAAGACCAAGTTTGAACATCTTCCAGGCAGTGATTTCCACCTTCCACATGAAGATGAAATTCCCTGCCTCGGGGGGAGTGGGAGAGATATGCGGGGACCAATACCAAGTGAGGAAATGTTATGTAGAATCAGTTAAGATAGCATACAGGGCCATGTTTCGAGGGATGAAAAGATTCAAGGGTGGAGACCCTGAATTGAAAAGACAAAAGGTGGGTGAGCTAGTGCAGGAGCAACCCAAGGCCAAAGCAGATGAGGAATTAATGAACATTGAGCTTTATCCAGGAAAAGAAGGATTCACAACTAGGATCGGTACCCACATGAATCCCGAACTTAAAGAAAGGATGATACTCACTCTTCAGGAGAATGCGGATATCTTTGCTTTTACCCCAACAGACATGACGGGTATCCCTCCAGAGATAGCGACACACTACCTTAATGTAGATCCCAGAGCTAAACCAGTGAAGCAAAAGTTGAGAAACTTTGGTAAGGAGAAAAACCTCATTGTGAAAGAGGAAATTGAGAAGCTGTTGAGCGCAGGGCATGTGAAGAGGGTGCAATTCCCTGAATGGCTTTCGAATGCAGTGCTGGTATCTAAGGGGGCCGGCAAATGGAGAATGTGTATTGACTTCAGAGATCTGAATAAAGCATGCCCCAAGGATCATTATCCCCTGCCTAGAATTGATCAATTGGTAGATGCCACATCCGGATTCGAATTGCTTAGCATGATGGACGCATATCAAGGGTACCATCAAATCCAGTTGAACCCCCTTGATATACCGAAGGTGTGTTTTATTGCGACATGTGGTACTTTTGGTTATGTACGTATGCCTTTTGGACTAATCAATGCAGGAGCCACCTACCAAAGAATGGTAGACTCAGTGTTCCGAGGACAGATTGGTAGGAACATGGAGATTTACGTGGATGACATGCTGGCTAAGAGTACCAAAGCAGAAGAACATATTAAAGACCTGAGGGAGATATTTCAGGTAATCAGAGAAAATGGTATTAAATTAAATCTAGCTAAATGTTCTTTTGGAGTAGGGTCAGGAAAGTTTCTGGGATATATGGTGACTCAGAGGGGGATAGAAGTTAACCCAGCTAAGGTGAAGGCGGTCCTCGACATGCAACCTCCTCGAAATCTGAAGGAACTACAGACCCTGAACGGCAGAATCGCAGCTCTCAGTAGATTCATAGCAAAGTCAGCAGAAAAGAGCCACCACTTCTTCAGAACATTAAGGAAGGGGTCGAGGTTCGAATGGGACGAGCAATGTCAAAAAGCTTTCGAAGAACTCAAGCTCCATCTTGAACAGCTTCCGAAGCTGACAAAGCCCTCTCAGGGAGATGTCTTACTCTTATACCTCTCAGTAGGGGAACATTCCTTGAGCACAGCCCTGATGAAAGAGGAAGGCTCCGCGCAACAGCCCATATACTATGTGAGCAAGGTCATTCAAGGGGCAGAGATTAGATATTCAGAAGTGGAGAAAGCAGCCCTGGCGGTGGTAGTGACGGCCAGGCCATTACGCCCCTATTTCTTGTCCTATAAAGTGATGGTGCAGACTAATTTCCCTCTAAAGCAGACATTAGGGAGAGCAGACTTGTCGGGAAGAATGGTTAGATGGGCAGTGGAATTACAGGAATATGATATTGATTATGAACCAAGGAAGGCCATCAAGGCTCAAGCTTTAGCAGACTTCATTCAGGAGTCCACCAGGGCGGAGGAAGTGCAAGGCTGGAAAGTGTATGTGGACGGCTCAACATCTACATTAGGATGTGGAGCAGGGATAGTGTTGGTTGATCCTGAAGGCCAAGAAGTACAGGTTGCTGTCAAGTTCCGGTTTTCAACCTCTAATAATGGTGCAGAATATGAGGCCCTAATTAGAGGAGCCAACATGGCAGCAGAGTTGGGAGCGCAAAAAGTCACCTTGTATTCCGACTCACAGCTGGTAGTGCAACAGGTCATGGGGGAGTACCTCGCCAAAGATGAAAGGATGATCGCCTATTTAGAACAAGTAAAGAAGTTAAAAAATAAATTCCATACCTTTGAAGTGATACAGGTACCAAGAGAAGAGAATATAAAAGCAGATGGGCTGTCTAAACTAGCCAGTTCCACTGAGTTCGGGGGACATGGGAAGATAACCCTGTTAGTGGCAGATCGATTAGCTACCGAAACCCTGGTAGGAGACATAACAGCAGGGGTTGATTGGAGGAAAGAGATATGGGAAGAGCTGAACAGGGAGCAGGTAATCCCAATGTCCAGGGAAGCCAAAGCTTGGAGGAGGAAATATTGTATCTTAGGGGACCAGTTATACAAGAGATCCTTTACCCAACCCTACTTGAAATGTCTCTCGAAAAGAGAGGCAGAGTTGGTAATCAAGGATATCCATGAAGGTTCTGCAGCTAGCCACGAAGGTTATAAGGCTATGGTGAAGAATGTGTTCAGAGCAGGTTTCTATTGGCCTAGTATAATCAGGGATGCTAGGGAATATGTGAAGAAATGTGAGAAATGCCAGAAGAATGGACCTTTAATACGAGTACCTGCCGAGGAGATGGGTGCCATGCACTCACCCTGCCCCTTTGCCAAATGGGGGATAGATCTAGTAGGACCTTTCCCCTTAGCACCTGGAGGAAGGAAATTCCTAATCGTAGCCGTGGATTATTTCAGCAAATGGGTAGAAGTCGTGCCCTTGGCCAAGATAGAGGAAGATAATGTAATTCTCTTCCCAGCCAGACACATTTGCTGCAGGTTTGGAGTGCCGAGAATTCTGGTTTCCGATAATGGAACACAATTCAATGGAGAGAAAGTGAGAAAATGGTGCGAGAGATGAAATATTGTACAAAAATTCACGTCGGTGGCTCACCCACAGGCCAATGGACAAGTGGAGGTCACAAACAGGATTTTAGTGGACGGTATCCGAACACGGTTGCAAAAGGTAGGAGGAGGATGGGTGAAGGAGCTAGACAACGTCCTCTGGTCCTATAGAACTAGTCCTAAGACAGCTACAGGAGAATCCCCCTTCTATTTGGTGTATGGAGCAACCGCAGTAATACCTCCCGAAGCCAGGCTAGGATCTCACCGAATCACCTATTTTGAAGAGAAAATGAACGAAGAGCTAATGAGGGAGGCCTTAGACCTGGTAGAAGAAGAGAGAGAGATGGCAAGGCTGAAAGCAGAAAGATACAAAAGCAGGATCAAGGCAGCATATGATCGCAGAGTGATTCCTCGTTCCTTTAAAGCTGGATATTTAGTACTGCGGAGAGCGTACGCCTTGAAAAATACAGGAAAGATGGAAGCTAATTGGGAAGGTCCGTACAAGGTGATACAGGTACTAAAAGGCGGAGCGTACAAACTCCAGGATATGACGGGAAAAGAAATACTGAGGCCATGGAACGTGTGCCACTTGAAGAGATTTTATGTTTGAGGAAGGTGTTATTCCCTTACCATCTTTCCCTTTATGAACAATTTTAAATGTTTGTTTTTCATTCGAATAATTGTACACATTGATTCACCGGCACTCTTTTTCCCTCTACGTGGGTTTCCTTTTAGGGTTTTACCACGGAGAGGTTTTTAATGAGGCCGGCATAGGTTCCCCTTATTTGCCTATGTTGATGAACACTTTTGATCAATGGAGCATCGTTTTTGGAAAAATTTCAGTGATTTCCCTTAATACATGTTAATGTGATGATGAGATGATTCCTATATTTCGATTTTATGATGAGATGTTTATCATACATTAAATACTGTGCTGAGATGATCGCTATGTGTTCATATAATGTTGAGATAATGAATGCGGTTTGAAAGCTAAAACATAGGATGATAGAGACACTGCGAAATCCATCTCACCCCCCCCCCCCCCCGCGAGGTTTACCTCACCATGAAAAAACTAGGAGGTTTATATAAACCTCATCGGATGAGACAGAAAGATTTACACCAACACACAAAGATTCGAGAGGGAAGGACCTAAGATTATGCAATTAAAGATCTTCATCCACGATAGCCTCTAAAGCTAGGGGGAGTAGGAGATATGGAGGTGAAGATATGGTTAATTTGTCAATTATCATATCTTAACTCTTAGGAGTATAAACAACTTTTGGGAGAGTATAATCCCTAAGAACTCTCATGAGTATAAACAACTTTTGGGAGAGTATAATCCCTAAGAACTCTTACGAGTATAAACAACTTTTGGGAGAGTATAATCCCTAAGAACTCTTAGGAGTATAAACAACTTTTGGGAGAGTATAATCCCTAAGAACTCTTAGGAGTATAAACAACTTTTGGGAGAGTATAATCCCTAAGAACTCTTAGGAGTATAAACAACTTTTGGGAGAGTATAATCCCTAAGAACTCTTAGGAGTATAAACAACTTTTGGGATAGTATAATCCCTACGAACTCTCAGGAGGATAAGTAACTCTCAAACAACTTTTAGGAGAAATCGGGAGCATCATCGAGGCATCAAGTAAGTACAGAAGCACAAACCCCCTATTTTCATCTAAAAATTCTCTACAAGCTTTAGAGCCCATACGTGTCAAGAAGATGCTAGAAACATGCTACGAAGCATAGTTAAGAAAAACTAGACAGATAACACATGATATGTCTAGAATTTAAGATATAGTACATGGCATGCTCATAGAAAAACAACAACACATATGTATGCATGCAATGAGACAATTTGTAGGTACGGTAAACAGGAGTGAAATAGAGCATCAAAAGGAAAGATATCCAAGACCAAAGGCACCATGCCCTGACCCTCCACAAAAAAACACAGGAGTGTGGAGTCTCCTGAAAATATCAAAAGAGACCTTGAAGGCCCCGACAAAAGTAAAGTGTTTTAAGTACCAGAATGTTATGAAAGAAAGTAAATAAAGTTACGATGAGAAGGGATTTCACTCTTCCCCTCAAAGCCTTCCCCTGCCTCATCAACCTGCCCACTGGAACCGCCTCCTTCGGCCTTCTCCTCCAGAGCATCAGCCATCACGGTTGCCACGGGATCAGGGTTGGCCACATGGATTGGGAATATTAAATCCTTCGCTGGTACCAGATCATCCAACTTTAGGGCAGTCTCCTTCAGCTCTGAGACAGTCTTCCTCATCCCAGGCAGCCACCAAGGAGTGTTGATATCCTCTTTGGGGTCTCCGGGGAACTTAGGGGGAGTGATCAACTCATCCAAGCGAAGCACACGAGTGTAATGGCCATCAAATCCTGGTTCGGAGTGCTCGGCCACAGCGTTGGAAAACCCATGATAAATAAAATGGGGAATATATGCGCCCATTGCCCCTAGGAAGCTAGTACTCTTGAGAAAAGCTTCCAACCATTCTCGATGCAAGGTACTCAGAAATTTCTGCCCCATTGCAGAGGTAAAAAGAGAATCGATACACAGCTTCATCCCGGCGAGAGGAAGAGTAATTTCCAAGTGCTCAATCCCTCTATCCCGCTCGCTAAGATGAGTCTTAAGCAAAGAGATCTCCTCCAAAAGCTTCGTCTTTTCAGCTTGAATCACCTTCCGCTCCTAGCCGGCTTCCCGTAGCTCCGCCTCCAGTATTTCTTTCTTTACTTTCTCCAGTTCCACTTGGCTCTGGAGATCATCCACCAGCTGAAGGGATTGGAGGGCCCGTTCGGATATGTCGGAGTATAGGAGGCCAAACTATACAAGGAATAATATGAAGAAGTAAGATGTTTATGTTGTTTCCCATTAGCTATGAAGAACAACATATGTATTAAGAATCTACCTGAGAGAAACTGTGGGCAGCATGCACGATCCGGTCTTCTGAGGATAAGGCATTGAGGGCCTCTGTGGCAGGGGTCGGAGTGTGACGATCTATGAAGGCCGTAAATTGATCAACGCTGATGTCACCAGGGATATCCGGAGTAACATTGGCAGAAGAGGGCAAGGAAGACTTAGTCTTTGATTTCTTCTTCTTGGAAGCATCAGAGACAGGGGGCAGCGAGGAAATCATGGCCTTCTCGGTGGAGGATCTTGTACGCTTGGCAACCGACCCGACGGAGGGCTTCACCGGAGATGGGTGAATGAGAACTTTCATAGAACTTTCGGGAGCAGGAGATTTGACCACCATGGAAAGAGGGGCAGCGTCGCGAGAAATCTGGGTTAGCCAACTCATAGCTGCAAAGAAAAACACAAAGGATATTAACAATTATATAGCAGTTTCCATCTCAAGGATGACGGTGAGGGAAAGGAAATGATATTACCATCATCTGGACCTAGAGGGTAATTAGTGCGGCCAAAACCGAAATGGGATAAGGCCCTAGGATTCTTACATATGCTCATCACATCAAAATACCCATGAGCAAGCACGTTATCATTCAAACGATTCATTACATCCAGGTTAAGAGAAGAACAAACAGAGAGAGGAGGACGGGGCACTCCAGGGTTCTCGTAAATCCATTTTTCATGAGGAAATCCCCAAGGAGAAGGACTGGTAACAAAGAAGTAGTAATCCTTCCAGTCCTGGACCCTCTCATGGAGCTTCTCCATGAACTTTCCAGTCCTGGAAGGACGACCACAGGTATAGAAAAACCCGTCCGCAAACTTGCACATATACTGAGTTAGGAAAAGTTTGGCTGAGGGCTCGCCACCGTTCCCCTTGACCAAGATGTAAAAACCCAACATCGCACGAATGGCGTTTGGGGTAAATTGGTTGAGGGGTATTCGAAGGTAAGTGGAAATTTCGGAGAGATATGGGTTGACCGGAAAGCGGAGGCCTGCCTTCAGTTGGGCCTCCCAAAAGGATAGAGTGTTAGGACCTGGAAAATTAGGGCGTTCTTTTCTATGGGCTGTCCTAACTGTGTAATCGGTTAGGAAAATCCCCGAGCGGAGGAAGGCGGCAACACGCTCTTGAGGAAGGATCGAAGAACCAGAGATCTTATCCTTTAGGGCAGGATTGGTTATGGGAAATAAAGAAAGTGAACCAGAGGCCGAACTCTCCATGGAAATGGAGTTCGACGAAGTTGGAGTAGAAGATGACATGAGGATACAATAAAAGAAAAATGAAGAGAAATAAGAGGTACCTGAAACAAGGACGGTTTTCGAAAGCGACGGTGTGGCCGGTGGACGTGCGCGAGAAGTTAATTGCAATAAGGAAGAGGTGGAAACAAAAGTTAGAAGGAATGGATAAGTTTGAAGAAAGAAGGAGGTTTTTTCGAAGTGAAAGGAATTTTGAATTAATTATGAGGAAGAGAGAGTGGGGGGGAAAAACCGAGAAGAAGTAAATTCCTCCCAATGAAAGGGCGCGTGGCTGAAGAAGGACGGCTGGATGTTGGTCCTCGGGCAGGCGCCTGAGTGCAGGTTTCGAAATCAAGTTGGCGTGAGGATTCTGGGATAATTATTGAAAACCGAATATGTCATATTTTGAGGGAAATGTGAAGAAGGAGTAATTAAAGGAAAAAATTATTTCTCTTAGAATTTATCTCATTACTTTTTCCTACTCTCTTAAAAATTATCCTTTTTACGAGAGTAGGGGGGAGTAGTTGATGCGGACAAAATATGTCGCTCTTGGAAATGTCGACACGTGGAAACGAGATAAAATTATAATAGTCTTAATTAGGTTAATGGGCTTGAAGGTGGATTAATACACTCCTAGGCCCAAAGAGAGGAATAAGAATAATTGGGCCTTTAGCCCAATATCCGAGGATTAGTAGTATTTGGGTCCAGGGATCTGGCCCAACGGGAGCGCGTGGCATGAGCTATTTTCTCTTAGCCAAGTCAAGAGATAGGGTCAAAGCGAGAAGATAGGCCCAGTCCGCTGAAAGGCCAAGTCTTCAGGGATATGGACCGAGTCTTCAGGGGATGTTTCTTTTGGGCTTTGGGTGGTTTTAAAAACCAGATTTTTGAAATCCTGGTTTTTGAAATCCCGATGAATAGTAATATGGGTGTTTCTTTTGGGTTTTGGAATAGTGAAGGATTTAACTTTATGTCAAATCAAGTTGTAAGATTCAATGAGTTTGTATTATTATATTATTGTTTGGTGAGATTATAATGATTAGTTGATTAAATGTATTATATTATTGTATTATTATATTATTATAGTATTATTATATTATTGTTGAAAAAGAATATAATGATTGGAGTAATATTATATAGATATAACTTTATGTCAAATCAATATGTTTGATAAGGGTGGTTTTGAGTGGATTTTGAAAACCGGTTTTTAAATCCCGAAGTAAAACGGGTTTTGGATCTTGAAATCCAAAACCTGGTTTTTAAAACCAAAAAGAAACATCCCCTCAAGGATCTGAGCCGAATTTACAGGGATGTGCGAGTGAATATAGGGAGAAAGAGTCTTCCTCTCTCCCGAGAGAGAGGGGCAGGTATATAATCAGGTTACAATTATTTTATCAGGTACGTTTTACAAAATCTACAGACTTTTACGAAATATACATTGAATTCAGAAGAAATATTGTGTTATTCGCCAGAATTTCTCTAGAATCACAGGGAAATTCCTCTTTGATTCTCCTAAGAAGAATTCTGACTTGAGCGTCGGAGATTCCGCGCCGGAGCCCCCCTCCGGCGTACTTTTGCAGGTCATTCCAGGATTTTCGAGGAGATTTACGTGAGGATTGCCAAAGATAAAGAGCGATTCAAACCCGTGATTCGCAGCGCTCGTAAAGGAACTGTTGATATCTGTAGGCGTTCGTAAAGGAACTGTTGATATCTGTAGGCGTTCTTTTTCGACGCAACACATCTATTTTTATTTGTGTTAGATTTGATAAAAAAGAATTGAGTATAATTTGGTTAAAAGAAAAAATATTTACTAAATTTAATAGAAAGTGAAAAGTGGGGGTATAATTTTATTAAAGGAAAAAAATAAAAAAGAGTACGGTCAAAATTGATGATATGAGTATTATTATATTTCACCAGCAACTATTAGGAGTAATGGGTAAATGTAAATATATGTTGAGTTCAGGGAGTCGAGTGTTTGAAAAAAAATAAAAAAATAGAGAGATCTTTGCTTCTAAAATTCTTTCTACTCTTTAAAATTTTACGAGTAGGTCAAATTATCAATTTTAGCCAATACTTTTTCACTTTTGACTAAATCTAACACATACTTTTATTTTTAATTAAATTATACTTATATTTTTCATTTTGTTATCAAATTTAACACAAACTTTTTTTTTATACTCATATTTTTAATTTTTAATCAAATGTATCACATACTTTTTATGTTTTACCAATTTTAGCACATTTTTTTTATCAATTAATTTAAAATATATAAAAAAATGTAAAATTTAATTTAAAATATATAAAATTTTAAAAATAATTGAGAATTGAAATTATCTAAAATAATTTTTAATAAAATTTTACAAAATATATAAAGAAATATATTAATTTAATAATTAATATATATATCTTAAATATGTTTAAATTAAAAAATTCAATTTAAAATATATAAAATTTTAAAAATAATTGAGAATTGAAATTATCTAAAACTATGGAATTAAATTGGATTGTAATCCCTACGTCCACCAAAATACAAACATAATTTTTTTAAATAATGCTTTTTAAGATTCTTTAAATAATTTTTATTTTTTTAGATTTTTTAGATTAAAAAATATTACTATATAATTTTAGATTTTTTTATAAAGTAAGATATATTTATTAATTTATTTATTTAATTATAAAAAGTATGAGTATAAATTGGATAGGAGTAGAAAATATGTGAACAAATGAAAAGTATAGATATAATTTAATTAAAAGAAAAATATTTGTTAAAAGTATGAGCTAAAATTGATAATTTTGTTCAAACCGGTTTCGTTATGTATTTTCATTATTTTGTAGCGTTTGTAAGTCTGTTTTGTGTTTCTTGGAAGGTGGTATCATATGAACTGGTAAAAATCTTGAACTACTATACTAGTATGTCACAAATTAGTACCAGAAATGCATGTCAAATTCACTAACAAAGGTTCAACATTCTACATATAATTCAAGCACCTAATCCTAGAGTGAAAAATGGCAACCAATCTTCGATTAGTTCAGCGATAGTTGCGATAACTGGGGCTGTACATACAGCTCTCCGCATGTTCTACTAGGTTTTCAGGTTGCGGTAGACGAGAGGCCAAGCCTGCAAGGCAAGAAATACACAAAATATCAGGCACACTACGAGCACCACACTACACACGCGTTGCATATGAAGTTTAGAGCATTACCAAGTTCGTATGCTTTAGCAGCTACTTTGGCTGCTATATTAGCTGAAATCTTTCTGATGTTTGCAAATGGCGGATAAATGAGTCCCTTTTCTAGATTTTCTTGGCTCACTTCAGCAGCCAATGCTTCCGCTGTTTCCAGAAATAGCGAAAACATGAGATTTAGCAACTTAGCAAAAATATTGCATTAAAATTGTCTTCTAATTGTAGGAAACTCACAGGCTGCGAGAAGCATGTCATCGTGAACTCGGATTGCACCGGACATTATCAAACCGAGACCCAAACCAGGAAAGATGTATGCATTATTTGCCTAATCCATGAAAATAATAATAAGTTAAATATGAAAATCTTGAGTGATGATATATAATCTTAACTGAGGATGTTAGGAGTTAATTAACCTGTCCTGAGGGATAAAGTTTGCCATCATATTCAACCGGACCAAACGGGCTGCCGCTAGCGAAAATGGTTCGACCCTGAACCGTTAACGAAACTTAAGAAACAAATCAAGAAAGAGTGCTTAAAGCAGTTAAAAATGCATATTAAGAGAAAATTACCTCACTCCATGTGTAAGCTTCCTCAGCAGTACATTCAGACTGTGATGTAGGGTTTGAGAGTGCAAGAATAACCGGTTTCTGATACAAAATAGCATGAATTATCTGAGAAATTGACTGCAATTCTCTATATTGATAAATCTTTTATTTCAAATCAATGGGTATACCTCGTTAAATGATGCCATGGCCTGAACCACTTCTTTTGTAAATGTTCTTCCTGCTCCTGATGATCCTATTAATATTGTTGGTTTAATCACCTGCTTAACAAGATTGGTTAGAAGACCACATTTTGCTTCGTATTTAGCAACCTTTTCTATTCTATAATCTAGAAACAAATTCAAGGAATTGGGTGGGGAGTGGATTGCACACCTTCACAGCATCTAACAAGGTTTTGACAGGTTTGTGTTCATGTGCCCAAGGCCTCTTAAAATGTTGAAGTGAATCCAAACGAGACCGAACAATCAGCCCCTACGAGGAAGAAACGAGAGATCAGAATCAAAATTGGAAATCTAAGGTAATAAATACCAAGAGAAATTAAACATTCAATACTTTTGAATCGACAAGCCAAATCTTTTTACGAGCCTCTTCCAAAGGAGCACCAGTCTGCAAATAAAAGCAACTGTAAATATTTTACCAGATTTTTAACTAAATTTAGCTTTAGCAGAAAATTGAACAACGATCATTATAAAGATACAAATGCTATTTGACCTGTTTTGATATCTCAAGAGCTATGAGTTCTGCAATGCCAGTACCAGCCTGCATTGATAAAAACATCGAAAAAAACCTTGCATCAAATGTACAACGAAATGAAACAGATAAATTTTAAATAACAAATTGTAGGTGCAAAGCGCATAGAAAGAAAAACAAGAAAAATGAATAATGAAAAAAGTTAAAAGGAACCTCTCCAGCTCCAAGGAACAAGAAAGAGTGTTCAGCCAAGGTTCCCCCAACTAACTTAAGAGATGCCATAAGCCCTGCCAGAACCACAGATGCCGTACCCTGATGCAAACGAAAACGAGACGTCTATATTAATTATCAAACAACCAAAAACCAATGTGGACACTACACATGTGAACACAAGAAAACAAGACAAAAGATTACAAAAAGACATGAATGGTTACTAACGCGATTATAATTTATGATATTGTTCTTTTTAGTTGTGATTTATTGCCTTCACTCTTTTGCTTGTTATATGAAATTAATGAGAATTCATAAATTTGTTTGAGTGAATACTTGTGCAAATAAAATATGATTGATAAATGGGTATAATTAAACCTACCTTATATATACGTATACATAAAAATTAATGATTTATCCAGAAAAAAAAAAACTCAATGAATTATATACTCCATAATAAATATTGCTCCGTATTATATTAGCACTCCAGTATATTTCAAGCATTCTGATTTTGCCTCATATATTTGAAATTTCAAGCTCGTCACAGGATGAATGGAGCAATGAGTCGAAAATTATTAATCCAGAGCGAACACTAAGTCATGCTGTAAGTATTTGATCATACCTGAATATCATCATTGAACACAAGATGTGTAGATCCATACTTTGCAAGAAGATCAAAAGCATTATGATTCGCAAAGTCTTCGAACTGCAAAATAATCACAAGGAAAATGTGTAAAGAATTAAACTTGCACAACAAATCAGTCAACACAATCTTCTAAAAATTAACAAACCTGAACAAGGACTTTCTCTCCATAATTGTGCTTAACTGCACTCATGAACTCATCCATAAGCTCAGCGTACTCCTGATCGTGAAGATAAATGCAGGTTAGGTCGGAAAAATGTATCAGTGCTGAGGTTCAATGTAACGAGTATCTTGCCAAGTAGCAAATTATTACCTGCCCTGTTGCTCTCTTTCTTTTGAGCCCAATGTAAAATTCATCATTTAACAACTGCTCATTATTTGTACCCACGTCGATTGTCACAGGCAAGCACTGGTAGGAGTTAAAGATAAAATGGGAAATGCAATCAATTTTACATATAGTAATTAGTACAAACCTAAATAGCATTAGCAAGCAGAAAAATGAAATTATTACTCACAGCAGAAGGACGGATGCCACCAAGAGCTGTATACAAGGACAGCTTACCTACGGGAATCCCCATTCCCTGGTGAGATTAGAAGAAACTATAATGAGTTAGATAATATGCAAGACTAACAGATTCAGAAAACTAATAAGGGCATAGTCGCATTTTGATGGAACTCGTCGACAAAAAATTAAATGAAAAAGTGGGGAAAATAACAAGAAACCATCTGCTGACCTGGCATCCAAGGTCTCCAAGTCCCAAAATTCGCTCACCGTCTGTCACTACAATAACTTGGATCTTCTTCTCTGGCCAATTTTTCAAAACCTCGAGTATTTTTCCCCTGAAAAGTACTACATATAATCAGTAAGATTTTAAAAGGACTGATATCAATCATACAAGAGGGAAGCAACATACTTTTCTTTCAGACTGATGAAAAGACCCTGGGGTTGCTTGAAAATGCTCCCGTACTTTTGGCATGCTTCACCCACAGTTGGAGTGTACACAACTGGGAGCAGCTCCTCAACATTGTCAATCAGAAGCTTGTAAAAAAGTCGTTCATTCCTCTCCTGAAGATGAGAATGGAAGAGAAAAGGCAAGCTTGTCAGAGCATGAACATATCAAAGAAGATAAAGGGATTTGTCAGAATTCAAAAGAATGAAATAAGTGAATCAAATGAACAGAAAATTGTGATTACCTGAAGATCCATCATGGCCATGTACCTTTGCAATGGTACTTGGTACTGTCGTATGTTGGCCATCATTTTTTTAACCTAATTGGTATAATAGCACACAAATTTAACCAGAATTGTTAGAAAGAGCTGTAAAGGAAAGGATAAAAGAAAAAAGAGCGTTCTATCAGAAATTGGAAGCAGTGTATAACTAGTAACCTGGAGTTCTTGGCTTGCAACCACTGGAGGAAGAAGGCCACGTAAGAAATGTGCATCCCTCTCTTTCTCATTGAAAGCAAGGCCTTTATTATAGTGAGGATCGCGCAACAGGGGATATCCACTGCCAAGAAGAATTAATGATCAATACGGTATCACATTAGAGCAGTTTATCATTTCATAATTCAATTTTTATTTTCTTTGGACTAACTCTCTATAATATTTTTTAGAGAACTCAGACGATTTACTGTCCAGATGGCTATTAAGCCACAATAACTTAGCTACAACCAATAGTAGTGCCTTCATCCTCAGTGCATAAATCAATCACTAGTATTTAAAAAGAAGAATGATTATTAATATGAACAGTGCATTTAATCTTGAACTTCACAAACTAGAAACAAATAATCACTAAAATCATTTAGTAAAAGATTGTTGTTAGAGCCAAAAATTATACACAAAAATGAAGATTCTCAGATAGTCCAATCTTTATTAGCTGGAAACAAAATCAAAATACAATTAAAACAATAGGACAATAAAAAAGACCTATAATCAATCAACTAACACGACTTTACAAAACACAGCAATCATCGAAATTCAAGAAATCACACAAACATACACATCGAAATAAGAAGAAGAATCACCTGGCTACAGTTACAGTCCAGGGCGTTACGCACTGATCCTCGGTGGCGCTATCCTCACCGTACACGTCTTCCACACCACCACCAACGGTAGATTTAGAATCTCTCTCAATCACTGGTGATGAAGCATTTTCTCTTGCTTCCTTCAAACCATTCTCCATCAGAACCACGCTCCCATCTCGATTTGAGCTCGTAGCCGCCACCACCACCACCGGAGCTCTTACTTTTCTCTGACTCAAGGTTTTCGAAACTCCGTATAGAGAACCATTCTGCATAAATCAAATAAATAAATTAAACACTAGATTTTAAGAATGAAAAAGGTTCTGATCAGGATTTGATTCCATTTTTTTTTTTTCGTGAAAATGGTATCACGAAAACTAAGATTTGGGAATTTGGAATCTGGATCAGAAGAAATTTGCAATCAATGAAGCAAGGCAGCGAAATTGGGAACAGCTAACGAAATCCAAAACAGAAGAAATGCTAAAAAAAAAAATGCATAAAGATTAGTAATGAAAACATAGATTCGGTGTAGAATTACCAGAGAAGAGCTTCCGTTTAATGAAAACATTGCTGCTGCTGTATCACAAAAAATGTGGTAAGGAAGAGCGTTTAGGAGTGAAGCGTATGCAGTGCAGACGAGAGAGAAGAGAAAAGGAGTGTTGTAAATGTATACTTCCTTTTATAATCCCCCACACGGTTATACATATACATACATACACCTATATATATAACATTGAATTTAAACCTCTTTTTTTGTGTAAGATCTCACAATTAATGCGTAGTATTAATTTCAAATTATTTTAATAATACAAATGTGAATATTATTTTAACGGGGAAAATTATACTTATGAAAATTATAAAATAAGTAATTAAAATAATTTTGTCACACCTATATAGCTTCTTTTTTTTTTCTTTGGTTGATATATTGTCGGTGAAAACGAAAATAATAAATAATTAATTTCCTATTTTCCCTCACTTTCTCATTACATAAGCATCACTAACTCAATATTGATTTGTCTTCATTGATAATTCATCTTTGACAAGGTCAATGTGCAAAAAATTATTTAAAGGCATAATAATTCTCTACCGTGTTTTAATTAAATATTATTTATTTTACTGTGCGATAGTATTACAATGTACATGTTTTCACGTGGAAATAATATACAATATATGAAAATTAAATATCAAGAACCTGCTGAATTTTTTCAAGCATTTTTTTGTATAAGAAACTGTGTGTTTGGCTTTGGTGCAAAGATTAATTGAATATATAACCTTGCCAAACAGGATACTATTCCCATTCCTTTTATAAACTTTGCAAAATACAGTGGATAGACAGACATTGGCCAAATCTCATAAATAAAATTTCCAAATAAATTTAAGAGAAACCATTTTTATAGGAAGTTACTAATTTACTTTTGACTTAATCAATTAACTAAACGCTTAAATGATTTTGTAACAATGGATAAAGTTTTAAATTTTGTTACACTGACGTGGAATTCAATTAAGTGCAAGTGTAGTATGAAATTATCTATCACAAAAAGAAAAATAAAACAAACCGGATAAATACAATAAAATTAAATAGGTGGAATGAGAAGAACTTATGCAATATATCCTTATATTTTTTAGAAAATGACAACACGCTAGCGGGCTAAAAGTGGATTAAAATCGGGTCAAATAGATCTTATCACAAAAATCACACAAATGCAAACATAAAAATTTATTATCATGTTTGTGTTACAAGTTACTGCCAAAAAAAATGTATGTTATATTGTAAGAGCAAGTATGTGCTTCTTGTTCTTAGCGTAAGACATACTTTCTTATACAATACCAAGTAATACATATTTGTCATTATAGTAACACTAATTTGAAAGCTAGTTTTTTCTGTTTATCTTATGCAATTTTTTAAGAAGACCCATTTTTCCCGTAAAAATGATGTGTCTTTTTTAATTTAAGCTAATATTGCATATGAGTATTTGTCTAAATAAATATTTATCTATAATAATTACTCCCTCCGTGGACGCTATAAACTTCCCCTTTCTTTTTGGTGTTTTGATTAAGAAAAATGATAAAATAATAGATAAAGTATAAGTGATGTAATGGTGAGAGAGAAAATAATAGATGTGTATTAGATGAAGTATGATAAAATAATAGATAAAGTAGAAGTGATTAGATTGTGAGAGAGAAAATAATATACCAAAAATGGAATGAGAAACTTATAGTGGAACATCCATAAAAGGAAAGTGGAAAACTTATAGTGGGACGGAGGGAGTACTAAAAAGGAATATAAGTGTTGGCCAAATAAAATTTTCAACACTTCTGAATTTAAAAAAATAAAATTCCATCCACCTTAATATATAATGTAATGTTAATTTTTATTTTTATTTTACTTGAAAATGTATACTAATATGTATGATATAAATATCTCAACTACGAATTGAAGCCAAATAGTAGTAGTAATTTCGGACAATTCATTCCCTCTCTCTAAAAAAAACCCTACCCCTAATTTCATCCGCCGCCCACACACCCCACCGCAGCCCCCCACCGCTCCCCCCACCCACTCTCCCTCCCACTCCTACTCCCCTTTTCTCAGGTTTGAAGGTATGTAAAGTGACGAAGATTTTCCGTTTCCGGCGTGCTCGCCGCCGCCGTGTCAAGGGGTGTATCACCACTACCGCCCATCTTTCCTACACTATCTATATTCGAAATGGATACAGACCTGTCTAGATCTAACTAGAAATCACCGTAACGTTGCCGCCACCTCCGTCGCCTTCCACCACCGCCTCCGCCGCATACCACCGCCACTACAGCCGCCTTCCTGTAGGTTTTTTTGTCTTTAGTCCATGATTTAACTTAGTTTATGTAGCCTTCTTATAGTGAATGGTAGGGTTCAACAGGTAGATTAGTCCTAACGGAGCCACGGTGGATAATTTATCTGTTGTTCTCCTTTTTTATGGTTTTAGATAGATTTATTTTTATGTTTTTGTAGTGTTATGTTCCTTGTTTTTATTTTCTGTTGCCGTCGGTTTTATCCGATTCCCCTACGCTATATGCGGCCTGCTGCCCTTTTATGGGACCCCGTTTTCCCCTCTTTTGGGACCCCGTTTTCCCCTCGTTTGGGACCTGTTGGAGATTGAGACTTAAATGTCTCTTGAGAATTTTCGGTGCTTGGTGATCCTTTGGCTGTATGTTTTATCTCTATTTGTTTGATATGTTGAGACCTTAGTGTGGGGTGTCTCGTATTGAAGAATGAAGATCTGTGCTCTCTTGGTGGTCAAAGGTTTCACTCGTTTTTCCTCTTCCTCGCGATTGGTTGGGACAACGATGCCGAGTTGATTCGATGTGGTTTTGAAGATTTAGAGCTTAGAATTGTTTTATGTATCATGTATTGATGATCTTGTAAACCTTCAAAAAAAAAAAAAAATCTCAACTACGTCCGCCGAATCAGAAAAACATAAATAAATAGAGTTTTGGTGGTTGGGTGGGCCCAGATCCACTACTACGGGCGCATATACATCCACGCACACATCAAATCCTGTGGATTATAAGTAACATCCCATTCCGAGTGCATTGTAAAATCCGCTCTTTTAGGCCATGTTTGTTTATGTGAATAATCCACGTTCTCAAAAGTTGGGTTTACATTTTTTTATTAACCAAAAATGAAAATGTATGTTTGATTTTGAATTTGATAGTATATTGTAATTGGTTGTTCTGAAATAGAATTTTAATAAATTAAGTTAAAGTGTTGAGTTAAAAATTAAATTGAGTAAATTGAACAATGAAAAAGTTATGAGTGTCTTGTATAGGCTCAAGTTTATATAAGAACTTTTTTTTTTTTTTTGGAATTTTTTTTTATTGCATTTTAATAATATTTTTCAGTTATATTTTCGTAAATATTTTTGGTAATGTTATATTAAACTTTTTAGTTATATGGACTTGCACTTTTCAGTTATAATTACTTACACTTTTCATTAAATATTGTGTTGCACATTTCAGTTAATCTGACTTGAACTTTTTAATAATATTGTGTTGCACTTTTCAGTAATATTGTGTTGCACTTTTTAGTTATAATGACTTATATTTTTCATTAAAAACTGTGTTGCATTTTTCAATTATAGTGACTTACACTTTTTAATAAAAATAATTGTGTTGCAATTTTTAGTTATAATAACTTACACTTTTCAATATACACGTTTCAGAAAAAAAATATTACCAAAATATAAATAAATTAAAGTTGATCAGTCAATTCGAGTCCATATAAGGACTAGAGTCTATTTGAGACTTTGGCAAAAGTCATACACTCAATTGTACAGAATAATTCGTGATTTTGTTGAAATATTACATCAATTTTGAAAAAAATAAGTGTAATTATATTGTGTAAAGAAAAAAAAAACTCGTTTTGTCTAACAACAATTTACATTGAGGTAACATCTATAAAATATGATATATATATATATATATATATCAGTAAATAAAATAGAAAATTTAAATAAAAATATAAAGTAAGAAATGAATTGTATGTTTGTGTATCCGGAAGTAATGACATTTTGATCAATATTATACACATTGTAAATTTGTGGGTGTTGAATTTATGGACTCCTTTTCATTTAAAAATGTGAAGTTTATCATGAAAAATGAAAATATGAGGGGGTTTTTTTTTTAATGAATGGAGTATGATTTAATAGCTCGGTCCCCTAAAATAAATTAATAAGTATGGTTGATGAGTTGATGCACCCTAATTAATTAGGTGGGGGCTTTTCGCTGATTATTTACTTGACATTTTAAAGACTTTTTCTGTAATGTTAATGATATTCGTGACAAAACACATTCAATATAGATGACCTTATCTTGAAAGGTGGAAAAGGAGGGTGGATAAAAAAAATGAAGAAGGAAAAGAGAAAAATTAATGAGAGATAAATGTTTTTTAATTTTATACTATAAAATGAGAAATACGATAAATTTTATGAGATGGAGAGAGTATTACTTATTATGGTGTTACAAGGAAAAAGCAACTTCATTTTACTATATTAATTGCCGGATTTAAATTTATTTATTTTGAGAGATAGTATTCATTTTAGAATGATTTATTTTTATTTTGTTGGATTTAGTAATCCTCCAAAGTGTGCCCATTAGAGAATATTGGCATACACTTCAAAAAGAAGAGAATATTGAGTAGATAGATGATAGATATTTGATAGCGACGTATGCTTTGCTTTGCCTGTTCGCCGCGTCTTCACTTGATGATGATAAACCACAACACGTTATTTTAAAGAGATATAGCTCTATTTCTCCAAAAAAATAATAAAATTAAATGAGATAGCTGTAACCAGCTGGTCCTTACTCCTTAGAACACCTGAATGGACTAATCGAAAGTGTCTATTTTATTTTAAAAAAATAAAAAATCATTTTCAACCTTTTTCTTAATAACAAAATTTTCGTATGAGAGACGAGGTCACATTTGACATTACTAAAAATTGTCTATGAAAATAGAATTTAATTTGAACCAAAATAAAGTGTAAACTATATAGAAGAACTAGTCCACCTTATAAGATAATGTTTTGTGTTATTGATTCGGTAGAGAATACATATATTTAAATGTACAAAAGGGATTAAAGTTAGGAATTCAATCCCTAAAATTGAGGAGAAACTTTCGACAGAATTAAATACAATTTATGTACATCAAGATATGGTCAACTAAAAGATATGTAATATCATTTTATTTGGCCATCCTTAATACGCCCCCGCAAAATTGACGTGCCATCAGCAACATAAATTTTGGAGCGGAGTGTTTCGAACCGGGTTCGAGGCAGCGGTTTCGTAAGCAGGTCAGCAAGTTGATCTAAAGTGTTGACGTAGGAGACGTTGAGGAGACCTTTGGAGGAAAGATCACGGACGAAGTGAACATCAATCGCAATATGCTTCATACGTGAGTGTTGAACCGGGTTTAAGGCCAATTTGGTAGCGCCCATGTTGTCACACAAGATTTTTGGTGGGGATGGAATTTGCAGGCCAAGATCACGGAACAAGTGAGTAATCCAACATACTTCAGAAGCAGCAGAAGCGAGGGCCCTATATTCCGCTTCCGTCGAGGAGCGAGCAACACCATTCTGTTTTCGAGATCTCCAAGAGATTGGGTTTGGCCCAAGAAATACAATGTATGCAGAGGTGGACTTACTGTCTCGAGTATCTCCCCCAAAATCAGAGTCGGAATACGCCGTGATTAAGGTGGAGGGTGAAGCCCGGAGAAGAAGACCAAAGTGTAATGTGCATTTCAAGTAACGAAAGAGTCGCTTGACTGAACTCCAATCTGAAGCAGTAGGTGCTGACATAGCTTGAGCAAGTCTGTTGACGGTGAAAGCAATGTCAGGGCGAGTAAGAGTGAGATACTAAAGCCCTCCAATGGCACTCCTATATTAAGTCGCATCAACAGAGCCAATTGAAGAGCTTGGCATAGTAGTGATGGGCGTAGTGATAGGTTTTGCACCGTCCATAGAATGGCGACGAAGTAGATCAACCGTGTATTTATGTTGTGACAAGAGTAATCCTTCGGCACACCGAGCAACTTCAATGCCGAGAAAGTAGGATAGTTGACCAAGATCTTTAACAGCGAAGGATGATTGAAGATGCTTAGTGAGAGAAGCAATGTGTGAGGGGCTAGAACCTGTAATAATCAAGTCGTCAACATAGACAAGGACAATGAGACGAAGAGTTGCCTTTTGTAGTGTGAACAATGAGTCATCAGTGCGAGATTTCTAAAAACCAAATGAAATGAGTGATCCACTTAGAGCTTGGTACCAAGCCCGAGGAGCCTGACGAAGACCATAAAGAGATTTTTGAAGGCGGCAAACATGAGTGGGGCAACTCTTATCAACAAAACCTGGGGGTTGTATCATATACACGGGTTTCGCCAAGTGTCCATGCAAAAAGGCATTGCTAATATCCATTTGTCGAATAGGCCACTTGTGGGCAAGAGAGATAGATAAGACAGTGCGAATGGTGACCGGCTTCACCACTGGACTGAACGTCTCATTATAGTCGATACCAGGGCGTTGATGGAATCCTTTAGCAACTAGACGAGCTTTAAACTTGTCAATTGAGCCGTCAGGGTTCTTCTTAATGCGAAACACCCATTTGCAACCAATTATATTAGCATTTGGAGGTGGAAGGACCAGCTCCCAAGTGCCATGCTTTTGTAGAGCAGTGAATTCGTCATCCATGGCAGCACGCCATCTGGGATCAGCGAGGGCTTTGGAAACGCAAGTAGGCTCAGTGTCTGTAGGTAATGGATGTTTGGTGGTTGTATAAAGCTTCTTGGGTTTGTGTATGTTGTTCATACTGCGTGTGCGCATGGGGTGAGCCCGATCGGGAGCAGGAACTGGAGGAGTGGGGCTCGAAGTAGATGCTGGCGGATTGGTCTGAGTGGCACCAATGTCGGAGCTCTCAGACGGAGGGGGCCCAATCGGTTGGGGAGTGTATGCGTTTGAAGCTGGCGGGGATAAGCCTGAAGCGGGCAATGGTGCCAACACTGGGGGTTCACACGGACCGAAGAGATAAGCCGAAGTGTCAACATTTGTGGAAGGCACGGGAGCAGGAGGTTTCCAAAATTCGGTCTCATGAAACCGAACGTGGCGTGAGATATATAGTCTGCTAGTGGTGGGATCCAGACACTTATAAGCACTTTGAGAAGTAGAGTACCCAACAAAGATGCACAACCTGGAAGGATAAGATAGCTTGGCAGGAAAATACGGACGCAACCAGGGAAAACAAATGCAGCCAAAAGTGCGTAACTTCAAATAATTCGGTTTTTCGCCAAATAACACCTCAAATGGACTCCGAGAATTCAAAACAGGTGTGGGCAACCTGTTAATAAGATAGACAGCAGTAGAGACAGCAAATGTCCAAAATTCACTAGGCAAACCAGAGTGGTGTAATAAAGCGCGACACATTTCTAGAATGTGACGATTTCGACGTTCGACAATACCGTTTTGCTGAGGGGTATGGGGAGCCGTAGTTAGCCAATTAATGCCAGCTGAGTTAAGAGTTTATCGTAGAGCTACAAACTCACCCCCATTATCCGTGAAAAAGTTCTTAATATGAGAATTAAACTGTTTTTCAACCAAACCCCGAAATTGCATAAACACAGATGTAACTTGGGACTTCGCTTGCAAAGGAAACACCCAACAATAACGACTGTATAAATCAACGAGCAATAGAAAATAACGGCAGCCATCAATAGAGTGAGCAGGGGTAGGGCCCCAAATATCAGCAAAAATAAAATGCAATGGAGAAGTAGCAACAAATGATGAATCCACAAATGGTAATTTATGCGACTTGCTAATGCTGCAAGATAAACAGTCTCTAGCCAAAACAGCAGATTTATTGCTAACAAGTAATTTAAAACGACTAATGATATCAAAACTAGTCTTCAAGGAAGGGTGCCCAAATCGAGCATGCCAAGTATTTGGTGACGCCCTAACACCAAGAGCTGCAAATTTGGATGATGACTGCAAATAATATGAAGGAGGACGAATGTGATAAACTCCATCCTTACATTGACCGCTGGCCAGTGAAACCCCCGTTTGCTGATCCTTAATTGTGAAATAAGATGGAAAGAATTCCATAGATACACCATTAGCCTTAGTAAACTAATGCACAGATAATAAGCTTTGTTTTGCAGCAGGTACACATAAAACATGTGATAATACAAAGTTACATGATGGAAATTGTAGAGAAGATGTACCAGTATGAGTGATTGGGAGGCCGGTGCCATCGGCGATGTGGAGTTCATTAGTGCCATCATATTCTGAGTGGATTGTCATATTTGCAAGGTCACTAGTGAGATTGTGTGACGCCCCTGAATCAACGAGCCACGAGCCTTGGGAAGCCGGATGAATAGGTGACTGAGCGACATGGGCAGTGGCTTGAGGTTTGCGACAATAAGGGGCAGTATGGCCTTTGAAGCCACAAAGTTGGCATACAATGGGAGGTCGTGAGTAGTTGTTATATGAGCCACGAGGCTGCTGCTGACCTCGGTTCTGGGAATGATGATGAGAGGAAATGTTGCGGCCTCTCCCTTGGTTAGATGAGTAACCATGATTCTGGGTATGGCGAGAGTTTGTAGCCTGCTGGCGGTTCCTAGTGTGTTGTGCTGAATTTGCAGTAGCAACCAGAGTGGAGTTCGCTGATTCAAGAGATTTGAAGATAGAGTTCATGCTCAAACAATTTGTCGTGGAGTTCTTCGAAGCGGTAGGGAGTGTCACGAGCACTAATTGCACTCACAATTTCACGGAATGATGGAGATAATCCGTTGAGAACAAACAGTGTTAGATCGTCTGTACGGACTGGTTCATCAATTAAAGCCAACTCATCTGCTTTGGCTTTCATATAATGCATGAACTCGGTGATGTTGCGGTTTCCAATGGAAGCGCGAATCAAATCAGTTTTTAACTGGTTCACCCGTGAGCGAGAGGTGCCTGCAAACATCCGGGCAAGAATGGCCCAAGCATCGGCTGCTGTGGTGGATGTCGACACAGCGGGGAGAATGTCCGGAGAGGTCGATGCAAATATTGCAGCAAGGATCAATTGATCCTGCTGAAACCAACGAGGAAAGGTTGTGTCGTTACTAGCCGGGCGTGGTTCAGATTCGTCAATATGCTTGACAATGTTATAGCCATTCAGAATCGCTAAGAAATTCGCGCGCCAGGAGGTGTAGTTCGTCGTCGTGAGTTTCACCGGAATGTGGTGATGAGCAGAAATAGTGATGACATGAGAGTGGGGTTGGGGGATCGATGGGTTCACAGAGGTGGATGCGGGATCAGTAGGGGTGGTGGGTGTGAGATCGGTGGGTGTAGCGGGTGTGAGATCGGTAGGTGTAGGGGTGGAAGATTTATCAGAGGCCATGGAAATGAGATGGAGGAGAAGGCTGTAAAGAATTAGCAGCGCTGCAGAATTAGGTTTTTCTCGTGAGAGAATGACTCTCTTGATACCATATAAGAGAATGTTTTGTGTTATTGATTCGGTAGAGAATACATATATTTAAATGTACAAAAGGGATTAAAGTTAGAAATTCAATCCCTAAAATTGAGGAGAAACTTTCGACAGAATTAAATACAATTTATGTATAGCAAGATATGGTCAACTAAAAGATGTGTAATATCATTTTATTTGGCCATCCTTAATACACCTAACACAAAATCCCATCTGAAAAAAAGAAGACAAGAACTTGAATACTCATGTGCACACAATAAAGTGTAAGCTATAAAGGGTACTAGTTTAATTACATCTACTTTATTATTATTACTTTCTTTGTTAATTTTTTTTTTAATTTTACAAAAAAGTGATAATCGTATCAACCTAAAAAAAGTCACTTACTAATCAATTTATAAAATCGATATATCAAACAAATAATAGTACTAGATCAACTATAATATACTCCTTCAAATTCAATATCTAAAAGAGTTATTGTAAATAGAAATAATGAACTTTTATTTGGATTGAAGATTTGATTAGGTATTTTAAATGAAAATATTTAAATATACATGATTTTAAATAATATAAATTTAGTGATGATTTAATATGATTTAAAATCCATTCAATTTTAATTAGGGTGGGTCTGCTATAGACTCGAGTGCATGTTGTGCACCCTAGTCCATGTTGCACTTTTCAGTTTACTGACTTACACTTTTTGGTAAATGATGTTGCACTTTTTAATTATTAAACTGTATAATACGGAGTAATATTTTTAGTAATAATTGAAAAGTGCAACACCATTTATCAAAAAGTGTAAGTCAGTAAAACTGAAAAGTGCAACATGGACTAGGGTGCACAACATACACTCGAGTGCCTACTAGACTTTACCTTTTAATTAAAATATGGACTCAAGTATTTAAAATTTATTTATTTACTTTTTAATTAAAACAAGCTAAGTAGATTTAGATTGTGAATTTAAATTCCATAGAACTAAGCCTCTTCATTCAAATGGAGTCTTATGTACAATATTGCACATGTAATATTTGCTCATATAAGTCGCGCAACGACAAACATAAAATGTTACGGAGTATATTATAAGGAAAAATGTGCATTACTATAAGGCAACTGGACAAATATGTATTCTTAGAATCACACATTTTTCCCTTACAATAACACATGTCTCGAAGTGCGTTTTCTAGTTGTCTTGAGCGATTTAAAAGATAAAATCCGTTGAACCTGCGATTCAATTTAATTTTTTCTTTCTAAGGCCTCTCCTACTTTATGTTAACATGGCGAATAATGTGCGCAAAAGTTCACATTGATATATTTAGGGATAGGTAAATATACCGAAATTTTGGTATATCGAACTTTTTGTATCGAAAAAATATTAAAAATATCGAAATTTTCGGTACGGTAACGGTATGAAAAATGATCATACCGCGGTATTTCGATATACCGAAAAAATTTCGGTATTCTGTATGAAACGATATACCGAAATATCGAAACCTTAATAAAATAATAATTTTACAATATAATTTATTATTTTATATTATTTTTAAATTAAAATAACTTTAATAATTAAAACTGAAATAAAATAAACCTTAAATAATTAATTTCGATATAAAATAATGCTGCAATATTTTCGATATGAATTGGTATATCGATATTTCGATATGAAATGATGGTTCAATATTTTCGATATGAATCGGTATACCGATATGGTACGGTATACCGATATACCGTACCGAAAATTCGATATACCAAAATTACGGTACGATATGGATATGAATTTTTACATACTGAAAATTTCGGTACGATAACGCTATGAATTTTTTCAATATCGAAATTTTCGATATGATAACGGTATACGTACCGAAACACCCCTAGATATATTCAAAATCGCGTGCTTATGAATAATTCATACCACATATAATATGATATGAAGAAATACAGAGAGACTGGATTAATACGTTGGGCAGGGCCAGGGGATTATAGTATAGGGCCCATTTAATCTGATTTAAAACTAGGGTACGGCTATCTGCACCTTCATCTTTGTTAAGGACACTTTCCACTTCAATTTATTAATTTATGTATGTATGAATTTGGACCCAGCCCCAAGAGTTCTAACTTCTAACCGTTTCTCTAGGCCCCCCTAATAGCAAATAAAGTCCAAAAAAATTGCACTTTTTTTTTTTTTAAATATTAGAAACACACATTTTTCCTCGAGTAATTTCATTTTTTCCCTCTTTTGCTTGTACTTTATTTTCAAATCTTTACCATTTGTATTTTCAAACACGAAATCAGATAAACACACATGATATTTGTGCGAACTTTATTTATTTAATGAAATATTACTCTCTTGTCTCACGTACGAATCAAAAATCATGAAATAATCAAAAGGAAAATGGATACAAATCAATGGATTTATGGGGAAATGATGAAAATACATTTAATTTCAACTGAGGGCCGGCAACATTAGTTACACCAATTCTAAATACACTTCATTTTTTTTATTTGATGTAGAATCTTTATCTTAGTAAAAGGAAAAAAGAAGCATATTCATAAAGGTTCATTGAATGATGATACATAGTTCTGTTCATCTGTTGAATTTACAAGAGCTTGAACCGGTAGAGGCTTTATCTGTGCTGGAAGTTGAGTTTTTTAAGGTTGTAAGCGTAGACGGAGGCGAAGAAGATCGTGAATCCAACCAAAACTGCAGAAACTTCTCCCATGCAGTCAAGTTTATATCCAAAATGATCTTGAATATACATTCTAATTGTTGGTCTGAAGGAGTACATTCCCTCCACTGTGATCTTCTCCTCAATGTCTCCGTACTGAGATACGATCAGAACCCGTAAACTGTCCAAGCCAGTGGACAAATCCAGTAATACCGGTACCATATCCACCACTTAGGAATTTCCTGTAATTTAAATGAAGAAAATTTTAAAAAATTGTTAATATAGAGATGTTACATGATTGTGTAATTGACAGGTCCAGGAATGAAGAAGCCGGAGAAGAGATTGAAAAGATAGTAGAAGGCATTAGAAAAGATTGCTGCAACTTGCAGATTAGGTGTCATGGAAACAATCATCATTCCATAGTATGTGAAGTATAACAAGGAAAAGAAGTTGACGTAGAAGAACCAGAAGAACTTAGCAGCCTTCCATTCGAAGCTCACCATTGCGTATACTATCAACGTATAATACGTGGTTTGGAAAAATACAAACGGTATTTCTATAATAACCTGCACATGAAAACGGAGTTTTGATTTCGTTGATAACTTGTGTGTGCTATGTGAAAGCTTAAGACAACCTCAAACCTGTGCCATTGCGTAAGGAAATACAGAGTACATCCCTGCAGCCTTCTCTCTGTAAAAGACTCTTCTTTCCATGGCTATTACTGGTTGTACCGTTGCACAGTTGTTTATTCCAAGAAATAGGACAGAAGCATACATGGCTCCTATAATTGTCTTAAGATCATTGCTGTTTTCCCTGAAAGAAGGAAGATAGATCAGTCTTGTCAGATTCTGTTACTTGATTGTCTAAAAGGTATGGAGGATTGGAGTATAAATACAAACCTTTTTTTGCCTACTCTCCAGAATATTGATCCGACTATGAATGCAGCAGCTAATGTGAAGAAAAATCTTGAAAGATTGTAGTCGGGGTTTCTCCAGTAAGTCCATTTTTGCTTCCAGAGGATAAGTTTAAACTGGGACCATCTGGTCTGAGAATACTTTGTCGGGAACTGTAAATCTTTCGCCCCGTGTGGTGGAATGCTCGCCTCTTGAACTAATGCCTTGTTTTTTCTGAGGCGAGGCACTTATTTCAGATCAATTCTATCATTTAAATTGTGATGTGTTAATGTGGACTTACTGATATAAAGATGTTGATTTGTAGTACTCTCCAAAATCGATACCAAGCTGAACTTCAGTTGCATCTGAGCTCACTTCAAGCATCCATGCTGCTGGATTTCTCCGTTCTTCGATTTTTGGGATTCCAGGCATTGCCTGCATTATATGGTGGATTTCATGGTAGCTCTAATTCAGCAATTTCATTTTTCAAGAGAGTAATATGATGTACAGTACCTCAAAGTATGCAATAACTTGTTGGGATTGTTGGCCTAATGGCCCTGCATAGATCACTTTGCCACCTCTTTTCAGGAGAAGCAGCTGCGATATGATCCATCATATGTTAGGGTAAAGAAGTGTTTAATTTAAGACGAACTTACTTAGAGAGATGAATTACTTTTACCTCATCAAATGCTTCAAATATATCGATCCCAGGTTGATGAATCGTGCAATCGACAGTCCTCCCTGTGTCCACAGTGTTCCTCATAGTTCTCATGACAATGGCAGCTGCTCTTGCATCTAAACCAGAAGTTGGTTCATCCATGAATATGATGGAAGGATTGGCTACGGTCAATCTCTTTCTCTGTTCTGTTGACAATCCAGTAATCCCAGGGACCCCCACTATAGCATCCTTAACATTATCTAACTCAACTAGCTCCATTATTTCAGCCACAAACATCTGTCAATGTAAGAAATAAACAATGTGATCCAGTGTCAATACTTATATTTACTTGTTTGTAGAATATGAAGTTCTTGCCGTTTTTTCTTCGTTGCTGACTTCTTTTGAGAGACGAAGGAACGCAGAGTATATCAAGGATTCTAGGACACCAAAGGCAGAATCATTCCTCTATTACTTGCTATTGACTTCTCTTTTCCGTTTGCTCCATTTCTTTCTTTAGTTTTTTCGGTTTTCTGTTGGTACGTTTCCATTACTGTTGCCTGCTGTTGAGATACTGTACCTTGTGGTTGTTCAAAAGCTGTAATATTCGGAAAATACATGGTCATGGCGGTGAATATCTGTTAAAACGGTTGATAAGAGCAGTGGAAAAACTTACAGTTGAAGTAGATGAGAGCAATTACAAAAAGTAAGTTGAAAAGAAGAGTGAAGCATAACAGAGCAGCTATGCCTATCCAGTACCATTTCTCTTCTGGAAAAACATTGAATTGCTTCAACACTGCCACCCCCAATCTTGTAACATTATCTGAACCCTGACATATTAGGGCCAAATACTCTTTTTCAGAGAGAAAAGAGAAGGAGTTTCATTACAAAGTTAGTATCATACTCACCAATTTGTCATCCCATCTTGAGGCAAACATTTCATTCACCGTGACAGAATTGTAACCATAGCTCAAGGGTGACATCCAGTAACCCCACCTCCACCAGATTGGGATTTGATCTACATCAACATTTGGTCAACCAATCAAAGGCCATTGAGACCATATTCAAGATGTTTCTTGGTACAACTTACCCACAGGAAGGATGAAGCCTCCCAAAAGGAACACTAGCAGAAGAGTGAGGGAGCCACCCGTTTTTGAGATCACCATCGTCCTGCAAATTGCCGCGATGAGCCTAAACATCCCAGCAGCCATTTGTTGGATCACAAACACCCATAAAAGTTGCTTTAAGAACCTGATAGATATATAAGAGTTAATCTGCTTCATGCTTCAACTTTCTACAGACACATTAAGTCATGAACTTAAAGCCATACCTCCAAGCTTCAGGGGCGAAGCCAATTGTGTAATAAGTGGTGAAAGTCCATATGATAGACTCAAATAAGGATATTGGTACCCTTAGAAGAAGGTGGGGTATAGCAAAAGCCCAAGTTGGATAAAAAAGCAGGTCCCTTTGCTTATAAAACACAGGAAGTCTCTGTAATGTGAGGGAGATCTCTACATATCCATTGAATGTATTAATGATCATGCCAAACACTAGCGCACCAATGTAGACAGCTCCGTCCTCTTCGTTCCGAGTGTGTAATCTTGTCCTCAAGAACACGGTTGATGCGATCATTGCCACTATGATAATCTGGACAGTCTTGAAAACATAGAAGAAAGAATTCCTCTTGATTAAAAGCCATTCCTTGTCAAAGTTTGCTCTGAGAAGCACTTTTTTGGGAACCAAGTACTTTTCATAAACTAGAGCTGCTTTGTGACTTTGGTCTTTGTCATAAGGCAATGATAATTCTCCTTGAAACTGTACACCGACATGGAAATGCTTGAATTTTTCTGCAAATTCTCCAACGGTTACATAGACGTAAGGTTTTGCTCTATCTGCCCAGTATTGCTCTTGATCTTTTCGTGATGTCACCTGTTACATCACATGCATATCATACCAATTCTTTTAAAAAGAAAAAAACACACAAGTTTATCTGATTACCTCTTGTAGGAAATCAGCAATTCCTTTTCTCTCAGGACACTTGAAACCATTCATTTGGAAGAACTCGAGGACATGCTCCCGTGGGCCATGATAAACGGTCTGGCCTTCAGACAAGAGGATAATGTCATCAAATAGTTTGAATGTCTCAGGGGCTGGTTGGAGGAGGGATATCAAGAGGGTAGCCTCCGTTAGACGTGCTATCTGTTGCAGACACTTAACCACCTGAAACGTCGTTGAGCTGTCCAGGCCTGTTGAAATTTCATCCATAAACAGCACTTTGGATGGTCCAACGATCATCTCTCCTGTCACAACCAACATAAGTTAAGTACTATCGAATCTATTGCCTTGCTCAGTTGATAAGTAGAAAATTGTGTATGTTTCTAGTTGATCAGAATGTGATTTATTGCGTTCAATTGTGTTACACCTACGTGTTTTTCTACTTATTGAAACATTGATGTTTAAAAGGTCCAATTGATTTCTTCCTTGAGATTTTCAGTGATGTTTTTGGAGTTTTATGGCTCGATGGAAGTAAGATTAAGAAGAAAAAACACTTGCAACTTGGTACAGGACTGTTTTTACACATGCAGTTTTTAGGCCCAGCGAGACTTAGCCTAAAAACAGAGGACATGATTTTCCAGGACTCTGCAGAAAATGCATCAAAAACAGTAGCAAATTAACAAAAACAACAGCAAATTAACCAAAAACAGCAGTAATCGTCCCAAAATTATGTCTTGCCATCAGTTAGCCTATGTTATATGATATACCTGTAGTAACACGCTTTTTTTGCCCTCCTGATATTCCTCGTTTCATTTGATCCCCCACAAGGGTGTCACGACATTCACTGATGCCTAATATCTGCAGTACATTTGCATAGATATTACACAAAACCATCTATTTGTTCTTTGATGTTAACATAAACTATGACCCTCTATTATTACCTTGAGAATATAGTCAGTCATAAGATTGGTCTCAACTCCATCCATTGCAGTCGCCTAATGAAAGATCGAAACGGAGTAAAATAAACAAGGTTACAACTAGTTGATCATCACAGTTTTTTCAAAATACATTGATTAGTCCATGCTACCTTCATAAAAAAATCAGCATCTGGATAAGTGCCAGCTTCTTTTTCCCTTCTGATGATCTCCTTCAAGAGCTCCAGGGTCACTCAAAAAAGTAGAAATAAAAAATGCAAGCTTTTTGTTATATGCTTCATATATAAGCATATAATCTTAGTCAAATTACGAAACTTCAAGTTAAATATGATACCATATCTTGATCCAACCCCTTGGCACCTGGCTGAGAAGTTCAGTGTTTCTCCCACAGTCATCTCTGCTACATGAACGTCATTCTGGCTAACGTATGCTGATGTTGTTTTCTGCGGCACGAATTCATCAAGCTTATGCCCATTGTAACTGATTTCACCACTTTCCTGTTGCACATTATGAAGTTCATCAAAAAGAACTATAGCCCCTATTTCTCAATTCAAGAAATTTAATTAAAAACCTTTAAGCTGGAATTTAGCCTCCCTGCCAGAGACAACAAAAGGGTTGTTTTTCCACAGGAAGGTGGTCCTAATAGAAGCGTCATTCTTTCCATCACCAAACGAAATTGTACATCAATATTATGATCAAAATAACAAGAATGACAAGAATCCACCATAAATTTACCTGGAAGGCTTTATGATCCCAGAAACATCTTTTAGTATACAAATTTTGGTCCTTTCCGACAGCTTTATCCCGAAGCAACTCAAGCTACCTCTGCAATGTTACGAACAGCATTGGGCAGCGTGGGAAGAGCTCTATCACCAATGAAACAATCAGCCTCTTAAGTTCTTGAACCTAACTTCTACTGTCGGAATCTTGATCCCTGCTCTGTAAAACGAAGAATCAAGAATAAGAGAACTTTCATTTGAAGTAGTGATGTGGAAATTAACAACTTACTCATCATTATCTTCATCAGGAACTTTAAGAAGCCCGTCGATAAACTTTCCTCTGTCATTCATATCGAGCGTTGTTACATCAAGCACTTGGTGTGCATACTTCATCATTCTCTACGTCGGAAACTTTAAAAGTGGGGAAAAAGTGTGCATGCTTCTGTTAGAATGTCTCTTTCTAATTTTGGAGAGATTTGGGAATAAGAATTCCTTCCATGATTGAGACTTAACGATTTTCTGAGAGAATGATTGAATTTTTTGTTTTATTTTCTGTCATGAGGAAATTAAACTAATTGCTGTATTTAAATATTCATAAACATGTATTTAGAAAAGAGTATGATTCATGTAAGACGTGCGGCGTTAACATTTTTGAATATTACGTAAATTAAATTTGTTTATTTATTTTGTTTGTTTGTTTTATGAGGATGTCATCAACCAAATTATCAAATTTTATGGTGTAGGATAGTCTGGTAAAGAAATTGGTGATGTATTGAGATGAATTAAGTGAGAAATGATATTCACCGTACCCTCGAGGGAATTAGGAATTATAAATACATGTACAATGAGAACCAATGTGGAACAAAATAATCTAAAATAAATATTAAATATTAGTATAATATACTATTCTGACTCTCTGAGTGGGGAGTTGGAAAATCAACCTAAACTCTTGCTCTAGTGGCCTTTTTGAGTGTCGATGCTTCAGTTAGTGCTAAAAGCAATTTTTGAAAATTTTGGAGAGAAATGTGATGGCCGTGTTAGGCCAATTACGTATTAAAATTTTGCGGTTGGTCGTCAAAACAAAGTCGGTTGTGTGTCGATCAACGGCTTGCTTTCGATGGCTCTTTCATATGTGGCTGGTTGTGACCTTGTCTTCGATAGCCTTAATTCACGAGCATTTATGTTCATGTTTGCCATTCCCTATTCTCCCAGGTGCTTGACGGTGGACTGTCGTGATTCTTACAGCCTCACATTGTTGGATTCGTCATATTCACACTATGATTGCCTTCATCGACTTAATTTGTCGAGGTTTTTGAGAAGCGTCTCATTGCTCATAGTTTGAGAGACACGATCTTACTCGTCTCGTTGCAGTTGGGTGGCACGTGTTACCTTCTTCTTTCGGTGTGCTCGATGCTGATGCTCCTTCTTGAGGTACTCAATTGCTTGCGCAATTGTTATTAGATTGAATGAACCACCAAAAGAATTTGTAGGACGAGAAGGCTTGTGTGAAAAGTCTTCCTGGCCAAGGTGGTTGTTTCTTCCAAATGAGTAGCCACGTGGAATTAACTCACTGATCTGGCCGAATAGGGTGGCTGATCAGAGGTTGACCTTCGAGGTGACATTAACAAACAGTCTTCGCGTAGTTGATGGTTGATCGGTCTAGATGTTGTTGTCTATTCGTTGATCGTCCTTATGACTACGACCAAAGATTTAAATTTTTCTTTGTCAAGACTTATGAAAAGTGAGAGTATAACAACATATATATTCCTATGTCGAGAATTTAATGAGAGAGAAGTTGTGGAAGAAGCACAAGTTGTAGATTTGATGTTGGCTCTCATTTGATCACTATTCTACTACCAACTATAGTCTACTTAACATTGGACCTCACAGTTTAAGATCAAATGCAAAATGATTAATATAATCACTTGTATTCTTGGATGGATTTCCGCAAGTTTAATTATAACAAGTAGTCATATATGTCAGCTGGCAATTGTACTAAATAAAATCCCCAAGAAATAATTAGCATCACAAGTTTGGACATCTGTAAAGCAAATATAAACTCGTAAAAGCACCAAATTTAAATAAAGTAACAAAATTAAAGTGAAAATATACCTCTAAATCCAAACACTTCCATCATTGCTGCCTCCCTCTCTTTTTCTTTCTTTCTTATACATCAAATCTTCGATGCAAAACATGATCACAAACAAAGAAAATCTTCATCACACACACTTGAAGATCAAGATTAATCCAAATGGCTAAAACGCCAGGGATCCATGCTGTTGACTTCCGGGCTCCACCCCCGTCTCCCGTGGGGCCCGGAAGGCGCTCGTCCTTCGCCAACGACGAGGTTTTATCTGAATACCTTGAGCAATCACTCAAAGTCCCTGATCTGGTTCTTCCTGATCGGGTTTTTCCGCGCCAAAATTCAGCTCAAAATCCACCAACAATCGATTTCCAGAAATTGGAGTCGTTGGAAAATGAATGGGGCTCTGAAATTTGCGAGCTGATCTCGCAAGTGGGGTGTTTTGAAGTGATCAATCATGAGATTTCTCCAGATTTAATGAAGCTGGTTCTGTTTCTTGCGGGTGGAATTTTTGAGATTGCGCCGGAGAAGAAGAAAACGGTGGCGAGGTCGCCGGAGCGGCCGTATGGGTTCGAGGAGATCGTCCACGGTGAGGAGGAGATTAAAGATCAAGGTGAAGATTTTTTGTGGTGCAGAGATGAAGAAATGAAGTTAGAAATGGAGGGAGTTTGGCCTTTTGCATTTTCAAATTTCAGGTAATTATTTTTATCAAATGCTTATAATGTAATGCAAATTTACCATTTTTCTTTCAAATAACTGCCTATGTATGATTCATTTTTGTGCATTTTTTAAAATGTTGATCGTTTATGTATAAATAGATGTGTAAAATAAAAAAGAACAATGTATTAGTGTACTGATATAATAAATATGTTCATTTATAAAAGTGTGCAATATTAAGTTTTAACTCTGACAAAAAAAATACTTATTTACAAAGTTTTGACAGAGTACCCACAATTATTTATGTGGGGGGGGGGGATTGGTTTGTTTGTGTATTCAATGTTATTGAAAATTATATTGGGATAAAGTATAATTTAGATCTGAATTGTTTTTTTTTTTTTTTTAAATCAAACAAATAAGACCATGTTGCGTCATTTTATTAGTGGATGGAAGAGTTTCATTGTCTCATTTTATTAGTAAGCGTCTTATTTCATTTATTTGATTTTAGAAGTTGGAGAATTTGTTTGTACCCCAAAATAATTATGAGTTGAATTTATGCCTTGTCTCAATTTAAATTGTCAAGATTATTAAAAAAAAAAAAATTATGTTTTGCAGCCAAGAAATGGAAAAGTTATCAGGGAAAATCGAAGAAGTGGGTAGGAGAGTTTTGGAGTTTATAGAGAAGCATAGTTTGAACAGTTTTTTGCCGGGAAATGGTTTAGCGGAGGAGCAAGAAGCTACCGGAAAAGTTTGCTACATACAGAAACACTGCCGGAAAACGGAGGTGGGGCAATCGGAAAATTCAGTGAGATATGATGTGATAAGAATGCTGATAAGGGGATCTGAATATTCTCATGCATTGAGTTTGCATGTGTGGAGTGGATCAAATGATTTCCATGTTTATTCCAAGAAAGGTTGGCTCTCATTTTCTCCATCTCAACATTCAATTGTTGTAACTGTTGGAGATAAATTACAGGTAATTTATTCTCGTTATTCATTTTTGTCTTCGTTAACAGTTTTGTTCTGATCATTTCAATTGAAATCTCACTAGTAGACGATGAAAATTGATTTTTCGAAACATTAGTTTGATCAAGTATATTCATTGATCAAGTACAAGAAAGATAAATATTCAAATAAATAAAATGACAAATTGATACAAGTAAAAATAAAAAGAAAAATATAAGAAGTTTGATATCATATTACAAATAAAAGTATCTAAAAATGGTTTTCAAATATGGTATATACTTGTGTAGTTGTGTGTTGGTGATTATGATTGCCTTGATCTCTTTGGAAAAGAAGAATAAAAAATAATGAGAAAGAATATATAAAACAAAAGTAAAGGTGATTTGAGTCTACAAAGCCACAAAACCCCCCTTTAATTAAAATATAGTCTAATTAAAAATTAATAAAACACATTTAAAGAAAAAGCAATCATAGTTGCTTGAATTTGCCTAGAAGCCAGTACATGCTATTGATGACATTTCCACCCGTGCACCTAAAATAATCATGAATTTTCACTGATTCTTTTTTCATAATTAAATAAGTTCACTTTATTCCTTTTTTTTTCACCATAATATTTCATTATTATTTAAAATTCAACTGATTCATAATGTATGCAGGGATGGAGTGGTGGGCTATATAAGCATGTTATAGGAAGGCCCATATTCAAAGCTGAAGACAAAAAGCCCATTTCTATGGCTTTCCTATTTTCTCCAAACTCAAGTAAAGATGACAGGGCTGTCACCATTTCTGTCACCCAACAAATCATATTTTCTCTATTATTAACTACATTTTACCAATTTTTCCTTTATATTTACCATATTTTTGTATAGAGAATTCAATTCATATTTGGGTTCAATTGAAGCCCACAAAAATTCACATGGCCCAAGCTCCACGGCCCAAAATATCAGTTCTTCTTTAGTTTAAGATTGAGCCCTTCTAAACATATTGTAAGTTTGTGATTAATTATTTTGTTGTTTATATTGTAAGTTTGTGGAGGTATGTACATAGGAAAAAGTTTGTATTCGATCCTCTACATGTTTGCAAACCATGAGAAAGGTGGTATGTTAGTACGGAAGACGTGAAAGTGGGAGAATACCTTTTTGTTTATGAGTATTGTAATGTTTGAGAATTTTTTTGACGAAATTAAGATGAGAGTGTGGAGTTTGATTTGTATCAATAATCCGGTGCGACTTAATTTTTTTCTCATTGACTGGTTAACCAATTCACGTATAGTGATTGACTGCTAAAATAATTGCAATTATAATTTGTTGAACAATGCACATGCATATCTTATGCCTATGTTGTTTTGTCGTTTTAATAACATATTTTGGTTTGTCTAATAAAAAAATGTTTGTAAAGCCTAATCACTTTTAATTTTTTCAATCCCTTACCATAATATGAACTCATGGTCTCACCATTGCGATAACCACTTAAAGTATTCAACCCCATTAAAAATATATGAAGATTAGTGGTTGATATAAATTCATAATTTGTTGTCTCCTCTTTGATGAAATCGGTAGATGTCATTTTATTTAGTGCAGCGAGTAGATTACTATATCACTTGTATACTATGTGACAAGTATTTGTGTATTTAAACATGGAAATTATATGTAAAAATTACTATAAATTCAATAAAATTGCAATGTGCCACAAAACAATTTGGGTTTACCTGCTTGCAATTTAGGGCTAGAGATTTTGAGGAAGACTTGCCATTTTTGGTGCAATTATTTTGGGAATTAATATTTAAAAAAACGTAAATGTAAACTATAAATTTTAAAAAAAAAAAACCGGCATCCCACGTTGCAAATACGGCTACTCCGGTGGCCACGTATGATTAAGTTAGATTGAAAATGGATCAATAAATGAATTGCAAAACCTAAAAAGTTAATATATCAAATTGTAAAAATAAAATTATGTATATTATTGGGATATTCATATTTGTTTTGATAAGTCAAATCATTTGTAATAGGATAAGTTGTATTATATAGACAATTTCAATATTTATTTTGCAATAGATAGTTTCTGGTAGCATCCGTTGAGGGGGAACCCAGCTGATGTAGTGGAGAAATATGTCAATGCTCAACAAAAGAAGAGAGGAAAAGATGAAGACCAGAAAAGGAAGAATCGGTCGAGGGAGGACTCGACTGGTCAGCTGAGTATCCTTATCAGCTGAGGACCAAAGTTGGTTACTAGACAACCAAGATTCATAAAGTTAGGGAAGCAATGTGATGCTCAAGTGTCAAGTCCAGGTGAACTAAACCCAGAATCAGCTAAGACAAATGTCACATGTATCTACATTGAGAGATCAAATCAAAGCTGACGTGGACCAATAGAAAGACGACAGCAGACACTAAAAAACTGACATGACACAGGGCTCAAGAATAGAAAATCAATGATGCATTAAATATTACGTGGCAACGGTAATATTTAATTGTATCAATCAAGAAGATTGTGATTCCCGAAATAGTGGAGATTTGATTGCTATCATCCAACGATAACATTCAAGATCAACACTACACATATGAGTTCTTATTCATATCTCACATATGAGTGAAGGGATGCAAATGTCGAGGAAATGCTTCAGTGTTCATCTATCAAGAACAGCTCAAGAGAACTTCAATGAAGATTCAACAAGGATCATCTTCCAAACAGTGAGCGAGCTCATCAATCCTAAGTCAATATAGTCTTATATATATCCAAAGCTTAGAGAGAATTTTTCAATCCTAACTTAAGGCTAAATCAGATTGTAAGGAAAATTCTCACCTAATTCATATACATCAAACCACCCTTCTATCCTAATTAAACTCTTAGAAGCCAAGTTTGAGAAGATCATTGTAAGAGTGCTAACCCGTCACAATGACTAGTGGGATCGAGTGTATCTAGGGATGCCAAAGGATTCAAAGTCTTCTCTTGAGATTATAAAGTAGCAAGACATGTTATTCGTGGCATGTAAGACCTTTGGAAGGGATTAATAACACAACTGAGCTATGAGAGTGGACTAGGACTGAGATCCGAACCACTATAAATCACTGTGTTATTTACTGCTTTATCATGCATGTTTACATATTGCATAACATAGCTTTTTAGAAGAATATTTTGTACCAATTGATACCATCTTATTTACTCACTAGTCATGACAAAGCGATGACTCTTGATGGGCTCGTCGTTCTGGGTCCGAAAACATATTATGGAGAAAAATCTAACACCGGAATCAAGTGTTCGGTTCGTTTTAACAAGTCGTCTGTATCAACTGACATCAAGTCAGCTGATCGTGCACGAAATGATTTTCAAAAGTTCTTCATATACAGACGAGTATAATTATGGGCACACTACAATTCCGCATTTAACTCTGATAGATAATAAATCAACAAACTAACTAATCATAGGACCTTAGTGAATCAAAAGACTATTGTCTTGAAGAGTTAGCTATTTTCTTACACTTAAAGCCCACCAAATACCGAGGACAGGAACCATCATATATATATATGTGTGTGTGAACTTTAGAAAATTCTTAATCTCAAATCTTCAAACAATAGCATTTGTGTAAACTTGAATTCACGGAACTCTCTTTTATAAGTGACATTGTTATATACGTGAACTATAATTATTGTATTATTTAAAAATAAAAAATAGTGATTATTCACATGTACAATAGTGGTATTAATAGATAAAAAGTTCACGTTGAATCAAGTTTATAGAAGTCTTCATCTCAAAAATTTCAGCATACATTTTGAAATTTTACAAGATCCTAAACTTATAATCTTCAAAGTTTTATTTCTACTTTTACCCTCTTTCGTCCTGATGTAGATAAATATGTCGCTCTCGGAGGAGTCGACACGTGGAAACGGGATAAGTTATGATAGTTGTAATTAGGTTAATATATTGAAGAAACAGGATTAATACACCCCCTGGGTTCGAGTAGAGGAATCAGAGAAATCAGAGAAATTGGGCCTTTGGCCCATATGTGAAGAAATTAATAGGTCTTGGGCTGGGGAAGATTTGGCCCACGAAGAGAATTATAGCCTATCTTCCTTGGCTAAGTCCTGGGAATTGTTCAAACCCACGAAAAGAGGACTGGATAAGCTGAAGGGCCTAGTCTTCAGGGGGATCAGCCGAGTCCTTGGAGATGTGAGGCCGAATTCCTAGATATACGCCGAGAATTCAGGGAGAATAGGTCTCTCCCTCTCCGCAGAGAGGGGCCAGGTATATAAAGAAGGTTATTTTCACATTCTTAATTAAGTTATTATTATGATACATACATTTTACTGATTATACACACTGCCATACAAAATCTACGCTAATAGTGAAGGGAGACTTCACGATATTCGCCGGAATTCCCCTAGATATACAGGGGAATTTCTCTTTGATTTCGCCTACGATAAGTTCTGACTTGAGCGTCGGAGTTTCTACGCCGGAGGCCCCCTCCGGTGTACTTTTGCAGGCCAAATTTGGACTTACGAGAAGATTCACACGAGGATTGTTAAAGGCGAACGAGTGATTGAGATCGTGATCGATAGTGCTCGCAAAGGAACGGCTGAGATCCGAGCGCGTTCTTTTTCGACGCATCAACTGGCGCCGTCTGTGGGAACATTTCAAGCTAAGGCGTGAGAAAAGTTCCGTACTGATATGGGTGGAGGACAAGATCCAACAAAGCAGACGAAGGAGAAAGGAGATTCCACTCCTCCGCCTCCTTTTCCTCCGCCCCCTCCAGGATTTCCCTTAAATCGGAATTTAGGGAAACGTCCCATGGATCACACATCAGAAGATATCCCTCCTCCAGGTTTTCCCTCAAACCGAAATCTAGGGAATCAACCAGTAGACCACGTACCGGAGGATATCCCTCCCACTCAGGATGGAGACACACCAGGTATCTCAGGAGCATCAGGGAGTGGGATCAATAAGGATAACCCTAACACTCAACCAGAACTCTTGACCGTCTCTCGAGATCAGTTGGATGAGATGATAGCGCAATCAGTGGAAAGGATAATTACTGCTCGAGGACTTCGCCCTCCTGAACCTGTTCATAAGGGCACACGACCAAATCCACCCGAACATGTCATCGATTCGGTCCCAGTCCCTTCCAGGAACGAAGATCTCCCTCGAAACCCAGAAGAGAAAGTACCTTCCCAGGCTGAGAGAAGCGTCCTGGAAAGACCCCTTCGAAGGGATGCAGAGAGAGTCCTTGGGGATATCACCCTGGATACGGGGATGGGAGAAAGCACGGACGACACATATCAAGGGGCCGTCAGTGATCAGATACAAGCCCTGCGTAAAGAGATGAGGGATATGCAGAGACATATTACTGACAACGTAAGTAAACCCTCTTACACCACTGGATATCAATTTTCACCTACTATTTTACAAGACGAACTGCCCTCTAACTTCAAATCTTTAAATTTTGAATACGATGGCACTTCGGATCCCTATGAGCACTTGATGAGATTTGAGAACGCGGCCTTACTGCACCGGTATGGAGAAGGTGTCAAATGTCGAGTATTTCTGACTACCTTGTCCAAGGCTGCACAGCAGTGGTTTACGCAATTAGGACCAGATACTATCCACTCATGGTCCGAATTCAGCGAATTGTTCCTGCACCAATTCGCCAGCGCTAGGAGACAGCCTAGAGCTACCCTTACTTTGTTCAACATGCGTCAGGGAGAGAACGAGAGCTTACGGGCTTTCTTGAAAAGATTCAACCAAGCGGCCTTAGAAGTACCTACAGCCTCCTCGGAGGTTAAAATCAATGCCCTCACCAACGGGTTGCGTGACGGAGATTTATTCACCTCTTTAGCTAAGAAGCCGGTTCGGACTTTCGATGAATTGTTGAGGAGAGCAGAGAAATACCTCACCCTGGAGGAGGTAAGGAAAGCTAAACGATCGGAGACCCGGGCTATAGTGGGTAATGGAGAAAGGAGGAAAGAAATTCCACTTAGAAGACCAAGTCCAGAGAGACATCGGAGCTCCAGGAGACTGGAAAACGTGAGAAGAGAGGAAGTTGCGCCCTGGAATCCCAGGAGAGGGGCGAAGAGATATACCCCTCTGAAGATAGAACCAGCCGAAGTCCTAGAGGTGGCAGGGGACCATCCAGATATGAAGTTCCCCTACTCAAGAAGCAGAGGCCCCCAAAACCCAAAGTCAAACAAGTTTTGTAGGTTCCATAACGATTATGGCCACGATACCAACCAATGTTGGCATCTGAAGGATGAGATAGAGAGGATGATTCAGGCAGGCCACCTCAAAGAGTTTATTTTCAGAGATCGACAAGGCCCCAGGGGCCAAAAGAGAAAGGACCCCGAGGGGAAGCAGGAGGACGACAGAAGAGATCAGAGGAAGGGCAATGAGGAGCCACCACCCCCTCCTCAGAAGAGAGGAACTATTCATATGATTATGGGAGGCCCTGCTGATGGGGATTCCTCCAGGCAGAGAAAACAGAGCGTTCGCTCGTTGAAGAAGGAGAGAAATATAGAGCACCATGAAGTGGGAAAGATGGCAGAGGGCCCAGACATCCATTTTGGGCCAGAGGACGCTGGGGAGCCCAAAGAAATTCATAATGACGCACTGGTCATTACCACGGATATAGCAGGATACGACGTAGCACGAATTTTTGTAGACACTGGAAGCTCTGCCGATATCATGCTCTTCGAGTGCTTCAAGAAGATGGACTTGAATATAAAGCTTAGACCGGTGGAAACAGCTCTGTATGGATTCTCAGGGGGAGCCATTCAACCCCTTGGTTCAGCGTTACTACAAGTAGGGTTAGGAGTTGCCCCTAACCGTCGAGTACAAGTCATAGAGTTCTTGATTGTAGATGTCCCATCTTCCTATAACGTAGTAATGGGACGGCCAAGCCTGAATATTTTTCAGGCAGTGATCTCCACCTTCCACATGAAGATGAAGTTCCCTACCTCGGGGGGTGTGGGAGAGATATGTGGCGATCAATACCAGGCGAGGAAGTGTTACGTAGAATCGGTCAAGATAGCAGACAAGGCTGTGTTCCGAGGAATAGAAAGGTTTAAGGGTGGAGACCCTGAGCTAAAGAGACAGAAAGTGGGGGAACTAATGCAAGAGCAACCCAAAGTTAAAGTGGATGAGGAGTTAATGAGCATCGAGCTCTACCCAGGACAGGAGGGATTTACAACCAGGATAGGTACGAACATGAATCCTGAACTCCAGAGAAAGATGGTACTCACCCTCCAGGAGAATGCAGACATCTTTGCGTTCACAGCGACGGATATGACAGGTATCCCTCCAGAAATAGCAATGCACCACCTGAATGTGGATCCCAAAGCCAGGCCCGTGAAACAGAAGTTGAGGAACTTCGGTAAGGAGAAGAACCTCATAGTAAAAGAGGAAATCGATAAATTGTTGAATGCAGGGCACGTGAAGAGAGTCCAGTTCCCTGAATGGCTCTCGAATGCAGTGTTGGTGTCCAAGGGAGCTGGCAAGTGGAGGATGTGCATTGACTTTAGGGACTTGAACAAAGCCTGCCCTAAAGACCACTACCCTTTGCCCAGGATCGACCAATTGGTGGATGCCACATCTGGGTTCGAATTACTCAGCATGATGGACGCATATCAGGGGTACCATCAGATCCAGCTGAACCCCCTCGATATACCGAAGGTATGCTTTATAGCGACATGTGGTACTTTCGGTTATGTACGTATGCCTTTTGGACTGATAAATGCAGGAGCCACCTATCAAAGAATGGTAGACTCGGTGTTCCGAGGGCAAATAGGCAGGAATATGGAGGTCTACGTGGATGATATGCTAGCTAAAAGTGTCAAGGCAGAGGGACATATTGACGACTTGAAGGAGATATTTCAGGTAATTCGAGAGAATGGTATTAAATTAAACCCTGCTAAGTGTTCTTTTGGAGTAGGGTCAGGGAAATTTCTGGGATATATGGTGACTCAGAGAGGGATAGAAGTGAACCCTGTTAAGGTAAAGGCGGTGCTCGACATGCAACCCCCTCGGAATTTGAAAGAATTGCAGACTTTGAACGGAAGGATCGCAGCCCTTAGCAGATTTATAGCTAAATCAGCAGAGAAGAGTCATCACTTCTTCAGAACGCTAAGGAAGGGGTCAAGATTCGAATGGGATGACCAATGCCAGAAGGCTTTTGAAGAATTGAAGCGCCATCTGGAACAACTTCCAAAATTAACTAAGCCTACTCAGGGAGACGTCCTACTCCTATACCTCTCAGTAAGGGAACACTCCCTGAGCACGGCCCTGATGAAAGAGGAAGGCTCCACACAACAGCCTGTGTATTATGTGAGCAAGGTAATCCAAGGAGCGGAAACAAGGTATTCAGAGGTGGAAAAGGCAGCCTTGGCAGTGGTAGTGACGGCCAGGCGACTACGCCCTTACTTCCTATCTTATAAAGTGATGGTGAGGACTAATTTCCCGTTGAAGCAGACGCTAGGGAGAGCAGATTTATCAGGAAGAATGGTCAAGTGGGCAGTAGAACTGCAGGAGTATGATATAGACTATGAACCAAGGAGAGCCATCAAGGCTCAAGCTCTAGCGGATTTCATTCAAGAGTCCACCAGAGTGGAAGAAGAACAGGGATGGAAGGTATATGTGGATGGCTCAGCATCTGTCTTAGGATGTGGAGCAGGGATATTACTGATTGACCCTGAGGGTCAGGAAGTGCAGGTGGCTGTCAAATTTCGATTTTCCACCTCAAACAATGGTGCAGAATATGAGGCCCTGATCAGAGGAGCTAGCATGGCTGCAGAGTTAGGGGCGCAAAAGGTCACCTTGTACTCCGATTCACAGTTGATAGTACAGCAGGTCATGGGGGAGTACCTCGCCAAGGATGAGAGAATGATCATTTATCTAGAAGAGGTAAAGAAATTAAAAAATAAATTCCATACTTTTGAAGTGGTACAGGTACCAAGAGAAGAGAATACGAAAGCGGATGGACTGTCAAAATTGGCTAGTTCCACTGAATTCGAGGGAGACGGACAGGTAACCCTGTTGGTGGCAGATCAAGTAGCTACGGAAACCCTGATCGGAGAGATAACAGCAGGGGATGATTGGAGGAAAGAAATATGGGAAGAATTGAACAGGGGTCCAGTAACCCCAATGTCCAGGGAAGCAAAGGCGTGGAGAAAGAAGTATTGCATCCTGGGAGGCCAATTATACAAGAGGTCTTTCACTCAACCTTATTTGAAGTGTCTCTAAAAAAGAGAAGCAGAGCTAGTGATCAAAGACATCCATGAAGGTTGCGCATCCAGCCATGAAGGGTACCAGACCATGGTGAAGAAAGTGTTCAGGGCAGGTTTCTACTGGCCTAATATAATCAGGGACGCTAGAGAATATGTGAAGAGATGTGAGAAGTGCCAGAAGAATGGACCCTTGATACGGGTACCTGCAGAAGAAATGGGGGCTATGTACTCGCCCTGTCCCTTCGCTAAATGGGGAATCGATCTGGTGGGACCCTTCCCCTTGGCACCAGGAGGGAGAAAATTTCTAATCGTAGCCGTGGATTATTTCAGTAAATGGGTAGAGGCTGTGCCCTTGGCTAAAATCGAAGAGGACAATGTAATTATTTTTCTTGCTAGACACATTTGTTGCAGGTTTGGAGTACCTAGAATCTTGGTTTCCGATAACGGAACTCAATTCAATGGAGAGAAAGTAAGAAGATGGTGCGAGAGGTGGAACATCACACAGAGGTTCACTTCAGTAGCCCATCCCCAAGCTAATGGGCAGGTAGAGGTTACGAACAGGATCCTGGTCGATGGTATTCGAACACGATTGGCAGAGGTAGGAGGAAAATGGGTGCAGGAGTTGGACAACGTCCTCTGGTCCTACCGAACCAGCCCTAAGACAGCTACAGGCGAATCTCCCTTCTACTTGGTATATGGAGCAGCAGCAGTAATACCTCCTGAAGCCAGACTAAAATCACACCGGATCACTTATTTCGAAGAAAAGAGAAATGAAGAATTGATGAGGGAAGCGCTGGACCTAGTAGATGAAGAGAGGGAGATGGCGAGATTAAAGGCAGAAAGGTACAAGAGTCGGATCAAAGCAGCATATGACCGCAGGGTAATCCCTCGCTCCTTCAAAGTTGGGGATTTAGTCCTTCGGAGGGCAGATGCTTTGAAGAACACTGGGAAGATGGAACCCAATTGGGAAGGTCCATATAGGGTCATACAGGTACTCAAGGGTGGAGCATACAAGCTCCAAGACATGACAGGGAAAGAGATACTAAGGCCATGGAACGTATGCCACTTGAAGAAATTTTATGTTTGAGGAAGGGGTAATTCCCCTGCTTCCTTTTTCTTTATGAACAATTTTGAATATTTACTTCTCGTTCGAATAATTGCTTCACCGGCACTCTTTTTCCCTCTACGTGGGTTTCCCCTTGGGGTTTTACCACGGAGAGGTTTTTAATGAGGCCGGCATAGGTTCCCCTTATTTGCCTATGTTGATAAACGTTTTCGATCAATGGAGCATCGGTTTTGATAAAATTTCAGCAATTTCCCTAAATGCATGTTGATATTGTGATGAGATGACCCTTATGCGCTAATTTTATGATGAAATGTTTCTCATATGTTAATATCGTGTTAAGATAATTGTTGAAGGCCTGCATGATGAGTGCTGAAATAACGAATATGTTTTGGGAACTGAAATATAGCATGTTAGAGATACTGCAAAGATAGAGAAATTTACACCGACTCATAAACGCTCGAATGGAGAATACCTAAGAATATTTCCTAAAGTTCCTACTCACGATAGCCTCTAAAGCTAGGGGGAGTAGGGGATACAGCGGAGGATATAATGAACTTGTCGATAAACCCTATCCCAGAAGATTCTCAAAACCCTCACGAGGGGGTACAGTGGAAGACATAACTCTCACGAGTATAAACGAACTCTTACGAGTATAAACTAACTCGCACGAGTATAAACGAACTCTTACGAGTATAAACGAACTCTTACGAGTATAAACGAACTCTTACGAGTATAAACGAACTCTTATGAGTATAAACGAACTCTTACGAGTATAAACGAACTCTTACGAGTATAAACTAACTCTCACGAGTATAAACGAACTCTTACGAGTATAAACGAACTCTTACGAGTATAAACTAACTCTCACGAGTATAAACGAACTCTTACGAGTATAAACGAACTCTTACGAGTATAAACGAACTCTTACGAGTATAAACGAACTCTTACGAGTATAAACTAACTCTCACGAGTATAAACTAACTCTTACGAGTATAAACTAACTCTCACGAGTATAAACGAACTCTTACGAGTATAAACGAACTCTTACGAGTATAAACGAACTCTTACGAGTATAAACGAACTCTTACGAGTATAAACTAACTCTCACGAGTATAAACGAACTCTTACGAGTATAAACTAACTCTCACGAGTATAAACGAACTCTTACGAGTATAAACTAACTCTCACGAGTATAAACGAACTCTTACGAGTATAAACTAACTCTCACGAGTATAAACGAACTCTTACGAGTATAAACTAACTCTCACGAGTATAAACTAACTCTTACGAGTATAAACTAACTCTTACGAGTATAAACACTTTAACTTCAGGGAGAGTATAATCCCTAAGAACTCTTACGAGTATAAACTAACTCTCACGAGTATAAACGAACTCTTACGAGTATAAACTAACTCTCACGAGTATAAACGAACTCTTACGAGTATAAACTAACTCTCACGAGTATAAACGAACTCTTACGAGTATAAACTAACTCTTACGAGTATAAACACTTCAACTTCAGGGAGAGTATAATCCCTAAGAACTCTTACGAGTATAAACTAACTCTTACGAGTATAAACAGACTCTTATGAGTATAAACTAACTCTTACGAGTATAAACAGCCTAAGGGAAAAGATGATCCCTGAGACCCTAACCTCTAGGGGATGTAATCTTTAAAAACCCTAGTACTAAGGGAGAGACTAGAAGCCCTACCAAAATCGCCAAGTAAGTACAGGGATATCAACCCTATCTCCTCATTAAGGTTCCTCTAGGAGCTTTAGAGCCTTTACGTGTTAATAAAATGCTGAAAACATGCTAGATGCATAAGCAGGATGAATATTATGTTACACATCTAATCAACAGAATTAGAGATATATGTATGCATGCCAAACAATAATTGTGCAGGTACGATATCAAAAGAAAAGCAGAAATATCAAAAGACCTAAGGCACCATGCCTAGGCCCTCCACAAGAAAACCCCGGAGTGTGGAGTCTCCGGAAAATACCAAAAGAGGCCTTAGAGGCCTTAGCAAAATAAAAAGTGTCTTAAAGTATCAAACTGTTGTCAGAGAAATTATCAAGAGAGGGGAATGGTATCCTTCCCCTCAGAACCTGCTCCTGTCTCCTCAGCTTGCCCGCTAGAATCACCCCCCTCTGCCTTCTCCACCAGAGCGTGTGCTGCCACAGTAGTCACCGGAGTTGGATTATCTACGTGAACAGGAAAAGTCATATCCTTCGCCGGTGCCAAATCATCTAAACTCCGAGCAGCACCCTTCAGCTCCAAGATCGCCTTCCTCATCCCCGGCAACCACCAAGGAGTGTTGATATCTTCCTTCGCATCTCCGGGGAACTTAGGGGGAGTATCCAGCTCATCCAGTCGAAGAGCACGGGTATACTGACCATTAAAACCAGGGGCAGAATGTTCAGCCACAGCATTAGAAAACCCATGATCAATGAAGTGAGGGATATATGCACCCATGGCCCCTAGGAAACTACTGCTCTGAAGAAAGGCCTCCAACCACTCCTGATGCAAGGTACCTAGAAATTGTTGACCTATGGCAGAGGTAAACAAGGACTCTATGCATAATTTCATACCAGTCAGGGGAAGAGTAACCTCCAGCTGTTTAACCTGTTTACCGAACTCTTCCTTCAACGAAGAAATCTCCCCAGAGAGTGTCGCTCGGAGTGTTTTACACCTCTGATTAGCGTCCCGTAATTCTGCATCGAGTATCTCCTTCTTCACCTTCTCCAGCTCTACCTGACTTTGGAGGTCATCTACCTGCTGGAGGGACTGGAGGGCTCTTTCAGACATGTTGGAAAACAGAAGACCAAACTACACAAGAAACAACATCAAGAAGTAAGGTATCTATATTCTCTTCTATGAGTCATTCAAAGCAATATCCATATTGAAAACCTACCTGTGTGAAATTGTGGGCGGCGTGCACAATTCGCTCTTCTGGAGAAAGAGCATTAAGGGCTTCGGTAGCGGGAGTCGGAGTATAACGTTCTATAAAGGCCAAGAGATGGTCAACATTGACTTCGTCTGGAGCATCGGGAACAACATTAGGCATGGAAGATTTGGTCTTGGATTTCTTCTTCTTAGAGGCATCGGAGACAGGAGGCAAGACGGAGACCATGGTTTTCTCGGTAGAGGAACGGGTGCGCTTAGCAACGGACCCAGTGGCAGGTTTCGCTGAGGAAGGAATGACAGGGGCCTTCGAAGAGCTTTCAGGGGCTGGAGACTTTGCAACCATCGAGAGAGGAGCAGCATCGCGAGAAATTTGGGTTAACCAACTCATAGCTGCATAAAGAAATACAAACGACATTAATAAACACTGCAGTTCGAATTATGAGGACAATACTAAGGAAAAAGAGATGGAATTACCATCGTCGGGACATAGGGGGTAATCGGGGCGACCGAAACCGAAATGAGAAAGGGCTCTAGGATTTTTGCAAATGCTCATTACATCAAAAAAGCGATGAGTGGAAACATGGTCATTTAGATGGTTCATCACATCCAAATTCAGAGAAGAACAAACAGAGAGAGGAGGACGAGGCACCCCAGGGTTCTCATAAATCCACCCTTCATGAGGAAAATCCCAAGGAATGGGGTTTGTAACAAAGAAGTAATAGTCCTTCCAGTCTTGGACTCCTTCATGGAGCTTCTCCATGAATTTTCCAGCCCTGGAAGGACGGCCAGAAGTATAGAAAAACCCATCTGCATACTTACACATGTACTGGGTTAGAAAAAGCTGGGCTGAGGGTTCACCACCATTCCCCTTCATCAAAATGTAAAAACCTAGCATTGCTCGAATAGCATTGGGGGTGAATTGATTGAGGGGTATGCGCAGGTAAGTAGAGATCTCAGAAAAATAAGGGTGAATCGGGAAGCGGAGGCCTGCCTTCAACTGAGCCTCCCAGAAGGCCAAGGTGTTAGTACCAGGAAAATTCGGGCGTTCCCTCCTATGGGCGGCCCTAACGGCGTAATCGGTGGGAAAGATTCCCGACCGGAGAAAAGCGGCAACGCGCTCAGAAGAAAGCAAGGAAGAACCAGCGATGGTGTTTTTTAAAGCAGTGTCGATTACGGGAAAAATAGAAAGAGGATGGGAAGTTGAACTTTCCATTGAAACGGAATCTGAAGAAGATGACATGGTGTAAATGAGAGTAAAAGGGAAGGAATAGGTACCTGAAGAAAGGTCGGTTTTAAGGAGTGACGACGAAACGGCCGCTGGACGTGCACGAAGAAGTTAGATCGCAGAGGTGAAAACGAAGATAGAGAATAGATAAACTTGAAATGAAAGGAAAACAGGGTTTTAGTGGAAAAGATGAATTTTGAATGACTACGCTGAAAAGAGAAGAGGGAGAATCGAGAAGAATTAAATGATCCTCCCAATTAAGAGACGCGTGAAAGACAAACGGCGGCTTGATGTTGGATATAGGCGCGTGATTACGAGATTCAAGGGCACAGTTGCGTGTGGAAGTGTAAAAGACCCAACGCTTTTTGAGAAGTAATTATTACTAGAGGGAATCAAATCAATAAGAATATTTCAAGAGGTATTTTGAGTTTTAAGAAAGGAAATGAAATATTTCTCTGGCATTTATCCCAGGGTTATTATTCTCCTACTCTCCTAAAAATTATTCATTTTATGAGAGTAGGGGGGAGTGGTTGATGTAGATAAATATGTCGCTCTCGGAGGAGTCGACACGTGGAAACGGGATAAGTTATGATAGTTGTAATTAGGTTAATATATTGAAGAAACAGGATTAATACACCCCCTGGGTTCGAGTAGAGGAATCAGAGAAATCAGAGAAATTGGGCCTTTGGCCCATATGTGAAGAAATTAATAGGTCTTGGGCTGGGGAAGATTTGGCCCACGAAGAGAATTATAGCCTGTCTTCCTTGGCTAAGTCCTGGGAATTGTTCAAACCCACGAAAAGAGGACTGGATAAGCTGAAGGGCCTAGTCTTCAGGGGGATCAGCCGAGTCCTTGGAGATGTGAGGCCGAATTCCTAGATATACGCCGAGAATTCAGGGAGAATAGGTCTCTCCCTCTCCGCAGAGAGGGGCCAGGTATATAAAGAAGGTTATTTTCACATTCTTAATTAAGTTATTATTATGATACATACATTTTACTGATTATACACACTGCCATACAAAATCTACGCTAATAGTGAAGGGAGACTTCACGATATTCGCCGGAATTCCCCTAGATATACAGGGGAATTTCTCTTTGATTTCGCCTACGATAAGTTCTGACTTGAGCGTCGGAGTTTCTACGCCGGAGGCCCCCTCCGGTGTACTTTTGCAGGCCAAATTTGGACTTACGAGAAGATTCACACGAGGATTGTTAAAGGCGAACGAGTGATTGAGATCGTGATCGATAGTGCTCGCAAAGGAACGGCTGAGATCCGAGCGCGTTCTTTTTCGACGCATCACGTCCCTTTCCCATTTTTTTACTGTGTTTCTCATCTTCTTATTCTTTGCCGTGTTTTCTTTGGCCTTTTTAATAAAATATTAATATTTGAAAAATAATTTAATATAAGAGTATGAAAGTTATTGTGAAACATTTTAGAAGAAAGTGTGAAAGTAGTTGAGGGACGGAGGGAGTATATGTTTAAAAGATATTTAATAAAGGGTTAGTCTTATGTGAAATATTGCATATATGCATTTCAGTCATTCACACTCACATTCTTTATAAATACACCCACTGACAGTTCAACCCACATTTTTTATAAGTACACCCACTGACAATTCAATTCACACCCATATTTTTTATAAATACATCCACTAGCAGAAATTGTACTTAATCATCTTCTCCGAGCAGTTTTCGGCCACCCCAAACCGCGGTCGAATGCTGCAATTTACGACGGCCTTAATCTTTAAATATTTTCTATTTCTTCAAATATTCTTTAATAATTTTTATGGATCAATGTTATTTTATATTACTACATGCAATAATATATGTTACCATATGTTACAATGTGAGTTACTTAATCAATAAAAATTCTAGAAAAAAATACTACATAAAAGAATCAGTATTACTATATAAAAAATTATATGTTACTACATACTACAGTTTGAATTACTACATTAAATATGCGTTTTGATGCGGCCTAAAATTGTCACCTCAGGAGATGTCGACACGTGTATAGAGGACAAGATTGATGAGAGGATAGGAACTTGAAGAGGACTCCTCAGAATAGAGAATCCCTCCGGATGTCCCTCCGGAGGGAGCTTCACCTAAGGATTTCAAAGGAGAAATATCAGGAAGACCTGGCCCTAAGGGAAATTAGTCGGCCTGAAGTTTCGGAGAGATTCCCTGTAAAATGAGATAAGAACGGCTAAAGAAAGACTAATTCTTCCTTTACTCAAACGGCTGGAATCTAGAGGGTAGAGTGGTTGCGATTCTTCAGGGAGTGGAGATTCGCAGGCAGGCGGATTAATTCAAAGAGAGAGAAGATGGCCGATCCGAAAAATGGGGAAAACCTAATTTCCCCTCAGTGGAGTTCCTCTATAAATAGGCAAGCCTAGGTACATTAACAGGTTACGATCTCTAATACTACTTAACCTTATTAACGCCTGTTATAAAGCATCCTAATTCCTTCTCTGAGAACCTTATCATTATAAAGATGACTCTTAAGTCCCCATTATCGACCAAATCACATATACTGACTTGAGCGTCGGAGTGTTCGCGCCGGACTCCCCTACGGCGTGTCTTTTGCAGGTTCTTGGAAGACCATTTTGGAGGAGGCTTTATACCCGGATTCTTCATACATCAGTTCGGGAATTTGGATATCTGACTTGAAGGATATCTAATCTATTCGTGCAAATTGTGGCACAACAACTGGCGCCGTCTGTGGGAAAGTCTAAGAGATCTTCTCACGAATTTCTATTTGTTTGAACGATGGGCGGAGGAAATAACACAATCACGCCTACTCTAGGGAAGAAAAATCTTCCAGGGGAAACCCCCCCTTACCATCTGATCATGTATCAAAGGGAGGCCGCGGAAAGGACCCTATGTATGTCCCCTCTGGATCGAATCCGCCATTAGCACCAGCCACCACGCCAACCCCGGGCCTGGGTGATGGAATGGCGGAGAACACCGAAACCCCAGAGATCCGGACCTCAGGCTCTTAACGTGGGGATGCTCCGAATGCAGAACCATTCCTGGTTTCTCCAGACCAATTGAACGCCCTCATTGACCGAGCGGTGGAGAGAGCTTTTGCAGCTCAGGGAGGTCAAGTCCCGAGAACTGTACCAGCGAATGCGGAGACGCCTACTCCGAGACTTCAGGACGAGGCACCTGGGGCCTCCCAAGCATTTTCCAAGGAGGAGGGAGTACGAGTAGAAGGAGATGAGAAAGTGCCCTCTCGGGCAGAAAGAAGAATCCCCCCTCGGGGCACGAGAAGGAATACAGACTTGGTATCCCGAGAGATAGACCCCCCCCGAGGGAGAGGAGAGTACAGATGATACTTATCCAGGCCCAGTCAGCGACCAACTACAGGCCCTACAGAAGGAAATGAAAGATATGAGCAAACAGATGAGTAATCGAACTAGTAGGTCTGCTTATGTTACCGGATGTCAGTTTTCTTCTAATATATTACAGGATGAGTTGTCATTCAACTTCAAACCCCTCAACTTCGAATACGATGGCACTGCGGACCCATATGAGCACCTGGTAAGATTTGAGAACGCAGCCCTCCTACATCGATATGGGGAGGGGGTCAAATGTAGGGTGTTCCTGACTACATTGGCCAAGGCAGCACAACAGTGGTTCGCCCGGCTTGAACCCAATACCATTCGATCGTGGGAGGAGTTCAACGAATTATTCCTCCATCAGTTTGCAAGCGCCCGGAGGCAGCCTCGGGCCACGTTAACCCTCTTCAATATGAGGTAGTGGAGAACGAGAGTTTGAGAGCTTTCCTCCGGAGATTCAATCAGGCAGCTCTGGAAGTCCCTACCACCTCTCCAGAAGTGAAGATCAACGCCCTAACCAATGGGTTGCGCGATGGAGATTTCTTTTCTTCCCTGGCCAAGAAGTCAGTCCAGAACTTTGACGAGCTACTACACAGAGCAGAGAAATACCTCACCTTGGAGGAGGTTCGTAAAGCCAAGAGACTAGAAGCTAGGCCACAGGACCGGGAGAGAAGGAGGGAGGTACCCTCAAGACGATCCAGCCCAGAGGTCCCTCGGGGTTCTGGGCCATTGGGAAATTCTAACCCCTCTAGGGGCCCCCGTTCTGGCCCTCGAGGAAGGTTCGAGAAGTATACACCTCTAAGAATAGAGCGTGCTGAAGTACTGGAAGTAGCAGGGGACCATCCCGATTTGAAATTCCCCTACTCCAGAAGTCGGGGCCCTCAGAAACCAAAATCAGATCGATTTTGCAGATTCCATAACGAGTATGGACATGACACGAACCAATGTTATCACCTGAAGGACGAGATCGAGAGGATGATCCAAGCGGGACATCTGAAAGAATTTATATTCTGAGATAAGCAGGGCCCTCGAGGGCAGAAGCGGAAGGAACACGACAGGAAGCCAGAAGAAAAGGAACCCAAAGAGGCAGCCGAGGACATGCCCCCTCCGCCGCCAAAAAGATGAGTAATTCACATAATCATGGGGGGTCCCGCGGACGGAGATTCCTTCCGAAAGAGAAAACAAAGTGTTCGAGCTTTGAGGGCTGGACAGGGAAGTCAACTGAAGGAGGTAGGACGCTTAGCAGAGACACCCAATATTAAATTTGGGACGGAGGACGTAAGGGAAATTAAAGAGAATCACAATGATGCATTGGTGATCACTACTGACATAGCAGGATTTGATGTCGCCCGAATCTTTGTAGACACGGGGAGCTCAGCCGACATTATGTTTTTTGAGTGCTTTAAAATGATGGAACTGAACGTGAAGTTGCGGCCTGTAGACACTTCCTTGTACGGCTTCTCCGGAGGGGCCATCCAGCCCCTAGGGTCTGTGATACTACAGGTAGGATTGGGAGATGCTCCAACCCGGAAGGTCCACTTAGTGGAGTTCCTTATTGTGGACATCCCCTCATCATATAACGTGGTGATGGGAAGACCCAGCCTGAATCTTTTCCAAACGGTCATTTCCACATTCCATATGAAAATAAAGTTCCCACGGCTGGAGGAGTAGGGGAAGTAAGGGGAGACCAATATCAAGCACGGAAGTGCTATGCAGAGTCCGTAAAGATGGCAGATAGAGCGTTAACTAGGGGACCTGGAGAGAACGAGGGAAGATGACCCTGAGCTAAAGAAAGAGAAAGTGGAAGGGATTACACCCGAACAGGTGAGCGTTAAGACAGATGAGGAGTTGATGAATGTGGAGCTCTTCCCCGGAAAAGTTGGTTTCGCCACCAAGATAGGGACCCAACTGGGACCCGAAATGACAGAAAAGGTAATCTCTACATTACGTCAAAATTCTGATATATTTGCATTCTCTCCAGCTGACATGATAGGTATTCCCCCGGAGATAGCCATGCATTGTCTTAACGTCGACCCAAAAGCAAGGCCAGTGAAACAAAAGTTATGAAATTTTGGTATTGAGAAGAATAATATTGTGAAAGAAGAGGTTGAGAAATTACTGGAACCAGGACATGTCGTGAAAGTACAATTCCCAGAATGGCTCTCCAATGCGGTGTTAGTGTCTAAGGGGGCGGGGAAATGGAGGATGTGCATTGACTTCAGAGACCTCAACAAAGCATGCCCTAAGGATCATTACCCGCTGCCGAGGATAGATCAGTTAGTGGACGCGACCTCAGGCTTCGAGCTATTGAGCATGATGGATGCATATCAAGGTTACCACTAGATTCAACTGAACCCCTCAGATGTCCCTAAAGTGTGCTTCATAGCAGCGTGTGGAACGTTTGGTTATGTCCGAATGCCATTCGGGTTAATCAATGCCGGTGCAACGTATCACATGATGGTTGATGTTGTCTTTCGAGGGCAGATAGGGAGAAACATGGAAATCTATGTAGATGATATGTTGGCCAAGAGCGCGAGAGCAGAAGAGCATGTGGAGGACCTAGAGGAGATCTTCCAGGTTATTCGAGAGAATGATATCAAATTGAACCCGACCAAATGCTCTTTCGAGGTGAAGTCGGGGAAGTTCCTTGGATACATGGTTACGCAGAGGGGGATAGAGGTGAACCCAACTAAAGTAAAGGCTGTATTAGACATGCAGCCACCAAGGAACGTGAAGGAGCTCCAGACGTTAAATGGGATAATCACAGCGTTGAGTAGATTCATAGCTAGGTCTGCTGAGAAGAGTCACCCCTTCTTCAAAATTCTCAAGAAGGGGGCCAGGTTCGAGTGGAATGAAGCATGCCAGAGGGCCTTTGAAGATCTGAAACACCACCTGTCCCAGCTGCCGAAGCTGATTAAACCTTCCACCGGAGATACCCTCATCCTGTACCTCTCCGTAGGGGAATTTTCGCTGAGCACAACTCTGGTAAAAGAAGAATGATCCATCCAACATCCTATCTATTACATCAGTAAGGTCATTCAAGGGGCTGAAACTCGATACTCAGAAATTGAGAAGGATGCTCTAGCCGTAGTGCTTACAGCGCGGAGATTGCGCCCATATTTTCTTTCTTATAAAATATTGGTCCGCACTAACTACTCATTAAAACAGGTTATCGGCCGAGCAGGCCTCTCTGGAAGGATGGTGAAATGGGCAATAGAGCTCCAAGAGTATGATGTGGACTTTGAACCACGGAGGGCCATAAAAGCCCAGGCTTTGTCTGACTTTATCCAGGAATCCACCAAACTAGAAGAGATAGAGGGATGGAAAGTATATGTGGATGGTTCAGTAACCCTGAGCGGATGCGAAGCAGGGATAGTGCTTGTGAATCCCTAAGGAGAGTCCCTACAGTTTGCAGTGCGATTCCAATTTATAACTTCAAAAAATGGAGCAGAGTATGAGGCTCTGATCAGAGGAATGGAGATGACGGTCGAGTTAGGAGCCCTAAAGGTAATCTTATATTCTGATTCCCAATTGGTGGTTCAACAGGTAAATGGAGAATACGCAGCCAAAGACAACAGAATGGCTGCTTACCTGGAACGGGCTAAAGAGATGATGGACAAATTCCAAGATTTCAAGGTGATTCAAGTCCCTCGAGAGGAAAATGCACAGACTGATAGCTTCTCCAAACTTGCCAGTTCTACGGAATTGGAGGGACGGGGAACGGTGACCTTGGTGGTAGCAGAAAGAGAGGCTCTTGGAAGCCCCGTTGGTTCCATCGAGGAAGGAGACGATTGGAGGAAAGATATCTGGATAGAGCTCACCAGAGGAGCAGATGCCCCCACCACCCGAGAGGCCCGAGCTCTCAGGATCAAATACTGTATTATTGGAGGATACTTATACAAGAAGTCGTTTACCCAACCGTACTTGAGGTGCATATCAACCCGGGAAGCGGCTTATACGCTCAAAGAGATTCATGAAGGCCAGGCGGCCAGCCATGAGGGATATAAAACAATGGTAAAGAAAGCCTTGAGGGCTGGGTTATACTGGCCCTCCATGACAAGAGACGCCAAAGAGTTCGTAAAGAAGTGCGCGAAATGCCAGAGGAATGGTCCCCTGATCAGGACCCCTGCAGAGGAGATGGGAGCTATGCACTCTCCGTGTCCTTTCGCCAAATGGGGAGTGGACTTGGTGGGACCCTTCCCTCCAGCCTCAGGAGGAAGAAATTTTTTGATAGTAGCAGTGGATTATTTTAGCAAGTGGGTCAAGGCCGCCCCCTAGCTAAAATAGATGAGGAAAACGTGATTAGATTCTTGGGGAGACAGACCTGCTGCAGGTTCGGAGTACCTAGGATACTAGTCTTTGATAATGGGACACAGTTCAACGGAGAGAATGTACGAGGATGGTGCGCAAGGCTAAACATAGTGCAAAGATTCACTTCCGTAGCTCATCCCCAAGCTAATGGGCAGGTGGAAGTTACTAATCGAACCATAGTAGATGGTATCCGAACGAGACTAACGAAAATAGATGGAGGATAGGTGAACGAGCTAGACAACGTATTGTGGTCTTATAGGACCAGTCCAAAGACAGCAACAGGAGAATCTCCTTTCCAGTTGGTATATGGGGCCGCGGCAGTGATACCTCTAGAGGCCGTATTGCAATCCCACCGAATTGCCCGATTTGAAGAACATCAAAATGAGAGGCTGATGAGAGAAGCCTTGGATTTAGTGGAAGAGGAAAGAGAGATGGCTCGAGTACGTGCTGAAAGATACAAGTAGGGATGGCAATTTCAACCCGCCCCGACCCGTGCTATTTGGGTCGCCCCGCCCCGGACCCGTATTGAAACGGGGCGGGTCCGGGTATCACCCTCGACCCGTGACCCGGACCCGTGACCCGTTTTTATATTTATTTTATATATATATTATACATATAAATATAATATATATTCAATATTTTGATGTTTATTAATATATATAACAATAATTCACCTTAAAATTTTTTTAAATAAATTTATAAACATGCTTCTAAACTATTTTATTTATTTTTCAATATAAATCTAAATTTTATGTTATATGTTTTTTAAAAAAAATTTTATTTTTCAATTTTTTTATAATGGGTCACCCCGTTTTGCCCCGGCCCGCCCCGTGACCCGAACGAGTCGGGCCGACCCGGATCCGAATTAAAACGGGTCGGGTCCGGGTATTGTGATACCCGACCCGACCCGGCCCATTGCCATCCCTAGATACAAGAGTCGAATCAAAGCTGCGTACGATCGAAGGGTAATCCCGAGGTCCTTTAGAGTGGGAGATCTGGTGCTGAGAAGAGCTGATGCACTAAAGAACACAGGGAAACTGGAGCCCAATTGGGAGGGTCCATATAGAGTCACGGAGGTACTAAAGGGAGGAGCCTATAGATTGCAGAGCATGGAAGGGGTCGATATAGCTAGACCCTGAAATATTTGTCACCTGAAGAGATTTTTTGTCTGAAGAAAATGTAAGGTTTTGAGACCATTCGTGAATTGATACTGATTCTTGTTTTTATTTAACGTATTTAATAGCTTCACCGGAGCTCTTTTTCCCTCTTTACGGGTTTCCCCCTAGGGTTTTTCTGTAGAGAGGTTTTTAATGAGTCCGGCATAGGTTATCTATGGCCTATGTTGAAAACTGATATTAATCAATGAAGCTTCTTCCCTTTTTGAAGAATTATGCAGAGTTATTGTGTTTTGATTGTCTCTTTCATGTTAATATATATGTGCGAATATGAATCCTGAAAATAAGAGACCCAAAGTGGGTTACTTGAAAATGAAAGAAAGATTTTATGAGTTAAAATCTTTTAAGAGCGAGAGTGGAAGACACTCGAAGGCCTAGAGGCCGAGGAGAGCTGGAGAGCTCCTCACCATACTCGAGACCCAAAGGAGGTTACTTGAAAATGAAAGAAAGATTTTACGAGTTAAAATCTTTTAAGAGCGAGAGTGGAAGACACTCGAAGGCCTAGAGGCCAAGGAGAGCTGGAGAGCTCCTCACCATACTCGAGACCCAAGTGGGTTACTTGAAAATGAAAGAAAGATTTTACGAATTAAAATCCTTTAAGACCGAGAGTGAGAGACACTCAAAGGCTTAGAGGCCGAGGAGAGTTAGAGAGCTCCTCACTATACTCGAGACCCAGGTGGGTTACTTGAAAATTAAAGAAAGATTTTACGAATTAAAATCCTTTAAGACCGAGAGTGAGAGACACTCAAAGGCTTAGAGGCCGAGGAGAGTTAGAGAGCTCCTCACTATACTCGAGACCCAGGTGGGTTACTTGAAAATGAAAGAAAGATTTTACGAATTAAAATCCTTTAAGACCGAGAGTGAGAGACACTCAAATGCTTAGAGGCCGAGGAGAGTTAGAGAGCTCCTCACTATACTCGAGACCCAGGTGGGTTACTTGAAAATGAAAGAAAGATTTTATGAATTAAAATCTTTTAAAAACAAGAGTGAGAGACACTCAAAGGCTTAGAGGCCGAGGAGAGTTAGAGAGCTCCTCACTATACTCGAGACCCAAGTGGGTTACCTGAAAATGAAAGAAGGATTTTGCGAATTAAAATCTTCTAAAATGAGGGTGAGAAATACTCAGAGGCCGAGGAGGGCTAGAGATCCCCTCAACCCACGTGAGACCCAAATGGGTTACGAAAGAAAGATTCCAGGGGCAGTATTTAGAGCAGACTATAAGACCAAGAAGGAGGAAGAAAAGAGGACCAGAGGACTCTTCCACCATCTCCTTTACTAGTCTTATAGGCCGCTCACGCAAACAAGAAGGAAAATACACGCCATAAACAAACAAGTAAGAAGCTAAAATGATTACTACAAAAGCCCCCACATATCCAAGAGTGCGGGGTCCCCTAAAGAGTATAATAAGAACCAGTATCATGAGCAGAAATTAAAGAGTGTAGCAAAAGAAAGGTAAAATGTTTGTTAAGTTCATGGAAATATGAATTTTAAACAGCTTCTTTAACAGCAGCTTCCTCAGCAGCGATATGACCGCTAGATCCTCCCCCCTCCTCCGGACCCTCTCCTCCTTCCGGCGTAGCCTCAGCATCTTTTCCCTCACCTGCCTTCACCTCGGTTAGAGGGGCAGAGGCGTAAGGATAAGTCAATTGTTCCAGAGGCTCCAGCTCAGCCATGCCCACCTTGGCCGCCTGCAATTTAGCAATGGCCTGACCCATTCCGGGCAACCACCAGGGGCTGTCAGCACTCTCTGCTGGATCCCCTAGGAATTTGGGAGGGGGAGCAAGCTTGTCCAGGCGGAAAGCGCGGGAGTAGGTTCCATCGAATTCTGGAGCTGAGTGCTCAGCCACGGCATTGCTAAAGCCATGATCGATGAAGTGAGGGATATGTGGCCCCATAGCACACAAGAAGCTTGAACTCTTTAAGAAGCTGGACATCCATTGAGTATGGAGAGTCCCCAAAAATTCTTGACCTAAAGGAGAGGCAAACAGAGATTTGATGCAGGCCTGTACTCCAACATCTGGCAGCTCACGCTCCATTCGCTTCATCTCGTCCTCCATCCGCTTCATCTCTTTTTCCATTCGCTCTACTTCTCCCTCCAGATGCCTAGTCTTAGCCACCTCTTGCTTACTTTGAGCCCGGAGGATAGGCAGCTCCTCAGCCAAAGCTTGAGCCCGCTTTTGAGCCTTGTCTCTCTCCGCAGTGGCACCTTTGAGAGTCAGTTGAGAGGAGGACACCTCAGCCCGAAGGAGTTCGTTCTCAGCAACCATTTCGATGGTCTGGTCAAATATTTTAGTATAGACAAGTCCGAACTGCGTGACGAGAAAAGGTAATATTTCAGACATGAAGAAATTAGATGCCGTAAGAATAAGGGGATATACCTCAGAAAACAGATGAGCGCCATGGAGCAATAGATCCTCAGGAAGAGGCTTGCAAGAGAGCGTGGTGTTGGAAGGAGGACATCGGCCGATGAGGCGCTGGAGAGGTTCGTAGGAAGCAGGAAGGGAGGCTTCCTTCTCAGGAGCGGCACGAGTAGCCTTTCCTTTCTTCTTCTTAGTGGTGACGGAATCGAGCATGGAAGCATTGACAACTGAGCGGGTTCTCTTGAAAATGGAACCAGGGACTTGGGCGGAAGAACTAGGAACAGGAGGAGCCTTGGTAGAACTCTCCGGAGCCGGGGTCTTTACTGAACTTTCTGGAACCAGAGCTGGGGAAGGAGAAGCCTCAGGAGGGTTATTAGGGATAGCAGCCGCAGGTGCCTTCACTACCCCTAGAGCAGGGGCATCCCATGAAATGTGAGTCAACCAGCTCATACCTGCAGGTAACCAAGAAACATTTAGGAAAATAATCATGTATAAAGAACGAAACAAGAGAGTAAGGATTCTTTTTACCATCATGAGGCTCTAAAGGAAAATCATGAGGACAAAATCTAAAATGGGAGAGAATACGAGGGTTATTGCAGATACCAATGACATCAAAGAAATCGTGTAGGCGAACATGACCATTGAGGCCAGTCATAACAGTATGATTCGAGGCGGAGTAAGCTTTCAGAGGAGGAAGAGGTATTCCTGGATTATGATATAACTAACATCCGTGGGGAAACGGCCAATCAGAGGATTTGGTCACAAAAATATAGTAATCTCTCCAGGACGACTCCTCTTCATGAAGTTTTTTCATGAATTTACAAGCACGGGACCTTCTCCCACAAACATAGAAGAAGCCATCGTTCAGCTTACAAGAATGCTGGCTTAGAAATAATTCAGCGGAAGGCTCGCCGCCGTTCCCCTTTACCAAAATGTAAAATCTGATCATAGTACGGATGGCGTTTGGGGTGAACTGATTAAGGGGAATTTGCATGCGGGTAGATATTGAGGCCAGATAAGGATGGATAGGAAATCGAAGACCAGCCCTAATCTGGGCTTCGAAGAAAGCTAGGGTCCGGGGTCCTGAAAAATTGGGGCATTCATACGGATGAGGAATTCGGGGGATGTACTCCGGGGGAAAGATTTGGGCTTGAACGAGACTAGCCAAGTGGGTGTTATCGATTAAAGAGGAGGTCGAAATCTTATCCCTCAGTTGAGGATCCTCTATCGGAAACAATACCGACTCGGGAGGATTCGGCTTAGAGGACTCAAGCGGGGTTGCCTTGCCGGAAGACATTAACAAAAAGTGCGGAAATAAAAAGAAAAGGATATAGAAGATAGCTGGGTTACCTTGTCAGAGGAAGTGTGAGGTCGGACCGGACGATCGACGATGACGAGAAGCCGGAGAAAAGAGAGACCCCAAAAGGAAGAAAAAAAGATGGTAGGGGAGTTTCCAAGGAGAGAAGATGTGAATCAAGGAGACAAAAGGTGAAAAGGTGAGCAGAAAGGGGTAGAATCGAGGTATCTCTTTGGGAAAATATTTTGTGCTCTGAACCTGACTGTACCGGTCGTCGAATTCCATCTTAATCTACAACAACATAATATTAATGGAGGATAAACGGAACGGCGAATAAGCTAAAAAGAGGAGGCTACAAAGAGCAGAAATATAATTATTTAGAAATACGAATTGTAATGCAATCCTCTCTTGCAAAAAAAAGAGATTGTTGTAACAAATGAAAGGAGAGGAGGGGGCTAATACGAGAATAACATATTATTGACTATACAAATTAATAATACCCAAAATATTATCAACATTAAAGCATTGTCAAGAAAACAAGAAAACATAAACAAACTTCAACCATAAATATATGTTAATCAGCTCCAAAAGAAACACTTTTAAAAAAATACATAAACATGACTGCTTATTTCAATTTATTGTAGACATTTTGAAATGAATGATGATATTCAAGTATTATAGGAAATTTTCTCTTACTACCACAACACTGGCTATCACAAGACTATCAGACATAGAAGATGATGCAATCTGATATTTATGTTTTAGATCTTTGCAACAAAACATTCTATAATATTGATGTTATCGGGAGAGAATAGCAATTCTGTCAATATGTCACGATAATTGATAGAATATTAAAAATATATTAAATTTTAATATGCCAGAACAAAGTCAAGAGAATAACAAAGAAGATATAAAAATATACCAATTTTAAAAAAAATAATGTACAATTTTCAAATCTGAAAATACCCGGATAAGAATGGAAAATGAAGGCTTAGGTCATCTCCAACCACAAACTCTCAAATGAAAGATCTCTAAACTCTAAAATACACATTTTCATACTCTATTTTAAAAACCTTCTCCAACCATGAAACTCTATATCTTACTCTATTTATTATTTTAATCATTTTTAATATATTACCATCATTAAATAATATATTTATCTTCATATTTAAATTAATTTATACAATTAAATATTCAATTAGTAAATTAAATTATAAATTAAATATTATTGATTTTATCAAAATCATAAAATGTAAATAAACTTGTAGTTTTTAAATATTACTTTTATTTAAATATAAAATTACAAAGCACATAATGACGTAAACGATACATATGAATATAATCTAATACAACACGATTACACTTATTACGTTTAAAATATAATAAATAACACTAACAATCTTGTGAATTAGAGTACTCCTCCCACAAATGATCAATAAGAGCATCACGAACATTACGCCGTACTAGTGTATGGTTTTTTATTATGTGTATTTGTATTTCTTTTCAGATTGTGTTCACTTATTTTAATATGTTGGTGTTATATGTAGCTAGGTAATGCATGTATGTCCATTTTAATATGTAATGTATTTCATATTTAATATATAATGTATGTTTTATTGTATTTTAAGTTATTTTTTTGTAGGTAATAATAATACACAAAAAATAAAAATAATTACACAATTAAAATTAAATTATAAATTAGTATAAAATATAGAGTTTTAAATAGTAACTTTATATAAAGTAAAACTTCATTTTGAGCGCTCCGTTGGAGATGGTCTTAAGAATGCAATCAAACTGACTCCATCTAATGTTTCTTTCATATTTTGCACAGAAAAAATAAAATAAAATAAAAAAACTTAACAAATTTTCTTAAAATTGTCTAACTATTACAATCATCAATCCATGATTTCCATAAATACAAAACTCTTTTATTCCACACAAATAATAAATTGAAATTACCAATAAAATAAAATAAAAGTATATTGTTTAGTCAGATATACATAAATATGAATGTTATGAGTGTAACTTCTCTATATCTTTTGACTTTTTGATTTGAGAGGGAAAATAAAAGTTTTCACAAATCTTCTGATTTAAATTAACACGTTTTCAATAAGAGATTGGTGAGCACTTTATTATTTCCTGCACAAAAATAAAAAGATAAAGAAAATTACAAGTGTAAAACGCAAAACAAATATAAATCAATATGATATAGTTATATGATTTAAAAACAGAAATAAATCAATAAAAAAAAATGGATTGAAGAAAAAAGAAAAATAGTGTATTGTGAAATGAAGATTGAGAAAAAAAAGAAAAATAAGAAAAAATAATGGATCCAAGAGATAAGAAGAAGAAACTGCTTATTATAACTGTATATAAAAAAAAAACTTTTAATAAGAATTCAAAATTGAATTAAGGATGAGATAAAAATTAAAACGGTTGCAAAAAAATCATAGGAATGCGGTTACAAAAATTAAATTAAATTAAATATAAAATATAAAATCAGCCATTCAGAATTTTAAAATAGAATGAGATGACACGTAAGATAATAGATTTAGAAATAGTAATTAAGGGTAGATTAGGGAGAATTGTGATGGCATATAATATAATATTTATATTTAGAGAAATATGAGTTTGGTTCTGAACAAATAAAATGACATAGAAATAATTAAACAGAGAGAAATTTAAGAAAACTTTAAATAAAAATAAACGACAAAAAAGGAGAAGGAGGAGAGAAAACTAAAAAAAAATTGAAGAAAAGTTTAAAAGAAAATAATTGAAAAATTGGAGAAAATTTTAAAGAGAAAAGAAGAGGAGAGAAGTAAAAAATTATTTTAAAAATAATATAAAAGAAAAATGTATAAATAATAAATAAATCAATTATTATTTAAAAAAAGAAAAGAAAAAAACTGTAGAATTTTAATGAAAGAGGAAGAGGAGGGAAGTAAAATAATTATTTAAAAAAATATATAAAAAAATGTATAAATAATAAAGAAATGAATTATTATTTAGAAAAAGAAAAGAAAAAAACTGTAGAATTTTAATGGGAGAGGAAGAACTGAAGAAGAGAGAAGTAAAACAATTATTTAAATATAAAAGAAAAATGTATAAAGAATAAAGAAATCAATTACTATTATTTAGAAGGGGCCTTCTAAGGACAGTCCAATGTCGCCTGGACTATCAACAGTCCAGTAATTTGAGCCATCAGATCTGAAATCTAATGGCTTATATTTGATGATCTGCTACCTGTTGCATTTGGCGTCGCAGAATCCATCGTCTTGCATTTAGTGCTGTTATTCGAACCGAGCCTTAACGAGACTCGGCTCGGCTCGACTCGATAAGGCTCGACTCGTTTAGCTTAATGAGCCGAGCTCGAGCTCGTTAAATACTCGATTTACTAACGAGCCGGCTCGAGCTCGACTTGTTAGGCTCGATAACTAAATTTTTGTAAAAAATTTCATTAGGCTCGTTAGGCTCGGCTCGACTCGATAGGCTCGTTAAGCTCGTTAGACTCGTTAACGAGTCGAGCCGAGCTCAACTTTTAACTCGGTAATGTTATCGAGCCGAGCTCGGCTCGACTCGATAAGAGCTCGAGTCGAGCTCGAACCTCAAATACTCGGCTCGACTCGGCTCGAATAACAGCCCTACTTGCATTGCACTTATTATCGTTTTTTGTCGCCCTATTACACTTTTAAATATATAATTATAAAATTATAAATTTATCCTCATTAATAAAAAAATTAATTGATAATATATAATCTTTATTTTAATTCTCATAATAAACAATAAATTATCTTTTTTTATTTGAATGAATTGAATTTTAGGTTAAATTATTAATTTAGTTGAATTTTTTATACAAATTTCTGTTTCGAGATCACAAAATTGTGCGCCGGCTATTGTATGTGCTATGGTTGGTCGTCTATTCAGAATTAGAAAACCAGTTGTTACAATTTATGATCATGGAGTAATTGATATGTTTATGATCAGAAAATTAGCGAAGATATTTTATATAATCTAACGGAAAGAGATTCGTTTGGGTTTTTAAAAATCAGGAGAAAACCTACAAAATTCCATACCGATCCCAAACACGTTCCAAAAAAAAATTCTCTGCACATCCGCTGCTCGATCCAGTTAACATTATGTAATTTATATTTATATTTTTTATTTTTTTTTGTTCATTTTTAGTCGAATCATGAGTATTATTAGTATGCCTAAAAAGAAGTATTCTCAAATTGGTGATAATTACTCCTAGTTTTTTTTTATGTGATATTGAGCATTCCTCTTATTGAACTTTTGATTTTTTTCTGTGTTAATACTCTGTCACAATCACATTAACGCAGTATTCTCAAATCTCAATTGTTATTCATATAAAATTTGTATGATTTCTATATGGTTATTGATTTATGAGATTTATTTGAAATTTATGAATTTTATTTATGAATATAATAAGATTCTGACATTTATTAATTTTATTTTTAATGTATATTTTGCAGATATGTCTTCTCAACATGAGAATGATGACACAACTTCATCTAATAATATCTATGATAATGATTTTGTCATTAAAAAGAAAAGACAAAAGACATCAATTGTGTGGATTAATTTTGAGGAATTTTTTGTTCATTCATTATAAAATTTCAGCATGTTTTATAATATTATAAAATTTCAGCATGTTTTATAATATTATAAAATTTCAACATGTTTTATAATATTTTAGGGGGCTCAACATGAAGATGAGATTATTTTGAAAAACTGATGTATTTTTTCGTTGTAATTGTTGAAAGAACATTCGTTATTTTTTTTTTTGAACATTTGTTATTGCTCACGCACAATTCAAGAAATTGGCTCTTCAATTTGGTTATTTTCTTTGATAAAACAATTGGGCTGCCCACTTTTAATTAAATGCTAGCCCAAAACATTCTCCACTTTTAATTAAATGGGCTAACATTGTTGGCCCAAAAAGTCTCCACTTACTCGGTTTGCTCTCTATCACAATTTCTTTTTTTTTTTTTTGACGTAAAGGAGGGACAATGTCACAATGGGCAAACGTAGGACTGTTAGTGCCCGTAAAGAATTCAAATAAATTTATAATATATTTTAAGTTTAATTTGTCAATTAAAAAAATATTTGAAACATGTACTCCATAGTATAAATTTGTAAATTTGTTATTCATTTGAATCTAGGTAAATATTTTTCAATACACTCTTAACTCTAGAGGGCTGCAACATATAATTGTCTATGCATGAACATGTTTCAGAAGGTACACACTACACACCTACCATGAAAAGAGACTGACCTTTAACTTTTATTTATCGTCATTGCAAAAGACAATAGAATAAGAAATTATCTTATTCGAAACTTTATGGGAGCCGTGTCATCGAAACACTCAATATTATTCTCAAAATAAAAACTTTACTACCAACATTCCTTCCAAAATAAAAATGTGTCCTCAATAATGTAATTTTCAAATCTAGTAACAATCAATTTAGTTACATTATACAAATCGGACATTAGGTCAATGTTCGTAAGCAACATTATATGGACACAAAGGAGAGAGGGAGTTGAGAAATTTGTAAAGAATAGAGAAAAAAATGGGAGAGAAAGAAGAGAGAGAACAAAAAAAATATTGTAAATTCTATAAAAATTAGAATAATAGAAAGAAAGAAATCTGATAAGCCACGTAGAAATAAAAAGATCCAGAAATTGTAATTAAGAGTAGATTTAATTATTTTTATTTCAATAAAATCTATTTCCCCATAATTTAATTTATCTCTATCAAATATTATTAGTCTCAATTTTAATATTTATATTTTTAAAATATTAAACAAAATCTATAAACTCATATATTCTTTTTTTTTTAATTTAATTTCAAATATTATTAGTTTTAATCTTAATATTCTATATTTTTTTAATATTTAATGAAGAATAACAAATGCATTAAAATCTCTATCAATCACGGTAAAAACACAAAATAATTAATACCCCTCAAAAGACTACTGCAAAAATTTGATTATTTTGAATACAAGGGATACTCAACCCATTACAATATAGTAGATTCAACTATTTTGTAGTAAAACATTTTCACTGGGCAAGTTCCCAATCATGAAACGATAATCACAACACGCTTGTGAATTCGATTCTTTATAGAGTGGGAAGAATAATTTAAGGACGATCATCAATAGCGCCCTTCCCTCTTCTGTCTGTCGTATTCTATTTTTTAAATATTAATATTTTATTAAAAATATCTGTTTTCTTTCTCATTTTCTGTAAATATTTGAAGTAAAGAATAAAGACTAAAAATCTTAAGTCATAAATATTTAAAATAATTGGTTGAAATTTAATGCCATTAATCAGATTTTACGAAAAAGTGAAACTATAAAAGTAGCTGATTTCTTCAAAACTGAATGAAATTTATAAAAGTAGAAAACGATCTCACTTTCGGCATTTGACTTCCACAATTGCACCAATCTTACTGCAGAGAACACTTCCCTAAAAAATAAAAAATAAAATACCCAGGAAAAACCCTGTAAAAGAAAATCTCTGTGCCTGTGTGAGTCAGTGTGACTGAGAGAGAGAGAGAGAGAGAGAGAGAGAGAGAGAGAGAGATGGAAGTTGTGCGTGAGCGTGAGGCCATGGAAATTGAAAACGATTTGCCTGAGTTTACATTTGCAGAGGTAAAGTTTTGTTTCTTCTTTTAGCTCTAGATTAAAATGTTTCTTTTTTTTCTCGACTTTTGCGTCTTCTCTGCTTTGTATCTTATTTATGGTAAAAAATTTCCTCTTTTACATGATTTGATTTAGAGAGGATCATAAACATTGATAATCCATTCTCAATTTGTGTTTTTCTACACCCAATAATACTCTCTGCATGTTGTTCAGATACACCAATCTCTCTCTTTGATGGAATTCCCACTTGTTTTTTTCCCCTAATTAAGTGGGATATTTTAAAAATATGAGTTATTTATACTTTGTTTGTACTGTAGATATATTGAGATATTTACAAATTTGGGTCAAATGGTATTATGCACACAATCATTTTTGTGTTGGATATAAATTTCATTTTAGACTTGGATCAGACATCTGATTACCTTTCTATCTTGAGCTAATTTACCAGAATGGGTCTTAATGTATTTCAGCTGCAATTTTGGTGTTTATATATCTTGAGGTTTGAAATGGCCAAGAAAAATGCTATTTATGGGTTAGATTATACTTTTTTTTATCTTTTATTTGCCTGAATATATAGACTAGATAATTATTTTTCCTTTTTTTTTTTTTTAATAGAATCTGAGCATAACCAAATTGACTCTATTTTCGATTTATTGATGTTGATATTGCTTTGTGATGTTCCATTTGATTTCTTAAACAGATAATGCATCTGGAGAAGTTATTAAAGGAAATGAGAGATAAGCCGGTTGATGAAATGATGTGTAGAGAAATTTCGGCCAAATTTAAGTAAGCTGATGATGTATTTTATTGTGGATTTGTATTGGTTTAATTTGTGCTTTGTGACATAGTAAGGACATTGTCTGAATTTGAGGTTCGATATCCTGTGCTTTTATTGCAGTTGTTCGACTTACCGTACTCAAAAGTCTCCTATACGATGGGCACAGGTGTTTCTTCGATTCTCTCTTTTGTATGTAAGTCGTGTGTTGTTCTTGCATTCGAGTTTTTTCGTGTATTGCAGGTGCAAAATTGGTTCAGAGATAAACGAATAGTTGTGGGTGCTAAAGTGGCTTCTCCATCCAAATTATCCAATGGAGCTGTTAGTTTGAAGACTGCAGTACTTAAAAAACGTGCAAAAGGTTCCTTCTTTAATTTCTGCAAAAGATATGATATTTGTTAAGGGTGAAATAATTTATGTGAATTGCTCGCCAGCTCGAAAAAAATGCATCATGGGTACTACTACTAAGTGTCTTATTGTTCTAAGGAATCGGAGGAATTGTTTATATCGGTTATTTCTATTTTACTTTTGCCAGCCTTTTGGTGATGAAATTTAATCAGCTCCCAAATAAAGAGTTCATTTGGATTAGCATTGCATCACTTTATTAGTGTAGAATCATCATATAAGATTATTAGTTATTTGGATATTGTATTTATCAGAATTATAAAGATTCTTCGATTAGTTAGAGATGATAAAATGTGGAAATTTATGTCAGTGGCAACAATATCTGCAAGTGAAGCAGCTGTTGAGCTCTCAAACTTGTTATTCGAAGCTAGATCAGCGAAGGATTCTGCTTGGTGAGCATTTTATTTGTATTCACATTTCTTCTAATGGTTTCATATCCAGATTTTAACTCTTAATTAAAATAATTTATAGAGAAGGCAGATTTCAGTATCTACATTATGGTAGACACGACACGAATTCAGTCATATTATTGCATTATTATGAACAAAGTTTTATTTTCTTATCAGGTTTGATGTTGGTTGTTTCTTGAGCTACAGAATCAATTACTCGGGGGAATTGGTAAAATCCTTCACCTTCCAATTCTTTTCGCTTCCCGTTTTATAGTTATTATACTCAGCTTTTATTATCTTGGTAAATCTGTCATTACAATAAAATTCTTTAGTGCCCAGTATTTCAGGATTAATTTGATTCTTAGAGGTGAAACTATTGGTAGTCACCAGACATGTCAAAAGTGTCTATGTAAAATTGTAAATGGTTTTAGTACAAAGTGGTTAAAATGCTTCACACATTCATAGAGGCTCAAAAGAAAGTTCCTATGAAATCATTTCCCTAAATATGATAGGCCGTTCGTGTGAGATTTGCTGGCTTTGGGAAAGAGGAAGACGAATGGGTGTGCGTAAAGAGGGCAGTACGCGAACGCTCACTTCCTTTGGAACCTTCCGAATGTGATAAAGTCGTTGTCGGAGATCTCGTTCTTTGCTTCAGGGTAGGTCTCACCGATCAACTCAATTCTCCTCGTTTGTTTTTTCTAATGCATCCCATGTGAATTTCCAGGAAAATGAGGATCATGCACTTTATGGTGACGCGCATGTGGTTGAAATTGAACGCAAGACACACGGCAGTGACAGCTGCACATGTATCTTTACGGTCCGTTTTGAGCATGATAACACTGAGGTCTGAATCTTTTATATTGGAAACTTGTGGTCACTTAAATTTAATAGTTGGTATTGCCTCTTTTACGCCACGTTCCCTAATGCCCGTCCGTTTATCTCGACTACAGGGCAAGGTTACGTTAGCTAAATTGTGTTGCAGGCCAAAGAAATCGGTATGCAGTGACTCTAAGTTTCCGCCATTAGAGCCCACTGGAATGCAGAAAGGAGTGCTTGAGGAGATTTTAGTTGAGTGAGTGATTGCCTGCTTCAGCTTATAAAGTATTTGTAAAAATGTTTCAACAAGAAATTTACGAGGGATCTTCATGGTTTCGTGCATGTATGCTCTGTTGATTCAAGGAGGAGGTTGTTTTTAAGACTTTGACCTTTTAAATAACCCTATGAGCAAATTCATTCCAATAAAATATTACTCCAAACATACAAATTCATTATGACAAATTTTGATGAATACTATTGATTAGTTTATATCAGGTTTTAACGAATACGAGTATTAATTAATTTATATATAAAATAGATAGGTTATATAAAATAGGGGTATAATGTGGTATTGTAAGGTAAACTTATAAAAAAAAGTCTATGTTTTCATAATTGGATACTAGACTTAGCACCAATTGGATCGATTGGACCGGTGGTTTAATCCTTAAAATGATTCATACTTTTTTTTTTTCAATATTTTATATGTTACATTCCACCCTTAAAATGAATCATACTTTTTTTTCAATATTTTATATGTTACATTAAAAAAAATGTGCACTTAAAATTATTCTTTTTATTCGGTGATTACTTGTTCATTTTTTTATTGGATATCTCAAAATTTCGTGCAAACTTCTAATATAGAAGATAGAAATAACCTACCTTTCAAAATTATCACTCATATTGAGGTCACATTTTTTCCTACATCTCAATTCTCACTAAATTCACTTTACACATTACTAGATTACACTTTATTTATTTACACATTACTAGAGTTATAGACAACACACTAAACTAAAGCCTCAAGGATAGACAACACACTAGTCAAAAGATTCAAGTCAAAAAGTATTAAACTATTTTTCAGACTAAAATAATAAACACTAAAATTTAAAATAGATAAAATTGCAAAGTAAAAATTCATCTCTAATCTAATCATCCACGTATCAAATTAAATTTACTTTATAAATTTGCGGTGATCGTAGCCGCAACAAGACATATACTTCTATCATTAATTTTTCAAAACTTCAGCTTTAAGTGTTAAAAATTTTAAACATATAAATATTTAGAAGATTATGGAAGAAAAAAAAAATTGAAAAAAAATTATGAAAATGAAAACCTTGTCTCGTGGCCTGTTTCTAGTTCAACCGATTAAATTGGACAATTAAAAAAATATTGAATAAAGTTATTTGACAATTTAAATAAATAAATAGTAATTGAAAAATAAAAAATAAAGTGGTGTGAATAGTATTATTTTTAAAATAAAAATAAAAATAAGAATAAAATTGAAAAACAAGAAAAGAAAAGTATATTTTGTATGAATTAAACCCTCTGTTTTGCCTTGGGCAATCTTGAGTAAATGTTGACTGCCTCAGGGGAAAAAAGTTGTCAAACAAGATCTGGCAAATCCAAATTAAATAATACTCCTACTATGGTATATAAGGATAGGATGGGTTTCAATTCCAATATCCATCAAGATTAATTGAAATTGTGACCTAATTGAAGTAAGATTTAATGATTAAAGATAGAGAAGTAGAGTAATTCATTCCTAACAAAAAGAGAATATCAGGCAGGAGTGACCAGCAATCAGTGGTCAATACAACATAACATAACACTGGAAATAAAGTAGCCAATAATATTAGTAATACAATCCGAAAGTACAGTTGTTGATTAAGAGTTATTAAAGACAACATAACATAGAGTCCAGTAATCCGACAAACATACTACAGTAGTAATAAAAACTCAACACCTTTCTTTCTTAGGCCCTCCCTGTCTTATGATGCAAATGAAACAACAAAGTAGCAGTAACACAACACCCTTTACACTACCTTCTGTACTCCCACTACATATAAATCTTCCTGCTTCTAAAACCCACAACAATTATTTCCCCTTTAACAAACAACGATTACCTCCACCACCAATTACCTAAGACACTGTACGACCATACGAAACAGCTGAAATATATAGATTTTTTGCCCATTTCTCCTGCAACGCAAAATAACCGCTTGTTATATTAGTTTCAGCCCCAAATGGAGTGGTGGGTTTCTTTTTTAATTTTTTTTTTGGGGGTGGGGGGATAGATGTAGGCTTATGTATAACTATAACTAACCTTTACATGGGCACTCGGAAAGACAGATGTTCGCAGCGTCTCCTGTGTTTCATCTGGGGGCTTTCTTCTTGGTATGCTTAAGACAAAAGCTGCCTGGTCAGAAGTTGCTGCAGTTGCAGTTATACGGAAACCATTATCCCAACGGCGATGAATGCCCTCGCTTGGATAAAGAAAATCAAGTTCCACAACCTATGAAAATAATGACAGACATAATAAGTAGGCGATTGAAGGAACTGAAATTTAATAAGGAAAAAAAATAAATCAGAAGAAACCTGCTCCGAGAATCCAGCACCACGAGACATAACAACAGCCCATTTATTACCAGATGTAGCCATGGAGGTAACAGAAAAACCTTCCCTCCACTTTTTGTTTATCCACTTGAACGGAAATGATTCACTAACTTTGTACGACTGTTGTAAGTAGTGCGTGCCTGAATACAATTTAAATACACGAGAAAAACAAATTAACAAATATAAAGTAAAAACTAAAATTTTAAGCTTTGACCTTAAGTTTACCTTTTGACATTACAACTAATGAACTACCATTTGAAGCTCCGGCAACTGCACTGATGTAAAAATTCTTTTCCCAATTTTCCATAATCCATTCCTATAAGCCATCCAAATTAGCATGAAATAGTTGAACAAAAAAAATGCTACTTCAAATAGAATGTACCTTGTGAAGAAAGTGAGGCGATAGCTGATGAATTTGATCGATAAAGCCAGTGCCTGCATCCATGATTAATGCCCACAGATTCTGAGCACATCCTACACAACTTATTTGTAAGCCATCTGCGTATCCCTTGTCGATATGCTGGGAAAGCCTCGCATCCATCACATTATAGTGATATCTTCAATGCAAATACAGAAACAATTTTAAAATTCCAGAATATGAGAGAAGAAAGTGGGAAAAAAATAACTATCTTTTATCAGAAACCAGTAAGGAAACCCATGAACTGGAAAAAAATTAACCCAAGTGCAACCGTACAGGTCACAAGTACCTTTGTTTCATGGGTTTACGAGCATTATAAATGCTAATCCATTGGTTTGCAGGTGTCCCCAACCGAATTTTCTTTTTAGGTTGCTCATCTTCATCTTCAAAAGGCAGCCTGCTTCTCTTATGACCAAGCTACATTAAGGGCAAAAAAAAAAACCCAGCAGGAAAGATAGATGAGTTTAGGCTGTGGGCAAGAACAGTTTCATGAGTTGCATCAAAATAACTAACAAAAACCTTTTGTGCACCGTCAGTGTTGATAGGTCTGATATCTGGATTTGGTCCAACTATTCCATCAAAGAAGGCGATACATTTAGCATAATTAGGGTCGTCATCATACTTCAAATTTACAACATATTCCACAAACAACATAAACTGTTGTGGACAGAAGCAGCAAAGTGCCTCTGGTGATGTTGCCATTTTCTTCTTGCAAACAAGAAATCCTTTATTGTCACCCTAAGGAAAAAGCAGAATCGTATCAAGGAGACTATAAATAAAGATCTGGTGTGTGCTAATTTGCGAATATATTAACATTTGGAAGAAAAAAAACAGACCTGGAAACCTTGCCAAGGCAGACGTCCCCTCAAAAGGAAAACGAGTGTATAAGCAAGAGACTCTAAATCATCTCTCCTACTAGCAGTTCTACCAAGATGAGCATGAACACTAGCATAGCGAACAGTTCCCCTGAAATCCATATCCATAATTAGTAAAAAATTGAAATACAAAACCACATGGTATTTTTTTGGAGATGTTCGAAAATAAACTCAATGTAAGCATGCATATACGGATATACCTGAAAACATCTGGTCGCTGATCATATTCAACATGCAGACCAGTGTTGCCATCTCTCCATCTAGTAGCTGATGCAAGTAGTTTTCTAAATGAATTAATTTCAAGATAAGGAAAAAAAAATCTACTAAGGAATATTTATGGTGTGACATACCTAAACCAAGATCAACCAGGTATAACTTTTTCTCATCAGGGGTTCCTGGTGGACCGAGCAAGAAATTCTCAGGCTTCACATCCCCATGGACATACCTGTCATTTTGCAGATATTACTCGAAAGTTATTATATGTCTAAATCGACAAGAAACCCCAAAAAGTCTTGTTAGGGGAATATTCAACCTAACATGTGAACAATAAGCATCGAGAGTATGTTATGACTGCAAATATGAAAGCACAGCCACAAGAAATATCATGAAATATAAGAAATAAACAAATAACTGTAAAATCTGGATCTCAGATCCAGGATTAATTACTGCGCCATCGAAACAGTAACATAAGGATGCCAAGAAATTCACATCAACTTCAGTGGATGAAACTGGGCAATTAATTCAATAATGAAATAACTAGAGCTGTTAAACTGTTAATAAACTTTAACGAGCCAAAAAAACACCTCCCCCCTCCACACACACACACACGGAGTGTTGAAACCTCACCCTCTTGCGTGCATTTTCTCCAATATAGAAATTGCTTCAATAGCAATGCAAGCAACCATTTCAACTGACATACTGCAATTTGACAAGAGAGGATTTTATCAAGAGGAGAAAAATTGAATAACAGAAAAAACTGAAGAAAATACATAGCAGAGTGTTACACTCACGAGTGGGCATTATTATTCCAAGCATCCCATAAACTTGGTCCAAGTATATCCATGACCTGTGACATTCAAGGGCTCACTTAATAAAATAGAACCATTAAGGAAAACTAATAGAAGAAAAGGCATCAGAGATGCAGTAACAGTCATACCATCACATAATAATCGCCTTGTCGACCTTTATAGTGCACTCGCGGAACACCATGACTTCCTCCCAGAGTACTGAGCAATGTTACAAAATGAAAATTAAGAAAAGAACAACATAAATCAGTCTAATTTGCACGGAAAAAGTGCAAATACTTACTTGTAAACTTGCCATTCATAAGGTGGACCATAGTTACATCCTTTACTATTACGATGTTCAAATTTAAGGGCCACCTGTTCAGATCAAGAATGGGTCAATTTGGTGAAGAAATAAGTTGATAAGTTATGATAAAAAATAAATCTGGCATAAATACCTCTAAGGCTCCAGGACCCATCCTTTCACTAACACTACCACCAGTGACACGTCGACCAACATATACCTGTCCAAAACCTCCCTTGCCAAGTTTCCTTTCAGTTTTATATAATGGAGACCCACCAACCTGGACCTGTTAGTGATGGAAATGTGAAACTGGATTAACCTCACAATCGTTGTATATTCTTTGAGCTATACACAAATAATAGTATCGGATTTCATTCACCCCCAAACTACAATAGAGGAACATTAGAGGCGTTAAATATAATAATTGATGATGTAACAAGATAAAAATCAGAAACACAAATTCACTAAAACAGTCACGTCATGGTCTCTACGTAATCCTACGCCACTTGCGTACAATCATTGCAAGAAGACAGATATTAGTCACATGCATAACGGATGGAAAATCCATACGCTAATCATGCAAAAGCCAAAAGGACCAACGGTCGTATTATTTACATCAGACAAACTTTTTATTCGTATCCAGACCGACATCCAGCATTGAATTTATAAAACATTGCGATGAAAGGAACATTGACAAATCCGGCTCCGACACGTTTCAAGTGAATCTAAACATTAAATATCTTGATGAAAAAGGAAATAAATTGTTAATATTATACACTAAAACTCATGTTGCATACATTACATTAACATTGCAGCACAACAAACATGCAATCAAATAGCAAGGATATCCTTCCATTGGACATTTTCCAGCTGTTAAAATGACATATATAGATAATCACATCTGTATAACAATACAACCATCCAAAGCAGTAATATTTTTTCAAACAATGAATACAATTCCAAATAAAATAAAATCTTCAATTTAATCATCATAAGAAAACCTTCAAACTCTCAGCTCCATATCAAAATCTCCCCTACAGAATCTATGCATGCAGAACCCCTTATCACTCCTTTGATCAAAAGACTCATAAACAAGAGAATCGTTTAAAAAATAATCAGAATGCCACATTAAAAAAAAAAAAAAAAAATCTCACCTTCTCGGGGAGAGGAGCAGCTAATTCATCATCAGCCCCATTCCCCTTCTCAGGGCTCTTACCACCACTATCATTTTCATCCATTGCTTTATGTCGCACCTCTTCTCTCTTTTCTTCCACGACCCGCTTCTTCTCTTCGACCTTAACCTCCGGAGCTGGCGCTGCAACAACTATAGCATCAACTGGCGGCGCAACCGCTGCTGCCGCCGCTCTCCTCCTCCTCGTACGGGTAGCAATCGCCGCCGTTTCCTCAACACCCGGAGTATTTATATTATTTTGCTGATTCTGATTATTATTATTATTTACGTTGTCGTCGTTATTGGGCAGTGGCGGCGGCGGTGGCTGCTGCTTCCCTCTCCGGCCTCTGCGAATTCTACCACGCAGCACCGGCATCGTTCATCCTTCAATTGTCATCACTCTTTTCCCTGATTTCTGAACAAATTCAAAACAAGAGAATTACATCTACTTCTGATTTATATCCACCGATGATAAATCAAAGATATGCGCCGATACTAGAGCAACAAATAGATAAACAAACAAGAAGGGAAATCCGTACCGAGAAATTGAAATTGAATTGAATAATCCAAGTGATGAGCGCGCTGCAATGTAGTGAGTGCAATAGAGCTGTAAGGCTGTTCGATCGTTAGGCTTCAGAACAGAGTGAGAAGATTTAGGGATCTGCAGAGAGGGACTCCAGCAAGAGAATCAAGAAAAACAGTAGCCGCTTTTGCTTTCTGATTGTAAGATGAATTTGTAGGTGTATTTATTTCCAAGAATTATAAAAATCAACAACAAATATTATTTTCTAAAATTATAAAAATCAACAACAAATATTATTTTCTAAAATTTCAACGGGTTTCAACCGTTGATATGGTCCTAGACGGTCCAGATTTTCTTGGACATTTCTGGAATTATGAAATGACGGAAAAACCCTTGAAGTTGCATTGTAATTTGCCATGAAGTTGAGGGTGAATGGGGAAGAGCTCTCCTTGGGCATTAGTTAATCTGAGCCGTTGATATGCTACACGATGGCCCATCGCTCTCCACGTGCCCCTTATGCTCAATGAGGTTGTAACGCTTGGTCTGTATTCCAATATTGTATTTATTATTTTTTTACTTTTCTGATTTTATTTCCTTTTTTATTTATTGAATCAATATATTATAAGGTGACTTCTTTTGGTGAGTTGAATCGAACCGATAGTCTTCGTTTGGTTTGATTTCTAACAAGGGTTTGTTTGGTTGATCTTAATATTCAATGTGTATTGGGAGTGTTTAAGATGTATGCATCAATTTTTACGAGCTTTTAAGGAGAGCGGTGACCTAAGTCTGAAACATTTGTTTTTTAAATAAGATTGTGAGATTAAACATTATTTTCTTTATTAAAGGCTAAAACGAAACAATGTTACAGAAAAACTACTGAAATAATTTCTTTCTCCAACGTCGTGTTGCCTACACTTCGCGAGACCGTCACCATTTTGCAACTGTCATTGGCATCACACAGGTGAAGCTCCGCCAATTCACATGCATCGTCTCATTATTTCACCATCTTGTCGACACATTTATGGATTTGTTTCTAAATTTTGTTTTCAATTAAACTAAAGACACGTGGACGTAAAGTTTAAAATTCTTGATTGACATGAAATCTGATTCAGAAGTAACTGAAAATAAAATAAAAAAGAAAAAGAAACGAGAAACGAGTAATTCAAAAAAACGTTAATCCATTTTTCAACATGTTTTTAAGTTTGTTTCCAATTGCACAAAAACGTATACTCTCTCTGTTCCGAAATAAATTTCATAGGTGAGAGTGCATATTTTTTAAGAAAGTTGAGTAATAACTAATGAGCAGGGTATTAAGGGGTAATTTAATAAACTTTTATTTATAAAAGAAAGAAATTAGTTGAATCGTGTAATGATATTTTGTGTAAAATTATGAATATAGTAAGAACGAAGTTTATAAATAATTTTTTATTTTTAAAATATTAAATTTTTTATGAAACGTAAAAAAAATGAAAGAACCGTGTAAATTTATTTTGAAATGAAAGAATATGATATTTCATATTATTAAAGGCCCAACCAAACTCCTTAATAATTTCTTACAAATTACAATGTATATTCAGACAGGAAACCAATTAAAGTCCTCTCAAGTTCTCAACCAAACGTATCCTACGCATAAGGAGCAATCCATTCATCCCATATTAACTTGCACTAATTTTTGGCACAAGATAAAATAATAAATATTATTGATGTTTTCAATAATAATTTTATAAACTTTTAAGTCTAGTTTGAGAGAAAATTCTATCATACAATTGAGTATATATATTTGAATTCTAATGTTCAATTTAATTTTAGATCCAATATTTGTCTCAATTAATTAAAATCTCATTACAATTGTATTTGTGCAACCAATTGCACTCAAATATCCCTCTAATTAGAGTTAGTGATGGTTGGAATGAAGATAAGGATAAAGATGAAAAAAATTAAATGAGGTAACAAGTGAATAATAATTGTATTTGAATATATATGAAGAAGTATGGGGTGGAAGAAGAGTTTTATGTCAAATCAAAGTGATGTTGTACTCATACCATCTTATTATTACTTGAACATTTGTAAAGGGGTGGATGAATATTTGTCACATTTTTTATTAAACGTTTCCTTATTTGAAAATGTCAATTTCTTACTCCTTTAAAAAAAAAAAAAAAAATTCAAACATCTTTTATTTATACTACAAGACATTACTTTTTACACACTAACAAAATATTATATCTCTAATAAAGTTGAATTATTCATTCTACCCCCCCCCTAAAAGTCACTTTATCACCTTTAACATGAATAAATAATTACGGAGTATTATATTAAAACTCGCGCAAACAGTAAATGTCCAATTAATAACAGTACGGGTGGAGTATCATTTTATTATTGTTAGTTAGTGAAGTATTTAGTGTGAGGAAGAAAAAGGGGAATAATTATTGAGGTTTTAAAGAATAATTTTATAAACTTTTAGGTGGTGTTTGGTTGGAGATTGTGGCGGATTGAATTGAGATTGAAAAAAGTGGATTTGGATAATTCATGAACAATAATTGTGTTTAAATTGTGTTTGGACAATGATTGAGAAGTATGGATGTGAGTTACTTTATGACAAATAAAAAATAATGTTAGTAATATTTTATTAGTGAATAGAAAATAATATGAGAGAGAACGAGCGTGTGAAAGAAAAGTTGAAGAGAGAATAAGTAATTAAAAAGAAAAATGGCGATGTGATTGTATAAAATAGGTGTGTAGATGTATTATATGTGTGAATTGTTATTTGGATTGAGAATGACAAATCCAAATCTGGAATGACCAATCACAAATCAAACACGGCCTTAGGTCATATTTAGTCAGAGATAGTGATGCATGAGATGAGGATGAAGATGAAAAAAGTTGAATGAGGTAATCCATAATAATAATTGTGTTTGGATAAAGATATGGGGTGGATGAAAAGTTTTATGTCAAAATAAAAGTGATGTTGTACTCCTTCCGTCTCATTATTATTTGAACATTTGTAAAAAAAAAAAAACGTTTGTCATATTTTTAATTAAACATTTCCTCATTTGAAAAAGACAATTTCTTACTCCTTAAAAATAAATCCTCAAACATCTTTTATTTATATCATACTCCCTCCATCCTCAAAAGTAGGGGTGGGAATGAGTCAAACTACCCGACAGGGGCCTACGGCTCGGCCTATTAATGCCCGGCTCGACTCGTTTAATAAACAAGTCGGGCTCAAACATTTTTAAGAGCATATTTAGTTAAATAGGCTGAGCTTGAACTTTTTCGTAGGCCTTTCAAGCCCAACAGGCCGGCCTATTTAATTTAATATATATAAATATATATTTATATATAATATAAAAATATAATATATATGGTATATTATACTTAAATATGAGTATCTAATATATATAATTTGTAACTAGTAAGCATTAAGCAATATAATTAATCAATTTTTTATGATTCGATGAAATATAAGTGTTGTAGGTTTTTTTATAAAAAGACCTTTAAAAGGCTTTTGGGCCAGGCCTATTTGTTATAAAGGTCAGGCCAAGCCTTAAAAAAAAGTCTATGATAGGCCATGGACCAAGCTCGGGCCTTAAAAATATTTAACAGACCAGATTTTTTTTTTTTGTAAAGCCTACCTAGGCTGACCCATTCCCACCCCTACTCGAAAACTACCCAACTTTCCTTTTTCGTCTGTGCCAATGAAAGCTACTAATTCCTTTTTTTAGCAAACTATTTCCCTTCACATTTCATTATATTCTCCTCACTCTCAATCACATCACCTATAATACATATACTTATTATATTATATTTCTTAACCTCCGTGCCCGGAGCTCATGAGGAGCTTTTGATTCGGGTGGAATTTACGCACTTTAGATGCACATGTGAAGCTCATTTTGATGTTGATTCCATTGATTTATGGGGTGATTATCATTGTTTTGGTCGAAATAAGAGAAAGGTAGTGTTTTGTCGATTTTGTAGGTAAAACGATGAAATTTGGGAGAAAAACACATACCACAAGTGATTGGATCGGAAAGAGGAGTGAACCATTGGATCCGGCTCGAAAAATGGAGTGGAATAGTAAAAAGAATCAAGTCGATCGGAGGTCGGAAGCTCAAGATACGGAGGGACGAAGTTGGAGGACGAAAACGAAGGACGGAGCCAAAACGAAAGTTTGGCCCGGCCGGGCCACTATACCCGCCCGGGCGGGCGGCCGAGTCATTTAAAAGTGGCCAATACGAAGGTTTGGCCCGGCCGGGCCACATTCCCACCCGACCGGGCCACTTACCCCCTGTTCCCAAATTTTTCGGCCCACATACCCGCCCGGGCGAGCCACATTACCCGCCCGGTCGGGCGATAAAATGTTGAATTTTTGGCCAAAGACGAAGGTTTGGCCCGGCCGGGCCACTTACTCCCAGTTCCCAAAATTTTCGGCCAACATACACACCCGATCAGGCGATAAAATGTTGAATTTTTGGCCAAAGACGAAGGTTTGCAATTCTTACACCCAAACCCTACCCCAACACTATAAATACCTCCATTCTTAAATTCAAAACCATCTTACCCCTTTCTCAAGAAGCTCTACACACAATCACACACATTTGGAGGTTTTCATCATCTAGTTCTTCAATTCTTCATCAAATCAAGGAAGGAAGGATGCAATAGCTTGGAATTTCCATTCTCTACCATAGAATGGTCTAAGCTTTCTTTTCTCTTCACTTTTTATTGCTTTCATCTTAGTTTTATTTGTAGTTGGAGTATGTTGTTGATTGGCTAGAACACTTTTGGTTTTAGGGCTTTGTAAATATTTGGATTGAAGTTTATGAACTAATTTCTTGCTTTAAATGGTGTTTGTCTCTTATTTGTATGCTTAATTCTCATTTGGAAGCATGTTGTTATTGACCATGATAATATGTTCAATCTATTGTTAATTGGGGTAGTATTGAGAGATTTATCTCATTAATCGTATGCAAGCATGCAATCCGATATTATTATGATCTCGAGAGAGGATTAGTTATCGGGAGGGAATTGAATGATCTTTGGGGCTATTTTAGGTGGTGTGATGTTTGTAATGTAGAAATACGAACTTATGTTGCATGCTCCTTTGGATTAGTTGTATCGATAGATTGATTAATCCTTCTTTAGTGATCAACCCTATAAGAGGACAACCTTAATTGCCATTTGAATGAGTTACTAATCATAAATGGATTTCTAAATGTTGCAAATGCCTTGGAACCTACCTTCTCATACTTGAGTTTTCATTCGTTTTACCTCTCGTTTCTTGATTTGCATGGTATTTGATCGATTTCTTTATTACTCCTTTCATTGTCTATTTGTGACAAATTGGTAGGCAATTTTAGGGTAATTCACCACCTTCACTTAATCGATCGCGTCTAAATAGAATTTCGTTAACAAAATACACTTTTACGCTATACCTCATCGTGGGATCGACCTCGTACTTACTTCGCTATGATAGACACCGTATACTTGCGGTCGTTTATTCTAGTGTTGTAGAATACGTGAATTAGCTTTCCCCGAGATGGAGGGAGTATGACATTACCTTTTACACACGAACAAAAGATTATATCTCCAATAAAGTTGAATTATTCATTTTATCCCTCATAAAAGTCACTTTATCACCCTTAACATCAATAAACAATTATTACAAACAATGAATGTTCAATTAATAACAGGACAGGTGCAATATCATTTTATTATTGTTAGTTAGTGGAGTATTTAGTGTGAGTAAGAAAAATACGAGAGAGAATTAATGTGTGAAGTATGAATATAAGAGATAATTAATGTGTGAAAGAAAAGTAGGAGATATAATGAGTATTTGAAAGGAAAAAATGTTAATGTGATTGTATAAAAATATATTTATAAGTGTATTAGATGGATGAATGAATATGAAGATGAGTATTTGGATGGAGTGAGATGCGGGATGTACTATTCCCATTCGAATTTCACTATCCCAAACTAAACACATAATTATGTATAAAGTAAAGTAGATGTTGGATTGTGTGTATGCGTGAGTTAAAAAATAATGACATTTTGTATAAATTTGGAAAGGGTAGGTCTCCTATGGAATTGAATCTATATAAGAAATTAAGTTGACCAAGTCAACAATCAATGTTGACGGTTGGTCAAATATATATATATATTTTTTGTTAGTAAAATATTTGTTTTTTTTTTTGTTTTTTTTAGTTATATAGACATGCATTTTTCAGTAAAATTGTGTTGCACTTTTCAATTATAATAACTTACATTTTTCATTCACATATATATATATATATATATATATATAAACAGCATAGTCAATTCCCGCCCATTTCAATTTATTAGTTCTGGAATTTTTATTTATTTTTAAATTCTGAACTAATCACTTTTGTTGTCAACAATTTTAAAAAATATTTTTTATTGAATTGAAGATCATTATTATTTGTGGACAGGCCGTTGGTTGATATACCTGATATAGCATAGACCTAGGTATAGCTAGGACCAATTTATTTATTTAGTTTTTAATATATTTACACAAGTATTCATAATTATTCAATCTGATCAATTTTTAAATAATAGACAAATTAAATCTTCTATATACAATTTGTTAATATGCAAAATAATTTCTCTAAATCACTTCAATTGTCTAACTACCAATTTAAATTCTTAATACAAACAAAATACAAATATTTAAAAAAAAAAAAAAAAACTGGTCAGTTCACTTGCATACAACAAGTATCAATTTAAATTCATAATATAAATATTAAAAAAAATCTGTATGCACTTCTTCATATTTCAGTACCCTTAAAATGACTTTTGCTTTCTATAGATATGAATATTCTAAAACAAAAAAAAAAAAAAAAAAATCTATTTGATTGTAGAACATAAAAACACCTAATATTTTGACACAAGTTACAAGTAAAAAATTCAAAGGAACCTAAAAATCAAATCTATGTTGGAAAAAACCACATTAAATATTAAAAAATTTATAAGAATATAAATAACAAAAATCTAAAACAAACAAACCAACAAATCAAATCTTCACCTGCATCAACCTTTACCACCACTTCAAATTTATAATACAACTATAAAAAAAATCTAATTGTAGTACCCGTATCTTCATATTTCAATACACCTCATCATATTCCAATACACCTAAAAAGGGCTTTCACTTTCTCTATATATATAAAATCATTTTGCAGATTGCATTACCAACATTAGTTATTTATTGTTTGCTCACCAACATTTCCACTTGCAGTGTGAGTTCTTGAGTACTCACCATACCTTTTGTAATCTCTATTGCAAGATGGCACCCCTCTTTCGATTGATCAAGGAGATCGATTCTTCTAAGACGCAGTGAGCCCTTAAGATTCGTTTGATTTGAGCATATCGTGCACCTGTATTTGGAAAAGAAACTATAAGAATTTAGAGTGTATTCCATAATAAAGAGGTATGAAACAATTTTCTCTAAATTTCAGGGTATAAGAGTGTATATTTCACAAGCATATCTTACTACATTATTGCATTGATGTATGGTCTGTGCATTTCAGGGTACAAGAGTGCGCGCAACAGTTAACCAAACTTACATTAACAGATTCGAGTCAACGTTGGTAGAAGGAAGACTGTTCGCGGTTAAAAATTTGGGGTGACAGTGAACAAGAGCAAATATAAAACAACAAAAAATCATAAACAAATTATATTCATCAATGATACCAAAGTTGTGGAGCTTTTTGACGAATAATTCCCAACACTACTATATGATTTTCAATCGTTTTCTGAACTATCCATTGTTGAAAAATTGAATGACACTCAAATGATTGGTAAACTTTTATACTATATAATTATATTAAACTTAATCTACTTTATTTCCGCTATTTTACAAAACAAATCTGTAAAATATTTTTCTTTAAATGCAGATGTTATTGGATGTTTAGTCAAAATTGAAGAACCTGGAGTTGTAAATTCAAGTGGAGGAGATGGAGTTCTAATGGAAATTACACTAGAAGACTTTTTTTTTTTTTATGAAAGAAATTACACTAGAAGACTTAGAGTTAGTATTTCAAAATAAACTCTATCTTACTTACTAATCTTTTATTTTAATTTACGTGCTCTATATATATTTTATACACAATTTCTTTTTTCAAACAAATCAAGCTGCCTAAACTGTTGTGCAGTAGAATTTATTCACTTTTTATTAATGTAACACTACTATATGAAACATGATAAAGGGATAATACTGCTCATAAGGCCTCTTTCTCACTTCATTTGACAAAATTCATACATGCATACTTCAAACAACAAATGAGAAAGCTTACGGGGTCTACAATACTTAATAGAAAACACACAAGAAACGACGAAAGTCACCACGGTATGTGTTTTGTAATTCTTCTACCATAATTTTCATTATTTTTTCAATAAAATGAGTACATAATTTTTTTTAAATTTTTAATATGTTAGAGTATATCTTAGAATGACATAATTGAAGTCTTTTTCCATCATTGTCATTTCTTAGTTATATGTATGGATTATATGCATGTAGCTCTCTATGAATAACACACCTGATAATACAATCAAACTTGAAAATTAAAAAACCTCAAAACTATCAATCTATGCATAAGACCAAACCTGGAGATAAGCATTCCCGAACACACAACTATCCTTCAAGTATAAAGCCAGAAATCTTTCTACAAAATCACCAATCAGCTGAAAGCCTTAAATTAATCAGCAGAATGAGCAACAATTTGGCATTAACAACATGGCAAGGCAATTTAATCGTAAATACATATTGAGAAAAATATAATGAATAACATTTTAACACATGATGACCGATTTTAGGGATCAAGTGAACATACTAATGATTTGGTATTCCTTAATTCATGTACTTACTTTTCTGAAAGTTTTAGGAATATATAAACACACCCACCCTATAAATTTTGTCCTTAAACCACATAGTTATTAGGTACTTATAGACACATTCTAATTTCACCTAAGATAGATAATTTACAAAAGAAATCTACTGCAAGTTTTACAACTTTGAGGGTGAGATCTGCTGATTTTCGAGTATATATAAGAGAATTAAAGATTTTGGATAAATCATTTTTAGAGAGTTTCATAGGATAAAGTCATTTTATAAGAGACTTTTAGTCTTACTTTAAAATATTTAATTGGTCGAGAAAAGGAAGAAAAAAAGAACTTATATTTCACTAATCTAGCATTTAATTACATGTTCATGATGATCAACAAAGAATGTCTTGAAAATCAGAACTATATTGAGACTCTCATTCCTCTTTAAAATGACAGGCTTAATATTTTATTGTTTATTGCGAATTGTATTTTGAGAATGTAAAGCTCATTTATCCATTCACACAATCAAATTAAATGCGATGAGCAAATTTATAAATAGATATTATTAAACCTCTTTATCAAGAAAAGCATTTGTAACCAAAAACTTTACATTAAAATTACAGATTCAAAAATCCTTAAATAATCTAAGAATAATAAAAATGTGTGTGTATACCTTATATCCCATGAATACTTGGCCGAATGACTCAAACTTTTATCATGAATAGCAATCCAAATGCTCAAAACTACATAGATATCCCTGAATCCTAATATTACCAGTTATAAGACAATCAAATATTTTGGATAAGACATTTTATAGACTTTTTCATAGGATAAAGTTATTTTATAAAAGACTTTTACTTTTACTTTAAAACATTTAAATGGCCAAGAAAAGGAAGAGAGAAAGGACATATATTTCACTAATCTAGCACTTGATTAAATGTTTATGATCAACAAAGAATGTCTTGAAAATCAGAACTATATTGAAACTTTCTCATTCCTATACTCATATCGTATGTTAAATGAAACTAAGTTTTATTGCTAAAAAAAATTGTGAATATATAAGTGTTACTGCTTAAAAATTTTTTTGTGAATATATTACTAAAAACAAACACCAAATTTGAGATAATGACCGCCATAAAACCTTATATTGATGTTGGGATATGAATCCTAGAACAAGTCCTAAATGATGAATAAAAGATAAAAGATAAAGTTTTGATAAGCCAAAAGAAGACTTGAATATTTTCTAAGTGTTGACTAATCTAGTCTAGTTGAGTTGAAGTCATCTTGTACAGATCAGTAGAATTCAAAAGACAAGTACAGTTTAAAAGAAAAGTATTCATTAAAAGATAAGTACGATTTATAAGTACTTCATATATGTTAGATTGTTACTGAGCTATTTAAATGTTGTATAGAGCTTATGATATTTCTTTGTAATAGATTAGATTCTTTGTATAGTTATAAGTTGACTAAGCTTGTATTATAAAAGCTTAATGTAATGTAATAGTCTTGTTAGGTTAGATGATAGGACTAGATTAGTTCTATTATAAGTCTACTGCACAAGAAGAGAAGACCCGTCTACTACTCAAGACAGGTGGACTACAAGACAAGTACATCTACTAGACTACACAAGACAAGTTAACTTAAAGTTAGTGAAAGAAACGCGTATTGAAGATGAAATTGAAGAATTAGTTATGGAATAACTAATTAACTGAAGAAACGCGTGGAAGAATAAAAGAAACAGTTACAAGTTAGTTTTCAAGAAAGGTTGTTACACAACTGAAAGTTCTTGAATTTGAAGTCTATAAATACCCCAAGGTATTCATTGGTTAAAGATTACTGATTACTGAAGATATTGAGAATTACTACTTACAAACGTTATTGAAGATTCAATTGAAGTTTACTCTCAGAGTTGATTGAAGTTCAGAAAGATAGCCAGAAGACAAGTGAAGAATCAAGAAGGCTACTACTGAAAATCAGAGAAGTTTTTAGTTTTGTTTTGTTATTTTCAAGGTGCTAGATACTTGTAAAATTTCTAGTAAGATCGTAGACATATCTGGAGGTATAGTCTGTTGAAGATCTAAGTCTTCTTCTTGGGACTTTAAAGACAGGAACATACACTTGTACTCGATTGGAAGAGTTTAGTGGAAACATCACAACTGGGTTTGTGAGAGTGGATGTAGACAAGTTGTCGAACCACTATAAATCTTGTGTTTGATTTACTTTACAGTTTTGATTGTTTAAATTGCTTAATTGGTTAACTACTTAACTGATCTAGACTAGTTGAGTATAAAACAGAGTTCTCGAAAATAAGTTGAGTATAATCTTGAATTGGGCTCATTGTTAATTTCGTATTCCGCATATTGTACTTTGATATTTCGAAAGATTTTTGAAAAGTCTATTCACCCCCCTCTAGACATTTTCACTAGCTTACTCGTTATTAACTCAACTTGGGACCAACAAGTGGTATCAGAGCAGTAGTTTACGAACTGCTGTTTCTTGATAACCGACTCAAGACTTAGGGTGAAGTCTTGGTCCTTGACTGTTCTTGTATACGTGTTCTTGATCATATTCTTGTATCATCTGTTTTTCGTGCTCCCTGTTCTTGACTTATCTGTTGTTCTTGATCATAACTCTACTTAGCACATATTTCTTGAAATCATGTCTCTTGAGATAAGCGCCAACAAACTACCTAAGTTCCAGGTACAGGATTACGACTATTGGAAGCTAAGGATGGAAGCCATCTTCAGCTCCACTCATGACTTAATGATCTCAGTCATCACTGAAGGTCCAATTGTGACCATGATCCCAAACACTGTTGCCCTCGACGCAAATCAACCCGTGGGTACTCTCGTCAAGAAACCAAGGTCAGAACTTACATCTGAAGAAATGAGACAGAATAATTTGGATAGCTTGGCCAAGAATTACATCTTACACACTCTTCCTAATGAGTATCTGGGAAAAGTGTTAAAATGTAAAACTGCCAAAGAAATGTGGGACCGCTTAGCTATCATTTGTGAAGGGACATCCCTAATCAAAGAAAGCAAGCTTTCCACTGCTGTCCAAAGATTCGAATCATTTCATATGCAAACTGGTGAAACAATAGACCAGTTGGATACTCGTTTTACCAAAATCATGAATGACTTGGAAGTCCTTGGTAAATCTTATACTCCTCGTGAAATCAATCTTAGGATTCTAAAAAGCCTTGATAGTCGATGGAAGATGGTAAAAATGCTTGTTAAGAATACCCAAGATATAGACGTATGGACAGCAGAGACTATGTTTCAAACTCTAAAGGCTCATGAGTTTGATCTAGACGAAGATGAACCCATAGTAAGTAGTGACAGAGAATATGCTGTATCTAAGAACGTTGCTTTTAAGGCTAGTTCGTCTAAGATAGACAGGTCTAAGACTAAGACTAGGTCTGCTTCTGTTAAAGACGAGTTAGATACTGATCTTAGTCTGAAGGATCAGGTAAGCCTCATGGTTAGAAAGTTTGATAGGCTGAATAAACGTTTCGGGAGATATAAGAAGTTCTATAGAGAGCATAGAGGGTCTGCTTCTAAGAACTCGTCTGAAACCAGACGAGACCGAAACTCGTCCGAAAGGAGAGACGAAGTCTCGAAAGGTAACAGACAAGATAGAGAATCTGATGGTAGGAAGATTACTCGTTCTGATAGACGTGATAAACGAAGGAACAACTCTCCTATTAAAAAGGCTACTAATAATCTTGTGTGCTATAACTGTGAGAAACCAGGTCACTACATATATGAATGTCCGGACCTGAGTACTGATGATCGAGAAGAACGCAAAGCACGAAGAGAAAGAAGATACAACCGTGGTAAGAAGGCAATGATGGCCAATGATGACTCTGACTCTGACTCAGACGAGTTGCCATCATCCTCATCTAGCTACCCGTCTGAACCAGATCACGATGAAGCATTCATAGTTGATGATGGTCTATGCTTCATGGCTAAAATCGACCAAGAGGTATCATCTGTTACTTCCTTTCAATCATGTGATGAATCAGATTCTGATGAAAGTGACACTGCCAGTAGCCAAGTAGGGAGTAGTCTTCAGCACTCTACTAGTGCAGTTGAAGACGACCTCCTACTTGCCAACAAGGCATTCATTGAAGTCAGTGACGAAAACATCATGTTAAGACAAGAAATCATAGATCTTAAGGAAGCTCAGTCTAAAGTAGATCCTAATATAACAGTCCTAAATGAACGCTTGCAAGAAGAGTTGAGACAACTCAAAGACAAGTGTGCATTGACAGACAAGTTGTATCAAGACCTACTTAAGACACATGCTACTGAGAAACATGAATTCAATGTTTTACAAAGTAAGCTCAAAAAGCTTGAAGAACGTAATAAGTTCTTAGAAACCGAGGTTGTCACATTAGACCTTAAACTTACTGACCTGGTTAACTCATCTAAGGTTAACCTTGAATTGTCAGATAGGTATAGGGCTCCTGCTGACAAGACAGGCATAGGTGCTGAGACATCAAGCTCGTCTACTCTAGTTCCTAAGAACCCTACTATTTTCATCTCAAGCTCTTTGACTAATGATAAAGGAAAAGAACCAATGATATACGATATTGACACTCCGTCTAAAGGCACTGTACCTAGACAAGCTCGAGTTAACATTCCAATTACCAAGGGAGGTAAAAAGAATGGTAACAACAAGCCTGTTCAACCTAGAACTAATCTTCAAAGGACTAGGAATCGTGGACGACCAAATCAGGTCAGATACGAGGATTGGTATCCTGAGGAGACTAGTACTAGACAAGTACAGACTAGACGACAAGAGTCTAGACCTCCTTTCATAAGGCAGTCTCAACTCTACTCGTCTAGACCTAGACAGGTAGGTCCAAAATATCGTACTCAAGCTGTTCTATATCCTCCACCTTTGTCATATGATATCGAAGGAGAAGAAAGACCTAAACATGTCTATAAACCGTATGGACCTAATGCATATAAACCCTACCCTGACTATCATAGACAAGTGCCTGCTCAAGTAGAGATCAAGTCGAAAGGCTATCTCCAAAGAGTAGATCCGAACTCAACTGATAGACCAGATAAGGATAACAAGGTCTTATTTTGCAACAAATATGGTCGAAAGCTTAAAAGATCAAACTTGTTCAGGACTCCAATGTACATTTGGATTCCATTGAACTCGACTAACCCCCAAGGACCCCATTAAACAAGGAGGGTACCTAAATTATGTAATATCATCTATTGCAGGGTCGACTCGATCTATACAAGAAAGGTGGCTCAACAGGAGAAACTTGGTACATAGACAGTGGTTGTTCACACCACATGACTGGTACCAAGACTCTCTTATCAAGCTACCATGAGCAAGAAGGACCAAAAGTGATATTTGGTGATAGCTCCATTGCTGTTACTAAAGGATTTGGTTACATTCGGAATGGAGACATAGAGATCCAAGATGTTTCTTATGTTGAAGGCTTGAAATACAATTTACTCTCTGTTTCACAATTTTGTGATCGTGGATACAAGGTGCAGTTCAAGAGTCAGAAATGTGAAATCATTGACAAAAGAACTCACACAGTCTTACTGGTCGGCATTAGACAAGGAAGTGTGTACATAGTGAACTGGAACAGTTGTCCGAGGGACACCTGTCTACTTACTAAGAATCCTAAAGAACTTGGCTGGCTCTGGCATAGACGCCTTTGTCATCTAAACTTTAAGGTTCTTAATAAGATAGCCAGAGACTACCTTGTGGAAGGTATTCCCAATGAAGTCTACTATAAGTCACATGTATGCACGTCCTGTCAAAAAGGTAAACAGGTAAAGAGTTCTTTTAAATCTATTCCATCCCTCTCAACCAGTAGAGTTCTTGAACTTCTACATATGGACTTACATGGCCCAATAACTCCTCCAACTTTGAACGGTAGAAGGTACACACTTGTTGTGGTAGACGACTATTCTAAGTTCACTTGGGTAGTCTTCTTACACAAGAAGAGTGATACACAAACACTTTTGCCTGAGCTGTTGAAGAAGTTACAGGTTGAGAAGAATCAGTCAATTGTCAAGATCCGTAGTGACAAGGGTACTGAATTCATTAACTGCTATATTAAAGAATTTTGTTCTAAGTGTGGCATCCAGCACTTTACTAGTGCAGCTAGGACACCACAGCAAAATGGAGTAGCAGAACGAAGGAACAGAACTCTTAAGGAGGCCTGCAGGACCATGCTGACAGAGTATAATACGCCTCAGAAATTTTGGGCAGAAGCTATCAACACTGCATGCCACTCACAAAACAGAAGTGCTATCAATAAAGCACTAGGTAAGACACCCTATGAGGTATGGAAAGGTAGAAAACCCAGAGTTTCATATTTTCATATATTTGGATGCAAGTGTTTCATCCATAACAATGGGAAAAGCAAGTTGAATGCATTCGATGCTAAAGCAGACGAGGGGATATTCTTAGGATACTCCTCGACTAGCAAAGCATTTAGAGTATTCAACTACTCAACTCTTTGTGTGGAAGAAACACCACATGTGGTTTTCGAAGAATCTCAACAGGACTCGTCTACCAACAAGATCGGTGAGAAAGCTGCTGAGCCAACTGTCGAATCTGACAAAGACTCAGAGGTATATGAATCCGTTCAAGCTTACAATCCATTTATAAAAGCTCTCGAGTCAGACGACCAGAAGAAGGTGAGTGCTCAAGGTAACTCTACTAGACCAGTTGACATACCTAAACTAGTCGACTCGTCTACTCCCATTAAATCTTCTGCTGATAATGATGTTGACATGCATGATGCTGTACATGACATAGATGATAGTATTATTGTTAAGAATAGAAATACATGGAAATCAGCGCATAATACTGAAAATATTATTGGTGACTCTACTGTTGGTGTTAAGACTAGACGACAACTCTTTGAGTCGCAAGAACAATCTAGTCCATCTCTGTTTTGCTGGTGTTGTTTCCTCTCATCTATCGAGCCTAAAACCATTAATGAGGCATTGGCTGATAGTAATTGGATCATTGCTATGCAAGACGAGTTGAATCAGTTTGTTCGAAACGACGTTTGGGAACTTGTCGATAGACCAAAACATCATAATGTAGTTGGCACTCGATGGATTTTCAAGAATAAGAAAGATGAGAATGATGTAGTTGTTCGTAATAAGGCTAGACTAGTCGTCCAAGGCTATTCACAAGCTGAAGGCATAGATTATGATGAAACATATGCTCCTGTTGCTAGACTAGAAGCCATTCGATTGTTTCTTGCATATGCTGCTTACATGAAATTTACTATATATCAAATGGATGTTAAAAGTGCATTTCTTAACGGTATTCTTGTGGAAGAAGTATATGTTGAACAACCCCCAGGTTTCGAAGTCAAAGGTAATCAGGTATACAAATTAAAGAAGGCCTTATATGGACTAAAGCAAGCTCCAAGAGCCTGGTACGATACTCTTTCTCAATTTCTATTAGAAAATGGTTTTACTAAAGGCAAGGTAGACAGAACCTTGTTTAGAAGACAAGAAGGGAAAGACATTTTACTCGTCCAAATTTACGTAGATGACATCATTTTTGGTTCACCTAACAAAGAGCTGAGTGAAAGTTTCTCAACACTCATGCAAAGTAAATTTGAGATGTCTATGATGGGTGAAATGAATTACTTTCTTGGACTTCAAGTAAAACAGACCCCTGAAGGGATTTTCATAAATCAAGCAAAGTATACTAGAAATCTTCTAGACAAGTATGGTATTAAGACATGCAAGTCTGCTGGCGTACCTATGCTACCTACATACAGAATGGACCCAGACGAACAAGGTAAGTGTACTGATCAAACTCATTACCGTGGTCTAATTGGTTCATTACTGTACTTAACTGCTAGTAGACCTGATATTGCATTCTCTGTTGGTGTATGTGCTCGTTTCCAAGCTAATCCAAAAGAGAGTCACATGGAAACCACTAAAAGGATTCTGAAATATTTGAAAGGAACCATCAATCGTGGTATATGGTATCCTTCAAATGATGATTTATCTCTAAGTGGCTACTCTGATTCTGATTTTGGTGGCTGTAGAATAGATAGGAAATCTACATCTGGTTCTTGTCAATTCTTAGGCACAAAACTCATTTCATGGTTTTCGAAAAAGCAGACAAGTGTTGCTACCTCTACTACTGAAGCCGAGTACATGGCAGCTGGTAGTTGTTGTAGTCAATTATTATGGCTTATTCAACAGCTTAGAGATTATAATATTTGTGAATCAAATGTTCCTATATTCTGTGATAGTAATAGTGCAATTGCCATTACACAAAATCCTGTTCTGCACACACGTTGTAAGCATGTTGATGTGAAACACCATTTCATACGTGATCATGTAGAAAAGAAGGATATTCGCATGGAAAAGATTCATACTGATTTTCAAAGAGCTGATATTTTTACAAAACCATTAGCTGAGGCACGATTTCATGAATTATGCATCAGTCTAGGACTTATTGATCTTGATCCTACTAGTATATAGCAATGCACTAACCAGACAGGTACAATCCTAAGAAGAAAGGAGAAATAGACAAGTTACCACAAAAGAGCAGAGCACTCGTCTACTCACTCAACAGACAGGTATACAAGGTCAGACAAGTTGACCATCCAACCCGATGAGGAAGCTGGTAAAGCTGAGGGTAAAACTAAGGGAATAAACATTTAAGGGGGAATCTATGATTTCTTAAATATCCTTATGTTGACTCTTATGTTGGTCAATAGTCATCTTGTTCGAAACCTTGATTATTGCCTTAGATTGATATTCATCTTATTTATTGTTACTTTACTTGTACCATCGATTACACGTTGAATGTGATAAGATAGGTACATGAAGTCGTTCGATGTTCAGAATAGACATGCACAGACAAAGGGGGAACTCGTCTGGTGTACGTAAGCCAACTCGTCTGGTGGAGCTTATGTCTACTCGTCTGTTCTGGATAGACTCGAACAGACAAGCTAAGTTTTTTTAAAGCTAAGTGTTTAATCAAAACGGATTAAGGATATTATAGTAATTAGGTATTGATAGAATTTGAAAACCCTTGAATTAGATTTATACACTCTCATTTGATGTGGTGTATACGTCCAGTTCTCACTCATCTACACTAGGACAGATGAGTTCACTCCTCTGTTCTAACTAAGAAAGGGCGGATTTCAAAGTTTACAATATTAAAGTACATAATACTCTCGGTTCCGTAACCGAATGCCAAAGGTCTTAACCGTCTTGATCAAAACCCAAATTATCACATGACTTAGTCGCATTTTTGTTAATTCCTTGTTTTTCTCAAGAAATTTTTGCCTCTCCCTAGTTTCAAGCAATCTAGTTACTGATTATTGTTGAGATGTCTACTCGATCAATCTTCGATCTTAGAACTAACATGCAGGTCACATTCGACCTAGGCCGGTACATCTCCGATAACAAAGTAAATGTTGAACCATCTGTGTTCTTCAAAGGCAATCACTCAGACGACGATGCTGAGATTCTGGCTAAATGCACTCGATGTGGGCTCAAACAGTATCTAGAATCATTTCCTCAAGTGGTCTTGGAGGAGGAGGTGCTAGAGTTCTATGCCAACGTCATCAGACAAGGTGATATTCTTGAATCCTTCATTGGTGAGGATCGTGTGCAAATCACTCCAGAAACTATGTTCAACCGTCTACAGTTGCCCATCGGAACTATTGACATTGAAAATTATGCTCTTGGACAAGAAATTCGTTACTTGAGTATCTTCTGTGGGAAGAAGTTGAAACAGAAATCAGATGGCAAGTATGTTCCAGTCAAGAAGGGTGATCTTCTTAAGAAATATCGCACCTTATTGGATATTGCCAGCAAAATCTTGTTAAGTTCGACTGGTTCTCATGACTCTGTGACCTTTATGAAGGCAAGGGTTATGGCTGTCATTTTTGATGGTATCACTGAATGCAATTGGTTCAAGCTGATTGCGGATCGAATTATGTATTTTGAACGCAGTGTTCGAGTAGATGACAATACTCGAAATTGGGTGGTGTCTACTGCTGTTGGATATGGCAATAAGCTAAGTATCTTACTTCCTCTCCTTATACCAAACAAGACGAAATGGAGTAAAGGAAAGCCGTTCCATCCTTTGAAGTTTTACTTGAAGAAAGGGGCAGTGAGGAAACAAGCTGCGGCTAGGCCATCTGCACCTAGGCAAGCCAGAATTGACCCCATGGACGCTTTGCCGTATGCTGGTGAGTCTGGATCTTCAGGAGATGAGTCCGTTGAAGACAAGTCAGTGGAAGCTACACAAGACTCATCTGGTGCAGAAGACTCAGAGAAGACTCAGTCAGAAGAAGAGTCGACTCAAGAGCAAGAGTCGAGTGAACAAATACCTGAGATGTACACTTTGGTGAGAGTTGATTCGCCTACTCGTCCAGCCGAGTCGAGTTTACAGGTTGGTTCTACTACTCAATCTGTTTCAATTCCTCTCTCTCTCCCATCCTCTTCAGTCCGAACCAAGGCAAGATCACACCGATCTAGGCCTAGACCTATTTCCTCAACCTCACAAGTGCTGCCAGCATATCCGCTGAGGGTCAGCCTACCCGAAAACACTCCCATAATAGATACAACTGATACTCCGACAGTTGTCATACCAAACCAAGACACATCAAAGCTTTTTGAAACCAGTACTTTCACACCCTCTCCCTCAACAGAATATGTTGAACCCTTTATCTCATCTACTTCAGATCAGAAGTTAGTTGCCACTGCAACAACTGAGTTAGAGACCCCATCTACTCAGACCCCGACTGAAGCTAGATTCGAATCCTTGGTCTACTATCCCATGTGTCTCAGAGAGAAGCGAATCCGTTCAAAGATGAGCAAGAATTTGAAGAAGCAGCTCTCATCTGTTGAAGTCGACTACTCTTCAGAACAGTTTGAGAAACTGGTTAGAATTTGTACTTGGGTGGCCTTGAAGAAGTCGGGAACGGATGATCTTTTCGAAGTCATCTTAGGGAAAGGTGGCATTTCAAATTTCATGGATTGGGAAATGGAGCAGAAGGAGAATAGTGGTGTTAGTGACCACTCAGAGCTTTTCCCAAATCATGCTATCACTGCTCTTGCGAAAAGACTACTTGGTATTTCTGATGACTTGATGAGTTCAGAATTCAAGTTTGATGTAGGTGTTCAGGTTCCAGATCTTGATGTTGTGCAAAACAGTGTGGTATTTGAAGATTATCAAGCTGAGTTGATACAGTCTACTGATCCAGTCATAGATTTAGACAATGTCTCAGATCAGTTGAGAGGCATTGTGTTCAAATTTCAGATGGACCATGCTGATAGTCCAAGATCAGATTTTGCTTTTATAAATCGTTATTCTGATGATTTACTGCCATTTGAACTTTGTGGATACATGGAGAAGTTGCATGCCTTATTGAAGAAGGACATAGCTATTGCTGAAAGGAAGGCTCGTGAAGCAAGGTTGGCTATTATCTCTTACTCTCCTCAACTTAATCTAAGAGCTATTGCTGGAAGTGTGCTTCCAGATGTTGATCTAGTCGAAGACGAGGTCTTGACTACTGTTTCAGAAGATCGGTTGGTGAAAGTTTTAACTCCTGAAGATGAAGTCATGATAGATGTTACTCATGTTGAGGTTGGACAGTCATCTCAAACTATCTCAGCCGCCTCAATAGATGAGTTGAAGGACGAATTGAAAGCTGTAATCAAAGCGTCAATTGATGGGTTTCTTAAATCTGATGTCCAGAAGACTCTTATTGAACAAAACAATGTCCTTGTGACAAGTTCAAAAGATTTGATCGTCAATGCAGTCAATCAGATAGATGATGAATACAGACAACACATGTTTGAACAACTTGAAGGATTTCTCCAAGATCAAGTTGAATACTCAGAGAAGAGTTCAGTCGATTTTGCTCGCGTTCTAGCTACTGAATCCAGGAAATTGGAAAGAGTCTATAGAGCTAGAATCGAAGTAGCTGATGTTCAGAGGAAGGAAGCTTATGATCAGCTAACTCAAGCTCAACAACTTATCTCAGCTATGACTGATGAAAACAAGAAGTTACGTTTAACCGCTACACATTTTAAGAATGAGTTGAACTTGTCTACTCAAAAGCTAGAGTTGGTGGCGACCAAGCTGGACAAGTTAAGTCAAAACAAGTCGCATGAGAAGCAAATTGAGAAAGCTACAGACCTTATGAAGCAAGCTATGATGGAAGAAATGACTCGGTTCACTTCTCTTTTCTCTCTCAAGGCATCTGATGAAGCCAAAAAGGGGGAAGAGGCAAGTCGAGTTGAATTTGCTGCTGAAGGAGTGAAAGAGACAAGTGCTGAACCAGAGGCTAAAGATGCTGCTGAAGCTATGCAAGATCTTAAGCGGCCTAAGAGAGGCAGAGGCAGATTGGTTAAAACTGCAGAAGTTGAGCAAGCTAAAGCTGAAATAGATGAGTTGAAGAAGAAGGAGAAGGGCAAGGCCATTGCATCTCCAGAAGCTGAAGTGCAGACAAAAATGATATCTAAAAGGAAATCTATTCAGTTAGAAGAACCTAGAGAGATGGAGACAACAACAAAAGTGAAAAAGCAGAAGGTTGTTGATCCAAGTGATGAATCTCACTATGCAAGCAAAAAGAAGATAGAAAAACATATTGAGAATTTGCAGAAGCTGAAGGAAGATGAAGAGAAAATGGAAGATCAGTTCATTGATTATTTTATTGACAGAGAGCATCGTCAAGATTGGCTCAAGGTGAAGAGACAATGGGAACTTGATCACTGGATAATCAGAAAGTATGGTGATTCTGAAAATTCGGATGAACTATACTCGATGTTTGATAAGTTTATGGAAGGTCAGAATCGAATGCTTTGGAATCTGATATTGAGGATATCTGTTGCTGCAAATTTCAACATTCTGATACCAATCTTTCCAAGATGGAAGACTCCTATGACAAGCTCAGGAAAGAGAGTAGATCGTAACCAGATCAAGAAATTTGAAGAAGAGCTACTTGATAAAGAGAAGATTGAAGATGAAGATCATATCAGTGTTATTCACAGGAGACTTCTTGATGCATTCTGTGTTCCAAATTCAGAAGAAGGTATTCTTTCAGATTAAGTTGTTTTAATTGTTTTTTTGATATTTTGTTATTCAAAGTATTTGTAATATCTACTATCTTATTTTGAATGAATGAAAAGATAAAGTACTATTTGATGTTTAAAACAAGGTAACTACTTAACTAGTCTACTAATAAGAAAAGATTCAAGTAGTTTTGGCTTCATCAAAAAGGGGGAAATTGTTGGGATATGAATCCTAGAACAAGTCCTAAATGATGAATAAAAGATAAAAGATAAAGTTTTGATAAGCCAAAAGAAGACTTGAATATTTTCTAAGTGTTGACTAATCTAGTCTAGTTGAGTTGAAGTCATCTTGTACAGATCAGTAGAATTCAAAAGACAAGTACAGTTTAAAAGAAAAGTATTCATTAAAAGATAAGTACGATTTATAAGTACTTCATATATGTTAGATTGTTACTGAGCTATTTAAATGTTGTATAGAGCTTATGATATTTCTTTGTAATAGATTAGATTCTTTGTATAGTTATAAGTTGACTAAGCTTGTATTATAAAAGCTTAATGTAATGTAATAGTCTTGTTAGGTTAGATGATAGGACTAGATTAGTTCTATTATAAGTCTACTGCACAAGAAGAGAAGACCCGTCTACTACTCAAGACAGGTGGACTACAAGACAAGTACATCTACTAGACTACACAAGACAAGTTAACTTAAAGTTAGTGAAAGAAACGCGTATTGAAGATGAAATTGAAGAATTAGTTATGGAATAACTAATTAACTGAAGAAACGCGTGGAAGAATAAAAGAAACAGTTACAAGTTAGTTTTCAAGAAAGGTTGTTACACAACTGAAAGTTCTTGAATTTGAAGTCTATAAATACCCCAAGGTATTCATTGGTTAAAGATTACTGATTACTGAAGATATTGAGAATTACTACTTACAAACGTTATTGAAGATTCAATTGAAGTTTACTCTCAGAGTTGATTGAAGTTCAGAAAGATAGCCAGAAGACAAGTGAAGAATCAAGAAGGCTACTACTGAAAATCAGAGAAGTTTTTAGTTTTGTTTTGTTATTTTCAAGGTGCTAGATACTTGTAAAATTTCTAGTAAGATCGTAGACATATCTGGAGGTATAGTCTGTTGAAGATCTAAGTCTTCTTCTTGGGACTTTAAAGACAGGAACATACACTTGTACTCGATTGGAAGAGTTTAGTGGAAACATCACAACTGGGTTTGTGAGAGTGGATGTAGACAAGTTGTCGAACCACTATAAATCTTGTGTTTGATTTACTTTACAGTTTTGATTGTTTAAATTGCTTAATTGGTTAACTACTTAACTGATCTAGACTAGTTGAGTATAAAACAGAGTTCTCGAAAATAAGTTGAGTATAATCTTGAATTGGGCTCATTGTTAATTTCGTATTCCGCATATTGTACTTTGATATTTCGAAAGATTTTTGAAAAGTCTATTCACCCCCCTCTAGACATTTTCACTAGCTTACTCGTTATTAACTCAACTTGGGACCAACAATTGACATAAAACAACCACATGAACGCATAAGAAACAGCAAGTTGCCTATCAAGTATCACACATCCCATAAGAATGAATATATTCATAATTAACAATAAATAATAAATATAAATAATTTGAAACTCACATTCAACCCCCAACAAGAGGATAAGTAAATTCTGATCTTGAGTTTCCTCTCCGCCGGAGACTCCGCAAGCGACTCCGATTCCGATCGGTAAGTTGGTGAAACATTAATCCTAAAAAATTGCAAAAAAATCATAAAACTTAACATTGATCTTCAAAAACCTATAAAAAAGAAAAAAAAATAATACCGTGGGAGATCAGCCGCCAGTCGTGTGGATCGGCCGCCAGTACGCGAGGATCAGTTGCATGTGTGTGGGGATCGGCCGTGTGTGCGTTGGATATCCTTTGCCTGTGAATCGCGACCGCCTGGCTGCGTGGGACTGTGTTGACTACTCATTATTTTATATTAGGGTATTCTAAGTCAAAATTAAAATAAATTGGGCCTCCGCCTCTTAACAATCTATATATATATGAAAACAACATAGTCAATTCCCGCCAATTTCAATTTATTAGTTCTGGAATTTTTTTTTTAAATACTCACTACAAGAAAACTGCAATTTAGCCGCGAAAAAATTTGTCGCTAATTCTAATATTTTCGTCGCTAACGTGAGTTAGCGATGAAATAATTTTGTCGCAGGATTTGTTGCTATACGCCCGTCGCTAATGTGTTTGCGACAAAAAAATTAATTTTGTCGCAAATGTTTGCGATGAAAATTTGAGTTTCATCGCAAAATACTAGCGACGAAAATTTGAGTTTCATTGCAAAATATTAGCGACGAAAATATAAGTTTCATCGCAAAATGTTAGCGACGAAAATATGAGTTTCATCACAAAATGTTTGCGAGGAAAATTAAACATTTGTCGCAAACACGTTAGCGACAGGTGTATAGCAACAAATCCCGCGACAAAATTATTTAATCGCTAACTCACATTAGCGACAAAAATATTAGAATTTTTGTTGCTAATATTTGGCTATGATATCCGATTTACGAATCATTCTCTAAACCCACTTCCGTACTCGACCAACCCAACCCGCACCCGCACCCGACCGGCCCCAACCCACACCCGACCTACCCCAACCGAACCAATTCAATCGTTCTCTAAACCCACTTCTGCACTCGATCCGCCCCAACCCGCACCAACACTCGACCCGCCCCGCCCCACCAACCCGTACCCAACCCACACCCGCCCCGCCCCAACCGACCTCAACTCAACCCAACCCAACCCAACCCGCACCCACATACCCCCTCTCCCATTTTATTTAAATAAATATTTTATTTGGTTTTAGTGGGAATTGATCCCGGGTGGATGGGCGCCCATAGCTGGGCGCCTACCATTCGGACAGACAGCTCTTTGGTTCAATTTTTAATATTAATTATATATGTATTCAATTGTTACTAAATTAGTTATTTTTACTCATTTAATAATTTATTTCACATTTATTAATTGATTAATTTTTAACTTGTAACAACTATATATGTATATATACACGTGTATATATATTGTAATTTTTAAAACAATTCCAATTGTAAAAAATCAATGTCCATCTTCATTCTCCCATCTTTAATTATGTCCATCTTCATTTGCATCATCATATTTATAAATATTTTTATAAACATTTATACTGATTTATAAGACATAAAATTTAGAGAATTATTAAACATTTAATTATATAAATCGATTTTCTTGATTTAATAAGCATAGTTGATTTAATATTAGCCACGAAATATAATTATCATTGTTGTTCTTATTATTAACAACAAAATAAAATAATTTGATAAAAGTGTAGCGATAAAATATTTTAATTTTGTTGCAAATATTAATTCCAAGAAATTAGCCACAAAAAATATATTTCATCACAAAATAATAGCGACTAAATATAATTTTCATTGTTGTCCTAATTATTAACAACAAAATAAAAGAATTTGTTGCTAGTTTAGCGATGAAATATTTTTATTTCATCGCAAAAAGTAATTTCAATAAATTAGCCACAAAAAAATTATATTTCATCGCAAAATATTAGCGACAAAATATAATTTTCATTGTTGTTCTGATTATTAACAACAAAATGCAGCAATACGTTGCTAGTATAGTGATGAAATATTTTAATTTCATCGCAAAAATTAATTTCAATAAATTAGCCACAAAAATTTCTATTTCATTGTAAAATATTAGTGACGAAATATAATTTTCATTGTTGTTCTGATTATTAACAACAAAATGAAGCAATTTGTTGCTAATATAGCAATGAAATATATAAATTTTGTTGCAAAAATTAATTTCAAGAAATTAGCCACAAAATTTTCAATTTCATCGCAAAATATTAGCAAGAAAATATAATTGTCATTGTTGCTCTGATTATTAACAACAAAATGATGCAGTTTGTTGCTAATAAAGTGATGAAATATATAAATTTTGTTGCAAAAATTAATTTCAAGAAATTAGCCACAAAAATTTCTATTTCATCGCAAAATATTAGCAACGAAATATAATTTTCATTTTTGTTCTGATTATTAACAACAAAATGAAGCAATTTGCTGCTAATATAGCGATGAAATATATAAATTTTGTTGCAAAAATTAATTTCAAAAAATTAGCCACGAAAATTTCTATTTCATCGCAAAATATTAGCAACGAAAAATAATTTTCATAGTTTTTCTAATTATTAACAACAAAATGAAGCAAATTGTTGCTAATATAGCGATAAAATATATAAATTTTGTTGTAAAAAATAATTTCAAGAAATTAGCCACGGAAATTTCTATTTCATCGCAAAATATTAGCGACGAAATATAATTTTCATTGTTGTTTTGATTATTAACAACAAAATGAAATAATTTGTTGCTAATATAGCGATGAAATATATATATTTTGTTGCAAATATTAAATCTAACAATTTAGCAGCGAAAATTTATATTTCGTTGCTAAAAATTGATTTAGCGATGAAATTTAGATTTGTCGCAAAATTTTCGTCGCTATTCCCCCCATTTCTTGTAGTGACTAAACTAATCACTTTTGTTGTCAACAATTTCAAAAAATATATTTTATTCAATTGAAGATCATTATTATTTGTGGACAGGTCGTTGGTTGATATACGTGATATAGCATAGACCCAGGTATAGCTAGGACCAATTTTTTTACTTAGTTTTTAATATATTTACACAAGTATTGATAATTATTCAATCTAATCAATTTTTTTTTAAAAAAAGTTAAATAATAGACAAATTAAATCTTCTATTTACAATTTGTTAATATGCAAAATATGTTCTATAAATCTCTTCAATTGTCTAACTACCAATTTAAATTCTTAATACAAACAAAATACAAATATTTAAAAAAAAATTGATCAGTTCACTTGCATACAACAAGTATCAATTTAAATTCATAATACAAATATTACAAAAAAAAAAAATCTTTATGCACTTCTTCATATTTCAGTACCCTTGAAAATGACTTTTGCTTTCTATAGACATAAATAATTTAAAACATGAAAAAAAAAATCTATTTGATTGTAGAACATAAAAACACCTAATATTTTGACACAAGTTACAAGTAAAAAATTCAAAGGAACCTAAAAATCAAATCTATGCTGGAAAAAACCCCTTTAAATATTAAAAAATTTAAAAGAATATAAATAAAAAAAATCTAAAACAAACCAACAAATCAAATCTTCACGTGCATCAGTCTTTACCACCACTTCAAATTTATAATACAACTATAAAAAAATATAATTATAGTACCCGTCTCTTCATATTTCAATACACCTCTTCATATCCCAATACACCTAAAAGGGGCTTTCACTTTCTCTATATATATAAAATCGTTCTGCAGATTGAATTACCAACATTAGTTATTTATTGTTTGCTCACCAAAATTTCAACTTGCAGTGTGAGTTTTTGAGTACTCACCATACCTTTCTCTATACAAATTTTGTTTGATTTTAGTGTGCTTTTGGAGGGAATAATTGATAAGTTTGGTGTAGTTGTCAGCTTAGTACATTTGATTAGACATTGATGTGGCTGAATTTTTTATTTGATGTGCTTTTGGATAATTTTGGGAGGTAAAGTTAAATTTCACGTTTTTGTGTAAAATTAATTAGGTGTATCTGTGTTATTTTGAACCCACTTTATTTTAATGTATTCTGGTTTTTTTTGGTATTTCTACAGGTGAAGTGATTTTGTAATGCAGAAATATTTAACAGTGGGGTGTATTTTGTATTTTCTCTGTATTTATATTATGAACAGTGACCGTATATTTTGTTGTATTTTGAGGTGAACAACTGAACACTGTTGGTGTATTTCTGTATTTTGTATTTTTCCTAAATTTGTATTTATGAACAGTGGGCGTGTATGTATATTAGTGTGTATTGTGCTCTATAGAATTTGAACAGTGAAAGTAATTAACTTTAATGATAAAGTTAATCTCTACCAAGTGAACATATGAAAGGACAAAACTACCCTTCATTAATTTGTCAATAAAGTCAATAAAGCAAGTTTTCTTAAAAATTGAGCCCTCCCTCCTCTGAAAGTTAATCTGGGACGGAGGGAGTAGAAAACACACAAGAAACGACGAAAGTCACCACGGTATGTGTTTTGTAATTCTTCTACCATAATTATCATTATTTTTTTCAATAAAATGAGTAAATAATTGTTTTTTTAATTTTTAATATGTTAGAGTATATGTTAGGATGACATAATTGAAGTCTTTTTCCATCATTGTCATTTCTTAGTTATATGTATGGATTATGTGCATGTAGCTCTCTATGAATAACACACCTGATAATACAATCAAACTTGAAAATTAAAAACCCTCAAAACTATCAATCTATGCATAAGACCAAACCCGGAGATAAGCATTCCCGCACATACCACTATCCTTCAAGTATAAAGCCAAAAATCTTTCTACAAAATCACCAATCAGCTGAAAGCCTTAAATTATTCAGCAGAATGAGCAACAGTTTGGCATTAACAACATGGCAAGACAATTTAATCGTAAATACATATTGAGAAAAATATAATGAATAGCATTTTAACACATGATGACCGATTTTAGGGAGCAAGTGAACATAGTAATGATTTGGTCTTCCTTAATTCATGTACTTACTTTCCTGAAAGTTTTAGGAATATATAAACACATCCACCCTATCAATTTTGTCCTTAAACCGCATAGTTATTAGGTACTTATAGACACATTCGAATTTCACCTAAGATAGATAATTTACAAAAGAAATCTACTGCTGCAAGTTTTACAACTTTGAGGGTAAGATCTGCTGCTTTTCGAGTATAGATAAGAGAATTAAAGATTTTGGATAAATCATTTTTAGAGAGTTTCATTGGATAAAGTTATTTTATAAGAGACTTTTAGTCTTACTTTAAAACATTTAATTGGCTGAGAAAATGAAGAAAGAAAGAACTTATATGTCACTAATCTAACATTTAATTACATGTTCATGATGATCAACAAAGAATGTCTTGAAAATCAGGACTATATTGAGACTCTCATTCATGTTTAAAATGACAAGCTTAATATTTTACTGTTTATTACATTGTGAATTGTATTTTGAGAATGTAAAGTTCATTTATCCATTCACACAATCAAATTAAATGCGATGAGCAAATTTATAAATAGATATTATTAACCCTCTTTATCAAGAAAAGCATTTGTAACCAAAAACTTTACATTAAAATTACAGATTCAAAAATCCTTGAATAATCTAAGAATAATAAAAATGTTTGTGTATACCTTATATCCCATGAATACTTGGTCGAATGAGATAATGGCCGCCATAAAACCTTATATTGACATAAAACAACCACATGAACGCATAAGAAACTGCAAGTTGCCTATCAAATATCACACATCCCATAAGAATGAATATATTCATAATTGACAGTAAATAATAAATATAAATAACTTGAAATTCACATTCAACCCCCAACAAGAGGATAAGTAAATTCTGATCTTGAGTTTCCTCTCCGCCGGAGACTCCGCAAGCGACTCCGACTCCGATCGGTATGTTGGTGAAACATTAATCCTAAAAAATTGCAAAAAAATCCTAAAACTTAACATTGATCTTCAAAAAACTGTAAAAATAATAATAATAATAATAATACCGTGGGAGATCGGCCGCCAGTACGCGAGGATCAGCTGCATGTGTGTGGGGATCGACCGTCTATGCGTTGGATATCCTTTGCCTGTGAATCGCGACCACCTTGCTGCGTGAGACTGTGTTGATTGCTCATTATTTTATATTAGGGTATTCTAGCAATATATATATATATATATATATATTTATTTATTTATAAAAACAGCATAGTCAATTCCCGCCCATTTCAATTTATTATTTCTGGATTTTTTTTTAAAATTCTGAACAAATCACTTTTGTTGTCAACAATTTCAAAAAATATATTTTATTCAATTGAAAATCATTATTATTTGTGGACATGTCGTTGGTTGATATACCTGATATAGCACAGACCTAGGTATAGCTAGGACCAATTTTTTATTTAGTTTTTAATATATTTACAAAGGTATTGATAATTATTCATTCTGATCAAATTTTTTAAAAAAAGTTAAATAATAGAAAAATTAAATCTTCTATTTAAAATTTGTTAATATGAAAAATAAGTTCTCTAAATTACTTCAATTGTCTAACTGATTCGGGTGGAATTTACACGTTTTAAGGGCACATGTGAAGTGTATTTTGATGTGGATTTCATTGAATTATGCATTGAATATGATTGTTTGAGCCAAAATGAGAGAAAGGTTGTGTTTTGTTGATTTTGTAGGAAATACGGTGAAATTTGGAGCAAAACACCAACCATACTTTACTGGATCAGGAAGAGGAGTGCACAGTTGGATTCGTCTCGAAAAACGGAGTGGATTAGCCAAAGGAATCGAGTCAATCCGCCACCCGAGGCGGAAGATATGCACGAAACGAAAAAAGGCCGAAATCAAAGAACAAGGCAACTCGGCCGAATCTGAGACTTTTGGGTTTACTGCGCACTCGGCCGAGTGACTCAACTCGGCCGAATCTGCGAGTTTGGACATCACTGCGCACTCGGCCGAGTTGAGTTGAAAGTCGTAGGTGCTGGATTTGAAGACCACTCGGTCGAGTCTCGGCTAGACAAAATCGTGGCACGCTTTTTAAGTGCTCCACTCGGCCGAGTGACCCCAATTCGGCCGAGTCATCCCAAATTCGGTGCCATCTTCACATTTTGGCCATTTTTTAGGGACCAACTTGCAATTATGCCATCCAAACCCTACCCAAACAATATATAAACACCTTTTCTTGAAATTCAAGCGATTCACCCCCAATTCATCAATTCTCACACATAGTTTCACATACTCTAAGGTGATTTGGCCATTCTTCTCTCAATTCTCCATCAATTCAAGGAAGGAAGGATGCAATAGCTTGCAAATTTCATTCCCCACCACAATCTAGACTAAGCTTCTTTGTTCTCTTTCTTTTGATTTAGTTTTTACATTTGGATTTTGTAATTTCATTATGCTAGTAGTTGGCTAAACACTTTGTGGTTCTAAGGCATTGTAAATACTTGGATTGAAGTTTATGAGTAATTTCTTGCTTTAATTGGTGTTTATCTCTTATTTGCATGTTTAATTATCCATTGTAAAGCATGTTGTTAGTGGCCATGATGATTTGCTTAATTCATTGTTAATTGGGGTAGTATCGAGAGATTTATTCCATTTAATCGTATGCAAGCATGCAACCCGGTATTATTATGATCTCGAGAGAGGATTAATTATCGGAGAGGGAATTGAATGATCTTAGGGGCTATTTTAGGCGGTGTAATGTTTGTGATGTAGATATACGAGCTTATGTTGCATGCGCTTTTGGATTAATTTGTATCGAGAGATCGATTAGTTCTTCTTGTGTGATCACCCTATATGAGATAACCTTAATGGCCATTTAAGCGAGATAACATTCATAAATGGATGTCTAGGTGTTACAATTGTCTTGGAACCCACCTTCTTTCTTTCCATCTTCACCCACTTTACTTTCGTTTTATTGATTTGCATGGTATTTGATCGACTTTGTATTTACTCTTTTCATTGTTTACTAGTGACAATTTTGGTAGATAATTTAGGGTAATTCAACACTTTCAAGTTATCAATCACGTCTAAATAGAACTCAATTAACAAACTACCCTTTTACGCTTAACCTCCTTGTGGGATCGACCTCGTGCTTATCACGCTACAATAGATGCCGTACACTTGCGGTTGTTTATTTAGTGTTGCATAACACGTGAATCAAGTTTATGGCGCCGTTGCCGGGGAGGTTTTATAGCTCTGGAGGGTAGGTTAATAGAGTTTTAGTTTAGACATTTTACTTGCTTTCCTTATTTGCAAAAATCCAAAAATATTTGTGTGTTTTACCTTGATTTCACTTGCGATTCTTACTTTCTTTTGAACTTTTGTCTAGACATGGTTTATGATCACACGATCTAGGAGGAATCAACAAGAAGTGTTGCCCTTGTATCCGGAGATCGAAGCCAATTGTAGAAGAAGGAACGCCGAAAGAAGAAGGTTTGAATTGGAAGAGATGAATCGAAGGGATAATCCGATTGTGGAAGAAGAAAGAAATCAAGAGGATATTGGAGGCATAGTAGAGCCAAATGGGAATGGTGGTAATCGACCACAAGGGGGCTTGAGAGATAACCTCAACCGGAGGATGGAAGAGAATGTCAATGGGGAAGGAGATAGAGAGCAACGGGGGAATGAGGAAAACGGGAATCAAAGAGTCTTGAGAGACCACTTCCGTCCCATCCCTAGACCATATGGAGGAGCGGGTAGGGAACCCGTAGATGCTCATAACTTTGAGCTCAAACCGGCGCTAATCATGATGGTCCAAAACAACCAATTCGGAGGGTTGTCGAAGGAGGATCCTAACCTCCATTTATCTCAATTCTTAGAGATAAGTGGAACGGTTAAGATCAACCGTGTCCCTCAAGACTACATCTGTCTCCAATTGTTCCCATTTTCTCTCCGTGATCTTGCAAAACAATGGTACATGTCTCTTGATCTAAGGACGATCGAAAATTGGGCCGACCTTGTAGATGCCTTTCTTATGAAATACTTTCCTCCAAGCAAGACCATCAAGATACGAGGAGAGATTTCTTCATTTATGCAAGATGATGATGAGTCCCTAGCCGAAGCATGGGAGCACTTCAAAGATTTGATTAGAAGTTGCCCACAACATGGGTTTTCAAGGGATCAATTGATTTGTTACTTCTACAACGGGATGGACCATCGTACGAGAGGGATGGTAGATGCCTCGGCCGGAGGGGGTTCTTTGTTAGGGAAGACAACGGAGGAGGGTTATGTGCTATTGGAAGAGATGGCAAAGAACGGGAACCAATGGCCATCCGAGAGAAGGCAAACCCGGAAAGTTGCTTCCACAAGAGAATCAGATGATTTTGCTACTCTATCCAACAAGGTGGATAAATTGACTTCGATGATGGCGGCCAAGTCATTAATGGGACCTAGTGACGATCAATATGAAGAGGCCCATTATATGAACAATCAAAGGGACCGTCATTTTCGAGAAAGAGGTTGGAATGAGAGGCAAAATCCTCCTAATCCGAATCAATATCATCCCGGGTTGAGGCAACATGAGAACTTCTCCTATGCTAACACAAGGAATGCCATCATCCCACCTCCAAATTTCAATGTTAGAGATAGAGCTATTGTGGAGTCTTCATCAAAACCATCATTGGAGGATATGTTTGGTGCCTTCATGGGGGAAAGCAAAAACTTCATGAGAGAGACTAGGGACAATGCAAACAAGACTTGGCAAAGACTTGAGGAACAAGGAGAAATGATCAAAGATGTGACCACTCACATGAAAGCCATAGAGAAGCAAGTGAGCCAACTCTCTAATGTCATCGGAAGTCAACACACTCCGGGGCAATTTCCTTCAAACACGGAGCTTAACCCCAAGGAGCATTGCAAGGCTATAAAGCTAAGAAGTGGGACAAGCTACGAGGGGCCAAATATGCCATTAGAGGAGGAAATGGTGAGTATACCCAAGGATGTTGACAAAGGAGATGGCCTAGTGAAAGAGAAGCAAGAAGAGAAAGAAGGGGAGAAGAAGAGTGGGGAGGCAATCCCTCCACAAAACAAAAGCAAGAATGTAGTGCCTCTCCCATATCCTCAACGGATGAAGAAGAAGATTTTGGATAGCAAGTTTGTCAAGTTTGCGGAGATGTTCAAGAAGCTCCATATCAATATCCCTTTCACCGAAGCTCTCGAACAAATACCACATTACTTCAAATTCTTGAAGGAAATAATGTCACACAAGAGGGAAATGGAGGCGTATGAGACGGTGCACTTAACCGAACAATGTAGCTCCATAATTCAAGCTAAGCTACCTCCAAAGCTTAGGGATCCCGGATCCTTCACTTTGTCATGCACCATTGGAGATGGAGGTACACTAAGAGCCTTATGTGATTCGGGAGCTAGTATAAACCTTATGCCATTGTCCCTCTTTAAATCACTTGGCTTAGGAGAGCTCACACCAACCACAATGAACCTCCAATTGGTGGATAGGTCTATGACATACCCTTTGGGTATAGTAGAGGATGTGTTGGTTAAGGTGGACAAATTCATTTTCCCGGTGGACTTTGTGGTGTTGGATATGGAGGAGGATAAGTATATTCCACTCATCTTGGGAAGGCCATTCTTAGCAACCGGTGGAGCCATTATTGATATGAGGAATGGAGAGTTGGGGCTTCGAATGAACCAAGAGATAGTTACGATTGACATGTTTAGAACTATCAAATTCCGGAATGATGAAGATAGGGAAAATGGGATCCCCAAGGGAGATCACTATCCAATTCCCATGGAAGATAAGGTGGAAGAAGATCTCAAGGTCAATTTTGTGAAAGAGGACCCTCAAATGGAAGACAATGAGTTGAAGATGGGCAAGAAAGCCAAGTTTGGGGGAGTTTTTGAAGAAAACTCCCCCAAATCAAGAAAAGCTACATATGCAAGTTTGGGAGTGAATGAAACATCAAATTCTTATGACATGATTGAAGAGCCGGATGGGCTAGCTATTGGATGTTTTGGTGGATTTAAGAAGGTTGCATGGGCAAAGAAGTTTAAGAGCAAGGATGACAAGGGGGTGACTTGATATTCCCCTCGAGAAAGAACCGTCCGGCATAAGACGTTAAAAATAACGCTTCTTGGGAGGCAACCCAAGGTTTTATTGTTTTCATGTTTTTATTGCTTTAGTAGTGTTGATAGCTTAGTTTGTTTTGTAGGTATGGATGAAGAGTACTATGGATATCACATCTTGAAGAATGGAGAAGAAAGCAAAACCAACTTTGGAGAGGAGGAAGCAAGTGTTGCAATGGTGATCTTTGAAGAAACATTGGATGTGCAAGGAGGGAGGTAACAACTTGTAGCCCCAAACTTAGAATTTATACATAGTAAAATTCTAAGTTTGGGGGAGTTATTTTTCTTTTATTTTTCTACTAGTTGTTACCCTTGCACCGGTTCGTCATTCTACTTGTGTTGCATTTTGCACCGGCGCACACTTGGCTTTCACATGCTTATATTGTTTAAGTTGGTTTTGATCATATGTTGGGTAGTGGACCTTTGGTGAAATGTGAGCATGAATAATCATTGGAATCCATTGTTGAGTAGTTGTGGTGATGTCTATTTGCTTTGAATGTATGCATGATTGGTGTTGGAATATGGTATCATGTTGTGTTCATATTTGTGATCTTTGATAGCATAGATGCATAGTGTGTTGTTGTTTGGGAACATTTGATGATTGTGAAAGTCTTATTGAATAAACCGGTGAGAATTGAGCCTTAAATCGAGCATGTAATCCGGTTTAGTTCATTTGAGAGTGGACTATGTTATTGCTAGTAATCCTAGAACTTGCCTAAGTTCTTGTTTGGAAGCATGATTGTGTGAAACTTTGTGATGTGATATAGGCCATCTTGTTCTAAAAGAGTCACTTAGCCAAAATTTCCCAAAACCGAAATAATCTTCCGTAGTTAGCCCCTTGAGCTTAATTCCTCATTTTCTTGGCAAACTACAATGTTAACCACTTAGCCTTTTTGAGCCTTTGATACCTACATCTAGTGGGGGATAAAAGACAAAGTGGAAAGCATGTGCTTGAGTGAATATCTTTGGTGAAAGGAGAAAGTGGAAAAGTTGAAAGAAAAAGAAAAATATGAAAAGAAAATCAAGGGAAAAGAAAAGAGGGACAAAGAGCCCCAAAAGCTTGAAAATAAAAAAAAAAGTGTTCAATGGTTTTGTGGTGTAGAATATGCTTAAAAGAGAACAAATAAATTGTGGAAGTTAGAGTTTTTGAGTTGCAATCCGCGCAATTGTAACTTTATCTTGAGAAGTTTTTGAGATGTGTCTATGCGTCTTTATCTCTCGCTCCCCACTAGTTTATGAGTTACTTCATCCAAATTTACCCTACCTTGACCAAAGAGCCAATGTTACATCCTTGATTAAGTCCTATTGATCACATTGCTGAGCATTTGAGTGTTATGAAAAGTAGAAGTTGGGCAAGCATATGGTGAGTGCATAGCATAACTTGGTTGATGAGTGCATTAATATCCTCAATTTGTTTGTGTGTTTGAGAGAAACACTTTGTCATGTGAGTAGAGGACTTGAGCATTTGGATTATGTTTCCCATTCACAATATGTTGTGTGTTTGTGCATTCTTTGATCCATGAGTGTGAATTGCAATAATGAGCCTATAACCTTCATTGAGAAATGCACTTTGAGAAAGAGATATCATTACATCTTACTTTGCATGTGTGATTTGCATTGAATATTCCATTGTGATCATTCCACCCTCATTGCTTTAAGTGCTTAGTTGTTTGAGGACAAACAACATTTTAAGTATGGGGGAGTTTGATTCGGGTGGAATTTACACGTTTTAAGGGCACATGTGAAGTGTATTTTGATGTGGATTTCATTGAATTATGCATTGCATATGATTGTTTGAGCCAAAATGAGAGAAAGGTTGTGTTTTGTTGATTTTGTAGGAAATACGGGGAAATTTGGAGCAAAACACCAACCATACTTTACTGGATCAGGAAGAGGAGTGCACGGTTGGATTCGTCTCGAAAAACGGAGTGGATTAGCCAAAGGAATCGAGTCAATCCGCCACCTGAGGCGGAAGATATGCACGAAACGAGAAAAGGCCGAAATCGAAGAACAAGGCAACTCGGCCGAGTGAGTCAACTCGGCTGAATCTAAGACTTTTGGGTTTACTGCGCACTCAGCCGAGTGACTCAACTTGGCCGAATCTGCGAGTTTGGACATCACTGGGCACTCGGCCGAGTGACCCAACTCGGCCGAGTGACCCAACTCGGCCGAGTGACCCGACTCGGCCGAGTTGAGTTGAAAGTCGTAGGTGCTGGATTTGAAGACCACTCGGCCGAGTGACCTCAACTCGGCCGAGTGACCTCAACTCGGCCGAGTCTCGGCTAGACAAAATCGTGGCACGCTTTTTAAGTGCTCCACTCGGCCGAGTGACCCCACGGCCGAGTCATCCCAAATTCGGTGCCATCTTCACATTTTGGCCATTTTTTAGGGACCAACTTGCAATTATGCCATCCAAACCCTACCCAAACAATATATAAACACCTTTTCTTGAAATTCAAGCGATTCACCCCAATTCATCAATTCTCACACATAGTTTCACATACTCTAAGGTGATTTGGTCATTCTTCTCTCAATTCTCCATCAATTCAAGGAAGGAAGGATGCAATAGCTTGCAAATTTCATTCCCCACCACAATCTAGACTAAGCTTCTTTGTTCTCTTTCTTTTGATTTAGTTTTTACATTTGGATTTTGTAATTTCATTATGCTAGTAGTTGGCTAAACACTTTGTGGTTCTAAGGCATTGAAAATACTTGGATTGAAGTGTATGAGTAATTTCTTGCTTTAATTGGTGTTTATCTCTTATTTGCATGTTTAATTATCCATTGTAAAGCATGTTGTTAGTGGCCATGATGATTTGCTTAATTCATTGTTAATTGGGGTAGTATCGAGAGATTTATTCCATTTAATCGTATGCAAGCATGCAACCCGGTATTATTATGATCTCGAGAGAGGATTAATTATCGGAGAGGGAATTGAATGATCTTAGGGGCTATTATAGGCGGTGTAATGTTTGTGATGTAGAGATACGAGCTTATGTTGCATGCGCTTTTGGATTAATTTGTATCGAGAGATCGATTAGTTCTTCTTGTGTGATCACCCTATATGAGATAACCTTAATGGCCATTTAAACGAGAAAACATTCATAAACAGATGTCTAGGTGTTACAATTGCCTTGGAACCCACCTTCTTTCTTTGCATCTTCACCCACTTTAATTTCATTTTATTGATTTGCATAGTATTTGATCGACTTTGTATTTACTCTTTTCATTGTTTACTAGTGACAATTTTGGTAGATAATTTAGGGTAATTCAACACTTTTAAGTTATCGATCACGTCTAAATAGAACTCAATTAACAAACTACACTTTTACGCTTAACCTCCTTGTGGGATCGACCTCGTGCTTATCACGCTACAATAGACGTCGTACACTTGCGGTTGTTTATTTAGTGTTGCATAACACGTGAATCACTAACTACCAATTTAAATTCTTAATACAAACAAAATACAAATATTAAAAAAAAAAATTGATCAGTTCACTTGCATACAACAAGTATCAATTTAAATTCATAATACAAATATTAAAAAAAAATCTGTATGCACTTCTTCATATTTCAGTACCCTTGAAAATGACTTTTGCTTTCTATAGGCATGAATATTTTAAAACATAAAAAAAAAATCTATTTGATTGTAGAACATAAAAACACCTAATATTTTGACACAAGTTACAAGTAAAAAATTCAAAGGAACCTAAAAATCAAATCTATGCTGGAAAAAACCACTTTAAATATTAAAAAATTTAAAAGAATATAAATAACAAAAATCTAAAACAAACCAACAAATCAAATCTTTACCACCACTTCAAATTTATAATACAACTATAAAAAAATCTAATTATAGTACCTGTCTCTTCATGTTCCAATACACTTAAAAAGGGCTTTCATTTTCTCTCTATATATAAAATCATTTTGCAGATTGCATTACCAACATTAGTTATTTATTGTTTGCTCACCAACATTTCAACTTGCAGTGTGAGTTATTGAGTACTCACCATACCTTTTGCAACCTCTATTGTAAGATGACACCCCTCTTTCGATTGATCAAGGAGATCGATTATTCTAAGACGTAGTGGGCTCTTAAGATTCGTTTGATTTGAGAATATCGTGCACCTGTATTTGGAGTGCGTATTCCATAATAAAGAGGTATGAAAACCATTTTCTCTAAATTTCAAGGTATGAGAGTGTATATTTCACAAGCATATCTTACTACATTATTGCATTAATGTATGGTCTGTGCATTTCAGGGTACAAGAGTGCACGCAACAGTTAACCAAACCTACATTAACAGATTCGAGTCAACGTTGGTAGAAGGAAGACTGTTCGCGGTTAAAAAATTTGGGGTGACAGTGAACAAGAGCAAATATAAAACAACAAAAAATCATAAACAAATTATATTCATCAATGATACCAAAGTTGTGGAGCTTTTTGACGAAGAATTCCCAACACTCTATATGATTTTCAATCGTTTTCTAAACTATCCATTGTTGAAAAATTGAATGACACTCAAATGATTGGTAAACTTCTATACTATATAATTATATTAAACTTAATCTACTTTATTTCCGCTATTTTACAAACCAAATATGTAAAATATTTCTCTTGAAATGCAGATGTTATTGGATGTTTAGTCAAAATTGAAGAACCTCGAGTTGTAAATTCGAGTGGAGGAGATGGAGTTCTAATGGAAATTGTTGGGATATGAATCCTATAAACAATGTTCTAATTGATGAAAGTATGTTTTGATGGCCAAAAGCAACTTAAAGTTAGTAATATATGTGGTTTTAAGTCATCTTAGCTAAGTCATCTGAAAATAAGATTACTGATCTTAATGGAATTTGAAAATAAGTTACTGATCTTATATGAGTTACTGATCTTATATGTTTACTGATCTTATTGTGTTTACTGATCTGATATAAGAACTGTTAGGAACTAAGCTGATGTTTTGTATTATATAGACACCTTATAGTATAGGATTTAGATATACTCATCTGTATATAGTTCAGTTGATGTATAAATAGGTTTTATATATGTAAAGTTGTATTCTATTGTATTCAGCATTGTAAAAGTTCAGAACAGTAGATTAGGAATAGATTAGAAGAAGATCAGAAGACTAATGAAGACTCAGAAGACTAATGAAGACTCAGAAGACTAATGAAGACTCAGAAGACTACTTCAGAATAAAAAGACTCAAAGAAGAGTTGAAGAGAAGCTTAGAAGAATTCTGGAGAAGTGAAGAATAGTTTTGGGTTACTGTGCTGACTGGCTCAGCAGAGTAAAAATCAGAAGAGTAAAAATCAGAACAGTAAGTTACTGTGCTGATTTGGTGAAATTGAAGAATAAGTTTGGAAAGCTTATTTAAAGTGTAACTGAAGATTTATTGAAGAGATGCTGACTTAGAAGGAAGTTACAAAGTCGGTTACAAAGAAGAAGTAACAAAAACAGTTTTAGAGTTAGTTGAGAGTTAGTTCACAAACTGCTAACTGTCATACTAAGTTCTATAAATACTGTGTGATCTCCTACTTGAAGAGACTACTACTACTACTGAACATTTTACTGATCTAAGAGCAATCGAAGAGCAAGTCTACAAGCAAGAACTCACAGAGTTAAGGAAATCAAAGCAAGGAGAAGCCACTGAATTGAAGAGAAGAATCAAAGGCTACTCAAAGAGAAGTTTTACTTTTCAGTTTTAAGTTTGTGTTTTGTAAACAAGTGTGCTAGTTACTTGTGAAATTACTAGTAGATCACAGTCTTAATCTTAGGACTTTAAGCCACAAGAAACTCAAGGAAGAGTTAATAAAACATCACAACTGGGATTGTGAGAGTGGATGTAGACTTATTGGTCGAACCACTATAAAATTATGTGTTCTTTATTTTCTGTTTGATATTTGTTTAACCAAGAATAGTAGAATTTGTCTAAGTAAAGATCTAAATAAAAGTTGAGTATAAAACTAAAACTGGAAGTACTGATCTGACTCAATAAGAACAGTACTATTCAGAACACTATTCCGCATTATAAACTCTGATATTTTGAAAGATTTTTGATAGTCTATTCACCCCTCCCCTCTAGACTTTCTTAGCTTACTCAATCTTAACTCAACTTGGGACCAACAAGTGGTATCAGAGCAGTAGTTCTTTGGACTGCTGTTTCTTGATAACCTTGTAGATCTTGAGGGAAATCTCACTGATCTTGCTACTATTTCTTGATATCTGTCACTATCTGAATACTTGAAAATTATCTGCTATACTACTGATCCTATTTGTCTAATCAAACATGGATGACACTAATGTGAACAAACTTCCTAAGTTCAAGATTGCAGATTATGACTACTGGAAGCTTAGGATGGAGGCCATCTTTAGCTCAACCCATGATCTGATGGTTTCTGTGATTACTGAAGGACCAATTGTCACCATGGTGGAAAACACTGCTGTTCTGGATCCTTCTAAACCAGTTGGAGCACTGGTCCCTAAACCAAGGTCAGAACTGACTTCTGAAGAAATGAGACAAAACAATTTGGATAGTCTTGCTAAGAATTATATTTTACACACCTTTCCAAATGAGTATCTTGGTAAAGTGTTAAAATGTAAGACTGCAAAGCAAATGTGGGACAAATTGGCTATTCTTTGTGAAGGTACTACACTGATCAAAGAAAGCAAATTATCCACAGCTGTCCAAAGGTTTGAAACATTTAAGATGAAGCCAGGAGAAACTATTGATGAATTGGATACTCGATTTACAAAGATTATGAATGATCTTGATGTGTTAGGTAAAACTTATACTGAAAGAGAAGTAAACCTGAGAATCTTGAAAGCTTTGGATGAAAGGTGGAAAATGGTCAAGATGATCATTAAAACCACACAAGACATTGATTCTTGGCCAGCAGAAACTATGTTCCAAACCCTTAAGGCACATGAGTTTGAGTTAGATGAAGAAGATCCTATTATTATGATTCATAAGGATAAGGATGCCTCTAAGGACATAGCTTTTAAAGCCTCTACCTCTAAGGGGTCTAGATCATCAAAGTCTAAGGCCTCAAGCATCAAAGATGAACTAGATAGTTCTGATCTTAGTCTGAAAGATCAGATGAGCCTTATGATCAAAAGATTTGATAGACTAAATAAGAGGTATGGTAGATACAAGAGATTCTATAAGGAAACTAAGGGTTCTAGTAACAGGGACTCTTCTGTGAACAGAAGGGATCAAAACTCTTCTGAAAGAAGGGATGAGATCTCTAATGAGAACAAGAGAGATAGGAACTCATCTGATAAGAGGGATAGAAAGTATTCTGATAAGAAAGACAGGAACTCAATTGACAAGCATGACAGGAACCGAAATCATTCATCTCCTAAGAGAACTTCTAACAATCCTGTTTGCTATAACTGTGATAAGCCAGGTCATTATGCTTATGAATGTCCTGATCTGAGTTCTGAAGATCGAGAAGAAAGGAAAGCCAGAAGAGATCGAAAATATGCCAAGGGTAAGAAGGCAATGATGGCATACAATGATTCTGATTCGGAATCAGAAGAGTTGCCATCGTCTTCATCTGAATACCCCTCTAGCAATGAAAATGAAGTCTTCATAGCAGATGATGGACTGGTAATGATGGCCAAAATAAATGATGAGGTATCATCTGCTAACTCTTTTCAATCTTGCAAAAATTCTGACACTGATGAAAGTGATGCTGCTGATAGCAGTGTAGGAAGTAGTCTTCATCATTCCCAAGGAGTGACTGAAGAAGACCTTATACAAGCTAACAAAGCATTCATTGAAATTAGTGATGAGAATATAACTTTAAAGCAAGAAATCATTAATCTGAAAGAAGCTCAGTTGAAAGTGGATCCTAATATAGTTGTCATAAATGCAAGACTATCAGAAGAGTTGTCCCAACTCCAAGAAAAGTTTGCATCCATTGACAAACTATATCAGGGTATGCTTAAAACTCAAGCCAAAGAGACTAATGAATTCAATGATTTAAAGATTAAATGTGAAAAACTTGAAGAGCGCAATAGATTCTTAGAATCTGAAGTAGTGAGCCTAGATCGAAAGCTATCTGGGATGATTAACTCTACTAAGATTAATCAAACTATCTCAGACAGATATAGAGCTCCAAATGATAAAGTGGGATAGGTACTGATCTGCCTAGTTCCTCTACTTCAGAATTTAAGAACACTAATGGAGCTAGCTCAAGTTCTTTGCAACTAGATAAAGGAAAAGAACCTATGACTTATGATGATGATCCAAAACTCAAAGTACAGTCTAAATACATCCCTCCTACTACCAAGAATGGTAAAATGAAGAATGTATTAAGACCAGTACAGTCAAGACCATACCAGAAGAGTTATACTCCTCTGACCAGATCAGATCAGTCTTGGTATCAGAAGAGACAAACTCAGAACAGTAGGTCAAGACAAGCACAGGCAAGTTGGGAACAACCTAGACCTCCTTTTATAAGGCAGTCTCAGCTGTATTCAACTAAACCTAGGAGATTTGTGCCTCATTATCATAACAAACATGTTCTTTATCCTCCACCTTTATCTTATGATATCATTGGAGAGGAAAGACCAATGCGCATCTATAAGCCATATGGTCCACATGCTTTCAGGCCATATTCAAACTATTACAGGCATACTGATCTTACTGAAAAAGGGATAGAACCAAGGAAAGACTATCTCAGAAAAATAGATCCTAAGTCTGCTGATAATTCTGAATTGGTTAACAAAGTACTGTTCTGTGATAAATTTGGAAGGAAACTGAAGAGGTCCCATTTATTCAAATCCTCAATGTTCATTTGGGTACCTCTCGCTACTAACCCCCAAGGACCCCAATAAACTAGGGTACCTAAATTATTAAGATCACTACCTTGCAGGATCGACTGGACTTATACAAGAAAGGTGGTTCAGTTGGTGAGACCTGGTACATAGACAGTGGGTGTTCACACCACATGACTGGTACCAAGGCCTTGCTTACTGACTATCATGAGAAGGAATGACCAAAAGTCATCTTTGGAGACAGCTCCATGGCAATTACAAAAGGATTTGGATTCATCAAGAATGGAGATGTTGAAATCCAAGATGTCTCCTATGTTGAAGGTTTGAAATATAATTTGTTATCTGTATCTCAATTCTGTGACAGGGGATACAAAGTTCAGTTCAAAACCAGAAGATGTGAAATAATAGACAAAAGGACTCACAATGTTCTACTTGTTGGCACAAGACAAGGAAGTGTATACATTGTGAATTGGAATAGTTGTCCTAAGAATGCCTGTCTTATTACTAAGAGTCCTAAAGAAAACAGTTGGCTCTGGCATAAACGCCTCTGCCACCTGAACTTTAAGATAATCAACAAGATTGCTAGAGAACATCTTGTTGAGGGCATTCCTAATGAAATCTATTCCAAATCACAAATGTGTGACTTCTGTCAAAAAGGTAAATAGGTAAAGGTTTCATTTAAGTCCATTCCAACTCTTTCAACCAGCAGAGTTTTAGAACTCTTGCATATGGATCTTCATGGTCCTATCAAACCTCCTACATTGAATGGAAGAAGGTATACTCTAGTTGTAGTAGATGATTATTCTAAGTTTACTTGGGTAGTATTTCTACACAAAAAGAGTGATACACAAACACTACTTCCAGATCTATTAAAGAGGTTGCAGGTTGAAAAAGGTCAACCCATTGTCAAGATAAGAAGTGACAAGGGGACTAAGTTTATTAACTGTTACATTTCTGACTACTGTTCTAAGTCTGGCATACAACATCTAACAAGTGCAGCCAGAACCCCCCAACAAAATGGTGTTGCAGAAAGAAGAAACAGAACACTAAAAGAAGCATGCAGAGCCATGATTGTAGAATTCAACACACCTCAGAAGTTTTGGGCAGAAGCAATTAACACAGCTTGCCACTCCCAAAACCGAAGTGCTCTTAATAAGGTGCATGGTAAAACACCTTATGAGGTATGGAAAGGCAGAAAACCTAGAGTTTCTTATTTTCATATCTTTGGATGTAAGTGTTTCATACATAACAATGACAAAAGTAAATTAAATGCTTTTGATGCAAAAGCTGATGAAGGGATATTCTTAGGATACTCTTCAGTAAGCAAAGCATTTAGAGTGTTTAATTACTCTACCCTATGTGTGGAAGAAACACCCCATGTAGTCTTTGATGAGAATGTGCAGGACTCTGCTGATCATCAGCTCAGTAAGAAAATTAACAATCTAAAGCTTCAAACCAACAATGATGATGATGATGCAGAAATATATGAATCTGTACAAGCATATAATCCTTTCCTGAATGTCCTAGATCAAGATTCTGATAAAGAAAAGGTAAAAGACAAAGGTGAGTCATCTAAAACTTCTGATATGCCAGAATTGAATGACTGCTCTCCTATGAACAAATCTGCTAATATAAATGATACTGATCTGCATGATGATTTGCATGATATAAATGATGATAGCATTTCTGTTAAGAATAGAAGGACATGGAAGTCTGCTCATTCTACTGATCTGATTCTAGGTGATTCTAGCAAAGGTGTTAAAACTAGAAAACAATTGTTTGACTCCCAGGAAGAACCTAGTAAGTCTTTATTTTGCTGGTGCTGTTTTCTATCATCTATTGAGCCTAAAACTGTGAATGAAACTTTAAGTGATAGTTACTGGATTATAGCCATGTAAGAAGAACTTAATCAGTTCACTAGAAATGAAGTTTGGGAACTTGTTGATAGACCTAGTAATCATAATGTTGTAGGCACTAAGTGGATTTTCAAGAATAAAAGGGATGAAAATGATCTTGTAGTTAGAAATAAAGCTAGATTAGTTGCTCAGGGCTACTCTCAAGCTGAGGGTATTGATTATGATGAAACTTTTGCTCCTGTAGCTAGACTAGAAGCTATAAGATTGTTCCTTGCTTATGCTGCACATATGAAATTCACTGTGTATCAAATGGATGTGAAAAGTGCATTTTTGAATGGTATACTTGCTGAAGAAGTTTATGTGGAACAACCACCTGGTTTTGAAGTGAATAGTCACCAAGTATACAGGTTAAAGAAAGCACTCTATGGATTGAAACAAGCCCCAAGAGCCTGGTATGATACACTTTCTCTATTCTTACTTGAAAATGGTTTTACAAAAGGCAAGGTTGATAGAACTTTGTTTCGAAGACAAGAAGGTAATGATATATTACTTGTTCAAATTTATGTGGATGATATTATTTTTGGATCACCCAACAAAACCTTGAGTGAAAGCTTTTCTACACTCATGCAAAGTAAATTTGAAATGTCTATGATGGGTGAAATGACATATTTTATTGGTCTTCAAGTAAAACAAACTCCAGAAGGTATCTTTATAAATCAAGCAAAATACACTAAGAATTTGCTAGATAAATTTGGTATTCAAACCTGTATGACAGTTGGTGTGCCCATGCAACCTACATACAGAATGGATCCTGATGAGAGAGGTAAGTCTTCTGACCAACCTCATTATCGTGCTTTGATTGGCTCTCTACTCTATCTAACTGCCAGCAGACCTGATATTGCTTTTTCTGTTGGTGTATGTGCAAGATTTCAAGCAAACCCCAAAGAAAGTCATCTGGAAGCTGCCAAAAGGATATTGAAATATCTAAAGGGGACCATTAATCGAGGATTATGGTATCCTGCAGATGATGATATATCCTTAAGTGGTTATTCAGACTCGGACTTTGGAGGTTGCAAAATAGATAGAAAATCTACTTCAGGTTCATGTCAATTCTTAGGAACTAAGCTCATTTCATGGTTTTCAAAGAAACAAACAAGTGTGGAAACCTCTACTACTGAAGCAGAATATATGGCTGCAGGTAGTTGTTGTAGTCAGCTTCTTTGGCTAATACAACAACTCAGAGACTACAATATTGTAGAATCTAATGTACCTATATATTGTGACAGTAATAGTGCCATTGCCATCACTCAAAATCCCGTTCTACATACTAGATGCAAGCATGTTGACATTAGGCATCACTTTATTAGGGATCATGTGGAAAAGAAGAATAGTAGGATGGAAAAGATTCATACTGATATTCAAAGAGCTGACATTTTTACAAAACCATTGGCTGAAGTGAGATTTAGAGAGTTATGCATTAGCTTAGGGTTGATAGATATGGATTCTATATGTATATAGAACTGTACTAACATTTCAGGTACTGATCTTATACCAAGAGGAAGATAAAGCAGAAACTAAGAGCAGTACATCAAAAGCCAAAATTCAGAAGAGACAACCCTATGTCAGACCACTACATTTAAAACAGGTAACAGGGTTACTAAAGTGACCTTAATCCCAATGAGGAAGCTGGTAAAGCTGAGGGACACTGAAAACACACATTAAGGGGGAATCTGTGATTCCTTAAAGATACTTTTGTTGACTCAGATCACTAAGTCACTTTAGCATAAACCTTGATGTACTCATTAATTTAATTATACAGTTACTACTCTGTACTGTTTTACACTTATATCTCATGAATTAACACTTCTACCAAGGTGAAATAGGCACAGAAGAGGAATTCTCCACTGAAGGGGGAACTGATCTGATCACAGATTTGAAGAGTCTACAAATCTGATCTGATTACAGGCTATATCAGTCTACAGATATATTCTGATTAATAAATTGACTTGTCTACAGAACTGTTCTGATTACAAAGTTTATTTGTCTACAGTACTGATCTGATTACAATTCAATTATTCTACAGAACTAATCTGATTATTGATTAAACTGTCTACAGAAAGATTTGATTACTACTAATCTGTCTACAGAATTCTACTAATCTGACACAGTACTGATCTGAGAATTACTGTGCTGATATCAAAAAGGTGAAATCAGAAAATTGGGTACTGATCTGAAAACTACTGTGCTGACCCATCTACTGATCTGAAGATTACTGTGCTGATTCATCTACTGATCTGATGTCAGAAAAAGGTTTACTCAGCTGATCACAGTACTCAGCTGATCCAGATAAGTACATTTTCTTTATATACAAGTAAGGGAATGAAGTGAAATATTTTTGGAAACTACTGTGCTGATATGCATCAGAACACTATTTTGTCTTAGAATACTCTAAGTCAAAAACTGCTCAATTTTAGATTACTAATAGAGAAGATTAGTACACTCCTCTATTTCTAACCTAATTACTGTGGTGTATTTATCAAACACAAATTGGCTCCAAAATTAAGAATGGTACTAGAATATGAACAGTTTCTTTTAAAACACGAATTTCAAGACTTAATCTCAACCATTCTTTGTGATAATCAAATTCAATCCTAGCCCTAGATTGGTTTTGAATTTACCAAATACGATCACTTTTCATCTTCATCTTCCTTACGAGTTCATTTCTGGAAAGCTCATAACTCAAAATCCACTGCGAAATCTAAATAATCTTTCTTCTACAAAACCCTACAATGGCGATTATCAATATTATCAGTGAATCTAACGAAGTTGCAGGAACTTTTGATTCTGATTTCTGGGTTCGAGAGAAGGGCATTTTTGTGGAAAATGCTGTATACTTCAATGGCCGACATAGTGCTAAAAACCAAGCCATTCTGACGATGTGCGAAGAGTGCGGGCTGAGAAAGTTTCTTGAATCATCTCCGATGAATGTGTTTGAACCGGAAGCGATGGAATTTTATTTGCAGCTTAAAGGTGATAACAATGGTGTCCACTCCATGCTTTCTGGGCACAAGGTCTCGATTACAAGAGAAATTCTTGAAGTCATACTGGATTTACCTCAAGGCCCAGTGGATATTCTGACTTACAAAGCAGGAGAAGAGAAAGAATGCGTAGGAAGATGGTCGTGTGTAGAAACAGAGTCCTTAAGCAATCTTAAAAATGATGTTCTTCCTACTGGTCTGCAATTTCTAATGGACATAGCCGGAAAATGTTTGTTAGGGCAACATCACAGTCAGGATGCTCTATCAAGTTCAAAAATCCGAATTATGGCAACAATCATTGACAGAGTGCAAGGTGATTGGCAAGGGTTTTTCTTAGAAAGACTGTTAAATGAGAAAGAAAAAGTCTTGTTCGATGAGGATACATTGGAATTTTCGATTAAATCGAAATTAGGGTTCGGGAACAAGTTGAGTATCTTGTTGCCACAGTTGGTTGTCAAGAAGGCGTACTGGAGTAATCCCAAGAAATTCCATCATGGAAAATTCTTGATGAAAAAGGAGTCGGTTCGATTTGAACAAGAACATCCTTTGGAGCAACCTCAAGAACCTGAAGCACAAAAGTCTGGAGCTTCAATGTATCGATCTGATGATAATCAACCAGAGATAAGATCGAAAGCGAGGCATGATCCGAGCAGTACTAGACCAAGGAGAGGGAGGTCTGCTACAGCTGCCTCAGAGCCAACAGTCCGGTTTATTGAGACTGTGGTGCAAGCAAGCTCTGAAGAACAAGAGGTTAGTAATTCAAGTGCTGTTGTTTTACATAAAAGAACCAAGAAGAGAAGTGCTAGGAGGAAGCTTGTTGATGTCTCTCCTACCCCTTCAAATTCTGATCCAAGCCCAGCTGATCCCATTAACCCTCAACCTTCATGTTCTGGAGAGTCAGCTCACTATTTTCCAATGTCTCAGAACACTCCTCATTCATCCCCTCAGAACACTACTTTTAATCCTACTCCTATTTCAAGTCCTCAACACCAACCTACACCACATCATTCCCCAACACATGTTCATGATCACTCTACTGAACATGAATTTGAACCTTCTACTGTACCAATTGATATTTCATCATCCCCTGAACCTGAATATATAGCCTCTAAACCTGCTGGTTTAATGGATTATCCTATCTGTGATAAGGAAGATAGAATCAGGATAGATTTGAGATTGGCTTTGTTAAAACAGTTTCCTGGATTGGATGAAAGCTCAGTTGAGTTTGAGAAACTCCTTAGGATAGGCACATGGGTGTATCTTAAGAGGAGTACTCTTAAAGAAAACCTAGTTGTTATGGAAGGTATGGGTGGTGCTTCAATCTTTGATGATTGGGAAGCAGAGCAGATGCATGCAGCTGGTGTTAATTCATTTCTTGAGCTAGTAACCCCAGAATCAGTAGTGCAACTTGTTGAAAGATTGACAGGATTTAAATATTTTGTGGAAAATGTTGCTCCTACTACTGCAGATGATGATGTTGCTGTGGAAAGTGAAGAAAGGGTAGTTGATGAGGATGCTCATGTTGTTGAAGAGCATATTATAGAAGCTGATGAAGCTGTTGACAATACAACAGAGGTGTTTGAGAACACTGTTGTGATTGAAGATACAGAAGTTTTGGAAAAACAAGTTTTGGATGCTGAAGAGATGGAAAGCACTCCATTTCAGTCTACTGATCCTATCATTCCTGAAGATGTGCAGGAACAGATCCGAACAGTTCCTGTTGGAAAGAAATCTGATAACTTGAGCTTTGAACTGTTGAGAAAGCGGAATGAAGAACTTACAGCCAAGTTGGAAGCAGCTGTGAAAATGTTCCAAGAAGCTACTGAAAGAATGAATAAGTTACATTCAGAAAATTCTTATGAAAGAGTTATGGAGCATACAATGACTAAAATCTATGATCTCCATAGGCTTCAAGAGAAGAACCTATCTCAGGTGTTGCATGCAAAGATGGAGCAACACTTGACTCCCTTACAAGAGTGGCATGATGAAGCCAAAAAGGGGGAAGACAGGATAAGAAGAGTAATGGGACAAACTCAGTCACAACAAGCTCAACTAGTTGTGAGTCAAGATGAGTTGAAAGAAGAAATTGCAAGTTTGAATGAGAAAATCAAACTCAGGAAGCAACAGCAACAAGCTGAAGAAATTGTTGAGAAGAAGAAATCTGATGTTGCTGAGAGTTCTAGTCAGAAAAAAAGGAAATTAATATTGTCTGATGAAGAACAAGAAGAAGAGACTGGTAGAGTTACCAGATCAAGAAGCAAGTTGAAAATTGGTGTTTCAAGTGAAGAACACGAAAAACTTGAAGTGTTGAAGAAAAAGAAAGCTGAAGAAGCAGAATTGAAAAAGAAGAAAAATAAGGATGTTAAGTTTTTGAAAACAAGATTTGATAATAGAGTTGCAGCTTTGAGAAGGAAAATGAATGCTCAGAGAAAAGCTGAAGGAAGAGAGTTTGATAAAGATTTTCAAGATGAGAATTTTGTTGATTTCATTGTTCTAACTGAAAATATGGAATATTGGAAAAATCTGAAGAAGAAGTGGCAGATTGCAAACTTCATTGTGAAGAAGTTTGGTGATCATCTGAATAAAGAAGCTGAATTTGCTGATTTTGAAGAGTTCATGTTGAACATTGATAAAGATTTTTGGGAAGATATAGCACAAGTTGCTGCTCGTGCTGGAACAAAGATCTTATGTCCTGAAGAACCAAATTGGGAACCTCCAAGACTAGAGAATGGAGAACCTGATTACAAGGAGATTAGTAACATAATTGCTGAGATTATCAAAGAAGAAGGAATAACTGATCATCAACATATGATGGATATCAAAGCAAGGCTTTATGTTGCATTCAGAATCTGAAGATAAAGAAAGAAGATGAAGGAGAAGTTCACAAGATAACATTTCTAACCTTAATCTTTATTTCTATATTTTCTGTTTGTTTCATATTTTGTTAGTATGTGTAATATGTGAAATATCTGATCTGATTATGAATATGAATGTGAATTTTGAAATGATGAACTGTTATGATAGACTACATACTTAACTACTGATTTATTAACATTTAAGTAGTTTTGGCTTCATCAAAAAGGGGGAAATTGTTGGGATATGAATCCTATAAACAATGTTTTAATTGATGAAAGTATGTTTGATGGCCAAAAGCAACTTAAAGTTAGTAATATATGTGGTTTTAAGTCATCTTAGCTAAGTCATTTGAAAATAAGATTACTGATCTTAATGGAATTTGAAAATAAGTTACTGATCTTATATGAGTTACTGATCTTATATGTTTACTGATCTTATTGTGTTTACTGATCTGATATAAGAACTGTTAGGAACTAAGCTGATGTTTTGTATTGTATAGACACCTTATAGTATAGGATTTAGATATACTCATCTGTATATAGTTCAGTTGATGTATAAATAGGTTTTATATATGTAAAGTTGTATTCTATTGTATTCAGCATTGTAAAAGTTCAGAACAGTAGATTAGGAATAGATTAGAAGAAGATCAGAAGACTAATGAAGACTCAGAAGACTAATGAAGACTCAGAAGACTACTTCAGAATAAGAAGACTCAAAGAAGAGTTGAAGAGAAGCTTAGAAGAATTCTGGAGAAGTGAAGAACAGTTTTGGGTTACTGTGCTGACTGGCTCAGCAGAGTAAAAATCAGAACAGTAAGTTACTGTGCTGATTTGGTGAAATTGAAGAATAAGTTTGGAAAGCTTATTTAAAGTGTAACTGAAGATTTATTGAAGAGATGCTGACTTAGAAGGAAGTTACAAAGTCGGTTACAAAGAAGAAGTAACAAAAACAGTTTTAGAGTTAGTTGAGAGTTAGTTCACAAACTGCTAACTGTCATACTAAGTTCTATAAATACTGTGTGATCTCCTACTTGAAGAGACTACTGCTACTACTGAACATTTTACTGATCTAAGAGCAATCGAAGAGCAAGTCTACAAGCAAGAACTCACGGAGTTAAGGAAATCAAAGCAAGGAGAAGCCACTGAATTGAAGAGAAGAATCAAAGGCTACTCAAAGAGAAGTTTTACTTTTCAATTTTAAGTTTGTGTTTTGTAAACAAGTGTGCTAGTTACTTGTGAAATTACTAGTAGATCGAAGATATACCTGGAGGTATAATCGATAAGATCACAGTCTTAATCTTGGGACTTTAAGCCACAAGAAACTCAAGGAAGAGTTAATAAAACATCACAACTGGGATTGTGAGAGTGGATGTAGACTTATTGGTCGAACCACTATAAAATTCTGTGTTCTTTATTTTCTGTTTGATATTTGTTTGATATTTGTTTAACCAAGAACAGTAGAATTTGTCTAAGTAAAGATCTAAATAAAAGTTGAGTATAAAACTAAAACTGGAAGTACTGATCTGACTCAGTAAGAACAGTACTATTCAGAACACTATTCCGCATTATAAACTCTGATATTTTGAAAGATTTTTGAAAGTCTATTCACCCCTCCCCTCTAGACTTTCTTAGCTTACTCAATCTTAACTCAACTTGGGACCAACTGAAATTACACTAGAAGACTTGGAGTTAGTATTTCAAAATAAACTCTATCTTACTTACTAATCTTTTATTTTAATTTACCTGCTCTATATATATATTCTATACACAATTTCTTTTTTCAAACAAATCAAGCTGCCTAAACTATTGTGCAGTAGAATTTATTCACTTTTTATTAATGTAACACTACTATATGAAACATGATAAAGAGATAATACTGCTCATAAGGCCTCTTTCTCACTTCGTTTGACAAAATTCATACATGCATACTTCAAACAACAAATGAGAAAGCTTACGGGGTCTACAATACTTAATACTCCCTCTGTCCCATAATAACTTTCACACTTTCCTTTTCGGGACGTCCCATAATAACTTTCACACCCTTAAAATGGAAACAACTTATAAATTAAACACCCTCACAATACCCATTTTATTTCAAAATTGCCATTGAAATTGGGCCCACATATTTTACTTAACCCACTTTTTAAGCAACTAATTCAACTAATTTAAACCCAAATTAAATAATCACCATATGTATTTGGACTAATTCCAAATACACAATCTATCCAGTATCTACTATTCCACCCAAACGTATTTTTCCAAATCATAAACTTTCTCTCTCACGCTTCATCTTCCTCAAACTTCATCTTCCCCAAACAACTCTGTAATGTCTCTCACCCCCTGTGATGAAATTCAGTCCCGATTATTCAACCTTTATCCACGGACAAACCCTAATCGTCGACGACACATATTGTGAATACGAGATGATGACTTCCGAGGAAATGAAATTGGAATCTCTTGTTGTTCCCGACTCTGAATCTGACTCTGACTCTGACTCAATTGACACCGTCGACCCTGAGTCTGATTTGGTGATTATAGAGTCTGATTGGGCCTTTCTAGAAGTAGGTTTGGAGATTATGGAGTTCGATGTGGGGATTATTGAGTCCGATTTAGCAATTTTTTAGTCTGATTTGGCTAGTCTCAAGTCTGAGTTGGAGCTTCTAGAGTTTGATTTGGGGAAGGGTAAGTCTGAGATGGGGACTTTTGAGTCTGATGCGGTGTATTCAGGTACTCTAATATCTCAAGAGTTTTCTTCAGTTTCAGGATTTAGGGTAATTTATGTGATTGAGAACTCGATTTGTGTTTGCATGTGTGGTATTTTGCCTATATGATGAGGTTCTTGGGTTTGCATGTTTGATTTCAGGCCCTATTTAAGCATCTATGTAGAAATATTTGATTATAAATTTCTGATAGTTTCTCACCATTTATTTTTCTCATCAATTTAAACATTTGCAATTTATTGCTTCTATAGCAATCAAGAGTTGTAGAAATGTTGCAATTTATTGAAGTTCTTGAGTTTGTATTGCATCACATTCAATAGTAATTGAACATTAGGTTGTATCCTTAATTGCAGATCAAGTGGAACCTTATTCATTGGAAGACACAATTGAAACAATGTTGAAGATCTTACTTCCCGCATATTCATCGGTAATGTTTTTATGATGAACATATTGAGAATTTTATTATATTTAAGCATGTTATTATAATTTCAGTGGAGATTTATGCATATATGATGAAGTCCAGCCCTTATTTAAGCTTATATGGTGAAGTCCGGTCCTTATTTATGCTTATACGTATGATAAAAATATTGATGGTAACATGTTTTTGTTGGTATTTGGGTGATTAGATTATTTGAGTGAAATTATGGTTGCATTCTTTGAATTTTTTGAGTTTATGCTTAGAGTCACCACTAGATAATGTCCTTTGTTTAGGAGACTTTGTGCCCCGTGATGGTATATTTCTGAGGGCTTGTGCGGTAAAATATTAAGTGTTCACTTACATTAATGTGAATACACATGTACATCAAAAGTTTGATTACAACATAAACAACTTGCCTATATGGACTTATGTTTAAGCTGTAAACATAAAAAAGTTAACAAAATATAGGCTGCCTAATCTGAGTTCAATAGCCTAGATGAGACATTAGACCACTTATGTCATATGGCATTCCATCAATTGGCCCAGCTTCCATCAGAAATTGTATGCATTCCCTTACAAGTCCTTCATCCACTTCTAAGCTTATTAGTAGCCTCTGTTCCCTGATCAACCTTGCTTTGCCCATATGTGGCACTTTGTAATTGTTGTGTCCCTTCTGCTTCATCACTTCAACTAGGCAAGTTTGAAGGGTAATAAAAACATTGTTAAGTGTGATGGATGTCAAATTTTTAAATGACATCATCACATTGTTAACTAGTTTATCAACATTGTAACTAGAAGTGTCCACTTGTAGTGATTGAATTGCTCTAAACCAACCCAAATCATTTATATTGGTGTCTGGTGAGTTAGGGGGTTGGCATACAAGTATGATGTTAAATCCATCTGAGCTTGCAGTTGCCCTAAAGTCTAGATCATTGTTGCTAATGTGTGGTTTAGCATTATCTTGCTGAATAATGGTGTTCTTGCTTGCATTAGGAGGCCATTTAGCCTTAATGGCTGGAATAATCTGAAAACCACAAATATAAGCATATTAAAGTCACCAATAGGATATTACAACCTAGTTAGGAGACTTACTTATGCTTAAAAATGAATGATGAAATTAAAATTCGATAGTGAAAACTTACTTTGTGTTCAAAATATGTGCTCATTGATTAGTGTGAAAATTGCTTGAAATTCATGTGTATATTTTGCATAATTTTATAGAGTTTCATTGCATTTTTACACTAAATTGACTAATTGCACTTGATTTGGAGAAAGGACGTGGTTTGCTATTTTTGTAGGAAAATGAGCATTTTTAGAGCAAAACACGCCTTGATTATATTGTGGAGTTAATCGAAGGAATAAATACGAGAAAGAAGAAATATTATTTGGGCTTGAGAATTAAAAGCAAGGAGAGAAAAGAATTGGGCCTAGAAGAAAAATATAAGAGAAGGCCCAATGTGGGCGGCCCATGAATTAAAACAATTTGAATGGAATTGGCCCAAATTTACTGTTGTACAAAGATGAAGTAAGAAAGCCCATCATTTTTATATTGCTTGGGCCCATTTTCTATTACCCTTGCTGCGTGAATTGAAATTCATGGTCAAAGTTATTTTCTTGGTCAACCATATCAAGCCAGCCCATTTACATATTTCTTTGGCCCATTTCATCAATTAATGGGGAGAAGCCCACGTCCATATTAATTAATTCGGAGACATACAATAGCCAATTCAGCGCAGGGGCACGATACAGAGCAACTCCCATTGGGGGAGAAAACCTCCCACCACACTTCATTCAATAGATTAGCTTTGCTTGTTATTTCATTTCTTAGATAGATTTAATTTAGTATTTCATTTTATTGGAAGCTTTGGAGAATTTGAAGACAAGAGGTGATATTTTTCTATTATTACAATTTTAATTTGGTAACTTCAATTTCATTAATGTTTTGTAGTTTAATTTACATCAATTTTATTCTAGTTGTTAATTTAGCCATGGGCTAATCCTCAATTGCGGTGTGGATGTTTTGATGAGAATTTAGTGTAATTGTGGATTAATTGCATGATTAGCTTATAATTTTGGTGTTTAGGTTTCTAGGGTTGTATTTTGATGATTCATTTGGTTGATCAACCCTATTAGCAAGCATGTTCGATTATGTTTATTGCAACGAGAGTTAGGTAGCATGATTGAGAGTGTGAGTGTGAGCTTTGATCAATTGAATAGAAGTTAATTAGTAATTAGCTCAACCGAGAGGGGGGTTAATGGCTAGACCGACAACCTTAGACACTAAACGAGTAGAGGTCGTCTAGGAGTTTGGTGAGAGGGCGTTTCATAAGCATTAGTAACCGTGTTGAAAGTGCTTATGAAACACTATCTTAGGGGATTATGGTATTTGGTTAGATCCTATAATTGCTAATCAATGCACGATGTTTACCTATGCCTTTCGAGGGGGTTTGCACACTTATGTGATAGCCTTTAGCTTGACCAAAATTTGTCGTAAAATCATGTAATTGGTTCACTAGTTCACTTAATTGCTCACAAAACGGAAACACCCAAGGCAATACACTTCTCTTGCACTTTCAATCGAAAGTTAGATAGCTTGTTATTTCTTGTCACTAGTTCTCATCACTTTAGTTAATTTAGTTTAATATTTTTTGTGCTTATTCCCGAAAATCCAAACATAATCACTTAGTTACTACAATAGCATGATAACTTGCAACTTTAGGGACTCACTTTCACTTAATTAAGTCCTTGGAACGAAAATCTACTTGGGGACACTTATTTTACTACTAACGAACCCATACGCTTGTGGGGATCGTATAGTTTTAAAAAGTGCAAAAATACGACCAAGTCACTCATACCTGATTTTGGATGCATGCCTTTATTACCTCCTTTGTGATTGAGTCAATTGGTTTAGTAATCAATGTCCCCCTCACTCTATTTTTTGAATTCCTCGTTGCTGGTTCTTTTGTCGTGAAATGGAACATACCTATTTTTTCATCAAACGCTTGTTGCCCATCAATTGCAAGTTGTGGCCTAGACACTGCACACATGAACATCACTTTTGGGATAAACCTTTTAGACTTGCATGATCTATGTGGTTCTTCTTCCCCTGGAAGCATGATATATCTCTCAGATGCTTTTGATATGTAGAACCATTTCTCATCTATGTGCACTACATGGTACATGCTTGAAAATTTGAGTTTGTTTGCATCCCTATCATGTACCAAAGCACTCAAGCTAAAATTTAGCCTTTGTAGCTTGTTCTTTTCTATAAGCTCAGGCTTTATAGCATTTGTATGTGCTTTGAGCACCCCTGATTTCAACAATCTACCAACATAACTCTTGCTAACATTTAACTCTCTTGCAAATCTTCTTATTGTGCTTCTTTTTTGAAATGTTATGCTTCTCACTATCGCAATATCAATAAGTGGATGCTTCTTCTTTGAAACCCCTACCTTGTTTGATGTTAAATTGACTGCAACCCCTTCTGACATTTGTTTTCTTGCAGCTTGCCAAATGTACTGAACCGTCCTTCTAGTAACCCCAAAAAACTCAGTTGCTTCCCTTACCTTTCCATAGTGCACAACCTCATTGCTGCTATTTGCAATGAGGAATTGTGCAACTCTGTTCTTCTCATCTAAGGTGAGGTCTGGTTTTTTTTTTTGAAATAAATTTGGGTGTGTTTTTTTTTTTTTTTTTTTGTGTATTGGTGTAGTTGAGGCTTTGAATGATGCAATTAAAGCTGTGTTGTGTATTTATGGCTTTAAAATTAGAGGGAAATACAAATTTTGTTTGATTTTAGTGTGCTTTTGGAGGGAATAATTGATAAGTTTGGTGTAGTTGTCAGCTTAGTACATTTGATTAGACATTGATGTGGCTGAATTTTTTATTTGATGTGCTTTTGGAGGGAATAGTTGATAATTTTGGGAGGTAAAGTTAAATTTCACGTTTTTGTGTAAAATTAATTAGGTGTATCTGTGTTATTTTGAACCCACTTTATTTTAATGTATTCTGGTTTTTTTTGGTATTTCTACAGGTGAAGTGATTTTGTAATGCAGAAATATTTAACAGTGGGGTGTATTTTGTATTTTCTCTGTATTTATATTATGAACAGTGACCGTATATTTTGTTGTATTTTGAGGTGAACAACTGAACACTATTGGTGTATTTCTGTATTTTTCCTAAATTTGTATTTATGAACAGTGGGCGTGTATGTATATTAGTGTCACTACTACATATTTGGCCTTGAAGAGCTTTTAGAAGAGCTCTCCAAGTGGGAGTTGTCCAAGCTAAATTGCACTTGGAGAGCCCTTGGACAGCTCCCACTTGGAGAGCTCTTCTAAAAGCTCTCCAAGGCCAAACATGTAGTAGTGTGTGTATTGTGCTCTATAGAATTTGAACAGTGAAAGTAATTAACTTTAATGATAAAGTTAATCTCTACCAAGTGAACATATGAAAGGACAAAACTACCCTTCATTAATTTGTCAATAAAGTCAATAAAGCAAGTTTTCTTAAAAATTGAGCCCTCCCTCCTCTGAAAGTTAATCTGGGACGGAGGGAGTAGAAAACACACAAGAAACGACGAAAGTCACCACGGTATGTGTTTTGTAATTCTTCTACCATAATTTTCATTATTTTTTTCAATAAAATGAGTAAATAATTTTTTTTTTAAATTTTTAATATGTTAGAGTATATGTTAGGATGACATAATTGAAGTATTTTTCCATCATTGTCATTTCTTAGTTATATGTATGGATTATGTGCATGTAGCTCTCTATGAATAACACACCTGATAATGCAATCAAACTTGAAAATTAAAAACCCTCAAAACTATCAATCTATGCATAAGACCAAACCCGGAGATAAGCATTCCCGCATTCCCGCACACACCACTATCCTTCAAGTATAAAGCCAAAAATCTTTCTACAAAATCACCAATCAGCTGAAAGCCTTAAATTATTCAGCAGAATGAGCAACAGTTTGGCATTAACAACATGGCAAGACAATTTAATCGTAAATACATATTGAGAAAAATATAATGAATAGCATTTTAACACATGATGACCGATTTTAGGGAGCAAGTGAACATAGTAATGATTTGGTCTTCCTTAATTCATGTACTTACTTTCCTGAAAGTTTTAGGGATATATAAACACATCCACCCTATCAATTTTGTCCTTAAACCGCATAGTTATTAGGTACTTATAGACACATTCGAATTTCACCTAAGATAGATAATTTACAAAAGAAATCTACTGCTGCAAGTTTTACAACTTTGAGGGTAAGATCTGCTGCTTTTCGAGTATAGATAAGAGAATTAAAGATTTTGGATAAATCATTTTTAGAGAGTTTCATTGGATAAAGTTATTTTATAAGAGATTTTTAGTCTTACTTTAAAACATTTAATTGGCTGAGAAAATGAAGAAAGAAAGAACTTATATGTCACTAATCTAGCATTTAATTACATGTTCATGATGATCAACAAAGAATGTCTTGAAAATCAGGACTATATTGAGACTCTCATTCATGTTTAAAATGACAAGCTTAATATTTTACTGTTTATTACATTGTGAATTGTATTTTGAGAATGTAAAGTTCATTTATCCATTCACACAATCAAATTAAATGCGATGAGCAAATTTATAAATAGATATTATTAACCCTCTTTATCAAGAAAAGCATTTGTAACCAAAAACTTTACATTAAAATTACAGATTCAAAAATCCTTGAATAATCTAAGAATAATATAAATGTTTGTGTATACCTTATATCCCATGAATACTTGGTCGAATGAGATAATGGCCGCCATAAAACCTTATATTGACATAAAACAACCACATGAACGCATAAGAAACTGCAAGTTGCCTATCAAGTATCACACATCCCATAAGAATGAATATATTCATAATTAACAGTAAATAATAAATATAAATAATTTTAAACTCACATTCAACCCCCAACAAGAGGATAAGTAAATTCCGATCTTGAGTTTCCTCTCCGCCGGAGACTCCGCAAGCGACTGCGACTCCGATCGGTAAGTTGGTGAAACATTAATCCTAAAAAATTGTAAAAAAATCCTAAAACTTAACATTGATCTTCAAAAAACTGTAAAAAAAAGAAAAAATTAATACCGTGGGAGATCGGTCGCCTGTACGCGAGGATCTGCTGCATGTGTGTGGGGATCGGCCGTGTGTGCGTTGGATATCCTTTGCCTGTGAATCGCGACCGCCTGGCTGCGTGGGACTGTGTTGACTGCTCATTATTTATATTAGGGTATTTTAAGTCAAAATTTAAATAAATTTGGCCTCCGCCTCCTAGCAATATAAGTCTAATGGACCGATGAATAACAATATATAGACTTTTCTATGTTTCAAAGAAAAAGAAACCTAATTGAAGATGGGTCTTTGTTGCTTTTAACGAGACATGAAAATGTAAAAAATATTACTATATCTTTAAATTAAAAGAATTAATTTATGTATATGACAAAATGAAAAGAAAAAAAAACTTAATTTTAATGGAATATAAGTCAATTTAGCCCTAAAACACTCTAACATTTTTTAAAATGGTTTCAAAAAAGTTAAATGTACTAATTTAGTCTCATTTTTTTGCATAGTTTTGGTTTGGTCCCAAAAATTATAATGTATCAACTTAGTTTTTTTTTTAATGTACCAATCTAGTCTATTTTTTGTGATCAAAATAGAACAAATTGTAAAAAAAAATGGAATTAAATTGATACGTTTAACTTTTTTTGGGATCAAAACAAAAATAATTAAAAATATGAGATTAAATTGATACATTTAATTTTTTTTGGACCATTTCAGAAAAGATAGAAATTTATGGGACTAGGTTATCTTCTATCCCATTTTAATATATACACCTTTTAGGTTTGGGTGTATATTTAAATATATTTTTTAACAGTACATATGTACATTGACAGTAATACTTTGGTTATTTTTGGATAAAAATTAAGGATTCAAACAATTGTGTATAGGTTAATTATATGTTGCAATTTCACGAGTGACCAATCGAAAATGGCTTAAAATTTTAATTTGTGACCAAGATGGTGAGAATAATAGGTCGAACAAAAAATGTTGTATACAAAGAAGTATTTCAGAATCTGTAATTTTTATTCGTGTTATTTTTATTTAGTTTTGTATGCATGCACTTTTCATCTAGATTATAATTCATAAGACAAATATTTTCTAATTTTTTTTTTGTGACAAATTTACTCATATGAAATAGTATAATATTAATTTCTTAAACTCTTAGTCTGTGCATCGCACAGGTGAAATACTAGCTAGTAACACGTAATTTAAGAATAAAAAAAAATTCAAACATAAGTTTTGATAATTTGATAAAGTTCAATATCAACCATTTGTTCATTGTTCAATATCATGGAGCCTATGAAGAAACATAGGAAGTCGTCGTTATTGATTTATGTGAAAATTGCTCGAAATTCTTGTGTTTAATTTACATAATTTCATAGAATTTTATTGTATTATTTATATTAAATTGACTAATTGCACTTAAAATGAGAAAGATGTGTTATTTGCTATTTTTATAAAAAAAATGGAATTTTTTAGAGCAAAACACGTCTCAATATATTGGGAATCAATCGAAGGAGTAAATAACAAAATGAAGAAGAGAATGAGTTGCATTTTAAGCCCATTTATTAGATTGATAAAGCAGCTCAACATTTGGCCCATTTCCAGGCCATTTTCTATGCACCTCCATTTCGGAGAGATGCACGCCTCCAATAGATGCAGCCCCTTAAAATCGTACCAGATAGATGCACCCTCCCTTAACTGTCATAAATGTCCCTCTCTCATAAAAATTCCTATTACTAACCACACCCCCTCAAATCCTAATTTCATTTTCATCTTCATCTTCTTCTTCTCTCCCCCACCCAAACCACTCCACCAGCCCCGTCCCGGCGACACCCGCCCTCACAACCCCCGCCACCGCGGCTGCCCTCGTCCCCACCCTCCGCCGTTTTCTGTAAAAAAAAAATTGCCACTGCTAGCGGCCGCCCTCGCCCCTCGAGTTCACCGACCATGGCTCTGCCCCCGTCCCCCCCAGCCTCTGTCATGGCGCCCCCGCCCCGTCCATCTGTAAAAAAAAAAAAAAGATTGCAGCGGCCGTCCCCATCCATCCGCTGCGGCCTCCGCCACCGTCCCCATTCACCTCCGCCGTAGCCGTCCCCATCCCGATTCCGCCGGCATTAGCCCTAGGTTTTTTTTTTCCAACATTGTAATGTCGACTATATTCACTCTCGTCGACACCCTGTTGTCGATGAGAGTGTATATGGTCCACATTACAGTGTCGATCGACCTTTGTTGGTCGACCATATATCCTCCCGTCGACAAAACGACACTAGTTTGACAATTTTTTTTTTTAATTGTTAGTTTTTCTAAGTTTTGATAATGATGTTTGTTAATGGGTTTGATAATGGTGTTTTATGGGTGAATATGGTTGATTTGTTGAATTTTTTTGATTTCTTGCTACCGGAAAAATGGTGACGGCGACCGGAAATTTGGTTTAGGGATAAGGTGAAAGAAAAATGATAGTAGTGGGGTGCGTTCAGTAGAGATGGTGCATCTAGTATGCTGTATTTTAATGAAGTGTATTTTTTATTTTTTATCCTATTATTTTATTAATAAACTGAAAGGGGAGTACATCTCTCCGAAATGGAGGTGCATATAGTCAAACCCCAAATATAATACAGGCAAATTGTTAATTGATTATTAAATAGCCTATGGGCCTTAGTAATTTGTCAGAATCTGGAAATCAATTAGGAGGGGGCCACAAATAAATGCCCCCTATTTATTATGTGTTCACCCTCCGGATGACTTCACCCCCAAAATATGAGTTCACCCCCTATAAAATACCACATGTAACCTTTTCCCCTTCACCCACAATTAATATACAATATAAAATGTTTTGAGTTCACCCACAATTCAAAAAAAACTCTCTTGAAGTGAAATCGTGCAATTTCCGTTGTCTGCGTCGACCGCCGCCGCCTGCCACCGGCCGCCACCGCTTGTAGCTCCACCACCGTGTCGTCCGCCGTCTACAACCCAACTCCTTTCTCTTCCATGAACAAAGGTAAGTTAGGGTTTATGATATTTTTTTTCAAATTTCTACATTCTAAAATTTGATTTTCATATATAGATTAGTTTTTATTGTTGTAGTTGTTATTGGGAATGATTTAGATTTTTAGTTGTTAAAGAAACTTGGTTTTTGCACAAAATGGGGCATTAGGAGACGAAACGTCGAAAATGGATTTTTCTATTCCTTCTCGAGTCTGGTTCGTCAAGTTAGGTGACAAAACTCGGCCAAGACTTCCACATTGTTGCACAAAACTCGGTGACAAACTTCCACATTTTTGCACAAAACTCGGTGACAAACTTCCACATTTTCACACAAAATTCGGTGACAAACTTCCACATTTTTGCACAAAACTCGGTGACAAACTCCCTCATTCGCAGATTTATCATGCTCATCTTCATCATATTAAACAAAAACAGAAAAGTGAGACATAATGTTGAACTATTTTCCGAAATTGAGACATAGTGTGGAACTATTTTCCGAAATTGAGACATAGTGTGGAATTATTGTTCGAAAATTGACACATAATGTGGAACTATTTTCCGAAAATTGAGAGGTAACGAACACTTCGTTTTTCAACCATTATTATCAAATTTCTTCAAGTTGGCTTCATAGATTAAGATTAAAAAGTTTCGATTTTTTTTACAGGGAGGGACGGTAGTTTTTGGAGGAAGGGAGGATTGCAAAGTTTTTTTGTTTAAAGTGGGGTGAACTCAACACCTATGGGGTAGAATGGTCATTTTACCCATTAGTTCAAAAACTAAATTGAAGTGGAGGGTGAACACATAAGAAAGGGAGGGGGGGGCATTTATCCGTGGCCTTAGGAGGGCCATTCCTCACGCCCAATTAAGGAGAGAAGAATGGCCCTGGCTATATACCCTCCAGCTTTGTTAAGTATACTCCCCCGATTTATGTACCGCGCACAATGTGGCAAATGTTAGATGTACTCCCCCTCAAATTACCCAAATTACTCTTTTCCTCTAAATTGACACATGTTAAATATACTCTCCCATTCAAACCCTAATAATCACTTTTCTCCCATATTTCTTCAACCTCCTTCTCCACCATGTCCACGCTGACGCCCACGCTCACCTCCGCCTGCGCTGCCCTCACCCACACCCACCTCTGCCTGCGCCGCCCCCCTTCTTCTTTCTTTTTCTTTTTTTCTCATTTTTCTGCAGAAATTTGCCGCCCCCACTCCTACCACCTCCCTTGCACGACCCATCTGTCGCCACCTCCCTGACGTGCGCCGCTCCTGCCGTGCACCGCCCCTCCTTGCTTCACTCCCGTCGTGCACCACCCCCTCTCTCTTTTTTTTCGCAATTGAAGATCAGCAAAACATTTGGCGGCGACGCCGCCGCCCGTCTTCCCCACTTCTTCCTCCATCGCCAAGGCCGCGCCCCTTCCTCTCCCATCCGCCGCCTGAACTAACCCTAACCCTAAAACCCTGTAGAGAATGTATGAATGGAAAAGATTAATTTTATTAACAATGAGCATGAGTATAAATAGACTACATAATGAGCTTTATACAAGAAAGCTAACTTGTGGACCAAGATAACTTGGGGGCTAAGATATACATAATATTCCTAATACAGTAACTTGTGGGCCAAGATATACATAATATTCCTAATATAGTAACTTGTGGGCCAAGATATACATAATATTCCTAATACGCCCCCTCAAGATGAAGCACCATTGGTGATTCCAATCTTGTTCACAAGTGGTCGAAGACGAGGACGGGATCGGTAGAAGACACAGGATCTACTGTGAGAAGAGGGTGAAGCTCTTGGGCGTATGTAACAACTGGAGGAGAAGAAGAAGAAGATTCATCTTCTTGGGTTTAGAAGAACGTGGTCTCATTCTTGATGAGTTGTTGCAGAAGAGGGTAAGCTCTTGGGCGTATGCAACAACTTGAGGAGAAGAGGGAGATTCATCTTCTTGGGTTTGGAAGAACGTGGTCTCGTTCTTAATGAGTTGTTGCAGAAGAGAGTGAACCTCTTGGGCGTATGCAACAACTTGAGGAGAAGAGAAAGATTCATCTTCTTGGGTTTGGAAGAACGTGGTCTCATTCTTGATGAGTTGTTGCAGAAGAGACCGAACCTCTTGGGCGTATGCAACAACTTGAGGAGAAAGCAGGATTGCTAACCAAATCTTGGTGTATTTTGGTGATCCTAAGATTAGTAAAGAAAGATAAACGAGGCATAAGCCTTAGTATCGAAGGCGAACAAAAGAAGGAGTTGATGCATGGAGGGATGTGTGTGGATTTTTTTTTTTTTTTGGTTTAATGAAGAATAGATCAAATAGATCTAATCTTGAAAAGGTAGAACAAAAAAAAAAAAAAATAGGAGGTGTGATCGTGAGGATCGAAAAAGAGGCGGTAGCCTGAAGAAGAAAAAAAAATAGGATCTGGGAGATGGGAAAATATTCCTAAATCTCGGAGATGGAGGTGTGACCGCGAGGATCGAAAAAGAGGCGTTAGCCTGAAGAAGAAAAAAAATAGGATCTGGGAGATGGGAAAATATTCCTGAATCTCGGAGATAGAGGTGTGATCGTGAGGATCGAAAAAGAGGCGTTGGCCTGAAAAAAAAATCGGATCTAGGAGATGTGAAAATATTCCTACATCTCGGAGATGGAGGTGTGATCGTGAGGATGAAAAAGAGGCGTTAGCCTGAAGAAGAAAAAAAAATAGGATCTGGGAGATGGGAAAATATTCCTGAATCTCGGAGATAGAGGTGTGATCGTGAGGATCGAAAAAGAGGCGTTGACCTGAAAAAAAAATCGAAAATATTCCTACATCTCGGAGATGAAGGTGTGATCGTGAGGATCGAAAAGGAGGCGTTAGCCTGAAGAAGCTCTTGATACCATGTGGAGAATGTATGAATGGAAAAGATTAATTTTATTAACAATGAGCATGAGTATAAATAGACTACATAATGAGCTTTATACAAGAAAGCTAACTTGTGGACCAAGATAACTTGGGGGCTAAGATATACATAATATTACTAATAACTTGTGGGCCAAGATATACATAATATTCCTAATAAACCCAACACAATTTTTTTTTATTATTATTTTTGACAACATGTGCTCGTATGTAAACACTATCATCGACAAATTGTTGACGATGATAGTGTTTATTTTCGACTACATTTTACTGAAAAATTTCAATTTTTTTTAACTTTTTCTTTATATCGACTGGAGTAATTTTTGTCGACACATTATAGTCGACCATATGCTTTCTTGTCGACAAACCCGTGTCGAAAATATGTAATTTTTTTTTTAATATTTCTGTTGGATTTTTTTTTCTGATTTTTTTTTGCAAATGCTTGGGTGGTGGGGCGGCGACTGTCTCGTCGGAGGGGGTGGTGACGGCGGCTGTCGTTGGTGGTGGTGGCTGCTGCTGAAAAACAATTAGGGTTAGGTTTTTTAATTTCAAAGGAAGTGTATTTATCTAATGAATGTTACTAAAAGAACACATTGTGTATTTTACACGAATATTAAATTAATAAATGAGGAGGGGGAGTATACTTAACAGAGCTGGAGGGGTATATAGCCAGGGCCGAGCAGAATTGGAGGGCAAGTGCTGTGAGCTGGGAGAAGCTGGAATTCTAATGGGCCAGGCCCATTTTCATCCATTAACCATATTTTTTAGAAATTAGAGGGCAGAACACAGCAGAAACACAGGGTAACACACAATTCGGCCATTGGGAGACAGAGCAGCTGCTCATTGGTGGAAACCCATCCCCATTTCACTTTAATAGTTTACTTTAATCATTTATTAGATAGATATTAATGTAGTATTTTATTTTATTGCAAGTGTTGAAAATTTGAAAATCATTTGAGGTGATATTTTTCCTTAATTCATGTTTTATTGTTTATCTTTTATGAACTCGTTTTCATTTGTTAATTTAGTTATTATCTAGGTTTGTTGGTGTTTGAGTGTTTTGATTTGTGATGGAACTTGTGTTATTAGCTTAATTTTGATTTTGTTTATCTTTTATGAACTCGTTTTCATTTGTTAATTTAGTTATTATCTAGGTTTGTTGGTGTTTGAGTGTTTTGATTTGTGATGGAACTTGTGTTATTAGCTTAATTTTGATTGTGTAATTCAATTGAAAGGTGTATTGATTAGGTTTATGGGTTTTAAATGATCATTTGCTTGAATTCAATTAGTAGATTATATATGTTGAAGCTCGATTAGTGCAACGATAGTTGTTTAGTCTTGATAGATCATATAATCGAGGGTACGGGACGAGTGGATCGAGTTAATATTGGATTATCGCAATGAGAGTTGGGTAATTTTCATTAGAACCCCATTAATCTACATTAATTGCTTGAATGTGAGTTTAGGTAATTGATGAGAAGACCATATGAGTTTGGTTTCTAGTATTCAAGTGAAAAAGTATGATTAGGGATTAGATTATTTTAATTTAGATAGAGTAGAACCCCCTAATTGTGTGATTACCCTGGTAAGAACGAATCTATTCTTCCCCCTAATCCTAGCCTCCTAGGTGCCTTATGAGATATATGCATTAATGATTGTTTCTCCCTGGCACCAACCTACGAATTACACATAGAAGTTGAGCTTTAACACTATTTCACACAATGACGAACACCCGAACACTACTTCTCACATTTGATATTTGATCATCGTTTTACTTGTTTTTCCTAGTTAGTTTTTATCTTGTTGATTTTTGCATTTAGTTTTAATCGCTCAACCTATAGTTTATCACTATAATTACGTGACACACACAACACTATGGCTATGCTAGCTAACTAGTCCCGTGGTTCGATAATTTAATCGGACACTTACTTTTACTACGAGGATCATCTTACACTTGAGAGACGAGTATTGAAAAATACGTGTTAGTTACTTATTGACAACATTAGCAGCATAGGGTGAAGGTAGGTGTTTGCGACAACAACACATAGTGTAAATAGATGTGAGTAACAACGAAAACATATATGGTAGGGTGTGAGGTGCAAATTTTTGGAGAAGAAGGCCATAAGTACTCTTAATTCAGACGCATGTCGCGTCGGTGACGGAATAGAGGATGGCGTCGACACGGGTGGACGTAGGTAAGCGGCGTTGACTATGATAGTATTTTCTCTAAAACAACGTTGTATTGGGTTTTCGCTTTGAGGACAACACTTCGAGGAGAGAGGAGACAAAATAAATAATTTAAGGTTCATACATACTCTCCAAATTTGGTTCGATTTCAGTTATATCATTATTTCTTTCCTTTAAAACTAAAATTGAAATACTGGAAATTCTAGAACTAGTAATCGATAATGTGATAGTTGAGTTATATTCTTTTTTAAAATACTTCATCCGTCCATTCGAAAGTTTACCTATTTTATCATTTTTGGTATCATGCAGAGAGTTACTCTTTTTCATTTTTGTGAACACTCATTATATCTCTATGTATTTTCTCTTTTCTACCTCTCTCCCTCGTTTTTATTTTTACTACATTTTTATATCACAACAACCCATTACACATTTAATACTATATTTTTTAATACATTCGTCAAAAACAAATTGACAACTTTTGAAGAAAGGAACGAAATATAATTTAGTTGGAATTTCATAATAGTGTAAATAAGATCCATCAATACAAGATTTTGTCTAAAATCTAACATTATATCAAATGACTTTCTCATTTTATGTATGATTAGATAGAATATCTCAATTGATTCAAGAATCAATTGAATTATAGATAGTGTATTTTTTTGTTATTTAATGTACATTCAATCGAATATCATTTAGTATATTGGATTGCAAATTTAGTTTAGACCTTATTAGGCGAACTTAATTAATCACCTATCTTAAACTAATCACTTCTATTCAACTCGATCTTATATGAAGCTTCTGTTTTGTACAATGATACAAAAAATCGAACAGTAGCCCGTCTAGCTCAGTTGGTAGAGCGCAAGGCTCTTAACCTTGTGGTCGTGGGTTCGAGCCCCACGGTGGGCGACACTGTTTTTTTCTATTTTTGTGCAAGGGTCTGACTATATGCACCTCCATTTCAGTTTGATGCACTCCCCCATCAATCCCCCGATTTATACACTCCCCGAATTTTTAGGTCACACCTCCCCTCAAATGTCATAAATACCCCTCCTTCATTAAAATCCTTTTACTACCCCCCACACCCCCAAATCCTCCATCTTTCTTCCTCCTCCATTTCTTCTTTCATCTTCTCCCCCACCCCTCACCACCACCGCCGGCGACCTGCCCCTCCACCACCCGTCGCCGGCGATGCCAGCCCCTCCCTCCCTCGCCGAACCCGTCGCCCCCCCTCCCTCCCTCGCTCGCCAAGCCCGTCGCCCCCCCAACCCCCGCCGCCTGTAAAAAAAAAAGAAGAGATATTGGCCGCGCGCGGCCGTCCCCTCCCTCGCCGAGCCCGTCGCCCCCCCCCCCCCGAACCCCCACCGCCTGTAAAAAAAAAAAAAAAACAGATCTTGGCCGCGCGTGGCCGCCGCGGCCGTCCCCTCCTCCTCTCTCCCTCGTCGAGCCCGTCGCGGCCGCCCCCTCCTCCCTCCGACGCCGCCACACCCCACCCCCACCAGGTTTTCCCCCTTTCTCAATGTTAGGGTTTTCTGCAAAAATGCAGAAAACCCTAGTTTTTTTCTTCTTTTTTTTTTTCAATTTTTGACCGTATAAGGTCGATTACATACTCCTTCGTCGACAAATTGTTGTCGACGAGAGTGTATTTGATCGACCTTACATAATCGAATTTAAAAAAAAATTATTTTTTTTTTTATTTTCGACCAACCGTTTCGACCATATACATTCCCGTCGACAACGATTTGTCGACGAGAGTGTATATGGTCGACACTGGTTGGTCGAAAGTTGAAAAAAAATTGTGATTTTTTGGAGTATATGGTCGACCATTTTTTTTTTTTTTTAGTTGATGGTCGCCGGAAATGGTGTCGCCGGCGACCGGAAGTTGTGTGTTAGGGGAAGGTGAAAGAAATGAGGTGGGGTGCATCTAGTATGGTGTATATTTAATGAAGGGTATTTTAGGTTTTTTACATATTATTTTATTAATAAAACTGAAAAGGGGAGTGCATCAAACCGAAATGGAGGTGCATATAGTCAGACCCTTTGTGCAATAGATTACCTGCCCACTGGGCCTTACAATTAGACTTTGGGCGCGGCTAAATGCACCCGGATTTACTATGAGTACACTCACGGGAAATTTTTTTTATCCCAAGGGTGGTGCGAAAAGACGTTTTTACCCCTCCCGTGCTTTTTTTAAAAAAACCATTTCACACACGATTCATCATTTTACACCCAAATCATCCGGATCCCCACCATCACCATCAAAATAACAAAAATCCTAAAAAATCAAAATTTCAACTAACAAAAATAAAATCTTAATATGTTCGAAAATTTTAGCAAAACAAAGTTGAGATGTCCGAAAATTTTACCAAAACAAACTAAATATGTTTGAAAAAAATTTCAAAACAACTTAAATTTGTCCGAAAAAAAAAAATCGAACATCTTGTTCGAAATTTTTTCCAAAACAAACTCAAGTTGTTCGAATTTTTTTTCAAAACAAACGCACTATGTTCGAAAATAATCCCAAACTTAAAAAAAAAATCCTAATTTTTTTTTCCAGAAACCCTAATTTTTCAGACCTAAACTTACTTGTGTAGTGGCGGCGGCAGCGAGGGGAGGAGCACGACGGCGGCGGCGAAGGGGAGGAGGGGGTGGGCGGCGGCCGCGTCTGTGGGGAGAAGGGAGGGCGGCGGCCGCGACTGTGGGGAGGAGGGAGGGCGGCCACGAACGAGGGGCGGTGGATATGGTTGTAGGCGGCGCACTACTACAAAATTGAGCTTGGAGAGCTTTGAAAAAGGGCCTTGGAGAGCCTTTAAAACCGCTCTCCAAGCGACAGCTCTCCAAGCTAAGAGAGCGGTTAAAAATCGCTCTGTAAGTAAGAGGACTTGGAAAGCTGTTTTGAACCGCTCTGCAAGTGAGGCCCTTAGACAGCGGTTATGAACCGCTCTCTAAGTATAAGAGCTTGGAGAGCGGTTCAAAACCGCTCTCTATATTAATTTTTTTTTTATTAATTTCACTTGGAGAGCGGTTCAAAACCGCTCTCTAAGTAATATATATTTTTTTCGATTTTACTTGGACAGCGTTTTTAAACCGCTTTCTAAGTATTTTTTTTTTATTATTTTTTTAATAATTATTTTATATTTTAAAAATCCTATTTATATTATTTTTTTAATAATTATTTTATATTTTAAAAATCCTATTTATACAAAATCAAAACTTAATTAAATTCAAATAAATAAACGTACAAAAACATATATACACCAAAAAGATGAAATATCATCACATCAAAAATATATAAGTTAATACATTACATTCTACCAAAAATTATACTAATTTAATTATATGTTTACAAAAATCGATTGTAAAGGTACCCTGTCCAATCTTTTTTCCATTTGTCCATTCTTTTGTCATTGTAAGTTTTGAGCGGACGGTTATAGATAAACTGCAAACAACGATCAATCAATATAGTTAGATATATAGTATATGAATTTTTATTCAATGAAAAATAATTTAAATAAATCGATAAATTGACTTACCATGTTAGGAATCGTCGTTTGATAAGTCTTGATTATATCCTCATTATAATAACATACAAAATGTCCACAATGATAACTATCACGTTGGCTCGGAACCTGTTATATATAATTAGCAATTATAAGTATGCATTAATAGTACTATTATGATTATTTTCTATTAATTTGATAACTTACTAAATTAAATTACCTTAACATCTATCCAGCTCACTCTATTGAAAGTAGATCTTGAGACTAGATTGTGAAGGCGACTTCGATACATCGTCATCACACTATTATTATTATAATAAGAAGAAAAAAATAGATTAAATATGTATAATTTAAAAAGTAATTAAAACAAATCATTACATTATAATATTAAAAATGAACTTACGCTTCCATGTATGACATGAGATCGGGACGATTTGCAACCACCCCATCCAAAGCTGGGTCCATAAAAAAGACACTTAATGTCTTCATATTTATGGCAACCAACACCCAATGACTCCTATATTATATTAAGAATATATATTTAAATTAGCTGCAAATGTGCAAATAACATATTATGCATACAAATTTTAACGAAATGTTTATTGTACTCACCCCACATTTGTTGGCCAAAAAATGAGATGTTCCCTCCCAGTATGACTCAGCATATGTTCGACTATCCCCTCCATGCCCTGTGCCCTATCACTACTCAATATGCAAGACACTTGGGGGGAGATGAAGGAATACAATCCACATGCTCGGTTATCTCTAGAGAGATATACCTCACCCAAATATCTTTAACCAACATATATACGCTAATTAAAATTTAAAAAGAAAATTAAACTGTATAGAAAGTAAATACTGATAATTAATAAACACATACTTGAGGTAGAAGGCTATGGTGGTTGCACTCAACCACTGGTCGTTCAAGACTTCAAGGACATTTTCTGCACCGATGAATTCCTCAAAAAAATGCTTGTGAAAGTAAGAAGTCATCGGAATTGTGATGGTATCGAAAGCACCAGACTGCACCTTCGTGTTCACCATATTCTGTACGGCGGGGCCGTGATCTAAGTGTTTAGGCAATGGATAACCAAGTACGCGTGCCCGAATACCCACGTCCCTCGTTCTCTCCATCCGACTATCTACGACATCTCTTGATTTCTGTTTAGGCTTTTGTCGTGGAGATAGTGTCTACAATAAATTTGCAACATTATTTAGAACGACATATAAGATAATAAATTTTAATAACATATATTTTACCTTCGCGGTGTGCGAGACCAAGTGTCTCGGCCATTCGATGAAGTGTCCGATCGTTGTTCCGACTGTGACAGCATCATCTACTGGTTTCGGCAAGGGTGAATCTAATTCTTCGTCTATGGGTACTTCTAGTGTGACCCTCACGAAACCAGGAGTGAGTGGACAACCATGAATCATTTGATGGGAGTTGTTGTGCAACGATCCCGTGGCCACCAACCGAAGAGGATCCTCCAAATAAAGGTAGCAAAAGGTCGGTGGCTGTTCGAATAAGATATTAGTTAGAAAATTTTAATACACTACTCTTTAATTAAAACAAAGGCGAGACATGCACATTTTGATACCTGAGAGATGTTTTGAAGTGCCTCAATAAAGTCGTCTCCACCATCAACCGAAAACCTAGCATCAACGACACTATTCTCACAGCTTGCTCCACTCGACGACAATCTGTGACTAGATTTTTTCTCGGACCTTATAGTCTCCACTTCTCTAGTCAACTTGGCAACCTGTTCTGAAAGTATACCCACCATATTCATGGCTTGAAGGGCAGGTGCCATAGCTAACGAGGTCTTCGTCACGCCATATCCCAAGCTCCGAAAGCGGCCGGGATGCTCCTGACGACCTACAACCCGTCCATACAAATCATCAGTGCCGATAGCGCGGATGTCGTCGGGTGTCATGGTCTGAGATATGCGCTCCTAAATCACAAAAAAATATCATTTAATTATTTGTTTAGAAATAATAGTTTGTAATTGAAAGATAAATTAATGGATAGATTACCGCTTCTTCGATGATCCGCTGTGCATTGGAATCGGGAATACGCCCATCTCGAGTCTTTCTTGTAGCCTGAAATAACTCGAAACGGGTAACAAGAGGCGCATTCTCTCCCGATTTCCTTCTTTCTTCCTTCTACAATAGTGATGAAAGTGTCACTTTATTAGATATATTAAAAGTGAACATATAAAAAACAATTAAAAGTTAGAATTCTGATCTCACAATATTTTCGCTTATGCGTGCATATCCTTTGTTCAATCCACGATATCGAGCCTCCATCTTCTTGGCTTGTTCGCGATTTTGATGACTTTGCCTCTACAGTGTATTATAAATACGATAAACACTGAAAAGCATAGGACATAAGGAATTGAGGAAAATGACATTGATCAATTTTACCTGAAAATCTTCATCCATAGCTCTACGAATAAAGTCCTCCCAATACGGGGCCACCATAGGGTTATTCTCATACTGCTCAGGTGGAGTAGCCGAGTAAACTCCGGTTTCCGGATCTAGTGCTTTATTTCTCAACCAAGCCCGAAAATTCTTGGCCAGTACTCCAGCTTGCGACAGTATAGACTTCTTGTGCGAATGTTCAAGACCGACGAATGTAGTCTATACGCATATAACATGACAATTTAGTAAATTTAGTAATTATACAACAACTTTCAATAAGCATATAATTAACATACCGTCAGTTCATCCCATAATCTGTCCTTCAAAGGAGCCATTTGGTTGCTGCGCCAGTCCTTGGATGGCAGCACGATAGGGATCACACTCCTGACTGTAGCTCCAAGGAAGAAGGAGAACTTCTCACTCTCTTTTCCTATGGGCTGTCCATACTCATTGAACGTCACCTGCAATAACATAGTATTTAATTAGGTTCAACGATCAAATAATGTAATTACAATTTCAACTGTTCAATTGTAATAAAATTACCTTAGGCATTTTCCCATGGCTACGAGCCCTCTTAATAGCAGACATCGTCACTATGCCTCTGGCGCGCTTCTCCCCAGAGCTGCTACTGGTGGGAGCATCAGTGACACCCTCTCTCAAATCATCATCTTCATCAGAATCTCCAGGATGTTCCAAAAAAGACATGATCCTGTAAAGTAGAAGAAACAACATTTAATAAACAAAAAACAAACAATAATCAATAAAGCAAAAGAAATAACATTCAATAAAGCAGAAGAAACAACATTCAATAAAGCAGGAGAAACAACATTCAATAAATTCGTACATTTCTTTTTAGCACTTGTTTTTCTTTTTCTTTTTTTGGTTGACTTTTCTCGTTCATGACCATGAATGTTAACAAGATCCGGATTGCAATATTCATCCTCATCTCTAATTATTCTCTGGTACGGGCGTAGATTTGCAGGATCATCGAAAGAGAGTACAGGATGAGTGAAGTTCTGAAAAGGATCATCTTCATCGACGTGGTCGCTATTCTGGTAACTATTGTTCAATTTGTTTGACATAACCACAATGGACCATTTCTTATTAACTGGGTCGGGGACATAGAAAATTTGTTGAGCTTGACTGGCCATTATGTAAAGGTCATCTCTGTATCCCACATTCTTCAAATCAACGCGTACGATCCCAGAACTTTCAACTTGGACCCCGTTAGGGATCCTCACCCAACTACACTCGAAGATTGGTTGGCGGTGAACAACATATTCGAGTTCCAAAATGTTGAAAATATGTCCAAAGTAAGTAGTCGATTGATCCCCTGCAGTTGCAGTAATGGACACCCCACTATTCTGCATTGTACTTGTGGCATCATGATCTCTAGTATAAAATGTGTATCCGTTAATAAGATAACACTTGTATGAATACACATGTCTATCAGGCATTCTGGATAACCACTTAACTCTTTCTGTCACTGAATCTTTATCCTGTGACAACATACTTCGTACATGACCGTTGAACCAGTCAACAAACGTTCGGTTGTGCTCAATTTCAATCCATGATCTATCTCTGGTGGGAAACGTCTCAGCAAGTGCTTGCATGTGCAAGTCAATAAAAGGAAGCACGTCGACCGTGTTATGAAGTACGCACAAGTGCATTCGTGTTAGTTCCTCCATACTAACACTTACATGTCGACCACCAGTAATGCCTTCACCATCCATTCTATTGGTGTGCCGGGTAATTGGAAGTCCAATTGCATCGACATTCGGAATAAATTCAGACCAGTACTCAACTGCTTCTTCTACTAAATAGCGTTCTGCAATGCATCCCTCCGGACTAGACATATTCATCACATATCCTTTGAGCACTTTCATATATCTCTCTACACCATACATCCATCGCATACGAGCAGGACCACACATCCTTGTCTTGTGTACCAAATGAACGGTTAGATGAACCATTATATCAAAAAATGATGGAGGAAAATACATCTCAAGCTCACAAAGCGTCCCCACAATCTGTCTCTGAAAACCAACCAATTTTTTAGGATCTATGACCTTGCTACTCATTGCCTTGAAGAACCAACATAACTTTGTTATGGTTATGCACACATTTTCAGGCAAGATAGAACGTATTGCAATTGGCAAGAAAGTCTCCATGATGACATGATAGTCATGCGATTTCAGATTCATCAGTCTCATCCCATCATCTGATACAAGTCTCTGTATGTTGGACGAATAACCCTCCGGTACTTTCACATCCTTCAGTGTCTGTAGTAACTCTTTTCTCTCATTGTTGGACAAGGTGTGTGCAGCAGGAGGTAAGAACGGTTTGCCCTTTTCCCTAGGCACAGGTGTTAGTTCTAATCTTATTCCCATATCAATCATATCCATTCTTGCATTGTAACCATCCTTGGACTTCTTATCAGCTAGCAGAGTATTGAGCAAGCTGGCACAAACGTTCTTCTCAACGTGCATTAGATCAATGAAGTGTCTAACATACAGCTCTTTCCAATAGGGCAATTCAAAGAAAATTATTTCCCTCTTGAAACCACTAGTGGGGACACTTTTTTTGAAGCTCTTTCCGTATTGTGTTTTGATATTCTTCATCTCATCCAATACATCCGAACCTGACAATAAACGTGGTGCTCTATCTGTCTCGATTGTGCCATCGAATGCATCAGCCATTCTTCTGTACTTGTGCGTTGGTTCCAACCACCTCCTATGTCCCATATAAACGGTCTTCCTAGAATGACTCAATCGAATGTGATGTGTCTTCTTGGTACAACAAGGACATGCATCGGCCCCCTTCACACTATATCCAGATAGATTCCCGTAAGCAGGAAAGTCATTGATAGTTCCAAACAACATTGCCTTCAACTTGAAATTCTCCTTTCTACAAGCATCATACACATCGACACCCTCATCCCACAGGAGCTTCAAGTCTTCTATCAAAGGAGCCAGATATACATCTATGTCGTTACCAGGTTGTTTGGGTCCCGATATCAACATAGACAACATCATGTAAGTGCGCTTCATGCACAACTCGGGTGAAAGGTTATCAACTAACAGAATCACTGGTCATGTACTGTGGTTGGTACTTTGAATACCGAACGGATTCATTCCGTCAGTTGAGAGTGCAAGACGCAAGTGTCGTGGCTCGTTGCCAAATTCTGGATACTTGACATCGAATGTCTTCCACTGGGGTGAATCAGCAGGGTGTCTTAGCATTCCATCTTTGATCCTATCATCATGATGCCAAGTTAAATTTCTAGCATCCACAGCGCTACTATACATTCTCCTGAATCTTGGTATTATTGGAAAGTACCACATCACCTTCGCGGGAGATTTATTTTTCTTATATCGCTTCTTCCCACACTTGGGACATTCATCGAGGTCTACATACTCCTTCCGAAATAAGATACAATCATCCGGACAAGCATGAATTTTCTGATGTGTTAACCCGATGGACTTGAGCATTTGTTTAGCTTCATATGCTCTCTTAGGCAGTACATTTTCATCAGGCAATAGACCACTAATTGCTTCCAGCATACTTGTGAAGCACGCATCAGATAACTCGTGAGTTGCTTTTAAGTTCAACAATATCAACACAGCTGACAGTTTTGTTGCCTTCGTACACCCGGGTCAAAGGGGTAATCCAGATGAATCCCTTAACTGCTCTGACATGTACGGGTGATCTAGCAGATCATCGTCATCCCCACTCAATGTATCAACAGTAGGTACATCTTCTAAACTATCTGCATCCACTGTATTTTCAAACCTAAAGTCAGTTTTTAGGTTTCTTGAGCTACATCCATCTCTTGTCTCACCATGAAATGTCCAAACGGAATATGCTTTATCAATACCGTGAATCATCAAGTGGGTGAACAAATTTTTTCGACCTCTAACAGTTTTTCCATTCATACATTTCCAACAAGGACATGGAATGTACTGATCGTCAATGCAGTGTCTAATTGCATGATTACAAAACTCTTCCACCCCATTCTTATACTCCTCTGATAATCGATCGGCTCGAACCCACTTTCGATCCATATAGAACTATAGATGCCCATAGTAAAGACAACATAAGTGTTTCTAAAGACAATTAATGTATCCTAATGTATTCGTGAAGCATGTCATTAATTATTGTATTCGAGTTTTTTTTTTTTTTTTTCAATTTTGTTAATCTTGTATATATATGAAGTTGTTTTGATTTCTAAATTAATTATTGCAGTTGATATGAATAAATGAAGTACTAGTAGTTGTAACCAGTTGGGAAGTTTGAGGATGCCAGTAGTGGTCATGGATTTCTGGGTTGGATCGAGAGCCTAATTAATTTACACTGGATTTTGGATTTTATTAAAATAATTAATTCTACAGTTAATTAAGCGTAATTGATTTTATATGAGTGAAGTGAAGTACTATGACACACACAAACACATATGGAGTCATGGACAGAGATTTTTGCTACTAGCTATTGTTCAATGAATCTAATTAAATACCATACCCCTAAGCTGTATTTTTTATATATCAAAATGATGATGGTATTTTTTATTTTTTGAGTATTTTCTAACAACATAAATACTTGTAAGAAATAGTGTACACTTATTAATTAATTAATGTGTCACCTATTTCTTTTTTAATAAATTTAATCTTCTTGTGGTTTTTCGAAGCTTAAGAAAGTCAAATCTTCTTATTAAATTAATTCTTTCAATCAAAGGCATCATTAATTCTCACCAACCAATCCCACCTAATAATTTAATTTAATCATAATGAAAGAATATAAATGTGCAGAAGAGAAGAGCCCCATTAATTGATTTATCTAAAAATGGAATTAGTTAAATATCATGAGATAATTGGTGCTTGTTTTGCTTGCGTGGTGCTAACATACGCATGGAGAACACTCAACTGGGCGTATTTCACCCCCAAAAGGCTGGAGAAAGCTCTGAGGAAACAGGGTCTCAAGGGAAATTCTTACAATTTTATGTATGGTGACTCAGAAAGCAAAATCGAAGCCAATTAGTGTTGGTGATGATGATATCATGCCAAGGCTCCAGCCCTTTTTCATCAAAACTATTCAGAGATATGGTATCTGATTTTCTAATTGTATTTTTGATTCATGAGTTCAAGTTTTATTTATATGAACATTTCAATCCATAAGCATATACAGCAGCTTCTTCCTCTTCGAAGTTCACAGCAAACACAGGGAAAAAAAAAAACAAAAAACATAAAATTTTGGCAGAATTTATTCACAAGTTAGGAATTTGCACACACGCCTATCATCTTCTTCCTCTTCGCATAAAATTTAACACAGGAAAAACAAACATAAAAACAAATCCATATCAAAGGTTGAATTTAAATTTTCAAACATTAAAACAAATCGCCAATTTCTATACACATATATATATATACAAGAGTACGTACCTACATTTGTGCGGAGATAGGCGACGGCTGGAGATAGTAGACGGCGACGACTGGAGAGAATCGACGGCGACGCCGACGAGGAGTGAGAGGGATGTGACGGCGACGAGGAGTGAGAGGGAGGCGACGGCGACGGCGCGACGAGAGGGAGGGAGGCGACGGGGACGGCGCGACGAGAGAGAGGGAGAGAGGCGACGTCGACGGCGCGACGAGAGAGAGGGAGAGAGGCGACGTCGACGGCGCGAGTAAGGAGGCGGTCGACGGCGCGAGTAAGGAGGCGGTCGATGGTGGATTTGGATTCACAAGTTGCGTCGTGATTTTAGGTTTAGAGTTTGTGGGATTTGGGGGAGAAGCTGCTGTATACGCGTCGTGATTAATTAATATTTGACCTAAAACTGACTTGGAGAGCGGTTATGAACCGCTTACTTGGAGAGCGGTTCTAAACCGCTATCTATTGTGGCTTGAAAAGCGGTTCTTAACCGCTCTCCAAATGTTTCTCTTGGAGAGCGGTTTTGAACCGCTCTCTTAGATAATTTTTTTTTTTTTTTTATAAAACCGCTCTCCAAGTGCTATCTTGGAGAACTTTTCCAAAAAAGAGCTCTCCAAGTGAAAATGTGTAGTAGTGGCGGCGACATGAGGGCAGCGCGACGGGAGGAGATGGTTGCTGTGGAAGGCAGCCCGACGGAAGGGCGGCGCGACGTCGAGCGGCGTTGGTGGAGTGGGTGCCGGCGAAGCAGCGCAAGGATTTGTGGGTGTCTGAATTGTTGAGAAAGAGAGAGGAAGGTTTTAATTGAATAGAGGGTAATTTTGGATTTTTCACGTGGGTGTCCTCATCCGTTTTGTGTGTGTTCTCATCGCGTGGGTGTACTCATAGTAAATCCGGATGCCTTTAGCCGCGCCCTTAGACTTTATTGGAACGTTAATAGGATCGGTATACGTTGGGCTCTAGAAGTTTTTATCATGGCGCAAGCTATATATACCCGCCAGACTTGTTAAATATACCTCCTCGATACATGCACCCCTCGAAATGGGCCTTATCTTTTTTCATTTTTGGGTCGGTGTATTTTTTGCCTTTAACCCGATACTTTAAGAGTTTTCATCACTACAAGTTGGGCCTTTTAAGAGACTGATTAGAAGGTCAGTTTTTTTTTTTTTTGGGTTTTACTATATACACCCCATTTCACATGGATGCACTCCCCTTTAAAATTGGCCTAAGATAGATGCACCCCTTAATTGTCATAAATACCCTTTCCTCCATAAAATACTTATTACTACCCACACTCTCCTCCCACATAAAACCCTAATGTCTTCTTCATCCTCATCCATCCCCCAAACAACTCAACCACCCGTCGCTGCCGTCCACGATGGTACTAACATTTATATTAAATTAAAGTAAGTTAAATTTATTTTAGTACTTGAGAAATGTTATAATGTTTGTATTTAAATTCATCGTTGTAATGCATTTATTTTGGTAGTGAATTTTATTTGCAACTTTGAATATTGAACTACGATTCATATTTAACATATTTAATAGGCTTCTAAAAGACTCGTAGGTTTGACCTATTTACTTAAAAGACTATGACAAGGCTATAAAAAAAGCCTATCATAGATAATAGGCGCTCAATATTTATAAACAAGATCCAGCCTTTTTCATGTAAAGCCTAGCCCAGCCTATTTCCATCCCTAGCCACCGCCCACTTCTGTTCTCTGTAAAAAAAAAAAATTATAGCGGCCGCTCTGTCCATCGGCCGCCCCCTCCCTCGGACAGCCACCGCTGCCGCTCCCCACCTGTATTGAAAAAAAAAAGGTTCTACAGCGGCCGCCCCCTCCCTCTCTATTCTCTCCCGATTCGTCGCCGACGATGCCAGCCCACACCCCATGTTTGTCCGCCCCGTTTTGGATGTTTGTTAGGGTTTTCTGCTTTTGCAGAAACCTTTTTTATTTTTTTTCCGACTATGTAATGTCGACCAAATATACTCTCGTCGACAAATTGTTGTCGACGAGGGTGTATTTGGCCGACATTACATGGTCGAATTTTTTTTTTTTTTTCGACCAACCAGTGTCGACCATATTCACTCCCGTCGATACATCCCTTTTTTTTGGGAGAGATGACAAATCTCTATTTTTACCAAAAAATCAAGCATAAGTCTCGCACTCTAAAAAAGGGAGAAGAAGTTGATTCCCAAATTTCTATATTAATCTTAATTTCTCCTTTTTTTTTATATAAAACTAAAAATTAATTTGTAACTCGTACAAATTAAATATATAGATGTTGAGTTACTTCAATTTTACATGTCATCGTCTAAGGGTTTTGTAATTCACTAAATAAAAAATCAAAAGCTTGTATAATTCACTAAATAAAAAACCAAAAGCTTGTGTAATTCACTAATTACTAGGTGACAAACCGACAATATTGCTTATGATATTATTGATTATAAATAGGAAGGAGCATCAGTGTGGACGGAGGGAGTACTAGAACTTGCACCTTTTAAAAAAAATAAGGTCCATAACCATCACCATGGTATAGATAATTTTGGAACATTTTGTTTAAACAAGAGCCAAACACATTTGTTGTTTTATAAACGATTCATATTTAACTAAAATTGATTTTAAAATTGCACCATGTAAATGATTTAATTTTGTGCAAGTGTGACTTATTTAAGATAAGTTTTCTTTAAATAATTAATACATATTTACCATGACAAGAAAAACAAAAAATTGTGTGTGTGGAGAGCATCACTAATAATTTGGGGTCCATGTATGAGTTTCTGATTCAAAAGGGAGCAGTAGCCCTAATAGTGTGGGACTTAGGTCTTGGAATCATTAAAATACAAAGCCCTTTCTTTATCAGCTTTAATAAAGCATGCATAAAAAAAGAGAAAGCAAAATTACTAGCCAAGTGTATGCTTTTAAAATAAATTTCACAAGATTAGATTAGATGTTGTGCTTTACTGTATATATTGATAAGAATGTATCAATGCTTAAATCTCCTAAGTACATATGAGTTGTAATAAAGGAATCAAACTTTCATGTTAATGCATGTTTAAGGTACATATATACGGTATGGATTTGATTAATATTAACAACTCAATGTGGATCAATATATATCCTTAGTGGATATAAAGCAAATATATATAGATATTGGATTAAGGCTGATCAGGTTTTGATAAAAGAGAGTATTAAAGAACTTTTGAATTAATTATTTTAATTTTGATTGGATATGGGAGATATATATACTTGCAATTAACAGGATCATCTTGAGTGTGAAATGTCTAATCACATCAAGTCACATCTGAGATAATTATATAGCTTACATGACAAATTAGGGTTAACCTTAATTTTATGATAGCAATACTTATACTACAAAAACTCACGAGTACGTAACTGTTATATAACATGTAATTGAATTCACTTTACATAAATGAGCTGAATATATAAGATGTAAAACGTGTTTTTATATTTGAATTATAATGAATTGAGTATTTAAATTAATTAAATATATAACACAATAGTCCAACTCGACTCATACAAGTGATTAAATTGGAGTAGCTAGTACATATGGATGATACACAAATTACATATATACCATAAATAAGAATTAAGATGAATATTTCTCCACTTAGAAATTTTGAATATTCAAGTATATAGGAACCCTAATGAATCATTGGAAGAATGCTTTTGGGAAATATTTCATAAATAAAAGAGATAACTTTTCATTTTGTGCATTCTAAGAGTTCAATAATTGAGCATTATATAACCCCCACCAGCACTCAACCCCCTTTTTTTATTTCCTTTTGTTTTGAAGTCTCTTTTCGCAGCTTGCTTTAATTTTTTGTATTTTGTATAAAGTCTCTTTAGTGTATAGTTAATTAATTACCTTGTTTTAATTTAAATTTGCTGGCCATTATGCACACACCTGTAATTAATTCAACATGTATCTCGTTCATATCATGGTTGATGTGTGACACTTAGAATTTGATTAGTGTAGTTAATTACCTTGATTTAACACGCATTTGTAGTGTTTACGTGTCAAAAATTACACAGTTACTAAGATATTTGTCCAATTCTTTGTCGTATTGAGGATATAATTTCATTACACTAAACTATAATTAGAGTTTTCTTTTATTTTGAGAAAATTATAATTAAAATTTTCGCATTCATGCACGCCATGATTTTTTTAAAGAATTGCACTTATAAATTTTAATGCACTTTCTCAAAAAAAAAAAAAAAAAGAAAAAAAAAAAGCAGAGTCACACTGTGTGGATATATGTGTTATGGGCTTATATATATAGTTCTTTTTCGAGCTTTGTAAAAAATTAGAATATGGATATTTGTGAATTTGGTTTGAACCTGGCGCCGTACGATTTGGACACGTAACAATATGATTATTAAAATGTTTATTTGATCTGAAATTATATAGAAGACTTTAATTAACTTTGTAAATTATATGGTACATGAGGACCACCGTGGTCTGGAAGGTGGGGAGTTTAATTAGATATTGGGTGGTAATAATGATATATGGAGAGGCTTTAATTTGTTGATGTAATGTAAAGAAACCAAGCTTTCTGGAAAAGCCACTTTATTAGATTGCCCTGCCTTGCACAAACCCCTCCCACCTCTAATATACCCAATTATAAATTTTCTATACCAACTACAACCTCATCATAAATTACTTATATATATATATATATAATCTTATATTGATTATTTTAGAGGTTACAAGATCAAACGAATTGTAGACATATTTTCAATTCGAAACGGATTAATCCGACAATGGTCTCCTCCCAGAAGATAGGAAGTGGAGAAACGATGTAACAATTGTCCACAAATACGTTAAGATCTTCATTCTCAATTGGAGACAAATATTCCACAACAAATTAAGTATTCACGTGTCAAAAAATTAGAGAAAAAATAGCAATAATTCACCTAGCACAAGATTCAAACAACAAATCAATATCACCACACAAGACCATGTAGAGAACCCAAAAAGACCGCACAAAGGCGCGTAAAAACTCACATCTAATAAATTAGAGAAGGAGAAAAACTAGAACAAAGTAAACATAAACTAAACGGCTAAGAAACCAATAACAGATTTTTTTTTTAAAAGCAACAACCTATGTATAGTTAAGAGATAATAAAGACTCCCTCATTATTATATTCTAATAATATTTTGATCTGATATTTTATACTCCAGTATTTATGTAAGAGCTGAATAACAACCTATGTATAGTTAAGTTTGCAATGTAGTGATTTGTGGTTATGAAAGAAAAAGTGTGTCACTTTAAAAGCAGAGTAATGAAAAAAGGTAGAAGCACTTGATTATTTTGTAAAATAGTCCATATATAATGTTTATAAAAGCACATATATATGCTAGTATATACAAACATGTCATTATCCGATCCCCACATCTTTTGCATTATGATTTTTGCCGATTAAAAATAATACTCCATAAGCAAGAGTTTTTTATGCCGCACACTTCAAAAATATTTAAAAAGTTATAAAGAAATTAAAGACATAATTAATTTAAAGTGGATGAAGAGCAAACACCCATGCATAATTTTATTATATCAGCGTGTATATGTGCAATAATGTCTATCAGCAATTGAGAATATTAATCATTCTTTATATTATATTTATAATTCTGAATTATAGTTTGGATCTTAATTATAAAATGAGAAATAAATTAAAGTACTACTGTATATCTATTGTTCATGAATTAATTTGTTATGTTGTTAAATAAAGTCAAAATGGTCTTTAAGTGATCAGTCGCATAAACTAAACGTAGGATTATAGTTGAATGTCTAATTACCCTAAGATTGTTGCATGTCAGTGACATATTGACCATCATAATCATCTGTTTTGAGTGATATATATTTTGAGAAATGAAGAATACATTTTTTACTTTAATTGAAATTTGTCATATTTTTATTTTTTTAGAGCTCAATATTTTTTTTTTAATTTAAAAAAAATGGGTAAAATATCCACATTACTTTTTTGTTTTGAGGGGTTAACAAAATCATTACATAATTAGTTTTGAAGACCTTCAACCTTATATTTATAAAAAGGTCCATTTCGTGAGTCAGATATATAATAAGGAGTACTCAGTATTAAAATTTGCATAATTGCATGCATGCTGATTTTTAAATTATAATTACCTTGATTGAAATCTCCACCTATACAAATTGGTGTATATATTTTCTAATATAGCTGTCGAAAGAAAATAAAATTACCATATATATATATAATTATACTCCCTCCATCCTCAAATGCCTTTTATGGGTAAGTATACACATTTTTTTAAAATATAATAATGAATAGGGTTTTGAAAGGTAATTTTATAAATATTTATGTATAAAATAAATAAATGAGTTATTTGTGTGTATGTATAAATAAAAAAATAATAATATTTTATATAAAATTATAAATTTTATAAGAATTAAATTTATTGAAAAAATTAAATTTAAAAAAAAATTTAAGATATTGTAAAACATCTCAAACCAAACCAAAAGTGTGAAATATATTATTGAACTGGGAAGTAGTAAAAGTGGTTGAAAATAAAGAAGAAAAGAAAAGATAGCTTTCTCAAAAGCTGCAACAGTAGTAATAAATAGAAAAAACTATAACGACACGCGAATGGATCCACAGAGTGGGATGAAAGAACTAGTTCAAAATTCGACACGTGTCCCAGATTTTCTCAAATTTGCTACTTTTAGTTTTACTAGACAAATTAACCTAAACTTTTGGCTTTGTATATCTTACTCCCTCTCTCCCATACTTGAAGCTACAAACTAAATTGACACGGATTTTAATAAATGAGTTGTTTATTAGTATTGTGTAAGATAAAGTGGGGGTAGTAAAGACTTTTCAACTTTATAAATAGTAATAAAGTTACTTTTTAGTGTAATAAAGTAGTGGCATTTGTTGTAATATTGTGATGTTTTAAGAAGAGTGTTTAAAAGTGTTTTTGCTATTTTAGGTAATGTAGCTTCAAGTATGGGACGCCCAAAATGGTAAAATGTAGCTTCAAGTATGGAACGGAGGAAGTAATATTTTCTCCATTTTAAAGTCAAGTGTAGAGAAAATTATTTGTCAGCTTAGTCACCCCACCACGCTACATGTCCATGCAAATTAACCACTAATTAAAAATCGGCATAATTATTATTTTCTCTTTAAAATAATAAGTAAATTGTTAGCTAGATAAAAAAATATTTTATCCTAAGACCATCTCCAACCACAAACTCTCTAAACTTCAAAATACACTTTTTTATACTCTATTTTAAAAACCTTCTCCATGAAACTCTATATCTTACTCTATTTATTATTTTAATCATTTTCAATATATTACAATTATTATATAATATATTTATCTTTGTATTTAAATAAATTTATACAATTAAATATTCAATTAGTAAATTAAATTATAAATTAAATATTATTGATTTTATCAAAATCATAAAATGTAAATAAACTTGTAGTTTTCAAATAATACTTTTATTTAAATATAAAATTACGAAACACATAATGACGTAAAACGATACATGTGAGTATAATCTAATACTACAACACAATGTTTTTTAGCGGAACTTCTTTTCTAGATCCAACATTCCGCCGTACTAGTGTATCGTTTTTTTATTATTTGTATTTGTATTTCTTTTCAGATTGTGTTCACTTATTTTAATATGTCGTTGTTATATGTAATGTATTTCATATTTAATATATAATGTATGTTTTATTGTATTTTACATTTTTTTTTTGTAGGTAATAATAATACAAAAAAAAAATTACACAATTAAAATTAAATTATAAATTAGTATAATAATAGAATTGTAATTATATTTAACAAACTATTAATATAAAATTGTAATACAAAATTGTAAATATTAATAAAATAATAGATATAAAATATAAAGTTTTAAATAGTATAATTTATTTTAAATTTTCAAAATAGAATACGGTTGGAAGGAGCAAAACTCTATAAATGAAGTTAAACTTCATTTATAGAGTGCCGTTGGAGATGGTCTAACCACTCATATACAGGGGCGGAACCAAGTGTCCATGACCCCTCAATTTTATTTTTTTATATATTATATGTATTAGTTATTAAATTAAATTATAAATTAATTAGTTTTGTTATTAAATTAATTTATAAATAGAGTTACTTCTTAATTGGGCCAGATTTGACCGCTTTTTAAGTTATAAATTTTATCTCAAATATTAATATTATAATATATTTTAATCTCTTATAGTTTAATGGTATAAATTAATACTAATTTTTAAAAGATAAACATCAAATATATATTTGAATTGATAAATTCTTGTATGCAATTGAGAGCATTCCATGTAATTATATTTTAAGTGATTATGATATATTTTTAAATTCAATTGAATTTTTGACACACCACAATAGAACAAGCCAAAAACTTATATACAATATTGCACCATAATCGTATGGTGCAATATGACATATTCTTATGTTTTTATCGGTATTCAGTCTTCTTCTCTCTTCTGTTTTCTGCGCCGCCGATCACTCCTCTTTGCTGCCTTCTTTTTCTGCGCCGGTCTCCTTCTTCGTGATGCCTTATATTTCCCCTTCTTTGCGATGTCTTATCTTCAGCCCACTGCCAGAAATTGCAGAGTTCAATTAAAAAAAAAAAAATTAGAAATTGTTCAGATTTCTGATCTGCTATAAATTATTATTTTTTGTTTTTTGAATGAATTAACAATAAACTATTAAACATAGTTGTGTTTTTCGTGTTTTCAATTATTGTTCTTTGTTTTTTTTAATGTGGGTATCTCATTTCTTCTCAATAATAATGTTTTATTTATATAGTAAGACATCTTTCTTAATATAGTGATACACTTGTGTTTATATAGTAACACATTTTTCTGTGTTACTTTAAGGTCAAATATGTTTTACTCAAAAGCCAATTGTGTGTTACTTGTCCTTACAGTAACACGTATTTGTCCGGACAGTAACATATAATTATATTTATAGTAACACGGATTAAGAGCAAATTTTTCTATTTTATCCTTCCTTAAATTAATTTGTATTAATATTTTCCATGAAAAATCAATTTATGTGTTATTTGCACTTACAGTAACACATATTTGGTCTTGTAGTAACATATAATTGTCTTTATAGTAACACAGACCTGAAACCCGTTATCCTGTTAGCCTCCGTGACTTTTTCGCGATTTTTAAGGAAATATTCGTTTGACCGGTCAAACCTGTTACAGATTCGCGAATTATGGTATTTCCTTAAATATACTGATATTTCACGTGAAATATTGCACATAAGTGCAGCCCATAGAACAAGGTCAAAATCGTGGCCTAATTGCACCATAATTTGGGTGCACGCAAATATGGCTCATTTTAATTTCTTATATTTTAATGATTAGAATTAGGGATCATAATTTATTTTTCATTAGTTAAGTTTTTTTTTTTTTCCGTCTTAACAAGTTAACAACAAGAGTAGTAGAAACGCATACACGATTCTTCAACATTTCATATTCTTTTTTAAATTTTAATTCTTTTATTTACCATTCATTATTATTTTTAATTTTCAATTCAAATGAATATAGATTATAGAGTTTTACATTTTAATAATATAAATATTTATTTGATTAACGAACATATAATAATATCGAATAATATTTTATTGGTCCCCTCACCGTGTATCCTGGGTCCGCCCCTGCTCATATATATTGGACCTTATAATAACAAATTAAAGTTATTTTTACAAGTTAAAAGTTTTGCCGTCTGAATTTAATATTTTTAATAGATTTGAGATCATGAACGTCTTATTTGTCCACTTCTTGAGTAACTAATTGGTTAGAATTAAGAACATACGACATAGGAACTAATCAAGCAAGCCTCTCATAGAGTGAAAATGAATTAATGTCTCAATATGCATCATTATATTTAATTAATACTAATCTGTAAATATGTAGTTAATTACGAAAATAAGAGTTTTATTTTTTGGATATAGATGGAGATAAATGGAAAGAAATGTGGATATCTAGTTAAAGTGATGTGCATCATGGTAGAAAAGAATATGGTCCCTTAATTGTCAATTTAACTATATATCCACATTTCTTCCAATTTATCTCCATCTATATATATCCAAAAAAAAAAACTCAAATTTCTTAATTAACGACATATTTTTAGATTTTATTAGTTTGATACTTTAAAACATGAAAAACGGGGATACTATGATAGATAGTGGTTATTAGTTCCTATATATCTTTGAACTTCAAGGCATTCTTAATTTATGGAATACATGATTCTTAATTATAAGACCTAGTTAATTACTCTGTTTTCTCCGTTGATATATTAACCAAATTAATGTTGTCTACTTTGGAGGCTTTCACTTTTGAGGTTCTACTACGTACCCAACTTGATAAATCCAGTTCCATTTTTACACAAACTAACATAATTCTAATTAATGAATTGAAAATTAATGTAATATTTACATCCACGTACATTTATAAAAATTATCCTCCTAATTAAACTGTATTATACCATTAGGTAAAGTCTAGTATGCACTCGAGTGCGTGTTGTGCATCCTAGTCCATGTGCACTTTTCAGTTTACTGACTTACACTTTTTGGTAAATGGTGTTGCATTTTTCAATTATTACTAAAAATATTATTATACAATTTAATAATTGAAAAGTGCAACACCATTTATCGAAAAGTGTAAATCAGTAAACTGAAAAATGCAACATGGACTAGGGTGCACAACATGCACTCGAGTCCATAGCAGACCAACCCATACCATTAACAAGAACTAATTAAATGCAGGCGGCTAAAACCTAGCTATCTAAGAGCGTTATAAAATGAAAACACAAAGACAACCATAACTTTTACTTTAACATGATATTTGACAGAATGGCCCTTTAATTTCATTGATGTCACTTTTAATTAAATGAAACTATACATACATAGGAATTATAATAGGATCACCCCTACAAGAGAGGCACTTTACCATAGTGGAATCTGGACAGGTCAACCAGTGTTTGCTTGCCTTTGTCCTAATATGTCACTAGTTAAAGTAGCTAAATTTTTCTCAACCAGAAGCTAGTATGCATATAATTTCATACAACCACAACTTTTTATTTTATTTGACAAGACTACGTTATTACTCGTAATTAATTTATCGGTATGTAACATATACTCTCCACCCAAACTTTATAGGTTAGTATTCTTTTTTTGTCCAAATTTTTTTTGTCTCATCTAAATGTACAAGCTTATAGATAGATGGAAAATTAATTTTTGTATATACAATCCATAAATTAAAATATTTATTCCCCCCAAAAATTAATACACTATTCACTTTTTATATTGTACAACTACTTTTTAATATTTAATTGAATATATGTTTATATTATATCCACTAATTACGTTATTTATGAACTTCAGCATCTCATTTAAAATAAAAGTAAATGTTATATGAGATATATACATATTTAATACATTTAATATTTTAGTATTATAAATCAGTAGCTAAATACGTTCACTCCAAAATTTCATGTGAAAATTACAATATGGGCCTTTATATACTCCGTAATTATTAAGGTATCGGTAAATCTGTTATTCCTAGCCGAGTTGAGTACTTGAAATTTGATCTCGACTCGACTCGATAACATTGACGAGTCAAAAATCGAGCTCGGCTCGATACTCATTAACAAGTCTAACGAGTCAAGCCTAATGAAATTTTTTATAATAAAAATTAGACATTGAACTTAACAAGTCGAGCTCGAACCGACTCATTTAGTTAAATTAAATGGGTCGGGCCTTATCGAGTCTTAACGAGTCAAGTCGAGCCGAGTCTCATACGTTAAGGCTTGATTCGAATAACAGCCCTAGATACCGGTGTTGACTAACGTTTTTTTTTGTGTCAATATACTATTAATTAATTTGTGACAAGGGAGTAGCAATTTATAGTCCTAATAACGTAAGTTTTCAATTATGTAGGAGTACAATGTAAGAATACTTAATTCCACGAAAACTTGAATGTATATATGACGACAGTGTGACTTTATTGAGATTAATTATTTGTTGACAGAATGAACTGAATGAGATTAATTTTCTAAGATAAAAAAGACTTTACTATTACAAAAACTGAACGAACGTGCACAATGAAATCTTCCTTTATTTAAGTTGCTATTGAAGTCGCCTTTTTTAATTGTAATCTCGGTATCCGATCGAATAGTTTGGCAACTGGTCAATTCTGTACGTATAGATCGACTTATCTCAAATATTATTTTCATTTGAATGTAAAACCTAGATAGGAACATATATATATACTACTAAATTCCTAGTGTACACCACTGGACCAACTCTTGAGATCAAATTTGTATTGAAGCATGCATATATAACAATTAAGTTCCATTAGACTGAACACTTTATTTTACATATATTAATTTTTTAAGAAAATTCAAACCCTTTAACAACCAAAATTAACAGGATTCGACCCGAATGATAGCTGGAGATTTGGTATCATACAGAATAATTACTTTTTCACAATATGTAATTCCACACAAAGTAATAGCTACAGAGCTGTATTTCTGCTTTTTCACATGCACTATATATTCACAACTCTTTCATAATAGTATATATAATTCATCTTTAATTTTTCACTTTATAATATCATCATGAACCAAAAATGATCGAAAGAAAGCTCAACCTGCAATTCTTTTCCCCTTAAATTATTTTCATCATAAAACCCTAAAAAAGGGTTCCATCATATATATCGCATGCATGAAAACTAAAAATTAAATATCCAAAAACCAAATTCTTGAAAAAAAATTAATTACACCACATCATCAAGAATAACCCAGCTTAGCGACGTCGTTTTGCCTCTTCAAATCGGTATAAAACTTCATTATAAACTTCTCAGCCGCTTCATCCACGTGATTATCCTCATCAATATAATTCAAAGGAAACGGAGAATCCGTTATCCTGAGCTGCCTCACCAACGGGCTCGGCCCGAACCCCGGGAGAGCGGGCGACGCGGCGGCACTGTTGATCATCTCAAGTGCGGCGGCGAGGAGCTGCGCGTCGATGGGTGGCGGCGCGTGGGAGTGCTTCCTCTTGTTGAGATGGAAAGGGAGGCTGAATGCGGGGCTGTTGCTGCAGCTGAACTCGTACTCGTTTGTCATGGGGAAGCTGATGTGGCGGTCGTGGGTGCGGCGGAGGGAGGCGGTGATGGGGGAGGCGTGGTGGAACATGAGGTTGTGTATAACGGCTTTTCCGGCAATCTTGCCACGTTTCATCATCATGTTGAGATCGGACAATAATTTGCCCTTTGAGATGCCTTTTCGTAACATGTAGTAAACCACTCTTAATATGTTCCAGAATTTCTTTGCTACTATTGGCATGTTTTGCTCCATTTTTTTTTTTTTTGTTAGAGAGAGAAAGAGAAAGATTGGTTCATGTGAACAAGAGATGGCGCATAAGATTGGTATTTAAAGGCGTGTGGAATGGGAAGGGAAATACTTATGAGTTGTATTTCAGTTAAAGTGACCTTTGGTTGCACGGAATGTTTAAGCTTTTTTTATTTTATTGAAAAAACAAATTAAATAAAGTTGCACTTTGTTAGCGCCAATGCAATTATAGATGGGAGCGCTGCGGTCGTGAGTTATGATTTGTTAGGTACATTGGGCTATCGAATTTGTACTTCATGCTTATGGGACGTTTCGTACAATTGCCCATGTTTACGGATCCCATTCCGTCCTCACATAGTCACATGCGACTCTCATTTACTTTATTTTTTCAATTTTTGGCCACTAATTAATTATCAGGTTGCAAATTAAAAATAATAATTTTACAATATGTAATTATAAAACAATATATTCAATTCACCCCATCAATAAAATTAATATTCATAATATATTACTTTCATTTGTTAATAAGTGTCATTTTGTTAACAAACATTCTCCACAAATCATTCTCATAATATTTCTCAAAATCATGTTATTATATATATATATTCTAGGCTACATTTATTATCAACATTTTTTTATATACAAATTAACTACTGTAGTCCACCCCAGTGCCAAATCACAAAATCAACGGTAAAATTAAATTAAAATCTAAATAATTTCTTCTAATAATTTAAAACAATCAAATAAGTTTAAATAATTATTTTAATTTCCCCCGTAATAAAAAAAATCAAAACCATATGTTAGATAAAAAAAAAAAGCTTGAAATTTAATTATAATTTATTTAATTAAACTGAAAATTAAGAAAATGAATTTTAATCAGAAATTAAACTGAAAACAAATTAAGCAAATCTAAACTGAAAAACAAACTAAACAAATTTAAACTTCTTTATTCAAATATGTATAGAAGGTTGAGTGAAGTTATGTATATGTCATAATTTTATACTCCTATTTTTTAAATATGATACAACATGTTTTAAAAAAGTAAACAACACTTATTATGAAAGAAAATATTACAATTTAGATCATTATTATTAGTTCCATCTTTGAATTTCAAGGCATTCTTTAAGGAATACATGATTCTTAATTATGAGACCTTAATTACTCTGTTTTCTACATTCATATATAGACCAAAATGTTGTCTACTTTGGAAGCTCACTTTTGAAGTTCTTCAATCCCAACTTAATAATTTCAGTCCTATTTTTACAAGAATTTAGAAAATTCTAATTAATGTAATATTTACATCCAAAATGTATTAAAAGTATCCTTCTAAAGACCTAAGAGCGTTATAAAAAAAAAAACACCAAAAAAACATAACTGCAACTCTTTTAATTTAATTTATTCAAATTTAAACTGAAAACTAATTTAATCAGAATTTAAACGGAAAACGGATTAACTTATTTAAATTTGAACTGAAAACACCATTAAACAAATTGAATAATTTCCGTTTTAAAAAGAAAGAATTGAATTCGGCCAGAGTACGCCTCTTTGTGCACCACCTTCTTTTGGCTAAAATAATCACATTTTTTCGGGAATAATTAATGGTGTTTTTCTTCACCCAATTTTTACAAAATTTTAATTCTAATATGATTTAATTAATAATTTACACATTTTAGATTTTAACCCGATTTGGATACTACACGTGAGCCACACATCCAATTCTAGCTAGCTCGATTTACTAATTCGAACCAATTTAATCTACATTTACATAAATTATAAAATGATATCCTAGCTACATTCACGTACCCGTAAATACATTCAAGGATGTGTCTTTGTGACGGTAAAAAAGGAGAGATACTATTTTTCAAAGTGAAATTTAATTATTGGAAGGTAAATAAAAAGCAATACTTTTTTAGAAAGTATAAAATTAATTTTTATAAGAAGGGTCTTTTTACCGTAAGTCAGAGTTCGTCATGTTTTAGAATAAGCATTAATCCTTCAAATACTATTGGATCGTTGATCCAATGCATTTTTTTTAAAATATATATGATACACATCGCATTAATGTGTTTCTTTTATGCAACATGCAATTGCAATGCATATTGCCCAACTAATGAATTAAATAAATAAAAATGACGAATATATTATTTTAATTTAAAATAAATAAATATATTTAATTATAAAATAATATATATATATATATATATATATATATATATATATATATATATATATAGAACTAGAAGTTATATTAAATAGGTTGGGCCGGGCATATCGGTCGGTTGTCTGTTTCTCTCGGGCCGGTCAAGCTGCTTCTTTCTCTCTAGCCTGGTTCGATTGCTATGGGGACTGAAAATACGCGGACTAGCTCATGACAGAACTTTAGTGATATTTATATTGTTTAGTAAGAATCGAATTCAGGACGTGTGAGTGTGTGAGTCTTACGACTATGATACTCTGAAATAATTTTGTCTTATATAAAACTTCAAACTTGTAGAATGTTGAAAAATTAATTCTTGTATATTAATTTTCTAATATATATTTGTTACCCAATTATCCATATTATAATTTCACACATTTTGCATGTTACTTTATAAGTGAATTGAACTCATCATCTCATGTAAGGGGCCGTGGTACAAGGCTGCAAGAGAATGCCTTCAGAGAAATATATGAGGGAGTTTGGGTTTGAGATCTCGATCGTATCCCAAATTATATTTTATTTTATATTTCTAAATGACCCCAACCCATCAAATGTATTGAATGAAATTAATATATTAAAAGATCGAAATGTAATACACAATATGAAATTCCAATGTAGAATAAAGAATCTTAACCGATCGATATACGTACTTTAATTTGACCCAATTGTTGAATCAGATTAACACATGAAAATTGTGATTGGTACGTATATACCTTCCTTGAGGAACAATCGTTACCGCGCGTGCATATTTGTTTATCTATCGTAATCACGAGGTCAAAATGCTAGCTAGCTAATTATATAATTATATTTATTAAGTAAATAAGAAATAAATAACACTACTCTACTCTACTCTACTCGATCTTGCTAGTAATGATTGAAGACAAGGCCACCAAATTAATAAAAAGAAGGGGAAATTAATAATTGATGGAACACTAGTGTTCTTTGCCATACATTTTGCTTTGGTATTAAGTTAATTGTAAATAATTAAGTATGGGTTCGACGCCGGGTAATTAGAGTTATTATATATGACATTACGGTGGAAGTTTGATTAAATTTTAATATTATATTTCTGTAAAAATAATTCTATGACGTGTGTAGATTAGAATATTCAGAATATGTTTACAACATAGAGCAATTAGCATATTCTAGAGGTAGCCGTTGGAATCAATCAAGAATCAGGTGGGATGTCAAAGATAGTGTGCCGTTGGAGTTGGTCTTAAAAGGCTTTCCTTAGTATGGGAGGTTTCTAACTTCATTCATTGTAATTAAAATTCAACAAAATATCATCAAAATATCTAACCATATATGCATTGCATTACCAAACAAAATGAGCAACCTAATACTCTGCTCATACATTTTCAAATCATATTTCATTCCCTTCAAAAAAAAAAAAAAAAAAAATCATATTTCATTAACTTTGTACTTTATCCAACCATAGACCAAAAAATTTCAATATTCTTGAGAGTTATAATAAATAACGATTAGTTTAGGTATAAAATAGATAGATCGAGGGTATGATGAGGTATAGTGGAGTCCACTTATAAAAATAAAGTGGTTGTTTTATTAATACAGTGAATGTCAATTTAAATAAATAATATAAAATAGTGTGAATAATATTATTTTTAAAAAGAAAATGAAAATGAAAATAATGAGATTGAATAACTAAAAAAAAATGAGAACAATGAAATTCTACGGAATGTTAATTTTTTTTATATTAATGGTGTATTTAATTTTATATATTCCCTCCGTCCCATAATAATTTTCAGCTTTTCTTTTCAGAACGTCCATAATAACTTTTACACCTTTAAGATGAAAAGATCTTAATAAACTTCATGTCTCCACTCACACAATATCTATAATTTTTACACAAAATATCATTACTTTTAGACTACATATACACATATATAAGTCAACTACTCTGTATTAGAAAATTTACAAATGTGTCCCTAATTCTAATCTCCTCCTCTAAATTAAGGTTGTGTTTGGATGGGGTGATTTGATTTTAGGAGACATTTCAAATTAAAGGAGTTAAAAATGCATGAATTTCAAATGACATGATTTTGGTGAGGATTTGAAATCTCTATCAATTTTAACTAAAAAGTATGTAGACACAAATCTAAGTAAGGTTGTGGATTTGAAATTCATAAGCCCAAATCCATCCAACCAAACACAGCCTAAATGTCGTGTAGTAACAGTGACTCGTGAAGACAAAATTCAATGAAAATCTTAGAACATATTCAATGTATTTTATATTTGTATTTGTTTTGTGTTTTCCTATCAAAAAAATTAACAATACTATATACTACTTATATTCTTATGTAATATCTACATTGATATTATAAAAGTGCTTCCTTCAAACCTTCAAATACATTTAATAATTAGTACTCGGTATGTATTTAATTTGGATATTAAAAATGATTAGAATATATTAGAGTAGAGATATTGTAAAATCATTCTCCCGTGGAGAGCTATCCATTTTTTTTTTATACATATTTTGACTCGAACAAAAGTTTTAATGTAAAATGATAAAATATATAAAGTGATAAAATAGATAGTGTATATATTGCAAAATATGGAGGAAGTATTCAGTTGTTGAGGTAGATAGAGATGAAAAAAAAATTGAGAGATTTATAAAAGTGAAAATTGCCTTAGGTTCCATTTGGAAGGATTGATTTAATCAATGGATTTCAAATCCATCATTCAAGTTCACTACACTTGTTTGGATTAAAAAGTAAATGAAGATTTAAAATTTTTATCATATTTTTTAGTTAAAATTGAGAGGATTTTAAATTCTCCATAAAAGCATGTCATTTGAAATCCATCTATTTTCAAAACTTTTCATTTGAAATACCTACTCAAATCAAATTCCTCCATCCAAACACAACCTAAAGAATTCATTTTGACCTTTTACTTTAATTCCTATTATACCTAAAACTTTTGCTGAAAAAAAGAGTTGATTTGCGGGGCAGGGTAATTCAAGGCTATGTCACTGCCCTTGGTCGAACAAGTAGGAACCGTTTATTCCCCTATTGACTCAAGTGCCGAACGGCGATCTCGTCCTCGATCACTCTATCTGGCTTTCGAATTAGCCTTATGATGATCAGTTATAGGTTCAATAAATTGATCCAACCCTATAAAAATAGTAAAATATAAATATTCTTTTAGACGGGCGCACATGTTTGCCGTAAAGCCCTGTACTAATGGTTGTGAGGACTGACTATGACACTTTTTCCTAAAATGTATGGCACACACGCTTAAAAGCGGTAGTTGTGGATATGTGTAGTGAGTTGTAGAGGTAGATAGAGATAAAAAAACAAATAGAGAGACGTATAAAAGTGAATATGTAGAGAGTGACAAAAAAAGAAATCGAGAAGGTCGAGAAAAACAGTGAGTGTTCCTAAAAAAAAAAAAAACTTTTAGTACAACGCTCAAAATTGCAAGATGGAAGGAATGTAGTGTACTAGCGTTTAATTGCAATAATATTTAAATTCTTTAGCAACCCTAGTTAATAAAAAAAATTAGGAAACTCTCAAACACTATCAGAAAAGCGAATTTAATAAATTTTGTCTCCGTGCAAATAGCCAAAACCTTAACTAGTTTAACACAACGTGACAACATGAATTAGCCATTAAAAAAAAAGAAAAAGTTGGAATTAAATTCAAAGTACATAAGCAATTAATTGGTATTTGGTCACGTTCCACCTGATTTTGCGCCCACAAACATACCAGCTGTTTACAACATGCACGAAAACATATATGGCAGATCGAAAAGACATACTACTACTATTAATTAAACTTCTTCACAACTCCATTACCAATAAAGTCTAATTCGTGTGAGTACGGTTTGTTTGTAACACAAATTAAGAATGTTTAAGCTCAATCCCACTCTCTCACTTTTGTGTTCTTTTTGAAGAATTCAATTACTTTTTCGAAAACTCGTACATAATTAAGGCATTGCCATGGCCATAATTGGTCGAAAGCACTTTTGACCAAATTGAGTTTTGCAAGTGGAAACTTTAATCAAAACCAACGTTGAATAATTGCAGATATTAATAGAGAAGAAAAGGGGATTTAGATTTTTCAGACCACGGAATTGTAGTTCCATTAGCTGTACGTATGCAAAAGGGCTTTATTGATTTGAATCACATGCACTTAATTGCCTTTGAGATTTAGAGGACAGGAACTAGGGTACGTATTAGATTAGGCGGCGGGTTTTTTCAGTGAATTTATATTTTCAAGTTTATATAACCAAATTCTAGAGTTGGCAATTCGGCCGTCTAGTCCAGTCCAGTTCAACGAGTCAAGTGATGTTCGTGGACTAGGCTGGGTTCAGTCTATGAACTGGTCAAACTTATAAAATTGGAGTTCAGCTTAACCCTTTTAAATTAGCACTAGTGGGCCAACCCAATTCATTACATCATTTTTTAAAAATCAATTATTTATTGCAAAAATTATATACTAACTAGTAAATACACATAATCTATAAACAACCATAATCATTTTAATGTACACGAGAAGTCCCACTCCCTAGATAATTTTTATTTTTTTTAATACTTCTAACAAAAATTATACTACACATATAAAAACCTTATTATTATGTATTCGTCATATACTCACATATAATTTTTTATTTTTACAAATAATAATAATTAAAAATATACATTACTAATATATTAATTATACATAATTCATAAACGGCCATAACTAGGGGTGTGCATCGGTCCAAAACCGGACCGGACCGGGACCGGTTTGGACCGGGACCGGAATCTTACCAAAAGGTCGGACCGGAGACCGGACCGGAATCTATCCGGTCCGGGTTTGGACCGGATGGACCGGAATTGTTTTTTTTTTTTAATTTATGGAAGCAAGAACAAGATTGATGAATTTGTGTATGAAAATTAAAGTGTTTGCTCTTCATTACGTCAATGTGAATTTTATTTACATTGTTATTAATGATCTTTTGACCCTAAAAATAAATTAAATATGTTTGTTAAATTATATATTTGTAAAAAATGTAATAAGATCTCAACACATTACTTGGTTTTGAAAAATAATTGAGAGTGCATTAGTAAAAAAATATAAAAAAAATTAAAAAACTAAAAAAAAAAATTCCGGTCCAAACCGGTCCGGACCGGAAGACCGGAATCCAAAATTTCCCGGACCGGAGACCGGACCGGAATCTAACCGGTCGGTCCGGTTCCGGTCCGGACCGATTCTGGTCTTTTTTCTGGTCCGATTTTTTTTTTAACACTCCTAGCCATAACTAGTATAATATTACAATATATAGCAAGTTCAAATAGAATTATAAATTATTCATAAATTTACATTTCAAAGTAAAAATAAAATTAAAAACACAATAATATTTAAATATATATTACTTTACTAATTTTAATGGTTTATTTACCTATAAAAAAAATTGATCGGGCCAAATGGACCGCCTGTAACCCGTCGGGCCAAAATCAGCCTATCACATTAGACCCATCGGGTCGGGTCAAATAGACCCGGTTCTATATGCATGAGCATGTGATTTTAGACCCAGCCCATACTAGACTTCGGGTTGGCTGGGTCGGCCCATCGAATCGGGCCCAAATTATTAGCTCTACCAAATTCATTACCCAATGAGATATTGTGGGGTATATTTATAAATAAAAAATAATAATTTTAGTAAATAAATACTCCAATAATTAGAGATTGAATATAGAATAAGGTGATTAATTCAAAAAATAATAATAAATAAGAATAATCAAATTAGACAACTGAAAAAGAGAGTGTGAATAATATATGAAATTGAAAGGAGGGAGGGAGTATTAACTAATGTAATTTGAAATAATAAAAAAAGGTGTTCTGAGAGATATATATAATTATTTTTTCGATCTCATAACTTTTCATCTTTTCTAAAAAGGTCCTAAACAACGTAAATGTAACCTATCTATTATCAATATTATATACTTATTTATATTTACCAATTAATATCGTCTTTAAGTTGTTGAAATTATGAAAATAACATCATTTTTTAGCACATGATCGGTTCATTCTGATGAAGTTGCTGATTAAAAATGACATCATTTTGTGGATTTCGACAACTTTAAAGTAAAATGTATACATAAAAATAATTGAGATCAGATTCGTAAGCTATTTTTTTAGACCATTTTAAAAAAGATAAAAAATTAGGGGAAAAAAAAAGATTATGTCTCATGTTACGAGTTGAATTTAATAAGCTCAATTCACTAAATAGTTTATACAGTTTATAGGGGTTTTAGCTCAAAAAACAATTAATTTGGTGGGTGAATTGAACCTAAAATCTAAAAAGAAGTACGTACATCGCTAAACCCAAAATTTATAGCACCATCTCCTTGAGTAGGATCCTCCGGGATTCAGATTTGTGAGTTTTTGTTCTGTTTTGTTTAAAATAAAAGTAAAATAAAAATTACTTACCGGAATAGGAACACTCCAAACACTAGACACCTTCCTTACCATATTAGGTTTAGTGATTTTAACATATATAATTGTATGCACTCATGTGGCAACACCAAAAGACGACGCGTGGCATTGGCAACCTTTGTTGCTAAGAAAAGCTGCACTGGCAATAAAGTCAAAAATCACTTATTCATCACCTCAAAAGAAAAGAAAGCTGGGCTAGGTTGAAAGTGTGGGACAATCATTTTAAACATTTTACCAACTCCCCCTTTTTAACTTTGATTTCGATTTCATACTTATTTCAATATATTATATATTCAAAATGCATCATATTTTACATTATGTATATTCTGATAATATATTAAAAACGCAACATTTTGTTGATTTTTATAAAAGAAAGTTTGATAGACTTCCATCAGATTTGATATATGCAAGAGATCCTCTATTTCATATTGATGATGACAAATATTTATATAACTATATATATATATATATATATGGTTTAATTTTAATGCGTATATGATTTGTAATTTTGTATAGACGGGTGAATGAAATCATTTGTTTCATATTTGATGTTTCATTTCTTAATATGGATAAATGACACCTAGGGTGAAAAAATAATCAAATGAATAATATACATCACTACATATGTTAATAATTCAGTTGAGCACTTAAATAACAAACATGAGTTTGAGAATCAAACTTGGTGAGGTGTGGCGGGTGTGTGACGGTATAAGTATAAGATCACATGTGATTTTCTTAGTGTTTCACTATCTTTTAATTTTCGTTTTGTTCTCAAAGTATAAAATAAATATCAAACTTGGGATGCAACCATTTAACTAACATAAATTGACGCGTCTTCATTGAGATTTTTTTTAAAAAAATTTAGTGATGCGCCAACAAGAAATTAAAGTTTTACAAGCTAGGGCGTTGAAAGTAAACGATGTTCAAAAAGCTTAAGAAAGTGACCGAGCCGGCCACTTTATGATAGCTGTAAGTTTCCTCATTTGTTAACCCAATTAACTACAGTAGTACTCAAAACATTACAGATAGATATAATTGTTCAATTTGTGTAACAAAAATCTTAATTCGCGAAATTGCCACATTGGAAATCATTAATGTTGTTTATGATTCTAATGTTTAGCCCTGGCATTCCTATTAACATTAAGTCGATCAAGGCATCAATAATATAGACGCCTTACTCTCTTCCACCTCAAACACTTTACACGTTTTTTTTTTTATTAAGCCGTTTTATAATACTTTTTAAAAATAAAATTTCATCCACAAATTTAACCATCAAAATATTTACATATTTACACAATGATAAATTCTTGTGCACAAATGCAATTAAATTTTAATAGATTGTCCGGTTGTTTCCCAATGTTCATACCAAGCCAACCCAATTCCTTGATCAGATTGGTCTCAATATTGAGTAACACATAGGTCTATACTCTACACACACTAATGTAATTTAAAAAAAAAAGAAGGTTGAATTCATTAAATTTATAGAGTTAAAATCAACATATTGACACGTATAAATCGAAGTAATTTTAGTTTATTGGGGGAAAGTAATTTTCAACTTTTATATAGTTAAAGAGACATTTGTGAATAATGAAATGTAACTTTACCAAATTATCAACACATCAATAATTGAGTGCACCAAGTAAGTAAAGATTAAAAAACTTGGAAGTTTCCATGACTACATAAATATCTTCCTCTATAAATACCACCATACATGCCTCCACTCTCTTCATTCCAAACACACACCCGCATCTTTCAAAACAAAAAAAAAACTCTCTCCTCTCCAACAAAAAAAACACTCACTTCTCAACAGCAAAAACCCAGAAAAATGGAGCAAAAATTGCCAATCATGGCCAAGAAATTCTGGAAAATAGTCAGAGTGGCCTATTTCATGTTACGAAAAGGGGTATCAAAGCCCAAATTATTGTCCGATCTCAACATGATGATGAAACGCAGCAAGATCGCCGGAAAAGCCGTCATCCACAACCTCATCCACCACCACCACCACCCCTCCGCCGCCGCCGCCGAACCGGAACTCGCCTACCCTGTTCCATTACACGAGTACGAATTCAGCTGCCGTAAAACCACCCCCTTTTCAGCCTTTCGCCTCCCCTTTCACCTCAACAAGCGCAAAAACGCCCGCTCGCCGCCGCCGACTATCAGTGAGGACGAATTGTTTGCGGCGGCGATTGAAATGGCGTGCAGCGTGGCGCCGTCGCCGGCGCTCCCTGGATTCGGGCGGACGCCGATGGTGAGGCAGCTGAGGATAACGGATTCGCCGTTTCCTTTGATGGATTGTGGAGGAGATAATCAGGTTGATGAAGCGGCTGAGAAGTTTATTATCAAGTTTTATAACAATTTGAAGATGCAGAATTCAATGGCTTCTTGATTTTTATTTTTTAGATGTGGGAAAAAGTGTATTGCAGTTTCTGTGATTTTTTAGTTGAAAGCAGTTTCTGTGATTTGGATTTGAATGTTGTTTGTACCAGAAAACAAAAAATGGACAGATGAAGATAGATAGATATGCATATGTATACAATAGTTGTGGTTTGTATATGATCAAGGAATGTTATGTTATACAAATATATACAGAGGTTGTTGTTTTGTCCTCCCTCCACTTTTAATTAAGTGTCATTTTAATAATTTTCAACAAATTAAGATGGTTATTTTACCCTTCATTAATGATAACTAATTTTAATACTCCGTATTAAATTTATGTTTAGTAATGAATGTGGTCAATAATGTAGGTGATATTCATGTATACAATAATTAAAGTTCATCCATAATTTATGCTATAGTACTATATTAAAAAGGGAAAAAGTTTAAATCAAGGTAAAGAAAATGGAGGGAGTTTAATGTATAAGGGTAAAATTGTCAAAATTAAAGAAAAAGGTGTAGAATGACACTTATTTTGAAAATATTAAAAAAGGCAAAGTGACACTTAATAAAAAACGGAGGGAGTATATGTTACTCTCGTAATATCATTTGTTGTGTTAAAAAATAACGCACCTCGATTGTTAATCCATCAATCTGAATCGGATGAAAACCTTTTATTGGATTATTTGTGAATCATTTTCTTCAGCAATCAGATATGACCTTGGGAAAATGTAGTATTTTCCCTTTTTTTTTCTCAACAACCTAACTCTAAACTCGGTCCAGGCCCATCTTCTCCTTCCACACCCTCGATCCTAGATTCTTGGAGTCAGTTCCACCTCTCAAGATCGAACTTCCCCTCGAAATAGGGGCTGTCTTCTTGATCAAGGCTCAGTCCAACTAATCCTGTGCTTGGGCTAGGGATATGGGCCGAGGGTTATTACTGGGCTTGGGCCAGGGATATAGATCGAGGGTTAGGCCTGTCTCTTTTATCCATTTATGAAGGGCTCTGCCCACTTCTTATATTGATTATCAAATTGGACCACTTCATGGACCTGTTCTCAATACAATTGGGCTCCTATGAGACTCATTGGCTATTCACAAAACATATAATCAAGGTTAATCATCTCATAAAACGAATATAAATACTCAATGAGGATAACTCATCGTCTATCCACGTGCCGTCTCCTCACGATATATTTTGGCTTATACACTTACAAATAATTCAACGGAATTATAAAAGAAAATATAGATTCAATGTTGAATTGTTGATGTCTTTATGTGCCGTTAAAGAATTTTGTGATAAATTGCAAATTTGTGTTCCGGAATATTGGTTTCTAATTTATAATTTTGTACCATAAAATGTGAATGTATGATATTATCATTCACTTCGTTCTATATTTTGAATTTATCACGAGCTTTAAGGATAAAACAATAATTTTAATCGAGTTAAACAAACAATGAAAAAGGTCGGATTATTTTGCTTAATCCTGATTTTCCACTTTGTATTAGAGAAATTGGAAGAGAGTATCATTTTTAATGAAATAATTGCAGAAAATAATACTACAAAATAGCACTAGTCCAAAAAATATTTCACTATTTCAAATGATGATTAGTTGATTACACAGTCTCCTTAGTGCAAATTGAGGAATCAACATCAAAACTATCTTCAAAGAATACAATTTCTTGGCATACATGATGAATTTAACAAAATTGTAAAATGAGAAGCAGTTCACCAATTTCTAATTGTACTTTTCTTTTATTGTTTTCTTTCCTTCTCAACGTTTCTCGGCAGCCTTCCAAACAGCATGCGTAAGTCTCTTGCGAATCTGAATTTTCCTCGACTCTTTTTTCAAGTATCATTATTTAATATACTAAGTGATTTTTTTTTTTTGGTTGTTAATCTCAAAATTTCTAAGGCAAGTGTCACTTCTAAGTTCTAACCCAGAACAACTGTTAGGTTGTGTTTGAATTGAGTCATTTCAGATACAAAGGATTTGAAAATGAATGAATTTAAGAATTCTTAAATTTCAAATGACTAGGTTTGTGGATGGATTTAAAATTCTCACACTTTTAAGTAAAAATATATTGATCTTAAATACTCGGATTTGAAATCCATCAACTTGTTATTTTGTCCAAACATGTAGGGTGGATTTGGGCTGTGTATTTAAAATCTATAGACTCAAATCCACCTATCCAAACACAACCTTATGTTTGATTGAAGATTTTCGTCAACCACAATCTAATTGTTGGTTTTGTTTGTGAAATGGGCTAAAAGTTCTTTTTTTTCTTCAAACTCGTTTGGGCATTTTTTCTATTGGCCAAGGTTATACACACATGTAGTTATTAAGGACACCCACCATATTTTTTTTTCTTAATCCTAATGGATACGTGAAATGTTGAATATACATACCCCTTTTCTGAAAAAAAAAAAAAAAAAAAGACAGATTAGTACACCCACCCTTTATCTCCTTTATCCATTTATCTTTCACGAGAAGGTATACTAACAATCACAAAATCACAGAAAAAAGAAACTTGCCAAATACGATAAATCGATTATGGAAGTGGAGGTACTCGAAAATAGTTGATAATGAAGCATCTGTTCGAAAAATCGATTATGCAAATGTGATGATAGATTTCAGAATTTATTTTCGGACACATCTACCTTGTCCAATAATAAATGTTGTACAATGCACAATTTTCATAAAAAAATCGAAATGTAAAATAAGCATATGTCCGAAAATAATTTATGAACAAACTCAAGTTGTCCGAATTTTTTTCCTAAACAAACACAAATTGTCCGAAAAAAATCAATGAACAAACTCAAATTCCTTAGCATTATCATTTTTCGATCTGTAAAAACCCTAATACATTTGATTCTGTATAAACCCTAACACATTTGAATCTGTAAAAATTCTAAAAACCCTAATACATACAATATATATATATATATATATTTGATGTACATGGAACCTGAAAGGGAAGGATCGGAGCTGCCAGGGGAGAAGAGGGGTCGGCCGCGAACTTCTCTAAGCGCCCTACATTACCTACTTTAATTGTAAATTGTTGCAGCGACGTTCGAAGGAGGAAGGGGTGCGAATTGCCGACGATGTTCGAAGGAGGAAGGGACACGGCGGCCGTAGCGCTTGGAGGAGGGGCGACAACGGTCGCGTTGCTTGTGACGGACCTAGACGACGTTGGCTAGGCGGCGACGAGCAACAGGGGTGGCGAGCGACGAAGCTTAAGGGAGGAGGCAGTGGGACAGGGGCTTTTTTTTTTTACAATTGAGGAGGCTTGAGGGAGGGGGTGGGCGGCGGCTGCTGAGATGGAGGAGGGGTAGCGACGACCGTTGGGAGGAGGAGAGGGCGCTGCTGGGAGAGTGGGAGGAAGAAGGGGGTGTGGGTGTGGGTGTGGGTGTGGGTGTGCGTGGAAAATGAAAGAGGAAGAGAGAGATGGTTTTCATTAGGATTTAGGAGAATGGTATTTTAGAACTTTTTACATGGGTGTCCTCATTTCACGGTGTGTGTGTTTAGCCGGTGGGTGTCCTCAATAAGCCTATGTGTATAGCCGTGGCCTTTTCTATTTCTTGTAGGCTTAATTATATTGGTCAAGCCCAAAAGGTTATATTGATAAAATCTAATTTAAAATTAATATGATAATGTGGGAACTTGACCCATTTTAGAAAATAATATTCTACTGTCTAAGAGTGTGTTTTGAAACTCTACAAATTGCTTCTAAAATCACTTATTTTTCAAAAGTTGTGAGATGGAGCTTTGAAAATAAGTGATTCTAGAAGCAGTTTCCAGAGTTTCAAAATATCCCCTAAGTCAAGTTGTTTCTATCCATTCCCCATTTTACTTCTTTCAACCCCATTTCATTTTCTTTCTTTTTTTTCATCTCTCTCACTTTTTTTTTTACTTCAAAAAAAAAAAAATCTCTCACACTTTTTCCTCCCTCGCTGCCGACCCATTGCCGGTCCTCGCCTCCCTCCTCTGAAAGTTGAGGCAGTCGTCTCCACTTCTCCTCTCAAAGTCACAACAACCGCCCAACCGCCGTCTCCCTTCTAATTCGTACCGTAAATCGAGATTTTTGCCGATCAGAAAAATTAGAGAAAAAAAGAAAAAAGCTTTGATGTGGAGTAATTAGGTTTTTTTTTTTTGTAGAAAAAATTAAAAAAACTTTGATCCAATAAATCATATATTTCTTGATTTCATGGACTTTAATTTCTAGTTTTTGTAGATCCACCCGTTTAAAAAAAGTGATTTTTTCGATTTTTTCAACTTTTTCGACAGTTTTTGCCGAAAGTTGGTTACTTTTTCGATTTTTCTTTTTGAGATTTGTGGTCAAATTTAAAATTTTGTTCCAAAAATCATTTTTTCTGAAATTATGGATGACTCGACGGTAGACATGTGCAACGGTTGAAAACCGTCGGCTTCGATTTTTGGAAATCGGAAACCGTAACCCAACCGCCAGTTACGGTTACAATTTTAATTTGATGTAATTGTGGATCGTTTTTGTAACGTGCTAAAACTCCAACAATTTTTAGACAATGTTCAAGTGCCAAATGAGAAGTAGGTTCGTAAACTTTAGACATAGTAAAAGTAGCATTATTAAAAGTTTCCAAAAAAATCTTAATATTTTTTATGCAATGATTCCAATCTTGAGAAAGTAAACCAAAACCACAATTTTCTTCTTCAAAAAAATCTCATAAAGTCTCTTTATAATCAACCGACTCTTTTAACAATTTATAAGTAAAATTCCACCGTGTTGGCACATCAAGAAAAAGAAAATTTGGATGCACATTCCTACTTCTACAAAAATGTTTCCATTTTTTCATCAAACTACTACGCCTCGTCAAATAAGTAATAGCATCTTTAATAGGAGTAATATACATTCTCAAATCATTTAAACCATTTTGAAAACATAAATTTAAAATATGACACATGCTTCTAATATGAATTTTTTTTCCACCAACATACAGTTGACATGCATTACGAAGTTGCTCGATACTAGCATTATTAGCACTAGCATTATCAAAACCAATTGAACTTTTTTTTTTTAATTAAACCATAAGATTTTAAAATATCAACAATTTTAAGTTTAATAGCTTCGGCCGAGTGCACACAATCAAAATCCCTATAAACAATTAATCTTTTGTTTAATGTCCAAGATTCATCGATCCAATGACAAGTAATTCTCATATACGAATGTTTTTTTTAAGATTATCACTCCAAATATTGGAAAAAATAGAAACTTTACTCCTAAGTGAACGAAAAGTATTGATCAAATCAAGTTTATATTCACCAACAATATTAGCAATATCACGAGTAACCGTAGAACGAGAAAATTTTTTCATGCTTGGTGATTCATGCATTTTCCAACACTAAAATACACAACCGCAAGTATACGGTGTATATCGTAGCGTGATAAGTACAAGGTCGATCCCACATAGAGGTGTAGTGTAAAAGTATAGTTTGTCGATTAAGTTCTAAATAGACGGCGATCGATAAGTTTGAATGATGAAATTACCCCTAATTATTTACCAAAGTGTCACAAATAGACAATAAAGAGTAATGATGAATCGATCAAGTATCATGCAAATCAAATAAACGGAAAATAAATGAGTAAATCTCAAAATAAGAGAAGATAGGTTCCAAGGCACATGCAATACTAATGAATTCGTCTATGATTAACAATCTACTCAAGTGGTGTTGTGCTTTTTCTATAAGATTGATCACAAAATAATGAGTTAAAAGTCTTTTCAATCCAATTAATCCAAGAGAAATATAACACAACCTAGTATCTCTACCTAAATTGCATCAAAAAACTCAATTAAGCCAATTAACACAACCTAAGATCATCACACATCCTCCTAATCATTGATCATCTTTCGATTTCTCAATAAAACTAGGTCAAATGCTTGCAATCAATCAATCAAAAGAGATTTCTCAGTCCAATTTCAATTAACTAAGATCAACACATCATTATTGTACACTAATGACATGTTTGGAAGTGAAAATCAAGCATTCAAATAGAATTAAGCCACACAAACACCAATTAAGCAAAGTACTAATTCATAAACTTCATCAAAAGTATTTACATGGCCCCTAGAACCAAAAGTGTTCTAGCCAACGACCAACATAATCTAATTAACACTAACTAATGAAATAAGAAAATAAAAAGAGAGAGAATAAGGAAGTTTAGTCTATTGGATGATGGGTAATTGAATTCCAAAGCTATTGACTTCTTCCTTGCTTGATTTGATGGATAATTGAAGAAATTGATGGTGATTACCTCCAAGTATGTGTTTCTATGTGTAAGAGTTCTTGTAAAAGGGGTAAGGTGTGTTTGAATTCAAGAATGGGAGTATTTATAGTGTTGGGGTAGGGCTTGGGGTTGAGAATTGCACTTAGGTCCCTTGAAATTGGTGAAAATGCACAAAAACCACCGAAAAATGGGCCACTCGGCCGAGTTGGGTAGCTCGGCCGAGTTGCTGCACGTTCCAGTCTCAGGCCATCGATCCTACTCAGCCGATTTTGAGAATTCGGCCGAAAAAATGAATTTTTTCTTCCACTCCCAACTCGGCCGAGTTGCTGAATGTTTAAGTTTGCACCTCGAACTTGTTTCGTGCATAACTTTTGTTTTCGACCTCCAATCGACTCGATTATTTTTGCTACTTCACTCAGTTTTTCGAGTCGGATCCAATGTTGTGCTTCTCTCTTTGGTCCAGTGAAGTGTGGTAGGTGTTTTACTCCCAAAATCTATCGTTTTTCTACAAAATCGACAAAACACCACCTTTCTCTTATTTTGGCTAAAACCATCATATTCAACCCATAAATAAATGAAATCAACATCAAAATGAGTTTCACATGTGCATCTAATTTGTGTAAATTCCACCCGAATCACTTGGTTGTATGAAAGTTGTACCAAATCATTAAAAGTAAAATTTTCAACAAAACTATAAGGAAGATGTTGAACACTTATCATTTTAGCTAACATTCTTCTAAAATATGCTTAATCATATTTAAAAAGAGAAGTCGGATTACTTACTTCACCTTGAACTCCGCCTCCGGAGGACCCTGTAAATCCTCGTAGTTGCGTTTGGCTCGTTGTAATTCTCATTCTATCCGGATGGTGGTTTCCCATATGGAGCTTGAAGGTACCATATCCTCCTCCCTTCTTAAATTTATATTCCTTTGTACAATAATTACAAATAATTTTAAATCTATCAGCTTCGGCGGTTGGCATTTTTTGAAAGTGACGTGCAAAAATTTCAAATTTAAATCTTTGGGTTTGTTGTGGAGAAGTAGTTTCCGTTGTATGTTGTGGAATTTCGACGCCTTCAGTTGAAGGTTTTGGAATTTTGGTTGCACTTTCTTGAGTTGGACCACCTTCAACTTCTTCATCATCATCCGACATAAATTCGTTTACATGCTCGACGACATTGTCACCAAGAATTCTACGCATATGTTGATCTTCCTCATCGTTGAATAATGGAATGCGGCTTCGTCGAGGTTATGAAGAAGAAGATATGATAGCCTTTCCTTTTGATCCTGAAGAAGACATATTAGTAAATACTAAATAATAATTATATAAAAATGAAGTTTATAAAATGAAATTGAGATTTGAGAGAGATATTGAGATTTGAGAATGAAAATATGAAATTATTGAATGTTGAGAATTGAGATTTGAGAAATGAGAATAAGAGATTGTGTTTGGTGTGAAAAATGAGAAGAGAAAATTGGGTATTTATAGGTGTAATTTCGGTAATTTAAAAAGAAAAAAAAATTCCAGCAAATCGTCGGTTAACCGTCTGACAAAGATGATCGTGGCCGTTGAGATTCAACGGTCAAATGATCTGGATCGTTGATCTCCAATGGCTATTTTTTTTAACGTTAGAAACCGGCCAAAAACTGGCGGTTAACCGCCGGTTTCGACAGTTGAGATTTTTTAAAAAAAATTAATTCCGCTTTTATTCTGGACTGTTGAGATTCAACGGTCAACATATGTGGACATTTGAATCGCCAACGATCAGATTTTCGAATTCACAAACCGGCGGTCAAACCGGATTTTTTTTTTCAATTTAAAAAAATCAGAATTTTCGTCTATAAATATTGACCACTTCTTAACTTATTTTTCACCCCAAATCACAAATCTCTCACATTTTATACTTCATACTTCAACTTTCAAAGTCTCTCATTTTTTTTTTAAATGGCAACGGAAGGATCATCCGGTGTTACAAATGTCAATATTACACGTGAGAAGATGAAGTCAATGAACCGCCGCCTTGCATTCAACCTCACTTTCACCCTCAATTGTAAACTCACTTTCGTGTGAGTGATATAAACCCATTAGATAATACACACATGAAGTTTGTTGTAGGTATTGCCAAAAAAATATATAAATTTAAGCGTGGTGGAAGATACGAAACTTTCAAGTTATACATTGAAAAGAATCGTTCGGAGGCAGTGGGACTTCCCCATCGATACTATTAAGTATTAAGTGTTAAGTATTGTAGAATGTAGTTTAATTCTATGACTTTATTCTCTATGTTATTGTTAATTAAGTATTTAATTTATTTGAAGTGTTTTAGTTTATTAAGATTTTAAGTTTAAGTTAAGTGTTAATTATTGGAGAATCTAGAATGTAGTCTAATTCCATGACTTTATTATCTATGTTATAATTTTTATTGTTAAATTTGTTAAGTATTTAATTTATTTGAAGTGTTTTAGTTTATTAAGACTTTAATTTAAGTTAAATGTTTTTATTTCAAGTTGATTATAATTATTAATTATCATTGCATTGATTCATTATTTATCAATTTAAAACGAAAAAAACTTGGACACCTGTTAAGGCAAAGGGAAATTCGTCTTTTCTTTTCACGCGATTGGAGTGGACGGCGATATCCATTTGGTTTGTAGATCAAGATCTTAGGCTCGTGATTTGTAACTCTATTTTATGATCTTGTAAACCCTCCATAAAAAAAAAAATTTAACGAAAAAAGATAACTGTAAAGCATAACTATTAAGTATAAAATAAATATAATATATATATATATATATATATATATATAATTAAAAAATCGGAAAATCGCCGGTTAAACCGGCAAACCGTCGAACCGGCGGTTTTCAAATGCACGAATCGAAACCGAACTGTTAAAATAAGGTTACGATGCGGTTTTGAAACCAAAACCGTCAATTTAGCCGGTTCGACGGTTCAGTGGTTCAAAATCGCCCGTGTCTACTCGACGGTGACACACAAGCATTCTGTGGAGGTGTAGAAATAAGGTTTAATGAGTTGTATTTTGATTTAATAAATAAAAGGGTAATATGGTCTTTTTATGTGATTTTCTAATTTATAATTTTGTACCATAAAATGTGAATGTATGATATTATCATTCACTTCGTTCTATATTTTGAATTTATCACGAGCTTTAAGGATAAAACAATAATTTTAATCGCGTTAAACAAACAATGAAAAAGGTCGGATTATTTTGCTTAATCCTGATTTTCCACTTTGTATTAGAGAAATTGGAAGAGAGTATCATTTTTAATGAAATAATTGCAGAAAATAATACTACAAAATAGCACTAGTCCAAAAAATATTTCACTATTTCAAATGATGATTAGTTGATTACACAGTCTCCTTAGTGCAAATTGAGGAATCAACATCAAAACTATCTTCAAAGAATACAATTTCTTGGCATACATGATGAATTTAACAAAATTGTAAAATGAGAAGCAGTTCACCAATTTCTAATTGTACTTTTCTTTTATTGTTTTCTTTCCTTCTCAACGTTTCTCGGCAGCCTTCCAAACAGCATGCGTAAGTCTCTTGCGAATCTGAATTTTCCTCGACTCTTTTTTCAAGTATCATTATTTAATATACTAAGTGATTTTTTTTTTTTGGTTGTTAATCTCAAAATTTCTAAGGCAAGTGTCACTTCTAAGTTCTAACCCAGAACAACTGTTAGGTTGTGTTTGAATTGAGTCATTTCAGATACAAAGGATTTGAAAATGAATGAATTTAAGAATTCTTAAATTTCAAATGACTAGGTTTGTGGATGGATTTAAAATTCTCACACTTTTAAGTAAAAATATATTGATCTTAAATACTCGGATTTGAAATCCATCAACTTGTTATTTTGTCCAAACATGTAGGGTGGATTTGGGCTGTGTATTTAAAATCTATAGACTCAAATCCACCTATCCAAACACAACCTTATGTTTGATTGAAGATTTTCGTCAACCACAATCTAATTGTTGGTTTTGTTTGTGAAATGGGCTAAAAATTCTTTTTTTTCTTCAAACTCGTTTGGGCATTTTTTCTATTGGCCAAGGTTATACACACATGTAGTTATTAAGGACACCCACCATATTTTTTTTCTTAATCCTAATGGATACGTGAAATGTTGAATATACATACCCCTTTTCTGAAAAAAAAAAAAAAAAAAGACAGATTAGTACACCCACCCTTTATCTCCTTTATCCATTTATCTTTCACGAGAAGGTATACTAACAATCACAAAATCACAGAAAAAAGAAACTTGCCAAATACGATAAATCGATTATGGAAGTGGAGGTACTCGAAAATAGTTGATAATGAAGCATCTGTTCGAAAAATCGATTATGCAAATGTGATGATAGATTTCAGAATTTATTTTCGGACACATCTACCTTGTCCAATAATAAATGTTGTACAATGCACAATTTTCATAAAAAAATCGAAATGTAAAATAAGCATATGTCCGAAAATAATTTATGAACAAACTCAAGTTGTCCGAATTTTTTTCCTAAACAAACACAAATTGTCCGAAAAAAATCAATGAACAAACTCAAATTCCTTAGCATTATCATTTTTCGATCTGTAAAAACCCTAATACATTTGATTCTGTATAAACCCTAACACATTTGAATATGTAAAAATTCTAAAAACCCTAATACATACAATATATATATATATATATTTGATGTACATGGAACCTGAAAGGGAAGGATCGGAGCTGCCAGGGGAGAAGAGGGGTCGGCCGCGAACTTCTCTAAGCGCCCTACATTACCTACTTTAATTGTAAATTGTTGCAGCGACGTTCGAAGGAGGAAGGGGTGCGAATTGCCGACGATGTTCGAAGGAGGAAGGGACACGGCGGCCGTAGCGCTTGGAGGAGGGGCGACAACGGTCGCGTTGCTTGTGACGGACCTAGACGACGTTGGCTAGGCGGCGACGAGCAACAGGGGTGGCGAGCGACGAAGCTTAAGGGAGGAGGCAGTGGGACAGGGGCTTTTTTTTTTTACAATTGAGGAGGCTTGAGGGAGGGGGTGGGCGGCGGCTGCTGAGATGGAGGAGGGGTAGCGACGACCGTTGGGAGGAGGAGAGGGCGCTGCTGGGAGAGTGGGAGGAAGAAGGGGGTGTGGGTGTGGGTGTGGGTGTGGGTGTGCGTGGAAAATGAAAGAGGAAGAGAGAGATGGTTTTCATTAGGATTTAGGAGAATGGTATTTTAGAACTTTTTACATGGGTGTCCTCATTTCACGGTGTGTGTGTTTAGCCGGTGGGTGTCCTCAATAAGCCTATGTGTATAGCCGTGGCCTTTTCTATTTCTTGTAGGCTTAATTATATTGGTCAAGCCCAAAAGGTTATATTGATAAAATCTAATTTAAAATTAATATGATAATGTGGGAACTTGACCCATTTTAGAAAATAATATTCTACTGTCTAAGAGTGTGTTTTGAAACTCTACAAATTGCTTCTAAAATCACTTATTTTTCAAAAGTTGTGAGATGGAGCTTTGAAAATAAGTGATTCTAGAAGCAGTTTCCAGAGTTTCAAAATATCCCCTAAGTCAAGTTGTTTCTATCCATTCCCCATTTTACTTCTTTCAACCCCATTTCATTTTCTTTCTTTTTTTTCATCTCTCTCACTTTTTTTTTTACTTCAAAAAAAAAAAAAATCTCTCACACTTTTTCCTCCCTCGCTGCCGACCCATTGCCGGTCCTCGCCTCCCTCCTCTGAAAGTTGAGGCAGTCGTCTCCACTTCTCCTCTCAAAGTCACAACAACCGCCCAACCGCCGTCTCCCTTCTAATTCGTACCGTAAATCGAGATTTTTGCCGATCAGAAAAATTAGAGAAAAAAAGAAAAAAGCTTTGATGTGGAGTAATTAGGTTTTTTTTTTTTGTAGAAAAAATTAAAAAAACTTTGATCCAATAAATCATATATTTCTTGATTTCATGGACTTTAATTTCTAGTTTTTGTAGATCCACCCGTTTAAAAAAAGTGATTTTTTCGATTTTTTCAACTTTTTCGACAGTTTTTGCCGAAAGTTGGTTACTTTTTCGATTTTTCTTTTTGAGATTTGTGGTCAAATTTAAAATTTTGTTCCAAAAATCATTTTTTCTGAAATTATGGATGACTCGACGGTAGACATGTGCAACGGTTGAAAACCGTCGGCTTCGATTTTTGGAAATCGGAAACCGTAACCCAACCGCCAGTTACGGTTACAATTTTAATTTGATGTAATTGTGGATCGTTTTTGTAACGTGCTAAAACTCCAACAATTTTTAGACAATGTTCAAGTGCCAAATGAGAAGTAGGTTCGTAAACTTTAGACATAGTAAAAGTAGCATTATTAAAAGTTTCCAAAAAAATCTTAATATTTTTTATGCAATGATTCCAATCTTGAGAAAGTAAACCAAAACCACAATTTTCTTCTTCAAAAAAATCTCATAAAGTCTCTTTATAATCAACCGACTCTTTTAACAATTTATAAGTAAAATTCCACCGTGTTGGCACATCAAGAAAAAGAAAATTTGGATGCACATTCCTACTTCTACAAAAATGTTTCCATTTTTTCATCAAACTACTACGCCTCGTCAAATAAGTAATAGCATCTTTAATAGGAGTAATATACATTCTCAAATCATTTAAACCATTTTGAAAACATAAATTTAAAATATGACACATGCTTCTAATATGAATTTTTTTTCCACCAACATACAGTTGACATGCATTACGAAGTTGCTCGATACTAGCATTATTAGCACTAGCATTATCAAAACCAATTGAACTTTTTTTTTTTAATTAAACCATAAGATTTTAAAATATCAACAATTTTAAGTTTAATAGCTTCGGCCGAGTGCACACAATCAAAATCCCTATAAACAATTAATCTTTTGTTTAATGTCCAAGATTCATCGATCCAATGACAAGTAATTCTCATATACGAATGTTTTTTTTAAGATTATCACTCCAAATATTGGAAAAAATAGAAACTTTACTCCTAAGTGAACGAAAAGTATTGATCAAATCAAGTTTATATTCACCAACAATATTAGCAATATCACGAGTAACCGTAGAACGAGAAAATTTTTTCATGCTTGGTGATTCATGCATTTTCCAACACTAAAATACACAACCGCAAGTATACGGTGTATATCGTAGCGTGATAAGTACAAGGTCGATCCCACATAGAGGTGTAGTGTAAAAGTATAGTTTGTCGATTAAGTTCTAAATAGACGGCGATCGATAAGTTTGAATGATGAAATTACCCCTAATTATTTACCAAAGTGTCACAAATAGACAATAAAGAGTAATGATGAATCGATCAAGTATCATGCAAATCAAATAAACGGAAAATAAATGAGTAAATCTCAAAATAAGAGAAGATAGGTTCCAAGGCACATGCAATACTAATGAATTCGTCTATGATTAACAATCTACTCAAGTGGTGTTGTGCTTTTTCTATAAGATTGATCACAAAATAATGAGTTAAAAGTCTTTTCAATCCAATTAATCCAAGAGAAATATAACACAACCTAGTATCTCTACCTAAATTGCATCAAAAAACTCAATTAAGCCAATTAACACAACCTAAGATCATCACACATCCTCCTAATCATTGATCATCTTTCGATTTCTCAATAAAACTAGGTCAAATGCTTGCAATCAATCAATCAAAAGAGATTTCTCAGTCCAATTTCAATTAACTAAGATCAACACATCATTATTGTACACTAATGACATGTTTGGAAGTGAAAATCAAGCATTCAAATAGAATTAAGCCACACAAACACCAATTAAGCAAAGTACTAATTCATAAACTTCATCAAAAGTATTTACATGGCCCCTAGAACCAAAAGTGTTCTAGCCAACGACCAACATAATCTAATTAACACTAACTAATGAAATAAGAAAATAAAAAGAGAGAGAATAAGGAAGTTTAGTCTATTGGATGATGGGTAATTGAATTCCAAAGCTATTGACTTCTTCCTTGCTTGATTTGATGGATAATTGAAGAAATTGATGGTGATTACCTCCAAGTATGTGTTTCTATGTGTAAGAGTTCTTGTAAAAGGGGTAAGGTGTGTTTGAATTCAAGAATGGGAGTATTTATAGTGTTGGGGTAGGGCTTGGGGTTGAGAATTGCACTTAGGTCCCTTGAAATTGGTGAAAATGCACAAAAACCACCGAAAAATGGGCCACTCGGCCGAGTTGGGTAGCTCGGCCGAGTTGCTGCACGTTCCAGTCTCAGGCCATCGATCCTACTCAGCCGATTTTGAGAATTCGGCCGAAAAAATGAATTTTTTCTTCCACTCCCAACTCGGCCGAGTTGCTGAATGTTTAAGTTTGCACCTCGAACTTGTTTCGTGCATAACTTTTGTTTTCGACCTCCAATCGACTCGATTATTTTTGCTACTTCACTCAGTTTTTCGAGTCGGATCCAATGTTGTGCTTCTCTCTTTGGTCCAGTGAAGTGTGGTAGGTGTTTTACTCCCAAAATCTATCGTTTTTCTACAAAATCGACAAAACACCACCTTTCTCTTATTTTGGCTAAAACCATCATATTCAACCCATAAATAAATGAAATCAACATCAAAATGAGTTTCACATGTGCATCTAATTTGTGTAAATTCCACCCGAATCACTTGGTTGTATGAAAGTTGTACCAAATCATTAAAAGTAAAATTTTCAACAAAACTATAAGGAAGATGTTGAACACTTATCATTTTAGCTAACATTCTTCTAAAATATGCTTAATCATATTTAAAAAGAGAAGTCGGATTACTTACTTCACCTTGAACTCCGCCTCCGGAGGACCCTGTAAATCCTCGTAGTTGCGTTTGGCTCGTTGTAATTCTCATTCTATCCGGATGGTGGTTTCCCATATGGAGCTTGAAGGTACCATATCCTCCTCCCTTCTTAAATTTATATTCCTTTGTACAATAATTACAAATAATTTTAAATCTATCAGCTTCGGCGGTTGGCATTTTTTGAAAGTGACGTGCAAAAATTTCAAATTTAAATCTTTGGGTTTGTTGTGGAGAAGTAGTTTCCGTTGTATGTTGTGGAATTTCGACGCCTTCAGTTGAAGGTTTTGGAATTTTGGTTGCACTTTCTTGAGTTGGACCACCTTCAACTTCTTCATCATCATCCGACATAAATTCGTTTACATGCTCGACGACATTGTCACCAAGAATTCTACGCATATGTTGATCTTCCTCATCGTTGAATAATGGAATGCGACTTCGTCGAGGTTATGAAGAAGAAGATATGATAGCCTTTCCTTTTGATCCTGAAGAAGACATATTAGTAAATACTAAATAATAATTATATAAAAATGAAGTTTATAAAATGAAATTGAGATTTGAGAGAGATATTGAGATTTGAGAATGAAAATATGAAATTATTGAATGTTGAGAATTGAGATTTGAGAAATGAGAATAAGAGATTGTGTTTGGTGTGAAAAATGAGAAGAGAAAATTGGGTATTTATAGGTGTAATTTCGGTAATTTAAAAAGAAAAAAAAATTCCAGCAAATCGTCGGTTAACCGTCTGACAAAGATGATCGTGGCCGTTGAGATTCAACGGTCAAATGATCTGGATCGTTGATCTCCAATGGCTATTTTTTTTAACGTTAGAAACCGGCCAAAAACTGGCGGTTAACCGCCGGTTTCGACAGTTGAGATTTTTAAAAAAAAATTAATTCCGCTTTTATTCTGGACTGTTGAGATTCAACGGTCAACATATGTGGACATTTGAATCGCCAACGATCAGATTTTCGAATTCACAAACCGGCGGTCAAACCGGATTTTTTTTTTCAATTTAAAAAAATCAGAATTTTCGTCTATAAATATTGACCACTTCTTAACTTATTTTTCACCCCAAATCACAAATCTCTCACATTTTATACTTCATACTTCAACTTTCAAAGTCTCTCATTTTTTTTTTAAATGGCAACGGAAGGATCATCCGGTGTTACAAATGTCAATATTACACGTGAGAAGATGAAGTCAATGAACCGCCGCCTTGCATTCAACCTCACTTTCACCCTCAATTGTAAATTCACTTTCGTGTGAGTGATATAAACCCATTAGATAATACACACATGAAGTTTGTTGTAGGTATTGCCAAAAAAATATATAAATTTAAGCGTGGTGGAAGATACGAAACTTTCAAGTTATACATTGAAAAGAATCGTTCGGAGGCAGTGGGACTTCCCCATCGATACTATTAAGTATTAAGTGTTAAGTATTGTAGAATGTAGTTTAATTCTATGACTTTATTCTCTATGTTATTGTTAATTAAGTATTTAATTTATTTGAAGTGTTTTAGTTTATTAAGATTTTAAGTTTAAGTTAAGTGTTAATTATTGGAGAATCTAGAATGTAGTCTAATTCTATGACTTTATTATCTATGTTATAATTTTTATTGTTAAATTTGTTAAGTATTTAATTTATTTGAAGTGTTTTAGTTTATTAAGACTTTAATTTAAGTTAAATGTTTTTATTTCAAGTTGATTATAATTATTAATTATCATTGCATTGATTCATTATTTATCAATTTAAAACGAAAAAAACTTGGACACCTGTTAAGGCAAAGGGAAATTCGTCTTTTCTTTTCACGCGATTGGAGTGGACGGCGATATCCATTTGGTTTGTAGATCAAGATCTTAGGCTCGTGATTTGTAACTCTATTTTATGATCTTGTAAACCCTCCATAAAAAAAAAAATTTAACGAAAAAAGATAACTGTAAAGCATAACTATTAAGTATAAAATAAATATAATATATATATATATATATATAATTAAAAAATCGGAAAATCGCCGGTTAAACCGGCAAACCGTCGAACCGGCGGTTTTCAAATGCACGAATCGAAACCGAACTGTTAAAATAAGGTTACGATGCGGTTTTGAAACCAAAACCGTCAATTTAGCCGGTTCGACGGTTCAGTGGTTCAAAATCGCCCGTGTCTACTCGACGGTGACACACAAGCATTCTGTGGAGGTGTAGAAATAAGGTTTAATGAGTTGTATTTTGATTTAATAAATAAAAGGGTAATATGGTCTTTTTATGTGATTTTTTTTTCTCAAAAAGTTCAGGGGTGAACTCATAAAAGAGGGGGCATTTATCTGTGGCCTTATTCAATATATCAATAAATATATTATTGGGCCAAAAATCAAATTCAATTGGGCCTCCATTATTTTCTGGGTTTGACTATATGCACCTCCATTTCGGAGAGATGCACTCACCATTTCAATTTATTAATAAAATAATAGGGTAGAAACCCAAAAATACCCTTCATTAAAATATAGCATACTAGATGCACTCTCCCTACTAAACGCACCCCCCTATTATCATTTATTTCACCTTATTCCTAAACCAAACTTCCGGCCACCGTCAACATTTTTTCCGGTAGCAAGATATCAAAAAAATTAAAAAATTTCAACAAATCAACCATACTCATCCATAAAACACCATTATCAAACCCATTAACAAACACCATTATCAAACCTTAGAAAAACCAACAATTTTTTTTAAAAATTTCGTCAAACCAGGGCCGACCATATATCCTTCCGTCGACAAAATGTTGTCGACGGGAGGATATATGGTCGACCAACAAAGGTCGATCGACACTGTAATGTCGACCATATACACTCCCGTCAACAACCTGTTGTCGACGGGAGTGTATACAGTCCACAACACAGGGTCGATTTTTTTTTAAAAAAAGAAAAAACTTAGAGAAGAAAATTAAGGAAAAAAGAGAAAAAACTTACTCGTGCGTGGGCGGAGGCCGCGGAGGCGGGTGATGGGGCAGCGGCGGTGGGTTCGATGGATGGGGGTGGCGGGGGAGGAGGGCGGTCGGGACGAAAAAAAGGGGAAAAATGGGGCCGCGACGGGGAAGGGGTGTAGCCGGACGGGGGAGGGGTGTAGCCGGACGGGGGAGGCGAGAAGTCGGACGGGGGAGGGGATGGGGAAAAAACTTGCAGAAAAATTAAATGATGGGGGTGGTGGAGAGGGAGGCGGCAGCGTAGCCCGGGGACGGCAGTTGCGGCGGTGACGGCGGGGGACGGCAGCGGCGACGGCGATTTTGGTTGGGAAATGAAATGAGATGGAAGGGGAAATTAGGGTTTTGTGTGGAGAAGTAGGTTTTGAGGGGGTGTGTGAGTAGTAATAAGAATTTTTGAAGAGAAGGGCATTTAAGACAATTTGGAGGGGGTGTGGCTGATTTTAGGTGGAGTATATAAATCACGGGAGTGCATCTCTCCGAAATGGAGGTGCATATAGTCAAACCCTTATTTTCCGGATGGCGTTTATTTTTTTTTGTATTTGATGTTGTTAAATACCCATCCCTTTTTTCCCCTCCCCATGACTCGAATTTTTTCCCCTCCCCATGACTCGAACCCAGAACCTAAGGCCTAGGTAGTGGTGCTCTAACCACTTGAGCTATCCCACTTTGTTCCGAATGACGTTTATTCCCTCCAGCAAGTAGACCCTACGGCTCGGTCCTATATATATATATGTTTTAATAATTTGTTTTAATTTCTTTCTTTCTTTTTTTCTTTTAATTTGTTTCATCAATCTTCAATAATAAGTATATGCTGCTAATATGGATTACAAAGAGAACTGAGTCCCGTGGCCTCAAGTGATAAAATGAGTAAATGGGAAATATTTACGAACGTGATGGAGATCAATTAGCAGCAATTAAGGAATGATTGGAAATTGATGACTTGGTTTGATTCGTATTTTAATTATAATTGTTATTTTCTATTTCATTACTATAAGTCCACGATTAGGGCTGAGCAAAAACCGAAAAAAACCAAAAAACCGAACCGAATCGAACCGAAATATGAATTCGGTTCGGTTTTTCGGTTTCGGTTAGCATTTTTTATACATTTCGGTATTCGGTTCGGTTTCGGTTTTATTAAGTAAAAATTCGGTTAACCGAAAACCGAGCCGAAATGGGCCCATATAAATACCTAGCCCTAATTTCCTAAATCCTAAGCCCTAATTCCATTTTGGGTTTTGGCTTTCTGCCTCTCCGCGCGGCGCACCCACAGGCCACAACATTCTGTCCAGCGACCTCTCTCTCCATTCAGGTCGGCGGCTCACTCTCTCAAGTCTCACCCGGCGCCTCACGCCCTCACGGCGTTCTGCATAATTTGCTATTCTCGGCGTTCTCACGCCCTCACGGCGTTCTGCATTCTCGGCGTTCTCGACGACCGACGGCGTTCTCGACGTTCTCCGCGAATCGACGCATTCTCGGCGACGGCGTTCTACATTCTCGACCCCTCATGCACACCGGCCACCACCCACCTCTGATGCACCAGTCAACTGCAATGACAAATTCAAACATGGACACGGTAAGATTTTTGATTTATTTATTTATTTTGTTACGTTTTTGTAGAATATAAGATTTATTGAACTATTTGGACTATATTTGGGGTTGTATTTGGATAATTCGAATTATTTGGACTATTATTTGAATTTTCAAAATGGTTAGGTGTTTTTCGGTTTTACTTTCGGTTTTTCGGTTCGGTTATTTTCGGTTTTACCCTTCTTTGGTTCGGTTTCGGTTAATTACAATAGAAATTCGGTTCGATTTCGGTTTTTAATTTTCGGTTCGGTTGCCATGCTCACCCCTACCCACGATAGTGTTGGGCCTTAGATTAAGGTTTCTTGAGGTTTGTCCTACTATTAATATGAGTGTTTTTCATTGTAAAAGGGAGTTGAATTTATTAATGAAAAAAAATGAGAGTTGATCTCAATATCTCTTTTACGGTATTCTGTGTGAATCAACGTATCTGAGTTTTGCCACTTTTCCGGGTATTCGTAGAATCAACGGAGTGTGTGTTTCTTTTGTGTTCTTTAAATATCTTTTTTATCTTTCTTCTTTGTGATACGCTTACGTTGTTGCATCAGTTGGTATTCAGAGTCCGGTCAACGCTCCTAATATGTTGATTCACATTGATCAAGCCATGACTTGGTTCGTATTTTTGCACTTTTTAAAATTATACGATCCCCACAAGCGTATGGGTTCGTTAGTAGTAAGATAAGTGTCCCCAAGTAGATTTTCGTTCCAAGGACTTAATTAAGTGAAAATGAGTTCCTAAAGTTGCAAGTTATCATGCTATTGTAGTAACTAAATGATTATGTTTGGATTTTCGGGAATAAGCACAAAAAATATTAAACTAAATTAACGAAAGTGATGAGAACTAGTGATAAGAAATAACAAGATATCTAACTTTCGATTGAAAGTGCAAGAGAAGTGAATTGCCTCAGGTGTTTCCGTTTTGTGAGCAATTAAGTGAACTAGTGAACCAATTACATGATTTTACGACAAATTTGGGTCAAGCTAAAGGCTATCACATAAGTGTGCAAACCCCCTCGAAAGGCATAGGTAAACATCGTGCATTGATTAGCAGTTATAGGATCTAACCAAATACCATAATCCCCTAATATAGTGTTTCATAAACACTTTCAACACGGTTACTAATGCTTATGAAACGCCCTCTCACCAAACTCCTAGACGACCTCTATTTGTTTAGTGTCTAAAGTTGTCGGTCTAGCCATTGACCCCCCTCTCGGGTGAGCTAATTACTAATTAACTTCTATTCAATTGATCAAAGCTCACACTCACACTCCCAATCATGCTACCCAACTCTCATTGCAATAAACATAATCGAACATGCTTGCTAATAGTGTTGATCAACCAAATGAATCAATCAAAGTACAACTCTAGAAACATAAAAACCCAAATTATAAGCTAATCATGCAATTAATCCACAATTACACTAAATTCTCATCAAAACATCCACACCCAAGGCAATTGAGGATTAGCCCATGGTTCTAGAAGAGAATCCCATGGCTACAACAACAAATAACATCAAACTCATAATAAAATAACAAGAGATTGAAGAAATTAAGAAAATACCAAATTGAATTGCAAAATAGAGTAATATCACCTTGATCATGCGAATTTAGCTACAAAACGATGTAATAGACGATGACCGATGATAATCGTAGCTTGATTTGAAGTAAAAACCACTATTCTATCTAATCTATTGAAGAAATTAAACTAAAAATGAAGAACACCTACAACTATGTGAATGTGTGTGTGGAAATGCTTGTAAAAGGAGTAAGACTCATTTCTAAAACTCAAATTGGAGCTATTTATAGTTGGGGTAGAAGTCTTGGACGAAATTTGCACTTAGGTCCCTCGAAAATAGAGAAAATGGGCCAAAACCCCCGAAATTGAGTGAAATAGGGCTTGGCCGGGTGAAAACGACCCGGCCGGGTGGTTTTACCCGGCCAAAATACGAAGGTCTTGATGGAAAATGGTATGGCCGGGTGAAATGACCCGGCCGGGTGGTTTTAACCGGCCAAAATACGAAATGGGTGAACTAATCGAAAATGTGGGTGTACAGCACTGTGGCCGGGTGGAAGTAACCCGGGCGGGTAGAAATGTGGTCAGGCCTCGTCATTTTTCGTTCCATTGTATCTCGAGCTTCCGACCTCCGATTGACTCGATTCGTTTTTTCATTCTACTCCGGTTTTTGAGACGAATCCAATGGTCATCTTCTCTTCTTGATCCAGTGAAGTATGGTTGGTGTTTTGCTTCCAAAATACATCGTTTTTCCTACAAAATCGACAAAACACTACCTTTCTCTTATTTTGACCAAAACAATGATAATCAACCAATAATTCAATGAAATCACATCAAATGAGCTTCAAATATGCATCTAAATCGTGTAAATTACACCCGAATCAAGCCACTATGGATGTCAATCTCACCCAAAATTTGTTTTCTGATAGCTTTTCAGATGCATATGATGATTTCAATGTGGGCTATGAGGGTCCACCAATTTTTGATGAAGAGGTGGATGATCTTTTCGTGAAAAGTGATATTTTTGAAGATTTGATGTCTACGGTTGGAGACTATGAGGGTCCTCCAAAATTTGATGACGAGGTCATTATTCAGTATGACGACTCTTCATTTTTTAAAGTGTCTTTTGTCGTGGTTAATTCATTAGAGGATGTGTGTCCCACACCACGACTTTATTTGGTGTTCGTGTCTTCGAATGAGCAATATGCAAACTATATGGGGAACGTTATGCCAAAACACAAACTACATATTGGTTACTCTAAGGATGTTGTGGCGGATCGATCCTGACGCACTCTTTAGGCTTTCGATTCGAGGGCGAATCTTTCCTACATCGGGAGAGATGATGGAGATCAATTAGCAGCAATTAAGGAATAATTGGAAATTGATGACTTGATTTGATTCGTATTTTAATTATAATTGTTATTTCCTATTTCAGTACTATAAGCCCACGATAGTGTTGGGCCTTAGATTAGGGTTTCTTGAGGTTTGTCCTACTATTAATAGGAGTGTTTTTCATTGTAAAAGGGGGTTGAATTTATTAATGAAAAAAAAACGAGAGTTGATCTCAATATCTCTTTTACGGTATTCTGTGTGAATCAACGTATCTGAGTTTTGCCACTTTTCCGGGTATTCATAGAATCAACGGAGTGTGTGTTTCTTTTGTGTTCTTTATATATCTTTTTTATCTTTCTTCTTTGTGATACGCTTACGTCGCTGCATCAGTTGGTAATCAGAGCCATAACGATTCCGTGGAGTTTATCGTTTATCAACGATGAAGCAAAATTACGATACGGAGGAGAAATTTGATTTTCTCTGGTCTCAATTGGCCGCCACCGTCGATGGAATTTTCGACAGCTACAACCAACGAGATGAACTTGCCGCACTGGAAACGCCAGCGCCACCACCATCTCCAGTTTTGGCAGGCCTTGTCGCCGCCGCCACAGTGCTGCCCCCCGTTCCAGAAACTCATTCCACCAGAGTTTCACATCTCTACACAACCAACAGATTCAGTCAACGACTAATATTTTGGGAGAATTTGGTCCTGTATTTTATGAGGAAAATAGTGGACCTAGAGTTAGTAATAATTGTTTTTTTATTACTAATGATAGTTATTTTGGCACTTCTCTTAAGTCAACATTTGCTTATAGTCTCAAGACCTTGGGCAACGTACGAACTGCATATGTTTTTGACGTCAAATTTCCTGAGGCGTTAATTAATTTTGCTTTCTCTGAAGATGATCTCGTCGTGGTTTTTTTTTTTTTCATACTGCTAGAGATAAGATTCATGCAGATTCGAGGACGAATCTTTTCGAAGAGGGAGAGAATGATGGAGATAAGATTGTATTTTAATTATTTAGTATTATTTATATTTTATATAGTGTTAGAGCTTTGTTTAGGTTTTGATTAATTATTAGTGGGTCGGGCTTTTAGGGCTTACACGCCTAAAACCCTAGTTTACCTATTATAAAAAATACGAGTCTCAAGAACATTATAAGGGGAGTTGATTTGAATAGAAAAATATTGGGTTTTATCCCTTTTGACGTGTTTTATTTGTGTTCTTCCAGTATTCATTTTGAATCAATGGATTATCACTTTTAATCTCATTTACGTATATTCCGGGTATTCATAGAATCAACGGATTTACGCGTGTATCGTGCTTCCGCCTGTATCAGAAGTTCAGAACGCGAATGATTGTTTTGTTATTTTCCATCAAGGGAATCCTGTTACAAAAACTCCACAATATACCCACGTTTAATAAATTGTGAAATGATATTTATTATTAAAAAAAATTAAATACTCCATACTTGTATCATTAGAAATGAGTGTGAAATCGTAAAGAACAATAATACAACAACATTTTCTGAGGTTAATTAGGCCGGAAATGAAAAGAAAATGAAGAAAAACATGACAATTTAATAAATTGTGTAAATTAGGACGGAAATTAAAGCCAGGCTTTGAAAATCATTTGCCGTATTTATTTACTTTTTGGAATGATATTACACCAATTATTTAATATAAAAATGCCTTTTAAAGGAAAAATATGATGAAATTTCAAGTTTGATTTAAATTTTACAATATTAATTAATGCAAATGTCGCGAACGACACTTCATCAAAAAAATTATCGAGTTCGATTATCCTAGAGATGCACATCTCTAATTGACTAATTATATAAAGTAATGTTTTCTTCTCTTAAAAATAATTTATACTCTATGGGCATGTTTGATAGCATAGACGGATTATCTAAGATTAGGATGATAACTAAACTTTATAAATTTTAAAGCATAATCTACCTTTAATCTAAGTTATCAAACAACCAATAAAAATGATATATAGTTAATCTAGGTTTAATCTAAGCTATCAAACATGGCCTATATATGTATATACATTTATACTCTATATGTATATAATTTTATATGGCAAGAGGAAGGGACACGTTTCCCCTGGCAAACCTTTGTAGCTAAGTAAACCAACACTGGCAGAAACCAATAAAGATAAAAATCATGAAGGGGGAACAATTGTTTACTAAAAAGTAAAGGTTAAATCTTGAAAGTGAGAGAATCATTTAAAAAATTCACCAATAACTCCTTTTTCTTTCTTTACTTTGATTCTCCTTCGTTCTCTTATTTCAGGATCTTACTTGTTTCATCATACATATATAAGAATTGTTTTTATCGTTATTTACATGATATGCCAAGTGTACGTACTACATTCTATTGTGTCATTTTAAATTAATGTATATATATATATATATATATATATATAATAAGTTTTTTACTATACTCTTAAAATGTTCAACTATCATATTAAAACTCCTAAAAAGAAAAAAGAAAACATATTAAAAGTAAAAGTCTTGCGTAAAATTGTTTCACTATGAGACATATAATTTAAACATAACTCTTCAACACTTTAAAAAAGATTAATATTTATTTATATTAATTTGTGAACGGTCTTACAGTAAGACCATCTCACATTCTCACTTATCACTTATTAACAACATAAGAACCAAAGGGGTATAAATGTATAATACTTGTGTCATTTGTTTTCCCCTTTCAATTCTTTTTCGGGTCAAAAGTGAAAAAATGGGATGCAACCATATAATTACATAATTGACCCGTTCTTCTTCCAGTTGCAAATTGCAAAGCAGAAAAACTCTGAATTTGGTATTAATAAACATTTTGTTTTTTTTTAACAAATAAAGTTAGATAAATTCTTATATGTAATTAGATGTATATATACAATTAAATTTTAAATTATTTGTATATATTTTTAATTGTCTGATTGAATTTCTGACCTGCAAACAAAATTATGGTTCAACTAAACAATTTGTATCATGTAATTGAATGCATACAAATGTGATTCATAAAGTCACAATATTATAAAAGTATAAATAAAAACATAAAAAAACTCGAAAGTGGTTCCGAAAGAAGAAGTCATAGTTCTAAAAGTGACCAGAATGATTAAAAAAAAAAAGTGTCGAAAAGGGACTCTAAACAACGTCCGAGCTTGAGTAGGCCAAAAAAACTCTCTAATGGGCGTAAACAACTTACAACAATTTTTAATGTCTATATGAGTTCAAGACACATTCAAAATAATCTATTAATGTCGATTCCACAATTGTTTGCATTATGACGATATTATACTCGCTCCAGTAGACGGTGAAGGTCTGAATCCTATAGATATGAATTATGTTTTCAGAGGATGTATGAAGTAACGAGCCTTAGTAGGTGGTCGGGCCTTGCATGCTTGTTGATAGCCTTAGCCCTTGGCGACCTTATATTCTATGTCAAATATGGGACTTATTCAGTTAGACTGATTGAACAACCATATGTTAGTTCGTCCACAATGGTCGAACACCAACATGTGTGTTCAACCAAATTTGTCGAATGGAGATGCAATTGTTCATCCACTGTGCCCTAAAAATCTAACGATACGGTCTTCACTGTGACAGACGTCAACTACTTGATCTTTGGCAAAACCTTATATTCAAGAACATCCGCGGAAATCTTGATAGCCAGGGAGAAACTGATTTACACTCGACTTGGATAAAACTAATTTACACCCGACTTGGACGAAACTGTTTTACACTCGACGAACTATTGCAAATCAGCCCACCTGGAATGTTATAAATGAATTAATTTCATATCTCTCTACAAGTTCAGACTCTCGAATGAGATGAATTATCGCCTCTATACGTACCCACTAGGCTCTAGGAGGCTCATCAAGTGGACATTTAATATGAATGAAGTTATTTTAACAGAATTTGAACTTAGGATATGTGCGAGTCTACACTCTAATACTTTTGATTCTAGTATCAACACTTTTATGAATTTTGTGATTTATCTCAAACTAAACGTTAAAACTTATGGAGAAACTTGAAAATAATTCATTTATATTATATTAACTTCCCTAACATTATATGTGTAAATAATTATCAGTTTGATGGACCTTCTCAAGTGAGTTCAAGTGCTCAAGTGAGTTGAGAATGACAACCCACGAGTGAGGAAATGATATCAGAGTTTAGACTCGTCCACATCTGGATTCAAATTTGTTGAAAACAACTTCATCTTATGTTAAATTATCCACTTAATTTCAAACTTTTAGATTGGATCGATGTTTTGTTTTCTTACACTAATTTGGAAAAGAAACGTGAACAAGAAACTAATTACTAAAGTTTAGCGACGCGTTGAAAGTAAATAAAGTAGTAAACAAAAGCTAAAGAAAGTGAGTGAATCGACCACTTTATTTGAGCACCAAGTTCCCACTTTTCTCCCAAACCTAACAAGTAACTAGAAATTACTTACAGCTGTAATTCAAATTGTGTAACAAAAAATAATCAAGTGTGTAATATATAATTTGTTTATGTGGCGTCGCCCAATTAATGATCGTATCTGATAGATTATTTCGGGCCGGGTCAACCCGAACCGACCCACCAATCGATTTGGAGTCCATCAAGACTGCATATAGCCCTATCAAATCTTATCATTTTGCCCCTTTTCACTATATATATATATATATATATATATATATATATATATATATATAATCTTAAAATATTTTTTAATAGAATTACTATTATATTATAACATGGAAAATTTTGGCCCCTTTAGAACAAAATTCTGAATACGACCCAGACCTAGAGTATTGAAGTGCTTGAATTTAGTACTATTATTTGAAATAAAAAAGTAAATTCTAAAAGTACACGTACAATTCAATTAATTTATTTAAAACGTGGAAGTAATTTTCGACATTTTTTTAATAGCTAAAGTGACATATGATGTAAGTAGTTCACCACCTCAAATTATTAAACCACCTTTAATTTTCAATAATTGAGAGTAGAAGTTTCCATGAAGCCTAAGATGTACTTCTAGTTAAGCAAAAGGTACAAGGTTGCCATGTGCAAATGGCACTATAAATATCACCCATAATATTTCATACCATGTTCAGACAAAAACAAATATTCCTTCAACACATATCATAAACCTAGCTCTCTCCTAAAAAAAATAAAAATGGAGCAAAATTTGCCAATTATTGCCAAGAAATTATGGAAAATAGTAAAAGTGGCGTATTTCATGTTGAGAAAAGGTATTTCGAAGGCCAAATTATTGTCCGATCTCAACATGATGATGAAGCGTAGCAAGATTGCCGGAAAAGCAGCCATACACAACTTCATTTTCCACTACCACCACCACTCCGCCGCCGCCAATGAACTGCAACTCTCCTATCCTGTCCCTTTAAACGAATACGAGTTCAGCTGCAGTAACAGCCCGGCTTTTCCTACATTCCGCCTCCCTTTTCACCTCAATAAGCGCAAAAACACCCACTCGCCGCCGATCAGTGAGGACGATTTGTTTGCGGCGGCGGTTGAAATGGCAAGCAGCGTGACGCCGTCACCGGCGCTTCCCGGGTTCGGGCGGACGCCGATGGTGAGGCAGCTGAGGATAACGGATTCTCCGTTTCCTTTGATGGATTGTGGAGGAGATAATAATCATGTTGATGAAGCTGCTGACAAGTTTATTGCCAAGTTTTACACTGATTTGAGGAGCCAAAATTGAATGTTGTGGTTTCTTGAAAATGTCTTTTTTTTTTTTTTAATCAAACGTCGGTTTATTCAGCAACTGCGAACATAAGTTGACAAGTCAACAAAAAATACGGAGTTGCTAATCAAATATAAGGACTGCAAAAGGTCATAGCTGTTCTAGCAAATCGAGATAAATTAAGAAGCTATTATCGATTAGTTTAGAAGATTAGAGGAAAACAATGATATTTACAAAATTTGTTTTTCTTTTTGGAACGGTATTTATTGGGTGAGTCAAATAAGCTTCATGTGCACTTCAACGATGAATTACTCCCTCCATCCCACAAAGATGACCACGTATTCCTTTTTTGGGTGTTCCAAATTATAGCCACATTTCCTCTTTTACTTTAGCATTAAATGCTTTATTGTCAATTTTACCCCTAATTGATAAGAGTAATTAATGCTTAGTAGATTTTGGAGTATGAGATTCTAAGGGTAAAATTGACACATTAGCTAAATTTAACTGCATTTATTGATTTTTCTTAATCTGTGTGTAAAGTCAAATGTAGCTATCTTTGTGGGACGGAGGGAGTATAATTTTGTGTTTGGGATGTGGGTTGTTCAATTAATGTTTATAATGTTTTATTTAATTTGGTTCCTCTATGAATATTTTATACTCCATTTGTTTTTAATTATGTGTCACTTTGCTTTTTTTAACATTTTCAAAATAAGAAGGGTGTATTCAATTGAGATTCTATTGGATTTTTTTGAACTTTAAAAAATACGTGAATTTATAAAATCTATAGAGTCCATGGAGAGTTTGACGGACTTTTTTTATTGATTTATATGAATTTTCATAGACTTGATATGATTGTGAAATATATTTTTTTATTGATTTACATAGATTTTCATAAACTCCGATATTGATTTATTGATGCGGAGAGTTTTTTTTTTTAATGTGAAGTGTTTTTTTAAAAAATTAATATTATATATATATATATTATATAAAGTTTATATATTAATTCGGGATGGGGCGGATACCCGCGGGTCGGACATAAGACTCAGACCCGACCCATACTCAATACGGGGCAAATTTGATCTAACCCAAAGCTCGCGGGTGGGGTGGGTACCCGCGGGTCGGGTCAATATTGTCATTTCTACTTCTGATCTTTTGTATTCAAAGTTCTCTGAGAGAATAGAAGAGATTTTGGACAGTTTGGACAGTGCACTTTATTTATATTTTTGAAGGAGAATCCAACAAAATTCATAGAGTATTAAAATACATAGACGGTTGAATACCTAAAGATTTTTAAAGACTTTTTAAAATCCGTATTGAATACCTCAAAATTTTGAAAGTCTTTTAAAAATCCGAATTGAATACCCCCATACTTTGAAAGTCCAAAAAAATCCTACAGAATCCACAACCAATACACCCCTAGGTGCCATTCCACACTTTTTTCTTTAATTTTAATAATTTTACCCTTATACATTATACTCCCTCCATTTTCTTTATCTTGATTTAAGTTTTTTCTCTTTTAAATATAGTACTATAACATAAATCATGGATAAACATTAATTATTGTATATATCAATATCACCTATAATATTGACCACATTTATTACTAAACATAAATTTAATATTAAAATTAGTTATCATTAATGAAGGATAAAATAGTCATGATTATATATCTTAATAAGTTTATTAACAATATAGACCAAGATCCAAGTCCATCTTTTAATTCAAGACAAAAATTCTGCATATTACAGTTTAAGACAAATCTATATTTTACATTCCTAATATGCCCTCAACTCAATTCTGGAGGTTACAATTTGAATAAGTTTCCCTTATTTGTAGTTGACCTTTTCATTTACGGTTGAAACCGAATTTACTCATTCAATTCATTGTTTTCATTACTCCCTCAATTAATGCAACATCTCTTTAAATTATTCAACATTAATTATATAATTAAATAACATTTATCATATTTAAAAGCTTTTTAACTGCAATGTTGTTCGAATAAATTAATTATAAATTCTCTTTTAATAGTTACAAATGTGTTTTTAATATTTTATTTATTCTTATTCAATTAATTAATTTTTCAAAACTTCTAACAACAATTACACGTAATTTAATAAAATAACCTCAGTATCTATAAAATATTAAACAAATAATTTTTAATATGTATTATTTTTAATAATTTTGACATATATCTCTAATAATTTTTGTATCATTTTATAAATAAATTCTAATACTTTTTTGTCATATAACTTAATATATCAATTTTTAAAATAGTCAAATGTCCTTTATTATAGCATCTATATTATTATTGTTTATATTTCCAAATAACAATAATGAAAATATTAAATTAAAGGATATATATTCGATGTTGTTATGTATTATAGTTATGCATATTATATGTTATATGTATTTTTAATGCATATATGCTATTATATGTATTAAATTTTCGCATATTAACTTATATATGAACTACTTTGTGCATATATTATACTACATTTAGTTTGCTATGCATATTTGTTGTATAGTAATTATATTAAAAAAATAATAGTGTTTATACCTTTTGTAGGTTCCTTTTTATTTTTCTAATTAATTTTAATTAAAAGAAATATATATTCAAATAAACGGAAACTTTTGAACTAAAAGAGAACTATATATGAATTTCAATTTGGATAATAATTTATGTATTTATCTGTATGATTGTGTATACTGAATATTAATATGAATAATTTATGTATTATATAATTTATATGTATTGATGTATGCATATACTATATTATATGTATTATATTTGTGCATGTTCTTTAATATATGATTTATTTTATGCATATGATTATTAACAAATACCTCTAATTCAACCACAAGCAAAAACAAATGATAAAACAAACCAAACAAACCAATAAAATATAATTTATATGTATTGTATCATATGATGAAACCGAATGTAATCAAATGCAGATCATGCTTTCTCAGTGTCATATGATAAATTAAAAACTTTACCCAAACAACATGTCAATATGTACTACTTGAACAGAATAACACTATATGTATGCATCTTTCTTTACTCACTAAGTCTGCTATCTATTTTCTTTAGACGCTTTTTCATAATTTTTCTTCCTCCTTCATTAATCTGAATGTCCGATCTCTTCCGTCTAGTCATCTGCAAAAAATATATTACCAAATTGTATGGAAATTAAAATCTTTAGCCACATGCAAACACATCTTAAACGAATATGCCCCATCCATACTAAATTCATAGATTTTCTTATAAATACAGAAAAATTATAGTAAAATACGTTTCTATGATTTTATAAAATGATCTAATCATCGAATATACCTCATATGCTATTTATTATGTTTCTCTAAAATGCAAAAAATAGAGATTGTTAGAACTAAGAAAACAGAGAAGGAAACATCTTATGCAAAGCCAGTATAATCAACGAAGGAAACATCTTATAAAATGCATGTAGTAGAATTTTTTTAATCATCCCTAAAATCAACGAAAAACCCAGTATATGCAAAGCCCTAAAAATCAGATTTTTTCCATAAACCCAATATCATTTATTCAGATAATCGAACAACAATAATATGCCGGAGATGATTTTTCCACTCAATACCTTGAACGATTCTCTACACAAGCGTTGTTTTTGCTTTTCGTTTTCTTCTTCCAGCTTCAATGGAGAGAGAATAAAAAATGTTTTAGGAATTAATGTTGGATGAGTTGTTAGGAAAGTTATTTAAATTAAGAATTGGGCGTGATTATCGAGCAAAGAAATATTTCAAATTTTTATTAAATTTTTATTAAAGGTTTTGGATTTAGTTGACTTTCCTTTGCTTAAATTAATTAAATCTTTTTATTTCAAAATTGAAATTCTTATCAAAACAGTAGGGTAGAATTGTACTTTAATTTGTTAATTTGACTTGATTTTTAACTGTAATAAAATTTTTCTTGAATTACAAAAACTTAGGGTGAAATGGTCTATAGTGTAATTCTCCCTATCTTAATTTGTAGAAAATTGTTAAAATGACACTTAATTACAAGTGGAGGGAGTATTATTTTTTCAAAAAAGTAATATATACAGCATAGAGAGAGTTGTGGCCGGCCTATAGCCTTCTGGAAATTATTTGGAGAAATCTTTAAGGATGTGTCGAAAAAAAAAAAGTTAGAAATTTCAAATTTCATAGTTTCACACACTTTATTCATAAGTACAATTACATCTAAATTTTTCTTCGCAATACAACTCACTTAATTTATACACTCTAAAGTAATTCACATATAACGTAAATTAAAGTCGATCATATAAAAATTTCAAAACAAATACCCATTTTTATTATTCTTCAATGATTTTAAATCTCAAAATTTCAAAGTTATGAAATCTCATGATTTCAAAGTCATGACTCGCACACCTTATAAATCCACATAAAGAAACATACCCTAAGTTATGTAGGTCACATGCACAATAACTTGCTCGTGATTTTCTCAACACCTAAAATAGTCAACGCAAATGTACGGTGTCTATCGTAGTGTGGTAAATACTAATTTATCCCACAAAAAAATTAAGGCTAGTGTAAAATTTTATTGGCACGATTCTATCTAAAAACGATTAATTTGAAAGGAAGTTTTTAAAAACTAATACTCCCTCTGTCCTGGTGAAAGCTACTCGAGAGCTTTAGGCACGGAGGTTAAGAAATATGATAAATTAAGTATATATATGTATGACACGTAATATTTTGTAATACTCCCCCCTCAAGTATAAGAGAATCCTTGTAATATTAGTAAGTGCCCGATTTAGTATCAATCCACGAGACTAGATTGCTCGTGTAGTCTTAATGCTATGTGTTACCACTTGAATATAGTGAAAACTCACGGTGCGAACAATTAAATTAAATATAAACTTAAGAGAAATAACTATTGATTAACAAGAATTAGTGTGATATGATAAGTATCAAGTGATGAGAGGTAGTGTTCAGGTGTTCGTCATTGTGTGAAAATAGTACTGTTAAAGCTCGACTTCTATGTGTAATTCGTAGGTTGGTGTTTGGTAGAAGCAATCACTAATGCATATATCACATAAGGCACCTAGGATCGGGAGGAAGAATAGAGACGTTCTTGCCCGGGTAATCACACAATTAGGGGGTTCTACTCTATCTAAATTAAGTTAATCTAATCCCTAATCATGTTTTTCCACTTAAATACTAGTAACCAAGCTCTTATGGTCTTCTCACCAATTACCTAAACTTACATTCAAACAATTAATGTAGATTAATGGGGTTCTAATGAAAATTACCCAACTCTCGTTGCGATAATCTAATATTAACTTAATCCACTCGTCTCTGATTAGTGTGAAAATTGTTTGAAATTAATGGGTATAATTTGCATAATTTTATAGGATTTCATTGCATTTTTACACTAAATTGACTAATTGCACTTAATTTGGAGAAAATGGTACGATTTGCTATTTTTATAGGAAAATGATGATTTTAATGTAAAACACGCCTCGATTATTTTGCGAAGTCAATTGAAGGAGTGAGACGAGTATGAAATCTAAACAAGAAAAGATGGAATTTGGGCTTAATAATAACTTTGCTCTGTCCAAGAAAAGATGGAATTTGGGCTTAATAATAACTTTGCTCTGTCCATGTAATTAATAAGCAAGCAGCTGAATTCCTAAGTAGTTAATGGCCCTGGCCCATTTCATCAATTAAGGGGGAGCGCGGGGGGGAGATCAACCTTGGAAGTTGGAACCATGAATTTTTTTATTAATTTAGATAGATATTAAATTATTGATAAATTAATATTTTATTAATTAAAATAGAGACCTTTTAAATTCAGTAAATCTATTACGTATGTATTGAAAATAAATGAAATCATATATGTTTTATGGATTATATATATTCTTGCTTCAATCAATTCTTTGTAACAAATTAAATATATTCATGTATAATATCAGTTCATTGTATACAATTAACTTATATTCATGACGTATGTATCAGTTCATTGAAATTACGTAAATATACATATTTACATTAATTTGTTGCACTTAAATAGTTATTATAATCAATTAAATATATTCATGCAGGATAAATGAAACATATATTATATAAATTTCAATACGAATTTTAATATTTAAGAATTTATAATATTTATAATTGTAATATTTATGAATTATTAATTTATAATTTTAATGGGACCTAATATTTATAAAGGGATTTTTCAAATAATTATTATCTTATTATCTTATCGAATTTGATGATTTTTTACAAAGGCCCAACGGGATCGAAAGATTTTATTATTTTAGAAAGGTTATTAAATTATAGAGTTTTTATTGTAGATTAATATAACTTTCATTTCTTAGATAGATTTCAATAAAGTATAAGCATTTGAAGAATTTGAAAACTATATTTTTCCTTAATTTAATGTTTTGTTATTTATTTTTCATGAATTTTATTTTATTTGTTGGTTTAGATATGAGCTAAACTTTGATTACTTTGAGTGTTGGAATTATGTAGATGATTAGTGGGTTTATAAATTAATTGCTTAATTTACCTATGTTTTGGTGTTTAATGTTTCTATTATTGTGATTTGTAAGATTCAATTGGTTGATCAATCCTATTAGCTAGCATTTTTCGATTATGTTCATTGCAACGAGAGTTGGGTTTGCATGATTGGGATGTGGGTGTGAACTTGATTAATTAACTGAAGTTAAATAGTAATTAGCTTAATCGAGAAAGAGTTGATTGCTTAGATTGACAACATTAGACATTAATCGATTAGAGGTCGTCTAGGAGATTAGTGGGAGGGCGGAGTCGTAAATATCAGTAACCAAACATGTTCACCTAAGCCTCACGAGAGATTGGTCTATACATATATGTGATAACCTTTAGCATATTTCAATACATTAGAGGTAATTATTGTGATTAATACGTTAATTGATTAGTGATCCCACATAAGGAAGACACCTGAAACAATTCTTCCACTTGCACTTTCATCTATCAAAAGTTAGTTTAATTATTTGCATTAGTTGATTATTTTCTTAGTTGTTATTTGTTAATTCTCCCGTTTAGCCTCTATAATGCCATGACAAATTTCGATTTGAGGCCTCGGGTGCGGAGTTGTTGCCGATACGTGGACTTATGGTTTTAAGTTTTTTTTTTCCCTCTATAATGCCATGACAACATATAGTTTTGGGGCTCCACGCTCTCTTAGGTCCTTGGACGATAACTATTTGGTCGTATACTTGCAATACTATAACGAACTCATACGTTTTTTGGTAAGTTATTTGTGTGCTTAAAAAGTAGCAAAAATACGAAAAAGTCAGTCCTCAACCCTCGATTATACAATCTATCAAGACTAATCAACTCTCGTTGCACTAATCGAGTTTCAACATATAATCTACTAATTGAATTCAAGCAAATGATCATTTAAAACCCATAAACCTAACCAATACACCTTCCAATGAAATTACACAATCAAAATCAAGCTAATAATACAAATTTCATCACAATTCAAAACACTCAAACACAAATATGCTTAGCCCATGGCTAAATTAACAAAATAAATAAAGAAACTAGAGAGAGAGACAATATACCCATAATCAATAATACCAAAATACTTTAATAAAAGTAAGATATAGCATCTTTGCTTGAAAATGTAGACAAAGCCTTGAAATTCTTTACTACTCCTTGAATCCTTGCTTGAATAATGAAAATATAACTCAAATGTAAACTATTCTATGGAAGACTACTTAATTCCATGGCTAAAACTAGTTATGTGATGTGAAAGATGATGAAAAATGGTGTGGGGGAGATTTCAAACTTCTCCAATGGTTGTCTCTTTTGAAAATCCGAAAACATAAGCTTATATACTCTTCCAAAATGGTCTGACACGTGTTCCTAGGTCAAATGGGGAAGAATGCAAGAAAAACATTGTGACTCAGCCGAGCTCCCTTTTATAAAAGCGTGCTCACGTTTTTTGGCTTTACAGGCTCGGCCGAGTTGGCCTCCTTTTCCATACTCTCTGTGGCTCGACTGTGCATGGGTATTATTATTATTAATACCTAGTTACTACCTTCTACTTATTATTATTATTATTATGTCTATCTTTTATTAGATCACACATTTGTTCAAATTGAAATTAACTTTATTCATTTAAACACAGTAATAAGTTCATTATTAACTTTATCATTTTAAATATTATTAGTCAAAAAATTGGGCCACACTGTTTAATTTAATTAAGCAAAAGGTTGGAGACTTGTCCTATGTCTGCCGCAGCCCATGGCATGGCTGCTGCATAATATGTTAATAATAACAACATAAATAATACACAAAGTTGTCCACATCTTTTATTCCGTTTCATATTCCCATCAATCCGTTACCAAATAATTTTCAAACGTAGATGAATATGTAAATTAAAAAGTGTAATAATTAGTAAAATTTTGATGAATAATTATATAAATTTTTATGTATAAAATAAATGAAAGAGTTAACTTGTGTGGGTAAAATTGAGAATTTTGGGAGGATGGAGTTTATAACGAATTTTTTATTTAAAGAGTGTGTAAGTTAGTGTAGTACGAATTATTAAGGAAATGGAGGATTGAGTATTGTACCCATAAAATATTTAAAAGATTAAACTAAAAAATAGAAATAGGCAGCCATGGCGGGCAGAACAACTTTAATTTTCTTGTCTTCAATCCTCGCAACGGAATTTATCTCTACTACTTTCCATTTCTTTAATCCAAACTGTGCTTAGTTATATATACATTACATACATAGCTGCAACAATATATCATTAATTGCTCTATTTTGAGAGAGAAATTAAAGAATGGAGAAGAAGCTGCTCATTCTAATTTCCTTATTTTGTTCGGTTGTACTAATCGCTATGCCGGTAGTACAAGGCCGTGGGCCCAATCAAATTACCAACGGGCCCAGCGCACTCAAAAACTGGTACAGAAAACTCCCTCACATGAAGCAAAAGGTGACTGCGCTTCACTTCTACCTACACGACATCGTTTCGGGGCCTAATCCCACCAACATCCCAATCGCCATGCCCAATTCCACACTTAATTCACCCACCTTATTCGGCCTCATAGCCGCCCTAGACGACCCACTCACATCCGGGCCCAGCCCAAACTCTACCGTCGTGGGCCGGGCCCAGGGCCTCTTCGCCTCCACTTCTTTGACAAACATCGGCTTCCACATGTCGTTCAATATCGTGTTCACCGCCGGAAAGTACAACGGCAGCACGCTGACCATCGCCGGCAACAATCCCTTCACGAACCAATTCCGTGAAATGCCCGTAGTCGGCGGCTCCGGCGTTTTTAGGCTGGCGCAGGGGACGGCGATGTTGAATACGGTGACGTTTAATCAAACGTCCGGTGATGCTATCGTGGAGTACAATATTATTGTTCTACATTATTAAATTTGCCTATTTAATTGTCTTTTATCATTTTTTTTAATTATTTTTTTGAAGCAATTGTCTTTTATCATATTATTAAATTGTTTTAGGGCTTTATTACATTCTTTTGGTGATTCTAATTGTAAGACCTGATCACTTATTCACTTGTATTCGACTATCATGTTTAATAATATTGTATTTTCACAAATTCTTTTTGTACCCACTTTTGACTCTTACGGTTTTATGAATTTTTTTGGTCATTCTTAAATCTTACATATACTAATAAATTGGCCAGAAAATAACTTGTTCATCTCATTAAATATTATTGGTTTTTTTTTTCTTACCCTTACTTCGTGTAATACTACTATACTAGTATGTATTGGAATTGAATTCATTTTGCAAAAACTGAGATGGAAATATTAGATGTGGACTAAACTTGCCTTTTATATATATATATATATATATATATATATATATAGCTGTTACACAAGAGTTCAACTTTTTATTTTGTTTTTATGAACATATAATGTGGCTTTTCTTAAATAAATTTTGAAGGAGTGCTTGTTGCTCTCACAATTCCAATTATGACATAAATCAAATTTACAGGGCTATTCCTCCCTAATTTGCTGATTTTTTAGGAAAATTTAAATATGTATATATAGAAAGAAAAATAAATAAATTTTGCCAACCGAATTAAGGGAGAAAATAGTGCCGGTAATTTTGTTTTCTTCCCGAATTAGAATTGTGAGAGAATGAGAATGCATTACGGCAGAAGTGAAAACTTTTCTTTCAATTGATTTAAGAAAAGCCACAAGGCTTTGCAGATTTGGTGCATCGAGCATATATGTTCTGGAATGCTACCAAATGATTTTGTCCCACAGAAAAAGATAATAATGAGGATAAATTTTAAGAGAATTCAGTAAAAAAATGCATAAGACATTTATCAAATTGTGTAGCGTAACAACCATTTATATGCTATTAAAATTAATTTGTTTAAAATTTATGTTTATTGGAGTATAGATGATGTTGCATTATTTTTCAGGAATATGAAATGGACTATTTGATCCAAAACCATGGGTCATACATATGGACCATATGGTATGCCTTATTCTTGTTACCTTGTACAGTAGAAAAGAAACGGAGAGATTTTGGATAGAAACAAAAAATACGCAAGAGAAAAAAAATCCAACAAAAGTATTGAACACTGATTTGTCAAAATAGTACATAATTTTGAGTCATTTAATTTGTTTTGTTTGAAATGTGGATTGTACAATTGTTTTTAACTTTTGTATATTAGATACACTATATCACCTAAGCTAAATATATTTACTAAATTTTTTTTTGTTTATTCCGTGTACAAGAAGAGAACTAGGCCGGCAATGTTTTATAAAAAAGAAAAAAAAAATGGTTGAACTACATGCCCACAATAATACTGCTCCTCCTCCACCAGAACTTGTAGAACCACCACCTTAAGAAGAACTACAACAACAAGTTGTAGTGTCATTGGTGGTCATGATATGGGAGAAGTTTGAGACTCGAGTAGGGGTGATGAAGACTTGAGCGGGGATGAGAAAAAATGTAGAAGATGGTTTGGATGAAAATGTGGAAGAATATGTCGAAAAAAATGTGGAACAAAATGCACCGGTTGACGACGATGTTGCTCCGAAATTTATACTATCCAATCGGCTTCCCCTGAACACCTTTAAAACTTATGTGGCCAATTATATTTGGAGGGGGCCGGAGCACGGTGTACTCAAGTTGCCACGGTCACATTAGCAACGTATTAATCTGGATACTTGTTGAGGAGCACTGTAGATGTTAATTGACTAAATGTTAAGTTTTGTGTTAGTCAACATTTCAGATAACCATTATGAATTTGTCATTTTTTTCACAACTAAGTCCATTTACATTGTTGATTTGAATGTTTCTTATTGTAGGGTGAAGACATATAGTATTATTATAAGGTCAGGCGATTGTAATTTAGAGAAGTTACGAGAAGGAAAATTATTTCAACTACATTTTGCCGAATTAAGAACAGTTTGGCGGGAATTCATCTGACCCCTTTACCCTCCACCCCTCAATGAGATCCTATTTGTCCTTATCTTTTTTTTATGTGTGCAGAAGGGTTCTCGTCTCTTACTCAGTAGACGGAGAATAGAGGTGAGATCACGGACGCTAAAGTGGCACGCCATGCTCCTCCGATCTCGCATCTTTTATTTACAGACGACAGTGTCCTATTTTTTCAATCGCACCAAGGAGAGATTGATTAATACTGTCATGAACATTATAACTACTTATGGCTACTCCTGGAAAAAGGATCAATATAACAAATCTGAAATTAAGACACATTTTGTCATCTTCTTGCTGAAATCGTGTAAAATTTTGCAAACCCATGCCAAAAATTAGATATTTTACAATCACATTAAAATAATATACTCCCTCCGTCCCAGGGAAAGCTCTCCATAAGCTCCGGGCACGGAGGTTAAGAAATATCAATATAATAAGTAGATGTATTAGAGGTGATGTGATTGAGAGAGAGAAAAATATAATGAAATGTGAGGGAGAATAGTTACCAAAAAAGGGATAGATAGCTTTCTCTGGAAATGACGAAAAAGGAAAGTTGGGTAGCTTTTTTTGGGACGGAGGGAGTAATAAATAATGATTTGGGGTGTATCTAATATAAGTGCAAATAAATGTACCCCTAAATAAAGCCCACCGTGAACTGAGCCGAAAACAAGAGTAGACAAAATACAGCCCAATAGATGTAATTGTAAGATCTAGAAATTAGGGTTTCTGTTAACAAAATTAGGCTCCATCCAAATGGAGGGATTTGGTGTATGAATTTCAAATCCACAATCCAAATTCATTCCACTTGTTTGAATTATGAATGAATTTCAAATACTTAATTTTGTGTCCACACATTTTTTTAGTTAAAATTGAGAGGATTTCAAATTCTCACTAAAATCATGTCATTTGAAATCCATTAATTTTTAACTCATTTCATTTGAAATACCTCCTCAAATCAAATTCCCCTCTTCAAACACAACCTTAAGGTTTTAAGTTTACAAAGAGTGTACACCCCCACCATATTAAGAACAATACCCCACCCCAATCGAAAAGGAAAGAATTTGAGCTGATTTTGTTGAATTAATTATTCCATTTAAGAAATTTTGAATGTGACATACAACTACTTTTGCAGGGTGAAATAAATGATACGGAGTAATAAAGAGTAGTCTCAGTCTTTTTTCTTATGAATGATCAGCTGAAGAATTTATCATATGATTAATGAAATTATAGCTAAACTGTTTTTTTTTTTTTTGAAAACTTATAGCTAAACTGCTTATATATATATATATATATATACTCCGTATTATAGTAGCTAGTTTGGTTTGGTTTGTTTATATTGGACACACACGCGCATGTGTCCACTCTAATTTTCATGAATATATTTTTAGGTCTATCTATTTTTAGCTCAGCTCAAGTAGTTATCCATCACATTAAACTCTACTCCCCGTTTTTCGATTAAGAATGTTTTAACATTATAAACCGTCTTATTCAAAATATATGTCATCCTATAAGCTCATGCATACATATTAAAAAAAAAAAAATTCTCATGTTATTTTTAATTAATGATTGTACATCTCATAAAAAGAACACATTTATATAAATATTTAGTAATCTTAAGGTTAAATTTAGAAGAACTGCAATTAATTTACATTGAAAAGTGTAAAACGTTATATAATTTGCAAAGAAAACGAAAGGTCAAAATTAAACTACTTTTATATATTAAGAATATGAGGGAGTAATATTCTTGTATATAATTAAATGATGTTTTAGCATTTTTTTTTTATATTATTTCGTTCAATTCTGTACGTTGTCATTTTAACTTTAGAAAATAGTTATAATATCTAATTTACATTTTTATTAAATTAAAATTATGGAACGTAGTAGTTAGAAGATCACATTCACTAATTAATTAAAGGTTAACTTGTAAATACATTTTTCCTTATAATATATTCCACAAAAAAAATGTAAAACATCATTTATTGTCGATTAAATAATAACTTTGAAGAAATAATTCAGATGTGATAGTTACTTGATTGACAAATAGAAAAATATATAATCAAATGGGATAGTAACTTACTTTGTCCTTTTTATATCCTATATGTGGTATATCATAATTAAATTATATTTTTTAAAAGAAAAAAAACGACCAGTTATATTAATTGAAAGAGCAAAATAATGTAAAGATGGTTTGTAGGCTCTATCCAACAATGAATACTCCTATTTAAAAGAATGAGAAGCCTGTCTAAAGTTTAGATGCACTACGACTATATCATATCGCGCACTACAACGTACAAGAGACCTCTACAAAGGATTACTTTGCAACAAGAGCTTACAATATAAAATATATATGTATGACATATAAACTTATTCATCTTTTATTCTTATCAATGATCTTTCTATTGTTCTCATTTTTAGACATTACATGATTTTTTTTACCATGTGAAAAGAGTAAAAACATGGCTTATTTGTGTTCTAAGAAGTACTAAAATGCATGGTCAAGACGCTCGTTCAATGATCGAGATTACAATTGAAAATGTTTTGATTAAAGAAGCTGACGTGATTACTCAAAAAATGAGTAATATATGTTACAAATTAAAATAATAAATTTTATTCTTTTTTTTATAAGAAGTTCACGAAAAAATCATTTCTCATCGACTCCAAAAATAAATTTTTGTTCAGAGGCAGTTAAAAAAATCAATCGTCTTTCAGATAACTTCATTTTTATGGCCAAATAAGTTTTTGAATTAAAGTGTTTTAGTTCTTAAGTTATTTAATTTTTTCGTTTCTATTTTGTTTGCGGTAGCATGTTGTTGTTTTGAAGATCTGAAATGAATTAGAGTTGATAAAAATATTTGTTGCAAAAATCGGCACCTAGGCCCGTCTAGGCGTCGCCTAGGCACTAGTCCCCGCCTACTACTCCCCGGTCTACCACTTGCCTAGCGATTTTCGATTAGATGACCTTTTATTTTTGGACTTTCCAGCGTCGAAGTCTGAATTGAGCGACCGAACACACTTTTTCAAGTGGAATCAACGATTCTAGCAAAATATGTGGTTTTGCCATGTTGTATAACACTTTTTAGTAAAATTCTATCGTTTAAGGGGTGAAGATAGGATGGAAACTGTATTTTTATATTTTTTGGCATTCATTATTTTGCAAGTTTTAATTTCTTTAAGAACATCTTTGCAATTTTTTACTCTTGTTAAACTATGGTTTCATATTTATTGCTTGAAAATTTTACAGATAAAATATTAGAAAAAAATATTATAGGCGGTGCCTAGGCCCTGACTAGGCAGCTAGGTGCCAATCCGTCCGACTACTGATTTTCGACTTTTACAACACTAGAAACATGCAAGACTAAAATTGAACACCAAAAGAAGGACCAAAAAGATTCCAAATCAAAGGACTTGAAAAAAATATATACAAAATTATGTTTGTTTTGGGATATTGGTAGAGTTGCCCAACCGGTTTCAAACTGGTGGTTCGAACTGTCGGTTCATCGGTTCCAAACCGGGACCATATATTTTAAGGTTCGATTTCAATTTTGGGATGGTTTTTGGTTCCACATATATATCCCCAAACTGGAACCAGTACTAATTTATATATTTTTTATTTTCTTTTAAAATATTTAAAGTGGACATCCCAAATAATTTGACCGTTGGAGTTCGAAGGTCGATAAAAACTAGTCGTTGTATATGATGTAACTGACATTTCAAATAGAAATCGTCAATTTCATCGCCTTTTTTTTATCGGTTCAGATTATTTGACCGTTTGAGATCAACAGACAAGATGATTTGAATTTTACCAAAATGGATTTATTTTTATTTTTCATTAATTAATTCATCTATAAATAGTACTAGCACGTTTGATTGGAATATTCACACTAAATTAATACAGTTCTCTTCAATTCTTCTCCTTTTCAATCTTGAGCAGTTTTTATCAAAGAAGACGAGTATTAATATTTATATATAAAGACGTACGAGGAAACAACAATGGGCAGCTCCATGTTAGAGTATATTCAAAACATGTGCATGGCATGCTTATGCCACGTCACATAACAGCAGTTAGATTAGTAAAAATTGATTAGTCAGTTAACCAACAATTAGTTAGTTAGATGACGATTACTAGCCTAACAAGTATTTATACTCAGTTGTAACATTCAAAACATTTAGATCAATAATATGCAAAATTTTAAGTTTGTGATCTCTCAACATGGTATCTTGAGCTTTCCTTTACTTGTTCTTCATTGATTTTGTGTGGATTACTTCTTCAATCATCATCTAATCAATCTCCTGATTCAATATCTCTGTTTTCTTTCTCAATCTCTCTGTTTTCTTTCTCAATTTTTTTTCCAGTTTTTTTTCTCTCGATTCAATCTCTGCTTTACCCTAAATCCTCCTCAATCACTCTTATTCTCATATCATGACTTCGGAGAATTTTCCTCCATCATTCATTAAGATTGGCATCAAACTTGAACGAAAGAATTATTCGTTCTGGCGATCACAAGTTCTGGCAACAGTGAAAGCACACGGTTATGAAGATGTGTTGCTTTGTGATTCAGATTATGTTCCGTCGGATGATTCGATTGATGAATCGGATATTATGTGGCATCGACGGGATCAGTATGTATTGAGCTGGTTATTCAGTTCTATTGGTGAATCCATGCTTGGTTACATCGGCAGATGCGAACACGCATTTCAGGCATGAAAGGTGTTCGATGATTTGTTTCAGTCAAAATCATCAGCTCAGGCCTTGACACTCAGGCTTGAAATTTTGTCTATGAAGAAAGGAGATCTTAGCATTGATGAATATCTCCTTCAGATGCGGATATTAGCAAATGGCTTGCAAGCAGCTGGCAATGGATTAACAGATGATGATCTAATCCTGTATATTCTGGGTGGACTTGGATCTGACTTTGATGCAGTTGTAGTCAACATTACAACTCGTGGGAAGCTTCCTACTCTATCTGAGGTACAAGCTATTCTTCTAACTCATGAAATGCGCATTCGACAGGCGGCATCAACCTCTCGAATCAATTTGGGATCAGTCTCAAATCCTGTGGCCAATCTAGCATCAAAGGATATTTCGACTAAGTCAAGTGGAAAGAAACCCTAGGGCAAGTACAACAAGCCTCGTATTGTTTGTCAACTTTGTGGTCGAAATTATCACGTTGCTGCGAAGTGCTTCAAACGGTATGACAACACATTTCATGGACTTGATCACAACTCCTCATTTGCTCAAGGTCAGTCCAGCTCCTCTCTCTCACCATATCAAGTCAGCTCCTCTCCCTCTCCCTCACCATATCAAGCCAACTATGCTCACTTCAATCCTAGACATCAACCAACCAATTACCACTCCAGCTATCCATCAACATCCTACAATCCAAATCACTATTCCAGCCGCCCATCAACCTCCTACAATCCAAATCCTGTTTCTATAAACTCAAATCCAGAGTGGTATGTTGACAGTGGGGCCACACATCATGTTACGGCACAACTTGGTAACATGAATATCTCTTCACCTTATCAAGGTACATCATCTCTTACTGTTGGTAATGGCTCAACTGCTTCTATACATCATATTGGTTCTATTGTGTTGCCATCGCTTGTTGATCATACACGCTTATATTTAAACAATGTGTTGCATGTGCCTGATGTGACCAAGAATTTGTTAAGCATTTCTAAGTTTCTAAAGGACAATGATGCTATCATGGAATTTCATGCTAACAAATGTTTTGTTAAGGATTCAAAGACACTTCGGGTTCTACTGACGGGAACACTCAATGAAGGTCTTTACCGGTTGGATCTTCAAGGGTTGAATCGTGATTTGAAAGTTGCTGCTGCTGCAACTAAAGATGCATATCAGTGTAATGTTGCTCTTATCAATAATAATGTGTTGTGGCACAATAGACCAGGACATCCATGTGATTCTGTGCTTAGGGATGTACTTAGGTCTTTGAACATTTCTGTTTCAAATAAAGTTGTGGAGTTATGTGATGGATGTATTCGTGGAAAAATGCATCAACAATCGTTTCATTCTGTTACACATTATACCACTTATCCTATTGAGGTTATACATGCTGATGTGTGGGGTCCTGCCTCTTCACTTTCTGTTGATGGCTATCGTTATTATTTGGTGTTTGTGGATGATTTTACACGGTTTACTTGGATATATCCACTTCATTTGAAATCTGATGTCGCTGCAATCACAATTCAGTTTATTACACTTGTTGAAAGGCAGTTTCAGAGGCATGTTAAGGGTTTTCAGTGTGATATGGGTGGTGAGTTCATTGCTCTAAAGAGGCATTTTACAGATCTTGGTATAGTTGTTCGACATTCTTGTCCATACACCCATCAACAAAATGGTTTGGTTGAACGGAAGCATCAACATATTGTGGAACTTGGATTGGCTATGCTAGCTACAAGTGGGCTACCTATGAAATTTTGGTGGCATGCATTCACTACTGCAGTGCATCTCATAAACATTCTTCCCACTCCAACACTTAAACACAAGTCACCTTTTCAGCTCCTGCATAATAGAGTACCAAACTATTCTCATCTTCGGGTTTTTGGTTGCTCTTGTTATCCATTCTTGAGGCCTTATAACTCATCGAAACTACAATTTCGTTCCATAAAGTGTATATTTCTTGGGTATAGTCCTAATCATAAGGGTTACATTTGCTTGCATCCTTCAGGAAGGGTGTGTGTGGCCATAACAGTGGAATTTATTGAGCATGAGTTTCCTTACACTCAGTTATGCACTTCTGTGATTCCTTCTCCCACTTCCAGCAACCCATTACCTTCTTTCTCACCTCCTAAATTCAACTCTCACACTCCTAATCAACCTTTATCTCCCATGCAATCTGTATCTTCCCCACTCATCTATCATAATCTGCCACTTGCCTCTATATCCCCCATACATTCTGCCTCTCCCACCTCTCATGATCCTCACTTACCCTCTCAAAACACTCTGTCTCCAGCCCCTATATCTCCATCTGTTGACAACACTGATCCTTCACCTACTCATCTCATTCCAAACACTCACCATATGATCACTCGATCCAAAACTGGGGTTTTTAAACCAAAAATCTACACCTCTACTATTGCTCATCCTGTAGCCGAACCAGATTCTGTGTCCCAAGCCTTGTCTACTCCAGAATGGAAATCAGCAATGATTGCTGAATATGATGCATTAATGCGCAATGAAACTTGGCACCTTGTGCCCCGAACAACTGACATGAATGTGGTTACTACTAATGGTTATTCATGGTGAAATATACTAAAGATGGTGATGTTGAAAGGTACAAGGCTCGTCTTGTGGCACGAGGTTTTCAACAAACAGCAGGGGTGGACTACTTCCATACCTTTAGTCCAGTGATAAAGCCATCTACACTTCGGATTATGTTCACATTGGCTATCACTAAGGGGTGGTTGATTCAACAGGTTGGCATCAACAATGCGTTTTTACATGGCACGTTGAATGAAGTGGTGTACATAAAGCAACCTGAAGGCTTTGTTAACTCCTCCAATCCTGAATATGTGTGTAGATTGGATAAAGCTCTTTACGGGCTTAAACAGGCACCGAAAGCATGGTATGATACATTGCGATCATTCCTCTCATCTCAGGGTTTCTTGCAGTCTAAGGCTGATCACTGCCTGTTCTTTCGAAAGCAAGAGGGCCAGCTACTCCTCATTCTTGTTTATGTTGATGATATCCTCATAACTGGTGCCTCCTCCTCTCAAGTTGATCATCTTATCCAAACTCTTGATCAGAAATTCTCACTTAAACATCTAGGCATTGTCAACTACTTTCTTGGCATTGAAGCCCTGGTCACCCCTTCCACTATCATGCTTACTCAATCTAAATACATCAAAGACTTACTCATCAAAACCAAACTGGAATCTTGCTCTCCATGTCCCACTCCCATATGCCCCGGTGTTAAACTCTTCTCAAAAGACAGTGCTATCTTTGACAACCCCTCCCTCTATCGCAGTGTTGTTGGCACACTTCAATACCTCACTTTAACCCGTCCAGATATCAGCTTCGCCGTTAACAAACTCTCTCAATTCCTCTCACTTCCCACACAAAATCATTGGCGGGCTTGTAAATGCATTCTCGGGTATCTCAAGGGCTCACTAACTACAAGTTTACTCTTCTCTCCTGTTTTCGATTTCAGGGTCCAAGGATTTGCCGATGCCGACTATGCCTCAAGCCTGGATGATCGACGGAGCACGTCGGGTTACTGCTTAAAGATTGGTGACAACATAATTTCCTGGTGCTCGAAGAAACAAAATGTCGTGGCTCGTAGCAGTACGGAGGCCGAGTACAGATCACTGGCACTGGCTACTACTGACATTATTTGGGTCACAACGCTGTTTCAAGAGCTTGACATTCCGCTGCACACACCGTCTTACTTATGGTGTGACAATCAAAGTGCAATCACACTCGCGTTTAGTCCGGCATTTCACTCTCGAACAAAACACATAGAAATTGATGTCCATTTTCTACGAGAGAAAATACAGTCCAAACAGTTGGACGTTCGTTTTGTCCCAACGGAACATCAACCGGCTGACTTGCTCACCAAGCCAGTCTCTCCGTCCAGATTTGCGTCCTTGTGTTGCTCTCTTGGACTTGGCTCTTTAGGAACTCCACTTTCTTCGGGAGCATGTTAGAGTATATTCAAAACATGTGCATGGCATGCTTATGCCACGGTCACATAACAGCAGTTAGATTAGTAAAAATTGATTAGTCAGTTAACCAACAATTAGTTAGTTAGATGACGGTTACTAGCCTAACAAGTATTTATACTCAGTTGTAACATTCAAAACATTTAGATCAATAATATGCAAAATTTTAAGTTTGTGATCTCTCAACACTCCAGAGCCATGAATCGAAATAAAGTCCAGCCTAATTCCAATGGTGGCAAGAAGAGGGTAAGATTCTCTACAAATTAAACATTATACTAATTATTATTATTCTAGCTAGTTTTTGTTGTTAATATTGCATTAAATTATTATTTTTCCCAACTTTGGCAGAAATCGCAGGAAAATATTATTGATCGAGCTGGAAGGAGAATTAGTGGTTCTTCATCTTCATCTTCCTCTAAGCACACAAATACTACTTCATCAAAGATAACTAAAACTAAAGGGTACCTCTTTGTCATAAACCTTACATTTTGCATGTTGTACGATATCGATTATTAATTAAATTAATTATTAATTCTTATTCTTATATAGAGATCATAGCCTGCACAAGTTACTCTTTGTGGATGGTTGGTTAAAAGATGACACCCGGGTTACTTATAATAACAAACGTAAAAATGGCAAGGTAATTCAGACAACATTTATCCTTTTTTGCTATTTCATGAGCTTTGTGATTTTCTTTTTCTTTATTTGTGGTACATGCATTATTGGGTACGTTATACTTTTCAAAGTAAATGCCTTTTTTTTACTCTAAATAATTATTTATCCTTTTAATTAATTAATTTTTTCCCACATGCCATGACGATCACTAGCTTGCACCTTTTCAATTTTTTTGGTCCTATGATCCCAGGTTACCTTGACTTCCATTTTTATATTAAATAAATAATACTACAAAATAATAATTAATATATAAAATATATAAATAATTAAAAATTATTAGCATGTATCAATACTTATAAAAAGAATTCTATATATTTGGTTTTTTCCTAAAAATAACGATCGAGATCAAAAATAAATTGTGATTAATATTGATTAATTATACGAGTGTATATAAGAACAAATTAGAGTAAGCCTCATATGCAGATTTGCACTATTTAAATCATCTTAAAATTGAATAGACAAATAAAACATTTGTGGAATTGCCCATTTCTACTTTTTTTGCAAATGATAATAATTAAACTGCATTTTAAAATTCGACTCAAGCCAAACAATTATTAGGATCGGCCTTGATTGAGCAACATTCGTCCATTGGGATTATTATTTATTTTGTGTTTGATTCACTTGTCTCCATTTTGTTTGTAGAAAATTCTTGAAGGCTCTAAAAAGGGAAAAGGAATAATTTGTGACCATTGCAAGGAGAATGTAAGAGTGTTGATTTTTTCATTTTAAATATTTGGATGTTATTATAGATAGCACTGTTCTTCTGATTTTCACTTTACCCTGATCAGATAAGTGCATCTAAATTTGAAGACCATGCAAAATTTGGACCTCGCCGTAAGCCGTGAGTCTCCCGCTTGAATTAAAATTTAATATTATTTGCTTCTTTCTTTTTCACCTGAGAACTAATTGGTTACCATTTTCTTGCAGTTACCAGTATATATTTACATCTAACATGGAGTCCCTCCAAGACTTATACATCTCATTGTTGAAAGAGAAACAAATAGCCTGCGTACTCTGCAGGTAACACCCATAGAATTAATTCACGCTTTATTTATAGTTGCATAAAATTTCAAAAATGAATATACGTACTGGCTAGTAGTATCTTGCAAATTAAATCATGAAGTCTTGTTTATTTGCAGAGAATATGATTTTTGCAAATCATATTTTGGTCCACGAACTAGCTTCAATGATATGTGACCAGGTAATTATTATATATGCTTGCATGATTCATACTAATTTCAGTTAATTAATTATATGATCATTTTTATGCTCAAAACTCACCTTGAATTCGGGCATTAATTGCAGTGTGAGAAGGAATATCACGTGGGGTGTTTGAAAAAATGCAAGATGGTAGATCTTAAGGTGTGCTTTTTCAAAACAATTGTCTTTTTTTAATTTTTTATCATACATTCTAAAATGAATATAATATGATACAGAAAATTCCTGAAGGAAACTGGTTCTGTTGCGAGGATTGTGAATCACTGTACACTAGCTTGCATAATTTGGTAGATGCTGGAGAGAAGCCACTGGAAAATATCTTTGCCGCTGAGGATAATTTTGAGGTGGGATGGAGGCTTCTAAAGAAGGCAGTGCTTCAAAGGAACTCAAAAGCTTACTGACAGAGGTCCGGAACATATCTAAAGTAAGTAGTATTGATTAATTTCATAAGTTGTTACTTAGTGGGTGTTTGGAAACACTACTATGTGCTTAAAAGCACTTTTTTTTTAAAAAATAGAATCACTTTTAGAGTGTTTGCAAACATAACTAAATGATTAAATTAATTGCTTAAAAGCAGTTTTGGTGTAACATCCTTTCCCATGCTTCTAACAGCTTCTAAGTGCTTCTCATCATTGCACTAACTAATTTTACAATTTTGTCCTCACAATTTAAATAATATTTTATTTCTATCCATTATTTATTCAAATGTATTAATAAGGGTGTTTTTTGTAAAATTATAAAAAAAATGATTTATTTTGCATACATTCCAACATATAAAAAATTGATTAGAAGTGCTTAATTTTAAAACACTACTCACTTTCAATTTTACTACAAAAATCAATTTAAAAAAGTCCCTCTTGCTTAGGGTTTCGTCGCTCCTCTTGAGCCGACATCGTGTGACCGTGTCCTACCTGCGTGTTTTGGTCCCCGTTTTTCTGTTTGATTCCCCTTCTGGGAATTCATCTTCAACAAATTTCTCCTCAGATCCTCCCATACCACTCCAAATCCGTTGGAACCCCAGGTCTGCGTCGCCCTTGTCTCTGTTTCTTCCGGCTAATCTATACCTTTCTTTGCTGTGTTTGTTTTGCTGCAGGATCTTGCCTCATTGAGCGTGTGACTTTAGTCTCCTTCTGGTTCAGCTAAATCCCGCCCAGATCCATGAACTCCGAGGCAAAAGCCAAGCAAAGAGAGCAAGGGGAGCCTGTTCGAATCTCAGCACAGGACCTCGCAGTGGAGTGCAAACCTTCGTTCTGCCTTATTGGGAAAGTCCTAACCTCTAAACCCCTCAATCCCTTTGGTTTCCTTGAAACTATGAGGAAAGCGATGAAGCCGGCAAAGGGCTTTACAGCACGGGAAGTTGGAAGAAACCTATTTTCCTTTAACTTCAAATCAGAGACAGACATGAAGGAAATCTTGGATCGAGAGCCGTGGCACTTTGAGAAGGACCTCGTGGTTCTGAGGCAACTCCAAATGGGCGAACAACCGTCACAAATCGAGCTCAACTACACCAACTTCTGGGTGCGCTTGTACGACCTCCCGCCTGAGGTCAGAACCCCACGCCTCGTGGAAAGAATAGCCTGCTGTTGTGGAACAGTTTTGGAGATAGACCCATCCTCCCTTGATGGTCTATCCCGAAGTGTTCGGGTCAAGATTAGAGTAGATCTGAGGAAACCCTTCAAGCCCGGCACAAACCTTGAGCTAGAATCATCAACCCTTTGGATACCCTTCACATATGAACGCCTACCCTCCTTCTGCTACATCTGTGGTATGGTGGGCCATATGAAAAGGGAATGCGACATTATTGAATCAACAGAGGAAATTGAAAACATACCTGAGAACAAACTACCCTTTGGCGACTGGCTAAGAGCATCCCCCTGGAAGAAGGCCGTCGTATTGACTCATCAAGGAAACGAAACTCAGATGCAGACAGGGAACACCCCCCTGAGAAGGCGGTTATTTGAGAACTTTAGGAAGCAATGGGAATCTGACTGTGAGGACAGTAAGGAGATAGGGAAAACAGAACAAAGCAGAACAAGCAGAGATGAGGGGAGGGTTGAGGATGTTAGAAAGAATCTAGCAAAAGTGAGAGTCAAAGAAGAGGACAACTTGAAGAGGCTACATCATGTAGAAAGCTGGATTCCTCACAAGGCTGAGTGGCCGACAAAGAGTAAAAGCTATTCCACCACTCCCCATGTGAGCGACATCGGGGCCCAGCCTCATGCCACAAAAAACACCATATCCCCTACTGAATTCCAACTAACACCCATCAATGACCTCCTCAAACTTTGCCAAACCAAGGCTTTATATACCACTACCCAAGCAGTAATAACTCCTCACCAACAACCCAACATTAATACCTCTCCCCAACAACCAGTTACCACAAAGAATCTTACGGACCCCACACCTCCAAGCCTTCCGCATAATCCGCACAGCCACACACTCAGCCCCAATGTCCCTTCCACTCATCAAAAATCCCAGACCCAAAACCCCCCACCTTCCACACTCATCACCCAACCCGCACAACCAAATGAAGCCAGCCACAAACCAACCACCAAATCTCGACCCCAAAAAAACCAACTCACGAACCCGACCCTTAACCCCAAACCCCCCCGAAAGCCCACCATAACAAGGAAACCGACCCCCACACCAGGGAAACCCAATATGACCAGGAAACACATTGAGAGGAAACGCAAACTGGAAAATGAGATGGATATCGATACTGCTGAGAAGAGATCGAAGCTTGACAACCAGGGGACCCAACTTTGTGCATCAACATCAACGGTGGAGGCTGCGGAGCAGCCCCGCCGATCCCAATGATCACTTTAAGCTGGAATTGCCGCGGGCTTGGGAACCGAGCGGCGATTCGAGCCCTGAAGAAGCTCCTACATGAGGAAAATCCGGATATTGTTTTTCTCATGGAAACGAAAATGAAGAGTATCCAAATGAATAAGCTCAACACACAATCTTTGCACTTTGAGGGCTGCTTCCCCGTGGACTGTGAAGGGGAGGAAAGCTCTAGAAAGGGCGGGTTGTGTATGCTCTGGAGGAAAAAGTACGTACTCTCCCTCTCATCCTTCTCAAAAAATCATATCGCATTTGGGGTGGATGCGAGCGAAGAGTATGACACTTGGTACCTATCGGGCATTTACGGATGGCCCGACCAGAACCTTCGAAGAAATACGTGGAAACTCATGGAAGAAATACAGCCGAACAACTCTCCGTGGCTTTGCTTGGGGGACTTTAATGAGATTTTATGGTCTAACGAGAAGATGGGGGGCAATATCAGACACCCCACAAGCATGGAAGTCTCGAGCTACAGGACCTTGGTTTCGTGGGCAACCGTTTCACGTGGTCGAACGGTAGGGCAGGTAGCGAGAACGTACAAGTCCGGCTGGATAGAGCACTCGCAAATCCTAAGTGGAGGGTATTGTTCCCTTCAACAAAAGTCCTCGTGCGTCCGAGAGTCAGGTCTGACCACTCTCCGATAGTGATACAAAGCTACAAAGAAATTTTGGAGGCAAGCAATGGTGAAAGGAAGAGGACTAAGGTGTTTAGGTTCGAGAAGATGTGGATGGAAAACAAAGAGTGTGGTAAAGTTATTGAGCAGGCATGGAAATCGCCAGGAGCAGCAGGCAGCTTTGAAAGCCAGATCAAAAGATGCAGTGATCAGCTTAGCACATGGGGGGAGCGTACCTTTGGGAATGTGAAGAAGAAAATTAAAGAGGCAACCATAGAAATTGAGGCACTCCAGAAGCTTCCCCAATCTGAGGATATTATAACCCGTATCAAGCAACAAGAATTAACACTTGATGAACTGCTCAAAATGGATGAAATATGGTGGTTCCAACGATCTAGGGCACTTTGGATTAAGGATGGGGATCGAAACTCAAGCTTCTTTCATAAAAAAGCTGCTCAAAGGAGGGAAAGAAATACTATCACAAAGATCACGGATGGCAATGGAGGATGGATTCGCAAGGAAAAAGTGATTGTGGAGAAACTGAGAGAGTACTTCATTGAACTTTTTTCATCCGTGGGGCAGTGTGACTCTGAGCGGGTGATAGCAGCAGTGGAGCCTAAGGTCACACGGGAGATGAACGGGATCCTAAGCCGACCCTACACAGCGGAGGAAGTGAAGAAAGCCTTGAAGCAGATGCATCCGACAAAGTCCCCGGGACCCGACGGTATGCCTCCTCTCTTTTTTCAAGCTTTCTGGTCTACTGTTGAGTTGTCTTTCACTAATACTTGCCTTGGAATCCTTAACAACAACCGTGACCCATCTGTGCTAAACCATACCTACATCATCCTCATCCCTAAAACAAAAATCCCCGAATCAGCAAAAGACTTCCGTCCCATTAGCCTCTGTAACGTGATCATCCGTGCGATTACCAAAACAATTGCAAATAGACTGAAACTGGTTATTGATAGAATCATTTCCCCCCACCAAAGTGCCTTCATTCCGGGTAGGCTCATTACGGACAATGCCATGATTGCCTTTGAGATTTTCCACTCTATGAAAAAGAAGAAGCTGGGTAAGAGGGGGGCTTTAGCAATCAAACTTGACATGAGTAAGGCATACGATAGGATCGAGTGGAGTTTCCTCAGGGAGATGTGTCAAAAACTGGGGTTTGATCAACAATGGATAAATCTGATTCTTAGATGTGTCTCCTCTGTGTCTTATTCCCTATTGATTAATGGCCAACCCTCAGCCCCCTTTACTCCCCAAAGGGGTCTCCGACAAGGGGACCCCTTGTCCCCTTATTTGTTCCTTCTCTGTGCAGAGGGCTTCTCAGCCATGATCCACCGGGCGGAGAACAGAGGTGATATTACGGGTTTCCGTGTGACAAGAAAGGCCCCCCCGATCTCCCACTTGTTTTTTGCGGATGATAGCATCCTGTTCTTTCGGGACTCTCAGAGTGAAGTGGATAATATCAAGGGAATTATTTCTGCATACGAGGCAGCTTCAGGGCAGCGTGTCAACCTTGAGAAATCGGAGTTGTTCTCAAGTGCTAACGTGCCACAGGAAAAAAAAGAGGAAAGGGGCAGGCAGCTGGGGGCTAGAACAGTGGAACGTTATTCGAAATACCTTGGGCTGCCTACCCTTATTGGAAGGTCCAAAACTCAGATTTTTCGTATTGTTGTTGAGCGCGTCCTTAGTAGACTCAAAGGGTGGAAGGAGAAATCCCTTTCTAGGGCGGGTCGGGAGGTCATCCTAAAATCAGTGGCCCAATCAATCCCTACCTTTGCCATGAGTTGTTTCCTCTTTCCTCGGTCGCTGTGCAATGAAATTGAGAAAGCAATGGCCAACTTCTTTTGGGGAGTTGCGGGCGACAACAAAAGAATCCATTGGACGAGCTGGGATCGAGCCACTCGGTCAAAGCGCGACGGGGGCCTCGGATTCAGGGAGCTTTACTTCTTTAACATGGCAATGGTCGGCAAGCAGCTTTGGAGACTTATGAAAAATCCAGAAGGCTTAACAGCCCAAATTCTCAGAGCTAAGTACTACCCGCGGGGTACGATTGACTCAGCAACAATTGGCTTTCAGCCGAGTTACTTGTGGCGAAGTCTACTGCAATCCAAGGAGCTCATCCGAGCCGGTTGTGCCTGGCGGGTGGGTAATGGGAATCTGATTAAGCCCAGGACGGATAGGTGGATTTGGAAAGATGGCTTTCATCACCCCCAGCCGATGGAGCAGGACCCTGTGGAGGAGTTTTCAGTGGCTGATCTCATTCACCCCACTGCTGGTGAATGGTGCCAAGATAGGGTTGCAAGGCACTTTACTGAGGAGGACACTAAGACCATTTTATCCATGCCTCTCAGTTCAAGAAACATCCCTGACATGAGAGTTTGGGGGGAAACGAAGAAAGGGACTTACTCCGTTAAGTCGGCATACCGCCTGGCTGTTGCCCTGTTCTCGTCTCGAGGCCGGGAGATCCCATCCTGCAGCGACCGAACACCATTTTGGGAGAAAATTTGGAATTTGAAGATCCCCCCAAGCTCTCGGCATTTTGTATGGCGGGCATGCTCCAATGCGCTTCCATATATGGATAACCTTGCCAAACGAGGTTTAGATGTGGATGGTGCGTGCAAGCTCTGTGGGGAAGCCGTGGAGACCACTTCGCACATTCTTCTCCACTGCCGTAATGCCATCCATACTTGGGGAGCGTCCCCGATTCACCTCGACTTCCAAGACACTGGCCTAAAATCTTTTAAACAGGTTTTTGGGGACATGCTAGGAAAACTCCCCCCCGTAGGAATTGCTCTCTTTGCAACCATCTCCCATGGCATCTGGATCAGTAGAAACAAATTCATCTTTGAGAACATCAACCCGAACCCCCTCCTTCAGGCCTCCCGAGCTACTGCTCTCATTCACGAGGTCTTTGACGGAACCGAGAGGGACCGTACCAGAAGAGTTGAGTCTCCCAATAGAGTTCAGTGGACCCGCCCGGCCCAAGGGAGCAACAAGATTAACTCCGACGCGGCCACCTTTAAAGACGGATCAATCGGTTATGGCTTCGTGGTGAGGAATGACTTAGGCGTGGTCCTCGCGTCCGGAAGTAAGAGAGTTATCGCCAGTGGGGACAACACACTCATTGAAGCCCTTGCCTTGCGGTTTGCCCTTCGTCGCTCCGCTGACCTTGGCATTCGCAACGCGATCATTGAATCCGACTCGGAAACGCTGATTCGAGTCCTGCAAGGAGATGTGGAAGCTGATCATTTTGTACGGATGGTTGCTGATGACATTTTACACCTGTCCCAGGACATTAACTGCCCTGCCTTCAGCTTTGTTCGTAGAGAGGCCAACAGAGTAGCCCATCATCTGGCTCACCTGGGGGTCACCGTGGACTGGGAGGAAACTTGGGTCGATAAGGTTCCTAATTGTTGCTTTCCCCTTGTAATAGAAGATGTAAGGCGTGAGCCTACTATTTCCAATCAATGAATTGTTATTTTCCCGTCAAAAAAAAAAAACTACAAAAATCAATTTTAATCACTTTGAATCAACCACAATTGTTTGCAAACACACCCTTAGTTTAAATATTGATTATACAAAACAAATGTTGGTTGTGTTTTAAGGATTGTTTCGAGCCCATTAAAGATGTAGTAACTAAGGATGATTTAATCCAATCAATGGTGTATGGGTATGTATTTTAGATATTCAATTAATTATCTGTCACTCATCAACTCCTAACCTTATAATTTGTAATGGCGGCAGGGAAACTATAAATGGGCAAGACCTTAAAGGAATGTATTGTGCAATGCTCACAATAAAAGACACTTGTGGAATGTATGTATTATTTCTTCTTTAGTTATAAAAGATATATTAATTGTGATGGTTGAGTTAGTTATAAACTGCATTATAAATTGGTGCAGGTCAAAAGTTGTATCAGCAGGCATCCTGCGGGTACTTGGACGGGAAATAGCTGAACTCCCATTAGTTGCTACGCACAAAGATTATCAAAATAAGGCGAGTTTTAATTTCGGATTAATTGTTTCTGATGTATGCAATGCAATACAAGTTCTCATGGAAGTGTTTGCATTGTAGGGATACTTCAAAGTTCTTTTCGGGTGCATCGAGAAGTTGTTGGCGTCCATAGGCGTGAAAAACTGTGTTCTCCCTAGACGTGAAAAACTTTGATAATGAAGGGTTTTTCTCATCTACTCTGCATTTGTTGAAAATAAAAAGAGAACCAGACAGGAGAGACTTCCCAACAAATAGTAGAAATAGAAAAATATTGAAATGTATTAATCGCGCTTGAACCAAATGAATTGATGATGGATTTGAGATCCACAGTCACAAATCAACTGGTGATTTTTTGATAAGCATGGATTTGAAATCCACTCATATTTGGGTGGATTTGAATCCATTCGTTTCCAAATCCTTAATTCGAACGCAAACTTGGATTTGATTCATCTCTAGACGTGAAAAACTTTGTTCTCCCGGCAACTGAAAAAGCAGAGTCAATGTGGACAGACAAGTTTGATTTTCTAAGGTGCCAGAAGAAAAGGTATGTATGTTTTGTGGTTTAAACAGATTGATGAAGAGTTATAAAACATGCATGTAATGTATATTGCAGGTTTCAGAATATAGTAAAGTCCGCTGGCAAATCATGACCTTCAACGGGACCTCCATGCTGGAAAAAACTCTTCTAAAATGTGAGTGAGAGAGAGATCTTTTGGCTCTAGGGAAGGGCATATTAGTAATTTGGGTATCCGGAATAAATAAACAAATCATGACCTTCAACCGTATCCATATCCTCCCCCACCACCTGAAGAGTTGTATTATCCACCTCCTCCTCCACCTGGAACCTCGTCAAGTACACTATCAAGACTCGATAGATATTGATAGTTGGCCCGTTCTTCTAGAAAAATTCAAGAACTACATGGGGTATGATTTTTGGAAGAATATGATGCACACAATTAAGACTCGAGAGAAATTGATAGTAGACCCGTTCTTCTAGAGAAATTCAAAAAATGCATGGGATATGTATTCGTAGCCTTCGCCACCGCCGCCGCTTCCTTCTTTTTAGGTTTTTTCTCTCCAAATCCATATTTGAGTTCATGTAACCTTTTTCTAGTAGATAGTTGAGATCAACTGATAGATTATTCCTAACGTAGCCACGGTGACCGTTCTGGTAATTTAATGTAATACTGAGATATTTTGAGGGGTAAGTAAAATATTTTTTACAATTTTAAATATAGATCCTTAAGTAGGGGACCAAGGGAATATCATTTAATAATATATTTCTTAAAGGGTGAGGCTATTAACACCCCCATATAATGTTATACATACCCCATTATTTTAAAGACAAAAATAGATATGAAGAAAATGACTAAATAACTCTTATATAAATATAGAGTAAAATAATTAAAAAAATTATTTGAAAAAACCAGAAAAAATATATTTGAAATTTGAAAATATTTTTAAAAAGTCAAAAAAATATTTAAAATATTAAATCAATTAAATTTTTTGAAAAAAAAAATCTAAGAAGATTTAATAAAATCTGAAAATATTAAAAAACAAATAAATAAAAATAATCAAATAAAAAATTTAAAAATCAATTAAAGATAAATAAAATCGTAAAAATATTTAATAAATTTGATGAATTGTAAAAAAATATTTAAATTAAAAAAACAATTGAAAAATTAAGAATTCAAATTAATATAAAAAAGATAAATAAATCAAAAATATATTTAAAAAAATCACCTAAACCTTCAAAAATTAATTAAATAAGTTTAGAAGATTTAGCTGATTTTTTCATATTTTTAAATTTTTTGTAGCTTTAATTTATTTTTGAATTTTTTTTATTTTATTTGTTTTTTAATTTAGTAAATTTTTAAGATTGAATTGATTTTTCTTTCTCTTTTTTATTTAGTTTATCAAAATTTTGAATTTAGTTATTTTAAAATTTTATTTGATTTATTTAATTTTGTTCAGATTTAATTAAAAAAAAATCAATTTAATTATTTTGAAATTTTCGTTGATTTTTATGATGTTTTAATTTTTTTAATTGATTTTTTCATTCAAATATATTTTTAATATTTATTTGATTTTTTAAAATATTTTTCAACTTTTATTTAATTTTTTTATATTATTGAATTTTTTTTAAGGATGATATTTTTTTTTCATTTATATATTTTAAAGATTTACTTAATTTTAATAATGTTATTTTGGTTTTTTTTTTAATTTGTATTTTTTTTTAAGTGTTGAAAGGGCAAATAGGAAAGAATTGGGGTATGTTTAGTAATATAAATTGATTTTTAAATTTTAATTGGGTGTGTTTAACATTTGGGGTGTGTATAACATTATATGGGGTGTTAATAGCCCCACCCTTTTTTAAATCTTGGGCCAAAAGTAAATGAGTCATTTAAAAGGGGATGAAAGGAGTATATGTTATGGGTTGGTCTGCTATGGACTCGAGTGCATGTTGTGCACTCTAGTCTATGTTGCACTTTGAAATTTTTTATAAAAAGGGTCATTCCTAGACCTACTTTCTTAATAAATGACCACTAATATAATCATTTTAAATGAGGACAAACACATATGTTAATAACCCTTTATGCCCTTATATTTTAATATGAACATTAATTTTTAATTTAATAATTAAATGATCAAGTCGTTATCTTCCATAATTTTCGCCATGTATTCAACCACATTCCAATCAATAAAGATTCCTTCTGTTTAATATCACTGCTACACAAATAATAATTTGACCTTCCTTATTCGTATGTAATATTCAGAATTAGGTAGTAAATTTCAATTAAACAATTCGTAATTTCCCTAAAAGAACCCTAATTCGGAATTCTTCGTCATTGTGGTTTGTTAATCGGGATCTACATGTTTTTTTCTCATTTAATTTCATCTGTATTGATAAGTTGCGGAATCTTAATCGATGGACTGTGTGGTGATTCTGAAAATCGAATTCAGTGGGAAAACCAAGTTGATTCGTGTTAGTCACTCTTCACTGTATGCAGACTGTAGATGTTGTTAATTCTTAAATGTCTTAACATTATCAACAACATCTGAATTCGACCTTCCGAGATTTTTTCTAAGTCTTTTCTGAAATGCTACATTAAATGTTGACCTAAATGTTGTCGCATTTCTGGCAGGATCTAGAAGCTTCTACAAGGATCTGGAACCTGGAAGATTCCAGAATATTGGAGAACATGCTAGAACAGCCTGGATACATTTGGAACGACCTGGAGCAGCCTAGAAGGATCTAGAAAGATCATGGAAGTAGTGGAAGTTGAGTTTCCTTAAAAATAGGACCTCAATGTGGAAGCCTCTAGAATTTCGTATCCCACTCTATAAATACCCATTGAAGGCTTCATAATTCAGTGTGCTCTATTCGATCAATATCCTAGACCGAGCGTTCATCCCTGTTAGGAAATTGTGGCCAATAGTTCTACATTTTAGTTCATACGTTGTATACCACCCGTATGACTGTGTGTCTTCTTATCTATTGAGAGTGTAATCATTAGATAGACTAGGCATTTCGACAGTGTATAATTTATACACTTAGTTCGTTTTCTAGACTTGGCACCTGTCTCGTTTATAGTTTCGTTGTGAAAGTTATTGTTGTAACATTTCACACAACATTTGTACTTGAAGATAAGTATTGATTTTACGCCATAAGGCAGACATAGATTTTTATTTATAAAATCTATGTTAAAAGTATTTCCATTGTGTCTCGTTTGTTTTTAGTGTTTCAAGTCTTCCGCTGTGTATCTTAATTTCTGACATTCTGTTAGAGTAAGTGTTGCACTATTTGTCTCAACATTCTGTGCAACATTTATCTACTTATACTTAAACACTTCTATACACCCATACCGCACACTTTCAGTTGGTATCAGAGCTGATACCTGACGACACTAGGTTAGATCTTTGGTCAAGTGTGTTTTTAGTTTAGTTTAGCAATGGAAACACATCACATATCCACTGCACTTAGGCCACCCGTTTTAGATGGTTCAAATTATTCTTATTGGAAGCCTAAGATGCGTATGTACATCAAGTCAATTGATGAACGTGCTTGGAGGACTGTACTTACAGGTTGGGAAGCTCCAAAGAGACCAGCAGACGCAGATGGTAAGATTCAAATCAACACATCAACACCTCAACCAGAAAGGAGGAAAGGTCAATTCACACCAAGACTGTCAAAGAGTGAAGGTAAAGCAAGGTATGATCCTGAATTTCGAAAATCAGTTCAATGCAATGCTTGTTCTGGTTATGGCCATTATGCAAATGAATGTGCCAACACTAGACTTAAGCAAAAGCTGAACTTTAGTGCTACCTTGAGTGATGAATCTGATGATGATGATCTTGATGAATTAAATCAGAATGAATATTCTAATTTTACCAGAATTGATTATAATGATTCCTCAGATGATGATCTGGATGAAACAGATTCTGATGCTGTACTTGATGTCTCAACATCTACAGCAACATCAGAACAGAGTCACCCAGATTTGAATTGTTTTAATGGTTTAGTTGATGATGCAGGAAAAAGGAATGATGACAATGAATACCAAAAGCTGTTAGATGATTGGAAGAATCAGAAACTCACCCTTGATTCTCTGAATAAAAGGAATGAGGATCTGACAGACACAATCACCAAGCTAGAAGTTATTCTTACCAAAAGAGATCTGGAAATCTGTAACTTAAAGGAGAAACTGATAAGTTCTACTTTATGTTTCAAGAAATATTCCAAGAGTGCTTCTGAGGTAAATAATGCTATAGCTACTGGTAAGTCTAACAATCATGGTTTAGGTTATGATGGTACTACTGCTTCTATTTCTGATAAATTTAGAAAACCTGTGAAATTTGTTAAGGCAAATGTTGACACATCTGGGTCAACATCTGCAGAAACAGAGTCTCACAAGGTTAAAAGGAAGTATATCTGTCATTACTGTTTCAAAATTGGTCATATTCGTCCTTACTGTATAAAGTTGTTTGAAGAACAGAAAAACTTGAAAATGCTGCATAAGAAACTGTCACATCCTGGTAAACAGTTTTTGAAATCTGCATGGAAACCAAAAGCTACCTGTAATGTTGTTCATACCTCCTTAAAAGCATGTCTACCTGAATTATGGTATTTTGATAGTGGTTGTTCTAGACATATGACAGGTCGTATTGATTTCTTATCTGATTATGTGACCTTGAATAGTGGTAGTGTTACATATGGTGGAGGTTCTAAAGGAAAGATTGTTGGTAAAGGAACTTTGAATGTTGAAGGTTTTCCTAAGCTTAAAAATGTATTACATGTTGATGGCTTACTTGCAAATCTGATTAGCATTAGTCAACTTTGTGATGATAATTTGCATGTGAAATTTGATAAAGATTCATGTTATGTTCTTAATAAAGATGAAGTTTGCATCATGACTGGTACTAGGTCAGCTGATAATTGCTATCTTATTGGAACAAATATGTGTAACTTGTCAAAACATGATGAAAATGTTCTATGGCATCAAAGATTGGGTCATGCAAATTACAGAGCAATGAAAAAGCTAATCAAAGCAGATGCAGTAAAAGGAATTCCAGAACTGAGGTTTCACAACACCACTGTATGTGGACCATGCCAAAAAGGTAAGCAGGTAAGAATGTCACACAAAATGCTGTCACATTGTACTACACATCGATGCTTTGAATTACTGCACATGGATTTGATGGGTCCTATGGAAACTGAAAGCATTGGAGGAAAGAGGTATTCCTTAGTTGTGGTAGATGATTTTTCTAGATATACCTGGGTAGAGTCTTTGAGAGACAAATCTGAAGCATTTGCTGCATTTAAAATTCTTTATAAGAGGTTCAAAAATGTGTTTAACTTGAAAGTTGGCCGTATTAGAACTGATCATGGTAGGGAATTTGAAAACAGCATGTTTAATGATTTTTGTGATAAAAAGGGTATCTTGCAAGAATATTCATCTCCTAAAACTCCACAACAAAATGGAATTGTTGAAAGAAAGAATAGAACTTTACAAGAAATGGCTAGAGTTATGCTTACATCCAAATGTCTTGCTAAGAAATTCTGGGGAGAAGCATTGAATACTGCATGTCATATTATTAATAGGGTTTTTATTCGTTCTAATACTAATCAAACACCTTATGAGATTTTGAACAACAGAAAACCTAATGTGAAATATTTTCATGTATTTGGTTGTGTGTGTTATATTCTGAATGATAGGGATCAACTTCATAAGTTTGATTCTAAAAGTGATAAAGGTTTCTTTTTAGGCTATTCTAGAAATAGTAAAGCTTATAGAGTTTATAACCTTAGAACTAACACTGTTCAAGAATCTGTTAATGTTGTGTTTGATGATGATAAAGGTCTTACAGATGACAAGGATGAAGAAGATGTATCACAGGTTACTGACACTTCTGAGAATACACTGAAGTCTGAAAATGTTGCACCAAATGTTAACACATCTGGGTCAACATCTACAGAACAGTCAGCTGTAAATTCACAGAATGATCAGTACATCCCCAAAACGAATCCTTCTTCAAGAATAGGCAAAAGTCATCCTTCTGACCAGATCATAGGCGATGCTACAGTTGGAGTGCAAACAAGAGGAAGAGTAAGATCAAACAAGGTAGATGTGGTAAGAACAATATGCATGTCTTCTATGTGTAATGTTGTAAATGCTGAATGCTATTTATCTGAAATTGAACCTAAGAGTGCTAAAGAAGCCTTAACTGATGAAAACTGGATTAATGCTATGCATGAAGAACTTGGTCAGTTTGAAAGAAATGAAGTTTGGACACTTGTTCCTAGACCTAGTCATACTAATGTCATTGGAACAAAGTGGATATTCAAGAATAAAACTGATGAATCTGGTAATATTGTTAGGAACAAGGCTAGGTTAGTAGCACAAGGTTACACCCAAGTTGAAGGAGTCGATTTTGATGAAACTTTTGCACCTGTTGCTAGGATAGAATCTATAAGATTACTGCTAGCTATTGCATGTTTTATTGATATTAAACTTCATCAAATGGATGTAAAGGCTGCATTTCTAAATGGCATATTAAATGAAGAAGCATATGTTGAACAACCTATAGGATTTGAAGATCCACAGTATCCTGATCATGTATATAAACTTAAGAAAGCATTATATGGCCTTAAACAAGCTCCTAGAGCATGGTATGGTAGGCTTACTGACTTTCTTTTGGAATATGGATTTATTAGAGGAGAGGCAGATAGAACTTTGTTCATTAAGCACACTGAAAATGATATACTTATTGCTCAAATATATGTTGATGACATTGTGTTTGGTTCTACTTGTGATAAAATGTTGAGTAAATTTGTTGAGGCAATGACTGCAACATTTGAAATGAGTATGGTTGGAGACTTGAACTATTTTCTAGGTCTTCAAATCAAACAATGCAGCAATGGTATTTTCTTCTCCCAGAGTAAGTATGCTAAGAACTTGGTTAAAAGATTTGGTCTTGAGAATTCAAAACCAATGAAAACTCCTATGGGATCCTCTTTGAAACTTTGCAAAGACAGTGCTGGAACAGATGTTGATCCAACACTTTACAGATCCATGATAGGTAGTTTACTGTATTTAACCTCTAGTAGACCAGATATTATGTACAGTGTGTGTGTTTGTGCTAGGTACCAAGCTAATCCAAAGGAATCTCACCTGAATGCTGTGAAAAGGATTATCAAGTATGTTGCAGGTACAAGTGACCTTGGAATCTGGTATACTAAGGACACCAACAACATTCTGATAGGCTACAGTGATGCTGATTGGGCTGGTGATATAGATGATAGAAAGAGTACGAGTGGAGGATGTTTCTACATGGGAAACAATCTTGTTTCATGGCACAGCAAGAAGCAGAATTGTGTTTCACAATCTACTGCAGAATCTGAGTATATAGCTGCTGGAAGCTGCTGTACACAACTTTTGTGGCTGAGCAAGATGTTCCATGACTATGGTATTGAGAATGGTATACTTACAATCTTTTGTGATAATACTAGTGCTATTAACATTTCTAAGAATCCTGTACAACACTCACTCACAAAGCACATTAGCATAAGACATCACTTTATGAGAGATTTAGTAGAGAAGAATATTGTTAAGTTGGAGTATATACCTACTGAGAAATAAAATGCTGACATTTTTACTAAAGCATTAGACCATGACAGATTCTCAATCTTGAGGAAATCTCTTGGGATGAGCACTATCTGAAAAATTCGGATGGATGTTGTCACAAATGCGTCAGCATTTGGGACAACATCATGGGTTGTAAAATTTTATAAGTTGAATTTATTTCTTACTTAGTTAAATAATTCCTTTGTAAAATATCTACGAATCTAAGAACCTTGTAGTGCAAAAATAAACATGTCTTACACCTCTCAAATGCATAAAAATGAGAATGTTATTAGCATACTAAAAGATGTACCAAATCACTGAGTAACTATGGAGCACGGAGTTCACTACTACGATGCCTTCTTTTCAAAAGGTGATTATTTGGTAAAAACATCAATATATTTGTAATCCATTAAGTAAGTATGGGGCACGGAGTTCGCTACTACGATGTACTCTACAGGAACAATGGATCAATACAAATTAGATGCTATAACACAAAAAGAAAATTTATGGTGCAACACAAATGAAGCAAATTCATGTAAAAACCGTGTTGAGGTGTTTGTAACAGTTTTGAGCACAACATTGCCTGATTCGAATTTATTTTTATAAGTAGTAATTATTTAATTATTTATTGAGATTTATTTTATTTATTCAATTATATAACTAACCCACGTTTTTAATTTTCAGATTATGCTTGGACTAAGTAAAGAATTCTAGAAACTTCTTAATTATTTAATTAATTAATAAAATTGATTTTTCCCACTAATTAACCATGATCTAGGTTGTGGCTAAAAATGTGGAGCACTATCAAATTATTTCTGGAATAATTCGTTTTAACCTCCAACTACACATACATTCTCTCCATAAAACTCAATTAATTGTGATTTATTTTGCTAATTGTCTTTTTCGAGTTTTTGTTAAGTACTGTATTTGCAGAAACTGTTCTTTGGCCGTGTATTTCCCAAATTTACTACATACACTCTCAAAAACCTACCTTGGAAATCCAACCGATTCTTCTTAATGGCTGGAAACCACCCTCGATCACACTCTCACTCACACTCTGTTTCTGAATCTTCCAAACAAACTGCCCAAAATTCTCTTGAAATTCTTGCTTCAATGGCTTCACAACAATCCAACTCCTCAAATGCCGACTCCAATGTCTCTGCAACCCCATCAACAACCGCTCCTGTTCCACCAACTACCCAAATCCCACAAGATTCGATCGTTGAACAGTTTACAAAAGCAGTCGAAGAAGTGACTACAACTCTTCGAACTACCGGGCATCTACCCGTGATGCAATTCGGAGATATCACTGTGGATATCTCAAGTTATTTGGCCGATCAAACTGCTCAAATGACTGCTGCAACAAAAAGCCCTAATCCTACTGTTCCAGTTTCAACGGAGGAACATGTCGAAACCGGTGTTGAAGGAGAAGCTGCTGCTGCATCCGATTCTGAGGATGAAGAAATGGAGGACGCCCAAGCTTCTGATTCTGGTACAAACTCGTCTCTCTCACTTTCTGAAGAGTCTGCTCCTATTCCCTTCAGGAAAAATGCACAGAAAGGGAAAAGACAGAGAAGCCCTGTACAAAGAAGGAGATCGTACCGTGTATTCACTCGTGTGGATTACTCTGAATCCATGAGGAAGAAGAAGAAAGCTGGAACTGATGCTGGTGAACCCATTCAAGTGTTCACTGATTCTGATGAAGAAACCGAAGTTGCCACTGTTGCTGCAAAGAAGCCAAAGACTATTGCTGAGAAACCAAAGAAAGTTGTTGATGAACGAAGGAAGAAAGCTGCTGCTGATCCCAAAGGCAAAGGGAAGGCCAAGATGATCCCTGAAGAAGAACCTGCTGAATCAGACTCTGATTCTGATTTCAATGTTTGCCTAAGAGACATGCAAGAATCTCTTAAGAAGAATGCTGAGTCATTTGCTGCTGCAAAAGAGTCCACACCAGAACCTGATGATGGTGGAAGTGGAGACAGCTCATCTTCTGAGGCAAAGAGCTCATCTGCTGAAGCAAAGAGCTCATCCAAAAGCTCCTCTGCACATGATGGAGACACTGATCCTGATGAGGAACTGCCTTCTGAGACAGAAAATGAAGGTATCTCTGATCACTCCACTTATGTTGAGAAAAGGTTAGAAATTTATTCTAAGAGGAAGCTGTTGATTGAGAAAAGAATAAATGTGCCTGATTTTGATAGTAAGGGTATGATTAAGTTTTTAGAGGATAGAAGTCTGTTGAATGCTGTTACATTTGGTGAAGCTTTTCTTACAAACTGGTCTTATGAATTCTATGCCTGTATGAACAAAAGTTATGGAAAAAGAAGTTCTAGGTCTTATGGTACTGTTAATTTTGGGGGGAGGGATGTGCCATTCACTCCAGAACTTATGAATGAGTTCTTGCACACTCCTAATGTTGATGAGGATGATGATCCAGATATGGATGTTGTGATTACTGCAATCACAGGGGGTAGAAAGACTAAGTGGACTAGGAAGATGTTAGCTAGACACTTAACCTCCTTACATTCTGTTTTGTATAAGCTGATCATATACAATTGGATTCCCACTACCAACACCACTAAGATTACAAGAGACCAAGCCATTCTTATGTATAGGATTTCTATACTTAAGAAGTTCAATCTGGGACATACTATCTTTCACCATATGAGAAAATTTACTGGGAAAACAACTGGGAAAGGAAATCTGCCCTATCCAGTCTTGATTTCAAACTATCTGAAGCACCATGGCTTCACTGCTAAGAAGACTGATGTCTTGAGGGGGAGAGTACCACTACTTGCTATTGCTCCTGCCTTATTGATTGGGGACAGAATCATTGATTTGCCCATAGTTTCTCCTGGTACTGAAAGTCCACAGAGATCTTCCAGACCCTCTACTTCAGCTCAACCAGGCCCTTCCAGAACACATCAGAGAAATGCACCCCCAAATGTTGAGAACATTCGTGTCAACATTTCTGGTAATGTGTATCTTTCACAGGAATTCATCAAACTCCAACTCCAACACTTGCAGGAAACAATAGATGAACTCCAGTTTCTGAAGGACAGGTGGACCAACCTCCTTTCACCTACAACAGGGGGAGTACCACCACCATCCAACTCCAATGTGGTCATTGAGGAGATAAATGAAGATGGAGTTCCAGCTGCTGCTGATGCTGGTGCTGTACCTGATGCTGGAGGAGATGCTGTTGTTACTGATGTAGTTGCACATCTTGCATCTATTTACTTTGTGGATGAAATTGATGAACAGGAACATTGATGAACAGGAACAAGCTACAAGACAGGGGGAGATCTGATTTCATAATGGCTGCTGTTTATGCCATTTATTCAGTTCAATCTCTGTAATTAATGTTTAAGTTTGAATTCTGAAATTCTGATACACTTGTTATTTATTTTCTTAGATGATAGGATGTTTATTACTTCAACTTGCTTAATGGTTCCACTTGATATTTGTTTACTGCCTTGCTTAATTTGTTTGCAGATTATCATGTGTCTAACATTGCAGGTTGTGTATAGTATTAGTGTCTGTTTTTGTTTTACATTATGTTTTGCTCTGATTTTATTATTTTGTTTTGTTAGTGTCATACTTAGATTCTAAGTTAATTCTTCCAGTACAACTTATTGTCTTAGTATAGTTACTTATGTTGTGAGTAAGTGTATAGTTTATACTTATTCTATTTTGGATAAAATAGTTTTGATCCTTTGGCACGGATCATTATGAAATTATCCTTGATCTTCAGTTGATTTGATCCAACGATTACAACAGGTATTGTCTTGACTAGTGCTTAGCAATGATGTCAACCTCAACTAAGTACATAAAACTGAGTATGTATAGAAATATATGTGCATCAGGTGTGTTGTAGTCGAAAGGTCAAATTGGGGGAGATTGTAGATGTTGTTAATTCTTAAATGTCTTAACATTATCAACAACATCTGAATTCGACCTTCCGAGATTTTTTCTAAGTCTTTTCTGAAATGCTACATTAAATGTTGACCTAAATGTTGTCGCATTTCTGGCAGGATCTAGAAGCTTCTACAAGGATCTGGAACCTGGAAGATTCCAGAATATTGGAGAACATGCTAGAACAGCCTGGATACATTTGGAACGACCTGGAGCAGCCTAGAAGGATCTAGAAAGATCATGGAAGTAGTGGAAGTTGAGTTTCCTTAAAAATAGGACCTCAATGTGGAAGCCTCTAGAATTTCGTATCCCACTCTATAAATACCCATTGAAGGCTTCATAATTCAGTGTGCTCTATTCGATCAATATCCTAGACCGAGCGTTCATCCCTGTTAGGAAATTGTGGCCAATAGTTCTACATTTTAGTTCATACGTTGTATACCACCCGTATGACTGTGTGTCTTCTTATCTATTGAGAGTGTAATCATTAGATAGACTAGGCATTTCGACAGTGTATAATTTATACACTTAGTTCGTTTTCTAGACTTGGCACCTGCCTCGTTTATAGTTTCGTTGTGAAAGTTATTGTTGTAACATTTCACACAACATTTGTACTTGAAGATAAGTATTGATTTTACGCCATAAGGCAGACATAGATTTTTATTTATAAAATCTATGTTAAAAGTATTTCCATTGTGTCTCGTTTGTTTTTAGTGTTTCAAGTCTTCCGCTGTGTATCTTAATTTCTGACATTCTGTTAGAGTAAGTGTTGCACTATTTGTCTCAACATTCTGTGCAACATTTATCTACTTATACTTAAACACTTCTATACACCCATACCGCACACTTTCACAGACGTTATGAATCAAATCATTGGTATGTGGCCTACGTTTTTTTCCAATAGTATATCAATGTCGTATTCAGTTGGTAGCATTAATAATTGTTGTTTGGCATCAGCCGATGATTTTAGTGGATTAATTGAGTTTTGCCAGTTTTCTTCAGAAAAATTAGTTAATGTTTATTTAGATGTTCAACATTCCATTATTCCAATTATTGCGAACCAGAATTCTGAAAATGTTGAAAATAGGGTTGTAGAGCTTCCATATAGTGTCTTGTAGATTTCTAGAGATGTAGAAAGTAATTCTATAAGAGAGAATCTTATTGTTAATTACTATGCATCCCAGAGAATATCTGTAAACCAAAACAAAAATATTGTATCAACTGATTCAAGCCAGGATCCTACATATTTTATTAATGCAGATCTAATTTGCATTAAAGGCATTTTCTGCATAATGATATTTGCATATGCACATAATTTACTTCACACTTATGCATTATTAATATGATGATGCAACTTTAGTTTTTTTTTTTTTTTTCTGCATTATAGTCAGAGATTTTTCTACAGATCTTTCTGCATAATTAAGTCAGAGATTTTTCTGAAGAAAATATCTTATTTGATTTGACGATTTTTTTTTGCAGGTTTTCAAGTTTAAAAATGAAATTGAATAGCAGAGCTTTGGGAAAAATGCAATGGAATATCAGAGATTTGGGGAAGACTTGAATATCAAAGATTTGGGGAATACTTGAATATCAGAGCTTTGAGAAAATCCTAAAATTGGGGCTATGATTTGGGGAAGATTTGAATATTAGAGATTTGGGAAAGTCCTAAAATTGGGGAAGACTTAGTAATTAACGGCTATTTGCATTCAAATTTTAAAACTAGTTGACTTAATATTATATTAAGAGATTTTTTACTAATAGAGTCATTATCACCACACATTCAACTAATTGCAACGCCTACTTAAAAGTTTGTCTATTTGCTTCATTTTGGATATAAAAACCCATAATTACCCTTAAATCATACAAATTGAGATTTAAATTTTCAAAATTTATTCTGCCTCAATTTTCGGATTTATTCAACTCCTCAATGTATTAGGTTATACAATTGGAAAGACTACGACTTTCCAAATTTTGAATTCCCAATTTTTCAGTTCGATCATCTTCAGATTCGACCATTTCAGGATTCGATATTGATCTTCAATTCCAATCATCTGCATCGCTCGTACGTATATTCATTTGGTCATCAAGGCGTTGAAGGAGCCGGAGCGCGACCGAAAGAAGACGAAAAACATCAAGTACAACGGCAACATCTCGTTCGATGACGTCATCGAGATCGCGAAGGTGATGAGCTCCAAATCCATTGCGAAGAACTTGGCAGGAGATTATGATTGAGGTTTTGTTGGATTTTGATTTGAAGTTTAAGGTAATTGAATTTTCTGTTTAGGCTTTGATCTCTACTTTTTTTTAGTTTTGTTTAAGCTTTGGTTGTACTGATTCTTTTGTGATGGAATATGCATTGAAATGACGATACTTTTTATGTCATTCATATGTACTTCAATATGCATATTATTAAAATGCACTTTAATTTGCATACTCCTGAACGTAATTCACATGAACTTCAATATAAATATGTTTAGACTGCACTTTAGTTTGCATGTTTTTATGCAAAATTGTCGAAATGCACTTTAGTTTGCATAATAGTGAACGTAATTCACATGAACTTCAATATGTATATGTTTAGATAATACATACGCTTCTATTTTTCTGTTCTTCTACACTTCGCCGTTTTTGCAGAAGCTTTTTTCTAAACCTGTAGATTGAATTGCAGATTTCTCAAAACCCTCAGTTTAACAAGATTATCTTTTAGGAATTTTTTTATATTTTATATGTTTAGATTGCACTTTAGTTTGCATGTTTTTATGCAAAATTGTCGAAATGCACTTTAGTTTGCATAATAGTGAACGTAATTCACATGAACTTCAATATGTATATGTTTAGATAATACATACGCTTCTATTTTTCTGTTCTTCTACACTTCGCCGTTTTTGCAGAAGCTTTTTTCTAAACCTGTAGATTGAATTGCAGATTTCTCAAAACCCTCAGTTTAACAAGATTATCTTTTAGGAAATTTTTTATATTTTAGATGGAGATAGCTATCTTTTAGGAAATTTTTTATATTTTAGAAGGTGAAAGATTTCCGGGAATTAGAGAGAATGCATTTAAGAATTGATTGAATGGTTAGTTGACTAATTATTTTGAATTGATATATTCGAAATTTCAAAACATGGGGAAAGGGCACAATTGTCTCAAAAAATTAATTTTGACTCTATTAGATTAAAAAAATTATGATAGGTTTTATTAGAAAAAAGATAGGGTGATATGACTCTATTAGTTATTAACCCTTATATTAAAACGTAATTTTAAATATTGAGGGTAAGATGGTATATTTAAGTTGAATTTTGACCTTAATTTGAAATTAATTTGAACCTTGTCCTTATTTAAAAAAACTCTATGTGAAAAGACTTTATTGGTGAATTCCCCCTGCACTTTTCAGTTGTACTGACTTGCACTTTTTCATGACTTACACTTTTTGGTAAAATGGTGTTGCACTTTTCAATTATTAAACTGTATAATAATATTTTTATTTATATTGACTTGCACTTTTTAATAATATTGTGTTGCACTTTTCAGTTTAATAACTTACACTTTTCATTAAAAATTGTGATACTGACTTGCAATTTTTAATAATATTGTGTTTAAAAAAAATTGTTGCACTTCAGTTATAGACTCTTACACTTTTCAGTTATATTGACTTACACTTTTCATTAATATAGTGATTCTCTTTTCAATAATACCCCGCACATTTCAGAAATAGCATATTTCACTTTTAGTTATACTAAGTTATACTTTTAGTAAATATGGTGTTGCACTTTTTTGTATATCAACTTACATTTTTTAATAATTTTGTGTTGCACTTTTTATTGAATAAAAAATTTCCTTAAAAAATTAATTTAAATGGAGAATGTGTATATTTTTAAGTACAAATAAAAAAAACGGTAAAAAAAAAAAGAAATTAAATAAGAAGAAACAAAAAGCAAAAAATGAAAAAAAAAAGAAATAAAAAGAGTTATTTTATAGATCATGTAATTATTTTTATAATAATAATAATAATAAAAAAAAATTGGACTAGGGTGTACAACATGACTCAAGTGTATACTAGACTAAACCATATGTTATAGGTTGGGCTGACTCGATAGACCGCTAGGTTAGAATGGACTAGATTAAGCTACCATTTTATAGGCCCGACTAATTTATGGGCCTACCCAGCTATGTATGTTGCTTGGCCTAATGGGTTGGGTTGGACGACCTAAATTGCTAGCTCTAAATAATTAAACTAAAGCACCATCATGTTGGTTTTTTTTTTTTCAACTGTAAATAACTAATTAACATCGAGTCTTGTTTTATTTAATTGCATTTTTTAATTGAAGTTGAATTTGTTATATATCAAGAAGAAGAATAATTGAAGTTACATGTATTAGTCATAAAATTGTGTTAGAGTTAGAGTTCATGTGCACTCAATCTCCCCTTATCTTTGGTTGATCTATTTTATTTATTTATTTATTTATTTATTTGCGAGAGTTTGTATTTTTATGCTTAATTTTCATCAGTCCCTAATTCAAATTAGACTGGACGGAAATGATATAGAACTATGTGTCCACCCACACGTCAATAAATTCTTTCTTATTTATATTTAATTTGAACTTAATATCATATTAATATATTTAATTTAATATTATCTCTATCAAATCACCATTAATCTTTTCTCAAATCAGCCCATTAATATTTTCACAAATATCTTCTCCACAAAATCCTTCCATCATCTCATTAATCTTTTCTCAAATCTCTCCACATTATCAATGGATATGATTTATGAGTTTTCACATGGTGTTCAAAACTTGTTCGTACTAAAGGATGTGGAAAACGACTTAAATAATGATACAAGACATGCAGTGGAAGCGCCATGATAAACAAACTCTCGAACCCCGTCCCAATCTACACGACTAATTAATGACTATTGACATAATACCTCTAATTTTAATGAGTTATCAAAACATTTAATATAATAAGGTTGTGATGAATGAAATTAATTTTTATTTTGTGGAGAAAGAATTTTGAGAAAAGATTAATGGCAATAGAAAAAGATTTGAGAAAAAATTAATGGCTTTAGCACGATTTGATAGTGATAATATTAAATTAAATGTAAATTTTTTTTTATAATTTTAATATGTATAAAATAAAATATTAATATGAGATTAAATTCAAATTAAATATAAATATAAATAAGAAATATCCATCCATATATATGGGCTTTATATCATTTCCGTTAAATTGAACTAGGAACTTCATTTTTACAAGCCTTAGATTGAACTGACCTGATTAGCCCAACGATGTCAATGGGCTGAATGGACTTAACTAGACCTGATTCAGCCCAAAGATGTCAATTGGTTGAATGAACTGAACTAAACCTGATCCAGCTCTCAATTGACTGAATGGACTGAACTACACATCCCAATTTGTCAGTTTTAGGGTTTCATAACCCTTATAAATATACACAAACAACCATTCCCATTTTCACAAACCATAAAGAAAGAAGAGGCAGCCTTCTTTATGTTCCCGAAAATCACTCCTCCTCTCCCCTCTGGTCTCCCTGAATTGAAGAACGGTATAAGGGTATGATTCTCTACCAAAAGCTAAAATAATTATTAATTCTTTTGAGTTTATTTGTTTTTCTTTGCATTTTAATTAATTCGCATTTCAACAGTTTGGTTTAGAAACTCCTCTCCTCCTCCGGTCTCCCTGAATTGAAGAACGGTATAAGGGTATGATTCTCTACCAAACCTAAAATAATTATTAATTTTTTGATTCATAGTTTTAGATTTTTTTTGTTTATTTGTTTTTCTTTGTATTTTAATTAATTAGCATTTCAACAGTTTGGTTTAGAAAAATAATTGTTTCAAATTAATTGTTATTTTGTAATTATATATCTAGCTAGAAGAATCAAATAGGTATATAACTATTTAAATTTTAAAAAAAATTGTCAAAACAATTGTTCGTTTTTTAATTATCACGAATAATTAAATAAATATATTTCAATTTTACCTTCCAATAATTTCTACTTTCAATTGTTGTTTTTTTATACATATGTCGAAAGATTAAATGACTATTTTTTTGGGTGTGAAAATAACTTTTGGAGGATAATTTTTTTATCAAAATATTTGTTTATTTCATTTTTATTTCACTTCCAATTTTTATTTGCATATCAACACATATTAGCTTCACTTTCAATTTTTATTTAATTTTTATATGTATATTTGTCTTGAATTATTATTATTTTGTGTTTGTAACCCTTGTTTCTCATCATTTTTTTTTTAATTTGTAGAAATTGCTAAGTAGCTATAAAATGGGGATCTAAAAAAATTTCTTTCGTGTCTCAACAAAAACTTTTTTCATGTCTTTTATTTGAAAACGTGTGGATGGTATACTTGATTTCATAATTTGCTCTTTTTTATAAGTACTTTTGCAAAGATATTTATTATTTTTGAAAAAGATGGTTGTTTAACTGGACAACATTCGTTATATTTTGTGTTTGTAACCCCTTATTTCTTATCATTTAATTAGTATAAATTGCTATAGAATGGGATCTGAAAAAGTAAACAGAAGTTGAGAGTCTTCATTTTTTTATTTGAAATCGTGTGGATGGTATACATGGTTTCAGGATTTGTTCTTTACTCTGAGCTAAAAAGTGCATCTAAGTTTGAAACATGTTGATTTTGTCTCTATACGTAAATCGTCACTCTCTACACTTTAAAATTTTACATTATAATTAACATCTTTTTTTGTTTGAACCATGAATTATATTTGTCTATAGCTATATGTATATTTTTCCATCTAACATGGTGTGTCTACATTCTTGATGTTAAGCATAAGAGCTCAATAAAAATAATGTGCGTATTTTACAATACAATATACAATGATGAAATTTATGATATATTTATATGTTCGTTGAAATTTAGAAAGTAATTTTTTGGTTAGTAATTTATTTAAGATATTAATTTTTACTAACCAATATATTAATTTCTAAATATATATGGAACGTTAAATAGAGCATGTATTTCATCCCAAGTGTTACGTGTAGAGTACGCACTCTATTTTTTTAGAGTTGTCTTTTGTCATTTAGCAACAAAATGAACATCATTTTAGGTGTAAATATATACATATACCTGTATAAAAATGAAATTCAAGGTCTCCGATGAAAAGAAGGATGTAAATATTGATGTTCAAGTCAAGTGTAGCGACTGACGGATTACGGGCGAGATGCAAAATCAGCATGGATTTCAAATTTAGATGGAATTAACTTACTTGATTAGAATACAAAAACAAATCATAACACCCAATTTAATAACATCCAAATATTTCAAATAAAATATATAACACTTTTACATTTTATTGTTTATTTTTGGTCATGTTTCAATTCAATCAAACAACTTCTACAAACATAATTTCAAACACAAAATAATTAATAATCCTAAGGATGAATGTTTCTCAAGCAAATTAAAATATAGTAAAGTTAAAGGACGAAAAAACTAAAAAAACATTTTTCTTTAAAAAATAATATGTATTTCGCAAATGAGAATAAATAAACTGTGCGTGCCATGGAAATTTGCACAATAATGTTTGTACAAAAGACAAAGGCATGCATTTTAACGTTTGACTTAAGCCAAATAATTATTAGTATTCGTCCATTTGATTATTATTTATTTTATGTCTGATACACTTGTCTCAATTTTGTTTGTAGGAAGTGCTTGAGGGCGATAAAATGGAAAAAGGAATATTTTGTGTCCATTGCAGAGAGAATGTAAGAGTGTTGATTTTTTCATTTTAAATTTTTTGATGTTATATATTATAGATAGTATTGTTATGATATATATTTTTTTACCCTAATAGATAAGTCCATCAAAATTTGAAATCCATGCAGAATTTAAATCTCGTCGTAACCCGTGAGTCTCCACGCTAGAAAATTTAATATTATTTGCTTCTTTCTTTTTTACCTAATCAAACCTTGGTTTCCATTTTCTTGCAGTTATATGTATATATTTACACCTAAAATGGAGTCCCCCCATGACTTATTCATCTCATTGTTAAAAGAGAAAAAACTCTCTAAACAAATAGTCTGCGTACTCTACAGGTAACACCCATAGAATTCACGCTTTATTTATATAGTTCCATAGAATTCACGCTTTATTTATATAGTTTCATAAAATTTAAAAAATGAATATATTGGTTAGTAGTATCTTGCAAATCATGAAACCTTGCTTGTTTGGAGAGAATATGCTTAGCTAATTTTAGTTGTATTTAAAAACATTAATTAATTATTTGAATTCGGGCATTTTGAAGTGCGAGAAGGAAAATCATGTGGGGTGTTTGAAAAAACACAAGATGGGAGATATTAAGGTGTGCTTTTTCAAAAGAATTGTATATTTTATTTTTGATCTTAAGGTGTGCTTTTCAAAAGAATTGTCTATTTTATTTTTTTAAAATCATACATTCTAAAATGAATATAATATGCTACAGAAAATTTCTGAAGGAAATTGGTCCTCGTTCATGAACACGACATCCAAAATGTACTACGCCTCCGAGGTCAAGAAGCACAACTCGGTCGATTCCGCTTGGATTATAGTCCACGGCCACGTCTACGACTGTATGCGCTTCCTCAAAGACCACCCGGGCGGTACCGACAGCATTCTGATCAACGCTGGCACCGATTGCACGGAGGAATTCGACGCCATCCATTCCGATAAAGCGAAGAAATTGCTCGAGGATTATCGAATCGGTGAGCTGATCACAACTGGCCACGCCTCGGCCGATTCCTCCCCCAACAACTTGGTACATGAGGCTTCTGAATGGTAAAGAATGTAGTGCTTCAAAGGAACTCAAAAGCTTACTAACAGAGGTCCGAAACATATTTAAAGTAAGTAGTATTGATTAATTTCATAAGTTATTACTTAATTTAAATACTGATTATACAAAACAAATGTTGGTTGTGTTTTCAGGATTGTTTCGAGCCCATTAAAGATGTAGTAACTGAGGATGATTTAATCCCATCAATGGTATATGGGTATGTGTTTAAGATATTCAATTAATCATCTGTCACTCATCAACTCCTAACCTTATAATTTGTAATGGCTGCAGGGAGATTATAAATGGGCAAGACCTTAAAGGAATGGATTGTGAAATGCTCACAATAAAAGACATTTATGGAATGTATGTATTATTTCTTCTTTAGTTATAAAAGATATATTAATTGTGATGGTTGAGTTAGTTATAAACTGCATTATAAATTGGTGCAGGTCAAAAGTTGTATCAGCAGGCATCCCGGGAAATAGCTGAACTCCCATTGGCTGCTACGCACAAAGATTATCAAAACAAGGCAAGTTTTAATTTCGGATTAATTGTTTCTAATGTATGCAATGCAATACAAGTTCTCATGGAAGTGTTTGCATTGTAGGGATACTTCAAAGTCCTTTTCGGGTGCATCGAGAAGTTGTTGGTGTCCCTAGATGTGAAAAACTTTGTTCTCCCATCAAGTGAAAGAGCAGAGTCAATGTGGACAGCAGAGTCAATGTAGACAGATCATGACCTTCAATGGGACCTCCATGCTGGAAAAAACTGTTCTAGAATATGAGTGAGTGAGAGATCTTTTGTGCTTGTAAAATTCTCTTAGCTCTGGGGAAGGGCCAAATTAGTAATTTGGGTATCCGGAATAAATAAACAAAAGCAGATGCTGGAAAAAAACGTTCTAGAATATGAGTGAGTGAGAGATCTTTTGTGCTTGTAAAATTCTCCTAGCTATGTGGAAGGCCAAATTAGTAATTTGGGTATCCAGAATAATAAACAAAAGCAGATGCTGAAAAAACTGTTCCAGAATGTGAGTGAGTGAAAGATTTTTTTGTACTTGTAAAATCCCCAAATTATTTATTTGGGTATCCGGAATAAATAAACAAAAGCAGCATCGGAAATAGTTGAACTCCCATTGTCTGCTACGTACAAAGATTATCAAAACAAGACGAGTTTTAATTTCGGATTAATTGTTTCTGATGTATATAATGGCAATACAAGTTCTCATGGAAGTGTTTGCATTGTAGTGATACTTCAAAGTCTTTTTCGGGTGCATCGAGAAGTTGCTGGTGTCCCTAGACGTGAAAATTTTTGTTCTCCCATCAACATGTCATTGTATATTGCAGGTTTCCGACTCTAAAGTATTTACTCAATCTCAATGTGATCCAAATGAGCAGATGAAAGTCACTCAATCTCAACAATGTGATAGTCAGGACTCTCTTTAGACCCAAGAGTTTAGATCCATTTGAACACAACGTGAAATATTTGAGGCATAAATGTCTCACAAGGAATTGGACACAATATATTTCCATCTGTCTATAGATGCATTCTATCCATATTGTTATAAGTTATACCCATTGCACCACATGTTCCATAGGAATTCAGAGCTAAAACTGAAAAGTACCTAAGGATCACAGAACCAGATAAACCAATACATGTTTCATAGGAATTCAGAGCTGAAAAGTACCTAAGGATAACCTGATAAATAGTGCAGGTTGTGATCTGATACCATTAATCAAGTGAAAATAAAATAAAGAAAATTCCAATAAAAATTATTAATCCCTGTAGAGTTAAGAATACCTCTATAAGTATTAAAATGACATTTAACCTTTTTTTTTTTTTTTTTTTTTTTTTTTGCCGAACCGTAATTAAAGATGCAATACGCGGTAGGTTTTGGGCCCAGAAATGTTATGCCTTTTTTTCATTTATTCTTTTATTTTTATAAATATTAAATTTGTTTAAATTTTATTTTTGGTTTTATGGACTCAAAATTTAATTATAATGATTAATATGACACTACCATAATGTCATAATTGTATTTTATTGTATTTAGTTAATATTGTATTATTAGGGTATATTGAATTATGACATTTAGTTAATAGTGTTTTAATAGGGTATAAAATCGTGTAGTTTTAGATTATAGAAAGTTAGTGTACTAATAAATTAAATTTCACTACATTTTTTTATTAGTGTACTAAAATTAATATACTAATAAGCTATTTTTCCTGAGTAGGTCTCTTGTAGACTCAATTCCTTATAAGAAATTGGGTCCATTTTCAAAAGCGGGTAGGGTCCAACATCAAGTAAATATTACGTGTAAAATTATTAAGATGGTTGTTGCAGCTGAAACGGTTAGGCACGGATCATTTCATCTTTAGGTCAACACCCACATCTCACATTTTTTATGTATATTTTTTGTATAATAAAAGTGCAGGTTGTAAATAAGGAAAAGTGTAACATGCATTTTACAAATTTTTAACTTGTTTTTTTGCACCTTTTTTATGTATATTTTTTGTATAATAAAAGTGCAGGTTGTAAATAAGGAAAAGTGTAACATGCATTTTACAAATTTTTAACTTGTTTTTTTGCACCTTTTTTGTGTATATTTTTTGTATAATAAAAGTGCAGGTTGTAAATAAGGAAAAGTGTAACATGCATTTTACAAATTTTTAACTTGTTTTTTCGCATCGTTACGTTATAAGGTGTTGCAATAATACTTTCACTTATAATGACATACACTTTTTAGTAATTTTATATTACACCTTTTATTCGTATTTTGTTGCACTTTTCAATTGTAGTGTCTTACAATTTTGAATAATATTTTATATTATATTAACTTACACTTTTTATTAATCTTATGTTACACCTTTTAGTCGTATTTTGCTGCACTTATCAGTTGTAGTGACATACAATTTTCAATAATATATTCAATTATAGAGACTTACACTGTTTAGTAATGTTATGTTGCACCTTTTAGTTTTATAATGTTACACTATTCAATAATAGAGACTTACATTGTTTAGTAATGTTATGCTGCACTTTTTAGTTATATTGAGATGCACTTTTCAGTGATATATTATCAGAATATTCTCTATTATCAAGATAGTGCACCTTACTATCAACAAAGTTTATGCAGACAGCAGCATAATGATCATGAATGCAAAAAGGAATGAAGATCTAGATAAAAATAACAAAATGATTAGCATAAATAATATAATAAAAATATACTATTCATTATAATACAACTATCAATGTGATCCATTGCCCTAAATGATCCGTTTACTTCCTCACATAGCTTCACCCTATCAATGTGATTCTCTATGAAACGTTGCATAGCGCCCTACATAAATAAAAACCACATTAATTTTTTATATAAAAAAAATAAATTACAATTTACAGTAATTTGGTGTTAAACATTTCACTAAAATAGTGTTACACCTTTCATGAAAATGGTGTAACACCTTTCACTAAAGTTGTGTTACACCTATCAGTAATATGATGTTACACTTTTCACTAAAGTGGTGTTACACCTATATAAAGTGGTGATACACTTATGAAAAATGTAATGTTACACCTTTTAGTAAAGCAATGTTACACCTATTAGTAAACGTAGTGTTACACCTTTCTCTAAAGTGATGTTACACCCTTTACGAAAGTGGTGTTACACCTATCGGTATTATGGTGTTACACTCTACAATAATGAAGTGTAACTTAATTTGCAATGATTAAAACTCACAGAATGATCAACATTGAAAATGAAACGCTTCATTCCATCTTCCAGCCAACAATCATGGTTCAGAATCAAAGACCAAACATTCACCACTGACTGTATAATCCATGAACACGGAATCAAAGAAACAATATCACTCTTCTTAATGTAGTTGAACACATCAAAAAAGAAGAAGTGATTCCTGAAACACAAAAAAGAATAAACAAAACTTAGTTAAATATAACAATGATAATATTTAAGTAGTAACAAAAAAAAATACTTACATTTTCAAAGCATCATCTTCATAATCACAAAAGCAAAAATCAACAATTTCCTTGTGTGTTTGTACCATTTGTAAAAGAAAACGATTATTGAAGGACATAAACTTAGACATATAACCAATAGAATCAGTTATCAACCAAAACGGGCTTTCTGAATCAGAACCAACATGTTTAACCTTTGGAGCAACAGAGTCAATAGCATCACTCAACTCTGCTGCATCAATAACATCATTTCCAGAATCTTGTTCATCATTTTCAGTATAATACTCCTTATCATCATTCACCTCATTCACAACTTCATCAACCACATTACTAACACCTCCATCAACACTGTTACTACCACCTTTACCATTACCACCGACGTCAACTTGACCATCACCACCAATATCAGCTTGAACATCACCACCAGTATCAGCTTCATTAACCACCACACTAACAACAACCTCTTCACCAGCAACCATACGTTCTAAGCAACTACTAGGCCAACCATATTTAGACGTATCAACGGGAGGAGATGGTGTAGGAGATAACAACCTAAAGCTGGGAATATCATCAGCCATCCTCTTGGCCAAATGAAAATTTGCAACAATTTCATCAATGCTTTTAAAAAAAGCATCATCCATGGGTGGTGATGAAGATTCGGGATGAACAATCTCTGCTGAAATTTCAATGTTGCTAATATCAACGAGCTTAGACATGTACTTGTCTGTAAAATCATTGGCCTCTTTCTTCAAAGACACCAAAAATTCATGAAGTTCCTAAAAAACAAAACATATACAAGTTACACTTTTCGAATATAAGAGTCACACTATTATATAACAAAACATGCACTTTTCAAATATAGGAGTTACACTTTTATATAACATAACATGCACTTTTCACTATACAAGAGTTACACTTTTATATAATAAAATATACACTTTTCAGTAAAAGTAAAAAAAATATTACCTTAATCCTTTCTTTCCCTTGATCTTTCTCCTTAACTCCTCCACCAACATGCTTTTCAGAAACTTCTTTTCCAGCACAAACTCCACCAACATGTTTTTCAGGAACTTCTTTCCCAGCACAATCTCCATGATCATTGCCATCTTTCAAACCCTTGCTTGAAACACCAACATCTTCAATCACAATTTTAGCAGCATGTCCATCATTAGGAACAACATCTTTCAATCACAATTTTTTAACAGAAAAAAATATACAACATGAAAAATACAAACAGAACACAAAAACACAACGACATTGTTGAATCACTACACAAACAAAACACAAAAACAAAAAAACGAAACAAAAACAGAAAAATACAACATGAAAAATGAAAAAACGAAGCAAATACAAAATAAATTACTTAGAACATAACAAAAAATACAAAAAATGTACATGCATACATACAGAAACAACAAAAAATTAAAATTAGGGTTTATACAAAAAAACGTGAAAATAAGAACAGATGAAACGAATAAACAACAACACAAACATAAGACATGAAAATACAGAAAAAAAAAATACCTGATACAACTTTCAAGGTGAAGAATCTTCGATTATACTTGATATAACTTGAAAGGAGAAGAACAAAGCACAAATCGCCACCAAACAAACTATAAAATACAAAATCGACACAAACAAACTGCAACACACACGATCGGAGAAGAAAAATGACGAACGAAGAAATCAGAAGAAGTGGGAAGTTAGAAGAAGGAGAAAGAGCGAGAAAGAGTGAGAAAGAGTGAAGAAGAAGAAAACGCGTGAAAAAACGGGTGAAAAAATTAAATGAAATCTATTTATATGATCTGAATTAAGGAATGTGGGTTGGAGCAGGCGGGTCGGACCGGGTCAAGTGGGCGGGTCGGATCCAGTTTCTTATAAGAAATCAATTCCATATAAGACTTTACCATTTTTCCTAGTAGTGTTATGTACAAAACCAGAAATTAATGTAGAGCTCAATTATTAATTAATAACTGAAGAGTGATGCTCGGCCCCTACCATTATAAATTTGAGCAAACCATAGTGTGAAATTTGTAATATTCATATTAATGCTATATCATTCCGTCACCTTTATCATTACTTTTATAAACTAATGTTACAACATTTTAAACAAAAACATGTCAAACTGTGTGGATACAATATTAGTTTATAATTAGTGTAATAGTATCAGTTAATTATATTGGAATTCAATCCGAAATAGGTTTAACTTGGGATGAGAGATGATAACAAGTAAGGGTACAAAAAGAAGCGCGCCATTAAAAGAAAGACTTTATCCCATTGTGGTACTAAATTACCAATTGTCCATAATCTCATTTCAAAACTGTAGTTTTATCATTTAAAATATTTAAAATATCTCTGACAATAAATCAAAGTTAAAATTTATTAAAGGTTAAATAGTCAGCTATGAATTTGACTTTGTAACATATAGTGTTCAAAATGGGAGATCAAGGTAATTAGGACAATGCCGACAACCTCAACGTACATTTCATATATATCGGAGCTTGCAAGTTATATATGATTATTTGCTTTGACTGTCTGTAAGTACTCACAGAGATTTATTAATATTAATTTGGTGGATACAACTACTTCATTAATACTATATATATATATATATATATATATACGGTATGCAAACTTCTTTTTTATGTGAATGAAAAACCAAGTCCAATTAAATCATGCTGCAGGCTGCTACAAAAATATTTGTGTTTGTCATCATATTTCTCATCATTCATGGTGAAGAGATCAACATTACATTCATTGAAAATGCTGTGGCTAAAGGAGCAGGTGATCAGAATATTACTTTAATGATCTAATTTATAAGTATTATTATTATTATTTCATATATATAGTTATTAGTTACTATAATTTGGTTATTAAATTCTCACACTTTTATTATACGTACCTACAGTTTGCTTAGATGGAACCCCAGGAGCTTATTTCTATGACAGGGGATTTGGGGATGGACTCAATAACTTGATTGTTTATCTTCCGGTGAGCTGATCGAGCAATCAAACTAATTATATTTATTTAATTAATAATCTAATTAAGTATTATATATATATATATATATATATATATATATATATTTCTCATTCTGCAAAAAAAAAAACCCTTTCTTTTTGTGTGTGTCTGTTAATGTTGAGAAGTTTTTATTTGTTAGGGTGGTGGATGGTGTGAATCAAAAGAAAGCTGTCTCACGAGATCCAAATCGAATTATGGGAGCAACAAAAATGTTACGGCGCCCTTTTTTGGGCAGGTACTTAGCCCAAATCAAACTATTAATCCAGGTAATTAATTAATAATACTAAGTAGCTAGACACTAATGTTATGTTAGTGCTTTTTTGCTATTAGTATATATAATTCATAATCTACTATTAGGATTTAGGATTGTTAATTTGTTACTTATATAGTAATTTCTGCGATAATCTAATACTAGGTGAACATAATTAAATTTGATATTTCGTCTTCAATAATTAATAAACAATACGAAATGTAGTCAAATCGTTCAATATAATTACTATATATTTCAGTTTTAATTCTGCTTATAGATATATATATATACTTGGCGAATCTCGTGTGTTCAGTGGATATATATAGTAATTAATTCCTCGCTCAAATAATTATAATTTCTTCTAATTACATGCAGATTTCTTCAACTGGAGTAAAATGTATATTCTGTATTGTGATGGTGCATCCTTTATGGCAGATGTTGCAGCAGTTGAACCTGTAAGCCTTACAATAACACTACTTAAGTTTGTATTTCATTCAGAAAATATATGTGTATATTTTTTTATTTATCATCAAGTGTAAGTACTTAACCTGGCCTCTTGTAATTGAGAATAATTTTATTGTATATATAATTAATCAGGAAACCAATCTTCATCTTCGAGGCGCAAGAATATTTAGGGCTGCAGTTGAGCAAGTGCTAGCAAAAGAAATGATTAACCCCACTAATGTATGTTTTTTTTAATTATTATGTTGGTATTATATAGTAGTATCTTCTTTGTCAAAAAATAATCGGATTAATTTCATCTTCATTGGACCTTCAAAAGTTACATAGGAAGAAAAAAAACATTTATTTTTGTATAATATATAAAAAAGAAATAAACAATGAGTGTTAATGTGAGAAAAAATGGTTGTTTACCTTAATTAGGAGAATAATGAATTTATAGGTTTTCCATACCCAAAGGTACTATGGTAACTTTGCTTATCAAATATGTAATTAAATTGGGTTTGAATTATTTTGACTTGTTTAGACATATCTCGCTCTGACGTGTTTTGAGTCTATCAATATTGAGCTTAATTGAACAGTAGAAATTAATATGTCGTGTCTGGCGAAGTTGGATAGCTCAAGTGGTTAGAGCACCACTACTTAGACTTTAGATCCTGGGTTCGAGTTATGTGGAGGGAAAAAGGGATGGGTATTTAATGTAATTCAAAAAAAAAAATATGCCTTGTCTTACTCTACAATTGGATCACTCCCTATTATTTGTGTTCTAATATTTATTGGGTCTGGCCCAGTAAATTCATCAGGTCTCCTATCATTCTTATAATTGGCTATTCTTATTACAATATCCATAATATTTTTTTTTTTTGGAAGTTTATTTAACCTATATTATACTCCGTATACAATTAACGTGGTGGTGATGAAATTTGTAGGCTATACTTATGGGAAATTCGGCGGGTGGATTGGCCGCTATGTTGAATTGTGATCGCTTCCGAGCCTCTTTATCTAATGCAAGTGTGAAGTGCGTAGCTGATTCTGGATTCTTTATTGATGCGTAAGATTAAGTAAATTTATTTAAATTATATTATTATTATCACATCTATGTAAATTATTTTTTAGATAATTGCATGTAAATTTATGGCCTTTAAATACAGGAAATGTCTTCCTGGAGCTGAGGGAAGGGAAATGTACTATAATAAAGTGATTTCATTTCATGTAAGATAATTTTTTTCACGTCTACGCAAAATAAAGTTAGATAGATATATATTTTCAAATGCACGAATTGCAGAATTATTATATATGTAAGATTTGCCGGTACGTGTGTTAATTTGTGAATTTCAAAATATATAATTGAAAAACACTCGTAATTGTGTTTTATTAATTTTCTTCCAGGAATTAGCAAATGTTTTACCTACATCATGCACGTCAAGAATAAACTCGAGTTTCGTAAGTGGAATTAATTGTCTAATCTTATATCTATTTATAATATTCTTTTTTCGTATACTAATTAATTGGATCGAAATACTCATTATGTTAACATTAATCACAATATATTTATCCAGTGCCTCTTTCCTGAAAATTTTATTGGAGATATTCAGACGCCACTTTTTGTATTAAATTCGGCCTTTGATCAATTCCAGGTACTCTCCTTATTCTATTATATAAATAAATGTTGCAAAAGTTCGCCATGCCGCTAATCATACAACTTTTTAGTTGTTAAATGTTACATTATTGTATAACAAGAGATCTTGTCCGTTATTCGACTATTGTTTCATTTTCTTTTATATAGTTGTTAGATTTCTAGTTAGGTGTATTTAAATAATATTGTATTCAACATTCCAACAAACTATTTAATTTTTGCAGATATCAAATAAGTTGGCCCCTCCTCCTGGTAACGTGTCAAGCTGGTCCAGTTGCCTCAGCAATATATCCACATGCAAATTTAATGAATTACAATACATAAAGGGTACGCACGGTGATTTTTCGTTTAGTAATTTTGAGGATTTAGCTTTAATTATACTCCTAATTATTAGTAAAAATCGATAATTAAGTAATTCTTAAATTTAATTTCAGAATTTGGGAGTACATTCCTAAAAATATTGAACGAGGTTGGTGATAATCCATCAAGAGGAATGTTTATTAGCTCATGTTACATTCATGATTTTCTTTATAAAGACAACAAGTGGTCGAGAAGTCCCATACTTGAAAATAAGGTGAAATAATCTGTGCGTTATTTTTTTTTTTTTCTGATTTACGAAATGATTTAATTATAGCTTCTTATTTTTTTTAGACAATTGCAAAGGCTATCGGTGATTGGTTCTTCAATAGAAGTCATGTTTGGTTGATAGATGAGATTGACACACCCATTGATTGTGGCAATGACTGACACTTCATTATCGTAATAGAATTTTATAATGCATGACGTAGTCCATTTGATGGGCCTCCTCCCCATTGATGTTCTCACCAACTAAGTCATTGTTTCGTGCTCGTTTACAACTTTTTATGGACAAGATTCGAGTTCGCTCGTTTACAACTTTTTATGGACAAGATTCGAGTTCTCAATGATGCTCCATCTTGAAGGGGTATATTAGGATAATATTGTATGTTTTGTATTTTGCTAGAATAATGTTCCGCATTGGTTTCACTCGACCAATATCTTAATGTACTAGTATCCTCACTGTTTTAATTTTTTTTTTTTTAATTCTCAATATTCGACTTAAGGACAGACTAATTCGGGAGACCAATCTTACCGTCCACTTGTGGAGGTCCCAAAACTTTGTATAAACTGACCCCTTAAAAATTATTTCCACCTTAAGATTTTGAAACTTAAACCTAAAGAGGAGCACATTCATAAATCTCAATTATACATCATAATATTATTCCGTATAATAATATCCTATCAATCCGGCATTACAATATTACGAGAAAACAAAGTGAATATACTTGCATAAAGAAATATATTAGAACCTAGAGAATTAGGTTGAACTGTCATAAAGTAGAAATTATTTGTGCTGAAATCGGGCTTCGGCACCCTACATTATCAAACGCCTTTAAGCAATGAAATTAAACAAGCACAAAGATGATAGAAAAACCGTAATCCATGTCCTCAATAACAATGCAAGATCATAACAAAGAGCGACCAGAGTTGATAAAAAGAGCACATGAATTTTCTCCATTTCTGTCATATTTACAAATTAAAAACGAGTTAGATTCGAGCGTAAGGAGATCCAATCAGGCAGAAGGAGGAGCATGGGCGTCCTTGATAGAGTGACGCCAAGTGTATTCTCTTGCTCCATCCTTGTCAACAATTTTGATGACAAAATTAGGAGGGGCTATAACAAGCCTACTCCTAATTTCCATTATGACCTTATCAACCAACTCGATGGCCTCTTCAACAGTCATGTCCCTGCGATAGTGTCTATCCATCATGGAGAGGGCAAAGTAGGACCCGTACCCAAATGTTGCTGTATTCAGCTTGCGAAGGGAGGCAATGTAATCGACAAAGTAGAGAGAAGGGCCTGTTTCCTTGTCATATCCGGCCAGAATGATGTTCACTTGGTATGGATTCTGGAATTACCAAACTAGCAAATTGAATGTCAAATGTCATCTTTGTAGAATCTAAATTGGTCACTGAAATGATTCACATTGTAATCCAAGACTTTCTGTGAGAAAAAAAGGTAAAAATAGCACAAAAAAATTATGTTTATGGAGAATCACAGGATCAAACGTGCGGAACTACCAATCCAAGTATCCAACACGTCAGAGGATAGGAATTTTTTGGTGTTATTGGCTTCAACAGATAAGCACGAAATACCAACATGAGAAGAAGAATGCAATTCTAAAACGAGAGCCAATAAATTCTCACAAGCATCACAGGCATGCTTTGCAGAACAATATCTGGGCAAGCTCATGCAATGCCTTATGGTAAATATTGTTGTTGAAACTCAAAAAAATAAGAAAAGCCATCACGCAAACCAGGTCATATACCTAAAAGTTAATATAATTTTATTACCAAATTATTGAATTAAAAAATAAATTCTCCAGTGTAAAGCATTAGAAAGGACACTCAACATTAGTTTTACACAAAAAAATAATATTTCATGTTCTGCTCAACGTAGAAAAGGATCATCAAAAATAAGTAACAGGTAGAGGAACTCAAAAGGTACTTATATTTCTACTCAACTTAAACCAAACTGTCATTCAGAAAGTCCTGAAAACATTATTACCTTACGCAAAGCTGTGGCGAGCTCGCCTCTGGTGAAGTTTGCAGCTGCAGCTGTCGTCAGAGGAATGCCATTACGAAATTGGTAAAGGGCTACATTTTTCTGCACGTACTCTGTAAACTGAGCCCTAATACATCATACATTTTGTAACTGTCACTTTTAACGTTCAAACTTGACAAATGAGATATAATTGTATCTAATAGAAAGAGCAAGTAAATAGTGAAACAGACACATAAGTGAAATTGGTAAAGGGCTACATTTGATCAAATGAACTCCACAAATCTCTTGCAAAGTAATTGTTACGACCAAAAACAGTAAAACGAAATCAATTTTCACAATACAAACTCTCTTAAAACAAAATAAAACAAACTCAGGCTGAAATAATTTGCATACCACAAATCATTATTCAATACTAAGCACTACTCCACAAAATTGGCCTCTATTTTCATAGAAAGGCATAGAGTAACTACCATGGTCCTGATTAGGGAATTAATATAAATGAATTAATTCTCTACAAGTTCGAACTTTTACATGAGACGAAATATTTTCCATCAAATTACTACCTCTCAAAGATGAGGCCTGAGGGGTGTCAGGTTTTCGTTCATATCTACTCACTATTTCAATTTTAGTTCTTATCTCATGAAAAAAATTGTGGTTCTCTACCAACGTCATCAGTACAGAAACAAATAAGTGAAGCTAATTCTACTTATGCATCACACCAACTACATAAATCATTACCATGCTAACATCCAACCACAAGCTTAGACATAATAGCTCAAACTATAGGGAAAAACAAAGTAAATCACTATTTTGATAATCAAATCAAACACATATTACAAGGTATAAGGACACAAGCAATTTAACCCTAACATCAACAAGACACACAATGCAGCTCACAAATAATCCTTAAAATAGTTTAATCGAAAAGGCTCAAACAACCAATTTTCTCCTAGAAAGACAATAAATTACATAAACAAGCACAACAGTCATAACTCATAAGCAATTCGAGAAAAAGAAATTTCACCGATCACCGGTTTCGATCGCCAGAAGCGCCCATGAGTTTGTAGGACCATGATTTTATCCTCATTGGTCTTGTATACGAGAATGCTGTGAACTGCCGAAGTGTCCGCAACCACTATCGCGAAATCCTTTCCGACCAACCCAAAAACCGACTCCATTTTTGAGTTTAAGGGGCGTTTTGTGATCTAGTGTAAGCTTCTTTTGTTTGAGTGGGGGAAAAAACGTCTTGGAGAACAAGAAAGGTTGCCGCGTTTCTCACAGAATCGAGTTTTGTGTTATATGATTATAAAATTATAATTATAAGGGTGGGGCTAATAACATCTCCTAAAATATTATACATATCCCCAAATTTCAAATGTTAAACACACTTCATTAAAATTTAAAATTTCTTTTTTATTACTGTACACACTTCAATTATTTCCTATTTACCCTCCAACCCTCCTAACTAATAAAAATTAACTAAATTTTTAAAAACATATAAAATTTAAAATTTAATTAACAAAAAAAATCAATAATACAATAAAATTACATATAAATGTTAAAAATATTTTTAAAAATCAGTTAAATTTTAAAAATCATTTACAAATGGAACAATCAATTAAAAAATTAAGAAAATAAAAAAATGAAAAATTAATAATTAAATCTAATTAAAATCTGAAAAATAAATCAAATAAAATAAAGAATTAATGATTAACGATTATTTTTAAAGAAAAAAAATCAATTCAAAATTTAATTAAAAAATAAAATAAAGCTAAATAAAAAATTTAAAAATTTCAACTAAAGTTTAAAAAATAATTTAATCAATTATATTTATAATTTATTTAATTTATTCTTAAGATTTGGGAGATTTTTAAATTTTTAGATTTTATTTATCATTATTCCAATTCTTAATTTTAATTGATTTTTTTAATTACTTATATTTTACGATTTATTAAATAAATTACGAATTTATTTATTTTAATTGATTTTTGAATTTTTTATTGGGTGGCTCACCATCAACTCCCTTGGGGGTGTTGCTATAGCAACCCACTCCCTCCGAAATTTGTTAGCAACAAGCTCCTGAATTTGGGTGCAAATATACCAATTTACCCTTGGATTAAACTTCCATTTATTGCTTGCAGATTCTTCTTTTTTCAATTATTAAACCCTGTAGGTCCCTAAGTTGAGTTAATATCGAGGGAAGCTAAAGAAAATGTCTAGAGGGGGATGAATAGACATTTCTAAAATCTTTCGATATATCAGAATTACAATATGCGGAATACGAAATTAACAATGAGCCCAATTTAAAGATTATACTCAACTTAATTCGAGAACTCTGTTTTATGTACTCAACTAGTCTAGTTCAGTTATGTAATTTAATTAACTAAACAATTAATCAATTAAACAACAAACAAAACAGTAAAGTAAATCAAACACGAGATTTATAGTGGTTCGACAACTTGTCTACATCCACTCTCACAAACCCAGTTGTGATGTTTCCACTAAACTCTTCCGATCGAGTACAAGTGTATGTTCCTGTCTTTAAAGTCTCAAGAAGAAGACTTAGATCTTCAACAGACTATACCTCCAGATATGTCTACGATCTAACTAGAAATTTTACAAGTATCTAGCACCTTGAAAAATAACAAAACAAAAACTAAAAACTTCTCTGATCTTCAGTAGTAGCCTTCTTGATTCTTCACTTGTCTTCTGGCTTCTATCTGAACTTTTTAATCAACTCTGAGAGTAAACTTCGAATATATCTTCACTTTGAGTATGTAGATTTTCAGCGTATCAGTATCAGTCGTCTTCAACTGACTACCATTATGAAGTATTTATAAACTTCTGAAATCAAGAACTAATAAGTTGTAACCAACTTTTCTTGAAAACTAACTTCTAACTGAAATTTCTTCTTCCATGCGTTTCTTCAGTTAATTAGTTATTCCTTAACTAATTCTTCAGTCTTTATCTTCAATACACGTTTGTAACTAACTTCAAGTTGACCTGTCTTGTTTAAGTCGTACCTGTCTTGTTTAGTAGACTGCGTCTTCTACTTGTCTAGTGTAGTAGACTTCTTCACATTTACAATATAGAACTAATCTAGTCCTATCAACTAATCCTAACAAGACTATTACATTACTTTAAGCTTCTTGTTTATAAAGCTTAGTCAACTTATAAAACTATACAAAGAATCTATCTATTACACTTAAAATCATGAGCTCTATACAACAATTATTCATAGCTCAATAACAATCTAACATATACAAATAACAAATATGAAGTACTTATAAATCGTACTTATCTTTCAATAATATTTGTCTTTTAAAACTAGTACTTGTCTTTTGAATTCTACTGATCTGTACAAGATGACTTCAACTTAACTAGACTAGATCAGTCAATACTTAGAAAATATTCATACTACTTTTGGCTTTATCAAAACTTTATCTTTTATCTTTTATTCATCATTTAGGACTTGTTCTAGGATTTATATCCCAACAATTTCCCCCTTTTTGATGAAGCCAAAACTACTTGAACCTTTTCTCATAAGTAGACTAGTTAAGTAGTTACCTTGTCTTTTAACATCAAATAGTATTTATCTTTCATTCATTCAAAATAGATCAGTAGATTACACATACTTTGAATAACAAAAAAAACTAAGTATCAGAGCAAAAAAACTAATCTTCAAACAAACAAAAACTAATCTGAAAGAGTACCTCCTTCTGGATTTGGAACGCAGAATGCATCAAGGAGTCTCTTGTGAATTAGACATATATGGTCTTCATCTTCAATCTTCTCTTTATCTAGCAGCTCCTCTTCGAATTTCTTGATCTGATTAAGATCAACTCTTTTACCTGAGCTGGTCATGGGACATTTCCATTCAGGAAATTTAGGAACAAGAATGTTGAAGTTAGCACTAGCAGAAATCCTCAAGATTAGATGCCACAACTTCCTGTGTTGTCCTTCCATGAACCTGTCAAATAAAGAATACAGTTCATCTTGACTTTCAGCATCACCATACTTCCTAATTATCCAATGATCAAGTTCCCATTGACTCTTCACTTCAATCCATTCAGCTCTATGCTCATTATCTATGAAGTGATCAATGAACTTGTCTTCCATTTTGTCTTCATCAGCTTTCAACTTCTGCAGCCTTTCAATATGCTTAGTAATCTTCTTTTTACTTGCATAATGAATCTCATCATCAGCAATTCTTTGTTTCTTCTCAACTGTAGCAGTAGCAGTAGGCTCTTCAATATCCAGCTTTCTCTTAACTCGTCTGGTCTGAATCTCTGCTTCAGGAGACGCAACAGCTTTGCCTTTCTCTAATCTTTTCTGCTTTTCTGTTTCAGCATGCTCTAGATCTGCCTTCTTCACTAATCTGCCTCTTTTAAGTCTTCTTAGTTCTTCAATCGCAGTAGCAGCAGCTTTCATCTCCGGTTCAGCACTAGCAGATTTCACAACTTCATCTTCAACTAAACTTGTCTCTTCCCCCTTTTTGGCTTCATCACTTGCCTTAAGAGTGAAAAGAGAAGTAAAGCGAGTCATCTCTTCTTTCAAAGCTTCCTTCATGGCTTCAGCAGCTGACTCAATGTGCATCTGATGTGATTTCTCATGGCTCATCTTGTCTAATCTATCAGTAACCAGTTCCAACTTCCTTGTACATGAAACCAGTTCATCTTTTAAATGAGTAGCCGTCTGTCGAAGAAGAGTATTCTGTGTAGTTAACTCATTTAGAACATCCCGAGAACGCACCAACTGATCTTGTGCTTCTCGTCTCTGTTCATCAGCAATAGCAATTTTGACTCTGTAAAGTCTCTCCATTTTGCTTGACTCTTCAGCTAGTGATCGAGCAAACGAGATTGACCTCTTTTCTGAAAAATCAACTTGTTTCTTCAGAAAGTCTTCAAATTGAGCAAACATCTCTTCTCGGAACGTCGAGTCCATCTTGTTGACTTCACCAATAAATAAGTCTCTGGATTTGTCAACAAGTGACTGATTCTGTTCAACTAGCACATCCTTCATTTTCAAGTGTAAGAACTTGTCTATGGCAGTATGAACAACATTCCCTAGATCCGTCTTTAAATCATCCAGAAACCTTTCTGGAACAACTTGAGTAGAAATGGAAGTTCCAACAACTTCAGCATCAAAGGCTTTGATCTCATCCTCATCAAACATCTCAGCATCCAGGAACTCATCATCTTCTTTACCAAGCATGAGTGAGTCGACTTCATCTTCATCACTTTCAACAATTTCTTCCAATTGTTCTGAAGTCTGTACTGCCATCTCAGCTACTTCTGGCTTGATCTCGTCTTCCACCAGATCAGTCTGGGTTCCGACGTCAAATGCGAACACATCCTCAATGACACCATCCGGAATATTCAGCAGCTTTTTGACTAAATCAACCAAGGCTTTGCGAGGGAATAGCTCGGAGTGATCCTTAACTCCACTATTTTCTTTCTGTTCCATCTCCCAATCCATAAAGTTGGAGATTCCGCCCTTGCCTTGAATGACTTCAAAAAGATCATCCGTAGAAGACTTCTTCAACGCGAACCATGTGCAAATCCTGACTAGCTTCTCAAACTGTTCTGAAGCTGTGTCGATGTCAAGAGTCGAGAGCGTCTTCTGCAGATTTCTTGAAACTCGAGCACGAATCCTCTTTTCTCGTAGACACATTGGATAATATACCAGGGATTCAAATCTAACATCAGACGGGTCCTGAGTAGATGGGGTCTCTAACTCAGCTGTTGCAGTGGCAACTGGTGTCTTGTCCGAAGTAGATGGGTTAGAGGGTTCACCATATTCTGGTGAGGGAGAGGGAGTAAAGGCAGTGGTTTCTATGGGCTTTGATGTGGCTAGGTCAGGTATGACAACTGTAGGAGTATCAGTTGTATCTTGTCTGGGAGTGATTTGGGGATGACTGGCTCTAAGCGGTAATGCCGCCAGTACATGTGAGGTTGAGGATAAAGGACGAGGCCTAGATCGATGTGATCTAGTCTTGGTTCGAACAGTAGAGAGAGAGAGAGACGGAATTGACAAAGATTGTGAAGATGTACCAACCTGGTGACTCGTCTCTTCTGGTGGAGGTGGGGTTCCAACTCTCACAAGAGTATACCTCTCAGGAACTTGGTCACTCGACTCCTTCTCGTGTAGCGACTCTTCATCTGATTGAGTCTTTTCCGAGTCGTCTGCACTGGACTCTGCTTCCTCAGATCCAGCTTGTGAAGAACTCTCTGAATCCGCGTATGGCAACACTTCAGATTCATCAAATTGAACGTGCCTAGGAGCAGCTGGCCTTACAGCAGCTTGCTTCTTCAGTGCTTCTTTCTTTAAATAGAACTTCAGAGGATGAAATGGCTTTCCCTTGCTCCAAGTAGTCTTGTTGGGCATCAAAAGTGGGAGTAGGATGCTCAGCTTGTTACCATATCCAACTGCTTGAGATACTACCCAATTCCGAGTATCCACATCCACCCTAACACTTCTTTCGAAGTGCATCATCCTGTCAGCTATCAACTTGAACCAATTACCCTCAGTGATTCCATCATAGATGGCTGCCATAATCCTTGTTTTGACTTGGGTAACTGAGTCATGAGACCCAGTGGCACATAGAAGCATCTTGCTTGCTATGTCCAGCATAGTGCGATATTTTTCCAATAATTCACCCTTCTTGGCTGTAATAGCTTTACCATCCGGTTTCAACTTCATTTTCTTCCCACAGAAGATACTCAAATACCTCATCTCCTGTCCTTCAGCGTACTTTTCCACATCAATCGTTCCGATGGGCAACTTCAATCTTTCAAATAGAGCTTCACGAGTGATTTCCACTCGATTTGAACCGATAAATGATTCGATAACATCTCCCCTTCTGCTGGCGTTAGCATAGAATTCCAAAACTTCTTCCTCCAGAACAACTTGAGGAAACGCCTCCAAGTAAGGTCTCAGACCGCATCTGGCACACTTGGTCAAGATTTCTGCATTTCCAACCGTATGATTTCCTTCGAAAAACAGAGATGGCTCAACATGCACCTTGTTGTCATTTATATATCTGCCTAGATCAAATGGTGCCTGAATGTTGGTACTGACATCGAAGATAGATCGAATCGACATGTTAAATGATTTGTAATGAACACGAAAGTAGAGTATGCAGGAAATCACTGTTAGCAAGTAGTAGAGGAGTTATGAAACGTGAGGCAAGATGTGTACAAGTATTGGGTTTTGTTTAAAAACTGAATTTTTGATCCAATGGTCAAGATCGAGGGATTAGATCCAACGGTTAAGACCTTTGGCATTCGGTTACGGAACCGAGACGAAAGTGTGATTTGATTTTGTAAAAATTGAGATCCACCTCTCCTATTGGTAGAAAGAGGAGTGTACTCATCTAACCTAACATATTCATATTTTGCCGCGAACTGAATGTGTACACCTCATTAACCGGGGGTGTATAAATCCAATTCTAGGATATTCTAATTTTAACACTGTCAAATTACTTTAACATCTTTAATTTGTTTCGAATAAACACAAACACATAACCCATTTAAATCAAAGAAAACTTAGCTTATCTGTTCGAGTCCATCCAGAACAGATGAGTAGATCTAATCTTCATAAGGCGAGTAGACTTAATTTCACAAGACGAGTAGTCTTATGAGTACTAGTCGAGTTCCCCCTTCGACTGTGCGTGTTTATTCTGAACGTCGAACAACTTTATGTACCTGTCTTACTTTGTGCGACAGATAGTTGAGTAGAATAATTCGAATGAATATTAATTTAAGTCAATGATCAAGGTGTAAACAAGATGACTGTTACAAAACTAAAGAGTCAACATAAGGATCTTTAAGAAATCAAGGATTCCCCCTTAAATGTTTATTCCCTTAGTATTACCCTCAGCTTTACCAGCTTCCTCATCGGGTTGTTTGGTCAACTTGTCTGACCTTGTATACCTATCTGTTGAGTGAGTAGATGAGTGCTCTGTGCCTTTTGTGGTAACTTGTCTGTTTCTCCTTTCTTCTTAGGACTGTACCTGTCTGGTTAGTACATCTCTACACACTAGTAGGATCAAGATCAATTAGTCCTAGACTAATGCATAATTCACGAAATCGGGCCTCAGCTAATGGTTTTGTGAAAATATCAGCTCTTTGAAAATCAGTATGAATCTTTTCCATGCGAATATCCTTCTTTTCTACATGATCACGTATGAAATGGTGTTTTACATCAACATGCTTACAACGTGTGTGCAGAACAGGATTTTGTGTGATGGCAATAGCACTATTACTATCACAGAATATAGGAACATTTGATTCACAAATATCATAATCTCTAAGCTGTTGAATAAGCCATAATAATTGACTACAACAACTACCAGCAGCCATGTACTCGGCTTCAGTAGTAGAGGTAGCAACACTTGTCTGCTTTTTCGAAAACCATGAAATGAGTTTTGTGCCTAAGAATTGACAAGAACCAGATGTAGATTTCCTATCTATTCTACAACCACCAAAATCAGAATCAGAGTAGCCACTTAGAGATAAATCATCATTTGAAGGATACCATATACCACGATTGATAGTTCCTTTCAAATATTTCAATATCCTTTTAGTGGTTTCCATATGACTCTCTTTTGGATTAGCTTGAAAACGAGCACATACACCAACAGAAAATGCGATATCAGGTCTACTAGCAGTTAAGTAGAGTAATGAACCAATAAGACCACGGTAATGAGTTTGATCAGTACATTTACCATTCTCGTCTGGATCCATCCTGTAAGTAGGTTGCATAGGTACTCCAGAAGATTTACATGTCTTAATACCATACTTGTCTAGTAGATTACGAGTATATTTTGCTTGATTTATGAAAATCCCTTCTGAGGTCTGTTTTACTTGAAGTCCAAGAAAGTAATTCATTTCACCCATCATAGACATCTCAAATTTACTTTGCATGAGTGTTGAAAAACTTTCACTCAGCTTTTTGTTAGGTGACCCAAAAATGATGTCATCTACGTAAATTTGGATGAGTAAAATGTCTTTCCCTTCTTGTCTTCTGAACAAGGTTCTATCTACCTTGCCCTTAGTAAAACCATTTTCTAATAGAAATTGAGAAAGAGTATCGTACCAGGCTCTTGGAGCTTGCTTTAATCCATATAAGGCCTTCTTTAATCTGTATACCTGATTACCTTTGACTTCGAAACCTGGGGGTTGTTCAACATAGACTTCTTCCGCGAGAATACCATTAAGAAATGCACTTTTAACATCCATTTGATATACAGTAAATTTCATGTAAGCAGCATATGCTAGGAACAATCGAATAGCTTCTAGTCTAGCAACAGGAGCATATGTTTCATCATAATCTATGCCTTCAGCTTGTGAATAGCCTTGGGCGACTAGTCTAGCCTTATTACGAACAACTACATCATTCTCATTTTTCTTATTCTTAAAAATCCATCGAGTGCCAACTACATTATGATGTTTCGGTCTATCGACAAGTTCCCAGACGTCGTTTCGAACAAACTGATTCAACTCGTCTTGCATAGCAATGATCCAATTACTATCAGCCAATGCCTCATTAATGGTTTTAGGTTCGATAGATGAGAGGAAACAACACCAGCAAAACAGAGATGGACTAGATTGTTCTTGCGACTCAAAGAGTTGTCGTCTAGTCTTCACACCAACAGTAGAGTCACCAATAATGTTTTCAGTATTATGCGCTGATTTCCATGTATTTCTATTCTTAGCAATAGTACTATCATCTATATTATGTACAGCATCATGCATGTCAACATCATTATCATCAGAAGATTTAATAGGAGTAGACGAGTCGACTAGTTTAGGCATGTCAACTGGTCTAGTAGAGTTACCTTGAGCACTTACCTTCTTCTGGTCATCTGACTCGAGAGCTTTCATGAATGGATTGTATGCTTGAACGGATTCATATATCTCTGAATCTTTGTCAGATTCGATAGTTAGCTCAGTAACTTTCTCACTGATCTTGTTGGCAGACGTGTCCTGTTGAGATTCTTCGAAAACCACATGTGGTGTTTCTTCCACACAAAGGGTTGAGTAGTTGAATACTCTAAATGCTTTGCTAGTCGAGGAGTATCCTAAGAATATCCCCTCGTCTGCTTTAGCATCAAATGCATTCAACTTGCTTTTCCCATTGTTATGGATGAAACACTTACATCCGAATATATGAAAATATGAAACTCTGGGTTTTCTACCTTTCCATACCTCATAGGGTGTCTTACCTAGTGCTTTATTGATAGCACTTCTGTTTTGTGAGTGGCATGCAGTATTGATAGCTTCTGCCCAAAACTTCTGAGGCGTATTATACTCTGTCAGCATGGTCCTGCAGGCCTCCTTAAGAGTTCTGTTCCTTCGCTCTGCTACTCCATTTTGTTGTGGTGTCCTTGCTGCACTAGTAAGGTGCTGGATGCCACGCTTAGTACAAAAATCTTTAATATAGCAGTTAATGAATTCAGTACCCTTGTCACTACGGATCTTGACAATTGACTGATTCTTCTCAACCTGTAACTTCTTCAACAGATCAGGCAAAAGTGTTTGTGTATCACTCTTCTTGTGTAAGAAGACTACCCAAGTGAACTTAGAATAGTCGTCTACCACAACAAGTGTGTACCTTCTACCGTTCAAAGTTGGAGGAGTTATTGGGCCATGTAAGTCCATATGTAGAAGTTCAAGAACTCTACTTGTTGCGAGGGATGGAATAGATTTAAAAGAACCCTTTACCTGTTTACCTTTCTGACAGGATGTGCATACATGTGACTTATAGTAGACTTCATTGGGAATACCTTCCACAAGGTAGTCTCTGGCTATCTTATTAAGAACCTTAAAGTTTAGATGACAGAGGCGTCTATGCCAGAGCCAGCCAAGTTCTTTAGGATTCTTAGTAAGTAGACAGGTGTCCCTCGGACAACTGTTCCAGTTCACTATGTACACACTTCCTTGTCTTATGCCGACCAGTAGGACTGTGTGTGTCCTTTTGTCAATGATTTCACATTTGCGACTCTTGAACTGCACCTTGTATCCACGATCACAAAATTGTGAAACAGAGAGTAAATTGTATTTCAAGCCTTCGACATAAGAAACATCTTGAATCTCTATGTCTCCATTTCGAATGTAACCAAATCCTTTAGTAACAGCAGTGGAGCTATCACCAAATATTACTTTTGGTCCTTCTTGCTCATGGTAGCTTGATAAGAGAGTCTTGGTACCAGTCATGTGGTGCGAACAGCCACTGTCTATGTACCAAGTTTCTCCTGTTGAGCCACCCTTCTTGTATAGATCGAGTCGACCCTGCAATAGATGATATTTCATAATTTAGGTACCCTCCTTGTTTATTGGGGTCCTTGGGGGTTAGTCGAGTTCAATGGAATCCAAATGTACATTGGAGTCCTGAACAAGTTTGATCTTCTAAGCTTTCGACCATATTTGTTGCAAAATAAGACCATGTTGTCCTTATCTGGCCTATCAGTCGAGTTCGGGTCTACTCTTTGGAGATAGCCTTTTGACTTAATCTCTACTTGAGCAGGCACTTGTCTATGATAGTCAGAGTAAGGTTTGTATGCATTAGGTCCATACGGTTTATAGACATGTTTAGGTCTTTCTTCTCCTTTGATATCATATGACAAAGGTGGAGGATATAGAACAGCTTGTGTACGGTATTTTGGACCTTCCTGTCTAGGTCTAGACGAGTAGAGTTGAGACTGCCTTATAAAAGGAGGTCTAGGCTCTTGTCGTCTAGTCTGTACTTGTCTATTACTAGTCTCTTCGGGATACCAATCCTCGTATCTGACCTGATTTGGTCGTCCACGATTCCTAGTCCTTTGTTGACTTGTCTTAAACGGAACAGGCTTGTTGTTAACTTTCTTTTTACCTCCTTTGGTAATTGGAATGTTAACTCGAGCTTGTTTTGGTACAGTACCTTTAGTTGGAGTGTCAATATCGTATATCATTGGTTCTTTTCCTTTATCATTAGTCAAAGAGCTTGAGATGAAAATAGTAGGGTTCTTAGGAACTAGAGTAGACGAGCTTGATGTCTCAGCACCTATGCCTGTCTTGTCAGCAGGAGCCCTATACCCATCTGACAATTCAAGATTAACTTTTGAAGAGTTAACCAGGTCAGTGAGTTTAAGGTCTAACGTGACAACCTCGGTTTCTAAGAACTTATTACGTTCTTCAAGCTTTTTAAACTTGTTTTGTAAAACATTGAATGCATGTTTCTCAGTAGCATGTGTCTTAAGTAGGTCTTGATACAACTTGTCTGTCAATGCACACTTGTCTTTGAGTTGTCTCAACTCTTCTTGCAAGCGTTCATTTAGGACTGTTATATTAGGATCTACTTTAGACTGGGCTTCCTTAAGATCAATGATTTCTTGTCTTAAAATGATGTTTTCGTCACTGACTTCAATGAATGCCTTGTTGGCAAGTAGGAGGTCGTCTTCAACTGCACTAGTAGAGTGCTGAAGGCTACTCCCTACTTTGCTACTGGCAGTGTCACTTTCATCAGATTCTGATTCATCACAAGATTGAAAAGATGTAGCAGATGATACCTCTTGGTCGATTTTAGCCATGCAGCATAGACCATCATCTACTATGAAGGCTTCATCGTGATCTTGTTCAGACGGGTAGCTAGATGAGGATGATGGCAACTCGTCTGAGTCAGAGTCAGAGTCATCATTAGCCATCATTGCCTTCTTACCACGGTTGTATCTTCTTTCCCTTCGTGCTTTGCGTTCTTCTCGATCATCGGTACTCAGGTCTGGACATTCATATATGTAGTGACCTGGCTTCTCACAGTTATAGCACAAGATATCATTAGTAGCCTTTTTAATAGGAGAGTTGTTCCTTCGTTTATCACGTCTATCAGAACGAGTAATCTTCCTACCATCAGACTCTCTATCTTGTCTGTTACCTTTCGAGACTTCGTCTCTCCTTTCGGACGAGTTTCGGTCTCGTCTGGTCTCAGACGAGTTCTTAGAAGCAGACCCTCTATGCTCTCTATAGAACTTCTTATATCTTCCGAAACGTTTATTCATCCTATCAAACTTTCTAACCATGAGGCTTACCTGATCCTTCAGACTAAGATCAGTATCTAACTCGTCTTTCACAGAAGTAAACCTAGTTTTAGACTTTGACCTGTCTACCTTAGACGAACTAGCCTTAAAAGCAACGTTCTTAGACACAGCATGTTCTCTGTCACTGCTTACTATGGGTTCATCTTCGTCTAGATCAAACTCATGGGCCTTTAGAGTTTGAAACATAGTTTCTGCTGTCCATACGTCTATATCTTGGGTATTCTTAACAAGCATTTTTACCATTTTCCATCGACTATCAAGGCTTTTGAGAATCCTAAGATTGATTTCACGTGGAGTATAAGATTTACCAAGGACTTCCAAGTCATTCATGATTTTAGTAAAACGAGTATCCAACTGGTCTATTATTTCACCAGCTTTCATATGAAATGATTCGAATCTTTGGACTGCAGTGGAAAGCTTGCTTTCTTTGATTAGGGATGTCCCTTCACAAATGATAGCTAAGCGATCCCACATTTCTTTGGCAGTTTTACATTTTAACACTTTTTCCAGATACTCGTTAGGAAGAGTGTGTAAGATGTAATTCTTGGCCAAGCTATCCAAATTATTCTGTCTCATTTCTTCTGAGGTTAGTTCTGACCTTGGTTTCTTGACGAGTGTACCCACGGGTTGATTTACGTCGAGGGCAGCAGTGTTTGGGATCATGGTCACTATCGGACCTTCAGTGATGACGGAGATCATTAAGTCGTGAGTGGAACTAAAGATGGCTTCCATCCTTAGTTTCCAATAGTCATAGTCTTGTACCTGGAACTTAGGTAACTTGTTAGCGCTGATCTCAAGAGACATGATTTCAAGAAATAAGTGCTAAGTCGAGTTATGATCAAGAATAACAGATAAGTCTAGAACAGGGAGCACGAAACAGATATAACAAGAAAATTTGATCAAGAACACGTATACTAGAACAATCAAAGAACAAGACTTCACCCTAAGTCTTAAGTCGGTTATCAAGAAACAGCAGTTCGAAAACTACTGCTCTGATACCACTTGTAGGTCCCTAAGTTGAGTTAATATCGAGGGAAGCTAAAGAAAATGTCTAGAGGGGGGTGAATAGACTTTTCTAAAATCTTTCGATATATCAGAATTACAATATGCGGAATACGAAATTAACAATGAGCCCAATTTAAAGATTATACTCAACTTAATTCGAGAACTCTGTTTTATGTACTCAACTAGTCTAGTTCAGTTATGTAATTTAATTAACTAAACAATTAATCAATTAAACAACAAACAAAACAGTAAAGTAAATCAAACACGAGATTTATAGTGGTTCGACAACTTGTCTACATCCACTCTCACAAACCCAGTTGTGATGTTTCCACTAAACTCTTCCGATCGAGTACAAGTGTATGTTCCTGTCTTTAAAGTCTCAAGAAGAAGACTTAGATCTTCAACAGACTATACCTCCAGATATGTCTACGATCTAACTAGAAATTTTACAAGTATCTAGCACCTTGAAAAATAACAAAACAAAAACTAAAAACTTCTCTGATCTTCAGTAGTAGCCTTCTTGATTCTTCACTTGTCTTCTGGCTTCTATCTGAACTTTTTAATCAACTCTGAGAGTAAACTTCGAATATATCTTCACTTTGAGTATGTAGATTTTCAGCGTATCAGTATCAGTCGTCTTCAACTGACTACCATTATGAAGTATTTATAAACTTCTGAAATCAAGAACTAATAAGTTGTAACCAACTTTTCTTGAAAACTAACTTCTAACTGAAATTTCTTCTTCCATGCGTTTCTTCAGTTAATTAGTTATTCCTTAACTAATTCTTCAGTCTTTATCTTCAATACACGTTTGTAACTAACTTCAAGTTGACCTGTCTTGTTTAAGTCGTACCTGTCTTGTTTAGTAGACTGCGTCTTCTACTTGTCTAGTGTAGTAGACTTCTTCACATTTACAATATAGAACTAATCTAGTCCTATCAACTAATCCTAACAAGACTATTACATTACTTTAAGCTTCTTGTTTATAAAGCTTAGTCAACTTATAAAACTATACAAAGAATCTATCTATTACACTTAAAATCATGAGCTCTATACAACAATTATTCATAGCTCAATAACAATCTAACATATACAAATAACAAATATGAAGTACTTATAAATCGTACTTATCTTTCAATAATATTTGTCTTTTAAAACTAGTACTTGTCTTTTGAATTCTACTGATCTGTACAAGATGACTTCAACTTAACTAGACTAGATCAGTCAATACTTAGAAAATATTCATACTACTTTTGGCTTTATCAAAACTTTATCTTTTATCTTTTATTCATCATTTAGGACTTGTTCTAGGATTTATATCCCAACAAACCCCTTTTTGCTTTTTTGCTTTTTCTTTTCCCTAGGTTGTCACACATCAGTGTCTGCCCCCAAAAATTTTCCGGCAGTACAATATCTTGTAAAATGTTCAGATACCTTCCAAAGCATGGCATCGGAAAATCAGTCCCGGCGACAAGGCCCGGCCACAAATCCGGCAAACAACCCTGAAATTTTCTCATGCTTGATTTCTTCGGATGCCGTCGACATGGTGAAGAAATCCGAGTTATTGAAACATATCTTCGAAAAGGTTATTCATTCTTTCTCATCTAAAATTTAGATTGTTTGGTTTTTGGAAAAGATCAATAATATAGTGATTAAAAGAGAATGCCTTCATTCTGAAATTTTTGTCTTCGAATTTGAATTAGAATGAAATTATTAGGTTATTTCCCTATCTGAATGAATTAGGCATCCAATAAATTTAGCAAATTTCTTGAAGTTTTCTACCAATCCAATAAAGTGAGCAAAATATCTTGAAGTTTCGACCCATCTATAACACAAATTTTGGTCTCCGGTCGATCTATGAAATTGATTTGGGATAATGAATAGAATTAGAAATTCCCAGAAAAACAGAGCATAATATAAATTTGAGATTAACTGCATTATATTGCAATGGAGATACATAGATAATAGATGCCTAAATCAACAAGAAAGCAATAAAAACAGAAACTAGAAGAACAACCAACATCATAGCCAAATTTGCAACAAGTAATTGTTGAATTGAATAACTAGAAATGGACTGAACGGATTCACTTTGAGCAGAGATATTGTCTTGTGGATGATTAAGGAGATCTTGGTGGAATACACCATATTCGGAATCTCGTAAGTTAGAAGGATCTGCAACACTCGTTGGAATACACCAATGAGAGAAATTATGACATCGACATCTATGGTATAACCTCCCCGGGTTTGCAGTTGATGTAGAAAGGCTTATGAAGGTGGGGTTGCCACAATGCCTGCAGCTGGAATTAGAGTATCTCAAATAGTGAAGCTTGGAACTTGAAGTACTATTTTGAGACATTCTTTCCTAATCACGGAGTTTTGTGGAATAAGTGGGCTTAAAGTGACCCCCATATATAGGAGATAATTGCCCCCAACGGTAAAAAAAAGGGCTGCAGGCATGGTAACGGATACAAGGGTCCATTGAACTGGGTATAGTTGATAGAGTTGTAAACTGAAAGTTACAAATCAGGTATTTTGTTAAATCGATGGGCATGATCAAATATTATCCGAATATGTTCAGAAAATATATGGTAATGTTCAAAAAATTTATCTGCATATTTTTTATATTTTGCAATTCGACATAATTTATGATAATAATGCAACATTTAGAAGAAATAGATAATGAGCAAATACAGGAAAACAATAAATAATAAGGATAATACTAGTAATTAGGAAATAATACAACTGCAAGAAAACACTAAAATGATAAGGATAAAACTAGAAATTAGGAAATATTAGGGATAAGGTACAAGAAATTATGGACAAACTAAACTTTGACTTAAATTAAAAATCCTACAAGATCTATTTATTATGTCGTCTTCAAATGCATCAATGTCCTCCCATATATCCAAATCAATATCATAGATCCCATACGAGCCTATTGGATCTTTCCTGAACAATATCTTACGATTATTAGGCTTCGAAAAAGATAGGGGTTGAAGAGTGAATGGATTAGGAAGAACCTCAGTTGCAGGAAAAAAGATTTTAACTTTAATCCAACTTTCATCTGACCCGTATCCGTTGAGAATCCAAAATTTGAATGAGCATGTAATTTGTGATGCTGGATATATAGGAAATGAAACTAAAGAGTCTTCATCCAATGAAGATATATCCCATAATATTTTGGATCTTTCAACAGCTTTTGGAAGTTTAATAGTCCCCCATGACTCGTTTTTTAGGTCGAATGTTCGGATCTCCGTATTAAGAGATTCATGCTTGAACACTAGAAAATGAATTTTGCCTCGAACCCAAACACAAAACTTGCCTCATGGAATTCCAAATTGATATGGTTGTAGTCGCTTCCACGAGTTTGAAGTTGTTGAGAATACATCAATTTGAGTATTTGATAAACGGTTTTGAAAAGTTATTAACCTTAACAAATTGTAAGAGTTTATGGAAGAATCATACCCCCAATGCAAAGATAGCATCTGCTAGTTCATCGCCTTCTCCCCAAATAATCGGACACCGGGGGACAGTCGTGCATACAAATGACAATGGGTTGAAAATGAATAAATTATCTTCGCAGTCGGCGGAACAAACGAGGCCTCTACAGTGAGCTACGATTTCCTCCACATGCTCGCCCTTAATAAGGGTCCTTTGGTAATATGATCCTGATTTTTCGTAACCTATTGGAGAAAATACAATACTATCATCATAAATTAGTAAACAATTATTTCTCCTTAACATATGAACAATGTTGGAGTTGACGAAGTTGTTCGATGCAATCATATCATTCCAAAAGATGTTAACCGTTTTTAATCGGGTAGCATTTTTTGGATATAATCTGCAAGATACAGCTTCGTAAATATCATTCTGAAGGGAGGAACTATACATATTGTCTTTGGATGGTCGAAATAGAAGAATGAATGTGAGAATCAATTGATGAAGGGCATGTATTTATTGAAGAATGGACAACTAGAGATATTGAATTCATATCTTGCAAAGAATATATTGATTGAAATTTGGATCTTGTATTGAAGACCACTGCAAAGAATATATTGATTGAAATTTGGAAGATTTGCTAGGACATGTATTTATTGAAGAATGTACAACTTGAAATAGTGCGTAACTTAAATTTTAATAAATTAAAGTTACTAATATTGCTTAATAAACATATAATCGTTCATGATGCATCAATCGTTATAACTATATATATATATATGAGAACAATCTGATCTAATAATCAACAAATTTAGAAACTAATAAACTAATAATAACTAATTTCCATAAAATAATTAATATTATAAAATCAAAGATAAATATATAAAATTGTATTTATCAATCGTGCATTAAAATGAACGGAGATGGAAATAATGTAATTTGACGAGTTTACTTGAAAATGGGAGAATCTATTAAAATGGACATATATATATATATATATATATATATATATATATATGTATGAGAACAATATGTTCTAATCATCTAAAAATATAAAAACTAATAATAAATCTGTTGTGTTCAAATAATTATTTTTATAACATCAAAGATAAGCAAAAAAAGACTGGGATTTTTTAATGAACACCCACCAAATTCTAATCAATAAATTGATTTGACGAAATCAATCATGCATTCAATTGACAACAAAGATGGAAATAATGTGATTTGATATGATTAAAAGAATATCATAATAATGAAATTTATCTATCAATAAATTTTATAAAAATTGTTGCATATGTTGAAGAAATCGAATAAAAATCTCAGGTTTAACAAAATAGTTCGATAGATTGCCCAAAAAAACGAAATAATAGTTCGATAGATGACCCAAAAAAACTCAATAACTTGTAACTTGAAAAAAAATCTGAATAATTATTCAAGCTTAAGAAATAATAAATAGCAACCACCCATTACCACTAACCTAATCTGATTGGACTACATTTGCAATGCTCAACACGAAATAAATAAAACGGTTGGGAGTTAAAAAAATGAAGGCAATTAAGAGACATGACCATTAGGTGATTCGACCCTCCAGTTGGGCATTTCAAATCTTCCATAATTCTCCATTAACCCATTATAATATAGTGGTTGTTGGCATTCCATTACTCATACTACAAAAAACGAGTTGCATCAACTCTACTACTGTTGAAATCAGAAATATTCGTTGAACAAACAATATGGAGATGAGTTCAATGCCGTTCGATTTGAAGGAGGAAATTTCTTCTAGGTTACTTCCTCACGATGCGACACGAATGAAGATGGTTTGCATGGAGTGGAATACGATGTTGTCAACTTCGATGTTTGTTAATGTCCACCTTCGGAAGATGAGGATGCAGAATAAATTTTCACCAATCATTCAAGATCAAATAGCGTTCTCCCCCATTGTGTACGAGAGGAGGGGCGCAAATGGGGAAGCCTACCAAAGGCTTGTGACGGAAGATGACTTACCTTCGGAGATCGTTGCAGACTGCAGGGGGCTAACATGCGTTTATACTATAAATGATGAAATGTTTATAGTAAATCCAGTTTCAAATGAGGCGAAGGAAATTCCGCATGCACACATAGAGTGGGATCCAACTGCAGATTGGGCATCGGCCTATTTTTACATGGGTTACGACGCAGCTAAGGATGATTACGTGTTGCTAAGGATAGTCATTTTCAACAATTTCAAAAGAAATTCTCAGGTAAGCATTTATTCATGCAGATTGAACGTCTGGAGAAGATTGGGAGAATTGCCTTTTGAAGGATATATTTCGAAGTTTTCATATTTTGTTAGAGGAAAAATTCATTTTCAGACGCATATATCGGGATGTTGGGCAAAGAAGATTGGAACTTTCAATGTTCATGATGACTCTTGGGGTGAGGGTTTCATCAAAAAATTCATTTCCAGTCGAGGTATAGGGAAGGGTTTCATCAAAAGATATATTTAGATTGGAGAGTGAGAGAACAGTTAGGGTGAAGTGTTACACATCTTAATTCTTTGATTATCTCGAGTGGCGACCGGCTGCACTGAAACCCAACAACTTGTAAACCCAGGCGAAAAGTATACTATTCATTTCTTTTCCACTCAAGTTGAGTTGGGGTTGCTCCTTTAGTCTGTTGGTTCACGAGGTATAGGGAAGGGTTTCATCAAAAGATATATTTAAAGTTGAGTTGGAGTTGCTCTTTAGTCTGTTGGTTCCAGTCGAGGTATAGGGAAGGGTTTCATCAAAAGATATATTTAGATTCTAGCTTAACCTTTGCCTCATTATCAAGGAGTTAAAATGACAATATTTAGTTTATCAAAGAGTTAAAATATAATATATTTGAATTTGGACATTGCTAACAAATTTAGTATTTGACGGGTAATGGAAGTAACCCAGGCGAAAAGTATACTATTCATTTCTTTTCCACTCAAGTTGAGTTGGAGTTGCTCCTTTAGTCTGTTGGTTCACGAGGTATAGGGAAGGGTTTCATCAAAAGATATATTTA